>JAPVLO010000146.1:0-2400000 GCA_027257055.1 Cephalopachus bancanus
TGCTCAGATAGCAACTGAGCATTTACTCAGACTGTAGTAAGGCTGGAGTGCAGTGGCATGATGACAGCTCACTGCAGCCTCCACCTCTTGGCCTCAAGCGGTCCTTCTGCCTCAGCCTTCCAAATAGCTGGGACTACAGGCACGCACACCACATCTGGCTAATTTTTCTAGGGGTCTCACTTTGTAACTCAGGTTGGTCCCAAACTCCTGGACTAAAACGATTCTCCCACCTCGGCCTCCCAAAGTTCTAGAGCTACCATACCGGGCCATAGTCTCTTTTTGAGTTTGTGCCGCTATGATATAAACTTTTATGTTTATGTTCAGTAATATCTAGCACATCTCAGAGATCACTCATATAAATGGAGTTTTTTCTAGAAAAATAAAAAGAATGAGCTGAGGTTCATGGTGAGGTCAAGCTGGTGTGGAACAGAAAATTGCAGGGGGGGAGGTGGTGAGAAGCTACGAGCAGAGCTAACAGCGACCACAGAGCTCAGCTTCGAGGTGGCCATGGGGAGGTCAGCCTCTCCCAGGATCTTGGCGAGCGTCTTGAGCCAGTGTAGAAGGGCCGTCCTACAAGTCGCCAGGGCAAGAGGCACCCCGATTGACTGTTGGCTCACATACATTAAGAGGGTGTAAAGAATTCTCCACTAGCCGGGCTCGGTGGCTCAGCCTGTAATCCCGCGCCTTTGGGAGGCTGAGGTGAGTGGATTGCCTGAGCCCACGGGTTCGAGACCCGCCTGGGCAGGCGAAACCTCATCTCTACAATAAATCAAAAAATTAGCCGGGCGTGGTAGCACACGCCTGTAATTCCAGCTACTTGGAAGGCTGAGGCAGAAGGATCGCCGGAGCCCAGCAGGTCGAGGCTGCGGTGGCTGGGAGCGGCCACTGCACTCCAGTCTGGGAGACAGAGTGAGACTCCAACGCAAAAAAAAAAGAGTCTCATTATGTCACCCTTCCAGAACTCAGGGCCCACAGTTACATATGGTGCCCTATAGTGGCAGGCTCTGTTTCTGAGTTCAAGCTCCCTTAATCCACATCCCCCTATGCCAACTTCCCAGAATAGAGACCCTGGCTGGCTAAGTGCTGTTGAGGTACTCTCTTGGTGCAGAAATTTGCACCCAGGGCAGTAACAAGTCATGTCTTGGAAGCATTCCTGGAGTTCCTCCCAGTCCCTTGGGTAGGGGTCAAGTTATAGAGAAGGGGATCAGAGGGTAGCAAGATTCTCCAAAAGCTCTATTAAAAAGTTCTGTGAAGCCGGGCTCGGTGGCTCAGCCTGTAATCCCGCGCCTTTGGGAGGCTGAGGTGAGTGGATTGCCTGAGCCCGCGGGTTCGAGACCCGCCTGGGCAGTGAGACCTCATCTCTACAATAAATCAAAAAATCAGCTGGGCGTGGTAGCGCGTGCCTGTAATTCCGGCTACTCGGAAGGCTGAGGTGGAAGGATCGCCGGAGGCCAGCAGGCAAGGCTGCGGTGGCTGGGAGCGGCTACTGCACTCCAGTCTGGGCGACCGAGTGAGACTCCAACTCAACAACAACAACAAAAAAGTTCTGTGATGTGAGGCTAAATTAAATGGGTTTTTTTTCACTCAGAGTCTCATTATGTCACCCAGGCTGGAGTGCAGTGGCATAATCACAACCACCGCAGCCTCAACTTGCTAGGCTCAGGCGATCCTTCCACCTCAGCCTTCCAAGTAACTGGAACTACAGGTATATGTCACCACACTCGGCTAATTTTTTGATTTATTGTAGAGATGAGGTCTTGCCAAGTTGCCCAGGCTGGTCTCGAACCTGTGGGCTCAGGCAATCTTCTCACCTCGGCCTCCCAAAGTGCCATAGGCATGAGCCACTATGTCCAGCCAGAATTAAATGTTTTAGGAAAAGCGTAATGTTGTGACTTTGAAGCACTGTGTAGCTTCTGGAACTATTGAGTTAAAGCAGTGAGTCTCAAGATGATCCCAAGACCCTTCGAGGAGTCTGAGAGGTCCTTCCTTTATCAGCTACACATCTGTATCAAGTTGAATTTTCATCTATTTAAACCAGAACAACACATTGCAACAGACTGAAGGCAGAAGATATTTCAGCTGCCCCCTAGGAAGCCAGACATTAGAAAACTTTGTAAATATATATATATATAAAACAGTGCCCCTGTTATCAATTTTTTTTGTTTTCGAAAGTTTTCATAAAATAGCTATGTTGATATGTAATAACTTACTAATGTTAATTTTTTTTTTTTTTTGAGTTGGAGTCTCACTCTGTAACCCAGACTGGAGTGCAGTGGCTGCTCCTGGCCACTGCAGCCTTGACCTGCTGGGCTTCGGCGATCCTTCCACCTCAGCCTTCCAAGTAGCTGGAACTACAGGCATGCGCTACCACACCTGGCTAATTTTTGATTTATTGTAGAGATGAGGTCTCGCCAAGTTGTCCGGGTGAGTCTCGAACCCGCAGGCTCAGGCAATCTACTTACCTCGGCCTCCCAAAGTGCTGGGATTACAGGCTGAGCCACCGAGCCCGGCCCTAATGTTAATTTTAAAATAAGTACATATTTTGTAAATTTTCAATTTTAATTTTTTTTTTTGAGTTGGGGTGTCACTGTCGCCCAGACTGGAGTGCAGTGGCCACTCCCGGCCACCGCAGCCTCAACCTGCTGGGCTCCAGCAATTCTTCTGCCTCAGCCTTCCAAGTAGCTGGAACTACAGGCACGCTACCACGCCCGGCTCATTTTTTGATTTATTGTAGAGATGAGGTCTCACCAAGTTGCCCAGGCGGGTCTCGAACCTGCGAACTTGGGCAATCCACTCACCTCAGCCTCCCGAAGGTGCGGGATTACAGGTTGAGCCACCGAGCCCAGTTAATTTTAATTTTTAATGTGGGAATTATTGATGGGTAAAACCCAGATTACAAAAAGTTCCTTGGGGTCCTTGATAATTGTTAAAAGTGTTAAGTGGTCCTGATGATGCTGGGTAGTGTGTGGTGTGTTGCTCCATGGGTTCTTGACTTTGCCACAGAAAAGAATTTCAGAACAAATCCAAAGTATACTTTAAGAAATTCATTAAAAAGAAAAGGGCACACTCAAGGAAGAGCATGGGTGCCTTAAGAGAAATGGTACATGCTTGCCTTTGACAAGAAGCTTTATGCACATCTACAATGATAATTAAGCAAATCAAGAGCTATGAGCAGAGAGCTGCAGGTATCTGGTCACAAGTTTTGATTGGCATCTGTCAACCTTTTAAGTTCCTAAGGACCTTCTAAGTAAAGAAAATTACTATCTAATTAGACCTGGACTTTTCTTAGGACATCATGTTTGTGTTTTGGAGAATTCCCTATTGTTTCTGTGATTTACTGCACTGGTAGTTCTAACCCACAAGGTGTTCAGGTCATATATGCCTGGTCGACTAGGTGAAGGTGGTGTACGGATAAGAAAGATGTCTGAAAGCTTACCCAGTTCAAATTAGACCTGCCTGAGAAAACCTGCCTAACTACTTCTAGACTATGTTAGCTATACCTGCCTCACTGAGATCAAGAAGTCGGAGAACCCCTGAATGAGATCAAGAGTACAGGTTCCACATTCCCATTTCCTTCCTCTTTTCTGTCCCCTCCTCCTCTTTGGGCCATCCAGTCCCACAGCTCAAAGGAACCTGGGTCTAGGCCTCTCTCCAGCTTTCAGCATCTGGAGTCCCACCTTGCTCTCTCTCTCTGCTGGGCTTCTGCGGGGGTTGAGAAAGAGTCAGGGATTGGAACGTCCCTCAGCTCCTGGGAACTTTCCCTGGAAAGTTGAGTCAGACAGAACATTAGGTAAAAAGAAGGTTTGGGACTCTATGTTCTTTGGTTAAAAGCAACCCCAGCTGGAGGCAGAAAATTTGGCTAGAAAATCTACTCTCTGTGCAGAGAACCCCCGGCAGAAAGACTTAGTGCTCTCCTCTGTGGGAATGCTTTGCTGTGAGTCTTGAGAATGAATTGACAAAGGCAGTTCATGCTTCTCTACAAAATGCATGCCATGCGAGGAAAAGCATTCTTGGCAAGAAATGACCCTTTGGGAGAGAGGAACACTGTCTGCAGAGAGGGGAGAGAGGGTTTTAATCACTGAAGGGGCACTTAAGAAGGAAGTAGCCCCACCCCTCTCAAGGGAATTGCAGGCAGGGTAAAGGGATGCCACAGAACACAAAGGCACATTACTCCATCGGAACAACAATGTGCAGCCAATCAAGTTGTAGGTGTGCGGACAATGATAGGAGCAGGAAATCTGGAAGTCCTAGTGTTCAAGTCTAATTCCTCTTTCATCTCAAAGGTCAAAGTCAAGAGAAATTTTCTCCTCAAGGGTCATTAGTCTTCCAAGACAAAGAGACTAGAGGCCGACCGCCCTTGTGGAGCCCTACCTCTGCTACTTACTGTGTGAACTCTCTGCCTCAGTGTCTTCATCTATAAAATGGGGATAATAATAGTACTGCTTCATGATATCGCTGTGAGGGTTAGCACTCATTCAGTGTGAGGCATCATTATTACTCAAACAAGCATCTGTTAAGATTGGCAGTCATGGGCGGGTGCGGTGGCTCAGCCTGTAATCCCAGCATTTTGGGAGGCCGAGGTTAGAGGATTGCCTGAGCCCTGAGGTTCAAGACCAGCCCGGGCAACTTGGTGAGACCTCATCTCTACAATAAATCACAAAAACTAGCCGGGAGTGGTGGCGTGTGTCTGTGGTTCCAGTTGCTTGGAAGGCTGAGGCGGAAGGATCTCCTAAGCCCAGCAGGTCTAGGCTGTGGTGGCCGTGAGCATGCCACTGCATTCTAGCCTGGGCGACAAGAGTGAGACTTCAAACAAGAAAAAAAAAAAGATAGGCAGTTATGGTGGTGAAAGTGGTGATATAGATATGTTCAACTCCCTGAGCTAACCAGTCCACGGGCTACGGAAGAAGCAAGCCCTTCTGTTCGTAGATGGAGATGGGAATGTGCTCTTATGTTTGAATTATTGCAGTGTGGAGTTCAAAGACATTTTTTGGTCTCTGTCTTCATCAAGAGCAATCCAGGCTGCTATTGACAATTTTTATTGGAGAATTCATGAGACTGAAAAGGAGGAGGGGAAAGAGGCAAATGAAGATAACAGAGAGAGAAAGAAAAGTTAGGAGCTGTAGTTGTCACAAAGAATTCAGAGCGGGTACTTAACAAGACTCCTTACTACCTTCAGAACCAGAAGTGGGAATGCAAGTTTGCACTCCAGATGAGGGTCAATTCTAGGCAAGTTGGGATGGTTGGTCACCTGAACACCCCCATCTGTACCTCAAATCTCTTTTCTGTTGCCCAGGCTGGAATGCAGTGGCATGATCACAGCTTACTGTAGCCTCAACCTCCTGGGCTCAGATGATCCTTCTGCCTCAGCCTCCTGAATAGCTGTGATGACAGGTGCACGCCACCACACCTAGCTAGTTTTTACATTTTTTTGTAGAGATGAGGTCTTGCTATGTTGCCCAGACTGGTCTCAAACTTTTGGGCTCCAGCAATCCTCCTGCCTTGGTCTCTCAAAGTGTTAGGGTTATAGGCATGAGGGGCCATGCCTGGCCTATTTTTCAAATTTTAATGAGGAATTTATTCATGTGTTTATTTGGTACATGAAATTCCCGCGACTCCTTCGCAATGACGTCTGAATGATTGTGTTTGCTGAAAGAAAAAGGGGAACATTCTGACTCTGCCAGGCAAGAGCAGTCTCCTTGCTATAGCAACTTGGACCTGTGGGTTCACTCATGTTGGGTGCAGCTGCAAGAGGATATACTGGCACCCTCTTCCTCCTTACCCCATACCTTATTTGGCAGGAAGATGTTGTTGAAGACCTTGTGGACCTGGGGGATTAGAGGGAGGCGAAATTGCATGAGCCACATGGTTGGTCGTCTAAACCAATAAGCGGGCACCTCAACCCATAGAAGAGGCTTTGTTTGTTCCATGTGAATCCACCTGACGTGTTCTAGCAAAGAGTCTGCTGAGTAGGGAAGCTGTTTGGATGACTTGGGTTTTGTTTTGTTGTTGTTTGTTTGTTTCTGGGGCAGGATTTCACTCTATCACCCAGGCTGCAGTGCAGTATAGTGATCCTGATTCACTGGAGCCTTGACCTCCTGGCCTCAAGTGATCCTCCCACCTCAGCCTCCCAAATAACTGGAACTACAGGCATGCACCACCACGTCAGGCTAATTTTTTTTTTTGAGTTGGAGTCTCACTCCGTCACCCAGGCTGGAGTGCACGTTCACCCTAGCGTCGATCTGCTGAGTTCTAGTGATCCTTCTGCCTCAACATTCCAAGTAGCCAGAACTACAGGCTCATGCTACCACGACCAGCTAATTTTTTTTTTTTAAGTGTAGAGACAAGGTCTCACCAAGTTGCCTGGGATGGTCTCAAACACACAGGCTCAGGCAATCTACTCACCTCAGCCTCCCAAATTGCTGGAATTACAGACTGAGCCACCGAGCCCGGTCTTTTTTTTTGAGTTGGAGTCTCACTCTGTCGCCCTGGCTGGAGTGCAGTGGCACGCTCACAGCCACCGCAGCCTCACCCTGCTGGGCTCAGGCGATCCTTCCACCTCAGCCTTCCAAGTAGCTGGAACTAGAGGTGCGCGCTACCACGCCCAGCTAATGTTTTGATTTATTGTAGGGACGAGGTCTCACCAAGTTGCCCAGACTGGTCTCAAACCCTTGGGCTCAGGCAATCCTCTCACCTCAGCCTCCCAAAGTGCTGGGATTATAGATGTGGGCCTCTGGCTAATATTTTTTCAATTTTTGTTTACTTGTTGGTTTGTTTTGAGTGTGGGGGGGGGTCTCACTCTGTCACCCAGACTGGAGTGCAGTGGCGTAATCACAACTCACTGTAGCCTCAACCTCCTGGGCTCAAGCAATCCTCCCTCTTTAACCTCCCGAGTAGCTGGGACTACAAGCATGCACCACCACACCTAATTTTTAAATATTTTTTGTAGAGACGAGGTCTTAGTATGTCGCCCAGGTTGGTCTTGAACTCCTGGGTTCAAGCAATCCTTAGCACCCCAAAGTGCCAGAATTACAGGTGTGAGCTCCTGCACCTGGCCAACTTGGATTTTCTTTTTTAATACTTCTTTTTTATTTTGAAGATGTGGGGTACAATTCAGGATTAGGTATACAAATGTTCATTATGCAGGTACCCTTGTTGATGAGGTGTGCCCTCCCTCCCCTGGCAGTTTCCCACTACTGCCAATTCCCCCTGCCCACCGGCGGTTTCCACAACTTGGATTTTTCCAAAGCTAAAGTTCTGGGATTCTGCCTCCATTGAAGTCTCTCTTGCTCAGGGACAGTGTTCATGGAGGGATCTTCCTGGGTGCTGCAGTCATTTTCCCTGGTCAACATCATTCTCCCATATCCCCAGGGCTTTTCAGGAATGGCCACTTTCCTGCAACTGGTCTGAGTTAAGGGGGAGGAGCTGGACTCCCATGAGACACATCCACTGCAGTGACAGCTGACTTGCAAGTCCAGTCTGAAGTGGTTCTCCATGGGGAGGTCCTGGCCATGGCTGTCACGTCAGTTGGATTCTTTAGTTACAAGAAGCAGAATCTGGGCTGGGCACAGTGACTCACACCTGTAATCCCAGCACTTTGGGAGGCTGAGGCAGGAGGATCCCTTGAGGCCAGGAGTTTGAGACCAGCCTGGGCAGCACAGTAAGCCCTCCTCTCTACAAAAAAAAAATTAAAAATTAGCTGGGTGTAGCAACACACACCTGTAGTCCCAGTTACTTAGGAGACTAAGGCGGAAGGATCACCTGAGCCCAGGAGTTTGAGGCTGCGGTGAGCTGGGATCACGCCACTGTACTCCAGCCTAGGCGAGAGAATGAGACCTCCACTCAAAAAGAAATAAAAGAAACAGAAACTGACTGCGTAACTTTAGAAAAACAAGAACTTTTTGGAAATATATGGAGGGACTCAGGCCCAAAGAAATGCTGAGGATGAAGATGACACAACAGCAAAGTCACTGAGCTGCAGTGTCTTTCAGGTGTGCTGTCAGAATGGATCGCCATCTGCAGGTGTGCTGTCTCTGCTAAAGATCAAACTCCTGGCAGAGAGCTGGATTGGCCAGCTCAGGTTACATGCTAGTACCTTCACTGGCAGTACCTGATGGTGGAGGGTGGGATGGGAGGGGAGAAAGTTTTTTTACCGAAAGAAGATGCCGTGGGGCTGGGCTCGGTGGTTCAGCCTGTAATCCCAGCACTTTGGGAGGCCTAGGTGAATGGATTGCCTGAGTCTGCGGGTTCGAGACTAACCCAGTCAACCTGGTGAGAGCTTGTCTCTACAATAAAATTTTTAAAATAGCCAGGCGTGGTGGCCAGTGTCTGCAGTTCCAGCTACTCGGAAGGCTGAGGCAGAAGGAGCACTGGAGCCCAGAAAGTCGACTCTGGGGTGGCAGTGAGCATGCATGGCCCTGCACTCCAGCCTGGGCGAAGGAGTGAGACTCCAACTCAAAAAAAAAAAAGATGCCATGGATGATGGACAGGTCACATTTCAGATGTACATTACAGGAAGACTTTCCAACTGACCTGCTCAGCGGTAGAGGGGCCCTGAAGCCCACCCGGATTTTACAGGCAGGGGCCAGAGTTGGGCGTGGCAGTTCAGTGCAAAGAGGATAGTAGACAGTACAATATCAGAAAGTGTTTTCGTATTAAGCTGGTGAGATCCTCCTCATTGAAGACACTTAGAAGCCGGACTTGGTGGCTCAGCCTATAATCCCGCGCCTTTGGGAGACTGAGGTGAGTGGATGGCCTGAGCCCGCAGGTTCGAGACCTGCCTGGGCAACTTGGTGAGACCGCATCTCTACAACAAATAAAAAATGAACCGAGCGTAGTAGCGCATGCCTGTAATTCCGGCTACTTGGAAGGCTGAGGCGGAAGGATCGCTGGAGCCCAGCAGGTCGAGGCTGCGGTGGCCGGGAGCGGCCACTGCACTCCAGTCTGGGCGACAGAGTGAGACTCCAACTCAAAAAAACAAAACAAAACAAAACAAAAAGACACTTAGAAATCACAGAAAAGTCTAGAAACAAAGTTAGGTCATCTATAATTTTTTTTCCGAGTAGTACAGTGGCACAATCCTGGCTCACCTCAGCCTTGATCTCCTGGGCTCAAGAAATCCTCCCTCCTCAGCCTCCTGAGCCTGGCTAATTAAAAAAAATTTTTTTGTAGAGAAGGGTTCTCACTGTGGTTGCCCAGACAGGTTTTGAACCCCTGGCCTCAAGTAATCCTCAGCTTCCCAATGTGTTGGGACCACACCTGGGCAAAAACCATCTATAATTCTACTAGTCACAGATAACCACAGTTAACTTTTCAGGGTGTTTCTTTCCATCTATGGATTTTTTTTTAATAGAGTTGAGGTCACATGTGTGTATAATTTGTATTTTTTTTTTGAGAGCTTATTTTATTTTTTTATTTTTTGTAAAGACAAGTTCTCACTATGTTGCCCAGGCTGGTCTCGAACTCCTAGTCTTTAGTGATCCTCCTGCTTTGACCTCCAAAGTGCTGGGATTATAGGCGTGAATCACTGCACCCAGACTAATTTTGTATTTCATGCTTAAGCACTGTATCTTGAACCAACATAGGTTAGAGGAGTATCTTTGTAACAGTGGCCTAGTGAATGAACTTGAGCTATAGGAAGAGACAGAGAGGACCCTCTTTGGCTCATGGTTTCACCAACACTGGGGACCAAACAACTGTTGTCCAGCTTGGGAGGCTCCCAGGGTCTGCCCTTCCGTCCCAACGAGGGTGTTTCTGGACACCTGCCAAGATGGATGGGAACTTCCATGGACACAGCCCTGCATAAGGAAGGGTCCCCACCTTCAAATTAGGGCCCCCAGATGCTCCTTGTATTTATGCTTTAAGGACCTGAAAGTATAGACCATTCTTCAGGGTCTTAGCAGGTTCTGATTAATTTCAACATTGTCCTTCTGAGATGAATAGATTACATTTCCATCTGATCTTAGGAGACACAACCTTTATTTAGTCACCTGAAATGATGCCAAGAATACACTCCATGATGACTCACTAGGAAGGCAAGGTAATGGGAGAATCGTAGTTGAAATGTAGCTGTAATCATCATAATCATCTGCTATGTATACAGCTGTGTGTATTTAAGCTCCTGAACTTGTGTATTTAACAATCTGAAACTTAAGAGCTTGCCTGTTTCAACCTTTTCTGACATTTGCTAAGGGATAGATTTGTGTGTGTGTGTGTGTGTGTGTGTGTGTGTGTGTGTGTGTGTGTGTGTGTGTGTTTCAGCGTCTCTCTCTGTCGCCCAGGCTGGAATACAGTGGCACGCTCACAGCCACCGCAGCCTCAACCTGCTGGACCTGATCCTTCTACCTCAGCCTCCCAAGTAGCTGGGACTCTAGGTGTGCCCTGCCATGCCTGGCTAATTTTTTTGATTGATTGATTGATTGATTGATTGATTGTGTAGAGAAGAGGTCTCGCCATGCTGATCTTGAACTCCTGGCTCAAGCAATCTTTTTGTCTTGGCCTCCCAAAGTGCTGGGATTACAGGAGTGAGCCACCTTGCTCAGCCAGTGTGTAAAAGTTCTGAATGAGGTGGAAGGAGTGAGAAATGGTTTTCAAGGGAGTGAGTGGCCTTCCAGGAAGGCCGCTGGTTGAGGGGCCATGAATTACATACAATAATAGTGATGGGAGAAGCAAAGGGAGACTCAAATGTTACTTGTACAATGATGACCACTTGTATACCTGATCTTGACTTGTACCCCACATCTTTAAAATGAAAATAGTAATAATAATGATGAGAGAGGAGACTGGGGAAATAGAAGATACCCTGTTTGTTTAGTACCTTGTGAAGATTTTGACCCTTTTAAGAGGACGAAGATGACCTTGAAGACTTTGAAGGTGGGCGGGGCTGGGGGGGAAGGTTGAGGAATGGCGGGTTTATATGTGAAAATCACTCAGGCTGCAGTGTGGAGAATGATCAGATGGGGCCTGGGTGGGATTGGGGAAGGACTCCCCTGGCTGCCTCCTGGTCATCCCTCTAGCCTCGATCCCCAGCCCAGACTGTGTTTTTTCTTGTCTGACACCACTGCTGTTATCCCCTTGCACTTCACCTCTAGCGTGGCTGTCTGACACCTTTCAACTTCTGCCGAGAGAAAAGAATATTGGCGGGGCACAGTGGCTCACGCCTGTAATCCCAGCACTTTGAGAGGCCAAGGGAGGAAGGTTGCTTGAACCCAGGAGTTGAAGACCCAGCCTGGGCAACAGAGCAAGACCTCATCTCTACCAAAAAAAAAATTAGTTGGGCATGGTGGCACATGCCTGTAGTCCCAGCTACTCGGGAAGCTAAACCAGAAGAATCCCTGAGCCCAGGAGGTCAAGGCTGCCGTGCGCCAGAATCATGCCACTGCACTCCAGCACCTGGGCAATAGAGTGAGACACTGACTCAAAAAAGAAAAGTGATGATCCTTCATTGAACACAAAATAAAGTTCAAACTCCCTATTCTGGCTCCAAGTCCCTTCACACCTGGCCCTTGTCTCCCTCTCCAGTGTCACATCCAACCACCTGTCTGTTGTTGAGTACCTGGTGCCTTAGTCCATCCAGAATGGTTTGAGGGGGAAGGAACAGAGGCATAGAAGTACTAAAAACCAAACCTGAGGCCGAGTCAGGGGTCCAGGATGTGAATATGAGCCAAAGGAAACAAACGGAAGTGGAGGTTTCAGGAAGTTGACTACAAGAGAATCAAAGACCAACATTTGGGAAGCGTTTGGGGATGAGTCATTTGGGTGCTTGGACACAAGACCAGAAGTTTGGTTGCTGGGAGGTGGTGACCTGAGTACTGAGAGATGGGAGCTTAAAAGGACAGGGCAGGGTGGGCCTGGTGGCTCATGCCTATAATCTCAGCACTTTGGGAAGCCGAGATGGGAGGATTGCTTGAGGCCAGGAGTTTGAGACCGGCCTGGGCAACATAGTGAAACTCCGTTTCTACTAGAAAGAAATAAATGAGCCAGGTGTGGTGGCGCACGCCAGTGGTTCCAGCTACTCAGGAGGCCGAGGAGAAAGGATTGCTGCCTGAGTTTAGGAGGTCAAGGCTGCTGTGAGCCATGATCTTGTTGCTGCACTCCAGCCTGGGCAACAGAGTGAGACCTCGCCCCCCCCAAAAAAAGGGTAAGACAGCACCCACCTCCTGCCATATACACACACACCAGTAAGAACTGAGGTCCCAGGATGGTCATGACCCCAGCTAGTAATGAATGGGCCGGTCTCAGAGACTTGCCACTCGGAAGGTCAAGGACAAAGCCTGGTTGGAGGATGACTTAGGAGGAGAACTACGGGAATGTTCTTTATATTCTACTGCTTGGAGCCAGAATGGATCCTAGTGCAAAAAGGAGCAAAGCCAAGCTCCAACCAGGGCTAGGGAAACGGAGAGAGAAACCAGGCAGCTCCTGACCAAGGGAACACCACACAGGCACTGCCGTGGCTTGTCCCCAGGGCACACACATGTCAAGGACGTTCAGGTCAGTCCCATGAACCCAACAGAGCTGTGACTGCTTGGGAGACCCGTCCCACATCAAAGTGAGCGAAATCCTCACATTGGTATGGTTCTGAGAGCAGCCCTGTAACTCTGAGGAGGGTCTCTGGGGACCACGCCTGTGTACCGTTCACGTGGTAACCAGAAGACTATGACATACTCAGAGGGCAGTGAGGTCACAGAGCACAAGCTTTAAAGTAAGTGAGTCATGTGTGCCTCATTTATTTTTAAAAGAAACTTCTGAGAAGAGCTTAGAACAATTTTTTTCCCCTGAGTGCCCTTCCCCAAAGGTACTCACAGAACAATAAGGTGTGACTGTAATGGCTGCACTGAATTGTCTCTTGGACAGCGTCAGACGGGACATAAAGAAGGTGGACAGAGAACTGAGGCAGCTGAGATGCATCGACGAATTCAGCACGCGATGCCTCTGCGACCTGTGTATGCACCCCTACTGCTGCTGTGATCTGCACCCATATCCCTACTGCCTGTGCTACTCCAAACGCTCGCGCTCCTGCGGACTGTGTGACGTCTACCCATGCTGCGTATGTGACTACAAGCTGTACTGTCTTCGACCCTCTCTCCGAAGTCTGGAGAGAAAAGCCATCAGAGCCATAGAGGATGAAAAGCGAGAGCTTGCCAAGTAAAAGAGCTTATTTTTAGATGTGTATAGTTGGTATATTAGCCTTAGACGTTGGAATCAGAAATATATATATGTGACAATCGATACTTGAACAAAGATGAAAAGGGTTCAGGGTAATAATCCTGGTGACTTAGGAAAGATTTAAGAAAAGAAGAGTAAATGAGTCCATGATGGGAATTGCAAGATTCTCAAAAGACAGTGTGGTAACAGTGTCGATGGGCAAGGTCGCTGGTGGTTTACAGCGGGAATGCCAACATGACAAATAATGTGGCTTTAATGAGGGGAAGAAATGGGGGATGTCATTAAAAAGCCATTGGAAGCAGCCAACGAAACATTTTTCCTGGTTATGAGTAAAGTGATTTGAGTATATTTGGACTTACAGAAATGACTGCAGGAGGAGGCATAATAATTGATCAAGTCCTTAATGTTTGCCAGAGGCTTTTTGCAGGGGAGCAAACTGAGGCGTAGAGGCAAGGCCTCGGTTTTGTAGGAAAAGCTTTCTTCCACTCCAGACAAAGACTTCACAGGCATCTGGAGTCGGGTCTGTCGTGTTGGCCTCCCCTCCTACTCCAGAAAAGGTCTTGCAAACAAACAACAGGACTAAGTTGCAGCTTTCAGAGTAGACTTAAAAGAGTTTTAATTAAATTGAGTCATTTAAGTGAGTCACTTAAAAAAATTGTTTTTGATTACATTTTATTTTTTGCCTAGAGGAAGCTTTCCTTCCTTAATGTTCCACACACAACATTTAGTCTGTTAGTATTAATGAAAAAGATGGCTGATAGCGACTGTCCCTGGTTAAATAAATGATACATTCACACTGGAATAATATGTAGACACAAAATATGATGAAACAAATCAGCCGGGCGTGGTAGCGCATGCCTGTAATTCCAGCTACACGGAAGGCTGAGGCGGAAGGATCACTGGAGCCCAGCAGGCGAGGCTGCGGTGGCTGGGAGCGGCCACTGCACTCCAGTTTGGGCGGCAGAGTGAGACTCCAACTCAAAAAAAACATAAATATGATGAAGCATAGTATGTGTTGATGTATTAAATGAAACAAGCAAGGTGCAGAAAAACTGTGTTTATTATGATAGTATTTTTTAAAATGGCATAGATAGAGTATCTTGATTCTTTTCTTTCTTTCTCTCTCTTTCTCTCTTTCTCTTCCTTCCTTCCTTCCTTCCTTTCTTTCTTTCTAAGGTCTCATTCTGTCACCCAGGCTGGAGTGCAGTGGAACAATCACAGCTCACCGCAACCTTGACCTTCTGGGCTCAGGTGATCTTCCACCTCAGTCTTCCAAGTAGATGGGGATACAGGTGCATGCCACCACCCCCCGCAAATTGTTTGGAGTTTTTGTAGAGACGAGGTCTCGCTCCCCAGGCTGGTCTTGAACTCCTGGGCTCAAGGGATCCTCCCATCTCAGCCTCCCAAAGTGCTGGGATTACAGGCCTGAGCCACCATGCCTGGCCGAGTCTCTTGACAACAGTGACAGTGGTGTTTCATTGGAAAGGGCCATAGGACAATGACTAGGTCATCAGCCACAAAGGGTCAGGAGTGGACCTTCTTCATAGTGTGGGATGGGGCTGTCGCCTATAAATTCATCTACAGTCTTTTTGAATTAATGTTTCTTTTTACTCTTTAAGGTATCAAGTTACAGACATGGCTTACACAAGTCTGTGTCCACTCATCTCGTGTCCTTGGATACCTGAATGCCCTTGTCCATGTCCTTTCAGCCTCAGTCTTCTGGCTGCTTCCAGACTCTACAGATGAAAGTGCCTCTCTGTCCCTTGCAGTCTGGCCTCTTTACGCCTCCTCCAGGAAGCCCTATTTCTTGGTGTGCAGTAGACACAGCTTCAAGCTTAATTCTCAGCAATGTAGTTTGTGATGCTTTTGCTGACAGTGCCTGGGTGTTGGCCAGTTTTTTTTTTCTTCTGTGCCTGCAGCAGTATGTAAAGCTGATGACGTCTTGACATTAATACCCCAGTTTCTGAACTGATGACTCTAGGTCCATTTTAGAAACGACCTCAGGCTTGCTTTCTTTTATCTCTTTCCAGTCACTTTTCTTCCCATTCATACAACCCTGTGAAATGCCTGTGTTCTGTTTCTGACAATTTGACATTTCACTATCCAGAAGGGCTTAGTGTCACTTGCAAACCTAAATATTCAATTTTCCTGAATATGGGTGAAAATATTAAGCCCTGATCCTAGCCCCAGTCCCAGAGGACTCCCACTGTTAGTATTTGTTTCTTCCAAGTGAAATGTCTCTTGTCTCTAAGCTAGCTCCTGATCCATGACAAAATAGATCTAGAAATATCATGTTAACTCTGTTTTTTTTTTTCCTTTAAATAATCTTTGGTGTGAAACCTTGCCCAAGGCTTTTTGACTTGAGGATTGATACTCACATGACATCTCACCCCTTTAAAGAATGCTGGGATTTGGCTGTTTATGACATTTCAGATGTCAGACTGTGTCCTCGAGAAGGTTCTTAGCCCAGTGGCAAAGCGATGACTTCTTGGTCTGTGGTCTTGGCTTCACTGAAATTGTTTTTCCCTGTGAGAGTCAATTTGCTCTATCTCTGGGTGCTTCCTTAAAACTGGTAAAAAGGGTTAGTCAATAATTTTCTAATTCTTCCCATAAATTTCTTTTTAAAAATTATTAATTAATTTTCTTTTTTCTTTTTCTTTTTTTTTAGAGATAGGGTCTTAGCTCTGTCACCCAGGTTAGAGTGCAATGGCCCAATCATAGCTCTCACTGCAACCTCGAACTCCTAGGCTCAAGTGATCCTCCTACCTCAGCCTCCCAAGTAGCTGGGATTACAGGCACACACCACCACACTTGGCTATTTTTAATTTTTTTGTAGACATGGGGTCTCATTCTGTTGTCCAGGCTGGTCTCAAATTCCTGGGCTCAAATGATCCTCCTACATCAACCTCCTAAAATGCTGAGATTGTAGGTATGAGCCACTCAGGTGATCCTTCCCCTTCAGCCTCTCAGCTGGGACTACAGGCGCTCCACAATGTCCAGCTAATTTTTAAAATTTATTGTAAAGATGGGCCAGGAGCTGTGGCTCATGCCTATAATCCTAGCACTTTGGGAGGTGAGAGGATTGCTTGAACCCATGGGTTCGAGACCAGCCTGGACAACTAGGCGAGACCTCATCTCTATAATAAATCAAAAAATTATCCGGGTATGGTGGCACGTGCCTGTAATTCTAGCTACTTGGAAGGCTGAGGCAGAAGGATCACCTGAGCCTAGCAGGTTGAGGCTGTGGTGGCCGGGAGCGTGTCACTGCCCTCCAGCCTGGGCAAGAGCATAAGACTCCCACTCAAAAAAAAAAAAAGATGAGGTCTTGCCATGTTGCCCAGGCTGGTCTCAAACCTCTGAGCTCACCTCCGACACCCAAAGTGCTGGGATTACAAGCGTGAGCCACTGTGCCCAGCTCTGTAGCTTCTTTGATAGTCCCTTTTCATCCCAAGTACTAGTAGGGCCCCTGTCTCTTCCTTCCTCTTCTGGATTTAGAGGGGCTGAAAGAACTAACCTTGGTTTCCTCTGTGAGAAACCATGCCGCCAGCCTGATGGAGATTCACCCCCACACATCGTTGACTTCCCTGTCCTCTGTCCTAAGGTTGGAGAAACACACGAAGTCCAGCCCTACCTCAGTCCTGCCTGGAGGAATTTATTATCTAATTAGTGGACACCCATTTGGCTCTGGTGCCTGGCACTAGTCCTTGTGAACAAATGAAGCTTGATTTGCATCTGCACCTGCTACTGGTACCTAGAAATAAATCCTGAGACCGTGTTTCCATCTACTCACCCAAGTAGCTGTGGTTAGGTTAGTCTGAATCACAGTGAAAAATTCCCTTGACAACCCCCACACCAGGGCACTATCAAAACCTCAAAAACCGGGCAACCTCTCTGGGTCACCTCCCACTGTGGGAGCTTTTCTGTCTCTCAATAAATCCTGCTTTCAAAAACAAAAACAAAAAACAAAACCTCGACAACCTGCCTTCTCAAAGCATGCGGTGGTTCAAGCCTGTTTAATCCCAGCACTTTGGGAGGCCAAGGTGGGAGGATTGCTTGAGCTCAGGAGTTTGAGATCAGCCTGGGCAACATACTGAGATCTCCTCTCTACAAAAAAATTTAAAAAATATGTCGGGTGTGGTGGCACACACCTGTAGCCCCAGCTACTTGGGAAGCTGGGGCTAGAGGATTGTCTGAACCCAGGAAGTCAAGGCTACGGTGAGCCATGATCATGCCACTATTCCAGCCTGGGCCACAGAGTGAGACCCCAACAGTCCCCCCTGCCAAAAAAAATCTGCCATCTCATTTATTTTCTTCATTATCTGTTCATCAGTTGATTACAAAGTTTTCAAGGAATCCACTCTTACTTGGTGAGGCTGATGGCAGTCAGCCCCCATGGTGAGCTCTCTGTGGATTTAGTGCTACCTTGCACAGGCCTAAGCCCTAGAGAAATCTTTCCATTCTTTCCATTCCTGACCCAGAGGCCAGAGCATAGTTAAACAGTGAGAATCCCTGGGAGCCTTCTGGCTGGCGAAAGGCTAGCTTTCCCACTGAGGGGAGAGGGGTCTATTTTCCTCCACATCCCCTGCAGAGGTGGAAGCGATCTGGGCCCCTCCGCCTCCTCACATCATGAATTCTCCATTTCAGCATTCTTGAAGCCCAATCTGTCACTCCATGGCTGCAGGGGTGGGAGTCACTGCCCATCTAGACCAAATGCATTGCTCTTGTTTGTCTTGGCCTTATTGTGTAATGAGAGAAGACTTGTAGCCTCAGAGCTATGGCAAAACCATGTAAGGGGGAGCCCCGTGCAGCCTGATAAAGAAGACGTGCCAAACCGGGCTCAGTGGCTCAGCCTGTAATCCCATGCCTTTGGGAGGCTGAGGTGAGTGGATTGCCTGAGCCCGCGGGGTCGAGACCCGCCCGGGCAACGAGACCTCATCTCTACAATAAATCAAAAAATCAGCCGGGCCTGGTAGCACATGCCTGTAATTCCGGCTACTTGGAAGGCTGAGGTGGAAGGATTGCCGGAGCCCAGCAGGTCGAGGCTGCGGTGGCCGGGAGCGGCCGCTGCACGCCAGTCTGGGTGACAGTGAGACTCCAACTCAAAAAAAAAGTAAATAAATAAATGGGTCTTTGAAAAGGGGCTAAATTCAGGAGAAAAGGCAAAGAACTCCAAGGAAGCCTAGAGGAAGGCCTGCCTCCCACAGCTTCCTGGGAGAGATGGGCATTTTGACACTTTCATAACTTTATTCTTGATGAAGTCGAGTCTGATTTATGTCGTTGTGAAGCTGGCTGCATATATAGCTCATCAGTGCTGTGGGCAGTATGCTTCACCTTCAGGAGCTTGGTTGGATGTACAAGTGAAATTCAGCTTCCATGGGGAGCACAGTGGCCGCAGAGTGTAGACACAGGCACCGGCTGTCTGCTGGCGCTCCGTCAACGCTCCTAAGAGGTTTCTGCCAACAACCAAAGGGACCGAGTCCCCAGTGTTTACCACAGTCGTATAGGAGGCGATCTCCCTTGGCCCAGAACCCCACAGAGCCGTGGAAAATTCCATGTGGGGTGATGGGTACGTCACCAGGAGTCAACTTGCAAGTTCAGAGTTGAGTCTGATGAGTAAAATATGGCTCCTTGCAATTTCCCCTAAACCCACACATTCTCGCCAATAACCACTGACCTAGACGCAAGAAAAAGACGAAACCTGACCTGGCCAAGATATTTTGGCAGTTTCCTGAAGACTTTTTGTGTGTGTGTGTCAGGGTCTCACTCTGTCACCCAGGCTAGAGTGCAGTGACATGATCACAGGTCACCACAGCCTCAACTTTCTGGGCTCAGGTGAACCCTCCTCAGCCTCCTGAGTAGCTGGGACTATGGGTGTGTGTCACCGTGCCCAGCTAAGTTTTTTACTTTTTGTAGAGACGAGGTCTCGCTGTGTTGCCTAGGCTGGTCTCGAGCTCCTGGACTGAAGCAATCCTCTTGCCTAGGCCTCCCAAAGTGCTGGGATTATAGGCATGAGCCACAAACCTGGCCAAGACCTACATTTGCGAGACCACTGTGTAGCTGCCACAGAGCCAAAGGAGCCACAGCAATGAAAACAGCGTCAAAGAAGAAACCCAAGCAATAAAATACATGAAATTGTGCCCTGGGACTCAGGCTGCTTAGGGGGAGGGTGGATCTGGGAGCTGATGTGGGCTTGTAGATTTGGCTCCCAGATCCAGCTTCCGCAGGAGGCAAATGGTTTCATCTGGCAGAACCAGCTTGGCAGTCGCCAGGGCCACCAGCAATTCTGCCAGGGTCCTTAGCCCTCCATTGTGAGGTCCACCCGGTATCCATGACGGATTTGAGGTTCTTATCTCATATGGACAGAACAGGAGAAGATTAACTCTCAGTCCATGAGCACACCTTGAGAGACTCTCAGAAGGCCGAGAGAGTGCCCACCTTGCCCTGTGCTGTACCTTGGCCTTAGCTGCTCTGGCATCACACCTGTGATTCATCCACAGACGGCACTGGGTCTGGGGTGATTCTCTGTGATCTTTGTGAGTGATTCTCTGCCCAACCCTCAAGATGGAGTGCTTGTTCTGCTTATGTCACAGAGATAATGATCTCTTTATCTTTTTTCCCCCAAGCTGGAGTGCAATGGCAAGATCACTGCTCACCCCAGCGTCGACCTCCTGGGATCAGGCAATCGATCCTTTTACTTCAGTCTCCTGAGTAGCTGGGACTGCAGGCGTGCACCACCACACCTGGCTAATTTTTTAAAAATTTTCTGTAGAGAGGAGGTTGCCCTGGCTAGAGAGAGAAAGATTTCAAAATGTTCTTCTTTTCTCCTTAGCTTGGCCTAGGGCACCCTGGCATACCCAGCGCAAGAAAGACGGCTATGTCCTGTACCACCCTCAGGTTCCGTGGAGCCTGGGGGTGGAGATGGAGCTGACTGTTTCATTTCTCTGGGTGTGTTGCACAAGCTGTTTCTGTTTGCCTCAGTGTCTTGTGGGGCTGAATTCTATTTGATCATTTTGTAATTAGTCACTTAGAGTCTTGGTGCATGACTTTCAGCACAGGGTAGCAAACACACCCTGTTAAGCCTATTCTGTCAATTAGGGCTTATCAAGTCAAAAACAAAGATAATCAGTATGTATAACATGATCTCTTAAGAACACACACAAAATCCTCTCCCTCAGCCTCGTGTGGTGGCTCACACCTGTAATCCCAGCATTTTGGGAGGTCGTGAAAGGAGGATTGCTTGAGGCCAGGAGTTCAAGACCAGCCTGGGAAACATAGTGAGACCCTGTCTTTATTAACGATTTAAAAAGTGGTGGCACGTGCCTGTAGTTCCAGCTACTTGGAAGACTGAGGCAGAAGGATTGCCTGAGCCCAGCAGGTCCAGGCTGTGGTGACCGTGAACATGTCACTGCACTCCAACCTGGGTGACAGAGACTCCGACTCAAAACAAACAAAAAAACCTCTATCTTCCTATATGTATAAAAAAATACACGCGCACACACACACCTCAGAATACTAAATGTTATACATATGGTTTTATAGGTATTTAAAAATATTCCATAGTTTTGCTTATCTGATTTTGAGTCTTTTCCAATGAAGTTGTATAACAAAAAGAAGCACATGTGTAAACAAAACTCAACATAAAGCAGTAATACCTCTGTATAACAGAGTTATGGTAAAGATTACATGAAATAAAATAACGCCTTCAGCTTGCTTAGTACCTTCCACAGCAAACTGTAAAAAGAGAAAAGATAGCCAGGCATGGTGGCTCACATTTATAATTCCAGCACTTTGGGAGGCTGAGGTGAGAGGATTGCTTGAGCCCACGCGTTTGAGACTAACCTGGGTGACTTGGTGAGACCTCGTCTCTACAAAAAATAAAAAAATTAGCCGGGCATGGTGGCATGTGCCTGTAGTTCCAGCTGAGCTGGAAGGCTGAGCTGGAAGGATCGCCTGAGCTCAGTAGGTCAAGGCTTGCGGTGGCCATGAGCATGCCACTGCACTCCAACCTGGGCAACAGAGTGAGATCCATCCATGCTTCCCAGCAGCTGGAGGTGCCAGGCGCCAGTGGGCAGAACCAGGCCAGGGCTCCCCTGCCATGTCGTTGTCGATAGTTGATGGAACTATTTTTTTTGAGTCGGAGTCCAGACTGGAGTGCAGTGGCACCATCATGGCTCACGCAGCCTCAACCTCCTGGACTCAGGTGATCCTTCTGCCTCATCCTCCCGAGGAGCTGGGACTCAGTGTATGTACCACCACACTCAGCTAATTTTTTTTTCCTGAGACATGCTATGTTGCCCAGGCAGGGCTTGAACTCCTGGGCTCAAGTAGTCCTCTTGCCTCAGCCTCCCAAAGTGCTGGGACTATAGGTGTGAGCCACCACACCCCGCCAGGGCTGGGGTCTAGAGCTGACAGCCATCTGTAAAATGAAGATTTGAAATGACGTATTCGTTTTGCCCCATTTAAAAAAAAGCTCTGTCTATATGTAATATAATTAGAGTAAAAATAATGAGAGTAAAAACAATTAAGCAAGATTTATAGTGAGCCAAGCGCAGGACTGTATAAAGTGCCATCATCTCATCTACTCCTCCAATAGCCCTTTGTGATTTAGGTATTATTGTTATCTCTACTTTGCAGATGAGCAAACTGAGGTCCAGAGAGGTTAACGAACCTGCTCAAGGTTCTAGAATTAACAGAGGTTTACCTGGGCGCAGTGTGATCCACACGGGGCACTCACTTTTTACTTTATTTTATTTTGGGGGTCAAGGTCTTACTCTGACACTCAGGTTGGAGTGCAGTGGCATGATATCACTCACCAGCCTCGATCTCCCGGAAGCTCAGACAATCCTTCTGCCTCAGCCTCCCAGGTTGCTGGGACTATAGGTACACACCATCATGCCTGGCTGATTTCATTATTTCTGTAGAGACCAGGTTTCACTATGTTGCCTAGGCTGGTCTCGAACTCCCAGGCTCAAACAATCCTTCCGCCTTGACCTTCCAAAGCGCTGGGATTACAGGCATGAGCCACCGGGCCCACTTTTTACTTCATACATCTCTGTAAAGTTTGAGTTTCCACAAAGACTACTGTTAATACTTGCT
This sequence comes from Cephalopachus bancanus, assembly GCA_027257055.1. Taxonomy (NCBI): domain Eukaryota; kingdom Metazoa; phylum Chordata; class Mammalia; order Primates; family Tarsiidae; genus Cephalopachus; species Cephalopachus bancanus. The sequence continues at coordinate 22,258 of JAPVLO010000146.1, forward strand.
ATTTAAAAAGAAAACAAGCATCAAACCATTGCTTCTCAAGATGTGTCTGACTTTCGAGGTCTGAGTTTTTTCCTCCTGCTCTCCCCTTTCTCCCCACTCCAGACTGAGAAGGACGACAAATCGACTCCTGGCCTCGTCCTGCTGCAGCAGCAACATCTTAGGGTCAGTGAACGTGTGTGGCTTTGAACCTGACCAGGTCAAGGTCCGAGTGAAGGACGGAAAGGTCTGCGTGTCGGCCGAGCGGGAGAACAGGTACGACTGCCTGGGGTCGAAGAAGTACAGCTACATGAACATCTGCAAGGAGTTCAGCCTGCCGCCCTGCGTGGACGAGAAGGACGTGACCTACTCCTATGGGCTCGGCAGCTGCGTCAAGATCGAGTCCCCCTGTTTCCCATGCACGTCCCCCTGCAACCCCTGCAACCCGTGCAACCCCTGCAACCCCTGCAGCCCCTGCAGCCCCTGCAGCCCCTGCAGCCCCTGTGACCCCTGCAACCCGTGCTACCCCTGCGGAAGCCGATTTTCCTGCAGGAAGATGATTTTGTAACGTGTAGGTAGGAACCCATGACTTAGTAGAAGTCAGCTACTCCAGCCAGGCAGCTCTTCCAGTGTTTCTTTTTTCCCCTTCCCCGTGGCCCGTGTTGGCCAAGTTGTAGGAAACTGAATACATTAACTGCAACCTGCTGGTGTCTATACGCGTCTTTTGGCTGAACCTCCCCCATCCCACCCGCCGCAGGAGCCCTGGAGTGTGAGAATCAGCTGATGGGTATGGGAGATGGGATGGTGCCATCTGTCCTCCCGTGCCCTCCTCCACACCCATAACCACCACATTCCAGAAGAGGACACTCTTTGTGGGCCTCCCCAAATGCTGTCTTTCCAGATGACCCAGAGAAATGGCCTAGCCCAGAAACTGAACAGTCACAGCAGAAACAGAAATAGTTAGGGCTGAAGGTAAGTACTTTTTCAAAGCTACTGCAGTAGAGTGTTCTAGAGAGAGAGTGACTCCCACACACAGTCGGGTTGAGGTTTTTACTGGGTGGTGACCACAATACAATTTACATTTCTAATTGTTTTTACTTAAAAAATTATTTTCTGGCCGAACACGGTGGCTCATGCCAGCACTTTGGGAAGCTAAAGTGGGAGGAGTGCTTGAGCTCAAGAATTTAAGGCCAGCTTAGGCAACCTAGTGAGACCTTGTCTCTACAAAAAAATTAGCCAGGTCGGGCTCGGTGGCTCAGCCTGTAATCCCGCGCTTTGGGAGGCTGAGGTGAGTGGATTGCCTGAGCCCGCGGGTTCGAGACCCGCCTGGGCAACTTGGCGAGACCTCATCTCTACCATAAATCAAAAAATAGCCGGGCGTGGTAGCGTGCGCCTGTAATTCCAGTTACTTGGAAGGCTGAGGCGGAAGGATCGCCGGAGCCCAGCAGGTCGAGGCTGCGGTGGCCAGGAGCGGCTACTGCACTCCAGTCTGGGTGACAGAGTGAGACTCCAACTCAAAAAAAAAAAAAAAAATAGCCAGGATCCATAGTCACAGCTACTTGAGAGGCTGAGGTGGAAGGAGTGCCTGAGCCTAGGACATTAAGACTATGGTGAGCCATGATGGTGCCACTGCTCTCCAGCCTGGGTGACAGAGTGAGATGTCAACTCAAAAAAATTTTTTTTTCTTTTTTCTTTTAGAGATGAGTTCTTGCCAAGTTGCCCAGGCTGGTCTCAAACTCGTTTTGTTGTTTTTGTTTTGTTTTTAATAGAGACAAGTTCTATTTTGCCCAGGATGGTCTCAAACTCCTGGCCCCAAGTGAACCTTCTGCCTTAGCCTCCCAAAGTGCTGGGATTAGAGGCATGAGCCACCGTGCCAGGCCTTGACTAGAATACAAAGTACAAGGTGGAGAAGGCAGAAGGAGCATGTTCACTGACTGAGGGTGGGTGGCTTACAGCATGTCATTTTTCAACATTCTTATGATTTGGGGGACTGGCCAACTCTGGTTCAGGGTAGTTTGCAACCTCCTTGGGATTGACTGCAGCTGTATCCTTTTCTCAATTCCTGAAGTTGCTCATAGGCACAGAAGTTCAGTTCAAAGTTCAGGACTGGAAAAGTACAACTTTCTCAGAATGATGGCATAGTGCCCCTGAGCTAGGTCCTCATGGCCCTAGCCCAGGAGCCATGCTTTATTACCAGGACAGACACAGGTGGAGAAGAGGAGCGAGAGGATGGGCAGGGAGCAGAATGACACTGGCTGGTTTCAGACCTGACACTTAGAGGGAACATAAACCCCGCCATCTCCTGTTGGCCCAGTGTCTTTTCATGAGTCTCAGCTGCATGTGGATTAAAGCCTTGGCTGCACGTGGGAAGCACATTGGGGAACTTTAAAGCTATGGATGCCAAATAAAACATTAAAAACAAAAACCAAAAAACCAAAACTACACACACAAACAAAAAACAAAAAAACCCCAGATACCTGGAGATCCCACTCTCCATAGAGTCTAATGTAGATGCCACCTGGGCATTGTAACTTTTAAAATTGTTCCCATCAACCGAGTATGGTGGCGCATGCCTGCAGTTCCAGCTACTTGGAAGGCTGAGGTGGAAGGATCGCCTGAGCCCAGCAGGTCGAGGCTGCGGTGGCCAGGAATGTGCCACTGCTCTTCAGCGTGGGTGACAGAGTAAGACCCCAACTCAATAAAATAAAATAAAATAAAATGAAAGAAATCGTTCCCAGGTGATTTAAGCACACAATAAAAGTTGAGAAACTAAATGGATCTTAAAGCTTTTCCAGTCTTTAAAAGCTTCCTTCAAGTTCAAGGTGGAAGAGTACTGATGGTGATAGCAGACATATTTTACATTGTTTGTTTGTTTGTTTCCTTTTTTTTTTTTTTGAGTCGGTGTCTCACTCTGTTGCCCAGACTGGAGTGCAGTGGCCGCTCCCGGCCACCGCAGCCTCAACCTGCTGGGCTCTGGCGATCCTTCCGCCTCAGCCTTCCAAGTAGCTGGAACTACAGGCGCATGCTACCATGCCCGGCTAATTTTTTTTGATTTATTGTAGAGATGAGGTCTCGCCAAGTTGCCCAGGCGGGTCAGGGAGTCCACTCACCTCAGCCTCCCAAAGGCGCGGGATTACAGGCTGAGCCACTGAGCCCAGCTTGTTTGTTTGTTTTTTTTCTGAGTCAGAGTCTCACTCTGTCACCCAGGCTAGAGTGCAGTGACACATTATGGCCACCGCAGCCTTGACCTGCTGGGCTCAGATGGTCCTTCTGCTTCAGCCTTCCAAGTAGCTGGAACTACAGCATGCGCTACCATGCCCAGCTAATTTTTTTTATTTTTGTAGAGATGAGGCCTCACCAAGTTGCCCAGGCTGGAACCCCCGAGCTTAGGTGATCCTCTTTCCTCGGCCTCCCAAAGTACTGGGATTACAGGCTTGAGTCACTGCATCCAGCATGAAGACATTTTTATAAATATTCTATTTTCAGCCGGGCTCGGTGGCTCAGCCTGTAATCCCGTGCCTTTGGGAGGCTGAGGTGAGTGGATTGCCTGAGCCCGTGGGTTTGAGACCCGCCTGGGCAGGCGAGACCTCATCTCTACAATAAATCAAAAAATTAGCCGGGTGTGGCAGCGCGCGCCTGTAGTTCCAGCTACTTGGAAGGCTGAGGCGGAAGGATCGCCAGAGCCCAGCAGGTCGAGGCTGCTCCCGGCCACCGCACTCCAGTCTGGGCGACAGAGTGAGACTCCGACTCAAAAAAAAAAAATAAAATAAAAAATAAATATTCTATTTTCTAAGTTGCTAATTTTTGGAAAATGATTTTGAAAAAATTTCACTCTATAGAGTCAACCAGGTCTCACTGGGGTCTCAGCCCCAGTGGGAACTATTGTCAATAAGTGCCTTTTCAGGAGGCAAGACTAACTCTAATATCATGGCCAAAACAGTAAATCATCAAGAATGAAACCGTGGGGCAGGCATGGTGGCTCAAGCCTGTAATCTCTGTTCTCTGGGAGGCTGAGGAGGGAGGATCGCCTAAGCTCAGGGGTTCGAGACCAGCCGGGAAACTTGATGAGGCCTCATCTCTACAATAAAACAAAAAATAAGCCGGGCATGGTAACGCTTGCCTGTAGTTCCAGTTACCTGGAAGGCTGAGGTGGAAAGACCACCCGAGCCCAGCACGTTGAGGCGGCTACCAAAAAAAAAAGTTACTGAAACCAGAAGACTGTGGATTTGTAAGACAAGTAAAGGGGAAGGGTGTTGCTTGGTGTCTTCCAATGAAGCATGTAGGTTTTTGGCCTTTACACAGCACAGTCTTCAACAGAGGCCTGGATGAGTTACGTGGTTTGTGACATGGGTAGAAGATTGAGTCAGAAGTTATCCTCAGTGAGCAACTGCTTTTAATGCTACACCAGAAGCACTTCCTTCACATCCGGAGATGTGCGGTAAGTATCAGTTCCTGTCCCTATAAATATAAGACAAAGCCAAAGCATATCCTTTGAGTAGACCTCAGAATCCTGATGCGTGTACAAGATCCAACAGATCCCCTTCTCTCTAAGCTCTACCAAGCCAGTCTCAGCGACACAAAGATCAGCAAGCCTGCTGGACGTCCTGCCATCCCTTGCAGGCTCATTCACCTGGGTCAAACGATAAAGCCCATGATTCCAGGGCCTTGGGTGTTCTTCAGAGACTGTGCCAGTAACAGGAGGCATCCCAGAACCATAGTCCCAGGCAGGGTGCTTGAAATCCTGCAGGGGCTGTGCTTGAGGCAACTGGTCTACCTCATAGAATCTCTTACAGTCGGTCATATCTCTCTTTGCATAGCAGACAGCACCCCGAAGGGAGGCAGGATGACCCTGCATGGTTGGAATCACTTCTGTTTTTAGTGGGATGGAGACCACCAAGCATTCAAATGTCTGGAATCTCTAAGTCTGGAGGGTTCTGGGAGGAAGATAGACCTTCTTTTCAACTCAAGCTTCAGTATTTTTTCTTTTCTTTTTTGATTTATTGTGGAGACAAGTCTCTCCAAGTTGTCTAGGCTGGTCTCAAACCCCTGAGCTCAGGCAATCCTCTCGCCTCCATCTCTCAAAGTGCTGGGATTACTTCCATGCCTGGCTATAAGTCTCAGTTTTTTTTTTTGTTTTTTTTTTGAGTTGGAGTCTCACTCTGTTGCCCAGACTGGAGTGCAGTGGCCACTCCCGGCCACTGCAGCCTCGACCTGCTGGCTCGGCGATCCTTCCCCCTCAGCCTTCCAAGTAGCCGGAATTACAGGCATGTGCTGCCACGCCCAGCTGATTTTTTGATTTATTGTAGAGATGAGGTCTCGCTGCCCGGGCGGGTCTCGAACCCACGGGCTCAGGCAATCCACTCACCTCAGCCTCCCAAAGGCGCGGGATTACAGGCTGAGCCACCGAGCCCGGCTAAGTCTCAGTATTTTTAAACACTAAATTCAGTGAAATGATCTAAAAAAGAGTTTTGCTCTGGTTTGTAAATTTTGGGGGAGGGTGTTGTAGACCATTTTGTTATGCTTATGAATTGTGTAGGTCAGAAATTCAGACAGAAGCTGGCTCGGTGGCTCAGCCTGTAATCCTGCGCCTTTCTTTTTTGATTTATTGTGGAGACAAGTCTCTCCAAGTTGTCTAGGCTGGTCTCAAACCCTGAGCTCAGCAATCCTCTCCCTCCATCTCAAAAGTGCTGGGATTACTTCCATGCCTAGCTTAATCTCAGTTTTTTTTTTTTTGTGAGTTGGAGTCTCCCCTGTCTCACCCTGTCAAGCTGACCACGGGCCGGCAATCCACTCACCTCAGCCTCCAAGGCGGGATTACAGGCTGAGCCACCGAGCCCGGCTCAAAAAAAACAAAAACAAAAAAATTCAGACAGGACATGGTGGGTTGGTTTGTTTCTGACCTTTTAGGAAGATCCAAATGGCTGGATTCTTCTGGAGGCTTTCTCTTTTCTTTTCTTTTTTTGAGTTGGAGTCTCACTCTGTCGCCCAGACTGGAGTGCAGTGGCCGCTTCCGCCACCGCAGCCTCGACCTGCTGGGCTCCGGCGATCCTTCCGCCTCAGCCTTCCGAGTAGCTGGAATTACAGGCATGCACTACCACGCCCGGCTGATTTTTTGATTTATTGTAGAGATGAGGTCTCGCTCCCCGGGCGGGTCTCGAACCCGTGGGCTCAGGCAATCCACTCACCTCAGCCTCCCAAAGCGCGGGATAACAGGCTGAACCACCGAGCCCGGCTTGGAGGCTTTTTCATTCACCATCTGGCACCTGTGTTGGGCTGGGATGATTTCAGGGCTGAGCTGAGCTGACGCTGTCACTTGGTTTGTGATATTAGATGAAGAGTCTCACAGTAGTGTAGAAAACATCATGCTTTATGATGCACACAACTACTTTTATGGAAAACAATACAACATAAAAAGAGTCATGAGTAGTGACTCACACCTGTACCTGTAATCTCATCACTTTGGAAGGCAGAGGCAAGAGGATTGCCTGAGCCCAGGTGTTTGAGACCAGCCTGAGCAAATGGCGAGACATTGGTTCTACAATAAATCAAAAAATTAGCTGGGTATGGTGGCGTGTGCCTGTAGTTCCAGTTACTTGGAAGGCTGAGGTGAAAGAATTGCCTGGGTCCAGCAGATCGAGGCTGCGGTGGCCATGAGCATGCCATTGCACTCCAGCCTGGGCGACAGAGTGAGACTCCACTCAAAAAAAAAAAAAAGTCACAGTATTCAGCATTAAAATGTTTTCACTAAATTAGCTGGGCGTGGTAGCGCGCGCCTGTAGTTCCAGCTACTTGGAAGGCTGAGGCGGAAGGATCGCCGGAGCCCAACAGGTCGAGGCTGCAGTGGCCGGGAGCGGCCACTGCACTCCAGTCTGGGCGATAGAGTGAGACTCCGACTCAAAAAAAATAAAAATAAAAATAAAAATGTTTTCACTGTCTGGGCCTGGTGACTCACTTTGGGAAGTGGAGACGAGAGGATTGTCTGAGCCCAGGAGTTCAAGACCAGCCTGGACAACTTGGCAAGTCCTTGTCTCTACAATAAATAAAAAAATTAGCCGGGCAAGGTGGCATACACCTGTGGTTCCAGCTACTTGGAAGACTGAGGTGGAAGGATCACCTGAGTTCAGCAGGTCGAGACTGTGGTAGCCATGATTGTGCTCCTACACTCCAGCCTGGTTGACAGAGTGAGATGCCAACTCAAAAAAAAAAAGAAGTTTCCATTAATAGAACATTTGGAACTAACATTGTTTTAGAAGGTATATGGCCACCACATCTGTGGAAATAGCTAGAGTTGAACATACTTAAACACTCTTTGTTCATTGTTTTTTTCCTAATGATGTTTATGGTTATTAAAATCATTTTAATTGAAATGGATCTGTAAATAGATCAAGTATGTATTTCAGATTTTCTGGGACAGCCCAGAAATGTCAAATGTCAAATGGCCACCTCCTGGTTTGGGAACTGGAAAATGTGCCCTCATGTCTCCAGTGTGGTCAGGGTCTCCCAAGTGAAGGGTGAGGGGCTTGCACAGATCCTTTAGATAAGGCCAGAGATATCAATGAGAAAAAGGGCACAAGGACAAAAAAAGCATTTGAGAAAGGCTGGCACCCCCAGAGAACTGTGAAGGTGGCAGGAACGCATGAGGCCAGAATTTGTCTGAACAAAACAACTTGATAATGGATTAGGCAACTATCTTGGAAGAGGAAGTTGGTATTCTGGAGCCAGCAGCTTAGTCAGCTTCCTGTATGATCAGTGTGAAGTATTTTTCAGCCTTCAGAACCTGGTCTTGGGTTTCCAAGGTGGTTCTACCTCTTAGGAAAGGGGTGAATTCTAGAAGCCACAGTGGGCCCACAGAGTTTGCTGTGGGAGGAGCCTTCATTGCTCCCTCCCGTGAAGCTTGGGAGGACCTACTCTGTGCAATGCAGTCTGCAAGATGCCAGACAAGATGGAGAAATGGCCAAGACCAGAATCTTGGGCTTTGAGGAGTTTTCAATCCAGCGTGGGAGACTGACATAGAAATGGATGTTACCATTCTACCTTAGCAAGGATTCCTAGCGAGACAGGCTGGGGCTGCTGGACAAGCAGCTGGAGAGGGTTGGATGCTGCTGGAATAGCCCGCAGGATGGGCGTGGGAAGAATAAACATTCCACCCTCTTTCCTCCCAACCTCCAATTCCTGATCGTGCATCCCATTGGACACTTCCAGGATGCCAGAAGATGAGGGGGCCCAGGTGATGGAGTTCATGGAGGTCAGCCACCTGGGCCCACAGCGAGTAGAGAAAGACTTAAGCTGGTATTTTAGAGATCATGGAAAATAACCAGCTCTCCCTCACCCACTCCCTCCCTCTCTCCTTCCTTCCTTCTTCCCTCTCCGTCCTTCTTTCCCTTCCTTCCTTCTTTTCTTATTTCCCCCTCATTTCCTCTCTCCTCTCTTTCCTTTCTCCTTCTCTGCTTTCTGCTTGCCCACAGGGCATCATGTCAGGCATTGAGGAATCAGGGACTAAAAGACCAGACCTGATCCCCAACTTTACTGAGCCCACAGTCTAGCAGGGCAACATATGTGGAACACACAAATAACAGGGTGTAAGATGAGGCCGGGCTTGGTGGCTCAGCCAGTAATCTGAGGAGAGTGGATTGCCTGAGCCTGTGGGTTCGAGACCAGCATGGTCAACTCGGCAAGAACTCATCTCTACGATAAAATAAGAAATTAGCCAGGCATGGTAGGTTGTGCCTGTAGTTCCAACCCCTTGGAAGCGGAAGTGGAAGGATCGCCGGAGCCCAGCAGGTCAACGCTGGAGTGGTTGTGAGTGTGCCATGGCACTCCAGCCTGGGTGACAGAGTGAGGCTCCAATTCAAACAAACAAAAAACAGGGTGCAAGATGAGATGAACGGGTTCAAGAAAACAACCCTGGGGTCTGTTTTTTCTTCTGCAAAGTCAGGCCACATAGCTCCTTGGTCCTTGAACTATGGTGTCTGAAGAGACTTCATGACAACTCTTTCTCAGAGGTCATTCTAGAGAGCCCTGGTGAAGGATCACTCAGAATTCAGAGGCAAAGCCCTGCACAGTCCCATGTCACTGCCCCCATGCCCTCTGCTACACTGCAGCATTTCTAACCCTGTTGCTTAAACCTACGCACTTCCTTTAAAAAAAAAATTAGGTCGGGTGTGGTGGCTCAACCCTGTAATCCTAGCACTTTGAGAAGCTAAGGCTAGAGGATTACCTGAGGTCAGGGGTTTGAGATCAGCCTGGGCAACTTGGTGAGACCTCATTTCTACAACAAATAAAAAAATAAGCTAGGTGTTGTAGCTCCTGCTTGTAGTTCCAGCTACTTGAAAGGCTGAGGTGGAAGGATCGTCAGAGCCCAACAAGTTGAGGCTGCATGGCCATATGGGTATCACTGCACTCCAGCCTGGGCGACAGAGAAAGACTCTAAAAATTTTTTTTTTGTAGAAGTGAGGTCTCCCCAACTTGCCCAGACTGGGCTCAACTCAAACTCCTGGGCTTAAGTGATCCTCTTGCCTCAGCCTCCAGAGTGTTAGGATTACCAGTGTGAGTCACCATGCTCAGCCCTGCATTTTCCTTCAATATGTAATGGAGAAGAAATGTAGAGGAACATCTTTTAACTTTGTGATGGAGGAAAGCAATCTGAGCAGGACGGGGTACCCAAAGCCATAACCAAAAATATAGATGTATTTGATGACATTTCTTTTTTTTTTTATAATCAATAGTTTTTATTATGGTTTTGTGGGGTACAGTTAAGGGTTAGGTGTACAATTATGTTTCATTCAGGTACCCTGTTGATAAGAGATGTTTCCCCATCCCCAGAGAGATATTTGACATTTCTAAGTATTGTGAAGCCAAAATCATAAACAAAGTCAACAGAGGAATAAAAGGTTAGGAAAAATGTAGTTGGGACTTGAGTAAGTTTATATTCTTAGTAGACAATTTGAAACGGAAAGGACAAACAATTTAAATGAGAGCATAAACAAGTTTTGTTTTTGTTTTTTTTGAGTTGGAGTTCACTGGAGTGCAGTGGCCGCACCGCCACGCAGCTCGACTGCGCCGGCGATCCTTCCGCCTCAGCCTTCCAAGTAGCGGAACTACAGCATGCACTACCATGCCCGGCTGAGTTTTTTGATTTATTGTAGAGATGAGGTCTCGCTGCCCAGGCGGGTCTCGAACCCGCCGGGTCAGGCAATCCACTCACCTCAGCCTCCCAAAGGCGCGGGATTACAGGCTGAGCCACCGAGCCCGGCTGCAGCTTTATTTATAACAGCCAAAAAACTAGAGGCAAACAAGATGTCCCTCTAGAGGTGAATGGATAAACAAGCTGTGATGAATCCATACAATGAAATATTCTGTGATAAAAAGAAATGGCTGTCAGGGCCCAGAAAACCATAAAGGAAACTTAAATGCATACCGCTAAATAAAGTCAGGTGTGGTGGCTCATGTTTGTAATCCCAGCACTTCGGGAGGCGGAAGTGAGAGGATTGCTTGAGCTCAGAGGTTTGAGACCAGCCTGGACAATTTGGCAAGACCTTGTCTCTACAATTAAAAAAAAAAAAACTAGCTGGGTGTAGTGGCAGGCATGTGTGGATTCCAGCTACTTGGAAGGCTGAGGTGGAAGGATGGCCTGAGCACAACGGGTCAAGGCTGAGGTAGCTATGAGCATGCCACTGCACTCCTCCAGCCTGGGCGACACAGTGAGACTCCTACTCAATAAATAAGTAAATAAATAAAAATAAATAAATGCATATTGCTAAATGAAAGAAGCCAGTCTGAAAAGGTGACATGCAGTATGATTTCAATGATAGAACATTCTGGAAAAAGCTAAACTATAAAGATAGTAAAAAGATTAGTGATTGCCAGGGGTTTGGCGGGTGGGGGTAGAGGTTTGAATATTTAAATTACAAGGTTTTTTTTTTTTTTTTTTTTGAGTTGGAGTCTCATTCTGTCGCCCAGACTGGAGTGGAGTGGCCACTCCCGGCCACCGCAGCCTCGACCTGCTGGCTCCGGCGATCCTTCTGCCTCAGCCTTCCAGGTAGCTGGAATTACAGGTGCGCGCTACCACGCCCGGCTAAGTTTTTGATTTATTGTAGAGATGAGGTCTCGCCAAGTTGCCCAGGCGGGTCTCGAACCCTCAGGCTCAGGCAATCCACTCAAGGGATTTTTTTAGAGCGACTTATTCTACATACTGCGATGTTAGGTAATGGACAGTATGCACTTGTCAAAACCCATAGAACCTTACAGAACAAAGAGTGACCTAATGTATACAAATTAAATGAAAACCATTTAGGGCCTGGCTTGGGTGGCTCCATGGATTGCTCATGCCTGCAATCCCAGCACTTTGGGAGGCCAAAGTGGGAGGATCACTTGAGCCCAGAAGTCCGAGACCAGCCTGGGCAACATAGTGAGACCTCATTTCCCCTCCCCATCCCCCTATACAAAAGAAACTTCAATAAAGTATGGACCTTAGTCAATAATAAGAAGTTAATATTTGTTCTTTAATTCTAATACAAGCACCATATTAATGTCATTTGATAATATTGGAAGAAATGGTATTGAGGTATGGGACCTCTCTACTATCTTTGCAGTCTTTCTATAACTCTAAAACTGTTCTTAAAAATAATCCTGCGCCTTTGGGGAGGCTGAGGTGAGTGGATTGCCTGAGTCCGCGGGTTCGAGACCTGTCTGGGCAGCGAGACCTCATTTCTACAATAAATCAAAAAATCAGCCGGGCGTGGTAGCATATGCCTGTTGTTCCGGTTACTCGGAAGGCTGAGGCGGAAGGATCACCGGAGCCCAGCAGGTCGAGGCTGCGGTGGCCGGGAGCGGCCACTGCACTCCAGTCTGGGCGACAGAGTAAGACTCCAACTCAAAAAAAATAAATAAATAAAAAATAAAGTTTACTTGACCAGGTGCAGTGGCTCATGCCTATAATTCCAGCACTTTGGGAGGCTGAGGCGAGAGGGTTGCCTGAGCCCACAGGTTTGAGACCAGCCTGGGCAGTCTGGCGAGATCTCATCTCTACAATACATCAAAAAATTAGCTGGGTGTGGTGTCATGTGCCAGCAGTTCCAGCTACTTGAAAGGCTGAGGCAGAAGGATCACCTGAGCCCAGCAGGTCGAGGCTGAAGTGGCCCTGAGTGTGCCACTGCACTTCAGCCTGGGCGACAGAGTGAGACTCCAACTCAAAAAAAAAGAGCTTACCTTAAAAATAAGATAATAAGCTGGGCTCGGTGGCTCAGCCTGTAATCCCGCGCCTTTGGGAGGCTGAGGTGAGTGGATTGTTGAGCCCGCGGGTTCGAGACCTACCTGGGTAGCGAGACCTCATCTCTACAATAAATAAAAAAAAAAAAAAAAAAAAAAACAATCAGCCGGGCGTGGTAGCACATGCCTGTAATTCCGGCTACTCGGAAGGCTGAGGCAGAAGGATTGCCGGAGCCCAGCAGGTTGAGGCTGCAGTGGCCTGGAGCAGCCACTGCACTCCAGTCTGGGCGACAGAGTGAGACTCCAACTCAAAAATAATAATAATAATAATATAATAAAATAAAATAAGCAATGGGCAAGAATACAGGCAGGCAATTCATAGAAGAGGAAGTACAAGTGGTCAGTAAGCATTAAAGAAAAATCTCAACTCCCGCAAGCTTCATGGAAATGTAAATTAAGACAACAATAGCATACTCTTTTTCACACATTAAATGAGCATAAACTATAAAGAGCAAATACTATTTCACTCTGGCTGGGAGACTATTTTTGCAGGAAAGAGAGCCAGGCGTGGCAGGGGGGCCAGTAGTCCCAGCTACTCAGAAGGCTGAGGCAGGAGGATTGCTTGAGCCCAGGAGATCGAGGTTGTGGTGAGCCATAATCGTGCCACTACACTGCAGCCTGAGTGCCAGCGTGAACTCGTGTTTCAACAAAACAAAGTACAATATTGTTTACCTGACCAGAGTTCTTAGTGAAGGGCGGGCTGAGCCATCACCTTTTTCCTTACACATCTGTTTTGTTTGTAACCTAAAACAAGCCTGTGTTACTTTTTAGTTTTAACTCCTCACCCCCCAAATTTAATGGTCATGTGGCAGGCAGAATATACCTCCTCCTCCAAGATGTCTCCATCCTAATCCCTGCAGCTTGTGGATAGATTACTTCACAAGGCAAAAAGTGTTAAGTAAAATTTGCTAGTGTGACCAAGTTAGGAATTTTTTTGGCCCATTATTAATTAGATTGTTTGTTTTTTTGCTATTGAGTTGTTTGAGCTCCTTATATATTCTGGTTATTAATCCTTCATCAGATGGATGGTTTGCAAATATTTTCTCCCATTCTGTGGTTTGTCTTTTCACTTTGCTGATTGTTTCTTTTTGCTGTGCAGAAGCTTTTCAGCCTGATATAATCCTATTTGTCTATTTTTACTTTTGTTACCTGTACTTTTGAAGTCTTACTCCAAAAAAATCTTTGCCCAGACCAGTGTCCTAGAGTGTTTCTCCAATGTTTTCTTCTAGTAGTTTCATAGTTTCAGGAGCTTGAACCGTCATAGTCGGATTCAAAGATTTCTTGACTGATAATTTGTAGTTCTTATCTAAGGACTACAGATCAGTAGAAGAGATAAGGGGGCAGAAAACTTCAGTTTTGTTGATAAGTAGTGAAGTCCTACATGTGGCAGACTTCATAGAGGATGGATGAGTGTCTTACAGGTTCCCGGAGTCTGGGAGTCCCCAAGAGATGGCTTTGCAGGGCCATAAAATACGTTGATTTGCTTCTTTGTTATATGATGTTTTGCCAGAGTCAGGTTGGAAAACAAATTTCAGGATATAGGGTAATAAAGTAATAAAGTCCTGTCTGGTGAGTCCCTTATCAGGCAGTGACTTTCCAAGCCTTTTTTTTTTTTTTTTTTTGAGTTGGAGTCACTCTGTCGCCCAGACTGGAGTGCAGTGGCCGCTCCCGGCCACCGCAGCCTCGGCCTGCTGGGCTCCGGTGACCCTTCCGCCTCGGCCTTCCGAGTAGCCAGAATTACAGGCATGCGCTACCATGCCCAGCTGACTTTTTTGATTTATTGTAGAGATGAGGTCTCGCTGCCCAGGCGGGTCTTGAACCTGCGGGCTCAGGCAATCCATTCACCTCAGCCTCCCAAAGGCGCAGGATTACAGGCTGAGCCACCAAGCCCGGCTTCCCAAGCCTTTTAGTTAGAAATTTGGGTAAGAAGGAGAAAAAAAAAGTCAGACTTAGTATTAGATAGTAATAATAGAAAACAAATGCAGGGTCACATTTAAGATGTAACCCATCACTTCTGGCCAGACAAGGTGCCTTGTGCCTGTAATCCCAGCACTTTGAGAGGCAGAGCTGAGAGGATGGCCTGAACTCAGGGGTTCGAGACCAGCCTGAGCAACATGGCAAGACCTCATCTCTACAGTAAGTAAAAAAATTATCTAGGTGTGGTGGCGCATGCCTGTGTTTTCAGCTACTTGGAAGGCTGAGGTGGAAGGATCACCTCAGCCCAGCAGGTTGAGGCTGCGGTGACCATGAGCGTGTCACGGCACTCCAGTCTGGGTGAGAGTGAGATCAGACTCAAAAATAAAGAAATAATCTGTCACGTCTACTCTAGTATTTCTGAATCCCTTTCAGATTTTTATGGAGGAAAAAAGTCATCCAAGAAGCTCAGATGTTAGCTGGGGCTGAGCCGGGGCTGTGGGAGAGAAGTGTGAAGAAAACCTTGAAAGATCATTAGACCTGAGGAGGGATGGCAATGATCTTTCACCTGGGCTATGCCTTAGAAACCAACGAGAGCTACCAGAATACTCCCTCAGCAGGACCCTCACATAGGCCCACAAGGGGACAGCCACAAGGAAGCTCCCTGCAGGGTTGCCACGGCTAGAGGGGAGCGGGAGGCCATGTGGGCACCCATCACTGGAAGAATGGAAAGACATGAGGGACACTGCAGAATTCATACACCAGTATAGAATCTTAAAGCATAGTGTGCAGGAGAAAAGTTAAGAAACAATGAAATTTCGCAAGGCACAGTGGCTAACACCTGTCATCCCAACACTTTGGGAGGCCGAGATGGGAGGATTACTTGAGTCCAGGAGTTCAAGACCATCCTTGGCAACATAGTGAGAACTCGTCTCCACAAAAATTAAACTTAACCAGGCATGGCGGCGCATGCCTGTAGTCCCAGAGAATGAGGTGGAAGGATCACCTGAGTCTGAGAAGTCGAGGCTGTGGTGAGTCATAAGTGTGCCACTGCACTCCAGCCTAGATGACAGAATGAGACTCTATCTTGGGGGAAAAAAAAAAAAAAACACGGTCCGGCGCAGTGGCTCAAGCCTCTAATCCCATCACTTTGGGAGGCCAAGGCAAGAGGACTGCCCGAGCCCAGGGGTTTGAAACTATCCTGGGCAACTTGGTGACACCTTGTCTCTACAATAAATGAACAAAAAAAATTAGCTGGGCATGGTGGCGCACGCCTGTAGTTCCAGCTACTTGGAAGGCTGAGGCAGAAGGATCACCAGAGCCTAGCAGGTTAAGGCTGCAGTGGCCATGAGTGTGCCACTGCACTCCAGCCTGGGTAACAGAGTGAGACTCCTACTCAAAAAAAAGAAAAAAATCCAAAACAATAAAATGTACAGAATGCTTATTAAAACACATGTACTCAAACAACACTGTATATTTATAAGGATTGATGCACATTTAAGAACATACACCACACCCATGGGGTACCCATAGCAGGGAGCTAAGGATGGAAGTGACAAGGTCACAAATACTGTATAAAATAAAAAGGCGGG
The DNA here is from genome assembly GCA_027257055.1 of Cephalopachus bancanus. NCBI lineage: Eukaryota > Metazoa > Chordata > Mammalia > Primates > Tarsiidae > Cephalopachus > Cephalopachus bancanus. The sequence continues at coordinate 38,007 of JAPVLO010000146.1, forward strand.
CACTAGGAATGCACTGGAGACAGTGAAATGCTTCATAGTGAAAAGTCTGATCCAGTCATTTCTGCACCTGGCTTCCAAAAAAAGAAGGAAAGATGCAGGTTGGAGAAAACCCACTCAGGGCCAGGCCGCAGTCATCTTTCTTTCTTTATTTTTTCTTTTTCTTTCTTTTTTTTGAGTTGGAGTCTCACTCTGTCACCCAGCCTCAACCTGCTGGGCTCTGGCGATCCTTCCGCCTCAGCCTTCCAAGTAGCCGGAAGTACAGACACACGCCACCATGCCCGGCTAGTTTTTTATTTATTGTAGAGATGAGGTCTCACCAAGTTGCTCAAGTGGGTCTCAAACCTGCAGGCTCAGGCAATCCACTTGCCTCGGCCTCCCAAAGTGATGGGATTACAGGCTGAGCCACCGAGCACGGCCTCTTTATTTTTTCAATTTAAATTTTACTTATTGATTGATTGAGTAGGAGTCTCACTCTGTCTCACAGGCTGGAGGGCAGTGGCATGCTCATGGCCACGGCAACCTTGACCTGTTGGGCTCAGGTGATGCTTTTGCCTCAGCCTACTAAATAGTTGGAACCACAGGCATGTGCCACCACGCCCGGCTTATTTTTTGATTTATTGTAGAGACAAGGTCTTGCCAAGTTGTCCAGGCTGGTCTTGAACCCTTGGACTCAGGAAATTCTCCCACCTTTGCCTCCCAAAGTACTGGGATTATAGGCGTGAGCCACCATGCCCGGCTTATTTATTTTTTTGGAGTTGAAACCTCACTGTGTTGCCCAGACTAGCGTGTAGCGGCATGTTTACAGTTACCGCAGCCTTGACCTGCTGGGCTCAGGCAATACTTCCACCTCAGCCTTCCAAGTAGCTGGAACTACTGGCAAGCACCACCATGCCTGGCTAATTTTTTGATTTATTGTAGAGATGAGGTCTCGCCAAGTTGCCTGGGCAGGTCTCGAACCTGTGGGTTCAGGCGATCCACTCGCCTCGGCCTCCCAAAGTGCTGGGATTACAGGCTGAGCCACCGAACCCGGTCTAATTTTTAAATTTTTTTGTAGAGACAAGATCTGGCTATATTGCTCAGGCTGGTCTCGGACAAGCAATCCTCCAGCCTAGGCTTCTCAAAGTGCTGGGTATAACCGGGCTCGGTGGCTCAGCCTGTAATCCCGCGCCTTTGGGAGGCTGAGGTGAGTGGATTGCCTGAGCCCGCAGGTTCGAGACCCACCTGGGCAACTTGGCGAGACCTCATTTCTACAATAAATCAAAAAATTAGCCGGTAGTGGTAGCGTGCGCCTGTAGTTCCAGCTACTTGGAAGGCTGAGGCAGAAAGATCGCTGGTGCCCAGCAGGTCGAGGCTGTGGTGGCCGGGAGCGGCCACTGCACTCCAGTCTGAGCTACAGAGTGAGACTCCAACTCAAAAAAAAAAAAAAAAAAGTGCTGGGTATAAGAACTGCATTCAGCCCTAAATTACTTTTGTGGGAGTGTCACTCTATCACCCAGGCTGGAGTGCAGAGGCACACTCCTGGCCACTGCAACCTCGACCTGCTGGGCTCAGGTGATCCTCCTTCCTCAGCCTTCCAAATAGAGTAGCTGGAACCACAGGCGTGCACCACCATCCCCGGTTATTTTAAAAAAATTATTGTAGAGACGAGGACTGGCCAAGTTGTCCAGGCTGGTCTCAAACCCCTGGACTCAGGCAATCCTCTCACCTCTGCCTCCCAAAGTGCTGGAATTACAGCGTGAGCCACTGTGCCCGGCTGTAAATTACTTTTAATGTCGACTTACGTGTGTGTGTGTGTGTGTGTGTGTGTGTGTGTGTGCCATTGACTTTGTGTTTCTAAGTAGTTCAAAGTTTCTAGAGAGAGTGAGGAGCTATGAGGCAACTCATCAGTCATTTGAGATTTTAAAGTTCAGATTGAATAGTAGCAGGTGCCAAATTCAGGGGCAAAAAGTTAAACTGCAGTTAAAACAAGTTAACTTTAAGGAAGAAAGAAGTCTTAACGAAAACATTTGTTCTTGTGTGCTGTATTTTACAGCTTAAGTACTGGAAATGAGTTGAAATAGTATTTGCTCCCTAAATAAACGTTGAAAAGAAAGGTGAGCGCATTGAATGGTGAGAGCCTGGTTGGCTGGGTCCTCCCAGAAGCAGATGCAAGGCAAGATAAAATATGCAGGAAATTAGGGCAAACATCTGGGAAGGAGCCAGCAGGGGCTGAGAGAGCCTGGCTTCAGACCAGATCTGATGCTGAGTGAAGGGCAGAGAGAAGAAAGGCAGGCCCTGCGGGCTAAGGCGGGACCGGCTTGGCTGTCGGGAAGTTCTGGAGCCGGCACCTGTTAGCGGGGCCCACGCCCCCAGCAGTAGGCCCGCCTTCATAACCCCGCAGAGCCCCGTCACTGGCCGGAAGCAGCCCTGGGAGGCGTGGCCTCGGTGTGACAAGCCACTGGATCTCGGTCCAACCGCGCGGCTGCAGGTCAATACCGCTCCCTGCAGTTAGAGAAGAGGGGTGCCGCCTAGGGCCGCCCCAGCGCTCCCCAGCTTTGCCAAGTGTCTGCGCTTGGACTGCAGTAATGAAATCTCTTATCGATCGAGGGTGGCACTTCTTGGGGAGGACAGTAACTGGGAGGAATTTTAAATTGTTCTAGACTTTGCTGAAACTTGCATACAATGTCGTTTTTTGCGATGACAAGATTAAAACACACGGAAAGTTGGAGGACAAGCGTTTTCCACTTGTAGGCGTTTTGTTGTTGTTTTTTGTTTTTGAGTTGGCGTCTCACTGTCACCCAGGCTGGAGTGCAGTGGCATGCTCAAGGCTACCGCAGCCTCCGCCTGCTGGGCTCAGGTAATCCTTCCACCTCAGCCTTCTAAGGGGCTGGAACCACAGGCGCATACCACCACGCCCTGCTAATTTTTTTTATTTATTGTAGAGATGAGGTCTCGCCAAGTTGCTCAGGCTGCTCTCAAGTCCCTGGATTCAGACTATCCTCTCGCCTCCGCTTCCCAAAGTGCTGGTATTACAGGCGTGAGCCACTGCGCTTGGCCTGGAAAGGTTTTAATACCACTCACAATAATGACCAAGTATCAGCTTTATGCCAGGTAAGATGGTGGCCTCTTGGCATACTTTTCCACATCCTCACATTAACCGTAAGAGGTTAATGCTGTTATTTATTTATTTTTGAGTTGGGGTCTCTTGCTGTCACCCAGACTACAGTGGCACAATCACAGCTCACCGCAACCTCGACTTCCTGGGCTCAGGTGATCCTTTCTTCCGCCTCAACCTCCTGAGTAGCTGGTAATATAGGCATGTGCCATCACACTTGGCTATTTTTTTTTTTTTTTTGAGTTGGAGTCTCACTCTGTCGCCCAGACTGGAGTGCAGTGGCTGCTCCTGGCCACCACAGTCTCGACCTGCTGGGCTCCGGCAATCCTTCCGCCTCAGCCTTCCAAGTAGCCGGAATTACAGGCATGCGCTACCACGCCCGGCTGATTTTTTGATTTATTGTAGAGATGAGGTCTCGCTGCCCAGGCGGGTCTCGAACCCGCGGGCTCAGGCAATCCACTCACCTCAGCCTCCCAAAGGCGCGGGATTCCAGGCTGAGCCACCGAGCCCAGCGTGAGATTTCTTTTTTTTTTGAGTTGGAGTCTCACTCTGTCACTCAGACTGTAGGGCAGTGGCACGCTCATGGCCACCACAGCCTCGACCTGCTGGGCTCCGCGATCCTTCCGCCTCAGCCTTCCAAGTAGCTGGAACTACAGGCATGTGCCACCATGCCTGGCTAATTTTTTTTATTTATTGTAGAAATGAGGTCTCGCCAAGTTGCTGAGGCTGGTCTCGAACTCGCAGGCTCAGGCAGTCCTCTCACCTCTGCCTCCCAAAGTGCTGGGATTAGAGGTGTGAGCCATCACGTCCGACCAGAGAGAGATTTCTGAGGTTTGTGGGTCCCTCAAGTAGTCAGGAGACCCGGCCCTATTCTTAATATAGTCCCGAGACTATAGCAAGGCTGCAGCGGACCCCGGGCACTCTTCCTGAATCAAAGACAACAGGCTTTCCCTGTGTCAGTCAGTTTCTTGGATACTACGCACATGAAGGAGAGGAAGGGCATTTCAATAATGCTTAGAACTCACCTCCCACCAGCTTGGTGGAGGCCTGGAGACTAAGGCAGGTGTGGTGGCTCATGCGCATAATCTCAGCACTTTGGAAGGCTGAGGTGGAGGGATCACTTGAACCCAAGAGTTCCAGGCCAGCCTGGGCAACATAGTGATAACTTGTCTCTTTTCCTTCCTTCCTGCCTTCCTCCCTTCCTTCCTATTCTTTCTTTCTTTCTTTTTTTTTTTGAGTTGGAGTCTCACTGTGTCGCCCAGACTGGAGTGCAGTGGCCGCTCCCGGCCACCGCAGCCTCGACCTGCTGGGCTCCGGCGATCCTTCCGCCCCAGCCTTCCGAGTAGCCGCAATTACAGGCATGCACTACCACGCCCGGCTGATTTTTTTTGATTTATTGTAGAGATGAGGTCTCGCTGCCGAGGCGGGTCTCGAACCCGCGGGCTCAGGCAATCCACTCACCTCAGCCTCCCAAAGGCGCGGGATTGCAGGCTGAGTCACCGAACCTGGCGTATTCTTTCTTTCTTATCTTTCTTTTAAAATTTTTTATTTTAAAGATGTGGGGTACAATTTAGGGCTAGATATACAAATGTTCATTATGCAGATACCCTTGCTGATTAGGTGTGCCTTACAACCCCCTAGAAGTTTCCCACTACTGCCAATCCCTTTCTTATAGTATTATGATAATTGTTCAAGATCCACTTATGAGTGATGTCTCTATATTTTAAAAAAAATCAGCCAGGCATGGTGGTGCTCACCTATAGCCCCATCTACTTGGGAGGCTGACATGGGAGGATCACTTAAACCCAGGTTGAGGCTGCAGTGAGCTATAATCATTCCCCGCACTCTGGTATGACAGACTGTGACTCTGTCTCAAAAAATAAAAATTAAAAAAGTAAAAACAAAATAAAGCAAGTAAAAACAAAGCCGGTGGGGTGGAATTACATCTGTAATTCCAGGGCTTTGGGTGGCTAAGGCAGGAGGGTTGCTTAAAGCCAGGAGTTCGAAACCAGCCTGGGCAATTCAGTGAGACTTCACTTTAAAATTTAAAAAATTAAGCCAGGCTCCGTGGCTCAGCCTGTAATCCCGTGCCTTGGGAGGCTGAGGTGAGTGGATTGCCTGAGCCCGCGGGTTCGAGACCCGCCTGGGCAACTTGGTGAGATCTCATCTCTGCAATGAATCAAAAAAATTAGCCGGGCGTGGTAGTGCACGCCTGTAATTCCGGCTACTTGGAAGGCTGAGGCGGAAGGATCACTGGAGCCCAGCAAGTCGAGGCTGCAGTGGCCGGAAGCAACCACTGCATTCCAGTCTGGGCGACAGAGTGAGACTCCAACTCAAAAATAAATAAATAAATACAAGTTAAAAAATTAGCCAGGCATGGTGGCACTCACCTGTAGTCCCAGCTACTCTGGAGGACGAGGCTCTTAAGAGGATAACCCTTGAGCCCAAGAGTTTGAGGCTGCAGTGAGCTATGATTGTACCACTGCACTCTAGGCTGGGCAAGAGAGTAAGACGCTGTTTCAATGGGAAACAACCAGACAAAAAACTTTCTCCACAGAAAGCCCCATTTTCTCCACTCTCTGCCTCTCATTCACTTAAAAAAAATGCACACATTTAAACTGGGAAATATTCGTACAAAAAAGAGCTTTAAAAGGTTTTCTTGCTCCTTGGACAAGTAGCAAATGTCTCTGAGGCTTCCTTTTCTTAGCTATAGCAAATAATATGGTCTTGCTGTGTTTTGAGAACACTATATCAAAACTCTGTCAACCACCAGAGACACCAGTAGGTATGTACTTGTCCTGGCAGGTCCCTGGCTTCTGTCCTTCCTTCCTCACCCTGTCCCAGCTCCTCATGGGTGTCCTTCTCTATGGCTGGGCCCAAGCTGAGAACGGCAAAGTAAAATCAACAAAGGAAAGAGTGGTTCTGTGCACACACGAGTTCTCTAACCTCCGCACACACGAGTTCTCTCCTCCAACCCACAGGGCACACACCAAAACACAGCTGTCCCCTCAGGTCCCTAGGCCTGGCCATCTCTAGGTCTCCCCCCTTTCCCATATGGTCACACCTTCTTCTTACTCCACAGTTCCTGAGAACTTTGATGTGCCCACTGTGGGGCCAGATGCTGTGGAGCCCAGAGACTCACACACCGGGTCTCTGCCCTCCAGGAGTTTTCCGCAGGGCAACACATGGATACTTCACCTGGGAGTCCCTGTGTGGCCTTGGCCAAGACACTTCCTCTCCCTGCGCACCGGGGTTCTTTATCTAGAAAATACGGAGATTAATAAGTACCTAGGGGCAGGGTATGGTGGCTTACACCTGTAATCCTAACACTTTGGGAGGCCAAGGCAGGAGGATTGCATGAGACCAGGAGTTTGAGACCAGCCTAGGTCACATAGAAAAATCTTTCTGGGCCGGGTTCGGTGGCTCAGCCTGTAATCCCAGCACTTTGGGAGGCCGAGGTGAGTGGATTGCCTGAGCCTGAGGGTTCGAGACCCGCCTGGGCAACTTGGCGAGACCTCATCTCTACAACAAATAAAAAACTAGCCGGGCATGGTAGCGCATGCCTGTAGTTCCAGCTACTTGGAAGGCTGAGGCGGAAGGATCGCCGGAGCCCAGCAGGTCGAGGCTGCGGTGGCCGGGAGTGGCCACTGCACTCCAGTCTGGGCGACAGAGTGTGACTCCAATTCAAAAAAAAAAAAATCCAGGCATGGTGTTGTATACATGTAGTCTCAGCTACTCAGGAGGCTGAGGCGAATTTATCACCTAAGTCCACAACGTCAAGGCTTTGGTGAGTCATGATCCTGCCACTGCACTCCAGCCTGGGTGACAGATTGAGATCCTCACTTAAATACATACATACATACATACATACATACATACATACATACTTTTCAGTGCTGTTGTGAAAATGTCACAGTGCAGCCTGTCTACCGGGACTCACCAAACAAAAGATTGCTTTGTTTTGTTTTCTCTGTCAATTAAAAATGGATCAGTCTCATAAAAAGGAAAGGAATTTCCTTCCCCTGAAGATGGATAAACACGTCGGAGATGAAAAGGATGCATGGGAACACAGTAAAAGCCGAGAGACTGACAGCAAATCGATTGGGGGATCCATCGATCAGTTCTATGGGTAAATAAACCCCGACTTGCCCTGTGAAAGGTGAAAGGCGAGGTCCGCTTCCAGGTCTTGGTGGCACCGCAAGGGGGCGCCGCTAGGGGGCGTCGGTTTGCACGAACGAGACCCGCCCCAGGGCAAAGCGATGCCGCTTCCCGGCGGAAGGATGGAGACGACACGGCTCCTTGTCAGGCGCTAAGCCCAGGCAGGGCTTGCGTTTTCATCTCGTTTCTAAATTTAGTTCTCCAACCCTGTGGCAAATATAATAAAAGAGGCTGCCGAATGCCAAGGGAGTGAGAGAAACCTGCGTTTTGGTCTTAACGGGGCTCCCTGGCGGTGTCAGCAGATGGCAGGAACGTTGCAGAAGGCGCTGTCAGGGGAGGCCACACACGAGGCGGCACCGAGTGTCTTGCTTTGGAAGGTTTCGTGGTTGACTTCCTGGGCATTTCTTCTACTTCAGGTAAAACATGAGAATGTGGTTTGTGCTAATTTCTCTCCGAAATGTTTTCTGTTTTTTGTTTTTTGGGGGGTGGGTCGCCCAGGCTGGAGTGCAGTGGCACCACCAGGGCTCACCGCAGGCTCAGGGTGTCCTTCCACCTCAGCCTCCTGAGTAGCTGGGGCTATAGGTACGTGGCACGACGCCTGGCTAATTTTTTGATTTTTGTAAGAAACGAGGTGTGGCTACCTTGTTCAGGTGACTCTCAAAGTCCTGTATTCAAGCGATCCTCCTGCCTCAGCCTCTTAAGTGCTGAGAAGACAGGTGTGAGCCACCGCACCCGGCCTCTTTTCTATTTTATTTATTTGAGTTAGAGTCTCACTCTGTCGCCCAGACTGGAGTGCAGTGGCACGCTCCCAGCCACCGCAGCCTCCACCTGCCGGGTTCTGGCGATCCTCCCGCCTCAGCCTTCCAAGTAGCTGGAACTACAGGCACTGCGAAGCTATTTTATTCTTGTTGCTTGGAGATGGGGAGCCGTGAGCGTCCTGGGAGCTGTCCTCACTCACTTTACTTAGCATAAAAGGACGGTATTCACTACCCTCTAGCGGCTGGCTCTGGTCTCCTTGCCAGGTAGAAACTGCTGGGCCCACAACCCGCAGAACAGGCATCCGCCAGTCGCTCGGGTCAGAGAAGAGGCAAGAAGCCTGCAGGCCAGGCAGGAGGGGAGACAGGAAATTTACCTCCCCAGGGGCCCCGTTTCTTCTGCTCCCTCACCCCACCCCGAGCACCTGTGGGACCCCACCCCGATGGCCCCAAACTCCAGGCTGCACCCAAAAGGCCCAGGCTGGCGAGGATGGGGGCTCAGCCCTTGAGAGAAACCACTGTGGGAGCACTCCTGCCTAGTCCTCTGTCCTACACCTTGCTGCCACCCATGGGCATACCATGAGAATTGAATGTCCTTGGTGGTCCCACGTCCCACATTCACAGTGCCACCCAGATGGGGTGCTGACGAGCTCTCCACAGATGAATCTGTGACTGCTGCCGCCACGGTGGGAATAGGAAGAGGTGAGGGAGACGCCAGTCAAGGGGGGTGCTTCCTCTTGTGGAAGTATCCTCAGGGACCCTGAATCCTGCCACAGACTGTCTCCACCACCTCTGCCCCCTCCTCCCAAGAGGAATAACCTCGGCCATCTGTGACTGTACTTGGTGTGTTTTGAATGTAGAGATGGGTAGTACTGCTTCAGTTCTCTCTTTTTTGTTCCACCCGGGCTCTCACTCTGTCACCCAGGCCGGAGTGCAGGGGCACAATCACAGTTTGCCGCAGCCTTGACCTCCTGGGCTCAGTGATCCTTCCGCCCCAGCCTCCCAAGCAGCTGAGACTACAGGCATGTACCACCATGCCTGGCTAATTTTTAAAATTTTTTTTGTAATGAGGGGGTCTTGCTATGTTGTCCAGGCTGGAATTATTATTTGTTTATTGGGTCATATGATTCACTACTAAGCAGAGGCTGAGGGTCTGAGATCCTGCCTGTTCATCTTGATATATCCAGCACTGTACGCAGGACCTGATTGTTCTAGAATCTCATACATCATTTACGTCGAGTGAACAGAGTTCTGCCAGGCTCTGGGAGATGTGCAGATCAACCAGACATGGGTCCTGTCCCCTTTGACCCATGGTCCAATCGTAAATACTTGACATACTAGGTGAGACGGCTTGTGTGAAAGCACTGCATTGGGCTAGATACAAAGTAGGTCCCAAGTAAATATTAGTTTCTTACCTCCCTTCATCTCTTTTACTCCCTCCAAAGACATCCATAAAAAGCATAGAGTGCTGGGCTCGGTGGCTCAGCCTGTAATCCCGCGCTTTTGGGAGGCTGAGGTGAGTGGATTGCCTGAGTCTGCGGGTTCGAGACCCGCCTGGGCAGCGAGACCTCATCTCTACAATAAATCAAAACATCAGCCGGGCATGGTAGTGCATGCCTGTAATTCCGGCTACTTGGAAGGCTGAGGCAAAAAGATCGCCGGAGCCTAGCAGGTTGAGGCTGCGGTGGCTGGGAGTGGCCACTGTACTCCAGTCTGGGCAACAGAGTGAGACTCCAACTCAAAAAAAAAAAAAAGAAGCATAAAGTACTTGAGGGTTTAGAAGAAGCCAAGCCAGGTGTGGTGGCTCACGCCTGTAATTCCAGCACTTTGGGAGGCCCAGGTGGGAAGATCGCTTGAGACCAAGAGTTCATGACCAGCCTGGTTAGCATACCTCATCTCTACAAAAAATCAAAACATTAACTGGGCTCAGTGGCCTATACCTTCAGTTCCAGCTACTTGGGCAGCTGAGGCAGAAGGTAGCCTGAGCCCAGGAGGTCGAGACTGTGGTGAGCTGTGATTATGCCATTGCACTCCAGCCTGAGTGACAGAGTGAGACCCTGACTCAAAAAAAAAAAAAAAAGTCAAAGGATTAAGAGATCAAGGGATTAAGGGATTAATTTTGCCTGGAGAACCAATGAGGGCTTCCTGGAGGAGGTAGCATCTGATCTAGCTTGTCCAGAATTCCAAGCAGCATGAACAAAGACATAGAGGTGTGCGGGAAAGTGGGAATAGGGATAAATTCAATTTAGCTTGAGGAAAGATATATAAAGAGTAAAGGTAAGCAAATAAGGCAGGAAAATCCTTTTATTTTAGGCTGCAGAAGGCTCTTGAGCATGATAAAAATCAGGATTTCATTATCAGAGAGGCCGTCAGCCCTGGGCTGGGCCCTGAGCAGTTATGTCACCACTGACTATGTGATGACTATGGGCAAGCTACTTAGCTCTTCGGAGCCTTCCTTTCTTTGTCTGTAGAATGGGAATGATGCTACTTACTCAATTAAAACACAAATGAAGCCGGGCTGGGTGGCTCAGCCTGTAATCCTGTGCCTTTGGGAGGCTGAGGTGAGTGGATTGCCTGAGCCCGCGGGTTCGAGACCCGCCTGGGCAACTTGGTGAGACCTCATTTCTACAATAAATCAAAAAATCAGCTGGGCATGATAGTGCATGCTTGTAATTCCGGCTACTCGGAAGGCTAAAGTGGAAGGATTGCCAGAGCCCAGCAGGTCGAGGCTGCGGTGGCCGGGAGAGGCCACTGCACTCCAGTCTGGGCGACAGAGTGAGACTCCAACTCAAAAAATAAAAATAAAAAATAAAATAAAATAAAAATATTGTAGAGATGGGGTCTTACTCTGTTGCCCGGGCTGGTCTTGAACTCCTGGGCTCAAGCAGTCCTCCTGCCTCAGCCTCCTAAAATGCTGGGATTGCAGGCATGAGTCACCATGCCTGGCTGATGTTATCATGATTTAATTAACTACTTATATATTCATGGACATTTAAATTGCTTCTAATCATTTTTTTAAATTGCATCAGCTGAGCTGATTGGCTTAGCCTGTAATCTCAGCACTTTGGGAAGCTGAAGTGAGAGGACAGCCTGAGTCCAGGGGCTTCAAAGCATGGGATTACAGGCTGAGCCACAGAGCTCGGCTGGCATTTTTTCAATGTTTAGAAGCCGTTTGTATTTTCTTGTAGCCTGTGGCCATTTCAATTTGCTTGTTAGTCTTTTTCTTATTGATTTATAGAAATTCTTTATTTATTAAGGAAATCAGCTCTTTGGGATATGGTTGCAAATGTTTTTCCCAATTTGCCGTTTATCACTCACTACAAGCTTTTTCCCCATGCAGGTTTTTGTTTTTTAAGTCTTAATCTCATCAGAGTGACCATTATTGGCTTTCATGGTTTCTGCATTTTAAAGCATGCTCATTGGGAAGGCCTTCCCCACTCCAAGATAATCAGTGAAACCTTGATCTCTCTGGATTTCTTTGGTGAGGGAGGAGGCAGGGAATTCTGCATTACTTTTTTCCAGATGGCAGTAGCCCTCACATCATTTCTCAGGATTCCTTTAAGCAGCAAGAGACATTCAAGAAGCAAAGGGGTCTGCTCCAAGAAACAGCCTGTATGGATCTAGACATGCCTGGTGTTTATAGAATATTATGATTATTGTTATTATTATTTTTGAGTTGGAGTCTCACTCTGTCGCCCAGACTGGAGTGCAGTGGCATGCTCCCAGCCACTGCAGTCTCGACTTGCTGGGCTCCGGCAATCCTTCCGCCTCAGCCTTCTGAGTAGCCGGAATTACAGGCATGCGCTACCATGCCTGGCTGATTTTTTTTTTTTTTTGAGTTGGAGTCTCACTCTGTCACCCAGACTGGAGTGCAGTGGCCGCTCCCGGCCACCGCAGCCTCTACCTGCTGGGCTCCGGAGATCCTTCCACCTCAGCCTTCCTGGTAGCTGGAACTACAGGCGTGTGCTACCACACCCAGCTAATTTTTGATTTATTATAGAGATACGGTCTCGCCAAGTTGCCCATGTGGGTCTCAAACCCGCGGGCTTAGGCAATCCACTCACCTCAGCCTCCCAAGGCACGGGATTACAGGCTGAGCCACCGAGCCCAGCTTGATTTTTTTATTTATTGTAGAGATGAGGTCTCACCAAGTTGCCCAGGAGGGTCTTGAACCCGCAGGCGCAGGCAATCCACTCACTTCAGCCTCCCAAAGTATGGGATTACAGGCTGAGCCACCAAGCCCAGCTTATTATTACTATTATTATTGAGACAGTATTTCACTCTGTTGCCCAGACTGGAGTGCAGTGGCATAATCTCGGTTCACCACTGCCTCAAACTTCTGGGCTCAAGGGATCCTCCTGCCTCAGCCTCCTGAGTAACTGGGATAACAGGTGTGCACCACTATGCCTGGCCAATGGTTCTATTTTTTTGTAGAGATGGGCTCTCATTTGTTGCTCAGGCAGGTCTCGATCTCCTGGGCTCAAGCGATCCTCTCACCTCAGCCTCCCTAAGTGCCGGGATAACAGCCGTGAGCCACTACACCCAACCTGGAATGTTGTTTGATTTAATCCTTACCACAGCCCTGTGAGCTGTTGGTATCCTTGTTTAGCAAATGAAGGTACTGAGGTTCAGAGAGATTAAGAGCCCACCATCACACAGCCAAGAAGTGGTAGTGGTGGGATTTGCATGGAAATCTCCTTGACTGCAAAATCTGTGCTCATTCTACCTGCTGCAAGCGTGACTCAGCTCAGGAAACAGGAGTTTATAGAAGTCTTGAAGGACAGCTTTTCAGTCTTGTCATCCTCTTCATTCCTTCCCTCCAAAGTCCTCCTGTACTCTGTTAGGGGCTTCTGTAAGGCAGAAGTGACCCCTTTTGCTGGTGTCTGCCGGAGACACCTGAGCCATTAGGATCATTATCAGCTGCCCAATGTGCCTACGTGTCCTTGAGACAGAGATGTCTGTCCCGGCAAAGCTGCCCACTGATCAGGAATGCCAGCAATGAGTTATTGTGTGAACAAGGTATCAACTTCTATTGTGTTCTCTGATATTTTGTGGTTCATTTGTAACAGCAGCTAGCATTAACCTAAAAGTAGTCATGTGCTGTACATGCTGATATTTCAGTCAATGATGAACTGTAAATATGATGGTGGTCTCAGAAGTTTTTTTTTTTTTTTTTTTTTGAGTTGCAGTATCACTCTGTTGCCCAGGCTGGAGTGCAGTGGCACACTCATGGTCACCACAGCCTTGACCTGTTGGGCTCAGGTGATCCTTCCACTTCAGCCTTCCAAGTAGCTGGAACTACAGGCACATGCCACAACGCCCGGCTAATTTTGTTTTGTTTTGTTTTTTTTTTTTGAGTTGGAGTCTCACTCCGTTGCCCAGACTGGAGTGCAGGGGCCGCTCCCGGCCATCGCAGCCTCGACCTGCTGGGCTCCGGCGATCCTTCCGCCTCAGCCTTCCGAGTAGCTGGAACTACAGGCATGTGCTACCACACCTGGCTAATTTTTTGATTTATTGTAGAGATGAGGTCTCACCAAGTTGCCCAGGCAGGTCTTGAACCCGCGGGCTCAGGCAATCCATTCACCTCAGCCTCCCAAGGTGTGAGATTACAGGCTAAGCCACCAAGCCCGGCCGCCCGGCTAATTTTTTTGATTTATTGTAGAGATGAGGTCTCGCCAAATTGCCCTGGCTGGCCTTGAACCCATGGGCTCAAGCAATCTTTTCACCTCGGCCTTCCAAAGTGCTGGGATTATAGATGTAAGCCACTATGCCCAGACTCAAAAGATTATAATACCAGTCAGGTGTGGTGTCTCACATCTGTAATCCTAGTACTTTGGGAGGCTAAGGTGAGAGGATCCCTTGAGCCCAGGAGTTGGAGATCAGCCTGGGCAACATAGTGAGACTCATCTCTACAAAAATTCAGAAAATTGGCCAGGTTCGGTGGCTCAGCCTGTAATCCCAGCACTTTGGGAGGCCGAGGCAAGTGGATTACCTGTGCCCGTGGGTTGAGAACAGCCTGGGCAACTTGGTGAGACCTCATCTCTACAATAAATCAAAAAATGAGCCAGGCGTGGTAGCATGCGCCTATAGTTCCAGCTACTTGGAAGGCTGAGGCAGAAGGATCGCCGGAGCCCAGCAGGTCGAGGCTGCGGTGGCCATGAACATGCCACTGAACTCCAGCCTGGGCGATGGAGTGAGACTTCAACTCAAAAAAAAAAAAATTTCTATTCCTGAAGAAAATGTAGTATAGGCTGGGCGTGATGGCTCACATCGATAATCTCAGCACTTTCGGAGGCCAAGGCAAAGGGTCACTTGAGCCCAGGAGTTTGAGACCAACCTGAGTCTTTTAGTCAGACCTTGTCTCTACAAAAAAAAACTAAAAAAATTAACTGGGCGTGGTGGTGTGCATTTGTAGTTCCAGTTACTCAGGAGGCTGAGAGGGAAGGCTCGCCTGAGCCCAGGAACTGGAGGCTGCAGTGAGCCACACAATCATGAGCCACTGCACGCTAGCCTGGCGACAGACTGAGACTCCGCCCAAAAAAAAGAAACCCCCAAAACAAAAAAACCTCAGGAGGTGATGGGGGCCTTAGAGGAGCAGTGAGGGGCAGAGGGGCGTGAAATCCACAGGAACCACTTCCCAGGAGCCCCTCCGGCTGCAGGGTCCTGGCGGGGCGCCACAGGCTCTGGTGACTAAGCAGGCCGGACACGCAGCCAGCGGGCAGTCAGGCTGACCTGATCATGGTATCCAGGTTTTGTTTCTGTTCTTTCTAGATCTTATCAGGGAGAAAAGGGTGCGGGCTTTAGGCTCAGATCCAACGATGGGAGCCAGGGCTTGCTCAGCTCCCTTTGGGCCAACACAGGTCAGTTTTGCTTTGAGAGGCCAAATGTAGCCAGAGAAATCTGGGTAGATGGAGGAGTGGGGAGCAGGTAGTTGGAGAAAGGGAGCAGGAGTGACATTAGCGAGGGCAGGCCCCCCAGCAGCCCCCGGGAGCTGTCTCCAGAGGGAAAGGAAAGGAACTAGGGTTGGAGTCAGTTAGACTGCTGACTTTCTTTTCTTCTCCCCACCCCTTCTCTCTCCATTTTTTTTTTTTGAGTTGGAGTCTCACTCTGTCACTCAGACTGGAGTGCAGTGGCCGCTCCCGGCCACCGCAGCCTCGACCTGCTGGGCTCCGGTGATCCTTCCGCCTCAACCTTCCGAGTAGCCGGAACTACAGGCGCACGCTACCATGCACGGCTGATTTTTTGATTTATTGTAGAGATGAGGTCTCGCCAAGTTGCCCAGGCAGGTCTCGAACCCACGGGCTCAGGCAATCCACTCACCTCAGCCTCCCAAAGTGCTGGGATTACAGACTGGCCACTGAGCCCGGCTCTCTCTCCATTTTTGAGTTGGAGTCTCATTCTGTGGCCTAGGCTGGAGTGCAGTGGCTGCTCCCGGCCACCGCAGCCTTGACCTGCTGGGCTCAGGTGATCCTTCCACCTCAGCCTCCCAAGAAGCTGGGACAACAGGCATGAGCCACCATGCCCGGCTAATTTTTTGATTTATTGTAGAGACGTGGTCTCGCCAAGTTGCCCAGGCTGGTCTCAAACTCTGGGCTCAGGCAATCCTCTCACCTCGGCCTCCCAAAGTGTTGGGATTACAGGCGTGAGCCACTGTGCCCAGCTCTTTCTTTTATTTTTTTAAATCTTTTTTTTTTTTTTTTTGAGTCATGGCCTCACTCTTGCCCAGGCTAGAGCGCAATGACACAACCACAGCTCACCACAGCCTTGACCTCCTGGGCTTAGGTGATCCTTTTACTTCAGCCTCTCGAGTAGTTGAAACTACAGGCATGCGCCACCATGCCCAACTAATTTTTAAAAATTTTTTGTAGAGCCGGGCTCGGTGGCTCAGCCTGTAATCCCGCGCCTTTGGGAGGCTGAGGTGAGTGGATTGCCTGAGCCCGCGGGTTCGAGACCCGCCTGGGCAGCGAGACCTCATCTCTACAGTAAATCAAAAAATTAGCCGGGCATGTTAGCGCATGCCTGTAATTCCAGCTACTTGGAAGGCTGAGGCAGAAGGATCGCCGGAGCCCAGCAGGTCGAGGCTGCGGTGGCTGGGAGCAGCCACTGTCCTCCAGTCTGGGCAACAGAGTGAGACTCCAACTCAAAAAAAAAAAAAAAATTTTTTTTTGTAGAGATGAGGTCTCACTATGTTGCCCAGGCTAGTCTTGAACTCTTGAACAACTCAAGCAATCCTCCAGCCTTGGCCTCCCAAAGTTCTGGGATTACACACATGACTATGCCTGGTTTTTTGTTTTTTGTTTTTAGATATGGGGTCTTGCTATGTTGTCCAGACTGGACACTAGGCTTCTGGCCTGAAGCAATCCTCCTGCCTCAGCTTCCTGAGTAGCTGGGATTACAGGCTTGAGCCACTGTGCTGGGTTTTACAACTGTTTTCTGATAATAGTGCCTCCTGTCCTTCCAGGTCATCACAAGGGGTGACATGCACTATTCTGTGCTGACCACTTCCTGACCTTGTTGACTTACCACTAGAAAATCTTTTGTTTTGTTTTTTTTTTGAGTTGGAGTCTCACTCTGTTACCGCTTCTGGCCACTGCAGCCTCGACCTGCTGGACTCCGGTGATCCTTCTGCCTCAGCCTTCCAAGTACCAGAATTACAGGCATGCACTACCATGCCCGGCTGATTTTTTGATTTATTGTAGAGATGACGTCTCGCTGTTCAGGCGGGTCTCGAACCCACGGACTCAGGCTATCCACTCACCCCAGCCTCCCAAAGGCGCGGGATTACAGGCTGAGCCACCGAGCCCGGCTAGAAAATCTTTTTTGCCTTGAATTCTTTTCATTTTCTTTTTTTGAAATAGAGACAAGGTCTTGCTATGTCACCCAGGATGGTCTGAAACTCCTGGGCTCAAGTGATCCTCCCACCTCAGCTTCCCAAAGTGTTGGGATTACAGGTGTGAGCCACTGCACCTGGCTCTTTTCATTTATTTGTTTGTTTGTTCACTGAGTCACAGTCTCACTCTGTCGCCCAGGCTGGAGTGCAGTGGCACATTCATGGCTACTGAACCCTCGACCTGCTGGGCTCAGGTGATCCTTCTGCCTCAGCTTTCTAAGTAGCTGGAACTACAGGCATGTGCCATCACACCCAGCTAATTTTTGATTTATTGGAGAGATGAGGTCTCGCCAAGTTGCCCAGGCTGGTGTCGAACCCATGGGTTCAGGCAAACCTCTTGTCTCGGCCTCCCAAAGTGCTGGGATTACAGGCTGAGCCACTGAGCCCGGCTATTTATTATTATTATTTTTTATTTTTTTTGAGTTGGAGTCTCACTCCGTTGCCCAGACTGGAGTGCAGTGGCCGCTTCTGGCTACCGCAGCCTCGACCTGCTGGGCTCTGGCGATCCTTCCGCCTCAGCCTTCCAAGTAGCTGTAACTACAGGTGCGTGCTACCACGCCTGGCTAATTTTTGATTTATTGTAGAGATGAGGTCTCGCCAAGTTGCCCAGGCGGGTCTCGAACCCGTGGGCTCAGGCAATCCACTCACCTCAGACTCCCAAAGTGCGGGATTACAGGCTGAGCCACCAAGCCCGGCTATATACACCTATTTTTTAATATGCACACTATGTAATGAGTTAATTCATAAATAAAAATAATCTACTAAGAGAAAAATGCTACATAATATTTGTAATAGCTATATTTTAGCCTATATGAATATACCAATTTTACCTAACTTCTAGGTGGTTTGCAATTTGTCATTACAATAAATAAAAAATGTGTTTATTTCATCATTTCAAAATGATAAGACAGTGTCCTCAAATAAAATCTCTGCTTGTATTTCTCTTTTTGTTTTTGAGCCGGAGTCTCACGCTGTTGCCTAGGCTAGAGTGCAGTGGCATGCTCACAACCACCGCAGCCTCGACCTGCTGGGTTTAGGAGATTCTTCTGCCTCAGCCCTCCAACTAAACTACAGGCATGTGCCACCATGCCTGGCTAATTTTTTTATTTATTGTAGAGCCAAGGCCTTGCCTAGTTGCCCAGGCGGGTCTGGAATCTGGGGACTCAGACAATCCTCTCACCTCTGCCTCCCAAAGTGCTGAGATTACAGGTGTGAGCCACAGCACCCAGCTTGTATTTCTGATTATTGCTTTGGGAGTAACATATTGTTTATGTTCTCAACTTTAAGGGAAATGATTTTAGAAAGAGAACTATTTCAAAATTCAGGGTCAGAGAAAAAGAAAATGTTATTTTTCAAGTTATCTTAAAATCATTAGTTATTTTTCAATAAGAAAGAGGAAAGCTAATTTTTTTTTTTTTTGAGTTGGAGTCTCACTCTGTCACCCAGACTGGAGTGCAGTGGCCGCTCCTGGCCACCGCAGCCTTGACCCGCTGGGCTCCGGTGATCCTTCCACCTCAGCCTTCCAAATAGCTAGCACTACAGGCGCGCGCTATCACACCTGGCTAATTTTTTGATTTATTGTAGACATGAGGTCTCACCAAGTTGCCCAGGCGGGTCTCGAACCCACGGGCTCAGGCAATTCACTCACCTCAGCCTCCCAAGGCACAGGATTACAGACTGAGCCACCGAACCTGGCGGGAAAGCTAATTTTTAGTAAATGGCAAAAGATATAGTGAAGGAGTGTTAAGCCTGCAATATAAGAGACCTGGCTCCGGCCAAGGGCGGGGGCTCAAGCCTATAATCCCAGCACTTTGGGAGGCTTAGGCGAGAGGATTGCCTGAGCCCATGGGTTCCAGACCAGCCTGGGCAACATGGTGAGACCTCGTCTCTACAATAAATCAAAAAACTAGTTGGACGTGGTAGCGCACGCCTATAGTTCCAGCTACTTTGGAGAGTGAGGCGGAAGGATTGCCTGAGCCCAACAGGTCGAGGCTGCGGTGGCCATGAGCATGCCACTGCACTCCAGCCTGGGCAACAGAATGAGACTCCAACTAAAAAAAAATAAAAGTAAATAAAAAATAAAAGAGAGAGAGAGAGAGAGACCTGGCTCTTAACATTTGAGAAAGGAATTGATTTCTCTTTCTACCCAGGGGTGTGGATTAGGTGTTAATTGGCATGCTGTAATGCTAAAGAAGACGCATTACTTTTTGAACTGTTTTCCATTTGTTTAAAAGTTAAATAGTTTGAGTTCAAAGGTAAAGTAACTAGAAAGAATATTCTTGTTCATAGAACATGAACATCAGCTGCTAGATTTAAGCCATAGAAAATGCCAAGCTAAAATAAAATCATTTTCCAAATAATATGATCACAAGACTTTCATCTTAAGCCCCAAAATATGAATTTTAAAAATTTGGAGCATCATAAAAAATCTTATAAACAAAGTAAAAGCTAAAATAAAATTCAGCGTTGACAGATTAAAAATGCAATCAAGTAATAAAATAGTCCCCTAAATGTTTCTATTTTTAGCTTCTAAATATATTTGTGTTATGGAAATTAGGCAGATACTAGATTATGGTGATTAGACTTTTATTTCACAGCCATTAAATCTATTTTTATTATGTCAACATGGCCCGAATGTCAAATCTTAGCTTATTATGAAGTAACAACAGAAATAATATTAAACAGATAAACGCTACACTTTGAAACAGCTTTCAATGGGGCATATGTTTTCCAAATTACCCTTGCATCATTTTTTTTAAATCACTAGAGGAAACTGCTTTAAAAACAGGATTAATAATGGACAAACAAGATTGCTATGGATGTGATCTCGAGGCTACAAAGCAATTTTGAACTCACACAGGACTAAACCACCAAGACTGTTCACAACAAAGACTCGCGTTTCAGAGCGAACTCTCCATTGGGAATAGCAGTAGTGAAGTGAGCCCTCCTTAGACATCTTTCCCTGGTTTCTGGAAATGCAGCCATTGCCCACATGTGCACCAGGAACTGTGTAGGTCATGCTGCAAACGTTCTTTTCTTTAGCCCTTCCATCCCCCTTTGGAGCAGATGCCCAGAGAGGTCTAGATTCTTGCCCCAAAGTCACAGGCTAGGAAGTGGCTGGGATTCAGTCCTGATCTATGTAATGACAAAGCCCTAGCCTCTGACTCCCACCCCCTACGGCCCCTACCCAGGCAGGTTTTAACACAGCGAAATAAGAAAATAGGGTAGAAATGAAAGTAGGAAGGAGGATGAAAGTCCCCCAAATTGGATGGATCCCTCCCTTCTTTCTTTTCAATCAGATTTTCACTCTGTTGCCCAGGCTGGAGTGCAGTGGCATGATCATGGCTCACCGCAGCTTCCAACTCCTGGGCTGAGGCGATTCCCTGCTTCAGCCCTCCCAAGTAGCTGGAACTACTCCAGCTGGTGGTGTGTACCACCACCCCCAGCTAATTTTTTGATTTTTTTGTGGAGTTGGGGGTCTCGCTATGTTGCCTAGGCTGATCTTGAACTCCTGAGCTCAAGCAATCCTCCTGCCTCAACCTCCCAAAGTGTTGGGATTACAGGCATGAGCCACTGCACTGCACCCAACTGAAAAATTCGATTTCTAAACTAAAATGCAAGAAAGAAGCAGCGCCTCAGCAAAAGAATCATCTAGGTTCTCAGAGGACTCTCCATGGATATGTGGCCCAAGATTGAGAACTATAAATACAGTATGAGTGGGACACTTGTGTCAGCAAACTCCGGCCCTCCTCTCCCTTCCCTTGGTCTCCTTTGGAGAGGAGGCTGCTCTGATTGGCCCCAGTCCTGTGACCCCATTGTTCCTGCTTCTAGCATTGTCTCCGAGTCCAGACAGGCCTGCCCACCTGTGTTGGTGCCATGGACCTCTGGGGTGCTTATGCTAGCCGAGGTCGGGCACTAACAGCCACCACGAGGGAAGCAGGGAAGAAGCCCCACTGCCCCCCAAGTGTCCTCCGAGTCCTTTGGTCTTGCTTTCCTAGTGATGAAAGTGATGTGTCCCTTTGCCACTTGGTGAGGTTGTCCCTTTACCTTCAAGGCCTGAGGGGGCTGGGCTGGCTGTGGGCTCTTAGATCTCTTTGGGCCTTAAAGTACTGTGCAATCGATTCAAAGTAAAAGAAAAAAACACAGAAAAAGGAATAAGGGTGGGTCACTGTCACACGCAATGAATGCTCTGGTGTTGGTTATTTGCAACCTATAATATATTTAGAACTTAAAATATTAAAAACCAGCATTGTTTGAAAATATCATTTGGCCCGGTACGGTGGCTCAAGCCTGTAATCCCAGCACCCAAGCTGGAGTGCAGTGGCACGATTACAGCTCACTACAACCTCGACCTCCTGAGCTCTGGAGATCCTTCCACTTCAGCCTCCCGCATAGCTAGGACTACAGGCGCATGCCACCACGCCCGGGCAATTTTTCTATTTTTTTGTAGAGATGAGGTCTCACTATGTTGCTCAGGCTGGTTTGGATCCTCTTCATCACAGAATTGCAACATCATTAAGGCTTCCAACCCTGAAATTTCCTTCTCAGGTCATAATCCTGCATCCTTCTCCCAAATCTATCCTCCCACCTCTTTCAACCTTGACTGAGTTCTTCCATTCCTGCCTTTCCAGCCTTCTAGAGAACATGGGTCATTGCCTACTGGGATCCATTTCCCCTTCGTCCCACACCAACTATCCTTTTTCTAAGCACTTTATAAATAGTAACTTATTTAACCCTCATAACAGCCCTACCATATCAGATAAGTGCTATTATTATTGCTGCTTGTTTTGTTGTTGTTGTTGTTGTTTTCCAGTTGGGGGTCTCACTCTTTTAGCCTGGGCAGTGGCACGATGCTGGCTTGACCTCGGCTCAGGGGAGCTTTCTTTTTAGCTTCCTAAGTAGTTGGGACTACAAGCATATACCACTACACCTGGCTAATTTTATTTCTTTTTCTTTTTCTTTTTTTTTTGGTAGAGACAAGGTCTTGAACTCCTGGGCTCAAGTGATCCTTCCACCTCGGCCTCCCAAAGTGCTGGATTACTGGCGTGACCACCATGCCCAGCCTATTTCTGTTTTTAAAATAAGAAAAACTAAGGCATAGAGAGGCTAAGTGACTTGCCCAAGGCACCTAACTAATAAGCTTTGCTGATTCTGAATAGTATAATTGGTTTAGGGATGGACATGTGATTCAATACAAGCCAAAAAGATCTAATTACTGGGGCTTCTCAGAAAGAGACTTCTCTTTGTTACCCTGAACCCAAAGCTGGGGTGGATGTGGGGAGCAGTGCACTATCTTGTTACTGCATGGGAAAAGCATCTCTGAGGTTGGAGCCATCGCAGAATTAGGGAAAGGGAGAAATAAATAGTTCCAATGGCAAAATGGAAGGCCCTGATCAAGCAGTGCTTAAAACTAGCCTCCTCCCGGCCTTTCCAGTTGGCTGAGCTAGTGAATTACCTTTCTGCTCAAAACAGTTAGGGTTGGGTTGTCTTTTCCTTGCAATCCAAAGATTTCTCATGGGTACTGCTCAGTTCACCAGTCTCTCCATTGTTCAGCCTACATGCTCCTTTTACCATTATAAGGTCGACTGATGAAAAAATGAGCATGCTTTGATGAACCCCAACACTTACTATTTAACATTTTTGTTTTGGAAACAGTATTATGAAAAATCATGATTCATAGAACCAAACACCAGGATCCACATAATTTCATGAATACAAGCAGGCATGGCCCTGATTTGTTAATTTCATGAGCACAAGCAGGCATGGCCCTGTTCTTGTTTTCGTCAAAAGGCCAGTGCAGAACTGTAAATGTCCAAGTCACGGACACACTTACCAAAAAGCATGCCCAGAGATGCTAGTCTTACCTCCAGCGGGTGTAAGTTCCTGTATCTAACTCAAGCCCCGCTCGTCTGCTGACACACAGGCTACATAAAAGTCTTGATCATCTCTGTCTCTGTAGACTTCTCTGTTGCATGTGGCTCTGTTTGCCCTTTATTCTTTATTCTTCTGTTTTAGATTTTTTTTTTTGATGCAGGGCCTCACTCTGTCGCCTAGGCTGGAAAGTAGAGGCACAATCATGGCTCACCATAGCCTCAAACTGCTGGACTCAAATGATTCTCCCACCCTAGCCTTCCAAGTAGCCAGAACTACAGGTATGCATCACCACATGCAGCTAATTTTTCTTTTTTTTTGGTCAGAGTCTCACTCTGTCCCCCAGGCTGGAATGCAGTGGTACGCTCACGGCTACCCCAGCGTCAACCTGCTGGACTCAGGCAATCCTTCCACCTCAGCCTTCCAAGTAGCCAGAACTACAGGTACCTGCTACCACATCTGGCTGATTATTTGATATGTTGTAGAAACAAGGTCTCACCCAGTTGCCCAGGCTGGTCTTGAACCCCTGGACTCAGGCAATCCTCTCACCTCTGCCTCCCAAAGTGCTAGGATTACAGGCTTGAGCCACCTGCCTGCTCTCCTGCTTTGGAGTCTATGAGAGTCTTTGTTTTTATTCTTCTCCCCCACCTTTTTTTTTTTTTGAGTCAGAGTCTCACTCTGTCACCCAGACTGGAGTGCAGTGGCCGCTCCTGGCCACCACAGCCTCGACCTGCTGGGCTCCGGAGATCCTTCCGCCTCAACCTTCCAAGTAGCTGGAACTACAGGCGTGCGCTACCACACCAGGCTAATTTTTTGATTTATTGTAGAGACGAGGTGTCGCCAAATTGCCCAGGCAGGTCTCGAACCTGCAGGCTCAGGCAATCCACTCACCTCGCCCTCCCAAGGCGCGGGATTACAGGCTGAGCCACCGAGCCCGGCCCTTTGTTTTTCTTTTAATTGTAAAGTCAAGGTCTTACCAAGTTACCTAGACTGTTCTCGAATGCCAGGACTCAAACAATCCTCCTGCCTGGACCTCCCAAAATGTTGAGATTACAAGTGTGAGCCACAACGCTCGCTTACCTGCTTCGGAGTCTATGAGAGTACATGTCTTTGTTTTTATTCCTTTTTTTTTTTAAATCAGAGTCTTACTCTGTTGCCCAGGCTGGAATGCAGTGACATGCTTATAGCCACCGCAGCCTCGACCTACTGGGCTAAGGCGATCCTTCCACCTCAGGCTTCCAAGTAGCTGGAATTACAGGTTGGCTACCACAACCAGCTTATTTTTTTATTTATTGTAGAGACGAGGTCTCACCAAGTTGCCCAGGTTGGTCTCGAACCCCTGAACTCAAGCAAGCCTCTCACCTTGGCCTCTCAAAGTGCTGGGGTTAGGGATTACAGGAGCCACTGTACCCAGCCCTCTCTTCTCCCTTTTGTTCCCACTTTTCCCATTTGTGTCTTCCAAGTGTTGGTATCCCCTGGGGTTTTCTTCCCAACAGAATTATCAGTGCATAAGCACTTAGGATACAGGCTTAGCTGTTGTAACAAACAGACAATCCTTTCCCAGATTAATCAACAACAGTGGTTCCAGCAAGAAAGAAGTTGACTTCTCACTTCCTGGTCTGGAGCCACGGAGGAGGTCCTGAGCAGCTGGGCTTGTGTACTCCCAGGTCACCCAGGAGCCTCAGTTCTTATTACCTTGTTCTTCCACCATTTCTAGGGGCTACCCCCATTTTCATGCTCAAATCTGGCACACCAGCACATCTAGCTTATTGCAGGAGGGAAAGAAAATGGGGTGAGTGGGGGAACGAAGGCAGTTTTCTTTTCTTTTTTTTTTGAGCTGGGGTCTCACTCTATCGCCCAGGCTGGAGTGCAGTGGCACAATCATGGCTCACTGAAGCCTTCACCTTCTGGGCTCAGGAGATCCTTCTACCTCAGCCTCCAGAGTTGCTGGGACAAGTGCATGATACCATACCTGACTGATATTTTTAAAAATTTTTTGTAGAGATGGGGTCTCGTTATGTTGCCCACATTGGTCTCAAACTCCTGGGTTCTAGGGATCTTCTCACCTCAGCCTCACTAAGTGCGGGGACGACAGGCTTGGGCCACCATACCTAGCCACCTTCCTTTTCAAAGGACATGACCTAGAAGCTGAACATCATCACTTCCACTAGCATCCCATTGGCCAGAATGTGGTCACATGACCATACTGAGGGGTGAGGGAAGCTGGGAAACATCATCTCAAACTGGGTGTCCATGTGCCTGTTTCTTTTTTTCTGAGTTGGAGTCTCACTGTCACCCAAGCTGGAGTGCAGTGGCATGCTCACGGCCACCACACCCTCGACCTGCTGGGCTCAGGTGATCCTTCTGCCTCAGCCTTCCAAGTAGCTAGAACCACAGGCACATGCCACCATCCCTGGCTAATTTCTTTGATTTACTGTAGAGACAAGATCTTGCCAATTTGCCCAGGCTGGTCTCGAATCCCTGGGCTCAGGCAATCTTCTCGCCTCTGCCTCCCAAAGTGCTGGGATTCCAGGCATGAGTCACCGTGCCCAGCCACGTGCCTATTTCAAACTAGGGAGCCCTATTACTAAGATAAAGATGGGAAAATGGAGCCTGGGAACAATGGGCGGTCTTTCCCCAGTCTTCACCCCAGCCTTCTTCTCTTGTTCCTCTCCACTGTCTCCCTTGGCCAGCTGGCCCGTCTCGTGGTGTGGCTCTGCCCTCCACACAGTGACTCCCAAGTCTCTAGCCTACCTGTGTCCCGGACTTCTGTACCCCTAGATCAACCTGCACACCCTCCTCCCAGCTTCCCTCTGCCTTCTCTGTCCTTTAGGCTCTGGTCGCTCAGGCCCCGAATGTGGTATCATCTCCAAAATGTAATGAGTGACCTCCATGTAAGGCTTCCTGCCCACCCCTTCCTTTTCATTCTCCCCACAATTTCCTCCTGGTCTCTGCATCCAGCTCTCTTCTTCCAGTATATCCTTAACCATAGCTATCAATAAATATTTAAACACTGTAACTCAGGCCAGGCTCAGCGGCTCACACCTATAATCCCAGCATCATGTGAAGCCAAGTCAGGAGGATCACCTGAGCCCAGGAGTTGGAGATCAGCCTTCAACATAGTGAGACCTCCTCTCTACTAAAATAAAAATTTAAAAATCCTGAGGTGGGAGGATTGCCTGAGCCCATGGGTTCAAGACCAACCTGGGCAACTTGCCGAGACCTCATTTCTACAATAAAAAAAAAAGCAGGGTATGGTGGCACGTGCCTGTAGTTCCTGCTACTTGGAAGTCTGAGGCAGAAGGATCGCCTGAGCCCAGCAGGCAAGGCTGTTGTGAGCCATGATTGTGCCACTGTAACTCCAGCTGGGCAACAGAGTGAGAGCTCGACTCAAAAAGAAATATATAGATAAAATAAAAATTATAACTAAGATCATAATACTCCCAGTTCAAAATCCTTCTCTGACTAGTCTGCTACGGCTGAGGGTGTGAACTCCTTGACAGGCAGTTACAATTTCTCCTTCCAGCATTTTCTTCTGTACTCGCCTAAACTCTGGGTACAGGAGTGTGCCCTGACACCTCTATTTCTCTATTTCTGGCTCAGGCTGTTCCTTCCGCTGTTCTCCCACGCGTCCCCTCCAACTCCCCACCTGCCTGGCACATTCTGCCCATCCTCCAAGGTCCCCCAACCATGCCACCTCTACCTGGCTTCACAAGTCCCAGCGCCCCACCCGGTGCTGCCCTGCCCTGGCCAGCCACTGATCTCTGCTTTTGCAGCCTGGTGCTTTGCTTCTCAGCTCTTTTGCTCCTCCACCCAGTCCTCTGGATGAGCCCGGGGGGCCTCTTCCTTGGAGGCCTAGCCTCAGACATGCCCTCAGTGTACTCCCTGCTCCTTGGGGCGGGGGGGACGGCTCAACACATCTTGTGCTGCAGCACATCTACCTGTATGGCTTTTTTTGGGGGGGGGAACTGCAGTGGCACGCTCATAGCTCACCACAGCATTGACCTCCTTCTGGGCTCAGGCGATCCTTCTGCCTCAGTATCAAGAGTAGCTAGGACTACGGGTGTGCGCCACCACACACAGCTAATTTTTTTGATTTATTGTAGAGAAGAGGTCTCGCTGTGTTGCCCAGGCTGGTCTTGAACTCCTGGGATCAAACAATCCTCTTGCCTCCACCTCCCAAAGTGCTGGGGTGACAGGCTTGAGCCATCGTGCTCGGTTTAAGACGCCTTTCTTATTCACGCTGGGGACTTCCGGAAGGGCAAGGGGACCGCGCGGAGGAGCCCGCCGAGGCGATGACTGGAGTTCACGACGCCGCAGTGTCTGCACTTTGGCCGGGCACCTCCGCTTGGCGGCTCCGGTGGCCTCGTGACCCGGAGCCAGCGACTGCGCCCTTTCTGATCTAGCCCGTCAGCGCCGCCGCCTTCCGGAGCTGCGCGGCCTGCCGGGTCAGTGCAGTCCGGAACCCGATCCAGGGTTTAAAAATAACCCAAAGGTCTGAGCCACGGAGATCCTTCTTTGGATCTCCCAGCTGGGCCGGCTCTTCCTGGCAGCGCACGTGCACGGCTTTAAAACCCCCGGGATGCAGACTCCCCGGGCCACCGCGCCTCCGCCCGCGCCCACCCTCGGTCCGCGGAGAGCCGCTCTCGGCCCAGGCTCTCCCGGGAAGGTCCCCGGCTCCCTCCCTCCCTGTGGGGCTGCGGGTGCGGTGGGTCCCGCCCCTCTGCGTCCCAGGATGTGGGTGGAGCCTCCGAGGTCACCGCCAGATGCTGCCCACAGACGCAGGGCGGAGACGCCGGGCCCGCGAGCTCGCCTGGCTGAGCGCCCTCCTCCCGCCCGGCTCCCCGCAGCCGGCCGCCGGTCCAGGCCCTCGGCCAACTGCAAGAGGGCAGCCACTCACCCTTCTGTCACCACCTCTGCTCCCCGAGCCGTCTGTCCGCCCAGAGTTCCCCTTGCACGGAAAGTTCCAGCTAATGTTGGGCTTTGGGAGGCTGCCCAGGGAGGTAGTAGAAGGTGGAGCCTGGGCTTCCTCTTTCCGCCCAGGGCCAGAGCCTCATCTTCAGCCAAAGAGAAGCTTCAAGCCTCTGCCATTTGGAACATGCTTCCCGGCTGCAGATGACACCTGCAGCTCTGATAAAGGCCAGAGCCAGCCAAGCGCCCCAGGCCATGGGACTCTGAGGTGGCGGTGGGGTTGGAAGAAGCACAGAAGGAAAAAGAAATCTGTTTACAAGTTGGTCATCAAAACCCAAGACTCCTTTGGGTGCCTTAATTCTAGAACTGTCCTCTCTGGTGGAATCCTGAAGAATTCTCTGCATTCTTTAACACAAGCTCATCTCCCCCACCCAGCCCTACAGACACACACACACACACAACACACACACACACACACACACACACACTGAAGAATTCTCTGCATTCTTTAACACAAGCTCATCTCCCCCACCCAGCCCTACAGACACACACACACACACACACACACACACACACACACACACACACACTACCACCACCACCACCACCACCACCAAAAGTCAGAGAAGCCAGGCATGGTGGCTCACGCCTGTAATCCCAGCACTTTGGGAGGGTGAGGTGAGAGGATTGACTGACCCCAGGGGTTCAAGACCAGCCTGGGTAACACGGTGAGACTGTCTCTACAATTAAAAAGAAAAATTAGCCAGACGTGGTGGTTCCAGCTACTGTGGTTCCAGCTACTTGAAAGGCTGAAGCAGAAGGATCGCCTGAATCCAGCAGGTCGAGGCTGCGGTGGCCATGAGCATGCCAGTGCACTCCAATCTGGGTGACAAGTGAGACTCTGACTCAAAAAATTAAAAAAATAAAAAAAAAAACCAGAGAGAAGAGGCTAGACTGAAGGTAGGGCCAGAATTTCTCTAAGAGAAGACCCTAAAGCCAGCACGCTTGTATTCTTGGTTTTCCCTTTTCCTGGTCCCCATAGGTTCTCCCTGGCTGAAGTTCCCTTGGCTTCCCAACTGGACCAGCTCAATCACTCAGCAAAGAATGAATCAATGGGCACTGATTAGGTGCCAACTGCCGCTGTTGTGAGAACAACTCTCAGTCCTTAAATCCAGAGGAATAAGAAATGTAACTTTCTTTCTAAAACAAAGAGCTGGCTGGGCTCGGTGACTCAGCCTGTAATCCCAGCACTTTGGGAGGCCGAGGTGAGTGGATTGCCTGAGCCCATGGGTTCCAGACCCGCCCGGGCAACTTGGCGAGACCTGTCTCTACAATAAGTCAAAAATTAGCCAGACGTGGTAGTGCATGCCTGTAGTTCCAGCTACTTGGAAGACTGAGGCTGAAGGATCACCGGAGTCCAGCAGGTTGAGGCTGCGATGGCCAAGAAGCGTGCCACTGCCCTCTAGCCTGGGTGACCGAGTGAGACTCCAACTCAAAAAAAAAGAAAGTAACTGCCATTGCCTTGTTATCTTGGCCACTGTTGATTGGACCAGGGATGGACAACTGACCCAAGCTTGGCCAATGAGAGCCCTCCATGGGATAATTGTGGGACAGAAGGAGTGATTATCATTCCCTGGTACTTGTGAAGGAGTGAGAGATGAGGTCTGAGACCCCTGAGCAGCCATGTGTCATGTAAAATAAGTCAGTCTGAGAGACTGAAGCCAACATTCAGGGAGCATCAGAGTTGGACGTAGAGACAGAGAGGTCTGGCCATGATCTAGACCTGGCTTCTAGATTTGGGTGTTCTGGAAACCCAGCAGTATGTCTACCCTTCTCTGGGTGAGATGAGCTAATACAACTCACTTTTTGCCAATTGAGTTGGATTTTTGCTAATTGCAGCTAAAAAAGACCTGATAAATACGTCTCCTAATCAGTTTCCTTGCCTTTATTTTGCTAATTTAGACACACCATTTTTTTTTTTTTTGCCCATAACTCTTCAGTGATTCCCCACCATTGAAGGAAAGGGTCCAAACTCTTTAACAAGGCCCTCCTGGAGACTCTGGCATCTGGGCCAGCATTTTCACCCTCTTCTGGCTTTTCCATTTCTTCGACTTATATAAGCCCGTTTCCTATGCCATGCATGGCCACAGCTCTGGCATTTGCTTGAAATTTTTCTTCTGCCTGAAAAGCCATTTCCCTCTAAACGAACATGCACTTGTCCTTCAGCTCCATCTTGGAAGATGATCATGACTTTCCCAATCCTCAAACCAAAATCAGTTGTTTCCTTAATTCCATTTTTTAAAAAATTTGAGTTGTCACTCTGTGCCCAGGGTGGAGTGCAGTGGCATGATCACAGCTTATTGCACTCTTGACCTCTTGGAATCAGGCAATCCTTACACCTTAGCCTCCTGAGTAGCTGGGACTACAGATATGCACAATCATACTTGGCTAATTTTTAAAATTTTTTTTATAGAGACAAGGTCTCACTATGTTCCCCAGGCTGGTCTTGACCTATCCTGGGTTCAAGTAATCCTCCCACCTTGGCCTCCCAAAGTATTAGGATTACAGGCATGAACCACTGGGCCCAGCCTCTTAACACCAATGTTTTTTTGTGTTTTTTTTAAGTCGGAGTCTCACTATTGCCCATGCTGGAATGCAGTGGCATGCTCACGGCCACCGCAGCCTCGACCTGCTGGGCTCAGGCGATCCTTTCTGCCTCAGCCTTCCAAGTAACTGGAACTACAGGCATGTGCCACCACACCTGGCTAATTTTTTGATTTATTATAGAGACAAGGTCACCAGGTCGTCCAGGCTGGTCTCAAACCCCTGGGTTCAGGCAACCCTCTTACTCCCCCCTCCCAAAGAGTTGGGATTACAGGCGTGAGCTGCCATGTCTGGCAAGTGTTAGTTATTTATGAGCTCAAAGATGTATGAACCATCTGCCGGTGAATGAATGGATAAGCAACATGTGACATATTCATACAGTGGGATATTATTCAGCTGTACATGCTATGACATGGATGGACCTCAGAAATGTGATGCTAAGTCAAAGAAGCCAGACCAAAAGGTCACATGTTGCATATCCATTTATATGAGAGTTCCAGAATAGATAAATCCACAGAGATGGAATGCAGATGGGTGGGTACCAGGAGCTCAAGGGAGGAGATGAGACATCATTGCTTCATGAATATGAGGTTTCCTTTTGGAGTGACAAAAATGTTTTGGAACTGGAGAGAGGAGATGATTATATAACACTGCGAATGCTCTAAATGCCACTGAACTGTTCATTTCTTTTTTTTAAATTTATTTTTAAGAAGTTTTTGTAGAGATGAAGTCTTACTATGTAGTTCAGGCTAGTCTTGATCTCCTAGGCTCCAGCAATCCTCCAGCCTTGGCATCCCAGAATGCTGGGATCATAGGTAAGCATGAGCCACTGCACCTGGCCTTGAATTGTTCTTTTTTTTTTTTTTTTTAGTCAGAGTCTCATTCTGTGGCCCAGGCTGGAGTGCAGTGGCATGCTCATGGCCATTGCATCCTCGATCTACTGGACTCAGGTGATCCTTCCACCTCAGCCTTCCAAGTAGCTGGAACGACAGGCACACACTACCACAACTGGCTAATTTTTTGATTTATTGTAGAGACAAGGAGTCATCAAGTTGCCCAAGCTGGTCTTGAACCCTTGAGCTCAGGCAATCCTCTTGCCTTGGCCTCCCAAAGTGCTGGGATTACAGGCTTGAACTACCGCCTGAATTGTTCATTTTTAAATTGTTAATTTTATGTTATGTGAATTTTACCTATTTAAAAAAAAATATGAATGAGGCTGTTCATTGAAACATGGCCAGAAATAACAAAACATTGTCTACAGTCTAATGTTTACCATTAGATTCTATCCACACCATGATACATCATTTACCTGTGAAAAAGAATGAAGTACTGTCTAACACGATTTGAGCTTGCTCTAGCAAGAGAGTTTAATCTATTCCAGTGTTTTCTTTTCCATGAGACAAGCCATTATATAGACTTAAACAGTGTTCCAAAAAAGAAAAAAAAAAATGAAGTAGACGGACATAGAGTAATTTAGGAAGATCTCTGAGAAATATTTTGTGAAAAAAGTGAGTCATAGAACAATGTGATAGTGCAATTCTATGGTGTGTATATGTTTGTTAGTTCATAGGTGTACAAAAAGGGGTCTGGAAGCCACCCAACTATTGCAAGTTGCTACTCCAGGGGAGACGTGAGAATATATAGTGAAGTAGTATTGAAGCATTTTTGGTGAGAATCTTCCTAGAAAAACCAAATTAAAGAAAAACTGAGATCTGGCTGGGCATGGTGGCTCACGCCTATGATTCCAGCACTTTGGAAGGCCAAAGCGAGAGAATTGCTTGAACTCAGGAATTCAAGACCAGCCTGGGCAACATAGTGAGACCTAAAAAAAAAAAAAATTAGCTAAGTATGGTGGTGCGTGCCTGTAGTCCTAGCTACTTGGGACGCTGAGGCGGAAGGATTGCTTGAACCCAGGAGATTGAGACTGTGGTGAGCAATGATTGTGCTTCTGCACTCCAGCCTAGGGGACAGAGTGAGACTCTGATTCAAAACAAAGCAAAACAAAAACAGAAAAAATAAAATTTCACCTTATATGCCCCAGATTGGCAAAATTAGAAAGAACTTTAAGACCTATTGCTGGTGGGGATGTGGGGAAAGGATGTTCCCATTCATTACTGGTAGAAACAGAAAGGACTCTAACACATTTTGACCCAGTGAACTCAATCTTTTTTTTTTTTTACAGCAGCTCTCTTGAGATATAATTTATATACCATAAAAGCCACCTACTTAAGGCATACACTCCAGTTGCTTTTTGTTTTTTGGGTTTTTTTTGAGTCGGAGTCTTACTCTGTTGCCCAGGCTGGAGTGCAGTGGCATGGTCATGGCCACTGTAGCCTTGGCCTGCTGGGCTCAGGCCGTCCTGCCTCAGCTTTCCAAGTAGCTGGAACTACAGGCGTGCACTGTCATACCTAGCTAATTTTTTGATTTTTTGCAGATACGAGGTTTCGCCAAGTTGCTCAGTCTGGTCTTGAACCTATGGGTTCAGGCAATTATCTTGTCTGTGCCTCCCAAAGTGCTGAGATTACAGGTGTGAGCCTCCACACCCAGCTTCAGTGGTTTTTAGTATATTGAGAGCTGTGCAACCATCACATGGCCAATTTTAGCCTTCCCTTCACCCCAAAGGAGCCCACTACAACCATTGATAATAACTCCCCGTTTTTCTTTCTTTTTTTGAGTCGGAGTCTCATTCTGTCTCCCTGGCTGGACTGCAGTGGCGTGCTCACCATCACCATAGCTTCGACCTGCTGAGCCCAGGCGATCTTTCCACCTCAGCCTTCCAAGTAGCTGAAATAAGGTGCATGCCACTGTGCCCAGTTAATTTTTTTGATTAATTGTAGAGACAAGATCTTGCCAGTTGCCCAGGTCAGTCTCGAACCTCTGGACTCAGGCAGTCCTCTCACCTCTGCCTCCGAAAGTACTGGGATTACAGGCATGAGCCACCACGCCCAGCTCCCCCATTTCTCTAACCCCTGCCTCCTTGCAGCCCCAGGCAATCATCAGTCTACTTTTGGTCCCTTTGACTTTGCCTCTAGTGGACATTTCATATTAGTGGAATCATACAGCATGTGGTCCTTCATGAAGGCTTGTTGGCTTAGCATAAATACTGTTTTCAAGGTCCAATCATGTTGCAGTAACCTCGTTCTTGGGAATCCATCCCTTCCATGGCAATAAAAGCACCAGTACCTCAGGATGTATCCACAAGGATGTTTATTGCAGAATTTTTCATAACAGCAAAAAAAAAAAAAAAAAAAAAAAGGAAAGAAAGAAAGAAAAAGAAAAGGAAAATATCATGAATGCCCACTACTAGCAGGACTGGAACATTCACACCATAGAATATTGTGCAACTAAAGAAGGCTGCATTAGCACTATGCCAGTTGAATTGGAGGGGTTTCCTTAACCAAGAAAAGTAAGACACAGAAGAATGTGTATAATCTTCCAATCCATTTTTAAAAATTTTTTAGTTGGAGCCTCACTCTGTTGCCCAGACTGGAGAACAGTGGCATGATCATCACCCACCGCAGCCTCAGCCTCCTGGACTCACTCAGGTCCTTCCATCTCAGCCTCCTGAGTAGCTAGCACTATAGGCCATGCAACCACACAGGCTAATTTTTTTGTAGAGACAAAGTCTTGCTATGTTGCCCAGGTTGGTCTTGAACTCCTGGGCTCAAGCAATCCTTCCATCTGGGCTTCTCAAAGAACTGGGATTACAGGCATGGTCTACCATGCCTGGCCTAATCCAATTTTTTACATACTAACTTATTTTTAAAAAGAGCTTATCTATATTTAGGCCTTATGCCCATATCTTAAAAGACCTGAACTGAGTTCAAATTGAGCCTACAAAATTTGAAAGCAGTGCAGACGAGGTACACCTGAGAGAGGGTGGTTCCCTGGGATCCCCCCACTTTTTTGTGTGTCAGAGTCTCACTCTGTCACCCAGGCTGGAGTGCAGTGGCAAGATCATGGCTCACTGCAGCCTCAACCTCCTGGACTCAGGCGATCCTCCTGCCTCAGCTTCCCAGGCCGACCCCACCATTCCTGGCTAATTTTTCTATTTTTTTATAGAGATGGGAGTCTCACAATACTGCCCAGGCTGGTCTTGAATTCTTGGCCTCAAACAGTCATCCCACTCTGGCCTCCCAAAGTGCTGGGACTACAGGCATGAGCCACCGCGCCTGGCCCCTGGGGATCCCCTTCTGTTCCCGCTGTAGCCTCCACATCAGATGAGGAAGCTGTCCTGAATAGTGGCCACCTAAGATTTTGCATTAGACCCCTGTCAGGGCTCACTGGCATCTGGTTATGCCAAACATCAGTCAGTAAACTTCTGAGGAACCACGTACAATTGCATCTATGCATCTGGATAAACTTTACATGCTTTAAGACATATCTAAAAAGTTAAATTTAAAAATTAAAAAGACAAAAAGAATGTATATGCTTCTTGGGTAATTTAAAAAGAAACCAAACACAAAATGCCAGCTGCCCGCCTGCAAGAAGGACCTAATTCTTCCTTCTTGCTTTCATATCTCACCCCAGGGAAGAGTTTGGTAACGGAAGGACGCATGTTCACGGGCTGCTGTGGGCTTCACGCATTCCCGTAATGATGCTTCCTAGAGCATATTAGCTGTTTTCTTACAAAATTCTGCCATGAATAATTTAAATTAAGCATTTGCCATCAAAATAAATCAACACCGAATGATGCACTGCCCTTATTTTGCCTGTTTCTCACATCCTTCCTAATCCGCCAATGGTGGTAATTTAAATTAAATTGAATTTCCTTGTCATGTTGCTGCATTTTCCAGGTTGCACTAAACTGGTTGCTGGGTTAAAGCTGCAAATCCACTGTGGGCAGATGATGAGTCTGAGGAGGAATTGTTGGCGCTCTTTCTTCTGGGGCCCTAGAACTTCTTGGGTAATTGACACAAATCTTTAAGAGGTGAGAAATTCCAGGCTCAGGTGAGTAGCTCAAAGACTGTCCATGAGTGGGTGTTTTCATCTAGAGCCTGGGTCTTTCTAACATATATATTTTTTTGAGATAGGTTCTTTCTCTGTCACCCAGGCTGGAACGCAGTGGTACCATCACGGCTCGCCACAGCCTCAATCTCCTGGGCTCAGGTGAGCTTCCCACCTCAGCCTCCCAAGTAGCTGGGACTATAGGCACACACCACCACATCTGGCTAATTTTTGCATTTTTTTTGTAGAAATGAGGTCTCAGTATGTTGCCCAGGCTAGTCTCAAACTCCTGGGCTCAAGCAATCCTCCTGCCTCAGCTTCCCACGTTGTAGGGATTACAGGTGTGAGCCACTGAGCCTGACTCTAACATTTTTCTCTGTCATTCTTGGACATTGGCTTTCTCTCCCTAGCCTTGCTGCCTCATGGTAGGGGTTTAACTGGTGGCCTCCCAAAATATATGACCACCCAGAACCTGTAAATGTGAACTTGTTTGGAAAAAGGATCTTTGCAGATACAATTAAGTTAAGGACCTCAAGATGAGATCATCCTAGATTAGAATGGGTCCCAAATCCGGTGACTGTTGTCCTTATAAGAAGAAAGATTGGGAGGCCGAGGTGAGAGGATTGCCTGAGCCCATGGGTTCAAGACCAGTCTGGGCAACTTGGTGAGACCTTATCTCTACAATAAATCAAAAAATTAGCTGGGCATGGTGGTACACGCCTGTAGTTCCAGATACTTGGATGACTGAGGCAGAAGGATCACCTGAGCCCAGCAGATTGAGGCTGTGGTGGCCATGAGTGTGCCACTGCACTCCAGCCTGGGTGACAGAGTAAGACTCCAACTCAAAAAAAAAAAAAGAGAGAGAGATGGAGAGGAGAAACAGAGTCAAAGAGACAAAGGTGATGGGCAGAGATTGGGGTGATGTGTCTCCAAGCCAAGGAATGCCAAGGATTGCTGGCAATACCAAGGAATGCCAAGGAGAAAGGCATTCAAAGGATTCTTACTCAGAGCCTTTAGGGGGAACCAACCTTGCAAACACCTTGATTCCAGACTTCTAGAACAGTGAGATAATACATTTCACTTGTTTTATGCCACCAAGTTTGTGGTGATTTGATACAACAGTCCTGGATGACTCATGGTCTCAATATGGCTGCTGCATCACAAATATCACATCCCCACACCATTGTAGACAAAGCAGAAAGAGAGTGGGAACAAGAAAGAATTTTAGTTTGTATTATTAGATCTTTCCTTTTTTTTCCTCTGTGTTAATTTCATTCAGTTTCTTCCCACGCAGAGGTAAAATGGCCCCCAGCAATTCCAAGTTCATGTTCCAGTCTCTCAGGCAACTGGGGGAAAAAGGGCCTCTTTTCACAAGTGTCCAATAAATATCCCTGCCTTAGGTCTCACTGGGCTATTTCAGAGGCAAATACCCATTCCTGTGTCACCTCTGTGACTAGGGAGGATAGGTTTCACTGTCTGACAGGACTTGCATTATATGGTGGCACATAGAGAGAAAAGGAGGGTGTGCTGAGAGTGGGGACGGGGTTCAGCCACCCAAATCACATTGTTCAGAGTAATGAACAAAGCTGACTACACTCCCAGTGTGTAAAACGAATGCTGTTGTGGACAAGCATGAGTAAGATATACACGGGTTCAGTGCAAATTCATGACTACTCTTGGGTGGAGGGGAGGGCAGCTGACAGTATAGGAAGGACCTCCTGGCGGGGGGCAGTGATTAGTGGCATCATCTAGATCCATGGTGATAATTGAATCCCAAGAAGGAAAGCTGAGGACGTTCCAGGAAACGACACTGGAAAATGATAGTCAATTGGGATCTGCAACGCTTGCCACTATACAAGGCATAACATTGGGCATTGATCACACTGTCTGGTCTCATGTTTCTCAACCAACAGCGACACTGAAACGAGACTCAAAGCCTTCTGCTATGTCATTGGTATGAACAGTCATACAAATCACACAGCTCATGTGTGAAGAAGGGTGTGAGGTATGGGTATTCAGGGAGCTTTTCAAGGCTGTGCTTTTGGTTTATGCTTCAATAAGCTTGTTGGGCCATTGTCAAATACTTGTTACCCTTACCTGAAGAAGAAGCAAAAGAAGCAAAAGAAGAAGTACCATCAAGTAGAGAGTAGCTTGCTACCAAGCAACAGCTTGAACCAGCATAGTTGTTGATGGTTTCAGAGAGAAAGACAATTGCTGAGGTGATTTGATCCCACAGATAGAAATGGTCTCTCTGTGTAGCTCTGTATCGTGTGAGTGTCTCACATCAAGATCCCACTTTGGCTTTTGTACATCACTCATTTTTCACCAGAGTATGACAGACATCGCGTGCTGTGGTAGGCAGACCAGTTCCTGTCACTGGCAAAGAGAGTTCTAGTTCACTGTCATTGCCCATTCTGCATTGCTAAACAAAATACTCAAAGCTGGGTACTTTATAAAGAAAAGAGATTTATTTGGCTCATGATTCTGCTGGCTGGAAGACTGGGCATCTGGTGAAGGTCTCAAGTTGCTTCCACTCATGGCAGAAGGTGAAGGGAAGCCAGCATGTGCAGAGATCGCATGGTGAGAGAGGAAGTGAGCTAGAGGGGTGAGGTGCCAGACTCTCTTTCTAACCACTAGCTCTTGTAGGAACGAACAGAGTGAGAACTCACTCACCTTCCCCAACCCCAGGGAGGGCATGAATCTATTCATGAGGGATCTACTCTCATGACTCATTTACTTCTCATTATACCAACATTGGGGATAAAATTTCAACATGAGGCTTGCAGGGACAAACACCCAAACTATAGTCTAGCAATCACCAGGACATGTCTTGGATTCATTCTGGAGTCCTTTCCCCCAGAAAATTCTGTCTTGCCCTTAAAAGTGATCTTTTTATAAAGGATCGAAGAACATGGGGAACTCCAACCTGGTCTCCCAGGAGCTGCATGGTGGCAGGAGCCCTATATTAGATCTTGCATTCTTCAGAGAACAAGGTTCACAATTTCAAGTTCTCTGCATCTGACTGCCTTCCCAGACATGCAATTAGATGCTGAGCACACGTTGATTTTAGTGTCTTCTTGTTTGAAGAGTGGAATACCAGGTATACCTCGGACATACTTTCTGTCTCTAAGATTCCCTGAAAATTAGGGACATGTAGCCTACCTAGAAATGTTCAAAGGCTTCCAGATGTCAAAACACAGCACTTGAGTGGGCGAGGTTCCCAGGGATTTGGAGAGCTGTGATCTTGCCAAGTACTTCTTAGTGATATACGGTCTTTTTTTTTTCCTGCCTCAGCCTCCTGAGCAGCTGGGTCTACAGGCACATGTCACCACACCTAGGCTGGTTTTAAGCTCCTAGACTCAAGCGATCTTCCTGCCTCAGCCTGCCAATGGACTGGGATGATAGGTATGAGCCACCATGCTCAGCCTTCAATGTTCTGCATTCTGATACTGCCATGCTTTTCTCTGCTTTTTAGTGCATATTGATTATTGAAAAGACATATAGATCTGGTATGAAATTGTCTTAGAAAACATCAGGAATGAAAGTTATATATAAGTAAATATATTCTTCTTCTTGAATGTCGATAATAATAATAATAATGATAACTAACATATTTAACATATCCTGTTCCAGACACGATGGTGAGTTCTGTATATGTAATATCTTGCTTAATCCTCACAATATCTCAGTGAAGTACCTACTCTTCCTGTTTTACAGATACAGGGAATGAAACTAAAGAGGTCAAATAACTCACTCCAGGTCACACAGTAAGCAGCCACACCGGAATTTGAACCCAGCAAGACTGACTTTTCATCACCATCCAACACTAACCCTTATCAGCAGCGGGTTCTCAGAGGTGGGGGGCCCTTTCTTGGCAGACCTGTGCGGTAGATTCTTCACTGGTGGTGCCTTTAAGAACAACGCCTCTGGGAGAGGGCACGTGACAACACACTGGGTACCCAGACCGCTACCAGGGGGAGAGAGGACTGCAGCTGGAAGCCCAACCTTCACCTGCATGCAGACTACCTAGGTCTGCAAATCCTCACTTATACCCGACAACTCTACAGTAAGTGAATAAACAGATAAGGACAATGCCTCTGACCCCTGGCCACCAGCTGGAGTTCTGATCCAAAACAGATGAACACCCTTCCAATGATGCCCTGGAAACTCACGCTGCCATGTTCCATTCATCTGACTGGACCTCCTCGGATGAGGATCCTGGCCTGGGATAGTAAACATAAGAAGCTGTGCCTTATCGACCACTCCCTGGGGAAGCACATGAGGTGTGTTGTTGCTGATCTTTACAATAATCCACATGGAGATTGTGTATCTCCCACTTTACAAATGGTTCCAAGAAGTGCAAATGATGGCCCCAAATCACATAGAGAGAGACAGCAAAGCTGATGCCAAAGCCCATATTCATTTTGTTGCTCCGAAGTTTGCTATGCCCCATTAAACACTCTCAGGTCGGGTATGGTGGCTCATGTCTACAATCCCAGCACTTTAGGAGGCTGAGGCGGGAGGAATGCTTGAGCCCGGAGTTTGAGACCAGCCTGGGCAACATAGCAAGATCTCATCTCTACAAATAAAAAAAATTTTAAAAATTAGCTGGGCATGGTTGTTCATGCCTGTAGTCCCAGCTACTGGGGAGGCTGAGGAGGGAGCCCAGGAGGTCGAGGCTGTGGTGAGCTGTGATCCTGCCATTGCACTTCAGCCTGGGTGACAGAGTGAGACCCCAACTGAGAAAACAAAATAAATAACCACTCTCAGTTGAACCACTGGCCACTTCCCCTGGGGTCCAGCCTTAACACTTGCTTAGTACCTTAATCCCAGTTCCACCCACCACAGTTTCCTCTCTTTCCCCTCCCCGCCCTCATTCCCTGTGAGTTTACATATGACCTTGAGACCGAGTTTATCCAGGGTTTGAGTTTTTTTAATTCAACATTTTTATTTTTTTATTTTTGAATTGGAGTCTCACTCTGTCGCCCAGGCTGGAGTGCAGTGGCACGCTCCTGGCCACCCCAGTGTCGACCTGCTGGGCTCCGGCGATCCTTCTGCCTCAGCCTTCCAAGTAGCCGGAACTACAGGCACGTGCTACCACGCCCAGCTAATTTTTTTGATTTATTGTAGAGATGAGGTCTCACTAAGTTGCCCAGGCGGGTCTCGAAACCCTGAACTCAGGCAATCCACTCACCTCAGCCTCCCAAAGTGCTGGAATTACAGGCTTGAGGCACCACGCCTGGTCATTATTTATTTTTTAATTAATTACTTTAATTCTGTAGAGCCTGGACCTTGCTATATTGCCCAGGCTGGTCTTGAACTCCTATACTCAACCAATCCTCCCATCTCAGTCTCCCAAAATGCTGGGAATACTGTACCTTTCCCTATTTTTTAAAAGCATTTTTTAATTTAATGTAAAAATTATGAATGAATTTTATATTCCTTTCTCATACTAAGTCTTTGAAACTCTGTGTATTATATACTTATGGCATAGCTCAATTCAAACTAGGTACGTTTTCAGGTACTCAATAGTCACAAGAGACTGTTGGCTGCCGTACTGGACAATGCAGACCTAGAGACTCAGCGATGTCCCAGGTCTCCATCTTTCTACGGACACTCTTCTTTGGTGGACAAGATGGCCACCAGCAGCTCCAGATTTGGAAATCTCAGTGATAAATTCTGTTAATAAATTCCTATCAGAAGCCATCATTGTCCTAAGTAGGGCTAGTCAGAATTACTCTCAGAATTTTTGCTAAAAATTTTGGGGGACAGGTTTTGGATGGTGTCATATTCAAATGAAATGCCCAGATCTTATGCAACACTTTTGCTATCATACAGAAATCCAGGCTGAGGACAAATTCATCTCATGAGAAGGCAGAGCTAATATAATTGCGAAAACCCACATTGGTCTGAAATCCTGGATCATACCATGCCTGACCTGCTCTTCCTTTGGGTTACTTAATTGAGCCTATATAATGCCCTTAATGCTTATTCAAATTTGTGTTGGAATTTCCCTCACCTGCAACCAAAACTTCCAGACTGATGTAAAATTGGATCATACATCACCCGAGGAAGAGAAGATTCAGAAACTTTCCACCTAAGCCAGGCTTGGTGGCTTAGCCTGTAATCCCAGCGCTTTGGGAGGCTGAGGTGAGTGAATTGCCTGAGCCCATGGGTTCGAGACCTGCCTGGGCAACTTGGCAAGACCTCATCTCTACAATAAATAAAAAAAAAAAAAATTAGCCAGGCGTGGTAGCGCGTGCCTATGGTTCCAGCTACTTGGAAGGCTGAGGCGGAAGGATCGCCGGAGCCCAGCAGGTCGAGGCTGCGGTGGCTGGGAGTGGCCACTGCACTCCAGTCTGGGTGACAGAGTGAGACTCCAACTCAAAAAAAAAAAAAAGAAACTTTCCACCGAATGTGCTAAATGTTGACAGACAATCAAGACACTTTTCAGAAGGGACCAGTAAAGACTGGCTGTTTTTACTTATCAAAATAGCCTGTAAGCCAGGCTCGGTGGTTTATCCTATAATCCCGCGCTTTCGGAGGCCGAGGTGAGTGGATTGCCTGAGTCCGCGGGTTTGAGACCCACCTGGGCAACTTGGCGAGACCTCATCTCTACAATAAATAAAAAATTAGCCAGATGTGGTAGTGCGCGCCTGTAGTTCCAGCTACGTGGAGGACTGAGGCGGAAGGATCGCTGTAGCCCAGCAGGTCAAGGCTGTGGTGGCCAGGAGCAGCCACTGCACTCTAGTCTGGGCGACAGAGTGAGATTCCAACTCAAAAAAAAAAAAAAAAAAAATAGGCCTGTAAAAGATTCTTATCATTTTTTTCATCTGCTGCTGGACAGACACAAGGCTCCACATTTAAGTCTACTAAGTACAAAACCAGAATCTTCCTAGAACTTTTTTTGCAAAAAGAGCCTTCCTTCCTCCATCCAAAGATGAGAACTCACTGCTAAGGAATCTCTACTGGTTGTAGAAATCTTCATGAGATCCATCCCC
Organism: Cephalopachus bancanus; assembly: GCA_027257055.1. Taxonomy (NCBI): domain Eukaryota; kingdom Metazoa; phylum Chordata; class Mammalia; order Primates; family Tarsiidae; genus Cephalopachus; species Cephalopachus bancanus. The sequence continues at coordinate 80,238 of JAPVLO010000146.1, forward strand.
AAACAACACCAATAATTAATGACTTAAAATGAAGGGTTAAGCCGGGCTCAGTGGCTCAGCCTGTAATCCCGCGCCTTTGGGAGGCTGAGGTGAGTGGATTGCCTGAGTCCGCGGGTTCGAGACCCGCCTGGGCAGGGAGACCTCATCTCTACAATAAATCAAAAAATCAGCCGGGCGTGGTAGCGCATGCCTGTAATTCTAGCTACTGGGAAGGCTGAGGCGGAAGGATCGCCGGAGCCCAGCAGGTCGAGGCTGCGGTGGCCGGCTGCGGCCACTGCACTCCAGTCTGGGCGAGAGAGTGAGACTCCAACTCAAAAAAAAAAAAAAAAAAAGGGTTTTCTTTTTTCTTTCCTTTTTCTTTCCTTCTCCTTCCTTCCTTCCTTCCTTCCTTGCCTCCCTCCTGGGCTCAGGAGATCCTTCCTCCTCAGCCTCCCAGTAGCTGGGACTACAGGCAAGTGCCACCACACTCAGCTAATTTTTTTTTTTTTTTTTAGAGACGAGATCTTGCTATATTGCCCAGGCTGGTTTCAAACTACTAGGCTCAAGCAATCCTCTTGCCTCAGCCTCCTGAAGTGCTGGGATTACAGGTGTTGAGCCACTGTACTTAGGGAAAATGAAAAAAAAAATTTTTTTCTGTAAAGGACCAGCTAGTAAATATTTTAGGCTCACCTCTGCTTGTTGATCATAAAAGCAGCCATAGACAATATGTAAACAAATGAGTGTGGCTGTGTTCCTGCAAAACTGAATTTACAAAAACAGGCAGTGGGCCAGGATTTGCCTGCAGGCGGTGGTTTGCAACCAAAAGCTTCAAACAAAACATGTTTCTAAACATCTCTTCCGGTGTCTGTGGATCAGGAATTTAGGAGGGCCTGGCTGTGGAGTTCCGGCTCAACACCTTTCATGCATTGCGGTCAGATGGCAATGAGAGCTTCAGGCTCTGCTTCCTGCAGGCTGAGGATTTGTTTCCAAGGTGGCTCTCTTGGTCGGCTTAGATGCTGCTAGCCTATGGGCCTCTGTCCACATGGGCCTCTCCACAGGATGCTTGAGCGACCTCATAGCAATGGTATTTGCCTTCCTCCAGAGCAGGTGGTGAAGGTGAACGTTGCTGTGTCTTTGATGACTTAGTCTCAGAAGTCACTAACCATCACTTCTGCAGCATCCTATTGGTCACACAGGTCAGAGCTATTTGCCGTGTGAAGGGAAGATACACAAAAGCGGAAGTACCAGTGACAAGGCTCAATGGCCGCCATCTTGGCACAGACTACCACAGAAGTGGTTCTCAACTTTCACTGTACTTTGAAAACTCCTGAGGCAGCTTTAAGAAGATAGAGACACCAGTCCTTCACCGGCCCACCCCACATCCTACCACCCCCGAGGTTCTGTTTCATTTGGTCTGGAATGCAGTTCATGCAACAGAATTTGTTAAAAACACTCCCCGTAACTCCAACGCCCAGCCTGGTTTAAGAACTGCTTCCTTAAGAGCTTTGCTAGATCACCTTCTGGACAATAAGCCCTCTGATGTGCTGAGGGTGTGACCCACTGAGCGTGTATCATAAAGAACAGAAGCAACCAGGCACGGTGGCTCACACCTGTAATCCCAGCACTTTGGGAGGTGGAGGTGAGAGAACTGTCTGAGCCCAGGAGTTTGAGGCCTGCCTGGGCAACTTGGTGAGACCTCGTCTCCTAAATAAATCAATAAAAATTAGCTGGGTGTGGTAGCATGTGCCTGTAGTTCCAGTTACTTGGAAGGCTGAGGCAATAGGATGGCCTGAACCCAGCAGGTCAAGGTTTCGCTGGCTGTGAGTGTGCCACTGCACTCCAGCCGCCTGGGCCACAGAGTGAGACTGCGACTCAGAAAAAAAGAGATAAAATTTTTAAAGTGGGCCAAGTGCCTTGGCTCACGCCTGTAATATTAGCACGTTGGCAGGCTGAGGTGGGAGAATCGCTTGAGCCCAGGAGTTCAAGACCAGCCTGGGCAACATAGACTCCATTTGCGAGACTCCATTTCTGCAAAAAAAAAAAAAAAAAAAAGTTTGCCAGGTGAGGTAGGATGTGCCTGTATTCCCAGCTTCTTGGGAGTTTGAGGTGAAAGGATGGCCTGAGCCCAGGAGATCGAGGCTGTGGTGAGCTGTCATTGTGCCACTGCACTCTAGCCTGGGCAACAGAGTGAGACTGACTCAAAATAAACAAATAAATAATAAATAAATAAATGTGTGAGATGCCCAGGCCTGGGTCTGACATAAATGAGATGCTCAGCATTCAATAGTTGTACATTTCCTTCCTTCTTCTCTTCTCTCTTTTCCACTTGACTTCCCTCTCTCTGTTTCAGTCTGCTATTCTGTGCGTAGCTGTGTATCCCTTTTCTTGGGTAAGCCTGGGGGTACCCAACTTTCAGCAGCAGATGGAAAAGGCTTCAACACAAGGCGATTAATGACATACCTTCCTGCTCCCACATCCCCATCCAAAAGACTGGCTGGATGGCGAGCCGCTGCCTACTGAAGTTGACTGGTGGCTGAAACCATGCATCTGTTAGCTTAACGCAGTCAAGTGTTGCCTACGGTGTTTTAGTCCATGAAGGGTCACATATGTGACGCTGGTCCCATGGATTACCATGGAGCTGAAAAATTCCTGTCATCCAGTGACGTCCAAGCTATAGTAACATCGTGATTCACGTGTGTGTGGTGATGCTGGTGTACACAAACCTCCTGCACTGCCAGGTGTATAAAAAGTATAGCACATACAAGTATGTACAGTACTTAGTACTTGGCAATGATAATAAATGGCTATGTATTTACTATCTTCTACTTTTTATCATTATTTTAGAGTGTACTTCTTCTACTTATTAAAAACCAAGTTACTGTAAAGCAGCCTCAGACAGGTCCTTCAGCTGTTCCTGAAGAAGGCACTGTACCATAAGAGATAACGGTTCCACGTCTGTCACTGCCCCAAAGATCTTCCAGTGGGACAAGATGTGGAGTTTGTAGGCTGTGATGATGCTTCTGATTCTGTGTAGGCCTAAGCTAATGTGTGTGTTTGTGTCTTAGTTAACAAAAAAGTTTTAAAAATAAAATAATTTTAAATTAAAAAATAAAATTTTTTAAATAGAAAAAGCTTATAGAATAAAGATGTAAGGAAATAAAATATTTTTGTACAGCTGTGCAATGTGTTTGAGTTTTGGGCTGTTGTTTTAAAAATTTTAAAGTTTAACATCAACAAGGGTACCTGATCTCAAACCAGGCAAAGTGAGGTCCAAAGGGAGGCCCATACTTTACCTGTATGATGACTACTTGTATACTTAACCCTGAATTGTACCCCATGTTTTTAAATTTAAAAAACATTTAAAAGTTTATAAAGTTAAAAAGTTACAGTAAGCTAAGGTTAATTTATCACTGAAGAGAAAAACAGCCCAGGTTCAGTGGCTCAGCCTGTAATCCCAGCACTTTGGGAGGCTGAGGCAAGTGGATTGCCTGAGCCTGCGGGTTCGAGACCCGCCCTGGCAACTTGGTGAGACCTCGTCTCTACAATAAATCAAAAATTAGCCAGGGTTGGTAGCGTGGGCCTGTAGTTCCACCTGCTTGGAAGGCTGAGATGGAAGGATCGCCGGAGCCCAGCAGATTGAGGGAGTGTGCCACTGTACTCCAGTCTGGGTGACGGAGTGAGACTCCAACTCAAAAAAAAAAAAAAAAAGAAAGAAAAACAAATTTTGTTATAAATTCAGTGTAGCCTGAGTGTACAGCGTTTATAAAGTCTACAGTAGTTAATGTCCACATTCCTTCACCACTCAATCACTCATTCACCCAGAGCAACTTCTAATCCTGCTAGCTTCATTCATGGTAAATGCCCTGTACAGGTGGACCATTTTAAAAATCTTTTATTTTCAATTTAGTTATTACCCAATGAATTAGATGAGTCTGGTTATGTTGCCCAGGTTGATCTCAAACTCCTGGGCTCAAGGGATCCTTGCACCTGTTCCTCCCAAGTAGCTAGGACTACAGGCATGTGCCACCATGCCCAGTTAATTTTTTACTAAATTTAATAATTACTGATTTTTTTCCAACAGTTAAAGAAAAAAATATATAGTGGTAGAAAAAAATGTATAAATCTTCCTACATCCGTTTAGGCTTATGTCTTTTTTTTTCTTCTTGCTGTGTGGGGAGGTTGTAGCCTGTCATTGATGTCCCCCAAAAGCACCGGAAGTGGACTCCCTTCTCTATGTCCCTCTCTCCTCCATAATAATCCCTGTTCCTCTGGGGCCTTGACATGTAAAGCTCACACATTACTCTGACAAGACATTGGCTTAGGCAGAACATAGAAGAAAGACGCTTTCAAAGATACCTAAGTTATTCACTTTTCTGTTTTTCTTCTTTTTTTGGAATTAAAATGTACATAACGCAGAATTTTTCATTTTGATTGTGTGTGTGTGTGTGTGTGTGTGTGTGTGTGTGTGTGTGTGTGTGTATGTCAGAGTCTCACTCTGTTGCCCAGGCTGGAGTGCAGTGGCACACTCATGGCCACCACAGCCTTGACCTGCTGGGCTCAGGCCATCCTTCCGCCTCAGCCTTCCAAGTAGCTGGAGCCACAGGTGTGTGCCACCACACTCGGCTAATTTTTTTATTTATTGTAGAGTCAAGCTCTCACCAAGTTGCCCAGACTGGTCTCGAACCCCTGGACTCAGGCAATCCTCTAGCCTCCACCTCCCAAAGTGCTGGGATTACAGGCATGAGTCGCTTCACCCGGCTCATTTTGATCATTTTTAAGTGTGCAATTCACTGACATTAAGTACATTCCATTGTGGTACAACCATAACCACTATCCATTTTCAGAATTTTTTCAGCTTCCAAACTGAAACTCGGTACCCATGAAACAAGAATGTCTCCTTTTCCCCTTCCCCAGCCCAGGCAGCCACCATTCTGCATTCTGTCTCTACAGATTTGTCACTCTAGGTACCTCATGTACGTGGAATCATACTGTAGTTGTCTTTTTGCAACTGGTTTATTTCACTCAGCATAATGTTCTCATGGTTCATCTATGTTGCAGCATGTGTCATTCTTTCTTTCTTTCTTTTTAACTGGGTTATCAGGCTGGGTGCAGTGGCTCAAGGCTATAATCCCAGCTCTTTGGGAGGCCAAGGCAAGAGGATTGCCTGAGTCCGTGGGTTTGAGACCAGCCTGGGCAGCATGGTGAGATTTCATCTCTACAATAAATCAAAAAATTAGCTGGATGTGGTAGCGCACGCCTGTAGTTCCGGCTACTTGGAAGGCTGAGGCAGAAGGAGCACCTGAGCCCAGCAGGTCGAGGCTGCGGTGGCTGGGAGCATGCCACTGCACTCCAGTCTGGGCAACAGTGTGAGACTCCAATTAAAAAAAAAAAATTGAGGTATCACTCTGTAACCCAGACTGGAGTGCAGTGGCATGATCATAGCTCACTGCACCTGCAACCTCCTGGCCTCAGAAGATCCTTCTGCTTCAGCCTCTCAAGTAGCTGGGACCACAGGTGTATATCACCACACCTGGCTAATTTTTTTGGTTTTTTTGTAGCAAGGGGGTTTTGCTATGATGCCTAGGCTGGTCTAGAACTTCTGGGCTCAAGCAATCCTCCTGCCTTGGCCTGCCAAAATGCTGGGTTTACGAGCATGAGCCACCATGCCTGGCTAGAATTTCCTTCTTTTTAAAGACTGAAAAATATTCTACCATGTGTATTGATCACATTTTGCTTATCCATTCATCAGTTCATGGACATGTATTGCTTCTGCCTTTGGGCCATTGCCTTACGGGCGTCTGAGTGGAATAGAGAAAGTGCTAGGAGGAAGCCAAGGTCATGCTGGTTCCATTCCAGACCCAGAGCAGCTTGAGGACACATTCAGTGACCTCAGGCACCTGGCATCTCACCTGGCACCTGGACAACCCTCCAGGAGGACTATCAGCAAGTGTCTGTGGATTGAATTCATGATCGAATGAACAAATGAAACGGCATCCTGGAGGGGAGGAAGAATTTAAGAAGATTTTATGCAGGACACAGCCTGTAAACCTGATGCTGAAGAACTCACAGGAAGACACAGGGAGCACTGAAAGGCGGAGATACAGAAGGAAGAGGTTCTAGGGATGTGGGGGAAATGCAGCAGCCCCGCTCCCCTCCCCTGCTGATGACTGTTTCTCCACTGGGAAAATGGCCCCTGGCCAAGGCCATCTGTGTCTAGTCGAAATGACCTTGAAAATACGCACATCTGCGAACTCAAGGCGATGTCTGAGGGTAAACATCTGTTTCTGCTTCTTGGCACGTGATGCTCTTGTTGTGTCTCGCTTCCTTTCCCACGCTGGGGGCCTATAATCTCTCCCCACATCTATCAGGGTATCGGGAGGTTTTTACCAACCAGCTGCCATCAGTTCCCTCCTCCTCTGGGGCTGCTGAAATACAAGGGGAAAGATGCTGCCGGGGCAAAGGCATGGAGGCAGAAAAGCAGAGAGGCCCAGCTCGTGAGGGCCATGATGCAGACAGTCCCTCTGAGGAGTGCTTTGGAGGAGGGTGGCTGGAGACAGGAAAACAGGGAGGCGGTGGAGACCTTGGCTGTTCCTCGGTAGGTGTCCTCCTTCCCTGGCATTGAGAATGAGGAGGGGGATGAAGATGGTGGCGGGCATTTGTTTGGTACAGATGAATTGCTTACTAAACTCTTCACACAGATGATTTCATTTCATCTTCATGAGTGAAACTGCAAGGTGGGCCTCATATCCCCAAGTCAGGAAACCAAGTATTCCAGAAGGAAGCTAGCCTGAGGTCACCAGTGGAGGCTTCTTGAGAAAGCCCAGGCCATCCAACGGTGGAGGCCAGGCACAGAACAACTCTGGTTTTGTTTCCAGTTCTTTCCAAACCAGCGCAGTCAATGCCACAGCTGTTTTTCCAAGGCACAACAAATCATTGGAAACTTCCTGGAATCTGGAAAACTTTGCTTTTTGTTTTTTTTGCAAATATTCTTTTCTTTCTTTTTTATTCTTTTCAGAAACTGCCTGTTTTTTTAAAAAGCATTAGAACAACTGTGAAAAATAGTTGGAATTGAGATCCTTGGAGACCCTTGCCCCAGACGTAGCAAAAATGTTACGTACACATATTCTGGACACACGATTCAAGAACTAATCTAGTTTCCTCCAGTCTAAAAATGTTAAAAACCTGATTGTTTTCTTTTTAAATAATTGTTTCAGGGTGTTTTTGTTTTTTTGTCAGGGGTTAGGTACCAAAATCTCACTGGGGCTTCTAAAATGCTAGGTGCCAAAACCTCCAAAAATGCCAGCAGAACCTCCAAAATGTTAGGACAGGCCCGATGGGGGTTGTCTGGTCTGTGATCTGGTGCCACACAAAAGATGCAAAGGATTGCACAGAAGTTAGGTTGGAAAATATAGTTTATTTAGAAAGCAAATTGGAGAGAGAGAAAAAAAGGATTCACCTCCCCAAGGTATGGGGAGGAGGTCAAAGCTTAGGAAAACATGGCGGCCATAGCTCAAGGAGCCACGTGAACCCACCATCCCCTTGATGGGAGCAGATCGTTAAGGTGATTGGGGGGTGGTCTGCTCCACATCATCATGGAGGGCAAGTAAGCACAGGTACTGATGTCAGGTGATGGATGGCAGCCAGATGCGTGGGTCACATGATTGCTGCCTTCTTGATGGGGTCTGTGACATGAAGGTCTGATTAGGCTAACTTGCTTACCAAACAAGCTGGGGAGGGGCTTGTACAGCAATTATCAACAGCTACCTCTGAGAAACTGGTTCTGTTGTTGGCTAGTGATTAGAGGGTACATTAAAATGAACCTTAGAGAAACATGACAAAGCAAAGCAATGTTAAAATGGCTGCTCATTGGGTATATTGACTCCATCTTATATCCTTTCATCAGGGTCTCACTCTCTTGCTCAGACTGGAGTGCAGTGGCAAGATCACGGCTCACTGTAGCCCCAATCTCCTGGGCTCAGGTGATCCTTCAGCCTCAGCCTCCCAAGTAGCAGGGGCTATAGGTGCACATCACCACTCCCAGCCAGGCCCAGCCACTTTTTTGTAGAGACAAAGTTTCACTATGTTGCCCAAGCTGGTCTTGAACTCCTGGTCTCAAGCAATCCTCCCACCTCGGTCTCCCAGAATGCTGGGATTATAAGCATAAGCCACCATGTTTGGCTAGTTCCAGTTTTTTGTTTTTTTGGGTTTTTTTGAGTTGAGTCTCACTCTGTCACCCAGACTGGAGTGCAGTGGCCGCTCAAGGCCACCACAGCCTCGACCTGCTGGGCTCCGGTGATCCTTCAGCCTCAGCCTTCCAAGTAGCTGGAACTACAGGCACGCACTACCATGCCCGGCTCATTTTGATTTATTGTAGAGATGAGATCTCACCAAGTTGCCCAGGCGGGTCTCGAACCCGTTGGCTCAGGCAATCCACTCACCTCAGACTCCCAAAGGCGCGGGATTACAGGCTGAGCCACTGAGCCCGGCTTAGTTCCAGTTTTGATACAGAGTTTTAAACTTGCTTGGGGAAATAGATCTGATTTCACTGTGTGCATGTAACAGAGATCTGATTTCACTGTGTGCATATAACAGACTTCCTACTCTGAATTAAAATGGTTTTGAGGGTGTAGGATTAGCCAATAGTTTCCTGAGTCTGAAAAGAGATGTGAGATTCTGCCAGAAAGCCAGATTGGAAAATATGGGGCAAGGGGTTCAGGGGGAAAAAAAAAACCAAAGAGCCAGCTACCAACGATTCCAAAGCATGGAGCCTCCAGCCCACGTGAGCTGCCCTGCCAGGAGAAGCATCTTACCACACTGGGTGCTGAAAACCAGCACACCCAGGAGGAGGGCAGCCTGGCAAAGGAAAACTGGAGAAAGGTGGGTCACCCCACCCAGAGAAAGCACATCTGCAACTCCCAACAGCCCTGTTCCATCACAGGGGCACCCTCTCCCTCCTCTTCCAAGCTAGCTCCCTGGGTGGTCGCCATGAGACAGGGACATTCTCAAGGGCTGCATCTCACAGGTTCTTCCTGGCAAGATTTGAGGCCACAGCAGTGCTCCTCCCAGCCTGGGGAGGACCTCCCACAGTGAAGCCGTGGGAGATGCTTATTGAAGCCCCTGTGGCTTCCTCCCCCTCCCCCTCCCCCTCCCCCCTCCCCCCCACAGACCCACTGAAATCAGAATCTCCAGGGCTGGGGCTGAGAAATCAACCTTTTAAACAAAGCTCTGCAGGGGTTTCCATAGAAATCCAAGGATTAGAACCCCTAGACTATAAGCAACTCAAAAAGAGGAATGGTAGTTGGGCGCAGTGGCTCATGCCTGTTATCCCAGCATTCTGGGAGGCTGAGGCTGGAGGATTTGCTGGAGCCCAGGAGTTCAAGATCAGCCTGGGCAACATAGCGAAACCTCATCTCTACAAAAAAATAAAACATTCGTTGGGCATGGTGGTGTGCCTGTAGTCACAGCTACTGGGGAGGCTGAGGCAGGAGGATCACCTGAGCCCAGGAAGTTGAGGCTGCAGTGAGACATGAATTCACCACTGCACCCCAGCCTGGTCGACCAAGTTGGTGTGCTATTTATCCACTGTGGTCTTCCTAGACCCTGGTGCCGCCTCCGACTGGTAAGTGACCAGCAATTACTGAGTGAATAAATGAGTGAATGCCAGAGGCTACTTCACCCTTGTTTGGGGTGGGGGTGAGGGAATTCCCAGAGGAAGGGTCTCTTGGAGGGCTCAGGCTTGCCTGGGCCAGAGCAAGGTCTCCAGGACTCTTGCTTGGGCCTGGTCTCTGTGTCTGCCCCTTTTCCTCCCTGTGCCCTGCGCTTCGGCTCAGCCACATGGGCGCGGCCCCAGCTGGCGCAAAGCCCTGCCAGGCCACCCTGCAGTCAGACACTTCTCTCTCCAGCAAACTGCCAGAACAACCAAGCTCCGCTGTCCGTGCTGGAATTTGCCAGAACAGGAACCAACCTCAGACTTGCAGACAGCCAGCCATCTCTTGCCAGGAGGGTGGTGCCAAGCCAGCCCTAAGAAAGGCCGCAGGAACTCTTGGCGGGATGGCCCCATGTAGCCACACGGAGCTGCTGTCCTGCCTGCTCGGGAGTTGCCTTTGCTGGTTTGGGTTGTCAAAGCCGGATGGCCCATGGCCACCCCCTCACATGCCCCGCAGGCCCTTCAGCTTCTCCCTTCTCCCACCGTCTTACCTGATCCCTTCTCCCTCGCCCCAGAACACTGAGTTCTGAACCCTCCAGGCTAATGAAGTGGGCTGTTGCAGTCGGGCATCTGTGGGGTCAGCTCACTTTCAGCCCTTTCACCGCGCCTTCATTTCTGTTATCTCTGTCATCTCATTTCCGTCTTCCTGACAGCCTTGCACAGACCCATAGGGGTCTTGTTACTTTGTCAGATGATACAAAGAGGCACAGCCAGGGCTCAAGGTCGCACATCTGAGTGGCAGAGCCAGCCCCAGGACCAAAGTCTGAGCCAGCATCTTGTGCATTTACAAGGCAGATCCATGTGTATACGTGTGTGTGTGTGTGTGTGTGTGTGTGTGTGTGTGTGTGTGTCCTTAAAAAAACCAGATCTGCAGACCCTCCCCAGAGCATTCTGTGGATTGAGTGTGCCTAGAAATCTGTTTTTGTTTGTGTGTGTGTGTGTGTGTGTGTGTGTGTGTGTGTGTGTGTGTATGTGTGTCAAGGTCTGGCGTGCAGTCTGGAGTCTAGTGGCACGATCACAGCTCACTGCAGCCTCAACCTACTGGGCTCAGGTGATCCTCCCACCACAGCCTCCTGAGTAGCTGGGACTACAGGTACCAGCCACCACACCAGCTAACTAAAACAAATTTTTTTGGTATGACTAAGTCTCACTATGTTCCCCAGACTAGTCTCCAATTCCTGGACTCCAGCGAGCCTCCTGCCCTTAGCTTTCCAAAGTGCTGGGATTACAGGAGTGAACCACCACACCCAGATTTGTGAATGAGTATTGAGGACCCAGTCTAGGCCGCCTGGAGAATCTGCATTTGAATGGGCAGCTCCAATTGAAGTGAGCAGAGCATGTTAGCACACTCCTGGAGCCCTCTCCTATGTATGTGGTCTGCAGAGATGAATAATGTTATGGGTGAGAATTTGGAGACTCTTAGAAAGGACAATTGTGCCTGAATCCCTCAGGCTCCTGGGTTGAGCTGCACTGTGGCCCCCTCAACCACTGCCCAGGGGTTGGTGATACTCAATGTGTATTCTTATTGCTAACTTTGAGTTTTGCCCCATTTTTGCTTTTAGCTGTTTTTTTCTTTCTTTCTTTCTTTTTGAGTAGGAGTCTCACTGTCACCCAGGCTGGAGTGGTCCTCCCACCTCATCCTCCCAAGTAACTGGGACAGGCTCACACCACCACACCCAACTGGAGTGATCCTCCCACTTCATCTTCCCAAGTAACAAGGACAGGCTTGCACCATCACTGAAGGGTGCAGGGAACAGCCAGAGGGGCAGCTCCCAAAATGGCGCCGAACGCGGTAAAGCCACACAAGACAATAAAGGCCCTAGGTTCCGGCTTCTTCATACACGAGTCCCCTCGCATGCGAAGTTCAAACCTGCAAGCCTCCAATCATTTCCCGTTGAGAGACCCAAGAGATTAAAAAAAACTCAAAAAAGAACTATTACTGTATGAATTCTGCAACTGCTGCTCGCAGTGTGTGAATGTTAAGCAATAAGCCCCTTCTGGACATTCCTTTGCTTAAATTGTGGTAGCCTCTGTGGCGTCTCTCTCCTGGTAAGCTTGGTGTTGTTTCAAACCTGCCTGCTCACTAAACCCAGCTTATCTGGCATTCCATTCCGCCCGTTTGGCAGTTACTTGTCCATCACAAGTAACTAAGCCTGAGCCCGCGCAAATCGAACTTAAATCAACCAATCAAAGTCTTTGTAACTGCGTCATATAGTTTTTATCCAACCCTGTGTGCACAAGTTTGTAAAGCCACCCCACCCCTTCAGAATTATGTATAAAAGGTGCGTGTTAGCCTGGGTCGGGGCTCTCTCGTCCCTGAAGCTGCTGCATCGGCTTCAAACATGAGCCCAGACTCGAGCCTGAATAAAGACCCTCGTGTGTTTGCATCGGAGCTGGCTCTTTGGTGGTCTCTCGGATTTTGAATTTTGGGTTTAACACCATGACGTAGCTAGCTTTGTTATACGTCCAATAGAACTATAACACGGCGTCTGCCCACCCTGCTCCCATGCCGCTCCTCCAATAGAAACCTAGCACAGCCCCTTCCAGCCCCTGTCAGGTTAATAAATACAGCCCTCTCCCTGCAACTCTCTCTCTTGCTTTTTCTCAGTTACAGACTCTCTCTGTAACAGCCCCTTTAATAAATCTCTTGGTCCTGACTGGGTGTGGAGTCGTTACTGGCACCGAAATCCTTTCAATCACACCCGCCTATTTTTTTTGAGTCAGAATCTCACTCTGTCATCCAGGCTGGAGTGCAGTTGCATGCTCACGGCCACCCCAGCATCGACCTGCCAGACTCAGGCGATCCTTCCGCCTCAGCCTTCCAAGTAGCTGGAACCACAGTCATGTGCTACCATGGCCGGCTAATTTTTTGATATATTGTAGAGATGAGGTCTCACCAAGGTTTCTGGTCTCGAACCCCTGGGCTCAGGTAATCCCCTTGCCTCCGCCTCCCAAAGTGCTGGGATTACAGGCTTCAGCCACCACACCCAGCTGCTAATTTTTAATTTAATTTAATTTAATTTTGCAGGGACGAGGCTTTGCTCTGTTGCTCAGGCTGGTCTCAAACTCCTGGGCTCAAGCAATTCTCTGGTATCAGCCTCTCAAAGTGCTAGGCATGAGCCACGACACCCGGTCTTTCTTTCCTGTCTTATAAACTCCTGGAGGTTTGACCTTTTCTTTCTCATATGGAAATCTTCCTAGCTGAAAAGTGTCCTGGGCTTAAATGGGAGCAATTGGTTCATTTCCACTGGAGTCTCACTGGGATGAGTCCCACTGCTCCACAGTCAAACTTTGGGACTCAAGCCCAGTCCTGCATATTTATATTCACTGTGTCTCTTCCTCGATTGCTGCCCAAAGTGGGGAAGGTGCAAACGCTGCCTGCCTGCTCCACCCCTCAGGCCTATATCTGCTTAAGATGCCCCTCAAGTCAAGTGAGTCATAACGTGACAGTCATGGAAAATGAAGGAAACTCTAAGTCAGTTCTGACCTGTCTCCTAAGTGTTCAGAGCTCTAGAGCTATGTTGGTGCATCTGTGTGTCTGAGGGGTTTTGTTTTGTTTTTTGAGACAGGTTCTCATTCTGGTGCCCAGGCTGGAGTAGAGTGGCATGATCATAGCTCACTGCAGCCTCGACCTCCTGGGCTCAGGTGATCTTCCTGCCTCAACCTCCCAAGTAGCTGGAACTAGAAGCGCACACTACCATGCCTGGCTAATTTCTTAATTTTTTGTAGAGACGAGATCTCCCTATGTTGCCCAGCTGGTCTCGAATGCCTGGCCTCAAACGTGCCTTTCGCCTCGGTCTCCCAAAGTGCTAGGATTATAGGCATGAGCCACCACCCCCAGCCAGTCTGAGATTTTAATAAAGTGATCTTCCATCAGTTTCTTCCTTCAATAATGTAAATGTGCTCCTGAAGAGCTTGTTGCTAAGACATCTTATTTAACATTTCTGTTTTGCTCCCTTTTTAGGCTCTTGACAATCTTTGCATACTTGTTTTCTAACTATAAAAATGCATGTTCATTTAGAAAGTTTGGAAATTCCAGAAAAATATAAAATAGAAAACATCGCTAATGATGTCGTCACCCAGAGTCCCTCTATTAACATTCTGCTGGCCGGGCATGGTGGTTTACTACTGTAATCCCGGCATTTTGGAAGACCAAATACAGAGAGGGAGGATCACTTGAAGCCAGGAGTTTGAGACCAGCCTGGGCAACAGCTGACTCCCACTATCTCAACAACGACAAAAATGATTAAAAAACAAAACATTCTTCTATCTTTAATTGCACATTTATAAACATATAATCAAAAATGTTGGGATCATAGCATTTCATAACTCGATTTTTTTCACATAATACATCATGATCATTTCCTCAGGACATTATTTCTTATAAAGCATGAATTTTCACAGACTCCTATAGTGTTGCATCAGTTGGATATGCTTTCTGTGCCTTTACCTGGTAACCCTCCAAGGTTTGTACACTCCAGAGAAGATTCATCTTTCTTGTAGGCCCCTTGATACGCATAGTATCTGAACTGAACCCGCTTCCAATGTTTGGCGACTCCTACCCAATGAGTCAGAACCCGCCCCCTCCCACCGGGGAAGACAGAGGTAATACTCACTTTCCCGGGATCCCTTGCAGCTAGAGTGTGGTCACACATCCTAGTCTTTGCCAATGAGACAAATCTGCTCCAACTTTGAATCGGAACCTAGAGTGTGATGAAGCAGGGGTCTGAAGGCCACCAGTCCAGTGAGGATGAAGGAGATGGCTGCTCCAGAAGGTTCCAGAAAACACCATTCAGCAGCTGTGATGTTGGTGGAATCAGCTGCATTTTTTACTCCCGGGGCATCAGCTGGGGCTTCTTCCTTAGATATGCAACAGCTCGAATGTGTTTCTAGCCTCCAGGCCTAAGTTCTTGATTCCCCTGGAGATGCTGTGAGCTATCCAGTGTTTTTTGTTTTTTTTTTTGAGTTGGAGTCTCAGTCTGCTATGCATGCTCACGGCCACTGCAGCCTTGACCTGCTTGGTTCAGGCAATCCTTCTGCCTCAGCCTTCCAAGTAGCTGGACCACAGGCATGTGCCACCACACCTGGCTACTTTTTGATTTATTGTAGGGATGAAGTCTCACCAAGTTGCCCAGGCTGGTTTCCAACCTGTGGGCTCAGGAAATCCTCTCACCTCAGCTTCCCAAAGTGCTGAGATTATAGGTGTGAGCCACTATGCCCAGTCCTCCAGTGTTCTTTAATAAGTCCCTCCCTTTTTCTTTTTGACTTAAGATAGCTGAGCTTAGCTCCTATTACTTGTAAGATGAACCATGATTGACCAAATATATTTAGGTTGTTTCAATATTTGCCTTTTTAAATACTGTTGTGGCCCAAATCCTGGACATAACTCTTTGCACACATCTATTGTATTTCTTTAGGATAAATTACTAGAAGTGAAAATTCTGAATTGAAATATGAACATTTTATAGATCCTTGATCAATATCGCCAAGTTATAGTCCAGAAATAGGAATCTATGGTGTCCTACTTTTTACAGGTTTTTGTAGAAGTTTTACACACACACACACACACACACACACACACACACACACACACACATCGGAATTATTTTTTGGAGGGCAGCCCCCTTTAGTACAGGCTTCCCCTGCTAGGTAAGTGTTCTAGGAACCCATTGACATCAATGTACCAGCTAGCATTTTGAGAGTCTGCGTTCAGCTTCAGTGAATTTTTTTTTTTTGGAGACTCTTTCTCTTTTTTTTGAGTTGGAGTCTCACTCTGTTGCCCAAACTGGAGTGCCGTGGCCACTCCCAGCCACAGCAGCCTTGACCTGCTGGGCTCCGGTGATCCTTCTGCCTCAGCCTTCCAAGTAGCTGGAACTACAGGCACGCACTACCATGCCCGGCTAATTTTTGATTTATTGTAGAGATGAGGTCTCACCAAGTTTCCCAGGCGGGTCTCGAACCCGCGGGCTCAGGCAGTCCACTCACCTCAGCCTCCCAAAGCGCAGGATTACAGGCTGAGCCACCGAGCCTGGCTTGGAGACTCTTTCAACACATTTGCCCATTTCATGATGGGTGATGTACAAGTGCACCTGCCCATACCTCGATGAATATTCAGCAGTTTTTGAGCAAAAAAGGCATGACCCTTGTGCCCCAAGCACCTTTTTTTTTGTTTCCCTGGATGAAAAATGTCCTCAAAAAGAAATGCTTTGCCAATGTGGAAGAGGTGAAACAAAAAATGGCAGAAGCACTAAAAGACATCAAACTGGACAAGTTAAAAAACTGTTTCGAGCAATGGAAATGGCATCAATATGTGTATTGCATCAGATGGAAAGTACTTTGAAGGTGACTGAAGTTTAAACATGTAAGAATAAAGACATAATTTTTAATCAATAAATTCCAGTTTTTCTGCATCTCCCCTGCTATATAACTTATATATAATTTTCCCAGTTTTCTTTCATTCATTCAACAAACCTGAACATCTACTATTTCAGGCACTGCTTAGAACCCTTCAAAACAAGCATGTATTTAGCTAAGTGTAGGAAGAATTTAAAAGAACTATGGTAGAAGAGACAGGAACTTCTTTTTTTTTTTTAAGAAAGGAAAGCTTATTTAAAAGTAAATTAGAGAAAGAGAAGGGAGAGAGAAGATTTACCTCCCCAAGGTGGGCAAGGGGGCTAAAGCCAGGAAGCGTGGCGACAGCCATAGCTCAAAGAGCACATAGCCACACCAAAGAGACAGGAACTTCTAGCTCTCAGTAAATAGCATTCTTCTTCTCAGCTAAAACAAATGAGCAGGAAGAAAAGGAGTAAGCTCTTTGAGATCAAAACTATTACCTTGATTGAGCTCATACTGGAAAACGAATCTGACTTATATCTGTAGGCAAGTGAGCCTCCCAATCCTGAACCCCCCAATCAGGCAGACTTGCACACTCAGTTGGAGGAGTGAAACAGAACTTGTGCCTCTTGTTGGAAACTAGCACTTAGGAGAAAGCAAAGAAGAAGAAGCCTTCCAAGATCACCAGCCTGACAGGGCCCGCCTCTTCTGCCAGGGTAAGGTGGTAGGGAGGTGACCAGGAGCTTATAGTCCGTGGAACTCCTGCCACCTGGAAGGGAGAACCAGGAATTAAGGGAACAAGGGAGAATGAGAGGGGGGAGGTGGCCAAGAAAGTCTTCGCAATTTCACCCCTGGGGACAAGTGGTGACACCAGCGATGTCAGCACACATCAAGCATTCGATGCCAACCCTGAAGTTTCTAAATCTAAGAGAAAATGTCTGCATGCAGATAAGTGGGTGTTTGTCACAGATAAAGGGGAACAGATATCAAATGTTGTCAATATCTGTCCAGTTTTGCCTGAGGAAGAGCCAGTCATCTCCCCGGAGGCCTGAGCATCCTGGTCCTGATGGATGATCTATCTCCATGTGGTTACTCTCCAAGCTGGTTTCCTCATCTTTCTGGGCACAGCCAGATGAACCTTTCCGGTGTCTCTGGTAAAGTATGGTGTGGCATTCATTTCTAGTCCATGGAACATGGGCCCCAGAGTTGTCCCCTGCCGAGGTGTGCCTTTTGTGGTAGGTTGAACAGCATTCCCTACAACACTTGTGTCCACCTGGAGCCTCAGAATGTGACTGCATTTGGAATAAGTCCCTTTGCAGATGTAATTAAGGTGAGGATCTCGAGTTGGGCTTCAGAATGAGGGTGGACCCTAAATCCACTTGCAAGTGTCCTTGTAAGAGACAGGAAAGAAGACACAGAGGGATAGAGGGGAGAAGGCTGTGTGGAGGCCAGGGCAGAAGCAAGAGCCAAGCATGGCCGATGGCCTCCGGCGTGGGGAAGTCTCTCCCTCAGAGCCTGGTGGGGAAGCATCGACCCTGCTGGCACCTGGATTGGGGACTTCTGGCCTCCAAGGATAAATGTTTGTTACTTTGAGCCACCCAAGAGCTGTCGTGGTGACTTGTTAGAGTAGCCCTGGGAGCTAAGATGGGCCTGAAGCCCTCCCTGTACGGTCTTTCCTGCTCTTTCTCCTCTGGCCGGCTGGCATGGAGTCAGTCTACAAGCCCAGGCCAGGGAGCCACAAGGTAGAATGCACCCGGATTCCTGGATCACAGCTAAGAGGAAGGGCCTGACCAGAAACACCCACCTGCCAGGCAGAAGCAAAGTTATCTACAGTAAGCAGAGAAAAATAAAAATCTGTGCCCTGGATGTATCTGTTACAGTGGCCAAGGTTACCCTCACGAACACACCTAATCATAAAGTAATAAATTATCATTCTGGCTTTATAGCAGTCATGTGGAATTTATTTTTTATTTTTAGAAACAAGGTCTTGCTCTTTCACCCAGGCCAGAGTGCCATGGCACCATCATAGCTCACAACAGCCTCGACCTCCTGGGGTCAAGAGATCCTCCCATCTCAGCCTCCCAAGTAGCTGAGACCACAGGTGCGGGCCACCACTCTGGCTAATTTTTTTTTTTTTTTTTTGAGTTGGAGTCTCACTCTGTCGCCAAGACTGGAGTGCAGTGGCCACTGCAGCCTCGACCTACTGGGCTCCGGTGATCCTTCCGCCTCAGCCTTCCGAGTAGCCGGAATTATAGGTGCGTCCTACCACACCCGGCTAATTTTTTGATTTTATTGTAGAGATGAGTCTCGCCTGCCCAGGCGGGTCTCGAACCCGCGGGCTCAGGCGATCTACTCACCTCAGCCTCCCGAAGGCGCGGGATTACAGGCTGAGCCACCGAGCCCGGCTCTAATTTTTTAAATTTTAAATTTTTTTGTAGAGATGGTATCTTGCCCAGGCTGGTCTCAAACTCCTGGGCTCAAACGATCCTCTCATCTCAACCTCCCAGAGTGCTGGGATTATGAGTGTGAACCACCACGTCTGGCCACTCTTGCGAAATTTATACTTTTGGGTTGTCTCCAAGAGATGGATCCTCTACAAATACACTGAAAAAGTACTGTTGTCAGAACCAGGAAGCTGGGAATCAGACCCTCCCCCTCCAAAAACGTCACAAAACAAAACTGAGGTCAGCGGCCCTGTCTGCTTTCAGCCCCCTCCTTGGGGATGATCCCCATTCGTGGGCTGTCTCTTCCATCCCACCCACACCTTGACAGTTTATACCAGCAGAGGTCTGCAGGAGCAAGGAGTATGTAGCTGCTGCACTGGAAAGGACATGAAAACCCAGGGAGAGTTTCTAGGTGGACACACATAGCGACTTGTGTCACTGAGAGGCGTCTTCACCTCTACGAGGAGACCCCTGTGGGCAGCGGTGCATGCTGGGAGGGCAGAAAGGAGGGGCAGGCCCTTTTTGAGAAAGGAAGCAGATGGGACACGATGGCTCACCCCTGCAATCCCAGCACTTTGTGAAGTCAAGACAGGGGGATCATCTGAGCCCAGGAAGTAGTGACTGTGGTGAGCCGTGATTGCGCTACTGCACTCCAGCTCTGGGTGACAGAGTGAGACCCCGACTCAAAAGAGAGAAGAAGAAGGGAAGAGGGAGAGGGAGAAGGAGGAGGTGGAGGAGAAGAGGAGAAGGAGGAGGAAGAGAATGAAACCAAGAAGGATGGGTGTGGAGCCAGAGCCTGAAACTGTGCACCAGGCTCCTGCCCAGTGTTCCCGCCACCTCCATGCAGTTGCCAAGCACGGCATAAGTGGCTGTCTTAGAGGAGTTTGGCCATTGTTATTCAATTTGGAAAGGTGACACAGGCCTCTGTCCACACTAATTCTGAGCTCTGTGAGGGCAGGAACGTGATGTCCCTTGTGTTTACAGCTCACGGAGGCAGTGGATGAGGCTGGAATAGGAGGCTGAGGTCACATCATGAAGTCCTCTGAACGCTGTGAGAAGTTTGGACCCCACCTTGTGGGTAATGGAGTGATTCTCGGGATTTTTTTGTTTGTTTTTTGTTTTTTTTATGTCGGAGTCTCACTCTGTTGTCCAGGCTGGAGTGCAGTGGCACAATCACAGCTCATCCTAGCCTCCACCGCCTAGACTCAGGTGATCCTTTCGCCTCAGCCTCTCAAGTAGCTGGGACTATAGGCATGTGCTACCATGCCCAGCTAACTTTTTGAGTTTTTTTGTAGAGATGAGGTCTTGCCATATTGTCCAGGAACTCCTGGGCTCAAGTGATCCTCCTGCCTCAACCACCCAAAGTGCTAAGATTACAGGCGTGAGCCACCATGCCCAACAGCAGTAGTTTTTTGTTGTTGTTTTTTTTTTTGAATTGGAGTCTCACTCTGTCACCCAGACTGGAGTGCAGTGGCCGCTCCCGGCCACCACAGCCATGACCTGCTGGGCTCCGGCGATCCTTCCGCCTCAGCCTTCCAAGTAGCTGGAATTACAGGTGCACACTACCTATTGTAGAGATGAGGTCTTGCCTGCCCAGGTGGGTCTCGAACCCGCGGGCTCAGGCAATCCACTCACCTCAGTCTCCCAAAGGCACAGGATTACAGGCTGAGCCACCGAGCCTGGCTAGCAGTAGTTTTAAAGGTCCGTATTCGAGAACACTAATTCCCAGAGCACCGCCAGCACAGAGACCACAATAGACATTTGTGCAGCTGAGTGAAAGCTACATTCAATATTAGTGCTCATCACGTAACATATTTCAGTTTCTCTCTCTTACACCCACACCCCCCCACAGATACCAAAATCAGGACATTATGTGAATGGCCATTTTCCATGGTCCCCAGACAGCAGTTCAACATTCTGCAGCTCAAGAACCAGCCAATGAAGACAGAGGTTCCTGAGGGTAAGTTTTGGACGTGCCACCTCTGATGTCAGCTTGCCTCCCCGCCTCCCGGTAATGTCCTGACATCCTCCATTTGAGGTCAGCACAGGCCTTTGAGCAAGAGTAGCACAAAGAGCTCCGTCCACAGGCAGCTCTGTCTCTCAGCTGATGTGCAGGAGATTTCAGGTCAGCAAGGTTTCTCTGGAATCCAGTTTTGGTTTTACTTTCCATCTTTTATTTCCTTTTCCTCCTTCTCTCATCTGGTGGAGGAGCCAGTCTGTGGTTCTTCTCTCTGGAAGCCCTAGCAAACGAATACAGAATTTTTCCAGGTGGTCCTTGGGTGAGCCCTTCCCCTCCTGTGCCCTGACATGGGCATTCATCATAAATATGCTGGGCGCAGTGGCTCATGCCTGTAATCCTAACACCTTGTGAGACTGAGGTGGGAGGACTGCTTGAGTCCAGGAGTTTGAAACCAGCCTGAGCAAGATAATGAGACATTGCATAAAAATTAAAACAAGCCGGGCTCGGTGGCTCAGCTCGGTGGTAATCCCGCGCCTTTGGGAGGCTGAGGTGAGTGGATCGCCTGAGCCCGCGGGTTCGAGACCTACCTGGGCAGCGAGACCTCATCTCTACAATAAATCAAAAAAATCAGCTGGGTGTGGTAGCGCATGCCTGTAATTCCGGCTACTTGGAAGGCTGAAGCAGAAGGATTGCCGGAGCCCAGCAGGTCGAGGCTGTGGTGGCCGGGAGCGGCCACTGCACTCCAGTCTGGGTGACAGAGTGAGACTAGTGAGACTCCAACTCAAAAAAAAAAAAAAAAAAAAAAAATTAAAACAATTAGCCAGGTGTGGTGGCATACACCTGTAGCCCCATACTCGGGAGACTGAGATGGAAGGATGGCCTGAGTTCAGGAAGTTGAGGCTGCAGTGAGCCGTGATCATGCCACTGCACTCCAGCCTGGGCAACAGAGTGAGACCCTGACTCAAAAATTAAAAAATAAAAAATAAGTGAGTAAGGTTTGTATATGTTCAAGTCGGGCGCGGTTGCTCACGCTTATAATCCCAGCACTTTGAGAGGCTGAGGTGAGAGGATTGCCTGAGCCCGTGGGTTCGAAACCAGCCTGGGCAAATTGGCAAGACCTCATCTCTACGATAAATTTTTAAAAAATTAGCCGGGCATGGTGGCGCATGCCTGTAGCCCTTGGAAGGCTGGGGAGGGGTGGGGGAGGATCACCTGAGCCCTGTAGGTCGAGGCTGCGGTGGCTGGGTGCATGCCACTGCCCTCCAGCCTGGGTGACAGAGTGAGACTCCAACTCAAAAAAAAAAAAGATTTGTATATGTTCACAGGACAGGAAAGAGATATTGAAGCAAGAGAAGTGAAAGAGGAGGAATAGGTGTTGACAGGATGCTATTGCCATAAAGGGGAGGTAGGAGTTAGGATAACAGTGCTAGCTGACATTTATTGAGCACTTTCTGTGTACAAGCTAATTCCAATGCAGTGTATCCACCCATTCTTAGAACAAGTTCATTTGAGGTAAGCATTTTTTTTCCAGAGAGGATCTCACTCTGTTGCCTAGGCTGGAGTACAATCACAGCTCACTGTATCCCCGAACTCCTGGACTCAGGTGATCCTCCCACCTCAGCCTCTCGAGTAGCTGGGACTACAGGCTCATGCCACCATGTCTGGCTAATTTTTACATTTTTTGTAGAGATGGGGTCTCCCTGTGTTGCCCAGGCTGTTCTCAAACTCCGGGCCTCAAGCAGTCTTCCTGCCTCGGCCTCCCAAAGTGCTGGGATTACAGGCATGAGCCACTGCACCCGGCCTGAGGCAAGTATTAATCTCATGTCCATTCTGCACATGAGGAAGATGCAGCTCAGGAAGTTACCAAAGTGTCCAAGAGGAGATGAATGGGAAAGTCATGGTTTGAACCCAGGATCACAATGATTTGTGTTCAACTTTCCAAGGAGAGGAGAATGGAATTGGTGCTTTACGGCTCACCCTGACTTTCCTTGGGGGTTTAGCCTGGGACTGGCTGGAGCCTCCTAGGACCAACCTGACCTGAAGTAGTTCTTGCCTGTTGGCCTCCAGCCCAGATGTGGCCACCGGGCTGGCCGAACCAAGGCAGAGGGTTCAGGGCCAAAGCCAAGTTCCTGCTCAGTTCTCTTCCCCAGTGGCTGGTGGCCACTGCTGAGACCACCCAGGCTGTCTGCACCCTGGCCAAGAGATGCAATGTGGTTTGGACACAGTCACATTTACCCCCATTGAAAAGGATTGTCTACACTGCTGTTAAAGGAAACCTGAAACAGAACAAGCTTAACAATCTCCCCAAATGTCCAGGAGAAGAAAAGATAAAAAGCCTCTTCACTCAAGCAGCAAGGAGAAGGAGACTTCTTTTTCTTTTCTTTTCTTTTCTTTTTTTTTTTTGGAGTTGAAGTCTCACTGTGTCACCCAGGCTGGAGTGCAATATCATGCTCACGGCTCGCCATAGCCTTGACCTCCTGAGCTCAGATGATCCTTCCATCTCAGTCTCCTAAGTAGCTGGAACTACAGGCTTGTGCCACCATGCCCAGTTAATTTCTTTGTTATTTTTGCAGAGATGAGGTCCTGTTACATTGTTTAGGTTATTCTCTAACTCCTGGACTCAAGCAATCCTTCTGCCTTGGCCTCCCAAAGTGCTGCGATTACAGGCGTGAGCCACCATGCCTGGCCTGACCCTGAAGTCTTTATGATCAGTAGCACAAGTGTCACTCCAAGAACTGTGCCTATGAAATCTCCCACTGAAACCCCCCCCTTTTTTGCCCCTAAAGGCAAAGACCCCAAATAGGTCAATTTTACGCCTAGACAGGATTCTCATGACTGCTGAAATGCAGACATCATCATTCTCATAAATACTTCGGTGTGCCAGGCATTCCTAGTGCTTCATACAAGCTAATTAATTCCATTCTCATACTCCAGCCTAACTCATCCAAAGTGGGGGAATCTGCATTTGTAACCCAACAGCCCAGAGCTTGCATGTTTAGCCATCACATATGCTGCCTTTCTTTTCTTTTCCCTTCTTTCCTCTTCTCCTTCCTTCCTTCTCTTTTCTTTATTTTTTTCCCCTTTTTCTTTTGTCTGTCTTTCCTTCTTCTTTTTTGGGGAGACAGGCTGGAATATAATGATGCCATGCTCATTGCTAGCTCACTGCAGCCTCAAACTCCTGGGCTCAAGTGATCCGCCCACCTCAGTCTCCTGAGTAGCTAGGACTGCAGGAGCATGCCAATATACCCAGTAAATTTTTTTAAAACTTCCTTCTTTCTTTTCTTTTTTAAATTTATTGTAGAGAAGAGGTCTTGCCAAGTTGCCTAGGCTGGTCTCAAACTTCTGGCCTCAGGCAATTCTCTCACATCCTCATCCCAAAGTGCTGGGATTAGAGATGTGAGCCACCATGCCCGGTCTAACTTTTAAAAGTTTTTTTAGAGACAGGGTCTTGTTATGTTGCCCAGGTTGGTCTCAAACTCCTGGCCTCAAGCAATCCTTCCTCGGCCTCCCAAAGTTCGGGGAATACAGGCTTGAGCCACTGTGCCCAAGCCCTACACTATCTTTCTTTAAATTATTTGGGGAAGGCTGGGCGCTGTGACTCACGCAGCACTCCCAACACTTTGGGAGGCTGAGGTGAGAGGACTGCCCGAGCCCGTGGGTTCAAGACCAGCTTGGGCAATTTGGCAAGACCTCATCTCTACAATAAAACAAAAAATTAGCTGGTCATGGTGGCACGTGCCTGTAGTTCCAGCTACTTGGAAGGCTGAGGTAGAAGGATCGCCTGAGCCCAGCAGGTCGAGGCTGCAGCAGCCGGGAGCATGCCTCTGCCCTCCAGCCTGGGTGACAAAGTGAGTCTCCAACTCAAAAAAAAAAAATTATTTGGGGAGGAGGATCAGCATGTTATGTGTTCACGTCTGTATCGTCCCACCACCAAAACAAGGCAGTGGGCAGCAATTGCCCGCCCAAAGCTCTTTCCTCCCTAACCCACAGAACTGCTTAGTACAAAACTCTGGGCGCCACCTGCTCGCCCTCTCTGCTTCCTGCAGCACCTCCCACAGGGCTTCACCCTTGGTTGTCCTCCCTACACATACACTGCTTCAAGTGAGAGTAGACAAACTGTGACATACTTGCGAATCCCAAAATTAACGCATCAATTCAGAAGGCCTTATGTAGGCTAGACAGGTCATTGCTACAATGAAAACAGGGGTTCGTAACCTTTCCTTTGTCTCCACCAGCCCAACCATGGCTCTGGTGGTATGTGAAGGGGGAGGTTAAGGCAGCCTGCTCCTGTGTCGTGGTAGACCAGGTAGATGCTACCAAGCACCTTGTGGCAGGGTTTCTCTGTTCAAGGTAGTGGGCTGGGATCTGGCCTCTCTTAATTATGCAAATATAAGGTTCCCCTTGTTGTGGGGGAAGAGTTGAACAGGGTTTTTTTTCTTTTCTTTTTTTTGAGCTGGAGTCTCACTCTGTCACCCAGACTGGAGGGCAGTGGCATGCTCCTCCGGTGATGGCATGCTCCTCCGGCGATCCTTCTGCCTCAGCCTTCCAAGTAGCTGGAACTACAGGTGTGTGCTACCACGCCTGGCTAATTTTTTTGATTTATTGTAGAGACAAGGTCTCACCAAGTTACCTGAGTGGATCTCGAACCCGTGGGCTCAGGCAATCCACTCACCTCGGCCTCCCAAAGTGCTGGGATTACAGGCTGCGCCACCGAATCTGGCTTTTTTTTTCTTCCATTAATTAATTTATTTATTTTGAGTTAGAGCCCTACTCTGTTGCCCAGGCTGGAGTGCAGTGGCATGCTCACAGCCACCACAACCTCGACCTGCTGGGCTCAGGAAATCCTTCTGCCTCAGTCTTCCAAGTAGCTGGAACTATAGATGCATGTCACCACGCCCAGCTAGTTTTTTTCATTTATTGTAGGGACAAGGTCTCGCCAAGTTGCCCAGACTGGTCTCAAACCCCTGGGTTCAGGCAATCCTCTCACCTCCATCTCCCAAAATACTGGGATTACAGGCGTGAGTCACTGTACCCGGCTTTTTTTTTTTTTTTTGTCCTTTGAAGTCACCCTCTTCAACACCACTTGATATGCACAAGCAGTCCCTGGAAGGAGGGAATAAATTCACTTGCAGCAAAGCAGTTTCAGAAGAAAAAAGGAATTGCATCAGTCAGGATACATTGTATCAGTCCAGGTTATGCTGTGGTAACAAGTAATCCCTCCATCACAAAATCTTAAAACTACAAGGGTTTAGTTCTCACTCATGATTCTTTGTCATACTTGCTCCAAAACGAAGCCTGACTAGCCAGAATATTGCTGATCCCCATCACAGAAGGAAGGAGTGTACTGGAGGGCCTAACACTGGTGGCTAAATACTGTGGCCCAGAAGTGAACACATTTCCACTTGCCACCTGTAGTCCAGACCTGAGTACACCAGCCAATCCAGCCACAAGGGGGAGGTGTGATGCCACCATGTGTCTTGAAAAGCCACACCTGAAATACTTGAACTCAGCTCCTGACCTCTATAGGGCTGGGGACCCAGGCCCCCTTTCTGTTTGAAAATCATTATTATTAGAAGTAGATATTTTTATTTGTCCAGTAAAAATAAAATCAAACAAATCTAAACATGGATAACAAAACACCATCACAATGCCTATTCCATGAACGATATTGTTGGGATC
Source organism: Cephalopachus bancanus (assembly GCA_027257055.1). Taxonomy (NCBI): domain Eukaryota; kingdom Metazoa; phylum Chordata; class Mammalia; order Primates; family Tarsiidae; genus Cephalopachus; species Cephalopachus bancanus. The sequence continues at coordinate 106,339 of JAPVLO010000146.1, forward strand.
AGAGAGGATTCTGAATCTGATTTATGCTCCAGGCAGGAAGAGCTTATCTCTTGGGATAATTAGAGAAAAAAGAGATTGTCATAAATAATGCTTGTGAGCATGTAATGAAGGAAAAATTTGTTGAGGATAAAGAATATTTTGCAATTAAGAAATACCTGTGCATAAGTGAAAAAATACTTCTCCCTATTGGCTTGGAATTAATTACTTTGTGACACTAGGTAAGGGGGTGGGGGCACTTATCCCTCATCAGGAAATTTACCTGATGCTAGAAATAGGAACCTTAGACCAGAAAATACTGCGATTGATGTATTTAGATTAAATAATATAGACTGGGATAAGTTGATCAGTGTTATGGACTGAATTTTGTTCCCCTCCTCAAAAAAAAAAAAAAAATTTTTGTATGTCAAAGTCCTAATCTCCAGTATCTCAGAACGTGACTATATTTGGAAATAGGATCTTTAAAAAGATAATTAAGGTTAAATGAGGTCATTGAGACAGGCTAATTCATTGTGACTGGGATTGTTAAAAGACAATATTAGGGCACAGACAGACAGACACAGAAGGAAGACTATGCAAAGACAAGTCAGGGAGGGAGGCCTCAGAAGAAACCAATTCTGCCAGCATCTTGATCTTGGATTTATAACCTCTGGAACTGTGAGGAAATAAATCTATATTGTTTAACCTACCCAGTCTATGTTTCTTTGTTATGGCAGCCCTAGAAAACTAATATAATCAGTATACCGGATGTTCTTCTATTTTTTTTTTTAAAGATAGGCACAGTGGCTCATGTCTGTATTCCCAACACTTTGGGAGGCCAAGGTAGGAGGATCACTTGAGGCCCAGAGTTCAAGACTAGCCTAGGCAACTTAGTGAGATACTGTCTCGACTAAAAATTTTAAAAAATAGCCCAGTGTGGTGATATGTGCCTGTAGTCCCAGCTATCTGGGGGGCTGAGGTGGAAGGATCACCTGAGCCTAGGAGGTCAAAGGTGTAGTGAGCCATGATTGTGCCACTGCAAAAAAGTGAGACTTTGACCCCCCAAAAAAAAGAACCCAATCTTAGAAGTTTCTATGCTATTGTCTCAATTAGTAGAAATCCCTAAAACCTATATGCTTCTTGTTCCTTGATCTTGCCTCTCCCCAAAATAGATTGTCCAGTTACAGAGTGGAAATCAGCAAGAAAACTGGACAAAAATCAACATGGTTTCATTTTGGGACTTGGGATCTTCCTGCCTACTCTGTAGGGACACATCACTGCTTGTATTATCTACTGCTAAACCTATATTAGCAAGTTATCCTGAAATGCAGTGACTTGAAACATTATATCCATTTATGATCTCTCACAGTTTCTGTGGGTGAAGAACCTGGGAGTGGCTTTGCTGGACAGTTCTGGCTCAGGGCTGGCAGAGGTGGCTGTCGAGGTTTCAGTGAGGCCTCAGTCATCTGAAGGCTTGACCGAGGCTGCAGAATCTACCTCCAAGGTGGCTCTCTTGCTCGGTTGGCATGATAGTGCTAGCTTTTGGCAAAAGGTCTCATTCCTCAGCATTGGGCCTTCCATAGACCTGCTTGAGTATCCTCACAGCATGGCAGCTGGCGTCCCCCCGGAGGGTGTGATCCAAGAGGGAACGGACAGAAACCACAATGCCTTTCGTGAAGAGTCTTGGAAATGATACACCATCATTCTGCACCCTCCTTTGGTTACATAAATCAGCTCTGATCACGGTGGGAGGACGTGAATACCGGAATTGCGTCATTCAATTTTGTGAGCATTTAGAATTTGACCTTCCTTCCTAACAGGGGCCAAAACGTGACATAATGTCTATACTGACATCAGATGGCTGCCCTACTTCTAGAGGCCTTTTCAGTCTTAATAAAGACAGATCTGAGTTGTGACAACACAGTATCTACCACTAGCATTTGTTTGCTTGTCGCCCCCACTCCCCCCACCCGGTTTTCAAATCTGATTCTATTTTGGAAAACAGGTTAGAGGAGCATTATAAACCTCATGATATAGACAATGAAGCAGAACTATGAAGTAGTTAAATTGCTCACTGAACCCACATTTACAGCCAGCATGGGGCTGATACCAGTACGCAGGCCCCATGACCCCAGGAGAAGTTTCCTTTTACAAGGCCACACTGTTTTACTTTGTCTAGGGGTAATGAACACTCAATGCTTGCATTTATCTTTTCATTGAAACTGTGCAAACTAAAAGGGTGTCTTTTGGAAACTGACATTCAAAGTTCAGATAATCTAATTAGAGAAATAGGAAACTGTTTCTACCAAAGCTTACCACTGGGTCCTCTCTTCACTTTGTTACTTCTTTTTTTTTTTTTTGAGTTGGAGTCTCACTCTGTCACCCAAACTGGAGTGCAGTGGCCGCTCTCGACCACTGCAGCCTCGACCTGCTGGGCTCCGGCCATCCTTCCGCCTCAGCCTTCCGAGTAGCTGGAATTACAGGCACGCGCTACCACGCTCAGCTCATTTTTTGATTTATTGTAGAGATGAGGTCTCACCAAGTTGCCTAGGTGGGTCTCGAACACGCGGGCTCAGGCAATCCACTCACCTCAGCCTCCCAAGGCACGGGATTACAGGCTGAGCCACCAAGCCCGGCTATGTTACTTCTTAACTTTTCAGAATTTCATATAGATTTGTCTAAACCCAGATTGTACTTCTGCTGACCAGTGGCTGAGCTTAGAATTAAAAATTAACTTCTTCCAAGAAAATCAAAGGAAGATAAGATGTCACCTGTTTATATTTTGGGGTATTTTTCCCTTTCCACATCTCACTGCTAAACTGGTCAATCAAGGTCAAAGGGGGATTGTTGGCATCCATTGAGGAGAGAGCCTTGAATTTCTATCTGTTAAGATGAGGATTCCAGCTGGCAGAGGAAGCTTAAGACAACAGTTCCATTCCTTCTGCTAAAACAAGCCAAAGATGAGACAGTTGCGTTTCTTTGGAATCTTGGGTCTGTCAATTGGAGGGTGCATCATTTGGATAGACCTGGCACAGGTGTGTCCTGGTTACTCCTGGAGGCAAATATGCTTTTGTCACTCGTGCTGATCCTTGTTCCCCTGGGATTTCGACTCCTAGAGCTCTGGGCATAACTTCATACTATTTCTAGCCCATGCTTGGCAGAGTATCTGAGACTGGGCACTTTACCATGAATTGGCTAGGTTTAGACTTGGGCATTCCCTCCAGCTGGGGTCATAACAAGGAGAACAAAAGACACTGATGAACTGACGGACACGTTTCATATACCAGACGCTTCATTGGTGGCTCTGCCCAAACTTGTGCCTCCTGATCCAATGGTGAGTGGGCATGCCTTAGCTCTGCTCCACAAATGACCGCGGTTTCTGCGTTCCTCCCCATTAGCCTGGCCTCCTCCCAATGAGATTTATTGTAAACAAATAATTAGAGGTAAGGTGTGATGGCTCACACCTGTAATCCCAGCTCTTTGGGTAGCTGAGACAAGAGGATTGCCTAGCCCAGGAGTTCAAGACCAGCCTGGGCAATATGGTGAGACCTTGTCTCTACTAAAATAAAATAAAAATAATCTGGGCGGGGTGGCGTGTGCTTGTAATCCCAGCTACTCAGGAGGCTGAGGCAGAAGGATCGCCCGAGTCCAGCAGGTCGAGGCTGCAGTACCAGTCATGACAGTGACAGTGCACTGCAGCCTGGGCAACAGAGTGAGCTTCTGACCCAAAAAATAGAAATAAATAAAATTATATTTTAAAAAATCAGCTAATTAGATGTGCTGACAGAAGTGCGGATGACAAAATTCTCTAGTCACCCAGTTCTGGGTCACTTCCCTTTTTCAGAATAGGTGGCCACCCTAGGTGAGTGTTCTAAAGCACTCATCGCCATACTTACATTTCTGTAACAGGGCCAACAAACATACACTGTGTTATAATTTCCAGGGGCTTTTGCATATATAATCTTATTTGAGCTCGCCAGTATCTCTATGAGTTGAATAGGGCAGGCATGTTTAGCCCCATTGTAAAAGGTGGACACGGAGACGCAGAATGATAAAGCAACTAGGAATAAACTAGTTCCAAGAAAATCAAAGGAAGATATCACCTTTTTATATTATGGGGTATTTTTTCCTTTCCAGATCTCACTGCTAAACTGGTCAACCAAGGTCAAAGAGGGGTTGTTGGCATTCATTGAGGAGAGAGCCATGAATTTCTATCTCTATCAAGAGGAAGATTCTAGTTACCAGTGTAACCAGGACTAGAACCCAGGTGTGAGGGTTAATTTTACATGTCAACTTAAATGGGCCCCAGGATGCCCATCGATTTTGTCAAATATTCTAGGTGTGTCTGTGAGGGTGTTTTTGGTTGAGATTAACATTTAAATTAGTCAACTGAGTAAAGCAGATTGCCCTCCCCCGTGTGGGTGGGCCTCACCCAATTAGTTCAGGGCATGAGTAGAACAAAAGCCTGGGTAAGAGGAAGTCTTGCTGCCTGACGGCCATTGAGCTGAGACATCATTTTCCCCCCTGCATTTAGACTCAGAATGAAGTAGAGACCCTTTCCGGTACTGGAGCTTGCTAGCATCTGTACTAGAACTGCACTGTTGGCTCTCCTGGGTCCCCACTTGCCAACAGCTGGTCTTGGGACTTGTCAGTCCCCAGAATCCTATAATCACATGGGTCAATTTCTTACAGTAAATCTGTCTTTCATACACACACACACACACACACACACACACACACACACACACACACACACACGGGGGCCCTCTTTCCCCCAAATGGAATTATTTTCTGGAAGGCAGGCAGGCACCTTGGAGTACAGGCTTCCCCGATAGGTAAGTGTAACCCATCAGCATCTGTGTACGGCTAGCATTGTTATGAGAGGCTGCATTTGGCTTCAGTGAACTTTTTTGGGGGGGATTCTTTCAAGAGTTTGCCCATTTCATGATGGGTGATTTACACGGACAACCAGCCCTCACCATGCTGAGTGTTCAGCAGTTTTTGGCCAAAAACGGCATGACCCAGTGCCTCACCCTCCCTATTCACCTGATCTTGCCCTCAATAACTTTTTTTTTTGTTTCCCCAGTAAAAAGAAAAAAAGTCCTCAAAGGGAAACATTTTGCCAATGTGGAAGAGGTGAAACCAATAAATGGCAGAAGTACCAAAAGGCTTCAAATGGACGAGATCAAAAACTGTTCTGAGCAGTGGAAGAAGCATCTTTCTAAGTGTGTTGCATCAGAGAGTACTTTAAAGGACTGAAGTTTAAACATGTAGGAATAAATACACAATTTTTTATAAATACATTCTAGTTTTTGGGTCTCCCTTCATATAGTGATTGTTCTACTGGATCTGGTTCTCTGGTGAACCCTGACTAATATACCAAGCCTTTTAATTTGCTCAGTGCTCTTTCCCTCATACTGATACCTCATCCAGGGGCACAGTGCAGAAAATCAGAGCAGTTCTATTTGAGAACCAACTCTCATTTCTTATGCTGTTCTTTTTTTTTTTTTTTTTTTTGAGTTGGAGTCTCACTCTGTCACCCAGGCTGGAATGCAGTGGCTGCTCCTGGCCACCGCAGCGTCGACCTGCTGGACACCGGCAATCCTTCCGCCTCAGCCTTCCAAGTAGCTGGAACTACAGGAACGCACTACCACACCTGGCTAATTTTTTATTTATTATAGAGACGAAGTCTCGTCAAGTTGCCCAGGCTGGTCTCGAACCCGCGGGCTCAGGCAATCCACTCACCTAGGCCTCCCAAAGCACTGGGATTACAGGCTGAGCCACTGACCTGGCCTCTTAGGCTGTTCTTAAAATGGTCAGAAAAATGCCAGGACTGGATTAAGGAGTCAGGACAAAATTCCCTTAAGGTGTCCACTGATGTCACCTCCCAGAAGATTTTGCCTGGCTCCAAGGCTTCACTGACTGCCCTGTGCCTCGAAGAAAGTCTCCGTTTCTTGCCTCGTTCTGAATGTTTTCCAGACAGGGAGGGTAGGGCGAGGGCAGAGGCAGTAATTCTCAGCGTTCCGAGCTAAGGCATTAAACTTGCATTCAGGGCCTTGGTGGGCTTTGTGTGTTTCTTCTCTGCCTTTTTTCTGACTCAGGGTTTTACTCTGAAGCCCAAGCTAGAATGCCATGGCACTATCACAGCTCACCACAGCCTCAACCTCTTGGGCTCAGGTGATCCTTCTGCCTTAGCCTCCTGAGTAGCTGGGGCTACAGGTGTGCACCACCACGCCCAGCTAATTTAAAATAAAAATTTTTTAGAGACTAGGTCTTGCTATGTTGCCCAGACTGGTCTCGAATTCCTGGGATCAAGTAATCCTCCTGCCTCAGCCTCCCATAGCGTTGGGATTATAGGCGTGAGCCACTTTACCTCTTTGTCCCCTTAAAAAAGCAATGAAGAAGCCTGGCATGATATCTCACGTCTACAATCCCAGCACTTTGGGAGGCCAAGGTGAGAGGATTGCCTGAGCCTAGGTATTCAAGACTAGCCTGGGCAACTTGGCGAGGCCTCATCTCTACAATAAATCAAAAAATTATCTGGGCGTGGTGGCACGTGCCTGTAGTTCCAGCTACTTGGAAGGCTGAGGCAGAAGGATCACCTGAGCCCTGCAGGTTGAGGCTGCAGCAGTCATGAGCGTGCCACAGCCCTCCAGCCTGGGCACAAGAGTGAGACTCCGACTCCAAAAAGAAAAGAGTTTGGGAGGGAAAGAAACTGGTCCTTCCAGCACTACCAGAGAACGATGGGATCAAGCAAAGGCAGTCTTGAGCTCGTCATGGTGTGTGTCTGTTTCCTGTTTGTCATGTAACAACTTCCTGATGGTCCTCCCTCCCTGAAATCGCAAAAACCTCCTCTTGGTTCAGTTTTCAGTTTGACAAAATGTGTGACACCCCTGCTGAGTGTCAGACACTGTGCTAGATGCTGTTGATGCAGTAGTGAGATGATCCACAGGGGTCTGTTCCTCATGGAGTTTTATGGTCAAATGAAAAAGACATGACGCTGTTTCAGTAAGGGTAATGATTACGACGATTGTGGAAACAGCAAGGTGAAAGGGCAAGGGAAGCATTCCCAGTGGAAGGAATCACACAGAAGGGCCAGGTGTGATGGCACACATCTGTAATCCCAGCACTTTGGAAGTCAGAGGTAGGAAGATTGCTTGAGCCCAGGAATTAGAGATCAGCCTGGGCAAACATAGCAAGAGCTTATCGCTACAAAAAATCAAAAAATTAGCTGGGCATGGTGGACTACATGCCTGTAGTCTGTGCTACTTGAGAGGCTGAGGCAGAAGGGTCATCTGAGCCCAGGAGGTAGAGATTGCAGTAAGCTGTGATCTTGTCACTGCAGTCCACCCCTAGGTGACAGAGTGAGATCTTGATCAAGGAAGGAAAGAGGGATGGAGGGAAGGAGGAAGGCTCAGAACGTGGACACAGTATAGAGAATAAGGTGGTGTTGGGGGCTGGTAGAAGCCTAAAGGTACAGAGTCTTGACCTGCTGTTCACTACTGCAGTCACCAGCTACCTGTGGTCACAGAGCACTTGAAATGAGGCTAGTCCCAGTTTAAGTGTGCTACAAATATGTGAGACAGACTGGATTTCAGTTCAGTACCCCCAAAGTGTAATATGTCTCATTAATGATTTTATATTATTTATTAAAACAATATTTTGGATATATTGGGTTAAATAAAAATGTCAAAATAGTTTTTTTCTCTTTTTCCTTTTTTTTTTTTTTTTTTTTTGAGTTGGAGTCTCACTCTGTCGCCCAGACTGGAGTGCAGTGGCCGCTCCCTGCCACCACAGCCTCGACCTGCTGGGCTCTGGCGATCCTTCCGCCTCAGCCTTCCAAGTAGCTGGAACTACAGGCACGCGCTACCACACCCGGCTAATTTTTTGATTTATTATAGAGATGAGGTCTCGCCAAGTTGCCCAGGCGGGTCTCGAACCCGCAGGCTCAGGCAATCCACTCACCTCAGCCTCCCAAAGCGTGGGATTACAGGCTGAGCCACCGAGCCAGGCTCTCTTTTTACTTTTTAGACATGGGTGCTAGAAAATATTAAATGACCTTTGTGGCTCAAGTTGTATTTCTGAAACTGGACTATTCTAAACTATGTTAAGAAACCTAGACTTTATCCTGAGAGCATTGGGAAATTTCTGGCATGTTTTAAATCGGGAAGTGACATGATCAGTTTTGCATTTTCTTTTTTTTTTTTTTTTTTTGAGTTTATCTCACTCTGTCACCCAGGTTGGAGTGCAGTGGTATGCTCATGGCCACTGCAGCCTCGAACTACTGGGCTCAGGAGATCCTTCTGCCTCAGCTTTCCAAGCAACCAGGACTACAAGCACGTGCCACCATGTCCGGTTAATTTTTTTTATTGCAGAGATGAGGTCTCACCAAGATGTCCAGGCTGGTCCCCAACCTGTGAGCTCAGGCAATCCTCTCACCTCGGCCTCCCAAAGTGCTGGGATCATAGGTGTGAGCCACTGCACCTGGCCCAGATTTGCATTTTCAAAGGATTCTTTGAGGAGACTGGATAGAAAGAAGTATTGTACCAAGGTTAAATTTTTTAGTTTTGATAAATGTTCTACAGCTGTGTAAGACGTTATCTTAAGGAGAAGCTGAAGGGTATAAACTATTTTTGCAACTTTCTCTAGGTTTAAAATTATCTAAAAAGCATGAACTGTTAAAACGGCTAAATATCAGCAATTTCATATAGTACATTTTATGAAATTGTCAGACAAGCAACAATCAAAACTAAAGTGCTAAAGCTACACTAATCTCACAGTATCATAACATGCTACAAACACTTGTTTTGGGGCAACATTTTCATCAAGATCTGAGCTTGCACTGACATTCAGCTAAAAACCCACACTCTATTCGAATGACTGACTTATAAGATTCCCATGGGAAAGTCTCAGATGCCAACTAGGACTGGAAAGAACACAGGAAAAGGGGCCTGGGGTCACCCACACCACAAAGGCCTGGGAACGTGGTAGGCAGAAAATACGTCCACCGTCTTCTTCTGTTCTCACTCCTGGAGCCCCTCCACTGTGATGAACTTGAGAGGAGTTAGGATGGTCCGAGTTCCCAACACCAGACCTACAGCAAAGCTGCAGAACAACAAGTCCTCTTTCCAGCAGCCGCGTCACTCAGCAGCCGCGTCACTCTTGTTTCCAAGAAAAGTGGCATCAACAGGCGCACAGATGACTTGAGGCCTGTCCCACCACTGGGGCCAAGTTGCGTTAGCGGCCCTTACCATGGTGTTCAACAGTGAGCCAGATTCTAAAGTGGGTCTTATGGAAGATGTTCTCATGACCACAAAGGGATTTCAGTGCCAACTAAAACAGTCATCTACAAAATTATACTCCGTACCCCAAGTAGCACTTACAGCCCCCAGTTCTACAATGAGTGACTAACAAGTGTTTCTCTTCAGAGGTGGGTTACCTTTCACACAGCTTAAGTACCAATATTTATCTTATCTGAGACATCACTTAACTAGAGGTGAGCACTTTATTCAGTAAGTCAGCCTTCTTCATGGGCCACAGCAGTTCCATTGCTTGTAATTATTCACTGTGGTGTTCCCTTTAATGTTAATGCTATTTAACAAGACTTTGCTGAGAGTCACAGCTGTATTTCAACCCTAAACCATCCAAATGTACAAGAATGTTTAAACATGAAAGTGTGGTTTCTTAGAACTGCAGGCTCGCACCTCACCTCACCAAATACACAACTCTCTGGCCTCCCTTTACCTGCTCTCTAAATTGACTTGTGTTAAAGACACAGTCCAACAGTAATTTTTTTTGAGACAGGGTCTCACTCTCGCCCAGGCTAGAGTGCAGTGGGGCCATCCTCACTCAGATCAACCTCAACTTCCTGGGCTCAGGCCTTCTACCTCAGCCTCCCAAGTAGCTGAGACTACAGGCACACCACCACACTTTGCTAATTTTTGTATTTTTTGTAGAGATGAGGTCTCGGTATGTTTCCCAGGCTGGTCTCAAACTCCTGTGCTCGAGTGATTTTTCTGTCTCAAGACTCACGAAGTGCTGGGATTTCAGGTGTGAACCACTGCACCTGGCTGACATGTTCCTTCGGTTCTAAATGTGAATGAGACCCTCAGAGAACTTCAAACACTAAGTCCTTGGATAGTGTAAGTGATCAGTGTTAAGGTGAGAGAATGGTTTTCAACAAATGCAATAAACCAATTATATATACCAAAGGAAATTCTTTATTGTAAACAAGATATAAAGTACAACAAAAGAGATGTTGTGCAAATTGTAAGTCACAAGGTTCTTTTTTTTTTAATTGAGAAAACTTTTTTGTCTTCCAAAGGTCTGAGATTTGATGTCAGAAATCTACACTCAATATACAGAAAAATGTTAAATGGGAAGATAATAGTGACATTTTTCACTATATATTTTAAATAATTGACTTTTGTCACTGTGTATATCATCCACTATATAACAGAATATAACAGAAATACTGTTAACAGAAGTGAATGTTCTAATAATAATTTGTATACTCACCTACATCCACATCCCCAAAAACTCCTATAAATTAAAAGGACACCATTTGTCCATCTGTGAATAATGGTCACTAACTTTCTAATTCAATCAAACAAACATCATATTCTTATAACATAAGGGTGCTTTCCTGATGACATAAGCCATCTTTTTCAAGGAGTTATCTAAAATTCTTGATATCCCTTCTTGATAATATATATTTTCATCTTCAGATCTGTATTCTAAACAAAGTGCAGAGTATCTTAGAGTCTACAGAAAACACATTGGTATACGATTTTCAAATCTACACAAGAAACTGCAGGCAAACTAAAGTTCATCGCAAAATAAAATGCCTAGATATAGTCTTTTGTTAAACTTTCAGAACAAAAATGCAAAAAAAGATTGTAGCTATACCTCAAAGCAATTAAATTAAGGAGGATTCCAATTCTTTGGACCCTCTTAGCAGTTTACAGCTGTTCAATTCCAAATATTAACAATAGTGTAAAAATGATAGTTCTAGATATATTTAATAGCTACATCCACAAAGTTGACTGGAAAGACTAGGAATAGTAAACAAGATAACTCTAGAAAAAGATGACGATATCTGTAGTAACACAAACTGATTTTACATCTCCATCTCTGTACCGTAATGTTTATTTCATCTCTATTTCCTTGAAACCAGTGCTTTAGAAGAATCACATTGAAAAGTTGGTCTCAAGTATAAACAACAAAAGTAAAGTAAAAAATGTGCACATAAACTCAAAACCGGTGCTGTGTTGACCTTATCTGAAACCTTCAAAAAATATTCAAAGGAATAAAAGCTTCCTCATCTCTCTTATGTCGTAAGAAATGAAACCTGTCGTTCTGTCACCTGCCTGTGGCCAAAGCCTGTCTTGTCATCTCTGCCCAGGCTGGGCCTCCACGCCAGGCAGCGGGGGCTCAGCTTTCAGCCCACGCAGGAGGGACACAGACTTGCGGTGGAAGCGTTTTCCATCACCACTGGCTCCCAGCTGTGACCAAAGTTAGTTGACTTTTCACTTTCTGGTCTGTCACTGTGTGGGAGCCGGGGTTGGAGGTAGGGCAATGTCATTTAACTTGCTCACTTCCATTTGCCAGTTTGGTAGCTTCTTGGCCGACAGATGGCGCCGGGCATGCTTGGTCAAATGGTCACTCCTCATGAACCGCCGGTCACACATGGGACAGGCAAACTTCTTCTCACCTGTGTGGGTTCGCCGGTGCCTGGACAGTTCATCAGAACGGGCAAACCTTCTTTCACAACCTTTCCAGCTACAGCTGAAAGGCTTTTCTCCTGGGGAAAAAAAAGAAATTCAGATCACTGTTATACAGTCATCAAACTACTGCAAACTTTATGTTCAATGATAGCTAGATGTATACAAGATACTTTTATTTATTTTTTTGAGTCAGTGTCTCATTCTGTTGCCCAGTCTGGAATAGTTACATGATCATGGCTCACCACAGCCTCTATCTCCTGGGTTCAGGTGATCCTTCTGCCTCAGCCTCCTAAGCAGTTGAGACTACAGGCGTGTGTCACCACATCCAGCTAATTTTTTATTTTTGTAGAGACAAGGTCTTGCTATGTTGCTCAGGCTGGTCTCGAACTCCCGGGCTCAAGCAATTCTCCTGCCTTGGCCTCCCAAAGTGCTGGGATTACAGGTGTGAGCCATCACATCTGGCAGGAGATATATTTTAAAATAATAAAAGATACTACTTATTTATTAATCAATAAACTGTCAAATAAGTGTCAAATGTATACTGCTCCAATTTCATCTTGTTACAATCACATTTAGAAGTCTGCTGGGTGAGGTAGCATGTACCAGCTACTCCAGAGACAGAAGCAGGAGGATCACCTGAGGCCAGCAGTTGAAGGCCAGTCTGGGCAATACCGTGACTTATTTTTTTTTTAAAAAAAGGCAAAAACGAAAATATTTTCTGACCTCAACTATGGTTCTAAGGCTTTAAACATACTTTATTAAAGTAACTTTTACCAAATTATCACTTGAGGTTAAAATAAAAGCGCCTTGATAAAGTCTTGAAGGACCTGGCACTGCTAAGTAGCATTTACCGCACTAGCTAAGGTCAGTTCTTCCTTAATATGACTGGTTATATTTGTGATCACAGACAAAGCCTCCTCATTCAAGCACTAAAGTCATAAACAAGAGTGATTGGTACCTGTGTGTGTTCTTGTGTGGGCCTTCAGATGGGAACTTTTAAAGTATGTCTTGCCACATCCTGGGTGGCTACAGATGTGACTCCTTATCCTTGATGAGTCGATCTGAGGAGTGACTTTGGCTGCCGAAGGGCAAAACCCGGGAGCAGGGGCAATGGGAGAGAGTCTGGTGCCATTTGGGCTCACCACTGGAGGCTTTGGGCTCTGCACAACGGGCTGGGGTACCACAAACATGACAGCGCCTTTGGGCACCTGAGTGCCCATGAACACGACAGGGGGGCAGACGGCGGGCGGCTGGCTGGGCGGAGTGCTGGGAACGACTGTTGTCACGACAGGGTTGTTTGCAGGAAGGGGAACCATCTGGCAGATGACCGGCATAGGCGGCACTCCCCCCGAGGACACTGCAGGTGGAGGGACCAACACCGACTTCTGTTGGGGGGACATGGGGGCTGCTTGAGACCTACAGATGACAGTCTCTGAGGAAGGCACGGGAAAGTCATACAGTGCAGCACCGGCTTTCTCATCAACATCTGCCACTGCGCTCCTCTCACACTTGGGTCTGTTTGGTGACACAGCAGCACATGGTATGTTTTTTCTTGCAGCCTCAGCAGATAGGTGGGTTCTTCTTCGAAAAGAGTTGTCCTGAGAGTTGAGAATGCTGGCCGCTTTCACTGGGCAAGACTGGTGGTTACACTGGGCATCAGCTGTGTGACGAATCACACTTGTTGCCTGAGCCTTGGGGAGCTTGGGAGCAGATACTGGGCTATTTTCTTCCTCTTTGAAAGGTGCAGCAGTGTGAGGCTTGGCAGTATCCGACACTGATTTGAAGTGTCCAGTAGATGGCACTGGTGCTATCAGATGCGACACTTGAGAGGGTTCGAAGTCAGATGGGCTGTAAGGTGGAGTCAAACACTAAAGAGAAGGCAAATACATAAGCAACGACAGCATGAGAAACTTAAGAGTTCATTATGTAAATTACAAGAAACTGTAATTTACACCCATCTTAAAAATACTTAAATACTTACAAACGCTGGGATTGTGTGAAAATCAGGTGTCCCCGGAAGAAGATTCTCCTCCTCTGACATATCAGATACTGGGGTAACAGGTCTGTTTTCAATGTATTTCTTAAAATCAGACTTCCAACTGCAGCTCATTGACATAAGTGCTTCCACAGCTTCAAAGTCACTTTTCTCCGCAGTTTTGTTCCAGAAATACATGCTCTCTTTTGACCTTTCAGAAATAATTTCCATTCTTTCCTCCTATAAAGGCAAAAGATTAAAACTCATAAACCTATCTTTTGTTAAAATCTTGTGAGGTAGGTGACCCACTTTGTGGTTGTGGTAATAAAACTTTTGTTATACTTCCTTTCACATTTAGGCATAAATACTAACATCCTTGCAAGGTAGAGAGAAACTTATTACCAGTAAGGGGACCAAAACTAGAGTTATCAATGCATCTGTGATCCAAAAGAGAAGCACTAGCTTAGAAAAGTTTTGTATTCTTTCCAGAGTAGCCACCTGCAATTGGATCAGACTAAATAACTAAGGGAAGGCTTTTAAAAATACTACAGGTCTGATATGAGGTCTTTTAAGGTACAAATCCCTATAAATAGGCCAAACATTCTTATAAAGACAAAGTGTAGCAGACAGAGCTCTGGCCTGTTGCTGTGGGTCAGACCTTTGGAAAGTCAAATTGCACTTTGGGTCAAAAAAAAAAAAAAAAAAAGCAAATAATAAGCGATCTTCATGCAAATTATATTAGATTTGCTTGAGCCCAGGAGTTCAAGATCAGCCTGGGCAGCATAGCAAGACATCTTCTCAAAAAAAAAAAAAAAAAAATTAGGTTATTTGAAATCTAAAATTAGTTGATAACTTGATCATCTATGGTAAATAGAGATCAAGTAAAATATGTAGGAAAAATCAATTCCAAGCTTTTAGGGCGTTTTCAGCCTCTTCGTGTTTGTGTTCCTCTTTGCTCAATCTACTCGACACAATGGTTTACCATGGGTAACTATGACTAGCTAATGCAATACTACTAAAAACTGGATAATCAAAAAACTCAGTATTCTATGTGGCATTTGCAGAAACTCAGACTGTAAAGAGTCTGCAATAGTCAAAACAGGATCAATTTCAGTTTCTTAAAGAACTGCTTGGTGACAAAATAACAGCACATGTTTTATACTTATTTGTATAACTTCTACCTAGGATTTTTTTTTTTTTTTGAGTTGGAGTCTCACTCTGTCACCCAGACTGGACTGTAGTGGCCGCTCCCGGCCACCGCAGCCTCGACCTGCTGGGCGCCGGCGATCCTTCCGCCTCAGCCTTCCAAGTAGCCGGAACTACAGGCGTGCGCTACCACGCCCAGCTAATTTTTTGATTTATTGTAGAGATGAGGTCTCGCCAAGTTGCCCAGGCAGGTCTCGAACCCGCGGGCTCATGCAATCCACTCACCTCAGCCTCCCAAAGTGCTGGGATTACAGGCTGAGCCACCGAGCCCGGCTCTCTACCTAAGATTTTAAAGTTCTTTACACTTAAAAAAAAAAAAAAAGGCACAGCCCACCACCTCTTCCCTTTTCCGTTAAAAAAAAAAAAGGGTCCAGACAGGTTTGGTTCAAGCAGAGATTGTGTCAAAATATCAAAAAACATTCTCAGTGCTGCTTTTAAGAAATGCACGTCCCTTCGTGTCGAAATCCTAAGGAAACGAGCCACTGCTCTCGAAATATCGCTAACAACGCAATTGCATAATCGCGCCCGCCTTTATGTAAGCTGCAACGGACGGCGCGTGGATGCGTAAAAGCCTCACGAAGCCGGCGCACAGAAAGGAAAAAAGAAAGGCAGGCGGCGGGGAAGGCGAGCGGGAGCTGGGAAGGACAGGAAGGGAGGCGGGGAGGGGAGGAAAGGGAGGGGGCGCGCGGCAGGAAAGGGAAGCGCGGGCGGCGGCGCGGGCGGGGGCGGCGGCGGGGGAGATCCTCGCCGGCGGGGACAGACGGATGGGGCCGCCCCAGCTCGGCGAGGCGCGCGGGTGAGTCACTGGGAACATTCCTCGCCGCTCGCACGTCCCCGCGGCCCCGCCCCCGCCATTGGCCGGCCGGCCCGGCGGCCCAGGCCCCGATTGGCTGCGCGGCCGAGGGTGGGGGCGGCGGAGGCGGGGGCGAGGCATGTGAACAAAGCGTGATCAGCGGCTGCTCGGGGCGCGCAGGAAACGTGAACTGGGAATTGCCGCGCCGTCACCTTTCCCCTACTTCCTGAGCGCGCGGCCCCCGCCCGCGGCCGGCCCGGGGAGGGGCCGCGGCGCCGCCGCCAACCGCCCGGCCGTGCGCGCCCGGCCGCGGGCGGGGCGGGCGGGGCCGCGGGCTCCCCGGGACGCCCGCCCCTGCCGGCTCCCGCGAGCCGCCGTTCCCTTAGGAACCGACAGCGGGGCCGGGCCTCGCTCCCGCCCCTGGCGGAGGCCGGGGGTGGGTCACTCGGGGACGAGAAGCTCCCCGGCGCGCCCGCCCCCGGCCCCCGGCCCCCGCCGCGGCTGCGGGGGGAGGAGCCGGGTCCCCGCGGAAGCCCGGCCGCCGCCCTCCTCCCGCCGCGGCCCCGAGGGCCGGGCCGAGCCCGCCGCGCTTCCCGCCCATGCGGCCCGCAGGACCTCGACCCGCCCGCCCGGCCCCGCGGGCGCGGCCCCCTCCCGCGGGCCCCGGCAGCCCCGGCCGCGCCTGCCGCGCGTCCCCACGGGCCCCAGACGTGCGGCCCCCGCGAGCCCGGCTCCAGACGCGCGGCCCCCGCGTCTCGCGGGCCCGGCTCCCCCGCCCACCTGCCCGCCCTCGCTGCTGGCTCCCGCTCCCACCCTCCCGCCTCTCCCGGGCGTCAGGAGGCGGCCACCTGCCCTCGCCGTGAGAGTCCCCTCCCGACGTGCGGGGGGCGGGGAGGCAGCTCGTCATCCCCTCGGCGGCCGCGGGACCGCGTGTCAGCCCCCGCGCCGACGCCGGGCGCCCCTTGCCCCCGCCCCGGGCTCGCCGCTCAGCAGCCCCCTCCCGCGCCCGTCAGCTGGCAGCCCCCGTCTCGCACGCCTCCGTGCAGACCCCCAAGGTGGGCCGTCTCTCCAGTGGGCACCCCGCCTCCGAATGCGGGCGAGCAGCCCCCTCCCACCCAGGGGTGCATTCCAGGTCCAGACGGGAGCATCCTCCTCCGTGCCAGGTGCAGGGCAGCCCCCTGTTCCTCCCCCTCGTCCTACCCGCCCTGCCAGGGCAGCAGCCCCCTCCCCTCTCCGCCCGCGCCTCCAGTCGTCCTGGTCTCCCTGCGGACTGTCCCTTCCCCTCCTCAGCGCACCTAGCGCAAGACCCCTCTCCCCGTCTCCAGATCCCAGTCCGCCTTCTAGGACCCCCTCCCCAGCACACACGCCCTCGCCAGTGCTCACAGATTGCAGGCAGGCAGCCCCTTCCTTCCCTCCGGCTCCGCTGCAGCCAGGCGTGGCTGAGGTCAGGGGCTCGGGGTTCGCGTCCCCGCCGGCCCCCCAGACACGAGGAGGCAGGGAAGGACGGGGACATCCCCAAGTGACTTACCGCAGTCTGCTGGAGAGAGGCCCCGAAGTTGAGCATGGCGGGCTGCCTGGACGCCGGCGGCGAGCTGACTGGCTGCTGGCTGCCTGGCCACAGACGGCACCCGGAGACACTCGACGCCGCTCCCGCTGCCGCCGCGCTGCGCGCCGTCTGCCCCCTCCCCATTCAGGTAGCCGCTCCGCCTGCCTCGCGCCGCGGGCGGGGGCGGGGGCGGAGCCTGCGGCCGGCCAATCCGCTGCAAAGGTGTGTGAGGCGCCGGCCAATGGGCTCGCGGCGCCACGCGTGATCAGCGACTGCCCGGCGGCGTGAAGCTGGTGTCAGTGGAGCGTGTGCTCGGTCCCCGGCGGCGTGTTCCCTCGGCCTGCCCCGGGGAACTCCGCGGCCTCCCGGCTCCGCGCTGCGCCCCGGCGCTCGCCCGCCTCTCGCCGCCCGGCTCCCGACCCGGCCGGAGGGGCGGCGCCGCGGGGCCTGCCGGGGAGGCGCGGCGACGGCGGCGCGCCAGGCCCTGAGGGCCGGCCCCACGTGGGGGTGGGAAGCCCGCTCCGCCCCGTCCCCTCCGCGCCGGCCGCGGCTCAGCCCGCCACGGAGTGGGCGGGACGCCGGGCGGGCGGGGGGGCGGCGGCTGCGAGCCCAGGGGCCCCGAGCCAGGAGCTCTGCCCTGGAAGCGCCGTCCTCTCGCGCGTCTGGCGAGAAGGCCGAGCCCGGGGGCCGGCTCGGCTGCAGATCGGACGCGTTGCCCGGGTCTGCCTCGCTGAGCCGTGGGGAGCCCCGGCGCGGGGCGGGGGGACCTGTCACCGAGCCGACACCTGCTCGCGCGCCCCCTCCCGCCCCCGCCCCGGCCTCCCGCGCGGGCTCGCCCGCCCCATCTGCGGCGCTGGCGCGGCGCCCGCCCCGGCGCGCCCCGCCCGTCCTTCCTCCTGGGCGACCCAGAGGCGGGTGTGGGGACTGCGGGAAGCCCCGAGAGCCGGACCAATGGCGTGGCGGGGAGCCGCGGACCCGGGGTTTGGTCCTTCCCTGGCGCCGGCACTGGGCTGCGGAATCGAGTTTGAGCTCGGAGCGGGTGAAGTTTAGATGGCAGTCTCCAAGCTGCTTGAAAGGCAGACCCCACCCCCGGCCCTGGCCTCTGGAAGCGCCCTGCCTAGAAACCGCTGATGGGGCGGGGTCTCCCAGGGTCTTCAGGCTCCCGCTGGAGCACGCCTGCAGGTGGGTTGCTGTCCAGGTCAAAGACACGCGGTCCCGGAAGCCGCCGCCGCCGCTGCCACCCCACCCACGCCCTCGAGCCGGTCTGCGGCCAGCTGGGTTTCTGAAAGGAAGCTCGTCGGTGCGCCGCGCCCCGGGCTGGGGCCGGGGCCGGGGCCTCCTGATCTGGAAAGCCCGTGGCACTGCTTTGGCGCCCGATTCGCCCCCCTTTCGGCCGTTTGTGCCCGCTCACAGCCGCTGCTGTTGGAGAGGGCGGCAGTGGGAACGCGTCTTAAAGCTAACCGGAGATTGTATCTCCTTTGGACAGGCTGAACCCGAAAAATCATTGCCTTGATGCGAGCAGTCCCTAACTGAAGGGCCAGCAACGCAAGGGTATTTCTTTCCCAATAACCAGAGAATGAGCATAGAAAGGGATTCATTGTTGAAGCAACTGGGTCTGAACACCTTCCGATGGTTCCTTCTGGTATATCTAAGGCCCGGGCTAGCCAACAACAATAGTAATGGTAATAATACTATCCGCCAATGCCAGAGAGGCCCAAGGCAGGTTGAGGCCGGACTGGCCTCCTGTCGCTCCCCTCCGGAGTCTGCTGGACGAGAGCCAGCTCAGCAGCCTCGCAGCTCTTCCTGGCTTCCTCCACCCCAGGCCCCTGCTTCTGTCTGCAGGGTGTCCCTCCCTGCAGGCTTCCTTCCCTTGTGCTGTCCCATCCTGTTGACCCGAGCCCGAGGGCTGGAGCAGCTGGCCTTGGGCACCTGTAGCCGCAGAGGAAGCTTTGGCGTGTGCCCCGCCAGCAGGCCTGCTTTCCTTCCTGTCGGGAGCCGCCCCTCGGGTGGACCCGCCAGACCCTCCAGGGCTAAACCCTGTTACTTCCTCAGGAATGTGGAGCCTGCTGGCAGGGCTCCTCAGCATGCAGAGAAGCAGGGAGCATTCCTGACTTTGGGGAGTGATTCAAAACAGGAAAGAAAAGAGAAAAGGGGTAGGAGGAACCGTGTGGTTGTGGCACAATTCCTAGAGATTCAGAGGAAGATGTTCTCCAGGCCCTCAGACTCTACACATCCGAAATGACAATTGCCTTTCTACTCCTTACTGGATGTGCGCCTGGTCTCCCCCCCAGTCTTCACCTTCTTCAGTCCTGGATCCCATGGGTCCACAGGTCTCTTCATTATCACTCAAGGTCAGTCTGTCATCGACCCTTGCCTGGATTAAACAGTCTGCAGTCCCTGCCTAACCTCCACCCAACCCCAGGTGGCTTTCCAGCAGTGCCCAAACTCCACACTGTGACCAGAAAGACCTTTTTTTCTTCTGAGTCAGTCTCATTGTCACCCAGGCTGGAGTGCAGTGGCACACTCACCGTCACCGCAGCCTCAGCTTGCTGGGCTCAGGTGATCTTTCTGCCTTAGTCTTCCAAGTAGCTGGGATCACAGTCGCATGCCACCATGCCCGGCTAATTCTTCTTTCTCTTTTTTTTTTTTTGAGTTGGAGTCTCACTCAGTCTCCCAGGCTGGAGTGCCTTGGCACACTCAGGGCCAACCCAGTGTCAATGTGCTGGGCTCCAACAAGTCTTCCACCTCAGCCTTCTGAGTACCTGGAACTACAGGTGTGTGCTACCACGCCCAGCTAATTTTTTAATTTATTGTAGAGGCAAGGTCTCACCAAGTTGCTCAGGCTGATCTCGAACCTGCAGGCTCAGGCAATTCACTTGCCTCGGCCTCCCAAAGTGCTGAAATTACAGGCCAAGCCACCAAGCCCGGTCTTAGAAAGGCTTTTTAAAAAGTCAGAATTAGTTGGGTGCTGTGGCTCACACCTGTCATCGCAGCACTTTGGGAGGCAGAGGTGAGGGAATCACTTGAGGCCAGGCATTTGAGACCAGCCTGGGCAGCATAGTGAGATCTGGTCTCTACAAAAAAAAAAATTAGTCAGGTGAGATGGCATATGCTTGTAGTCCCAGCTACTCAGGAGGTTAAGACAGAAGGAACACCTGAGCCCGGGAGGTCAAGGCTATGGTGAGCTGTGATCCTGTGAGACCCTGACTCAAAAAAAAAAAATAAAAAAGTCACAATCCAATTACAAAACTCCCTACTTAAAAATGATTCTTGGCTCCTGTTGCCAGGGAATAAAAGGCCACACCCAGTCTGCTCCAGCTACAGTGCTCTCCTAGTCCTCTCCAGCTGTCTCCCAACCAGACGTACCCTCGCCTGCAGCCACAGTAGACAACTTGCTGTTCCCAGACCCTTAGTACAGTGTCATGTCAGCACGCCAGAGCCTCATTCAGAAAACATTGTGTTGCTCTTGCCTTTGTTTATCCACGCCATTCCACAGCTATTTGTTGAGCATCTACGATGTGTGGCAGGGACTGTTTCAGGCATTGGGACAACAGCAGTGACTAAGACAGGCCAGGTTCCTGCTCACAGAAAGCCTGGATGAGAAGACAAAGACAAGCAGACAGCATACCTGTAGATACAGAAAAGTATCACAAAAGTGAGTTCACTGCAGTGCAAGTAATTGTAGCAGAGTGGTATGGTGGTATGGCTGTGCCTGGGTGGCTGGGTTGGTGTGGGGGGTGGGAGAAGCTGGCTCTGAGGATGACACTGCTCCGCTGCAGACCTCATGAGTGGAGAGGAAGAGCCAGGGAAAATGCACCTAACCACAGCACTGCAGAGGCAGGGCTTTGCAGCGGGAGGGAGCAGCCTGTGGGATGCACATGGCCTGTTGTGGAGGCCTGTTGTGGAGGGCGCTGGGAAAGTGGGTAGGGCTGAGCTGGAGAGCAAGGCAGGGGGAGTTCAAAGGTCACGGAATGAATGGGATTTTCTTGAACATGCAAGGTGAGGCCATGTTGTCTCAAGAAATGAGCATTTTGCCTTCCTGGCTTTCAAGACTTTGCTCCAGTGTCACCTTGCTGGAGTTTTCCTTAGTAATACCCAGGTGAAGTCTTTCTCCTCCTCTGCTCCCAGAGCTTTTCATCCACACCTTCATGCTGGGAACAGAGCACTTATCACAGCTGTTGCGAGATCTGTTTGACGATACTGAATCCTGCCCGCGCTCCTCCGACCTGAGCCCCTCCAAGATGGTGGCCGTGCCATAATTGTCTTTTTCTTTTATGTATTTATTTTGTTGTTGTTGGGTGTTTTTGTTTGTTTTTAGAAATAGAGTCTCATTCTGTCACTCAGGCTGGAGTACAGTGGCAAGATTGTAACTCACTATAGTCTCAAACTCCTAGGCTCCAGGTGGTGATCCTACCGCCTCAGCCTCCTGAGTAGCTGGGACTACAGGCATGCATCAGCATGCCAGACTAATTTTTTTTTTTTTTTGAGTTGGAGTCTCACTCTGTCACCCAGACTGGAGTTCAGTGGCCGCTCCCAGCCACCACAGCCTCGACCTGCTGGGCTCCAGCGATTCTTCCGCCTCAGCCTTCCAAGTAGCTGGAGTTACAGGCACACACTACCACACCCGGCTAATTTTTTGATTTATTGTAGAGATGAGGCCTCGCCAAGTTGCCCAGGTGGGTCTCGAACCCGCGGGCTCAGGCAATCCACTCACTTCAGCCTCTCAAAGTCGCGGAATTACAGGTTGAACCACTGAGCCCAGCTCAGACTAATTATTTATTTATTTATTTATAATCGTGGTCTTGCTATGCTGCCCAGGCTGGTCTTGGACTTCTGGCTTCAAACAATCCTCCCACTTCAGCCCTCCAAAGCAGTAGGATTAATAAGCATGAGCCAACCATGCCCAGCCCATATTCACCTTTTCAATACACTATCTGTTCTGTAGCACTCAAAATTTTTTTTTTTTTTTTTTTTTGAGTTGGAGTCTCACTCGGTCACCCAGATTGGAGTGCAGTGGCCGCTCCCGGCCACCGCAGCCTCGACCTGCTGGGCTCCGGTGATCCTTCCGCCTCAGCCTTCTGAGTAGCCGGAATTACAGGCGCGCGCTACCATGCCCGGCTGATTTTTGGATTTATTGTAGAGATGAGGTCTCGCTGCCCAGGCGGGTCTCGAACCCACGGGCTCAGGCAATCCATTCACCTCAGCCTCCCAAGGGCACGGGATTACAGGCTGAGCCACCGAGCCCGGCTAAGATTTTTTTTTTTAATGGAGGAAGTAAAATTATAGGTTGTCTGGGAAGACTTACTTGGGCTATAGACAGAATGTGGATAAACGCCTGGGCAGAAGTGTGTGTCGTTCTATACCTTTCTCTTAGCTTGTGTCATGGCAGGGCCAGACATGGAAAACCATAGTCTTAGCCACGAGCAAAAGAAAGTCCTTGGGCAGTAGTTCAAATATTGCTGGCCCTTCCTACTGGTGGTGCTGGTGTCTTCTTAGATCAAAATCACGAAGGAAGTGGGAGGGGTGCTGACATGTAGAAGTCCTTCAGTTCAGTAAGGACATTAGGACGTGGCATACCCGCTAGACATCTTCCCTCTATGACTTACAGTCCGTGGGGCTCATCACCATCCACTTGATCCTTGCTCTACCACATGCCAGGCACTAGCCGCACACTGAGGAACAACCCTAAGAAAGATGCGCTTCCTGTGTTGAAGGAGCTTCTGGCATGGTGGGAGACATATACAGGCAAGCCAGCCACTGCTTTGGAGTATGGCAAATGCTAAGATGGGGGTGTGCACAGAGGGTCCTGGGGGCCCCTGGGAAGGAGTCGGGGAAGGCTTCCTCCAGTTGATCTGTGAGCTGAGGAGTGGAAGGGTGGAGGTGGAGAGCAGAGAGCACTGGGGAATCAAGATGCTCTGAACTGTCTGGATCACAGATTTGAGAGGCAGGATGAGGAGCTTAGGCTGTTAAGGAAAACAGCCCAGAACACGAAGGGCCTTTGTGTGCAGTGCTGAGGACTGCAGGAGTGGGACTTTCATCCTAGGGACAGTGAGGACCTACTAAGAGATTTTAGCGAGGGCTGGACTCTCATCCTGGCCCATCGCAGAGAATGGAGCAGAGGGGTGGGCGTCTCTCACTAGGGAGGAAGCTTTGCTAGCAATGGAGGCAGGAAAGATGAGGCTGGCTTGAACTAAGCTGCAGCGGCAGGCCCAGAGAGGTTGGAACAGAGGTGCCTGGCACAAGCGGGATTTGAATGTGGGCATGAGGAAGAGGGTGGTATCAAGGAGGACTGCCAGGTTTGTGGCTTGATTCACTGGAAGAAACAGGACAAAAGCAGGACACCATTGCCCAAGGTGGGGGCCACAGAGAGGTGGAACAGGCGAGGGTGGAGAGGAAGAAAATGCTGAATTTCAGGTCTGGGGCCCGGGAGAGAAAGATCCTGGCTAGAGATGAAAGTTTGGGAGTCATCACTGTATGGGTGGCAGTTGAAGCCAGGGGAGGGGTTGAAATCCCCCAGGGAAAAAAAAAGAACCGGAGAGAGAAGAGAACAGGGGAGGGTGGTGCGGGCTGTGGGCCCACAGGCAGAGGAGGGAGACTGGAGGGACAGGCACATGGTGACATACTACAAGGGTGACACAGCAAGGACTTCTTTCCTGTGCACCACACTTGGGGTTTCCTGGTCTAGTGCAGTGTGGATGAAAGGATGGCCGGGCTGACTCAGAAAGTGAACATGTCAGACAGAGCAGAGAAATACACATCCCTTCTAGCCAGTGAGCATTATTCGTTATTTGCATTATACCAATGACCTTTTTTTTTTTTTTTAGTCAGAGTCTCACTCTGTTGCCCAGGCTAGAGTGCAGTAGCACGCTCACAGCCACTGCAACCACAACCTGATGCGCTCAGGCAATCCTTCCACCTTGGCCTTCTGAGTAGCTGGAACGATAGGCGCATGACACCACACCTGGCTAATTTTTTGATTTATCATAGAGTCAAGGTTTTCTAAGTTGCCCAGGCTAGTGTCAAACCCCAGGGCTCAGGTAGTCCTCTCACCTCAACCTTCCAAAGTGCTGGGATTTCAGACGTGATTCATCGCACCTGGGCCCCAGTGACCATGGTTTTCAAGCTTATGAACATTTAAAAAAAATCTTGAACTCCGTATGCTGGGTAAGTTGTTTCTAAAGGTGTCAGCCTCCCCTCTTCCCCCACACCCCACCCCACATCACCTTTCGCACCGTGACTCTGCCATTTGTGCATCTGGAGGTGGTGTCTGTTTCCCCACCCCTCAATTCTGGGTTGTCCCCACCAGTAGAATCCAGGGTGGTGTCGTGGGACTTCCATGACTAGGTCTCAGAAGACTTGTGAGTTTCTGTTTTCATCCTCTAGGAAACCGGCCACTAGACAGAGGAGCTCGGGCTCAACTGCTGAATGACGAGAGAATATTTGGAAAGAGAATGGGCAGGTGAGGACTAAGGCACTGCAAGCAGCTGGAACCAGCACTCCAGACATGTGACCAGGGCCATAGGGACCCGCCAGCTCCAGTCCCACGGGCCCAGCTGACATCATGTGTAGCAGAGCTGAGCCATCTCAGGGATCCCTGACCCACAGAACCATGCATGATACCTAGAAGAGTATCCGGGGGCCCTGCCCCCCTCTACCGCACAGCCCCTCACTCCAACCTCCGTCCGTAGGAGTGTCCTTGGGTTTGGGGTGGTTTGCTACTCCACAAGCAATGGCTGACATATTTGGTGTGTCTTTGTTTCTACTCTGGAACGACAGCCACAGTGTTCAAAATATACATTTTATGAGTTCCTTTAAAAGAAAGAGAGAGAAGGAGGAAGGAAAGAAGGAAGGAAGGAAGGAAGAATCTAGGCTGAGTGCAATAGCTCGTGCCTGTAACCCCAGCACTTTGGGAGGCCAAGGCAAGAGGATCACTTGAGCCCAGGAATTTGAAACCAGCCTAGGCAGCACAGTGAGACCTCATCTCTACAAAAAATTAAAAAATTAGTTGGGTGTAGTGGCATGGCTCCTGTAGTCCCAGCTACCTGGGAGGCTAAGGTAGAAGGATCGCCTGAGCCCGGGAGGTCGAGGCTGTGGTGAGCCGTGAGTGTGACACTGCATTCCAGTAACAGAGTGAGACTCTGATTCAAAAAAAAAAGCATCTAAACTACCTGAGACAAAGTGAGACCCTGATTTAAAAAAAAAAAGCATCTAAACTACCTGAGAGAAAGTCCCAGGAAGAAGAACTAGAAAACCCAACAATGTAGAAAAAGAAGCAAAATTAGAGTAAGAAATACATTTTTTAAACTTAGAGGTATTAAGAAGTATGGAGATCTGGCAGGAAATGTCCCACACCACCACCAAGCACTCTACGGAGCATTCTAATATGGAAATAAATGTGAATTAGGAAGAAAGGGAGTGCTCCTTGATAAAAAGCCTGCTACACCAGTTGTTGTTTGGTTCACTCAGAATATGGGAGCCCCAGCCAAGCGTGGTGACTCACACCTGTAATCCCAACACTTTGGGAGGTGGAGGTGAGAGGATAGCCTGAGTCCAGGGGTTTAAGACCATCCTGGGCAACTTGACAAGACCTCATCTCTACAATAAATCAAAAAAATTAGCTGGGCATGGTGGCGCATGGCTGTAGTTCTAGCTACTTGGAAGGCTGGGGCTGAAGAATCATCTGAGCCTAGTAGGTCGAGGCTGCAGTGGCCGTCAGTGAGCCACCACACTCCAGTCTGGGCAAGAGTGAGACTCCTACTCAAAAAAAAAAATTAAGGATAAACATAAAAAAGAATATGGGTGCCCTAATTTGACCCACTGTAGAAAGTCCAAGGTATATTATAACACTTTACATAGGGAGATTTTTGGTTAAAAAAAATTTTAGGCTGAGTGCAGTGGCTCACACCTGTAATCCCAGCACTTTGGGAGACCAAGGCAGAGGGATCGCTTGAGCCCAGGAGTGGGATCCCAGCCTGGGCAACATAGCAAGACCTCATCTCTACAAAAAATAAAGCAATTAGCTGGGCATGGTGGCATACTCCTGTAGTCCTGGCTACTTGAGAGGTTGAGGCAGAAGGATCTTGTGAGCCCAGGAGGTCAAGGCTGCGATGAGCTGAATTGTGCCACTGCACTCCAGGCTTGTGAGGCTCTTCTGAGTACTCTTGGGCTAGTTATTAATATTTTAACTTTCTTAGCCTCAGTTTCCTCGACTATCACAGGAGGGTCAGGTAACTCTACCCAAGAAAATCAGGGGTACTGAGAAGAGTTTAAGACAATTTATGTGCAAACATTTGTGACAAAGACTGAGGCAGTGCTTCTCAAACTCTAATGGAATGGAATCTCTTGGGGAGCTGACAGCAGACCCTGATTTACTGGGTTTGGGTTAGGTCCCAAGATCCTGCATATTTTACCAAGCAGTACCCCAGGTGATACATAAACTGCTATTCTGAGAACCACACTTTGAGTAGCAAGGGTGCAAAATACTCTACAAATGATCCTTGTTGTTACTTACTGCCATTTTAATATTCTATCCACCCTTCTGTCCCAAGTAGAATGACAGCTGAAGATGGAGGGGGGCCACGCACAGCTCATTTAGCAAGACCAGCCTTCTGCCCGTCAGGACACTCTAGTCTTGCAGATCACCTCCCCTTCCCTGACCCCCACCCCAGGCTGTGATGAAGACTGCCCATGGCCAAGTCAAATAATGCCTCCATGTGTATTCCCAATAGGGGGATTGCTGGGTCATATGGAAGGTCGATTTCTAGTTCTTTCAGAAATCGCCACATCGTCTTCCAAAGAGGTTGCACTGGTCTGCATTCTCACCAGCAGTGTAGAATCATTCCTTTTTCTCCGCATCCTCGCCAGCATCTGTTGTTGTTTGTTTTATTAATGAGAGCCATTCTAACTAAGGTTAGGTAGTACTCAATGTGGTTTTGATTTGCATTTCTTTGATGATTAGTGAGGCTGAGCACTTTTTAATGTGTCTGTTGGCTGCCTGTATATCTTCTTTTGAGAAGTGTCTATTCATGTCTCTTGCCCACTTTTTAGTGGGACTGTTTATTTTTTTCTTTTCAGCGCATTTGAACTCCTTGTAGATTCTAGATGTTAGGCCTTTGTCAGATATACAGTTGGCAAATATTTTTTTCCAGTCTATGGGCTATCTCCCTACTCTCTTGATGGTTTATTTTGCTTTGCAGAAGCTCGTCAGTTTGATGAGGTCCCACTTGTTTATTATTATTATATTTACTTATCACTAAAGGACCAGTAAAATATGGCAGATGCACCTTTTTTTTTTAAAGTAGGAGTCTCATTCTGTTGCCCAGGCTGGTGTGCAGTGGCACCATCATGGCTCACTGCAGTTTTTTTTTTTTTTTTTTTAGTTGGAGTCTCACTCTCACCCAAACTGGAGTGCAGTGGCCACTCCCGGCCATTGCAGCCTAGACCCACTGGGCTCCGGCAATCCTTCCGCCTCAGCCTTCCGAGTAGCTGGAATTACAGGCACGTGCTACCATGCCCAGCTGATTTTTTGATTTATTGTAGAGATGAGGTCTTGCCAAGTTGCCCAGGCGGGTCTTGAACCGCAGGCTCAGGCAATCCACTCACCTCAGCCTCCCAAAGTGCGGGATTACAGGCTGAGCCACCAAGCCTGGCTCACTGCAGTCTTGATCTCCTAAGCTTACGTGATCCTTCAGCCTTAGCCTCCTGAGTAGCTGGGACTACAGGCACACACCACCATGCCCAGCTAATTTTTTAAAAAATTTTTTTGTAGAGACAAGGTTCAGCTATGTTGTCTAGGCTGGTCTCCAACTCCTCAGCTCAAGCAATCCTCCTGCCTCGGCCTCCTAAAGTGCTGGGATTACAGGCATGAGTCACTGCTCCTGGCCAGAAAGGTTCATTTTTAAGAGTACTTTCTTACCACTGCCCTCCTGAGATGGGAGGTCTAACACTTATTGTTACACACCCAACTAATGGAATGAAAAGGCCCTCACTGCTAAGTAAGGCAAGAGCAACTCGGTAGTGAAGTGGGGTTGGTCTGGGGCCTGGCTCTGAGGTGCCATCAGAGTGGAGTGGGCAGTTTCAGCTGCAGAAGTCATTTGCCATCTGCTAGGACTGCGGTGGGGAGTGGGGAGAGGGTTGGTTTCTACTGCCTGCTGCTCCGGGTTAGAACCCAAGCCCCAAGCAGATGCAGAATATCTAAACTTCAATGTGGGCACTGTCTGCTGCAGAGCAGCACGGGTTCCCTGGTGCATCCAGCTTTGAAGTCGCTGCCAGTCCAGTTGTAAGCAGTCTGGGAGGACTTGCAGCCTGCTGCTCTGTGGTGTTCTATCCTTCTCTCACCTCTCCCGCATCCCCACCCTTCCCCTCATACCCCACTGGCCTGAGTTCACACAGCTCCACCTCTTGGGGCATTGTGGGGATACCAACACTGGAGAAGGTACAGGACACACAGGGAGGAAAAAGTGGAAGCAGAGGGAGAAGGGCTGGCGTGGAAGGTGATGTAGGTCCTTCTGCAAGGGCGAACAGGGGGAAAGATCAGTGTATCTCAACCTTGGCTGCATGTTAAAGTCACCCCTGGGAGTTCTTGAAAATCCCTGCTTCAGGCTGGGCACAGTGGCTCGTGCCTGTAATCCCAGCACTTTGGGAGGTGGGAGGCCGAGGTGAGAGGATCTTTTGAGCCCAGGAGTTTGAGACCAACCTGGGCAACATAGTGAGACCTCGTCTCTCCAATATCTCTGTGTGTGTGTGTGTGTGTGTGTGTGTGTGTGTGTGTGTGTGTGTTCGTGTCCAATAAATGTGTCTCTTAAAAAAAAAATTCCCCAGTTCAGCCTCACCCAAGACCACTTTAGTCAGCATCTCTGGGTTGAGACCCAGACACCAGCGTTCTTAAAGTCCCGCAAAATGATTCCAACATGTAGCTAAGGTTGAGAACCACAGCTCCAGATTCAGGAGACTTGGGTCTTGACTCCAGCTAAGCCATTCCTAGCCAGTGTGGCACAGGGAAAGTACTTATCCACTTTCTCCTCAGTTTTCTTACCTATAAAATGAGGGGATTACCTTGCAAATGTATTTGGCCAAAAATAACACAATTTTGACCCCAGGGATCATTTTCTAAAATGAGTTTCTAGTTTTGAAATTCTAAGAGTCCATTCAAATGGCTGTTGAAAGTCAAGGTGAGGTTTAAATTCTGAAGTGTCTTAAAGTGATTGAAGAGTTGTTTTCTTCACCCACAAATCCTTCCAGCAAGTCTGGTTAAAAAAAAAACAAAACAGGTAACTTTCTAGGGCTTTCTTTAATAAGAGGAAATGTCTTTCTCCCTCCATTGCACAAGACTTCAGGGAAAGAACAGTGGTTCTGTTTGTCTCTCCTCTCTCATTGTTAGTTAGCTGAAGAATTAGGCAACTGTGGAGAAAAGATCCCCGATGCTTACTCACAGTCCTGGTCTCTCTCATCTGAGGATTGTTGCTCCTAGGCAAGGACATTTAACATGTATCCACTTAAAAAGAGAATCACGGTTTTGTAATCAGTGGGGGAAAGTTTGATTGGAACTTCCTACTGAGAAGTGAAACTAAAAGATATTAAAATACCACTTATTAGGCTTAACAAATCCAGGTTATAATTGCAACTATGCACTAATTGTTAAGAAACAAATGATGTGTTAATTACTTTTCTCAGTAACTGATAAAATGGTCATAACATCTTTCATTTTACTTGGGATCTTTAAAGCCTATGATAGAAGAGGCGGGTTTTTTGTTTTTGTGTGTTTGTTTTGCAAACTAAAGAGTTTATCAGCCAGACTCGGTGGTGGCTCAGCCTCTCATCCCAGCCTTTTGGGAGACTGAGGATTGCCTGAGCCCGCGAGTTCGAGACCCGCCTGGGCGACTTGGTGAGACCTCATCTCTACAATAAATCAAAAAATTAGCTGGGCGTGGTAGCATGCGCCTGTAGTTCCAGCTACTTGGAAGGCTCAGGCGGAAGGATCCCTGGAGCCCAGCAGGTTGAGGTTGTGGTGGCCGGAAGCGGCTACTGCACGCCAGTCTGGGTGACAGAGTGAGACTCTGACTCAAAAAATAAATAAAAATAAAGAGTTTATCGATTTTCCTGAAAGTCTCCCTTCATCCTTTGATATGTAAATCATTTTCTTTAGAAGGGCCTATGTGGTACCATCTTTCTCAACATTCTGTTCAATTGTGAACTGGTCTAAACGCACCGAATCTTTATATGTCAATGTCTTTGCTTGAGATTCAAGCAATTCTCCAGTATTACTGTTGTCAACTTCATGCAATCCTGTATCTTTTGCAGATTTTGCAGCTTCACTCTTAAGGCAGTTTGTATAATTTATTTGTTATATTTGTTAAGTTTTTACAATGGCCAGAGACTGACCCACTGAGACTACTGGTGGAATAGTAGCCTTAGGTGAGAAGTGATGTTTTAGTGGGAGCCAATATTATAAGTAATTGATTTATTAGTGAATATTTTCACTACTCAACTTCTTAACTTCAAGGAATTGGATAATGAACACTTGAGTAATTATAAATATACATCTGCTTATGCTATATTGTTCCCATATTACACAAAAGAGGCAAATGTATACTAGTTAACACAAATTATTACACCTTTTATTTGAATGTGGCATTACAGACAATGTTACTATTTCTTATATCTGGGGATGTGGGCATGTTAACTGAGTTGTAGTGACTGTGTCCTCAGAAAGAAAGTGATCACCAGTTTTTCCGTAATCATAACAGTAATCTCTAACACATTGAGCCAAGGCTCCGTGCCAAGCCCATTACCATATTTATAGCAGCTCTATAATCGATGGGCATCATACTATCTCCATTTTGCAAATAAGCTCACAAGCATACTCTGTGTTGTCAGCTCCTGCCGAAATAACTGGAAGTGTTCTGTAACCGCTTCACATGTAGAAAGCCTTTCTCCTTAGTCTAGTCTGAAAAAGCATTTCCTTGGCCCTGGACAGGAAACTAACTCTGTATATATGGCTTTCTAGCCCAGATGTTCATGGCCCAGTCCTGAGCTGGGTTGGATTCCTCTGGCATCAGCTCGAACCCTACCAGCGTGGCCCCCTCAGCCCTCTGCTTCAACATCCCACGTGCTCAGATGCCCACCACCTCCCAAGGCACCTCGTTCCCTTTTATTTTTTATTTTATTATTACTGATGAGTCAGAGTCTCACTGTTGCCAGGCTGGAGTGCACTTGCACAATCATGGCTCACCGCAGCTTCAACCACCTGGGCTTAAACGATCCTTCCACTTCAGCTTCCTGAGTGCATGGGACTACAGGTGTGGACCACCCCCAGCTAATTTTTTCTTTCTTTTTTTTTTTTTATAGAGACTATGTCTTGCTTTATTGTCCAGGCTGGTCTCAAACTCCTGGGGTCAAGCAGCCCTCTCACTTTGGCCTCCCAAAGTGCTGGATTATAGGCGTGAGCCACCGTGCCCAGCCTCTTTTTCTTTATAAATAATTGTAGTTGTTCACACGTTTTTCCTTGGGCCAAGAGGAAATCATCCTCCTTGTAGTTTCTACACCTCCAATCCCTGTTCCCCAAACAAACAGAACTCCTTTTTTGTGTGAGAGCCCTTCCTAGAGCGGGGGCCTGATCACCTGAGCAGTATGAGAGTCTCCCTGCTTACACGTGGCTTACACGTGGGACTCACTTGTTCAGCAGGTCATAAACCTAGAAAAAGAGATTTTACTGGAATCGAGTAGTCAATTAGTGAAGTCAATTAGGACCAATTGAAGAAAGGTTACACATAGGCCAATACATTACTTGTAATGGTGTTTGCATTTTCCTAAACAAGAGGTTTTTTTTCCCCCTAGACACTGGTGTAAAAGGTGTCTAAAACTACTAACAGGAATGTGGTAAGAAGGGTCATACTGTTGATAATTCACTTCCGGGCACAGTTAGAGGCTCCCCGGGGTGGTGCTTCTGCATTTGTTTGTTTGTACACCCTTCCAGTTTCTTTTGACAGCTGACGTCTCTCTTTTTTAAAATTTTTTTAAATTTTTACTTTTTTATTTTTTGAGTCGGAGTCTCACTCTGTTGCCCAGACTGGAGTGCAGTGGCCACTCCCGGCCACTGCAGCCTTGACCTGCGGGGCTCCGGCGATCCTTCCGCCTCAGCCTTCCAGGTAGCTAGAACTACAGGCGCGCGCTACCACACCCGGCTAATTTTTGATTTATTGTAGAGATGAGGTCTCGCCAAGTTGCCCAGGCAGGTCTTGAACCCCGCAATCCACTCACCTCAGCCTCCCAAAGGCGCGGGATTACAGGCTGAGCCACCGAGCTCGGCTTTTTTTATTTTTTTTAATCATTATTTTTTATTATGATACTGTGGGGGTACAGTTAAGGGTTAGGTATACAAATATGCTTCGTTCAGGCACCCTTGTTGATAGGAGGTGTCTCCCCATCCCCAGACAGATATTTACTACCGTTAATCCCATCTCCCTTCCCCACGCCCCCGTAGTTTCCCACCACTGTCAGTCATTTTCTTATAGTATTACGTTGGATGTTCAAGGTCCACTATATGAGTAAGAACATGTGATACTCAGATCTTTGTTTCTGTGAGAGATAACTCAGTATTACAGACTCCAGTTCCATCCAGGTTGCTGCAAAATTCATGATTTTGTTCTTTTTTATGGCTGCGTAGTATTCCATCATGTATATGTACCACATTTTTAAAATCCAGTCCTCTTTTGATGGACAGCATGGTTGCTTCCAGGTTCTTGCTATTGTGAACAATGCTGCAATAAACATTCATGTGCAGGTATATTTTTTATAGAATGATTTGAGTTCTTCAGGGTATATTCCCAGTAGGGGGATTGCAGGGTCGTATGGGACGTCGATATTTAGAGCTTTTAGGAATCGCCATACTGTTTTCCACAGAGGTTGCGCTAGTTTGCACTCTCACCAACAGTGTAGAAGTGTTCCCTTTTTGCCACACCCTCTCCAGCAACTGTTATTTTTTGAGTTATTGATCATTGCCATTCTGACTGGAGTTAGGTGGTATCTCAGTGTGGTTTTGATTTGCATCTCCCTGATGATTAGTGAGGTTGAACATTTCTTCATGTGTCTGTTGGCTGCTTGGATGTCTTCCTTTGAGAAGTGTCTGTTCATATCTTTTGCCCATTTTTTTTTTTTTTTTGAGTTGGAGTCTCACTCTGTCACCCAGACTGGAGTGCAGTGGCCACTCCTGGCCACTGCAGCCTCGACCTGCTGGGCTCCAGCGATCCTTCCGCCTCAACCTTCCACGTAGCTGGAACTACAGGCGCGTGCTACCATGCCCGGCTAATTTTTTGATTTATTGTAGAGATGAGGTCTTGCCTGTCCAGGCAGGTCTCGAACCCGTGGGCTCAGGCAATCCACTCACCTCAGCCTCCCAGAGGCGCGGGATTATAGGCTGAGCCACCGAGCCCAGCTTTTTGCCCATTTTATAATGGGGTTGTTTGTTTTTTTCTTTTCAGCGTGTTTGAGTTCCTTGTAGATCCAAGATGTTAAGCCTTTGTCAGACCTGGAGTTGGCAAATACTTTTTCCCAGTCTGTAGGCTGTCTCCCTGTTCTCTTGATGGTTTCTTTGGCTTTGCAGAAGCTTGTCAATTTAATGAGCTCCCACTTGTCTATCTTATCTCTTATGGCCTGTGAGTTTCAGGTTTTGTTCAGGAATTGGATGCCAGTTCCAATTTCCATGAGGGTATGTCCTTCATTTTCTAAGGTTCTTATGGTTTGAGGTTTTACATTTTGGTTTCTGATCCATTTAGAGTTAATTTTTGTGTATGGGGTTAGATACGGGTCTTGTTTCTATCTTCTGCATGTGGTCAGCCAGTTTTCCCAGCACCATTTACTGAATAAGTTCTCCTCTCCCCAGTGGTAGGTGGTGTAGGCTTTGTCAAAGATGAGTTGGTTGAGAAATTGAGGTTTTGCTTCTGGAATCTCAATTCTATTCCATTGGTCTATATGCCTGTTCCTGTACCAATACCAAGCTGTTTTGATGATTGTAGCTTTATAGTAAAGTTTGAAGTCTGATAATGTGATACCGCCTGCTTTGTTTTTTTTGCTGAGAATTGTTCTGGCTATTCTTGGTCGTTTGTGTTTCCATATGAATTCCTGTGTTGTTTTTTTTCTAGATCTGAGAAGAATGTTGCTGGTAATTTGATGGGTATTGCATTAAATCTGTAGATTGCGTTAGGTAAGATGGACATCTTCACAATGTTGATTCTTCCAATCCATGAGCATGGGATATTTTTCCACTTGTTTGTGTCTTCTTTGAGTTCTTTGAGCAGTGTTTTGTAGTTTTCATTGTAAAGGTCTTTCACGTTTCTGGTTAGGAAGATGCCAAGGTATTTCAATTTTTTTGTGGCTATTGTGAATGGAATTGTGCTTTTTATTTGGGTTTCTGTTTGTTTATTCTTGGTGTAAAGAAATGCAATTGTCTTTTGCACATTTATTTTATATCCTGAGACTTTGCCAAAGTCCTTTATCAGTGTAAGGAGGTTTTTGACAGATTCTCTTGGGTTTTCAAGGTACATGATCATGTCATCTGCAAAGAGAGATAGCTTGACTTCCTCTTTTCCTATTTGAATACCCCTGATTGCCTTCTCTTCTCTGATTGCTCTAGCCAGGACTTCCAATACTATATTGAACAGGAGGGTGAGAGTGGGCATCCTTGTCTTGTTCCCATTTTCAGGGGAAATGGTTCCAGTTTTTGTCCATTTAGGAGTATGCTGGCTGTGGGTTTCTGTAGATGGCTTGTACTATTTTGAGGTATGTTCCCCATATGCCTAGATGTTTGAGGGTTTTTATCAAGAAGGAGTGCTGGATTTTACCAAAAGCTTTTTCTGCACCTACTGATATAATCATGTGGTTTTTGTTTTGACATCTGTTGATGTATTTAATTACATTTATGGTTTTACGAATGTTGAACCAGCCTTACATCCCAGGGATGAAGCCTACTTGGTCATGATGGATGATTTTTGAGATGTGTTGTTGAATCTGGTTTGCTAGAATCTTGTTGACAATTTTAGCATCTATGTTCATCCATCAAAGATATTGGCCTGTAGTTCTCTTTCTTTGTTGGGTCTTTACCTGGCTTGGGTATCAATGTGATGTTAGCTTCGTAAAATGATTTGGGGAGAGTTCCATCTTTCTCAATCACCTGAAATACCTTCAGTAGGATTGGTATAAGCTCCTCCTTAAATGTCTTGTAGAATTCTGCTGGAAAGCCATCTGGTCCAGGGCTTTTTTTTGTAGGTAGTTTTCTTATTATGTAGTCAATTTCCTTGACTGTTAGTGGTCTATTTAGGGTCTCAATTTCTTCTTGTTTCAACCTAGGCAGGTTGTGTGATGACAGAAAGTCCTCCTCCGAAAGGTTTTCAAGTTTGTTTCCATACAAGTGTACATAGTAGTCTCTAATGATCTTTTGTATTTCTTCAGGATCAGATGTGACTTCTCCTTTTGTGTTTCTGATTGTGTTTATTTGGGCTTTTTCTCTCTTTTTCTTGGTTAGTCTAGCTAGGGGACCATCGATCTTGTTTATCCTTTCGAAGAACCAGCTTTTTGTTTAATTGATTTTTGTATTATCTTTTTGTCTTCTATGTCCTGGATTTGGGCTTTTATTTTGGTGATCTGGATTCTTCTGCTGAAATTAGGGTTTTTGTGGTCTTGTTTTTCCAGCTTTTTTAGATGGCTTCTTAGGCTGTTAATTTGTGATCCTTCCATTTTCTTCATGTGCGTTCGTAAGGATATAAATTCCCCTCTTACTACAGCTTTCATGGCGTCCCAGAGATTTTGGTAAGATGTTTCTTCATTTTCATTTGTTTCCAGGTATATTTTAATCTCTGTTTTGATTTCATCACTGACCCAGGAGTTGTTTAGTATCATGCTGTTTAGTGTTCATGTCTTTGTGGGTTTTGGGGGGACCTTGTTGGTGTCAATGTTTATTTTTATTCCACTGTGGTCCAAGAAGGTGCATGGTAAAATTTCAGTCCTTTTAAATTTGCTTATGCTTGATTTATGGCCAAGTATGTGGTCGATCTTAGAGTATGTTCCATGCGGTGATGAGTAGAATGTGTATTCTGTGGTCTTTGGATGGAGGGTTCTGTAGGTATCAATTAAGCCCATTTGATCAAGAGTGACATTGAAGCTTCGGATCTTGTTGCTGATTTTTTGTCCTGATGATCTGTCTAGGGTTGTGAGTGGGGTATTAAAGTCCCCAGCTATGATGATATTGGAGTCGATATCTTTTTTTAGTTTACCTAGGAGCTGCTTTATGAAAGTTGGTCCTCCTATGTTCGGTGCATATATGTTTAGGATGGATATTTCTTGTTGGTGGATTGAACCTTTTATCATTATGTAGTGGCCTTCTGTATCTTTTTAAATTTTTGATAGCTGACCTCTTTCTAAAGCAGAGGTTCTGGAAGAGATGGCACCTGAGTTTCAGGAGTACCACCTGGCTGACTCCTCCCTTTTAGGAGAATGAGAGGTCTGGTGCTGTGGAAGCAGCGGCCTCTCGGGAATGTTCTGTCTCCCTGGGCACGGAGGAGGAAGGTGGGTGGATGGTGGATGGTGGACAGAAGGGAAGAGGCAGTCTTTTGGTTTTCCTCTTTTCTAAGTTGGAGGATATGTCTGAGTTGGGGAGCTCAGGCTTACCTTTGCCCAGCTGTTTCCTTGTTGTTAACCAGGGGAAGGAATCAGCCTGTGAAAGGAGCCCAAAAGGCGGCATCCTCCTCTCCTTGGTAGGGGAGTCGAGGCCTGCTGAGGGCGCCCCTGTGGGCCCCAGCCTCAGTCCTCCTTACAGGCATGTGTCCATCTCTCTGTGGAGTCTGTCTACACTGCCCAGGCACCCCAGCTGGGGTGAGGGCGGGGAGAGCAGGGGTGCTAGAAGAGGATTCAGGAAGGATCCAGAGAAGAGAAGAGTGGGCATAGGATATGGCAGCATTTGAGAGAAAACAGTAGTAGCACTGTGCTACTGGCTGGGCACCGTGACTCACACCTATGATCCCAGCACTTTGGGAGGCCGAGGCAGAAGGATTACTTGAACCCAGGAGTTTGAGAACAGACTGGGCAACATAGTGAGAACTTGTCTCTACAAAAAAGTCAAATAAAATAGCTATGGTGACACGTGCCTGTAGTCCTAGCTACTCAGGGGGCTGAGGTGGAAGGATCACCTGAGCCCAGGAGGTTGGGACTGCAGTGAACCATGATGGTGCCATTGTACTCCAGCCTGGGCAACAGAGTGAGACTCTGACTCAAAACAACAACCTCAACCAAGACTGCAGTATTCTAAAATCAGGGTTGTGAGCTCCACTGGTGAGTCCCAGATGAAAGCTTCCTCTCCAGGCTTCATGACACTCCTCCAAAGTCTCCTGAGCAACAGTGAAACTTTCACCATGGTCATCCGATACTTTGATGGCACATCTGACTTTGGAAGAGGCCAGAAAAGGAAGCTGAGAAGCTGGGTGTGTTGCTAGAAAGATGCCTGAGATAAGGACCAAACACTACCCATGGGGCCCAGAGCGACATATCTGTGAAGATGATTTCCTTGGCCTCACAGCAAGCCACTGCTCCTCCACAGAGGAAGGCACCGAGTTGCTCAGAGAGAAGCTTAAAACAAGTCACATAGCTTACTGGGGGACTGGAGTCCAGACAGGCTGCCCTATACTCCCCAGGTGTGGTGTGTGCCTGAGGGTCATGGCCACTCCGCTAGGCCAGGCCCACCAGGTGTTCCCTGAAGGCTGGGGTCCTTACTCCCGGCAAAAGTAACAGTTCTCAGGCCTGGGTGGTCATGAGCTGCACTAGGGAGTCCAGATACAGATTCCTGGGTCGCTTCCCTCAAGATCCTGATGAAGTACCCCTAGGGCAGGGCCTGGGAGTCAGCGTTTCCCCAGCATTTTCCAGGTGGTTTTGGTAACCAAACAAGTGTGGGTGCTACTGGGTTCAATCATTTGTGGGGCCTTTGTGGCAAGCCTCACCCCAGTTCCA
Organism: Cephalopachus bancanus; assembly: GCA_027257055.1. Taxonomy (NCBI): domain Eukaryota; kingdom Metazoa; phylum Chordata; class Mammalia; order Primates; family Tarsiidae; genus Cephalopachus; species Cephalopachus bancanus. The sequence goes on from JAPVLO010000146.1 coordinate 144,552, forward strand.
GACACCTGCTCTTCTGGACTTAGACTCAAAGATGAAGTTGCACAATGTGCCGGTGCGTGTCTGGAAACCTGAGGCTGGTGCTCACCATTCAGACACTTAACAACTGTGTAGGAAGTACCCCTCTTGTGCCCGTGCTGTGCTAGGAGTGGGGACATACCAGGGGTGGCAGGACTCCTGCTCTCATGGAGTGTGGAGCCCAGCAGAGGCTACTAGACCCTCATGACCACCTAACACCTTCTCTTCTACCACCTTCACCCTTTTCTTTTTGCCTTCCCTGTCTGCAGACCTTACCAGACCATCAACTTCTTTCAGAGTCAGGTCTGTGTCCAATTCATCTTTCTTTTTTTTTTCCTTCCTTCCTTCCTTTCTCTCTCCTTCCTTCCTCTCTTTCCTTCCCCCCCTTTTCTTTCTTTCCTTCTTTGCTTCCTCCCTTCCTCCTCCTTCCCCCTCCTCCCCTTTTTCTCCCTCCCTCCCCTCCCCTTCCTTTCTGTTGGAGTCTCTGTTGCCCAGGCTGGAGTGCAGTGGCACAATCACTGCTCGCTGCAGCCTCAACCTCCTGGGCTCAGGTGATCCTTCCACCTCACCCTCCTGAGTACCTAGGACCATAGGCACACGCCACTACGCCCAGCTTGATTGTTTGAATTTTTTGTAGAGACGAGGTTGTACCACATTGCTCAGGCTGGTCTTGAACCCCTGGGCTCAGGCAGTCCTCCCACCTTGGCCATCCAAAATGCTGAGATTACAAGGGTGAGCCACTGCGCCTGGGCTCCAATTCGTTTCTCGACTGTCATCTTCTCCTGGGCCCTCACACCCAACTGCCCACACCTGGCATAATGGTTTGTGCTCGGTTTATATGGTTTAATGGTTTATATGTTAGATAAATGCGTGCATTCATTCATTCATCTAATATTGACAGAATGCCTGTGACGGGCCAGGCATGGTCATTGGTACCAGGGCTGCAATGAGGGTGAGGCAATTGAGGCATACAGGGTGCATATTTTAAGGAGACTCACTCTAGGTGCCGGGCTGGCAATGAACCTGAGGACCCCCTTAAGGCTGTGCCCTAGGTGTCCTGGGACTGTGTGGGGGCATGCATGCTGCCCACCCTAAGTCTTCTTCATGCGTGTGAGCTGCCTTTTCAGCCAGACTGTGAAGTCTTAATCTGGTCTGCCTCTTTCCCTCTTCCTGCCTCCCCTCCACAAGCATTTTGCCTAGTACAGTGTTTTCCGGAATCGTGTCCCTGACCATCTGCTTGGGAATCCCCTGTAGTGCTTGTTGGAAATGCAGTTTCCTGAGTCCCACCTAGCAAGTCAGGTTCTTTGGGGGTGGAATTCCGGAATCTGCATCATTGACAAGCTCCCTGGAAGGTTAGGGCATGTGAGGACTTCTGGTCCAGGGACATGCCTGGTCAGTAGTGCTAATGCTGACCAATACTAGAAGAAGAAGGTAGGGAGGGGGAGGGGGAAGAGGGGCATTTTTTTTTTTTAGTTGAGGGGTCTTACTCTGTCACCCAGGCTGGAGGGCAGTGGCTCTCGTGGCTTACCAAAACTCGACCTCCTTGGCTCAGACTGTCCTTCTGTCTCAGCCTCCCAAGTAGCTGGGACTCCAGGCGCACACCACCACACCCAGCTAATTTTTTTTTTTTTTTTTTTTGAGTTGGAGTCTCACTCTGGCGCCCAGACTGGAGTGCAGTGGGCACTCCCGGCCACCGCAGCCTCAACCTGCTGGGCTCTGGCAATCCTTCCGCCTCAGCCTTCCAAGTAGCTGGAACTACAGGCACGTGCTACCACACCCGGGTAATTTTTTTATTTATTTATTGTAGAGATGAGGTCTCGCTAAGTTGCCCAGGCGGGTCTGAAACCCGCGGGCTCAGGCAATTCTCTCACCTCGGCCTCCTAAATCGCAGGATTACAGGCTGAGCCACTGAGCCCGGCTACCTGTCATTCTCACTTGCTTCACATAGTGCCCTGCGTGGATGCGCAGTTTGGGGTGTCAGAAGCATGTTGTTTAAAATCACTTGGGTGAGTTACCAGTAAACCCAGTTTGCAGGGTGGGTGTACCTTTGTCTTTCCCAATCAGTGAGGCCGTTGGCGGTGATGGCATGAAATTCCTCTGGCTGTCCAGCCACACCCAGCTCCCGCACAGGTGAGTTCAGGATGGGGCTCAGCCTCCCGAGTAGCTGGGACTACAGGCACACGACATCACACCTGCCTAATTTTAAAATCACTTGTGTAGAGTCGATGTCTCGTTATGTTGCCCAGGCTGGTCTCAAACCCCTGCACTCAAGTGATCCTCCTGCCTCGGCCTCCCAAAGTGCAGGGATTATAGGTGTGAGCCACTGTACCCGGCCTTCAGTGTTTGTTTCTTAATTAAAGCAGTTACTCTGCCTCCACCCACAGCCTTTCCTTCAAGTGTGCTCTGTCGGTTTGTGCTCTGTCCACTCGGCTAAGATGGAGCTCCCTTTTCCAGGTCTCCTTCCCCGCGTGGTTCTGAGTTAGATCTGGCAAGAAGAGGAATGGGCACAAGATTTGGAAGATGTGAAGTAGCCACCATACTCTCTGGAGGTCGGCGTGGTTGGGGTGGAGGAGCCAGTGGGCTCCAGCTCATCTGCGCTCTCCTCCACATCTGGTGCTCTTCCTGACAGCTGGCGCTAGGACTGATGGCAGCTTGGGCCCTCCCACAATGCTTGGTGGCATTTCATTTTTTAAAATGTCTATTTATTTATATGTTTATTTGAGTCGGGGTCTCTGTCACACAGGCTGGAGTGCGGTGGCATGATCATAGCTCCCTGCAGCCTTGACCTCCTGGGTTCAGGCGATCCTTCTGCCTCAGCCTCCAGAGTAGCTGGGATTTCAGGTGTGTACCACTACACACTTATTTTTATAGAGACGAGATCTTGCTGTGTTGGCCAGGCTGGTCTCGAACTCCTGGGCTCAAGCAGTCTTCCTGCCTTGGCCTCCCAAAGTGCTAAGATTATAGGTGTGAGCCACCGCGCCTGGCCTTTGGTGGCATTTTCTTTTTTTCTTTTTTTTTTTTGAGTTGGAGTCTCACTCTGTCGCCCAGACTGGAGTGCAGTGGTCGCTCCCGGCCACCGCAGCCTCGACCTTCTGTGCTCCGGCGATCCTTCCGCCTCAGCCTTCCAAGTAGCCGGAATTACAGGCATGCGCTACCACACCCGGCTGATTTTTTGATTTATTGTAGAGATGAGGTCTCACTGCCCAGGCGGGTCTCGAACCTGCGGGCTCAAGCAATCCACTCACCTCAGCCTCCCAAAGTCGCAGGATTACAGGCTGAGCCACCGAGCCCGGCTTGGTGGCATTTTCACTGTGGAATGACCCACACAGGACACAGCCCCACAAAGGCTTCCCCACAGGCATCTCTTTGCAGCTCCTGCCGGTGGCAGGATGTGTGTAGCTTGTCCAGTCTCCTGTGTGGCAGCTCCTTCTCTGATCCTCCAGTGCCCCAGGGCCCTCCACGCCCTAGCTCCTCCCACAGCTGTGTAAGGTCTAGTTCCAATAATGAGTCCTTTCTCCCCTAACTCAAAGGGCTTCTGCTTCCCTGATCGAACCCTGACTGTTGAGTCAAGAATCACTTCCCACGCCCAAAAGACGGCAAGACTTGGGAATTAGTCTCCATTTAGATCCAAAGGAGTGTCGGTGGGATATTAAGATGCATAAACACCACGAAGACAGCTGAAAGGGAACCCATCAGTTATTAGGTAAGTGTGAAGGTAATTGCAGTTTTGGATTGTGAATTTTAAATCATTATAACTAAGCTCAAACACATCTTTATTAATCAAATAGGAACGATTATAATCAACACATTTTTGTCAACGAGAAATAAGTTTGTTTATTCTTATAGCGTAAAAATTCGTGCTTCAGGATTCAACAAACTCTTGGAAAGCATTTTCTTCATTCTGCTGGTTGTGAAATCATTGTACCTGCAAAAAGTTGTCAAGATGCTTGAAGAAGTGGTAGTTGGTTGGCAAGAGGTCAGGTGAATATGGCGGGTGAGGTTAGACTTCATAACCCAATTTGTTCAACTTTTGAAGCATGCGTTGTGTAGCGTGCAGTCAGTCAGGCGTTGTCTTGGAGAAGAATTGGGCCCTTTCTATTGACCGATGCTGGCTGCAGGCATTGCAGTTTTTGGTGCATCTCATCGATTTGCTAAGCATACTTCTCAGATATAATGGTTTTGCTGGGATTCAGAAAGCTGTAGTGGATCAGACCAGCAGCAGGCCACCAAACAGTGACCATGATCTTTTTTGGTGCAAGTTTGGCTTTAGGAAGCGCTTTGGAGCTTCTTCTCGGTCCAACCACTGAACTGATTCTCGCCGGTTGTCATATAAAATCCACTTTTCATCGTATGTCACAATCTGAGCTAGAAAAGTTTCGTTGTTGCGTAGAATGAGAGCAGATGACACTTCAGTTTGAAGATTTTTTTTGATTTTCGGCCAGCTCATGAAGAACCCACTTACCGAGTTTTTTCACCTTTCCAATTTGCTCCAAATGCCGAGGTCGACGGTGAGTTCTTCGGCAGCTTCTTGTACAGCTGTAAGAAGATCAGCTTCAGTGATTGCTCAGTTGGTCATTGTCAACCTCTGATGTCCAGCCACTACTCCCCTCATCTTCAAGGCTCTCGTCTCCTTTGCAAAACTTCTTGAACCACCACTGCGCTGGATGTTCCTTAGCAGTTCCTGGGCCAAAAGCGTTGTTGATGTTGCGAGTTGTCTTCACTGCTTTACAACCCATTTTGAACTCAAATAAGAAAATTGCTCAAATTTACTTTTTGTCTAACATCATTTCCATAGTCTAAAATAAATATAAAATAAACAGCAAGTAATAAGTCATTAGCCAAAAAAGCGAGAAATGCACATTAAAATGATATATAACATAACCACATTTATTTAAGAATGTATTCCAATATCAAATGGCAAATTTCAGCAGTGCAAAAACTGCAACTGCTCTTGTGCCAATCTAATACCTCCTATGATTATAGGGTAATTGAAAAATATGATTTCCCCAAGTTCTCTGTGACAAATACAGTACCTTGGGCCAAAGTAGTAAAAGTCACTCTTTCTTTTCTTCCTGCCTGTCCCTTTAAGCCAAGTGCCCTTGCTCAGGCTACAACCTGCACAACTGTCTGTGATGGACTTGGGCACCTGTCCTACCACTTACTGCAAAGAAACCCTGAGTTCAGCCTTTAATTGCTTCCTAGTGTCATCGAGCAAAGACAGATCACAGAATGGCCTCATCAAAATGTTTCAGGGAAGGATAGGACTTCTCTGGCCCATGGTACAATTTTTCTCTGCTCTAGTGCCATGGGCGGCCATCTTATTCTGACTACCTGTGTGAACAAACTCTGATAGTATCCTGTGTTGTCCCTATCACAATCCTCAGTCTATTGTGGTGTCACTATCGATTTGATAACTGTTATTTATTTATTTTTGAGTCAGTCTCTCACTCTGTTGCCCAGGCTGGAGTACAATAGCACATCACAGCAATCTCGACCTACTGGGCTCAGGTGATCCTTTTGCCTCAGCCTTCCAAGTAGCTGGAACTACAGACACAAGTCACCACACCCGGCTAATCTTTTGATTGATTGTAGAGACGAGGTCTCGCCAAGTTGCCCAGGCTGGTCTCGAACCCCTGGACTCAGGTAGTCCTCTCACCTCCTCCTTCCAAAGTGCTGGGATTACAGGCGTGAGCCAGTGTGCCCGACTGACTTGATATCTGCCTTACTGACAAGACAGTGAGCACCTGGGAGACGGTGTCTCTGACCTGCCCAACTCTGGATCCCCAGTGTCCAGCACAGCATTTGGCACGGAGAAAAGTGCAGTCAATATTTGTGGAGTCAGTGATGAGCCAGGCAGAGCTCATTCTGGTTTGGGGCTGGGACTTCCTTATCAGGCTGTACCTCATTTGAAAGGGTCTGGAACCAGGGACCAGATCGTTGTTTCCCTGCTACTAAGAGACAGAGCTGTAGATGACTGGCTACTGGTCACCATGGACCTGACTGGTCTGGGGCTCCTGGTGGTGTTTGGTCAATCTTGGCTGGTCACAGGCTGCTTCAGGATTCATAAATATGTGGACCAAGAGCTCCTCGCTCCATTCTCCAGAGCCCCAGTTGCCAATCTATTGTGGCCCTTGAGCCTTCAAGACAATACCCCAGATGGCCACTGCCAGTTATCAGAGTTGTCACTCTAAATGGAAGCCATTCTTTCCTTTGGGAAGCCTGAAGGAAACCTGTCTCACCATCATCCGGGCCATCTGAGGCATCAGTATTTTTTTTTCCCCAGTCGAGGTCTCTCTCTGTTGCCCAGGCAGGAGTGCAGTGGAGTGCTCACGGCCACCGCAGCCTCGACCTGCTGGGCTCAGGTGATTCTTCTGCCTCAGCCTTCCAAGCAGCTGGAACCACAGGCGTGTGCCACCATGCCCAGAAAATTTTTTTATTTATTGTAGAGACGAGGTCTCACCTTGTTGCCCAGGCTGGTCTTGAACCTGTGGACTCAGGCAATCGTCTCACCTCTGCCTCCCAAAGTGCTGGAATTACAGGTATGAACCACTGCACCTAGCCTGGAATCAGTATTTTTGTTTATGGGAAGGTCTTTACTAAAAATACCAACAAAGCCGGGCTCGGTGGCTCAGCCTGTAATCCTGCGCCTTTGGGAGGCTGAGGCGAGTGGATTGCCTGAGCCCGCGGGTTCGAGACCCACCTGGGCAACTTGGCGAGACCTCATCTCTACAATAAATAAAAAATCAGCTGGGCCTGGTAGTGCACGCCTGTAGTTCCGGCTACTTGGAAGGCTGAGGCGGAAGGATCGCCGGAGCCCAGCAGGTCGAGGCTGCGGTGGCCGGGAGCGGCCACTGCACTCCAGTCTGGGCGACAGAGTGAGACTCCAACTCAAAAAAAAAAAAAAAAAAAAAAACCAACAAATTGCTGGGCATGGTCGCTCACATCTGTAATCTCAGCATTTTGGGAGGCTGTGGCGGGAGGATTGCTCAAGGCCAAGCGTTTGAGATCAGCCTGGGTAATATTGTGGGACCTCATTTCTACAAAAATTTTTAAAAAATTAGTTGGGCAAGATGGTGTTCGCCTCTAGTCCTGACTACTTGGGAGGCTCAGGCAAGAGGATTGCTTCAGCCCAGGTGGTTAAGGCTGTAGTGAGCCATGATTGTGCCACTGTACTCCAGCCTGGGCAACAGAGTGAGACCCTGACTCAAAAAAGAGGGTGGAAAAAAAAATCATCAACAAGTGAAGCAGAAATTGAGTTGTAAATAAGTGGTACCAAGTTTATTCAACCAGTAAACCAAACACACACACATACACACACACACACACACACACACTTTTTTCTGAAATCAAATAGAAAAGGCAAAAGAAGGCTTTTTTTGTATGATGTGGTGACCCCAAAATGGGGGTCTGGAATGGACCCAAACGCCTAAGGACCAGGCTGCCCCTCCTGGGGACTGTTTTACAGCAGAGAAACCTCTCCCCACCTGCACACATGCAGGGCTGTCAGAGACTTCAAGTCCCACCATCTCCCTGCCCTGCAGTTCCTCGCTTTACCTGCAGAGCCTGACACTTGGGAGCAGTAAGTTGAACCCCTGGCAAGCTGTCAGGCCAGGTGAGGAGGTGAGCGCTGAGGGCTATGGGAGGAGGTGACGTGACGCAACCCCTTGGCTCCTTGCTCCAGCTCTGCCGCTTACAAGCCGTGTGACCTGGGACAAGTTAACATTTTTTTTTGAGTTGGGGGTCTCACTCTGTCACCCAGTGCAGTGACACAATTATGGCTCATTGCAGCCTCGACCTCCTGAGCTCAGGCCATCTTCCTGCCTTACCCCCCTGAGTAGGTGGGACTACAGGTACTCGTCACCATGTCCGGCTAATTTCTTTTGTAGACATGAGATCTCACTATGTTGCTTCGGTTGGTTTTCAACATCTGGGCTCAAGCAATCCTATCTCGGCCTCCCAGAATGCTGGGATGCAGGCTATGGGTTTGCTTTTTTAGGAGACAGTACATGCGCTGATTTTTTGGTTTGAACTAACTCACTGCCTTTCACTTACATGGGTCACTTCTGCGCCTTGTCAACATAGAGACAGGCACGCCATTGTGTCTTTGCTTGTGCAGTGGCCTCTGCCTTGCTTCATTCACCTTGCTGACTCTTTTTTTTTTTTATTTTAAAGATGTGGGATACAATTCAGGGTTAGGTATACAAATGGTCATTATGCAGGTACCCTTGCTGATGAGGTGTGCCCAACCTTGCTGACTCTTACTGGTCCTTCAAGACTTACCCCAGGTATCATCCTTTCCAGGAAGTCTATTTCAACCACCATGCTGTGTTAAGAAGCATCGTGCATCTTAGCTTATAGATGGCAGTGGTTGTCAGTTGGGGGTGGGTGACTCTGTTTCCCTGGGGGCATTTGGAACTGTCTGGAGACACTTTTGATTGTCATGACTGGGGATGGGTGGGTGGAGGACAGGAGCCAGGGATGCTGCTCAGCCTCCCACAGTGCACAGCACAGCCGCCCCCACGACAGAAGCATCGGATCCAAGTGTCAACAGTGCCACTGTTGAGAAACCCTGCTTGATGGTGTGAACTGAGCTCTTTGTGAATCCCTGACACCCAGGCTCACCCTCGGCAGGAGCCTTGTTGATTCAGCCTTTCCTCTCCAGCACCCAGCACACTGCTTGGAACCGCAGACTCTCTCTCTCTCTCTCTCTCTCTCTCTCTCTCACACACACACACACACACACACACACACACACACACACCACACACGTCTATATCACCTATTAGGTGTAAATTACATCACTTAGCTAGAGATTCACACAGCTAGGATTCCTGCTCTCCAAGAGTTCTGTAATCAAATGGAGGAAAAGGTCATGGAAATACCTAATTATTCACGGGACAGGTTGAAACAGGACCCTGAGAGAGGACAGGTAGAGGATTCTGGGAGAACGGATGATTAAGTTGAACCTAATGAAATTGCTGACATGCTACCTTTTTTGACGGGAAAAATAGCAATTTTGTATGGTTCGCTCCCAAGTGTGGTTTAACCTACATATTTTGGACTGGGTTGGGGCTGACGGTCAGACTTCACAGAGGAGGAGAGACAGGAAGTATGTTTCAGGTCTTGTGTTTTCTACTGTGTGGTCTCTCCCTGAGAGCAACGACTGTGGTTTTTTTTTTTTTTCACTTCTTTGTATTTTCTTTCCCCACATCATAGTGCCTTGCATGTATAAGGCTTTCATGATTTTTTTGTTGACTAGAGCTCAGGTCACCGTACTGCAAGTTGGTTTTATCATTGTGACTGCACATTGGCCCCCAGGAACTCTGAAGAACAGTGTTATATAGGCACAAAAGATCCAGCGTTTCACCTGGTGGTAACAGGTACAAGAGAACACAGTCCCCCAATACCATCTGAAGCCACAGCCTGTCAGAGAAGCCGTCATGGAAACTGTCAGCAATGTCAAGCCTCTGCGCGAAACTGGTGGCCATCTGTGTGGCCACGTGCCCCCGGGGGTGACAGGCAGCCCCATACACACCTGACTGTGAGCCTCACCCACTTATTCACCTCAGGTTCTGGAGCAGGTGGTGGAGGGTAAACGTTTCAGAGCCAGACTCAGAAATTGGCAGAGTCCTGTTTTCAACCATGTGCAACCAGAAAATCCCGGAAAACTGAACTGATTACAAGGGTCAGATAAAGTCTGACTCTAGGTGTCGATCTAGTGTCTTGAAGGAATTGCCCAGAAGCTTGTGGTGGACTGGCTGGCTGTGACCAGTGGGATGTGCACCACAGCTTCTGCTTGTGGGCGGAATCCGGCAGCCCAGACACCGCCCCAATGGCTCCTGATGCAAGTCTGGGCAGGAGTGGGAGGCTTGCAGCCAGGAGACGATAAGCCAGGAGAGCCCTGCGGGCCCTCCAACCATCTGCCAGCTGGACATTCTCTGGGCCACCGGTGACCCCTGCCATGACACCAGACACCAGTAGCAAGAAAGCCTGGGATCCAGTACATGTCTCCTGTCCTTTCTAGGGGACTCCTAGAGAATGGCGGAAGCTCCTGTCCTCCCAAATGCAACAGTGACTCCAAGGACATTTGTCCACATGGATTGCGGTTGATGTTTAAATGTTGTCCTGACCGGACACTGCTGTCAGAGCCATGGACTAAAATACTCAATTCTGACCTTTAAAAAAGTAAGCTCTAGGTGTTGAGGATTGAAGTAAAAGAAAAATTCAGACAATGAATACAGCGTTTCTTTCTTTTCTTTTCTTTTCTTCCTGTCTTCCTTCCTTTTCTTTCTTTCTTTCTTTCTTTTTTTTTTTTAATCAGGGGCCTCACTCTGTTGTCTAGGCCAGAGTGCAGTGGCACAATCACGGCTCACTGACCTCCTGGACTCAGGCAATCCTTCTGCCTCAGCCTCCTGAGGAGCTGGGTCTACAGGCACACGCCACCATGCCCACTTAATTTTTAATTTTTTTTTGTTTTATAGACCTCAGGTCTTGCTATGTTGCCCAGGCTGGTCTCAAACTCCTGGGCTCAAGCAGTCCTCCTGCCTCAGCCTCCCAAAGTGCTGGAATTACAGGCATGAGCCACTATGCCTGGCCAAGATATAGCATTTCTTTAGCTATTTTACATAATATATATATATATATATATATATTATGTATAACTATATATATATATATAGTTTGTTTGTTTGAATACTGAGCCACTAAGGAATGTTTGTTTGTTTGAATACTGAGCCACTAAGGAATGTTTGTAGAAAGCTGATGTTTGTGCACTCAGAGTCTTTGGAATTTGTCCACAAGGCTTCGTGAAGCAACAAGGCTTCCACCATTTCCCCGGGGAAAATAGGTTACTCAACCTCTAAAGCCACATGGCTTTCCAGCGTGTGTTATTGCAACCTCATTGCCCTTCATATCTTCAAACATTGTAACAGTGGCCATTGGTTTGTGGTCAGACCTTTCCAAGGGGACTTACCTTCCAGTCCATCCCATGGAGTGTGCTCTTGGCAGAGTTTGGCGCTGTTTATTTGGGATCAGGGGGTCTGATTTTTGTAAAACTGAATTAAGTCACTAATAAGGAAGACTTGGTTTTCATCTGTATTTTTGGAGAAAGAGAAATATTTTTTGGCAGAACCATCATGAATCTTAACAACTTGTAAACGAAGCCTCATTTCTAGACACTGTGTGTTAAAGCCTCTGGTGTTTTAAAGGCAGAGGTTATATGTGATTTATCTCTTTCCCAGACATTTTAGAGTTACGATAAAGGTTTGTTGAATGACTGTTTCCAGCATCATTTCTAGCTCTCATCTTTTTTTAAAACTTCTATTATAAGCCGGGCTCGGTGGCTCAGCTTGTAATCCTGCGCCTTGGGAGGCTGAGGTGAGTGGATGGCCTGAGCCCGCGGGTTCGAGACACGCCCGGGCAACCTGGTGAGCCCTCATCTCTACAATAAATCAAAAAATTAGCCGGAAGTGGTGGCGCGCGCCTGTAGTTCTGGCTACTCGGAAGGCTGAGGTGGAAGGATCGCCGGAGCCCAGCAGGTCGAGGCTGCAGTGGCCGGGAGCATGCCACTGCCCTCCAGCCTGGGCGACAGAGTGAGACTTCAACTCAAAAAATAAAAAAATAAAATAAATAAATAAAACTTCTATTATAATAATAGGTGTAAAAGTTACAAAGAGCCCAAATCCATAGTGCAGTGGCACCATCTTGACTCACTGCAGCCTTGACGTCTTGGACTCAGGCGATCCTTCCACCTCAGTCTCCTGAGTAGCTGGGAGTACAGGGGCACACTACCACGTCCAGCTAATTTTTAAATTTCTTGTAGAGATGAGGTCTCACTATGTTACTGAGAATGGTCTCAAATTCCTGGCCTCAAGAAAGCCTACCGTCTTGACCTCCCAAAGTACTAGGATTATAGACATGAGCCACTGTGCCTGGTCCCATACTCATAGTTTGATAAATAAAATTAAATATCTTTGGTGGTTTGTAAGGTTTTCTAGCCTGAGCAATGTCTCACAGGTAAAGAAACACTTTTTAAAAAGTTAAAGCAGTGATTTAATTTGGAACAAGAAAGTGGCCTAGGCAACTCAGAATGTGCCCCTACATGAGCACCCTTCCCCACCACTCCTCATCCCAAGATATACTTTTGGGTGAATAAAGCGTCTTCTGTCTGTTCGGTGTTGTTATCTATGACTGCACCCTCTGAGGGAGGCCCGGCATCACATCCAGATGAACACGAAAGGAACTGCGTTTCAGGAGACAAAACTCATGTGGGTTTGAGGTGAATGCGTTACTAACACAGGGCCACCAAACCACTAGCCTCCACCGAGTCAGAGAACGTGAAGGTCATTTGTTTACGTTTCTAAGTTGCTTCCAAGTAAAAATTAGTTTTATAGCTCTTTTCACTAAAAAAAAAAAAAAAAATTCTGACTGGGCACGGTGGCTCACGCCTGTAAACCCAGCACCTTGGGAGGCTGTGGCAGGATTGCTTGAACTCAGGAGTTTGAGACCAGTCTGGGCAACATGATAAGACCCCGTTTCTACAAAAAACAAAAGTTAGTCAGGTGATGGGATGTGCCTACAGTCCCAGCTACTGGGGAGGCTGAGGTGGAAGGATCGCTTGAGCCCAGGAAGCTGAGGTTGCAATGAGCCATACCACTGCCCTCCAGCTTGGGCAACAGAGTGAGATCCCGACACTTACTCTCTCTCTCTCTATATATATACATATATGTATATATGTATATGTTCTCTACCCATATATGTATATGTAGATATGTGTGTATACACACACACACACACAGAAGGTGCCCCCAAAAAGGTATGCACATTTTAAGAAAAGAAAAAACTGTATTAGATTGTAATACTCAATAAGATGAAGACAAGTCACGTTTGACTTCTGCAATCACAAGAGGTGCTCGAAGTGGTTACCATCAGTGTTCAGACACTTCTGATTCCAGCGAACATCTCTTAACATTGCTTAAAATATGTATACGATTTTTTGGCACCCCTCGTATATTCTGATCAAACACTCTTGCAAAGGAAAGGTAACTTAGCCTCAAGTCTACCATAGCAGAGCAAAGAGAAGATGATGGATTTTCTGCTTGGTTGTCATGCTTAGGCCATTTACAAGGCACACGTTCATTCCAGGGAGCACCGTTGTGTTGCTTGTCTCTGAAATGTCTGTACTGCCCCCAGGGTGGAAATGGTCAGCTGGCCGGTGTCCACCGTCCACATGGTTCTCCCACAAACAGCCGCAGGGCCTGCAAGTATTTCCCTTTCATCCAGCATGAAGCGGTGATAAATTCCTGCAGGTAGAGTTATCATGTCTTTGTCCATGAAGATCCAGATCGCGTGTCCTCTTTATCTCTCACATCAAAGTCCCCACCGAGCCAGGTGCACCTGTCATCCCAGCTACTTGGAAGGATTGCTTGAGGCCAGGTGTTCAAATCCAGCTTGGGCAACAATAGTAAGACCTCAACCTGTTCTCCTAAAAAAAAAAAAAAAAATGTTATCTAGTATCTCATCATCCTAATGCAAATGCTCCTCATAAAATGTCTTCATCTTTTCTTCATAATTCTGTAGCTCATATTTGCATATGGTAATTATGTCTACCCAGGAGTGGTTTTCTCTGTCTTTGTATTTTTTCTAACTCTGGATCATTCTCAGGCTTGTCAGCAGCCAGCTTCCACAGAGCACCTCTAGCCAGCACTGCAGCTCCAGAACCACTGGGCAGCTGGGTTTGGGACAGCTGGTCATTGGAGACTGGTCCATGTACCCAGACTGTACCTTGACTGCTGAGGCCGGGAGCAGGGCAGGCCCAGCAAGGACTGCTCCAGGAGGGGAGGAGTTGCCCAAGAAACACTTAAAAAATCTCATTGGTTGCAGTGGCTCATGCTTGTAACTCCAGCACTTTAGGAGGCTGGAGTGGGAGGATTGCTTGAGGTCAGGAGTTTAAGACCAGCTTGGGCAACACAGCCAGACTTTATCTCTACAAATAATAATAATAATAATAATGATAATCATCATCATCATCATCTAGCTGAGTTTAATGGCATGCGCCTGTAATCCCTGCTACCAAGAAGGCTGAGGTGGAAGGATTGCTTGAACCCCAGAGGTTGAGGCTATGGTGAGCTGCGATCATGCCACTGCACTCCAGCCTGGGTGACAGAGTGAGACCCTGACTCAAAAGAAGGAGAATGGCTATTGGTGACTATCTAGTAGTTGTGGTTGCTACAGTGTAAAAAAAATCAAGCACTACAAAAGGGCAGACAGTGAAAGTTGGGGTCCCTCCCTCCTTCCCTCCCACTCTGACTTCTAGTCTTCCTTCCTAGGGCGAGTTCAGGAGTTTTCCGTGCATATAATAGCACATAGTATATGTTCTCTCTTGGGAGGTAATGTAGTCCCAAAGGCTCAGGTGTGGACTTGGGTGTCAAAGTCGTCTAAATTTTAATCCTGGTTCCCCAGCAGGCTGGCTGTATGAACTTGGACAATATACGAGCCCCGGAGCTGTTGTTCTCCATATTAAAAATGGAGATAGCCGGGTGTGGTGGCTCATGCCTGTAATCCCAGCGCTTTGGGAGGCTGAGGCAAGAGGATTGCCTGAGCCCGGGGGTTCGAGACCAGCCTGGGCAACTTGGCAAGACCTTGTCTCTACAATTAATCAAAAAATTAGCTGGGCGTGGTGGCGAGTGCCTGTAGTTCCAACTACTTGGAAGGCTGAGGTGGAAGGATGACTTGAGTCCAGCAGGCTAAGGCTGTGGTGGCTGTGCACTCCAGCCTGGGCCACTGCACTCCAGCCTGGGCGACAGAGTGAGACTCCGACCCAAATAAATAAATAAATATAAAATAAAAATGGGAGATAGCAACAGTACCTGCCTCTCTGGGATGTTGTGAGGAGAAAATGTGATCATTTATTTGGTGCTTTCATCAGTTTCTGGCACTCAAATGTGGCTGTTATTACAATTATACTTGTATCAGTTTAAAAAGATGGAGTGCTTATTTATGTTTCAATAACAGCATTGATTTTATCCATCTCAACTTTATGGTCTCCTTGGCATTTTTGCTTGGGAGTGATCCATTATTTTTGTAGGGGAAACAGCTGGGTTCCAGAGTTAGAAGACCTGAATTTGAAACCGGGTTCTAATGCGAATTATTATTTGAATTAATCATTCAAGTGCTAATGTAAGCCTGAATTTCCTAACTTATGAAATGGGAATCATAACATGCCTTCCCCAGGGTTGCGATGAAGATTTAACAAGACCACGTAGGTGATGTGTTATAACTAGTAAATGGGTTCTGTATCTAATCTGAGAATCACCGAATCAGGAAGAATTTCAGAGGTCATGGTACAGACAACAGAATGGGAGCACCTGGGGGGGGGAGGCAGGTCACCAGTAGCCACCTGTGCAGGTGACTCAAGAATACACATGGGATTGATTCTTTTCTGTCTCCCTCCACTGGCCAGGCCCAGTGAGCACCTTTCCACACCAGGAGTACTACTGTGGCCTCTCATGTGGTGTCCCTGCTTCAGATGACGCCTCTCAACAAAGGTATTCCCATAACTGTGAGAGTTGTCTTTTATTTATTTATTTACTTTTAAAGTTTTATTATCTATTTATTTTTTGAATAGGGGCTCACTCTGTCACCCAGGCTGGAGTGCAGTGACACCATCACAGCTCACCGTAGCTTCAACCTCCTGAACTCTGGTGTTCCTTCTACCTCAGTCTCCCAAGTAGCTGGGACTATAGGCATGTATCAGCATGTATGGCTAATTTTTAAATTTTTATTTATTTATTTTTTGTAGAGACAGAGTCTCGCTGTGTTGCTCAGGCTGGTCTCAAACTCCTGGGTTCAAGTGATCCTCCCACTTTGGCCTCCTAAAGTGCTTACAGGAGTACACCACTGTGCCAGGCCCAGAATCGTCTGTTTAAAAAAAAAAAAAAAAAGCAAAATATCTGATGCTGTGTATGTGACTCCCCTGCTCAAAAACATTTCACGGACTTTCATCTTCAGTAATATGGTGAGAGAGCTTATGGACTGGCCTTCCGTGGTGCAATATATACTCAAAATCTTCAAGGTATCAAAGACCTGGCAGGGTAATATCCACAAAATGAAGCTTGGGCCATATCTGGCTTCTGGACTACAAGTAGGTTGGGGGGAAGAAGTGGATGGTGGTTAGTGTTCCCCAAAAGCCCTACATTTATGTTTATTACTGTTGCACTGTTTGAATATTGAATCTTGGAGACATTCCCAAGCCCCTGGCTCCACGCCTACAACTTAAGGAGGTTTCTTCTAAACAGGTGAGTTACACAAGTGAGAGTTACAGCATTTCTGCCTTGTAAGTGTTTTTTAATTCTCTAGCTTTCTCTTCTCTTCCATGGCTTCTGAGTCATTTCTGGTTTTCAGGCAAACTGTCCAACACCTCATAGCTCCAAATTCCTCTTCATTTTGCACACATCTGGTGTGTAGGGCACATCCGTCCCCTGGCAGTGTTCACTTCTAAGGGGCTTTAGAGTAGAGATGAGGGATGTCCAGATCGGCAGTATGTGTGTTGATCAAAGGGGCTCCAGGCTTTTAAGGTGGGGACATTCAATGTTTCCGTATCTCTGTACTCCAGTTTAACAGAGGAAGTGAGATGTTCCTGGAAAAAATGAAAGGGCATATCTGAGACGAAAACAGTGAAGGTCTGGAAGGTAAAAGTGTGCAGTTTAGATATTAAGAGCATGAACTTCAGGATAACAGAGGTCTAGACTGAATTCTGGCTTTGCCGCTGTGTGCCTGTGTGACTTTGCCAAATTGTTTAAGCCTCACTTCCTTCATCTTCAAACTAGGAATACTGTCAGATTGAGCCATATGAAATTGCTTTTGTGGGCTGGGCTCGGTGGCTCAGCCTGTAATCCTGCGCTTTGGGAGACCGAGGTGAGTGGATTGCCTGAGCCCACGGGTTCGAGACCCGCCTGGGCAACTTGGCGAGCCCTCATCTCTACAATAAAAAAAAAAAAAAAAAAAAATTAGCCGGGCATGGTAGCACACGCCTGTAATTCCGGATACTTGGAAGGCTGAGGCGGAAGGATCGCCGGAGCCCAGCAGGTTGAGGCTGCAGTGGCTAGGAGCGGCCATTGCAGCACTCCAGTCTGGGCGACAGAGTGAGACTTCAACTCAAAAAAAAAAAAAAAAAGAAATTGCTTTTGTGTAACTGTTGTCAAACTATTGCCAAATATTGTCAATTTCATATGGGCACAACCTAATAATGGTGCCTACCTTCTTTTTTTTTTTTTTTTTTTGAGTTGGAGTCTCACTCTGTCACCCAGACTGGAGTGCAGTGGCCACTCCTGGCCACCACAGCCTCGACCTGCTGGGCTCCAGTGATCTTTCCGCCTCAGCCTTCCAAGTAGCTGGAACTACAGGCGTGCACTACCACGCCCGGCTAATTTTTTGATTTATTGTAGAGATGAGGTCTCGCCTGCCCAGGCGGGTCTTGAACCCGCAGGCTCAGGCAATCCACTCACCTCAGCCTCCCAAAGGCACGGGATTACAGGCTGAGCCACCGAGCCCAGCTGGTGCCTACCTTCTAGGGCTGATGAGGATGAGATGAGATCATTTATGTAAAGGACAAAACAAGCTGGGTGTGATGGAGTACGCCTGTAGCCCCAGCTACTGGAGAGGCCCAGACAGGAAGATCACTTGTCCAGCCTGGGCAACATAGCAAAACCCCATCCTGGCATGGTGGTATGCACCTGTAGTCCCAGCTGCTTTGGAGGCTGAGGCAGAAGGACTGCCTAAGTCCAGGAGTTTGAGACTGTGGTGAGTTGTGATGTTGCTATTGCACTCCATCCTGGGCAACATAGTGAGACCTCTTCTCTTTAAAAAAAGGGGGGGTGGGGATAGGACACTTTTTAAGGAGTACTTGAGTAGAGAACCAAGGCAAGTGGGGGAGGGAGTCAAGTAGAAGGAAGAGTGATTGCAAAGTCTCTGAGACAGCGGAGTGCTTGGCAGTTTTTCTGGACAGCAAGGAGACCACTGTGGCTGGACCTGTGAGGCAGGGAGGGGGCCCAGGGCTAGACCACACGGGGTCGTGTGGACCATTGTGGCAGGGTGGTGTAACTCAGTGATGAGAACAAAATCTAGTGTTTATTGTGAAAGATGTTCTGGACGTTTATGTGGCAGAGTAAGTGCTCACTAGAGTCAAAGGAGCATCGGTGTAGATGGTCTGTGGACGAGGGAGACACCGAGAAGAAGGAGCAGTAACTCTGAATGAAAGTACCAGGCAGCACCACCAGGGGCTTTCAGGAGGAAGAGCTGCGTGCGGTGTTCCTAGATGCTGTCAGGAAGCATCCTTGGGCCCCTATGGCCTAGGGTCCAGGACGAAGAACTGTCTCACGGTGCTTGGTTCATGCGCGCTGAGGTGGACCAAGATGGTACTCACAGGCAACGTAAAGGTGGTAAATTTAGCATCGTTAGCCATTAGGCACACAGGCTCTGGACTCAGGCCTGCTGCTTCCTAGTTCTCTGACAACGGGCAGGCTCCATAACCACTTAGAGCCTTCATGTCCACTTCTGTAAGATGAGAGTAATGATATCACCTACCCTATGGAGTTGTGTGAGGAGTAAATGGTATAACCCAGTCAGAGCCCCTAGGATATGCTCAGTCACTGGTGTTCTTCCTGGATCGATGGTGTGGGATGTTGGCAAAGCATCTCCAAAGATGTTTTGAGCCTATTAACTACTGCCGATTTTCCGGGACGGTGGTGAGGCATAGAATCTGCATCAGGAGACCTGAAGGAAATTCCCAAATCTGCTGCCACCCATCCACCTGCCTGATTTCTAAGTTCTTACCTCTTCCTGAGTTTTTCATGGCCATGCTCTTCCTGCCTGTCCTGTTGCGGAGATCTCAGATCTGTTGCCATAAGAAAGGTGAGTGCAAGGCATGGGAGGTGAAGCTGGTGGGGCAGGAAGAGGATGGAGTTTGTGCAAATGGTCTGGACACCTACATCAGTATTTCTCAACTGGGGACAGTTCCCCACCCACTGAGCAGACATTTGGCCGTGTCTGGAGACATTTTTGGTGGTCACAGTGTGTGGGGGGGAAGGATGTTGCTGGTACCAAGTGGGCAAAGACCAGGGAGACTGCTACACATCCTGCCATGCACAGGACATTCCCACCACCAGGACTCACCCCATCTAAAACATCAGCAGTATCAAGATTGAGAAACCCTAATCTAGACTGGAGCAGAGTTTCATTTAAAATGTTAATGAAGACTAGGCACAGTGGCTCATGCCTGTAATCCTAGCATTTTGAGAGGCTGAGGTGGGAGGATCGTTTGAGCCCAGGAGTTCAAGACAAGCCTGGGCAATGTAGCAAGACCTTGTCTCTACAAAAATAGTTTAAAAAATCATCCAGGCATGGTGGCACGCACCTGTAGTCCCAGCTACTTGGGAGGCTGAGGCAGAAGGATTGCCTGAGCCCAGGAGTTCGAGGCTATGGTGAGCTGTGATGTTGCTACTGCACTCCATCCTGGGCAACATAGTAAGATCTCCTCTTTTAAAAAAAAAAAAAAGATGCTAATGGCTGAGCAATTCCTAACTTTTATGTTTTCTGCCCTTGTTTCACTTGGGAAGGGTTCTGAGATTTTTTGCTAAGGATAATGGGAATGAATGATGATAAGTTTGCAAGATACTTGAGATATAGCAAGAAGGAGAATGAAGAGGCTAAACATAAAGACTGTGGAGCTGAAAAGAATCTAGTTGAAATCCTGGGCCAGGTGTGGTGGTTCATAATCCCAGCACTTTGGGAGGCCAAGACAAAAGGATTGCCTGAGCCTGAGGGTTCAAGACCAGCCTGGGAACATGGTGAGACCTCGTCTCTACAATGATTCAAAAAATTAGCTGGGCATGGTAGCATGCGCCTGTAGTTCTGGCTACTTGGAAGACTGAGGCAGAAGGATTGCCTGAGCCCAGCAGGTCGAGGCTGTGGTGGCCAGGAGTGTGCCACTGCACTCTAGCCTGGGCAACAGAGTGAGACTCCAACTCAAAGAAAGAAAGAGAGAGAGAGAGAGAGAGAGAGAGGGAGAGAGAGAGAGAGAGAGAGAGAGAAAGAAAGAAAGAAATCAATCAATCAATCAATCCTGGCCCACCAAGTAAGTTCTCAAAGGCCTGCAAAATGGGGCAATAATGGCCGCTTCCCAAGCTGTTACAAGGACCACAAATCTGTATGAAGTACAGTGCCTGGCATAGACTAAGTGTGCCATCAATGGTGGTGATGGTTTTGATTGTACCAAAACTCAGATTCACAGAGCTTACCACTTCCCTAGCCTCTAAATTTCAGCTGCATTTTGCAAATTCTAATTTCAGGAAAAATAGGTTTTAACTGGTTTTTGTACAGGTTTTGGAGACCCAGGCAATGTATAACAGATACCAGACCTACATAGATTTTACAGAATAGGCTTTCTGGGGGAGCATTGTCTAACTGAAATATCTATATTCTCTGGTGGTCTTTCTTTTAAATAATTTATTGTGGTGGTTGTTCTTATTGTTCAGTTGGGAAACCCTCGTGCTCTTGGTTGGCTATCTTGATCTACAGGGAATTTAAGAGAGGGCCAAGCTGAGGTAAAGGTTATTGGGTATCTAGACAAAATTATTGTCTCCAGATGCAATTTAAGTCCCCAGGGTAGTGTAATAATACCTTTTGTCCCTTTCCTGAGGTTAGTATCTGGTTATCGGAAAGCTGGAGGAGCCGGGCATGGTGGCTCACCCCTGTAACTCCAGCACTTTGGGAGGCTGAGGCAAGAGGATCACTTGAGCCCAGGGGTTAGAGACCAGCCTGGGCAACATACTGAGACCTCGTCTCTGCAAAAATAATTTAAAATTACCTGGATGGGGTGGTGCCTGCCTGCAGTTTCTGCTACTTGGGAGGCTGAGGTGGGAGGGTTGCCTGAACCTAGCAGGTCGAGGCTGCAGTGAGCTGTGATAGTGCCACTGCATTCCAGACTGGGTGGCAGAATAAGACCCTGACAAGAAGAAAAGAAAAGAGAAGAAAAGAAAAGAAAAGAAAGGGACAAACACTGGTCATGGAGAAGGAAGATGGGGCCAAGGAGCACAGTGGGTATAGAAGAAGGCTTGGGGAACATCCCGTCTTTGCCATCAGAAGGCTGGCGAAACATTGCAACCCCTCCAAGCCGGCAGGCTCCTCCTCTTGCTCCTCCTCTCATCCACCCTCAGCAGGGTCACGAGGCTCCATGCCGTTTTTTTGACCTCCTCGGTGCTGTGGGTCCCCTGGGAGTCCTCGCCGAAGGCCGGTTTTCTTCAGATGGGCTATGTTTGGGGCCCACCCGATGTGGCCCCTGGGGAAGTTCAGAGTCGATGAGGGCAGCCAAGAAGCACCGATGTGTCATCTCCATCCACGACCTTGAGCTATCACATGTATTGTCTCTTTGTGAGCCATCTCTAGTCTCCCCAAAACTTTGAGTGAGCTGAAAATAGAGCTGGTAGGCAATGATTTTTTTGGCTTCTATAAATAGTATGAAAGAAGAAACAGGAGGGGGTGATGAGAAATAATGTGTGGGAATGTAGAGCGTGGACAAGTGAGAAAAAAGGGTCTGACAAGGGCCAGAGTGAAGCAAATGATGGAGGAAGGATGGTGGATCCAAGGTCCGGCCTTGGAGGAACAGGCTGTCAGAACCCGGAGCCCTCAGAATGTGCTCCTCGGGTCTGGAGGAGGCGGCTAAGCCAGCTGGACCAGAGGGGTCTGGGGATTTTGCTTTAAACCCTAACTTGTGAAAGGCAAGTCATGGAGGAAGGCTGGGCAGCATTTCTAGCATCTTTCGGATATTCTCTAAAGTTGTTGGAAGATTCTTGTGTGTTGGCAATTGGTGATTTTTCTAGGAAGAGGGCACAGAACCAACCGGGTTAGTCCTTTTGTGCTGTTATAACAAAATACCTGAGACTGGGTATTTTATTTTATTTCTTGAGTCTGGGTCTCACTCTGTCACTCAGGCCAGAGTGCAGTGGCACCAGCATGGCTCACTGCAGCCTCGACCTCCTGGGCTCAGGCAATCCTCCTACCTCAGCCTCCCAAGTAGCTGGGACTATAGACACATGCCACCACGCCCAGTTAATTTTTTGAGTTTTTGTAGAGATATGGTCTCACTGTGTTGTCTAGGATGGCCTCAAACTCTGGGGCTCAAGCAGTCCTTCTGCCCTGGCCTCCCAAAGTGCTGGGATTATAGGTGTGAGCCACTGTGGCAGCTGGAAGCCCCTTTTGTAAGGGCCTTAATCCATTCACCATTAAGGCCCACACCTATTAATCTCATATTGCCATTAAGTTTCAACATCTGAATTTTGGAGGGGACATTTTCAAACCAAAACACCACGTCAGCAGGCAGTTGTATGTAGAAACCTAGACAGTGGGAGAAGCTGAACCCCTAGACTGGGAGAGGTCAGTGTGAAGGTGGCAGGGAGGCCTTGTATGGGTGAATAGTCCTGAATCCAGACGTTCAGACTGACAGGGCCTCTGATGGCCCCTGGTAAACCAATAAGAATACAGCCCAAAGTGGAAGAGGACCCAGAAAGAGCTAGAAAGGTGGGGAGAGGGAAACAGGGAAAAGGTGTCTGTGTTTTTGTTTTTTAGTTAGAGTCTGCCACTGGAGTGCAGTGGCATAGATCACAGCTCAGCACAGCCTCGACCTCCTGGGCTCAGGCAATCCTCCTGCCTCAACCCTGAGTAGCTGGGACTACAGGCGTGCACTACCATGCTGGACTAATTTTCTGATTTGTGTGTGTGTGTGTGTGTGTGTGTGTGTGTGTGTGTGTGTGTGAGACAAGGTCTCACTGTGTTGCCTAGGTAGGTCTCAAACTCCTGGGCTCAAGCAATCCTCCTGCCTCGGCCTCCCAAAGTGCTGGGATTACAGGTGTGAGCTACTGCACCTGGCCTGGGGAAGAGTGTTTTCTAGCAACCAAGAGAAATGGGAGTTTTGTAGAGAGAGTGAATAGCAGAATGGATCAGGTAGGACAGAGGGTGTTCATAACCATGAGGTTGGTGGTGTCCATGGTGTCCAGTTTCCCTAGACTGCTGTGGTTGGAGACCAGATGGGAGCGGTGGGGTGGTGGGGAGGGGAAGGCAGGTGCCAGGGGTGGGAGGGAGAATGTGAGTGGCAGCTGCTCTCTGAGAAGGTTCACTTTGAAAGGGGACCTATGACGTGCACTGGAAGCAGAGTCAAAGTTATTTTTCCTTGTATTGTTCTTCTAAAATAACTGAGTCTTGCCTATGGGTGTAGGCCCACGGAACGAAGCCAGGACAGATGGGGGGAGAAAGTTTCAGGAAAGAAAATGGCAGCAATGGAGCAAGGATCCTGACTGGCCAAGTGAGGTGGGATGGAATAGAGAGCCCACAGATGCCGGGCGCTTGGGTCTGTCTTGGCCTGGAGGAGGGGGTCCTGGGGCAGGGGGGACATCCAAGAATGGGGTCCTGGGGTGGGGGGTCCGGGGTGAAGGCGAATCCTGGGGTGGAGGGGGGGTCCTGGGGCGGGGGGGTCTCAGGAAGAAGAGTCCTGGGGGAAGGGGGCCCCTGGGGTGGAAGAGGGGGTCCTGGTGGATAAGGAGTCCAGGGAGGGAGGAGGGGGTCCTGGAGAAGGAAGAGGATCCCAGGGAGGAAGGGGGTCCCAGGAGAGGGGATCCCGGGATGGCGGAGGGGGTCCTGGGGAGGCCAGGGTCATGGGTCTCGCAGGAGGAGGCAGGAAGTGAAGACAGGAGCCGGTTTGCTCATTGGCACAGAGATGGTGGTTGAGGTGATCGTGTCCAGTGGGCTCTCTCTTCCCCAGGAGGTGGGGAGTGTGGTCTCTTGCTGAAGGGAAAGGGTGACTTGCTGCAGGGAACAGGGCAAGGCGACAGGACTGAGCAAGCATTAAGGAGGCCCAGCTGTTACTGGAGACCACCTTTGCAGCAGGACCGGGGGTCTCACCTGGGTGTTCTCTCCAGCAGTCAGACTACCACGGACACCTCATCCCACCAAGCATTCCTCCTTCCCAGCCTCCCGGGTCCCAGCCCCTACCTCCCTACTCAACAGGAAACTCCCAGCCTGAGCAGAGTATGTGTGCAGGCGCATGTGAGTGCATGTGTGTAATAAAAGCCCTGTCGATATTCCACCGTGGCTTAAATGAGTTCATTCTCATTTGAAAGTTCTCATCTTGTTGACCCAAAACCCGCTTCCCCAACAGTCTGTTTTGGGGCCTCAATGACCTCCGTGAGGTTGTCCTAATTCTACCTTCCAAAGTCAGACCAACTTAACTTTGAATCCTATTTCTGCCCCTCACTACCTGTATGTCCTTGGGTGAGCTTTTCCTACCTGTTTTCTACCTCAGCTTCCTCAATTTTAAAATCAGAATAAGCCGGGCTCGGTGGCTCAGCCTGTAATCCCGCGCCTTTGGGAGGCTGAGGTGAGTGGATTGCCTGAGCCCGCGGGTTTGAGACCCGCCTGGGCAGGTGAGACCTCATCTCTACAATAAATAAAAAAAAAATCAGCCGGGCGTGGTAGTGCGTGCCTGTAGTTCCAGCTACTTGGAAGGCTGAGGCGGAAGGATTGCCAGAGACCAGCAGGTCGAGGCTGTGGTGGCCGGGAGCAGCCACTGCACTCCAGTCTGGGTGACAGAGTGAGACTCCAACTCAAAAAAAAAAAAAAAAAAAATCAGAATAAGACTGCCTTTGGAGACTGTGGAGGGATTAGGTGAGAAGGCATTCAGAACCTTCTTCACGGTGTCAGGCCTATAGTGTGAGAGCAATAACGATCACCATAAACCAGAAGGTTTATGTGATGGCTCACGCCTGTAATCCTGGGGCACTTTGGGAGGCCAAATTGGTGGGAGGACTGTTTGACACCAGGAGATCAAGACCAGCCTGGGCAACACAGCAAGACTTCGTCTCTACAAAAAATAAAAAGTAATTTTAAAAAAATGATCATCATAATGACAAAATATCATACCTTATATTCATCTTATTCATGCTAACAATAACTATGGTCACAGCTCCTTAATATTTGAAGTCAGCTATGTTGCCCTAAGACTCTTTTTCCAGTTGAAAGACTCTCCGTTCTTTTAACAATTTCTGCGAGGACAGGTTTTAAACTGCAGCTCTGCCAGCGGGTAGTGAGGACCACATCCCTGGAGGAATTCACGCAGAACATGGAGGGTCGCCTGGCAGGGACTTGAACTTCCAACTGAGGCTTGAGCTGGAAGACCCCTGACTCCTTCCCACCCCAGTGTCTTTCCAACCTCCTGACTTCAAAACAAGGTCAGAAAATAAAGTGTGGAATAAATGCTACTCAGTATCATAATATGATCATTGTCAAGGCCCGGGTGTTAATCGGAACACCTGTCTTCTAAACTCTAAAATTCACGGAGTGGGTCTTATTCATTTATGGAAACTCAGCAGCATCATGCTTGATCCCAGGGCTGGGAAGGTGTGTCAAGTGTTCCTTTTCTTGATAAAAGTGATGGCAACATGGCTGTGGTACTTATCAAGTTCTGTGCTTCACATGCATTAATTTCCTTAGTCCTCTTGAAACCGTTGAGGAAGGGGCTGCTGTTATCCTCATTTTACAGAGTGGGGAACTGAGGCGCAGAAGCTCCATGACATGCCCAAGGTCACCCGGCTGTGAGTATTGGAGCAGGGCTTGAACCCAAGCAATATGGCTTCACCGTTCTTTCTTTCTTTCTTTCTTTCTTTTTCTTTCTTTCTTTCTTTCTTTCTTTCTTTCTTTCTTTCTTTCTTTCTTTCTTTCTTCTCTCTCTTTCTCTCTCTTCTCTCTCTCTCTCTCTCTCTCTCTCTCTCTCTCTCTCTCTCTCTCTCTCTCTCTCTCTTCTTTCATTTATTTTTGTAGAGACAAGATCTCGCTATGTTGCCCGGGCTGGTCTTCAACACATGGGCTCAAGCAATCCCCTGCCTCACCCTCCCAAAGTGCTGGGATTACAGGCATGAGCCGCCTGGCCTCAGAGTCTTATCTTGACCACTAAGCTACGCTGCCTCTCTGATGGGGATGAAAATTGTACACATTTCACTTTGAGTTTTTGCACCTTTTTCCAGAAGTCTCTTAAACTCATTTTCTCAAGCCACTTCGGCTCATTTTCTAGTTGCGAGGAGTCTTTGAAACCACTTTGTCCAGCTCCCATCCCACACACTGAGCCGTGGGTGAGTTTGGGGTCTTGCCTGGATCCCCGGTCTTTGGTTCCCAGTGTAGCAGCTTCTCTACCCACTATGCTGCTGACCCCCCCGTTTCTTCAAGGGGATTGAGCCTGTGTCCCTCACAGGCACTGAGGTCCTTTCTCTGACCTTGCTGGATGCTAGCAGAGATGGCTGGGGGCATGGTTTCCTCAGCCCAGAGACCGTTGTTCTGGGTCATAGTCAACAGGCCTCAACAGAGCCCTTCGCGAGGAATAAACCCAGTCCCTGTCAGCCAACAGAGGCCCCTCCAACTGGAGGCTTCAAGCCAGAAAACAGGCCCTTCCAGGCCAGACCCAGAGGCCTGTTGCTGGTCTACCCCTCCCCCATCTGTCTGTGCTGAAATCAAATAAACAACCTCACTGCGAGAGGGGGGTTAGGAGTACCTGGGGAATTCACTCTCGAAGGCCCCACTTGATTGGGAACAACCTCGGATGAGTAGTTATGACTTCAAGGGGAATTGGCAGAGTCGAGGCAGCTTTGGAGGGGGACTCTTCGCGTGAAACTGGGCCATCTCGCAGCTTTGTGTCTAATAATTTAATTAGCTCCATAGACAGTCAGACATTATCAAAGCCAGTGCAGCATGGCGAATAGACAGTTTTACCATTACAGCATGGGCGTCTTCTGTGTGGGTAGCAGGCATCCCAAGCTGCCTGCAGAGGCCTCGGTGCCCAGAAGGCTCCCTGGGGCTGGGCCAGAAGCTTCTTAGCATCTCACCAGGTGCCTGCTTTCCATCTGATTCGAACTCGAAAGACTCTCTGTATCAGCTCTCAAGATTATGAAAATTAACTGTACTCATTAGACTCTTTTTGGAACATTTTAAAAATATAAGCCAGGCGCAGTGGCTCATGCCTATAATCCCAGGGTTTTGGAATGCCAAGGAGGAAGATTGCTTAAGCTCAGGGGTTCAAGGTCAGCCTGGGCTACACAGCGATATCTCATCTCTATAAAAAATTTTAAAATTAGCCCAGCATGGGAACGCACCTGTAGCCCCAGATACTTGGGAGACTGAGGCAGGAGCACTGTCTGAGGCCGGAGGTGGAGACTGTGGTAAGTATGATGGTGCCACTGCACTCCAGCCTGGGCAACAGAGTGAGACGGTGACTTTAAAAAAAGAGAGAGAGAGAGAGAATTGATTAGAATCAGGTTCAGTTACTTGTATATTTATTTGTAAGAATGATTAATAGGCAGTTCTGGGCTGAACCCGTTGTGTCACCTGAGGAGGCACACAGTGTCTGGCAAACTCAGCCTTAGGAAAATTCAGATTGACCAGGGGCTTCAGGTGACATCAGCCTTGATCCATTCATGCTAAAGTCACGGTCATTGCTTAGGCTCATTTTTTTTATTAGGGTTACCCAGTCAACCAGACTTACCAGAACTTTTAAAAAAGAATAAACCGAAGTTCCCATTAATTGTGATTTTTCATTTCTAGCATAAGATTTCTTTCTTATTTTATTTTTATTTTTGAGTCAGGGTCTCACTCTGTCATCCATGCCGGAGTACAGTGGTGCGATCACAGCTCACTGCAGCCTCAAACTCCTGGGCTCATGCAATCTTCAGCTTCCCGAGTAACTAGGACTACAGGCACATACCACCATGACCAGCTATTCTTTTATTTTGTTTTTTGAAAAAATGAGGTCTTTCTATGTTGCCCAGGCTGGTCTTAAACTCAAGCGATCCTCCCACCTCTGCCTTCCAAAGTGCTGGAATATAGTACAGGTTTGAGCCACCAGCCCAGCCAGATTTCTTTTGCTTTATAATTCTGTGTGCCCTTCAGAATGCTCTGTGTTCCTCTTCAGAAATGGTCCCCCTTGGGAGAGCAGCTCTGACCTCTCGCCTTCTCTGGGGCTGGTGAGCCAGGATCTGCATTCCGGGAGTCCTGCATACTTCGAAGTGAACTCCACGGCACCACCACCAACCCCAAATCGATTCTATTAGAAAATCAAATATTTCTACCAAAGGCAATCTACAGATTTAACGAAATGCCCATTAAATTACCAACATCGTTCTTCTCAGACCTGGAAATGAAAATACAGAAATTCATATGTAAACATAAACAACCACGAATAGCCAAAACAATCCTTAGTGAAAGAAACAAAGCAGGAGGTATCACACTTCCAGATTTCAAACTTTACTATAAGGCTACGGTAATCAAAACAGCCTGGTATTGGTACAAGAACAGGCATACAGACCAATGGAACAGAATAGAGACTCCAGAAGCAAAGTTTCAATTTCCCAACCAACTCATCTTTGACAAAGCCTCCAACAACAACCACTGGGGAGAGGAGAGCCTATTCAGTAAATGGTGCTGGGAAAACTGGCTGACCACATGCAGAAGATTGAAACAGGACTCCGACCTATCACCATACACAAAAGTGAACTCTAAATGGATCAAAGACCTAAACATAAAACCTCAAACTATGAGAATGTTAGAAAACTCAGGAGACACCCTTATGGAAATTGGAAAGTTTCTACAAAGCAAAAGAAACTGTCAAGAGTGAAGGGAGACCGCCCACAGAATGGGAAAAAATATTTGC
This sequence comes from Cephalopachus bancanus, assembly GCA_027257055.1. Classification (NCBI taxonomy): domain Eukaryota; kingdom Metazoa; phylum Chordata; class Mammalia; order Primates; family Tarsiidae; genus Cephalopachus; species Cephalopachus bancanus. The sequence continues at coordinate 173,305 of JAPVLO010000146.1, forward strand.
TAACTGTATATCTGACAAAGGCCTAACATCTAGGAGCTACAAGGATCTCAAACACACTGAAAGGAAAAAAAACAAACAACCTCATTAAAAAGTGGGCAAAAGACATGAATAGACACTTCTCCAAAGAAGATATACGGGCAGCCAACAGACACATGAAAAAGTGCTCAGCCTCACTCATCATCAGTGAAGTGCAAATCAAAACCACATTGAGATTTCACCTAACCCCAGTAAGAATGGCCATCATTAATAAAACAAACAACAGATGCTGGAGAGGATGCAGAGAAAAAGGAAGGAACACTTCTACACTGCTTTTGGGAATGCAGGCTAGTACAATCTCTTTGGAAGACAGTGTGGCGATTTTGAAAGAACTAGAAATTGACCTTCCATATGACCCGGCAATTCTCCTATTGGGAATATACTCGGAGGAACTCAAATCATTCTACAAAAAAGATACCTGCACATGTATGTTTGTTGCAGATTCTATTCATAATAGCAAAAACATGAAACCAACCATGTTGCCCATCAAAACTGAACTGAAGTAAAAAAACTGTGGTACATATACACAGCGGAATATTATGCAGCCACAAAGAAGAACAAACATATGGACTTCGCAGCAACTTAGATGGATTTAGAGTTGAGAATACTCAGTGATCTATCACAGAAACAAAGAACAGAGTACCATATGTTCTCCTCATAAGCAGACCTTGAACAATTATCATAATACTATAAGAAAGGGATTGGCAGTAGTGGGAAACTGCCAGGGGAGGGGAGTGGGATTGGCAGTTGAAGGAAACCAAGGGAGGGGCACACCTCATCAACAAGGGCACCTGCAAAATCAACATTTGTATACCTAACCCTGAATCGTACCCCACATCTTTAAAATTGAATTTAAAAAAATCAAATGTTTCAATTGTTTGATTTCCTTTCTTCCCTTTTCCTTCCCTTCTTCCCTCTGATGATTTTCAGATTCAAGAGAATTTTCCCAGAAGGTCTGACTACTTGGGTTTCTCTCATCCTGATCCATAGTTCAAAGTGACATTAGCCGAGCACGTCTGTGTGCCTGGCTCTGTGCAATGCATGACCCGCAAATGATCTTGCTAAATTCCCACGCCTTGTGATGCAGGGTTTTCTCGTGAGCCCCATTTTTCAAATGGAAAAGCTGAGATTCTGTGCGATTCAGACTCCAGAGCCTTTGCTCTTAGCCACCTTGTCACAGTGTCTCCGTGCTGGGAGCTTTGTCAAATTGTGTCTGTCTGTTCCCCGGAAGTGTCTGTTCTTGGCTAGAGGTGCCTAACCCGGGGGTCATCAGGGCTGCAGAGCCAGTGTGGAGTCAGGCAGAGTGCCCAGCACTGGGGTTCTGGATAATAAAAATGTGTTGAGTGACTGAACCCAGATACTTAATTGTTCTGATCTTTAATTTATTTACTATTAAAATAAAGATTTAAAAAAGACCTTTGCAGGGTTGTTTTAAGATTCACTGAGCCAGGTGTGGTGGCTCACTCCTGTAATCTCAGTACTTTGGGAAGCCGAGGTGGGAGGATTGCTTGAGCCCAGGAATTCAAGATCAGCCTGGAAAACATAGCAAGACCTTATCTTTACAAAAAATTTTTAAAAAAACAACAACTAGTTGGGTGTGGTGGTGTGTACCTGTAGTCCCAGCTACTTGGGAGGCTGAGGCTGCAGTGAGCCGTGATCCGTGCCACTGCATTCCAGCCTGAGTGGCAGAGTGAGACCCTGACTCAAAGTATCAAAAAAAAAAACCCAAAAAACCAGAAAAATTCAGTGAGATGCTGGCACAGAATAGAAACTTAGTAACTGGAAGTTATCATCGTGTGAACAATAATTTAAAAAAAAACATCAATTATCCCTATGGGAATGCATTGCTGTGGTCTGAATGTTTATGTTCAAATTCATATGTTGAAATCCTATTTTCTGTAAGAGATAGTTATAAAAAAGAAGAGGAGGAGGAAGAGGAGGAGGAGCAACCTAACCCCCAAATGATGCTATCAGGGTATTAGGAGGTGGAGCCCTTGGGAAGTGATTAGGTCAGGGTGACTGGTGAAGGTGATTGGGATCAGTGCCCTTCATAAGAGACTCCAGAGAGCCAGCCAGCCCCTCTCACAGTGTGCAGACACAGTGGAAAGGCGGCTTTCTAGCAAGTGGGTCTTCACCTGACAGCAAGTTGACTAGAGGCTTGACCTTGGACTTCCCAGCCTCCAGAACTGTAAGAAATAAGTTTCTGTTGTTTATAAGTCACCCAGTCTGTGGTATTTTGGTATAGCTGCCCAAATGGACTTTCGTAATTCTGTTCCATCTAGGCTGGTACCACTGAAAGCCTGGTCTGTGAAACTCCATATGCTCTGCAGATGCAATTTTCTAGCCAGAGCATAGTAAATGCTCTGAGCAGGCAGGCAGCAGTGAAAGCAGAGAAAGCTCTTTAACTCAAGGTATCTGAAACATGTCATTATGGAATGCCTTTTTCAAGCAATACTCATTTAAGTCCTACCAGATTGCTTTCCATAGACCACCCTTGGGGAATGCTGGTTTAGGCAAACATGAAAATTTTTGTCCCCTCCCTTTCCTTAATAAGGAATGTTATATGCCCAGTCACAAGCAGGGGAGGCCCTAGGAGATAGCCTTCTTAAAGTTTGCCCCCCACAACCTACAAAGTGGGTAAGAAAGACAGGTTGAACGTTTATAGAAACCTCACCTAAAAGATGAGTGGGTTTACAGCCTGAGAATCAAGTCTCAGCCAGATGTGGTGGCTCACACCTGTAATCCCAGCATTTTAGAAGGCTGAGGTAGAGGGATCACTTGAACCCAGGAGTTCAAGACCAGTCTAGGCAACATAGCAAGACTCCATCTCTAAAAAAATAAACAAAAACAGCCAGGTATGGTGGCATGCACCTGTAGTCCCAGCTATTCAAGAAGTAGGAGGATTACTTGAGGCCAGGAGTTTGAGACTGCCATGAGCCAATGCACTCCAGCCTGGGTGACAGAACGAGACTCTGTATCTAAAAAAAAAAAAAAAAAATCAAGGCTTTCTACGAGCTGTTGCCTTCTCAGGAGCTGTAAGCCTAATGTTCCAGGACTGTCTGTTTTTAATTATATCAATTTATCTATTTGGAATGGACTTTTTCCCTGTTGGGTGCCTGAATTTCTGGCTTCCATCCATGAGATATGAGCTAAATGCATTAAGGAATATCACAAGGGAAGTGGCAATCTACTCCTGAAGCAGGCAGTGCCTGCAGAATTGTTGCTTGGTGACTCTTCCTCTCTCAGTGAAGGATCTTGTGGCTGACAATGATTTTCTATTATAGAGCAAAACTAAACAAGTGACATTTGTTTGGGGCAAGGGAGCAGCCAGAAGGCCTCCTTCATAGTTTCTGCTGCATGAGTGTAACACCTATATTATTACTTATATACTATTTTTCTTTAAATCATTTTACCTTTTTAATTGTAAAGAAATATATTTAAATGGAATTTTACAGTACTTTATAAGTGGAAAGCAAGCATCATTCACCATGAATAAGGAAATTTAAAAATTACAGCAAAAAGAATGTTTGTTAAATCTGAAAATTAAAGTATTCAGAGAAAACAATACAAAGAAAACAACACATCTAATGATTTTTCAACAATTTATATCTAGTCATGAAGAAATATCTATTAAATTGGTTAGACAAACTTCTCTATTTTTAAAAATGTCTAGTTGGAAAGTGTAAAAAGAGGATACTTGGGCACAAGCTCTCAAAATGTCAAGTGCACAAACCCCTTGGCCTTGACGTTCTATGTTTGGAGTTGATGCTGCAGATGGATCACACACTTGCCAGATTCTGGGGGTACAGGCTGTTGGTTACAGCACTGTTTGTATTGCAAAAGATTGAAAACAATGAAAAGATGGGAGACCCCTAACTGTCCCATGGGAGGAACGAGGTTAAATGTGTCAAGCTTCACTTCCAGGCCACGGAACCATCCGGGCCACGGGACAGAGGAAGACAGGGACTGTGATCTGTGATGGTGCACATCTCTATGCACCAACCCGAGCAAGTTCCAAGACATGTTTTTGAAATGAAAAAAAGCCGGACGTGGAACTATGTCTTTCAGTGAAGGCAAACATAGAAATAAAAATGGTAAAAATATACATATTTGCTCTTATATGTACAAAATAAATCTTGAAGGACTTTGGTTGCTTCTGGGGAAAGGAATTGGGTGACTTGGAGGCAGTGTTTTTCACTGTACACTTTCTTGTTTTGTGATTTTTGAAATCTGAATGAGGGAAGTTGTGGAAGGCAGAATAGTGACCTTGCAAAGACACCCGCGTCCTAATCCCCAGAATATGTGAACATGCTATGTTACCTAGCGAGGAGGAAAGAAGGTTGCAGATGAAATCAGGGTTGTTAATCAGCTGACCTCAAAATAAGGAGATTATCCTGGGTGGGCCCAATGTAATCACAAGGGTTCTTATAAACCAAAGAGGAAGCAGGAGAGGCAGTGTCAGAGTCAGAGTCAGAAAGAACTCCAGAAGCTACACTTCTGGCTTTGAAAATGGGGCCAAGAGACAAGAAATGCAGACAGCCTCTAGAAGCTGAAAAAGGCAAGAAAACAGATTTCCCCCCCAGAGCTTCCAGTAGAAATGCAGCCTTGATTTCCCCCTGATTTTAGCCAGGAGTTCCAGACCAGCCTGGGCAACATAGTAAGACCTCATCTCTACAAATAGGTCAAAAGAGTAGCAGGGTGTGGTTGTGTGTACCTGTAGTCCCAGCTGCTTGGGAGGCTGAGGCAGAAGGATCGCCTGAGCTCAGGAGGTCAAGGCTGTGGTGAACCATGATCATACCACTGCACTCCAGCCTGGGAAACAGTATAAAAACTCAACTCTAAATAAATAAATAAAATTGGTGGTGTTTTAAGTCATTGAATTTATAGTGATTTATTGCAGCAGCAATAGGCATCAATTATTTTTAAAATTTTTTTATTTTTGAGTGGGAGTCTCACTCTGTCGCCCAGACTGGAGAGCAATGGCATGCTCCTGGCCACTGCAGCCTCGACCTGCCAGGCTCCAGCGATCCTTCCGCCTCAGCCTTCCAAGTAGCCGGAATTACAGGCATGCGCTACCACACCCAGCTGATTTTTTGATTTATTATAGAGATGAGGTCTCGCCAAGTTGCCCGGGTGGGTCTCGAACCCTCGGGTTGAGGCAATCCACTTGCCTCGGCCTCCCAAAATGCTGGGATTACAGGCTGAGCCACCGAGCTGGGCCTCATTTGGATTTTAATCCTGGCTTTTCTAGCTGTGCAAACTTGGGCGGAAGGATCTCCGGAGCCCAGCAGGTTGCTTAACCGTTTGTTATTGCATTTGTTTGTATTGTTATTGTATTTGTTATTTCTTATTGTTTTATAAAGTTTCATCATCTATAAAATGAAAATAATAACACTTATTTACTTGGCAGGTGATACCTACCTTACAGGGCTGTTGAGGATTAAATGAATTAATATGGATATTTCCAATTTGTGTCATTACAAGGTGCTAGCAAATGTCTACAGCTACTAGATTTAACTATCTTTCTGGCCCGGCTTGGTGGCTCAGCCTGTAATCCTGTGCTTTTGGGAGGCTGAGGTGAGTGGATTGCCTGAGCCCGTGGGTTCGAGACCCGCCTGGGCAGCGAGACCTCATCTCTACAATAAATTAAAAAAACAGCCGGGTGTGGTAGCGCGTGCCTGTAATTCCGGCTACTTGGAAAGCTTAGGTGGAAGGATCGCTGGAGCCCAGCAGGTTGAGGCTGCGGTGTCCAGGAGCGGCCACTGCACTCCAGTCTGGGCGACAGAGTGAGACTCCAACTCAAAAAACAAAACAAAACTATCTTTTTGATGGGTTCAGTTATTAAGAAATAATTCCCATTTAAAATGACAAGTGGAATAAACTGATGTAAATGACTGTATTCAAAAGCAAAAACAAACATATTTTAAAAACGTTTAAAGAAATCATCTGAAAGTATCTCCAGGATCTGTTCTGAAGTTCTCTCTGGTTACTTGGTAATGTCCTGAAGCAGTGGAATAAACATTGCCTTGTGTACTGAACCACTACCAGTTTGGGGAAAATATTTTTTTGGTACAAAATTTCAGAATTTTATTATTATAAACTTTTATGTATAGTAATGTCTTTGTTTTGTTTTGTTTTTGAGTTGGAGTCTCACTCCATTGCCCAGGCTGGAGTGCAGTGACACACTCCAGGCCATCCCAGCGTCCACCCACTGGGCTCCGGTGATCTGTCCGCCTCAGCCTTCCAAATAGCCAAAACTACAGGCATGCAATACCACGCCCAGCTAATTTTCTATTTATTGTAAAGACGAGGTTTCAACAAGTTGCTCGTCTCGGGCTGGTCTCGAACCCGCGGGCTCAGGCAATCTACTTGCTTGGGCCTCCCAAAGTGCTGAGATTACAGGCTGAGCCACTGAGCCCGGCCAGTAATGTCTTTTATACAGTAGAATTCAGCATATTTTTGTAAAATAAATGGTACAAAAATTTTTTTTTTGTTTTCCAGAGAGAAACTAACCTTAAAATTTTTATTTTATTTTCATTGTTTTATTTTAGAGTTGTGGCGTACATGTGAGGATTTACTACATAAGTAAATTGTGTTCAGGTGGGGTTTGGGCCTCTGGAGGGCCCTCTCTCACCCTGGTACCCCATATGTTGCTGTGTGCCTCTTATCCCTCCTCCCTCTTTGGGGAAAATACTTTTGAAAGTCTTTTTTATTAAATCTTTTAAGTATCTCTTTCTAGTACATCTTCAGATAAGTTAATAACCAAGTCTTTTAGGCAGTGGAAAAAAATCTCAACTCCTCAAATCAAGGTCTCTTTCCTATGGTGCCAGATGTTCCCCTGCTCCGGTCACTTTGTCTCGAGCATAGAACAATCCAGCACTTGCCTATAACAGCATATCTGGGTGTTTAGATGAGCAAGTAGACAGACTTGTAAAACCAGATCCATTCAGTCATAATATCTCACAAAGGGAAAGTTTTCTATGAAAAAGTGAAGCTCCTCTTATGCCTTAAATGATTGAATTAAACCTTTCCTAGTCAAAAGACAAACAGCTTTCATTTGAAGCAGCAGTTTTTTGTGGTCATGCCCACCTCCTCACGCAGCCAAGAAAGAAGGTCAGGTATTTAATTGCCTACTTGTGACATGATTGACACATTAAATACATGTCTTAAGTCTTCCTACTCCTGCAGGAGGGTGACAGTTTCCCTGCATGCAATGGCACTGAAGAAATTCAGTTTTGGGGTCACAGTTTGACTTTGCAGACAGATCTTCTCAGGCTACCATCCAAAGCCTAGGCCCATCCATGCCTCTCCCAAGTCCTCGATTCTAGCCCACGAGTGGTCAGTGAGTTGGCCACACAAGTTGCACAGGTTGACAGCAAAAAAAAAAAAAAATCTCCATAGACTTCTTTACTGAACTCATGGTTGACCACCCTAAAAGAACACAAGGATTCAGATATCACTGGTTTGCCTGTTTACAGCAACTCATTTCACTTCACTGTGCTTTATGTCAGCAGCAAAATAGGCAAATCAAATGTCTGTAGCTCAATGCTGAAGCCCCCAGTCAGACAGAGTTAGCCTGTCAATCACTGGGCTCACTGGGCTCTGATCATCACTCACCGCATTTCATTGGCACCAGGACCGGCAAGTTATCAATAAATTTAGCGGTCCAGGTTTCACAGGCAAATATGAAGTCTGACAACTAGGTTTGCGAACTCATACTAGAAAAAGTGCTACCTAGCCGGGCTCGGTGGCTCAGCCTGTAATCCCACGCCTTTGGGAGACTGAGGTGAGTGGATTGCCTGAGCCTGTGGGTTCGAGACCCGCCTGGGCAGGGGGAATCTCATCTCTACAATAAATAAATAAAAAAAATCAGCCGGGCGTGGTAGCGCACGCCTGTAATTCTGGCTACTCGGAAGGCTGAGACTGAAGGATCACCGGAGCCCAGCAGGTTGAGGCTGTGGTGGCCACTGCACTCCAGTCTGGGCGACAGAGTGAGACTCCAACTCAAAAAAAATAAAATAAAATAAAAATAAAATTAAAAAAAAAAGAAAAGAAAAAGTGCTACCTACCTCATTGCTGAATATCACTACAGTCACTTTCGAAGTACTCCCCTTGGGATGCTATGCACTGATGCCAGCATCTAGTCCACCTGTCAGAGCAAATTTGGAACTCTTTTTCTGGAATGGCCATCAGAGTTGTCATTGTATTACCCTTGATGTCTTTAATGTCATCACATATCTTCCTTTCAATATTTTCTTTATCTTCAGGTAAAGAAAAAAGTTAGACCAGGCACAGTGGCTCACGCCTATAATCCCAGCACTTTGGGAGGCAGAGGCTAGAGGATTGTCTGAACCCAGGAGTTCAAGACCAGCCTGGGCAACTTGGTGAGACCGTGTCTCCTCAATAAATAAAAAAAATTAGCTGGGTGTGGTGGTGCACGCCTGTAGTTCCAGCTACTTGGAAGGCTGAAGCAGAAGAATCACTGAGTCCATCGGGTCAAGGTTGCAGTGACCATGAGCATGCACTCCAGCCTGGGTGACAGAATAAGACTCCAACTCAAAATAAAAAATAAAAAAAGAAAGAAAGAAAAAAGTCATTGGGGATCAGATCAGGTGAACAGGGTGGGTGTTCTAATACAGTTATTTGTACAGTGCTGCCAATGTAAGCGCACGGTGGCAAATTCGTGAACTTAATTGTCAGACCTCAACAAATAATAACAACAGCTCTAATGGCCACTCCAGAAAAAGAGTTCCAAAATTGCCAAGATGGGTGGACTATATGCTGGCGTCAGTGTATAGCTTCCCAAGGGGAGCACGTCGAAGGTGACCAGAGTGATATTCAACAATGAGGTATGTAGCACTTTTACTAGGATGGTTTGTGAACCTAATTATCGGACCACATATGGTCATATAAATTTTGCTTCCACAGATCTTGTGTTTTTATCTTCTAACACACTGTGCTCTTGTCCTAACCATTAAATTATTTTGATAATTTTTATATGGCATTCTATGTACATTTCAGAATGATGCTTGAAGTTGGAAACCTTCATCCCAGAATTTAGGGGTCTCTTTATTGTGTGATGTGTGATGGCATAAATTCACTTTCATTGCAGTCCATTGGTAATCCAGATTTCAAATTATTACCACTGTGTGTGTGTGTGTGTGTGTGTGTGTGTGTGTGTGTGTCTGTTTTGTTTGCATCTGATACCTTTGGAACACCAATAGGCATTTCATAAGATTCATTATTTTGGGTATCATGCTTGTCCAAAGACAGACAGATGCCTTTTAAAATCACAATCCGGGCCGGGTACGGAAACTCAGCCTGTAATCCCGGCACCCCAAGCGAGAGAATTGCCTGAGCCCAGGGGTTCAAGACCAGCCTGGACAACTTGGTGAGACCTCGTCTCTACAATAAATTACAAAAACTAGCCAGGTGCGATGGCATGCATCTGTAGTTCCAGCTACTTGGAAGGGTGAGGCGGAAGGATCGCCTAAGCCCAGCAGGTTGGCTGCGGTGGCTGTGAGCGTGCCACTGTGCTCCAGTCTGGGCAACAGAGTGAGACTCCAACTCAAAAAAATAAAATTAAATTAAAATAAAATCACAATCCCTAGGAACGCTCCCAATTCCATCACAATTGCCACCGTTTTTGAAGCCAAATTCCAGTGCACAATTACACATTCATATACATTGCAGACTAAGAGACTGTCAACTTCCAAAAGGGATGTTTTGACTTATTACTGAAAAGAATGTTCAATACATATAGAAATTCAGTATTTGCAAATCCATTCTAGCAAACGGCTCTATTTTTTTTCACAGCACATGTTACTTTCTGACATATTATTTCTTCCTTATTTTAGTTATTTTTATGGTCTGTCACTTTTCCCTTTCCCACACAGAAATGCAAATTCCATAAGGTAGGAATTTTTGACTGTTTATATTTACTGCTGTATCCCTAGCATATAAAACAGTGCCTGGCACATAGTAGGCACTCAATAAATATTTGCAGAATAAAGAAATGAATGAACTGGCCGTGCAGATGTAAGAGTAGGGTCAGCTTCTGAATGAACCCGTGACCAGCAGCACAGACACAGCATCAAGGACTCCAACTCTCTTTATCTCTCAGCTCTGGTTCCCCTTGTGTTTGGAAGGTGGCTGCCGGAGACACTTGGCATATGTCTACATCTACAAAGACAGAGGAGGTGCTTGATTGGGTCAACTTGGGCCTTGTACCCTCCTCAGGGAGTGCAAAGAATGGCTTAAACGAATCAAGATCTGCCCTCTTTGACAGTCAAGTTGAAGAGTTAGAATCAGCTTCCCTTGGGGCCTAGTGAGGTGGCTTCCAGCAATTTGGGAGGCTGAGACGGAAGGATCACTTGAGCTCAGGAGTTTGAAATCAGCCTGGGCAGCATAGCAAGACCCCCCCCAAAAAAAAAATTTAGCTGGGTGTGGTGATGTCCACCTATAGTCCCAGCCACTCAGGAGACTGAGGTAGGAGGATCACTTGAACTCCAGAAGTTGAGGTTGCAGTGAGCCGTGATTATGCCACTGCACTCCGACTTGGGTGACAGAGTGAGAATTTGACTCGAAAAGAAAAGAAAAAATAAAAGAAATCACCTTCCCCTGACCATGTCCTGAGCCACATGGAGGCTATCAGATACCAGAAGTAAGGAAGGGGAGGTGGAGAATGGGTGACAGAAAGCCAATGCTGTCCATGATGATAGTATTCAGCATGAAATAGCTCAGACGAGAAAGAGGAAAATAACACTTCCTGTCTCCCCTCCATCTCAGTTGCCCATGCTCCGCACTCTGGTGTAGACTTCCAAGCAGCCTGAAAGATCTGAATCTGATCCTGGCCTTCCAGAGCATTGGGATGTGACTTGTTAGGGTAGGTGGACCAAATAGACTCTATTTTTTATTTCTTATTTAGTCAGAGTCTCAATCTGTCGCCCAGGCTAGAGTGCAGTAGCACCACCCTCGCTCACCGCAGCCTTGACTTCCTGGGCTCAGGCAATCTTCCTGCCTCAGTCTCCTGAGAAGCTGGAACTACCCACAGGCATGGGCCACCACACCCAGCTGATTTTTTTGATTTTTGTGTTTTGCAAAGACGAGGTCTTGCTACGTTGCCCAGGCTGGTCTCGAACTCCTGGGCACAAGCGACTTTCTGGCTTCAGCCTCCCAAAATGCTGGGATGACAAGTGTGAGCCACTACACCTAGCCCTCCATTCTGTTTAATGCTGCAGTTTCATTTTTTGTAAGTGCTGAGGCTTGTGGGATAGGAGCCTCCTTTGGCACTTGTGGCCTGGGCCCTACAAATGTTAAGGGCAGGCCAGGATGAAGAGTGGACAACACTTATGCCGTACCTATGAGTGGGCATGCTTTGAAAGACAGGATAAAGAGGAGGTGCCAATATGAGGAAGAGGTGCATGAGCAGCGCTCCCTCAGCCCGCCCCAAGGCCCTGCTGGGAGTTGCTGATATGCCATGACGTTGCCATGAGCAGATAAACGTGGCTTCTGGCATTTCCTCTCCTCTGACCTTCCTCCTTACTGCTCTTGGCTGTGTCAGGTGTGACACAGAGGCCTCACGTCAGACAAGGAGTGCAAAGAGAGGCAATCGTGACTGACTTCAGAACATGATCTTCAAAAGGGAAGGAAAGGTGAAAAAAAAAGAAAAAGAATCTCACAAAGCATGGTTTAATTTCTTAGGAGATATAAGGATGCATATAAAATATTCGTATCCAAATATTCTTTGATATGAACATCGCATTTCATTGATTAGAGAGTGTGGGTGTTTGGGTCTCTCTGTGAGTGAAATCCATTAAAAGAAGAATCTGGAGAGCTTTGTGTTTTGTGTTTCTATGAAAGCTTCTAGGGTGGTTTTCTGACTGGCATTGTTCCCTTGCAAAAATGCCACCTATAGGCTCTAACGGCTTTCAAACTTTTGTCTCTGCCCTGGCCCCTCTCCCAAGGGACACTCCACGCACCCACCTGCCTAGACAATTCATCCATCTAGCTCCCTCTGCTCATGGAATGGTGTGTATTAGTGTCCTGTAGCTGCTGTAACAGATGACTGCAAAAATTATGACAGAAAATTATTCTTCCTTTTTTTTTTTTTGAGTTGGACTCTCACTCTGTCGCCCAGACTGGAGTGCAGTGGCTGCTCCTGGCCACCGCAGCCTCGACCCGCTGGGCTCCGGCGATCCTTCCGCCTCAACCCTCCAAGTAGCTGGAACTACAGGCGCGCGCTACCACGCCCGGCTAACTTTTTGATTTGTTGTAGAGATGAGGTCTTGTCAAGTTGCCCAGGCGGGTCTTGAACCCGCGGGCTCAGACAATCCACTCACCTCGGCCTCCCAAAGTGCTGGGATTACAGGCTGAGCCACCGAGCCTGGCCGAAAATTATTCTTTCAAAGTTGAATTCAAGATTTCTGCAAGAGCTGGGCATGATGGTTCACGTCTGTAATCCCAGCACTTTGGGAGGCTGAGGCAGGAGGATTGCTTGAGGCCAGGAGTTTGAGATCAACCTAGCCAACACAGTGAGATGCTGCCTCTAATTTTTTTAACTTAAATTTTTTTTAAAACTGTGGGGTACAATTCAGGGTTAGGCACACAAATATTCATCATGCAGGTACCCTTATTGATAATTCCCCTCCAGGCAGATTTCGACTACTGTCACTCCCACCTCCCCCCCCCCCCCCCGCAGTTTCCTGCTACTGTCAATCCTCTTCTTATAGTATTATGGTAGTTGTTCGTGGTCCATTTATGAATGAGAACATGTGATACTCAGTTCTCTGTTTCTGTGAAAGATCACTCAGTATTATATATATCTAATTCCATTCAGGTTGCTGTGAAGTTCATGATTTTGTTCTTCTTTATGACTGAGTAATATTCCGTTGTGTATATGCACCACATTTTTTTTTTATCCAGTTCTCTTTTGATGGGCAGCACGGTTGGTTCCATGTTCTTGCTATTGTGAACAAGGCTGTGATAAACATACGTGTGCAGGTATCTTTTTTATAGAGTGATTTGAGTTCTTCGGGGTATATTCCCAGCAGGGGAATTGCGGGGTCATATGGGAGGTTGATGTTTAGAGCTTTTAGGAATCACCACACTGCTTTCCACAGAGGTTGCACTAGTTTACACTCCCACCAACAGTGTAGAAGTGTTCCCTTTTCACCACATCCTCTCCAGTATCTGTTATTTTTTGAGTTATTGATGATGGCCATTCTGACTGGAGTTAGGTGGTATCTCAGTGTAGTTTTAATTTGCATCTCCTTGATGACTAGTGAGGCTGAACAGTTTTTCATGTATCTGCTGGCTGCTCATATGTCTCTTTGAGAACTGTCTATTCATATCTTTTGCCCACTTTGTAATGGGGCTGTTTGATTTTTTCTTTTCAATATGTTTGAGTTCCTTGTAGGTCCTAGATGTTAGGCCTTTGTCAGACATGGAGTTGGGAAATATTTTTTCCCAGTCTGTGGGTTGTCTCCCTGCTCTCTTGATGGTTTCTTTGGCTTTACAGAAGCTTGTCAATTTGATGAGGTTCCACTTGTGTATCTTATCTCTTATGGTCTGGGCATTTGGGGTTTTTCTCAGGAATTGGTTGCCAATTCCAACTTCCATACGGGTGTCTCCTGCATTTTCTAAGGTTCTTATAGTTTGAGGTTTTACATTTCGGTCTCTGATCCATTTAGAGGTAATTTTTGGGTATGGAGGTAGGTAGGGGTCCTGTTTCAATCTTCTGCATGTGGTCAGCCAGTTTTCCCAGCACCATTTACTGAATAGATTCTCATCTCCCCAGTGGTAGGTGGTAGAGGCTTTGTCGAAGCTGAGTTGGTTGAGAAATTGAGGTTTTGCTTCTGGAATCTCAACTCTATTTCATTGGTCTATATGCCTGTTCTTACCAATATCAGGCTGTTTTGATGATTGTAGCTTTACAATAAAGCTTAAAGTCTGAGAGTGTGATACCTCCTGCTTTTTTTTTTTTTTTGCTGAGGATTGTTTTGGCTATTCTTGATCGCTTATGTTTCCATATGAATTCCTGTACTGTTGTTTTTAGGTCTGAGAAGAATATCCCGCCTCTAACTTAAAAGAAGAAGAAAAAGACATCAGCAGGACCTCACTCTCTTCGAAGACTCTAGGAGAGACTCCCTCCTTGTGTCTTGGAAGTTTCTGGTCCAGGCATTTCTTGGCTTGTGGCGACAGAACTCCAGTGTCTGCCTCCATTGTCACCTGGCCTTCTCCCCCATGTGTCTCCATCTCAGAGCTCCCTCTGCCTTTCTCACCTAAGAACACCTGTCATAGCCGGGCATGGTGGCTCAGCCTGTAATCCCGCGCCTTTGGCAGGCTGAGGTGAGTGGATTGCCTGAGTCTGTGGGTTCGAGACCCGCCTGGGCAGCGAGACCTCATCTCTACAATAAATCAAAAATTCAGCCGGGCGTGATAGCGCACACCTGTAGTTCCGGTTACTTGGAAGGCTGAGGTGCAAGGATTGCCGGAGCCCAGCAGGTCGAGGCTGCGGTGGCCGGAAGTGGGGCACTCCAGTCTGGGTGACAGAGTGAGACTCCAACTCAAAAAAAAAAAAGAACACCTGTCATTGCATTCGGGGCCCACCCTAAATCCAGTATGACCTGGTCTCAAGATCCTTCACTTAATGACATCTGCAAAGACGTGTTTTCCAAATAAGGTCACATTTGTGGGTTCCAGAAGTTGGGTCTTGGGCATATCTTCCATCCAATTGGACAGACCACTATTCAGCCTACTCCTAGTCTGTTCCCTTCCACCTGAATGGGCTCCTCCTGCTATCTCTGTCTGGCCGGGGGCAGCCCATTTCAAAGTAGATGAGATGGTCTCCCTAGACCCATCCCTTCCCTCCCTTCTTATCTGGTCTGTCACCAAGGGCTGTCAGTGGACACTCTCAAGTCCACTGTCTTTCCTTTGGCCCCCCGGCCACCCTCCCTGGCCTTCTTTCTCTTCCTCAAATGCCCAGCTTCTGGAAGGCTCCATCCATCTCTCAAGCTTCACAGGCAAGCTTGTTCTTTTCACAGAGTTCTTGGCTCAGGCACCACTTCTGAGAGGCCATCCCACCCTCCCTGCCTTCAGCAGCTTCCCAGGGACCTCTCCTCTGCCTCTGCTCACTCGATCTCTAGTCCTTTGGCTAGCAGGTATGTGTTTGTTTATTTATTTATAGATTTGTTCTCATCTGTGTGCCCCCTCGCCACATACACACACCAAGCCCCGTGAGGGCAGAGAGCCTCATCCAGTTTGCTCACCTCCTTATCCTTAGTGTCTAAAACAGAGACTAGCAGAGAGGGACTGTTTAGTAAAAATCTACTGAATAAGCCAGGCATGGTGGCTCATGCCTGTAATCCTAGAACTTTGAGAGGCTGAGGTGGGAGAATCACTTGAGGTCCGGAGTTTGAGACCAGCCTGGGCAATATGGTGAGATCCTATCTTTTTTTTTTTCCTTCTAATTTTGGATTCAGGGGATACATATGTGTACTTGTTACATGGACATATCGTGTAGTGGTGGGGATTGGGTCTCAGGTGGCCCATTCCCCAGATCACGAACACTGTGCCCTATAGGTAGTTTCTGGATCCTAACCCCTTTCCCCACTTTCCCCTTATTGATATCCCCAGTGTCTATTATTTTAATCTTTGTGACTGTTTAGTTCCCACATATGAGTGAGAACATACGGTGTTTGGTTTTCTGTTTCTGAGTCAGTTTACTTAGGACGAGGAGTTCCAGCTCCATTCATGTTGCTGCAATGGACATGATTTCATTCTTTTCTTATGGCTGTGTAGTATTCTATGGTGTATGTGTACCACATTTTCATTATCCACTGATCAGTTGACGGGTGTTTAGGTTGATTCCCCATCTTTGCAATTGTGAATTGTGTTGCAATGAACATGCAAGTGCAGGTGTCTTTATTATATAACAACCTCTGTTCCTTGGAGTAGTGGGATTGCTGGATCAAATGGTAGATCCACTTTTAGTTCTTTGAGTAATCTCCATACCACTTTCCATAGAGGTTGTACTAATTTACACTCCCACACCAACAGTGTATACGTGTTCACTTTTCTCTACATCTGTGCAGCATCTATTTTTATTTTTAATAACGGCCATTTTGGCTAGTGTAAGGTGGTTTCTCATTGTGATTTAAATTTGCATTTCCCTGATGATGAGGGATGTTGAGCATTTTTTTCATATGTTCGTTGGCCATGTGTATATCTTCTTTTGAGAGGTGTCTGTTCATGTCATTTGCCCACTTTTTAATGGGATTATTTGTTTTTTCTTGCTGATTTGTTTGAGTTATTTGTAAATTCTGGATATTAGACCTTTGTCAGATGTATAGTTGTGAATATCTTCTCCCATTCTGTAGGTTGCCTGTTTGTTCTATTGATTATTTCTTTTGCTGTGCAGAAGCTTTTTAGTTTAATTAAGTCCCATTTATTTATTTTTCTTTTAGTTGCATTTGTTTTCAGGGTTTTAGCCATAAGTTCTTTGCCTAAGCTAATATCCATAAAAGTTTTTTCTAGGTTTTCTTCTAGGATTTTTATGGTGTCAGGTCTGACTTTTACATTTTTAATTCATCTTGAGTTAATTTTTGTATATGGAGAGAGATGGGAATCAAGTTTCATTTTCCTACATGTAGTTATCCAATTCTCCAGCACCAGTTTTTCACTAGGGTGTCTTTTCCTTAGTATATGTCTTTGTTTGCTTTGCCAAAGATCAGTCGGTTGTAGGTATTTGAGTTTACTGCTGGATTCTCTATTCTGTTCCATTGGTCTATGTGTCTGCTCTTGTATCAGTACCATGCTGTTTGGGTTACTACAGCCTTGTAGCATAATTTAAGTCAGGTAATGTGATGCCTCCAGCTTTGTTCTTTTTGCTTAGAATCGCTTTGGCCATTCTAGCTCTTTTTTGGTTCCATATGAATTTTAGGATTTTTTTTTTCTAATTCTGTGAAAAATGATGTTGGCAGTTTGATAGGGATTGCATCGCATCTGTAGATTGCTTTGGGTGATATAGTCATTTTAGCAATGCTGATTCTTCCAATTCATGAGCATGGGATGTTTCTCCATTTGTCTGTGTCCTCTGTAATTTCTTTCATCAGAGTTTTGTAGTTCTCCTTTAGAGGTCTTTCAACACCTTGGTTGAATATATTCCTAGGTATTTTAGCTAATTGGTTGTTATTGTAAATGGAATTGAGTTCTTGATTTGATTCTCAGCTTGGTCGCTGGAGACCCTATCTCTACAAAAATATTAAAGATGGAGCCAGGTGCAGTGACTCATGTCTGTGTAGGTTCAGCTAATCAGGAGGCTGAGGTGGAAGGATTGTTTGAGCCCAGGAACTCGAGGCTGCGGTGAGCTATGATCACCTAACTGCACTCCAGCTTAGGTGACAGAATGAGACCCTGTCTCTTAAAAAAAAAAATCTACTGAATAGCTGATTGATACTTTAGTGCCTGCCTTTATTTTCGTTGCCTGCTCAGACAAAGCTACACAACCTTTTACCGGTCTCAGGTCAAATCTGATCACGTCCCCTGGGCTTGAAATCATTTATCAGTTTCCACAAGCTTCTCTCCTGGCTCCTTTGCAAGGCATTCATGACCCTGGGTAAATGGCCCCTGCTGTGCTCCCAGCTCACTCCAAGCACTGCCTCAAATCCCCCTTCTGGTCAAACCTGAGGACCGTCTCATGCCTCTGGCCCTCCTTCTGATGACTTTCTCTTCTTTCAGCTTGAGATCTGATTCTGATTCTTCATTCAAAACCCAGTTCCTATGTCCTGGTGAGCTTTCTGGGCCCCTTGCTCTGGCTCCTTCATTTCTTTTTTTTTTCCTGGAGTGCAGTGGCACGCTCCCGGCCACTGCAGCCTCAACCTGCTGGGCTCCAGCGATCCTTCCGCCTCAGCCTTCCGAGTAGCTGGAACTACAGGTGCGCGCTACCACGCCTAGCTAATTTTTTGACTTATTGTAGAGATGAGGTCTCGCCAAGTTGCCCAAGCAGGTCTCAGACCCACAGGGTCAGGCAATCCACTCACCGTGGCCTCCCAAAGCGCGGGATTACAGGCTGAGCCACTGAGCCCAGCAGGTTGAAGCTGCAGTGGCCAGGAGTGGCCACTGCACTCCAGTCTGGGCGACAGAGTGAGACTCCAACTCAAACAAACAAACAAACAAACAAGCAAACAAAACCCAGTTCCTATGAAGCTGACTCCAGGAAGCCTTCTTTAACTCCTTTCTGCTGCCCTAGTGACACATGTTTTTATTGTTGTCTGTTCACACAATTGCATCACTTGCTTTCTTCACTGGGCTCTCTCTCGCTCTCTCTCTCTCTTTTTATTTTTTGTAGAGGTGGGGTCTCACTGTGTGGCCCAGGCTGGAACTCCTGGCCTCAAGCAATGCTCCCACCTTGACTTCCCAACGTGCTGGGATTGCAGGCCTCAGCCACCACACCCAGCCTTCACAGATTTCTCTACTTGGCTGTTCCCTCTATGATCATCTCCACATCACCGGTGTCTAGCACATCATGAACACTCTGTACCCAGCACCTGTCCTCCTTCCTCGTCCAGCCACTCTCCTGTTCTCTGGTCCTTGACGCTCGCTTCCAGGGCAGGTTCAGCCCAGGGACAGCCTGCTGTGTACTCCTGGAAGCCGTGTCAGGCTGCTGTTTGCCTCTGGATTGCCTCCTGGCATTGCCCTCGGGGATGTGTTCTAGAATTGCCTGTCTGGTTTCTGACTCACAGAGGCTGCCTTAATCCCCTGAGTCTGTGTGGGCTCAAGTTCCACAGTCTCTAAATCCTTGCCAGCTCCCCTGGACCTGCTGCCAGAGGCTGGTCTTCACTTGGAGTGACAGACACTGAGCCAGGGCTGTGGGGGGTCCCCGAGCCCAAGAGGTGAGTTCCAAAGCCTGGGCTGGGCGCTGTGGCTCATGCTTGTAACCCCAGCACTTTGGGAGGCTGAGGTGGGAGGATCGCTTGAGCCCAGGAGTTCCAGACCAGCTGGGTAACATATTGAGACTTCATCTCTACAATAAATCAAAAAATTAGCCAGGCGTGGTGGTGTGTGTCTGTAGTCTAGCTACTCGGGAAGCTGAGGTGGGAGAATTGCATGAGCCCAGGAGGTAGAGGCTGCAGTGAGCAGTGATCCTGCCATTGCACTCCAGCCTGGGTGACAGAGTGAGACCTTATGTCAAAAACAAAACAAAACAAAACAAAACAGGCTGCAGCGTGATGAGGCAAAACAAGCTCTGAGAAGTGTTGATTCCATTTAACAGTGATGACTTCGGTGGTGATCTCCGCAGGAGTGGGGGTGGGGCTCAGAGTCCTGATAAGAGAGGCCAGATCATAAGTGGCTGAAGGGAGATTGCGTGCAGAAGACATGGAGGCAGAGGGGTGGGTGTTCTTCAGCCATGCAAGAGTGGAAAGAGAAGGGTAGAGTGGCGGACCTTGGTGGGTAGTAGGGTTGGGAGAATTTTGTCATTGGTTTCAGATCCCAGAACCTTGAGCGCCCTACCAGACACTGCCCATTCGCTTCTGGAACCTTTACCCTTTCTGGTAGGCCAGTGAGTGCCAACCACCAGCACCTGCATCGTTGTTGAAGGTGGGGGTTCTCAACCCTGGCTCTATTGACATTTGGGACCAGATAATTCCTGGGTCAGTGGTGGGGTGGAATCTGTCTTGTGCATTGTAAGATGTCTAGCAGCACCCCAGGCTTCTACCCACTAGATGCCAGTAGCATCCCCCTCAGGACATACACAGCACGACGACCAAAATGTCTCCAGATGTTGCCAAGTGTCCTCTGGAGAGCAAAATCATCCTCATCTGGCTTAAGGGTATGGAAACCACTTTGGCTAGCACACAGAGGCCTGGGAGTTCCTGGAAGGGACAGCCCCCTTGGCCAAAGTCTGACAGGTGTGGAGGAGGATGTGAGGGTTGATTCCATGTGTCAACTTGACTAGGCTAAGGGGTGCCCAGACTGCTGGCAAAACATGACTTCTGGGTGTGCCTGTGAGGGGTTCATGGGAGAGATCAGCATTTGATTGGTGGACTGAGTATAGAAGACCTACCCTCACTCACGTGGGCAGGCATCATCCAATCCACTGAGGGCCCGGATAGAAAGTACAAGACATTGTACTTGGTCAGTTGTAGTGCCTCATGCCTGTAATCCCAGTACTTTCCCACAACACATTATCTGGGATATTAACAATGTACCCTTAAAAAAGTAAGGAGAAGGCCAGGCTTGGTGGCTCAGCCTGTAATCCCAGCACTTTGGGAGGCCAAGGCGAGTGGATTGCTTGAGCCTGTGGGTTCGAGACCAGCCTGGGCAACTTGACGATCGTCTCTACAATAAAAAAAAAGTCAGCCAGGCGTGGTAGCACACACTTGTAGTTCAGGTTACTTGGAAGGCTGAAGTGGAAGGATTGCCAGAGCCCAGCAGGTTGATGCTGGGGTGGCTGTGAGCATGCCACTGCACTCCAGCCTGGGTGACATCGTGGGACTACAACTCAAAAAAAAAAAAAAGTGGGGAGAAGTAGGGATTCTAAGTGAAAATAAGTTTGGGAAATATTGGGTTAGAGAGAATTAAACAGATTTATTCACTGCAGGATTTCTTAGAGCCTTTAATCTAACCTGTCAATATGCTCCAAGACTCTCTAAGAGGTGGGGTTGAATACAGAGTACTTCCCAAGCATGCTTTTTTTCCTTTTCTTTTTCTTCTTTTTTTTTTGTAGAGATGAGGTCTATGCTGCCTAAGCAGGTCTTGAACTCCTGAGTTCAAGCAATCTTCCTCCCAAAGTTCCGGGACTACAGACATGAGCCACTGTGCACGGCCAGTTCCCAAGCATGCTTGGCCTTAGGTTTCTTTCATTCCCACAGATCTTGAGGAACGAATGACCCATGGGACATGCTTTGAGGAGCGTAACATGGTGGCCAAGGGTCAGCTCTGAAGTTACAGTCCCAACTATCGGCTCAGGCTTTTCACCTAGTAGCTGTGTGACCCGATACGAGCTGCTTCTGAGCATATCCCGTCTGTAAAACAGAGCTGAGTACTCCCGGCTTCCCTTGCAGGTGTTGTCAGGATCAAGTCCTGCGTGTGAAGTCCTGAGTGCAGTTCTGGCCCTGAAACCCCTCAGTACTAGGCACGAGCCTGGGTCGGGAGACTCCCGCGCCTACTCTTAAATTCCACGACACGTTGGCCTGAAAAATCCTGAGACGGACCAGGGGTGGGAGCTTCTGTCCTTTGTTAAATTCCTCAGAAACAAGACTCAAACACTTTTCCTTTTTTGTTTTGAGTTGAAGTCTCACTCTGCTGCCCAGGCTAGAGTGCAGTGGCACAATCACAGCTCACTGCCGGCTCCAGTGATCCTCCCTCCTCAGCCTCCCCAGTAGCTGGGACTACAGGTACGTGTGGCCCTGCCGGGCTAATTTTTTTGTTTTTTTTGTAGAGACAAAGTCTCACTATGTTTCCCAGGCTGATCTCAAACCCCTGGACTCTAGCAATCCTCCCACCTTGGCTTCCCACAGTGCTGGGATTACAGGCATGAGCCACCATGCAGGCCCGGCCTCAAAAGGTTTTCTTTTTCTTTTTTTTTTTTTTTTGAGTTGGAGTCTCACTGTGTCGCCCAGACTGGAGTGCAGTGGCCGCTCCCGGCCACCGCAGCCTCGACCTGCTGGGCTCCGGCGATCCTTCCGCCTCAGCCTTCCTAGTAGCCGGAACTACAGGCATGCGCTACCATGCCCGGCTGATTTTTTGATTTATTGTAGAGATGAGGTCTCGCTGCCGAGGCAGGTCTCGAATCAAAAGTTTTTCAAAGCCTGTGACACATCAAGGGAATGGCCAGGGGAGGTAGAAGATTGGGTGGGGAGGGGAAGCACTTGCCATTGGCTCTGGCATGGAGGAATGGGAGGGGGTGGGAAGCAGAGGTGTAAAAGCAGTTTGGATTTTTGGAGAGGATGGTTATAGGGAGGGGAAAGCAAGCCAGCCTTGCCTCTTCCTCCCCGCCATTGTCCCTGGACCTGGGCACACAGGAAACCTCCCCCAGGCAGGAGGGCGTGCAGCAGCTGCTGGACTTGGCCCCGGGCCAGCACTGTCCTTCCCGGAGAGGGCCGTGTCTAGGAAGAGGTTACCAGAAAGCTCTGAGGCGGTTGCTCAGGCTGACGTCAGCACCCCTGGGCCACGTCGTTGGAGGGGGAGCAGGCAGGGACTTAGGAGAAGAATGCTTTCTCTCCCAAGGGCCCCTGCACACTCCTCTGGGGGCTTGGGGAAGTGGGAGCAGATGGTGTTGCCACAGGGGAGGGAGGGGTCTAAACTGGGGGGCATTGAGGAAAGGTCATGCCCCCACCCTGGAACCAGGAGGTTCATTCCCTCTGGCTCCTGGAAACCACCCCTCGACTTTCGTGGCATGGGCGAGAACAGCCTGTGTGCCTGACGTGTCTGCCTTCACATTCATTGATGTCTCCTTGACTTCTCCTGCAACTTGGGACCGGGTGGCAGAAGACGGCCACCAACAAACACGCTGGAGCTACTGTGATCCCCACGGGACACCACTCAGAGGTCAAGCCTCCTTCCTGCCCAAGACCCAGCGGAATCTGAACGCAAGTGTTCAGTGTCCAAGCTTTTTCTAACTAGGTAAGACACACACAGACTCTCTGTTTAAACTCCTGACTAGGTCCTGGTATGTTGGGATAGAACTCATATGTGTAAATCAGCAGAACGTCTCTGATGGAAGAAATACTAGGCCTGCTTTTTTTCTGTTTTAAGACCAAAAAAAATCACTGCACCGTGGGCCACGCAGCTGTGCTGGCAGCCTCTGAGGAGGCGCTGATGGCTTTTCCAGGCGTGTGCCCCATCAGCTCAGACAGGCCCCCCTTCCTCTTGGCTTCTGGGCTCCCCTGAGAACCCCTGAGTCTCTTTTTCTAGCCAGGGTGGGGCCTCCCAGGGCTCCTGGGCCTGGGGCCCAGGGCTCGCCTCCTTTTTTGGCAGCTGCTGGAAACCTCCACAGTTTCTGGCCTAGTAAAAGCCCTTTCTGCCTGCCCACGGGGAGTTTTGATTGGCTTCAGCTGGGGTGACCTCATCCGCTCCAGAATTTGGGGGTGATCCCATTTTCCACCACTCCACCTTCTTCTAAGGAATTCCCTTCTGGCTGTCTTCTCTCGAAGGCTTCCTGGCCCCGCACAAGCCTTGGAATTCCCCATGCCCACCTGGGGAGGCCAGCTTTTGCCCTCTCATTCTCGCCCCACCTGGGCGCTCCTAGGCCAACTTGGCTGCCCTCCATGTGGGCAAGTCCTTCCTGAACATTCTCTTCACCCCCCGCCCCCCACTGATCTCTGCTCTATATCTGGGACTCATAGGAAACTGCATTATTTAAAATTTCCATAATTACCTTTGTGCTAGTCTTTTTTTTTTTTTAAGCCAGGGTCTCACTCTGTCACCCAGGCTGCAGTGCACTGGCTTGATCACCACTCACCGCAGTCTCAAACTCCTGGGCTCAGGTGATCCTCCTGCCTCAGCCTCCAGAGTAGCTGGGATTGGAGGTGCACATCACCACACCCAGGTAGTTTTTTTTTTTTTTTTTTTGTAGAGACGAGGTCTCACTATGTTACCCAGGCTGGTCTGGAGTTCTTGGCCTCAAGCAATCGTCCTGCCTTGGCCTCCCCAAATGTTGGGATTACAGGCATGAGCCACCATGCCCAGCTGAGAGTGCCCTTATGAGTGACATCTGAGGAAGGGTGGGGAGTGAAGGGGAGGCAGAGGTGAACTGAGCTGTGATTTAGGTCCAAGGACAACCTTGGCAGACCGCACGGTGACCCCTGGAGATTCAATGGCCCCTTAGAATTGTCCCGCATAGGCTGAAGTCCCAGGCCTTTGTACAGCCTCAATGCATCACTGGAGGTGGGCCTGACTTCAGTGTGATGAGGTGTCCTCTGCAGGTGAGGCCCTCCCCACAGCTGCCACAAGGAGTCCTGCCTTGAAGGGGGCCTAAGTGGCACACGGCCCTGCCCACCGCAAGACCCTCAGCAGGGCCTGCCTTACTCAATGGTGGCCGCCCTCACGTGTGTGGTCCTCAAGACCCCAAGGGGAGATGAACTGGATCCCGGCGCTACACAGCCAGGGTAGACATGCTTCCGAGTCAGAGCTGGCCCTCTCTTGGGGGAGAACCAGGACGAAACAGGACTCATTTAGAGAAGGACCAACAGTGTTTTTCCTTTTTTTTTTTTTTTTTTTTTTTGAGTCGAAGTCTCACTGTCACCCAGACTGGAGTGCAGTGGCACGCTCATGGCCACCGCTGCCTTGTCCTGCTGGGCTCAGGTGATCCTCCCACCTCAGCCTTCCAAGTACCAACAGCGCTTTCCAAATTCAAAAATAGGCTGGTGCGATGGCTCATGCCTATGATCCCAGCACTTAGAGAGGCCAAAGTAAGAGGATTGCCTGAGCCTAGGAGTTTGAGACCAGCCTGGGCAACATATCAAGACCTCATCTCTACAAAAATAAAAAGCAGGGCCGGACTCGGTGGCTCAGTCTGTAATTCAGCACTTTGGGAGACCAAGGTGAGTGGATTGCCTGAGCCTGCGAGTTCGAGACCAGCCGGGGCAACTTGGCGAGACCTCATCTCTACAATAAATAAAAAATTAGCCAGGTGTGGTAGCGTGTGCCTGTAGTTTTGCTACTTGGAAGGCTGAGGCGGAAGCATCGCTGGAGCCCAGTGGGTAGATACTGGGGTGGCTGTGAGTGTGCCACTGAACTCCAGACTGGGCAACGGAGTGAGACTCCAACTCAAAAAAAAAAAAAAAATCAAGCCATTGTCTTGTTAGACTTTGGTGTGGCAGTGTGCTCTTTGAGCTGAGGTTGTCACCATGCTTTCTGGCTTTGACCTCCTCCCTACCTTGGGGACCTCCCTTTTCTTTCTTGCTCTAATTTATTTTTAAATCTAAAAAAAAAAAGTAAAAACCCAAAAAAATCAGCTGGGTGTGATGGCACATATCTGTAGTCCCAGATGCTCAGGAGGCTGAGGCAGGAGGATTGCCTGAGTCCAGGAGGTTGAGGCTGTGGTGAGCTGTGATCATGCCGCTGCATTCCAGCCTGGGCAACAGAATGAGGCCCCAACCCCAAGAAAATAAAAAACAAAAAAAATTTTTTAAAGAGTGAAGTTTCAGGTCCCGCCACAGCAGTGACCATTGGGCACCCTGCCTCTTCCCTTCCTCCTGGTCCTCCTCCTCTTGACTTGTGGCATCTGCTGTCCCCCCTCCCTCTGCCACACCGAATGACAGGTATAGGATGTCACTGTGAAAGCCAAGGAAACAGCGTGCCTCGTGCTCATTTGCACAGAAACAGCGGCACCCGTTCACTCCTCTGCCCGGGGAAGGGCTGTGTGGGTCAGTGTGCTGGCTTGGGACCTTGAGTTTCCTGCAGATGTGGTCAGTGGAAATGGGCGCGTTCCTTAATTAGAGAAAATGTCCATGGAAAAAACACATGGCCCTTAGCCTGCCGCTCCTGAGGAAAGCATGGAGAACAAGAGGTTAGACTCAGGCCCTCCTCTGGCTCAGCGGTGGGGCTGTGTCCTCCCCTGTCACTCATCTCCCTGGGACAAATGAGCTCGGTTGGAGAGAGCCAGGAAGGGCCAGGTAGGAGGCGCCCAGGCTTTGGGGGTGGGGGGGCTTAGCCTTGGCTGTTAGAATGTTTGAATTTTGAACATTGGTACCATTACCAGAGGAGGAATCTTCAAGTTATGAATTGAATTACTGTGTCCTCCCCTAAAAAACAAATTGTTGAACCGAGTGTAGTGGTTTTCACCTGTAATCCCAGCACTTTGGAAGGCTGAGGCAAGAGGATTGCCGGAGCCCAGGAGTCTGAGACCAGCCTGGGCAAATTGGGGAGATCTTATCTCTACAAAAAAAAAAATTAAAAATTTGCTGAGTGTGATAGTGTGCACCTGCAGTCCCAGCTGCTCAGGAGGCTGAAGCAGGAGGATCACCTGAGCCCAGGTGGCTGAAGCTACAGTGAGCCATAATCATGCCACTGTACTCCACTCTGGGCAACAGAGTGAGATCCTGACTCAAAAAATAGAACAGAACAGAATAGAATAGAATAGAATGAATTAGGGTCCTTACTGGGGTAACCAAGTTAAATGCGATCAAGTGGGCCTTAATCCAATATGGCTGGTGTCCTTGTAGAAAGGGAAATTTGCACATGAAGACACACCCTCCTAGAGAAGATGAGGTGAGGATGGGGTGATGCATTTACATGCCAGGGAACATTAATGATTGCAGCAAGCTGCCAGGAGCTTGGAGAGGCTTGGGACGGACTCGCCCTCATAGCCCCAGAACCAACCCTGCCCACACCTTGATCAGACGCCCAGCTTCCAGACTATGAGACAATGCCTTTCTGATTTTCCAAGCCCCCCATTCTGGGGCGCTTCATTATGGTAGCCTAGCAAATGAATACACTTAGCAAGTTCCTAGGCTTGTTGAGCCTCTGCTTTCTCATCTGTAGAAGGAGGATGGTCTTACTTACCTCTCATGGTTGTGACAATTACAGGAAATGAAACCGTCTCTGTACAATACCAGGCACAGACTGCGTGCACTCTCTTGTCTGTGACGGCTCTCAGAGGTTGGAGCAGCTAAAAGCAAAGGTCCTTTCCACCCTGAACATACTTATTTCTACAATGTTTTTGTAGTGAAAGAGTCTCGCTCTGTCATCCAGGCTGGTGTGCAGTAACATCATCCTAGCTCACTGCAGCCTTGATTTCCTGGGATCCAGCAATCCTCCCGAGTAGCTGGGACTACAGTTGTGAGCCACTGTGCCCCGTTAATTTTTTATAGTTTGTAAAACCGGAATCTCACTAATTGCCAAGGCTATTTTTGAACTCCTGGCCTCAAGGGCTCTTCCCACCTCAACCTCCCAAAGCACTGGAATTACAGGAATGAGCAGTGTGGTTCTGAGCTGTCAGTTACGGCACCCAGTGGTCCATAGGGAGGGAAGGATGGGAGAGCCTGCGGCAGCCTCCCTAAAACCGGTGTTAAACCCAATCCTGAGCCCGGCCTTGAAGCTTTCAGCATCGCAACATGGAGGAAGAAGAAGAAAGCTAGGTCAGCCCTTCTGGATATTTAAAACAATTTTCACTCAAAGAAGCAGCATCTTTATTTATCATCAGCAGCCAGACCCTCCCATTGTACCCTTCCTCCTCAGTTAGCTCAGTGCCACCCTGGAGTGATTTTGAACATCCCTCATTGCTCAGAGAAAGGAAAACATTAGATCAAACATCAGGCCACTTCTATTTCTTTTTTTGTGTGTTTGTTTTTAGACAGGGTCTCACTCTTTTGTCCAGGCTGGAGAGCAATGGCACACTCACAGCCACCACAGCCTCAACTTGCTGGGCTCAGGCGATCCTTTCGCCTCAGCCTTCCAAGTAGCTGGAACTACAGGTACACACCACCACTCCGGCTAATTTGTTTATTTATTGTAGAGACAAGTTCTTTCCAAGTTTCTCAGGCTGGTCTTGAAACCTTGGGCTCAGGCAGTCCTTTTGCCTCGGCCTCCCAAAGTGCTGGGATTACAGGCATGAGTCACCGCGCCAGGTCAGGTCACTTTTTTTTTTGAGTTGGAGTCTCACTCTGTCGCCCAGACTGGAGTGCAGTGGCACACTCCTGGCCACTGCAGCCTCGAACTGCTGGGCTCCAGTGATCCTTCCACCTCAGCCTTCCAAGTAGCTGGAACTACAGGCGCACACTACCACGCCCAGCTAATTTTTTATTTATTGCAGAGATGAGATCTCACCAAGTTGCCCAGGTGGGTCTCGAACCCATGGACTCAGGCAATCCATTCGCCTCGGCCTCCCAAAGTGCTGGGATTACAGGCTGAGCCACCGAGCCTAGCCAGGTCAGGTCACTTTTAAAATGGAAGATGAACAAAACTATTGTCAATGAAATGTGTATTGTTTATTGTAGCCAACTACTATGCCTTGGTTTGTTATGGAAGTTATGTGTTTTAATGTCTGATACATATGCTCAAAAGCTCATTGAAGGCCCTTACATAATCAGTGATACGTGTATCTTGTAGGGTCTGGAAAATAATTCGACTCTTTTGAATAACTGTGGAGATTTCTAGTTACTATGGCATCGGTTTTTGAATATATCCTTGGCTATGTTTATGATTAATGTGTTCAGAAACCATAAATTACAGCATTATTCCTTCTGGAAGCTTTTCTATGCTACCCCAGACACCCTAGGGTTCATCTTTTCTTCTGCAGCTTGTGTTGTTAATTTTGTACTTTAACGACATCCACAACTAAAAGCTTTTTTTATCAATTGCAAAAGTGATAAACACTTATTTTTTTTAATTTTGGAAAAGACAGTAGAACATAAAAAAAGAAAACTGAATTCTTCCAGAATCAGACCCAGTTGTGGTGGCCTGTAAATCCCATGATTGGGGAGACTGAGGCAGGAGGATCGCTTGAGCCCAGAAGTTCAAGACCAGCCTGGAAAAAATAGCAAGACCCCCATCTCTACAAAAAATTTTAAAAATTGGCTGGGCATAGTGGCACACGCTTGCAGTACCAGCAACTCAGTGAGTTCTGAGTCGAGGATCGCCTGAGCCCCAGAGGTCAAGGCTGGGGTGAGCTATGATCATGCCGTTGCACTGAAGTCTGGGCAACAAAGGGAGACCATGAATCAAAAACAAACAAACAAAAACTCCCCCAAATCAAAGCCTCTTGGAGTATTTCCTTATTTTATTTTATTTTTTTGAGTCGGAGTCTCACTTTGTCCCCCAGGCTGGAGTGCAGTGGCAGGCTCACGGCTCACTGCAGCTTCAACCTCCTGGCTCAGGCAATCCTTCCACCTCAGGCTCCTGAGTAGCTGGGACTACAGGCATGTGCCACCACGTCCAGCTAATTTTTTGATTTTTAGTTGAGACAAGCTCTCACTATGTTGCCCAGGCTGGTCATGAACTCGTGGGTTCAAACGATCTCCCTGCCTCGGTCTCCCAAAGTGCTGGAATTACAGATGTCAGCCACCATGCCTGGCCTCCTTCTTGTCTTTTTTTCCTAAACTTGAGCTAATAAATAGTGCGCTTATAAGAGGAACAGGTGGAAAAAATTTTGTGGCAAAACTGGGCCATGTCTCGCTGGTGCCAGGCCGGGGCAGGGTAGCCTGCCAGGAGCTGGTGCGGAAAGTGTGTGTGTTATGAAGAGTAACTGAGGGTGACACACGTGAGGCACATGACATCGTGCCAGGCTGGTGATAAACACTCAACAAACGCTAGATTGTTGTTGTTATCAGGAAGAGCAGGTGGGATTTGGCAAGCTGGAAGGGGCAGAGACCAGCTGAGCTCCTGGAGTTCAGTTCAATTGAACATGTGCTTATTAAGCACCTACTGTGTGCCAGGCACAGTGCTTGGCCTCCTGATAGTGGAGACACAGTCCCTGCCCTCAAAAAGCTGATAGGCAAGTGGGGCCATAACAGAGAAACAGATAGTTACACCAAGAATGTGGGGGCCACCACAGGCTCATGGAGGCTCATGGAGGGGCTCACAGGGCCAAGGCTACAGGGAGTCAGGAAAGCCCTTCCAGGCAGGTGCACCTCAACTGAGATGTGAGTGTGAGCCGGGGGAGGCAGAGGGCCGCTGGGGTGTTAGCAGCAGTCTGGGAGCAGTTGGGCAGGGCGCTGATTTACACTGGTTCCCAGGATGCCAAGGCTCATGACTGATGGCAGAGTTTGGAGAAGCCTTCTTGGGGTCCCGGAAAGGAAGGAGGGAGGCAGTGGAAGTGGGTGCAGGGGGGAGCACAGGCCTGCAGGGCTGATGGGAAAGCGGGGAGCTGGAGCCCACAGGGGCAGATCTACAGGCTGAGCCCAAGCCAGGAGGAGAATGGAGTGGCGAGAGTGGAGAGGATTGAGGGGGAGAGAGAAGTGCCGCAGGAAGCCACTTGGCCATCGGAAGGAAGGAATCCATCAGCTCTGGGACTGTGGCAGTGACGCTGTCAAGACCCGCTGGAGCCAGATCAAACTATCCTCCTGCCTTGGTCTCCCAAAGTGTTGGGTTACAGGCGTGAACCCCACACCCAGCCTGGGTGGTTATTTAGTGAGTGAATTGACTCTAACTCAACTTCCGCACTGTGGGGAACTCCTTTGTTTTTCCATGTGCATCTTCAGTGCAGGGTAGAGTCTGGCACAGAGTAGAGGCTCAATTAACGTTTGCCAAATAAACAGATGAACAAATGCATAGGCTTGCCTGAGGTCACAGCAGCAGGTAACAGAGGCAGGCCTTGAATTTCGGCACTGAGCTGGTGAAGTCCTTTCCTCCTGGCAAGGCTGGCCTCTCACAGACCTGTAGTGGCTCTGGTTCAGGGAGCATGTTTAAGCGCCCCCTGCAGCATTCCACCGTGTTTGAGGCTGGCTAGTGGGTCTATGCTTGGACACCTCTAGGGCCCAACAGTCTAAAGCCCTGTGATCTAGGACATGCTTCGTGGGTTGGAGGTGGGGAGGAAAGTTCTGGAAGCTGTGGTGATGCCAGACTGGGCTGGAGGAGGGCTGAGGCTGCAGAGGCAGCTGTGGTGGGAGGGGGTGGGTGCGAGGCCACTGGGAGGACGTGTCCTCCAGGAAGGCTGTGGCACACTCCGAGAGGAAGAGACAGCCGGGGCAGCGCGGGCACACCCACGGCGAGGAGCCCAGAGAACTGACGCCAGGGAGGAGGAAACGAGCTGTCAGAGCCTGGAGACTGGGGAAGTGCAGTGTCATGGAAACCAGAGAGGGAGCGCGCCAGCATCCCTCCACCCGGGAAGAGGCGGCTGGGCCGTGGGAGCCGGCGGGGGAGGCCCGGGGCCACCTGTCCCGCGGGGAAGGCCAGCTCTGCTGACCCCGAGCGGGGCGGTCTCCGCAAGCCGCACGCGAGTGGGGGCCGGGCGCGGCTGAGTGGGCGCCCGGAGATTCAGGAGGAAGCGCGGGGAGACCACACGCTTCCGGAGCTGGCAGGGAACGCAGAGGCTGGCTGCTGGCTGCTGGGGGGAGGGCGGGGGGCCCGCGGGGACACGGAGCCGCGCGTGGGCTGCAGGCGCCCGGGAAGCGCCTGGGAGGAAGCAGCCGAGAAGCGAGAAGGAGGGCACGGCGTGGGCGTGCACCAGGCTGGGCAGGAGAGTCCGCGATGGGATGAGTCAGCGCCCCGCCTGCCTCGCTCGGAGGGGGGGAGGCGGCCCCGCACCCACCCGGCCGAGGCAGGCGGCTCGGCTGTCTCCCTGCAAGTTCACGTTGGGGCGGCTTGGGAGAGAGGGAATGACCGCGGAGGCCGGAGGCTCAGGCACTGGATGCAGAACCACAGCGCAGCCTCCACCCGGAAGCCCCTTTTCAAAGCACCAAGTGCTCTCTGGGCTCTCCGAGACATCAGAGGGCCCCACGCCCTGGGTCTGGAGTTCAGGGTGAAGCCACCAGGAAGAACTGGATGGGGAGAGTGTCCCTCTCCTCCTGCCTCCATTTCCAAAAGGTTCTAGAATGGCTTCCCTGCTCGGAAAACTCTGACGACTATATGTTGAAGGTGTGAGTGCAGCTTTGTGTTCTGAAACCTGCT
This sequence comes from Cephalopachus bancanus, assembly GCA_027257055.1. Classification (NCBI taxonomy): domain Eukaryota; kingdom Metazoa; phylum Chordata; class Mammalia; order Primates; family Tarsiidae; genus Cephalopachus; species Cephalopachus bancanus. Next base: position 204,892 of record JAPVLO010000146.1, read on the forward strand.
GGTAGGCTTGTGAGCCCCTGCAAGTTTTCTCAGAGTAAAGGCACCAGCCAAAACACCTAGGATCGCCAAAGGAACCAACTACATCGAAAAACAATTCTCTGACAACCCAGACTTCCAACATTTGTGCTTCTTTATCACATGCATTTAAGAACAAACTCTAGCTTCCATGGGCCATGATTTCAAAGTGGTGATGACCATGGGAGACATCTGGAGAGATCTGCAGAACTCTAATGTGAGATGACAACGTCTGTGATTTCTTCCACTGACACGGTCACCGATCCTGTCATTATTGTGGTGGCTGCCTGCACTCACAATGGGAGGAAATGCTCAGTTTTAAGGAGAGGCCAGCAAAAATAGGGATGTCATTGTTAGCCAAGCAAGTTCATGGACTCCTGAATCCTACTGATAACCCTCAAAATGTTCAGAGGCTCTGTAGTAACAATCAAAAGCCCAGTGCCTACGTGAGCAGACAGGGACATCACAGAGGCCAGATGAGACAGAAGAGAATAGCCACAGGTTCGGTGCCCTGGAAAGCAGAATCTCCTAGGGGGACACCATAGCATTGCTCAGCCCCAGGGACAGCAAGCCTGGCACTACCCAGTCTTCACATTTTAAAGGGATGCCAGAAATACCCATTCTCATGTAAATTCTCCTCATTTTTAAATGTTAACAAAAATATTATTTTTTATTGTTTTAATTAAAAAAATTTTTTTTGAGACAGAGTCTCACTCTGTCACCCAGGCTGAAGTGCAGTGGCATGATCACAGCTCACCAGAGCCTCGACCGCCTAGGTTCAAGCAATCCTCCTGCCTCAGCCTCCTGGGCAGCTGGGACTACAGGTGTGCACCACAACGCCTGGCTATTTATTTTTATTTTTTTTATTTGTCTCACTATGTTGCTCAGGCTGGTCTCGACCTCCTGGGTTCAAGCAATCCTCCTGCCTCAGCCTCCTGGGTAGCTGGAACTACAGGTGTGCACCACAATGCCCGGCTATTTAAAAAATTTTTTTTTGTCTCACTATGTTGCTCAGGCTGGTCTCGAACTCTTGGGTTCAAGCAATCCTCCCACCTTAGCCTCCCAAAGTGCTGTGATTACAGGCATGAGTCACGCACCTGGCCAGTTTTCATATTTTAAATGGTACCAGCCAGGCTTGGTGGCTCAGCCTGTAATTCTGTGCCTTTGGGAGGCTGAGGCGAGTGGATTGCCTGAGCCCGCGGGTTCAAGACACGCCTGGGCAGGCGAGACCTCATCTCTACAATAAATCAAAAAAATTAGCCGGGTGTTGTAGCGCGCGCCTGTAGTTACAGCTACTTGGAAGGCTGAAGCAGAAGGATCGCCAGAGCCCAGCAGGTCGAGGCTGCGGTGGCCGGAAGCAGCCATTGCATTCCAGTCTGGGTGACAGTGAGACTCCAACTCAAAAAAAAAAAAAAAAAAAAAATGGTATCTTGCGGGCCAAACATAACACAGCTGCAGCCATGAGATATTAGGTGGATGGGACCCTCTGTAGAGTGTGGGCAACCTCTTCCAGGCCCACGGTCTTCCATAAGAGGCCTGTTGGGTCATCAGAACCCATGGTTCCAGTCTAAAAATAGACAAGGCAGTAACCCAACCTGCAGTAAAGTACTACATTAAACCTGGCAATTTCTGACTGTGCCCCATCACGGGTCCAGCTCTCCTTCTGAGGCTCGGCTGTCTCCACATGTGTTGTTCCACAGGGGGGAGCTGGACGCTGGCCAGAAGTCCTGTGTTTCGGTCTCAGCTCAGTCACGTGCCGGTCCAGCGGGCTCGAGAAGCCACGAACCCTCTAAACCCCTGTAGGGTCTCATCCACAAAATGGGTTTATTAGGTCAACAGAACATTCCAAGTTGCAGGATGCTGTCCAAACCCGAGGGCTTCTGGTGATCTCCAATTTATTTTCATTCTCTGCTCTGCTCGGCTGGATTCCGGTAGGGTTTGGGTGTAAGAAATGGGGGAAAACATGCTGGTCCCCAAATGCAGCATGATGGGCGGCATCTGTTAAGTAAACGCCCAAAGCAAGAGTGTCAGGCGATTGTCTGTCTGCTTTGAACAACTGTCACTTTGGAAGGGTCCAAGGATTGGACAGTCACCTCAGGTTTTTCTGGCAGCACTGAGATCTGGGTGCAGATTTAAGGGGGGCAGGGGGAGAAGCTGCATGTCTGGAGGACACTGGCTGCTTTATTTTGTACATCACGAATGGGCCTGGCTCAGTGGATGCTCAGAACCTGCTTCGGGGCAAGTTCTCTGGGGGCTGGGTATTCTGGGAGCTGGGGAAGGAGACTGGAGAAGAATCCTGCCATCACACTGTCACATCGGAGCCTCTATTTAAAAAAAGAACTCCCTGCGGCTCTGTGGGTGTTTTGCCTGCGTTTTCCGGGTAACTGCAGGCTGCCTTCGGCAAGCCGGGCTGTGGCAGGCACTGCCAGCTGAGGGTGGTGGTGCAGGCGCCACCAGCTCCCTCCCTGCTTGCGGTCCTGGGGCTCAGTCAGGTCGGTCAGGGTCACAAGCCTCACGGGCTGGCACGTGACAATAAATTAGGGACCCAGGAAGTGGACCGCTGGGGAACAGTCCATCCTGGGGACTCTGAGGAAAAGCAGGGGCCATTGTCCGCAGAGAGAACTTCCAAGCATCACACACCAGGGGCAGGTCCGAGTGATGTCCTTGTGCGACCGTGAGACCTTGAGCAGATACTTTTTTTTTTTAACAAATACTTAAATCTAATCATTCTCATGCCTGTCATCTCAACACTTTGGGAGGCCAAGGCAGGAGGATCACTTGACCCCAGGAGTTCGAAACCAGCCTGGGCAACATAGAAAGACCTCATCCCTACAAAAATTAAAAAAAATTAGCTGGGCATGATTGTGCATGTCTGTGGTTCCAGCTACTCAAGAGGCTGAGGTGGAAGGATCACCTGAGCCCTGGGTTAAGGCTGTGGTGAGCCGTAATTGTGCCATTGCACTCCAGTCTGGGTAACAGTGAGAGTCCGACTCAACAAAACAAAACAAGCAAACAAACAAAAAACTAATACAGGGAAAGTGTTTAGAGCGGCACATTGCAAGAGCTCCACAAACAGTAGGTCTTCTTTCCCTGCGGTAGTTTCTTACCCTCCCTGGAATCTCTAATGACGCTCACAGAGACATCCCTGCAAGATCTGGGAGAGGCTTGTGCTCCAAGTACCTTATCTGGAAGCTAGTGAACTTCCAAAGTTCAAAGACTTGGCTCAGGTGACACCTTCTCTATGCTGCCCAGTTCTCACACTGTCATGACTAAGTGGTTGCTTTATGTTGGGATCTGTACTGGGCACTTCCCATTGTCCATGCAGGGACATATCCAGGTTTTGTGGGGCCTGACACACAATTTGGGAGGCCTTCTTTATTTCAAAAAACAAAAAACCCACACGACTACGTGATTCTATTTCTGGAGTTTGTAAAACAAAAATGACCTCCATTAGCCAGGCGTGGTGGTGTCTGCCTGTAGTCCCAGCTACTAGGGAGGCAGGAGGATTGCTTGAGCCCAGAAGTTCAAGGCTGTAGTGAGCTACAATTGCACCAGTGCACTCCAGCCTGGGCAACAGAGTGAGATCCTGTCTGTTAGCACGTGGTTAAGGAGCCTGAGCAAGCGAGGGGCCTTGATGCTTAAGCTTCTTCAACTTCATGGTAAATCCATTTCTGGTCTTAAGCAATCCCTACCAGAGCCCAGTGAAGTGGGTGAGTATTGTCCACTTTACAGATGTGAAGAGTAAGACTCAGAGATGAGAAGTAACTTGCCCCAGATCATGCACTTGATCCCTGCACTGCATTGGCATCCCCGGTGACAGGTAGAGATTGTCACTAGGCTCACGTCTCTAGTTCAGGACTACCCTGTGGAAGCAGGGCATGGTAATCACTGGTTTGCCCATCTGCCTCTACTGTAACATCAGCTTCTGACAGACTCTGAGACAGTTCCTTCTTATCTTTACATCTCTGGTGACCCAGAGAAGGCGCTCAGCAAACACGTGGAGAATGAATGTGCACACTCCACCCTCGCTGTTTTGCACATGCCTGCCCACCTGCATCATGGCCCCGCTCATGGGTCCCTAGCCTTAGCCTGATGTTTGGGGGAAAGTCTCCAGGGTGCACAGGGGAAAGAGAACTGCAGGACCCAGTGCTGTGGCTCACACTTGTAATCCCAGCACTTTGGGAGGCTGAGGCAGGAGGATCACTTAAGTCCAGGAGTTATAAGACCAGCTTGGGAAACATAGCAAGACCTCATCTCTACCAAAAAAAAAAAAAAAATCAAAAAAATTAGCTGGGTGTGGTGGTGCACACCTGTAGTTCCAGCTACTCAGGAGGCTGAGGTGGAAGGATCACCTGAGCAAAGGAGGTCAAGGCTCCCATGAGCATGACTTGGGCAACAGAGTAAGAACCCAACTCAAAAACAAAAAGAGAAACAAACCAAAAAAACCTTCCTGTAGGACCTAAATAGGGCTGCGGAAGCTAATAGTCAATTCGTACATTCAACAAATGTTTATTGGGTATTGTTCTAAGTACTAGGACCCAGAAATGAACAAAACAGACAAACCTCCCTGCCCCGACGAAGCGCCTGCACACTACTGAGGAGAAACAGACCATAACACAATGAATAACAATACTGTCACCTGACAGATGGTGACAAGTGCCTAGGGGAAGAAATGAAGCAGGGGCTGGGAGCAGTGGCTCATGCCTGTAATCCCAACACTCTGCAAGGTCGAGGCAGGAGGATTGGTTGAGCCCGGGAGTTCAAGGCCAGACTGAGCAACATGGCGAGACCTTGTCTCTATAAAAAATCAGATGAGCATGGTGGCTCATACCTGTAATCCCAGCACTTTGGGATACTGAGACAAGAGGACGACTGCCTGAGCCCAGGGGTTTGAAACCAGCCTGGGCAACATAGCAAAACTTTGTCTCTACAATAAATTAAAAAATTAGCCAGGTGTGGTGGTGTGTGCCTGTGGTACCTATGGTTCCAGCTACTTAGAAGGCTGAGGCAGAAGGATCATTGGAGCCCAGCAGGTCGAGGTTGCGGTGGCCGGGAGCATGCCACTGCCCTCTAGCCTGGGTGACAGAGTGAGACTCTGATTCAAAAAGAAAAGAAAAGAAAGAAAATGAGCTGGGCAAGGTGGCGCACACCTGTAGGTCTAGCTACTCAGAAGGCTAAGGAGAAAGGATGGCATGAGCCCAGTAGGTGAGCCCTGATTGTGCCACTGCATTTGAGCTGGGTGACAGAGAGACTCTGACTCAAAAAAAAAAAGCAATCAAATGGGAGCCATCCACATGACTAGTGTTCAAGCCGAAGGCAGAATGACGTCACCACCAAGTAACTGTAGATGGAGGAGAAGGCCGAGAACCGATCTGAGACTTGTGAGTGCTTAAAACTCAAGGGCATGAAACTGAGGAGCCACCAATGAGGTCGGAGGGAAAGCGGGAGGTGGGGTGTCCTGGAAGTGGGGAAAGCTGGTGCCTCCAGGAGGAGGAAGACCCAGTGTCGCTGCTGGGTCAGAGAAAATGAGAGCAGGGATCTCTGAACTGGCAACGAGAGGAGCCTGGGCGAGCTCGTCAGCAGGACTTTCCGTGGACCGATGTGGTGGAAGCCTGGCTGCAGTGGGTCTCAGGGAGAAGCAGCGGAGAGGAACTTGCTGCGAGCAGGGGTGGCTCTTGGGGGGGCTCTGCTGCAATGGGGACGCAGCTGGCGAGGGACAGGCCACAGGAAAGAACAGCACGGCCACAGGGGGATGGCAGTGATTCAGTAGAGAGGGGCCGGAGGTTGGCTGGAGCATGGGGCATGAGCTGGTGGGAGGCGTTGGGACTGGGCATTGTGGGAGGAGCAGTTTCAGACAGGAGCTGCAACAGGAAAGGGGCGGAGCCCTGGGCCCTCAAACACTGTGGAGGGAGCGGAGGATGCCAGAAGAGACTGGAAAGGGTGGGTGGGATAAGTGGGCGAGAGGGGACACCAGGAGGTAGGGGGAGGGACAGCAGAAAGAGGATGGGCTCGAAAGTCACTGGTCCTGGTGAGGCGATGGAGTTGATGGAGATTGTGGCAGACTGCCAATTGGCCTCCCAAATCTTTTCTTCCCTTCTGCCATGACGAAAGAGCCTTGCTGGCTCTGGGTGGTGGCTCACGCCTATAATCCCAGCACTTTGGGAGGCCAAGGTGGGAGGATCGCTTGAGGAGTGAAGTTAGAGAACAGACTGGGCAATGCTGTGAGAGACTGTCTTTATAAAAAAAAAAGAAAAAGAAAAGAAATCAGGTGTGGTGGTACATGCCTGTAATTCTAGCTACTTGGGAGGCTGAAGCGGGAGGATCCCTTGAGCTCAGGAAATCAAGGCTGCAATGAACCATGATCATGCCATTGCACTCTCAGCACTCCATCCTGGTTGACAGAGTGAGACCTGTCTCAAAAATAAATAAAAAGAAAAAAAAACCACACACACATACACAAAATCCACTTCTTAAATTCATAAAGTAATAAGATTATATAGAAAAACAACTATATTGTAATCATACCTATTATATAGTATATAAATATATAAAAATATGATATATATTATATAATATATTCAATCATAGTAATATAAGATATAATTATATAAAATATAAGTTATATAAATGTAATTTAATATAGACTATATAATATATCTTATTTTAATAAAAATACAAAAGAACAATGATCTAATAAAAATATACCTCCCTATGAATGCATTAAAAAACAATCTAACAATGGATCCAATAGCCATTCTGCTTTCAAAGTAATGGGGAGCATTAGTGATATTCACAATATCTGCAACAACTAAATGTGATAAGATACACGTGATTTCTGCCAGAGTGACACCACAGGCACTGCCAGTGCTCCTGTGTGTGTGACCTGCTGTGATCATGAAACAAAATGCTAATTTTCAGGTAGGTCTTGCTGGAAAACGAGATGCCATTTCCCCCCATGCAGCCTCAGAGCGCCCCTGAGTCCCAGCCCGCCTGTTGCAAACATCTGTCTTTAGGGATGGTGGAACCACAGGGTGGAAGGAAACTGCATTCCCGGATAACCACAGGAGGCAGAGCCGGCAGACTGTGGCGTGAGAGAGCAGTCCTGGCCTTTGTGCACAGTGTCCGTGGGGTCTTTTTGTCGTGGCAGCCTATCCCGCACCCTGACAGTAGCAGTGGTGACTAAGCAGTTGTTCACTGTCAGTTGATTGCCTTGTCCCAGAGCAACCAGCTGCTGGGAAATTAGAGTCCCCTCCCCTCCCACCAGCCCTCCCTCTTTCCCTTCCACCACAAGCTTCCTAATGCTCAGACTCGAGCCTCCCCCACGCCCCATCCTGTCTGGGCCTCCGCAGAGTCCACCTGGTTCCTGTTCTTGGCCTGGACAGGCCCGTGCCCCGGCCTCACCCTTGTCACACTGACTGAGAACGAGCAGCTGCAGCCTCCTCCCTCTGCCAGCCCCTCAGGCCCAGACACACCCCAGGAGGGCAGATCCCTGACTACAGTTACCAGGAATGCGGCTGGAGGACTCGGGCGGTTGGGGCTGTGATTGCTGGCAGCATGTCAGGACTCCAGCAGGGTCTGGACTGGAGTTGACTGTGCAGCCAGACACTGAAGAAATGTCCTTAAAAAGGGAAGGAGAGGGATGCCAGGGTGCGAGCCAACGTGGCCTGGGCCAGGAGCACAGAAGTCTCGGAGGTGGGCTGGGAAATGAAGTCAGTCACCATTCAAATGATGAGAGCAGCTATTGGCTGAGCACCTACTAACTGCAAGGACTGAACCAGAGCTTTTCCATGCATGGCCTCTTTGAACCCTCACACGGCCCCGTGAGTTAAGTTCTACCATCTTACAACTATACAAACTAAAGCTAGCTGCCCAAGGTCACACAACCAGTGAGCTAGTAAGAGTTGAAATCTCCTCTAATACAAGGACTGGAGCTAAGCGCGGGTGTCTGTTTCCTGGGAAAGAGGAGGTTCAGGACCAGGTACGGTGGCTCACGCCTGCAACCCCAGCACTTTGGGAGGTTGAGGTAGGAAGATTGCTTGAAGCCAGGAGTTTGAGACCAGCCTGGGCAACATAGCGAGACCTCATCTCGACAATAAATCAAAATTACCCAGGTGTGGTGGTGCATGCACCTGTAGTCCCAGCTACCTGGGAGGCTGAGGCCGGAGGAGGTCGAGTCTGCAGTGAGCCGTGATTGTACCACTGCACTCCAGCTTGGGTGACAGAGTGAGACCCCCCCAAAAAGGGCGGTCCAGCCCTCACTTTAGCAAGTCCTTACAGCTTTGAAGTCCTGCTGCTCTGAGTGAACGTGTGGCCTTTGCAGAAAAGGGTAAGGCTGGAATGCTCAGGAAACCGCACTCTCTTCTGGGGCAGTAGGGGAGGATCATAGCAATGATGACAGAGCCAGAGCCAGTGACCTCAGCCTGGGCTTCAACCATGGCCAGTCTGTCCATCCTCACCCTCCTTGAAGCCACAAGAAGAGAAAGAAGGGGAGGTTTTGAATGCTGGGTGCAGCCTCCCAAGCCCAGACGTGGACAGACATGGGCCAGGCTGGACAGGAGCTCTGCCCAAGCAAAAGTCACAGAGGGTGGGTTGTGGAGCGCCAAGAGCCTGAGGAAGGGACAGGGACAGTCCCAGGCCTTGTTGTGAGTCCCTAATTTCTGGGGAAAGTTGGAGCTAGAGAAAGCAGCACTGGGCATGTGGAAAGAGCATGTGCTCTGGGTCAGATGACCCAACACATCCCAGGGGTGTGGCATAGATGAGCCACGTTTTCTCATCTATGAGGAAGGGTCACAGTTCCCACGGCATCAGTCACCGGCATGATGACACGAAATCATAGAGATCTCATAAGGGCATCCGAGGGGAGGGCTCACACAGCATCCACGCCATGGCCTCCCTGGTTTTTGTCCTGAGGTTGAAGAAGGCAGGGGTGTGCTGTGGCAGAGGAGTCCTGGGAAACGGCCTGAGGCTTGGGGAGAAGGGGGCGGCAGCCACCAGGTCCACCTGGAACGGGCTGCCTGGCTCCTCGACCTGCAGCATCAGGGACTGAGGCTCTGACCTCCGGAGCCGGACCTGCTCCCACCAGGCCTGGGGGCCCATCTGGCTCCTGGACAGGAGCTACCAGGACCACATCAGCTTCACAAAGGAGCCTGCATGGCCGTGCTCCCGAGGCTCTGCCCTGTGCTTGTGCTGGAGAAATGAAGCCCTTGAGCGGGTTGGAGCTGGGCTTCCCCCCGCGCCAGTACCTCAGTCTCTGCTGCTCTTTACCTGCTGACTCCCTTCCTGAGCCACAGATTCCCACTGCACACTGCTCACCTTTGCTGCCACCTGGGTCTGTCCCCAGTCCTCCCTAACCAGGGACTCTGCCTGAGTGGGCTCTTGCTGCTGCTGTGGCAAAACCCAATCCTAAGGCAAGGCCAGTCCGAGGAGGTGACAGAAGCGGTCAAGGGTCAGGGCAGAGGACCCCAAACTTCGTCCACAGCACCCTCAGGGGGACATTAGGGTGAGCCATCCATCTATCCATCCATGCATCCATCCACTCACCATCCACCCATCCACCCACCCATCCACCCACCCATCCATCCATCCACCCATCCATCCTCATCCACCCACCCAACCATCCATCCACTCATTCATCCACCCACCCACACATCCATCCCCATCCACCCACTCACCCATCCATCCACTCACCCATCACCCACCATCCACCCATCCACCCCTCTACCCATCCATCCCCGTCCAGCCACACATCCACCCATCCTCATCCATCCACCTCATCCCCACCTATCCACCCACCTACTTACCCATCCACCCACTCACCCATCTGTCCACTCACCCATCCATCCACTCACCCATCCACCCCTTTACCCATCCATCCCCATCCACCCACCCATCCACCCATCCACCCACCCATCCACCCACCCCCCACCCATCCATCCACCCACCCAGCCATCCACTCACCCATCCACCCACCCATCCACCAATCCTCATCCATCTACCCACTCCCCCACCCATCCTCATCCATCCACCCACCCCCACCTATCCACCCACCCACCCATCCATCCACCCACCCAGCCATCCTCTCACCCATCCACCCACCCATCCACCAATCCTCATCCATCTACCCACTCCCCCACCCATCCTCATCCATCCACCCATCCCCACCTATCCATCCACCCACTCATCCATCCCCATTCATCCACCCACCACTCACCCATCCATCCACCCACCCACCCATCTATCCATCCATCCATCCAACAAACCATTTGTGGTGCCACTTCTATGAATTAGACCCTGAGCTAGAAGATAGAAACACCAACGAATAAGATCCAGCCCCAGACCTTAAGGAGCTCTTTTTAAACTGAGACAAACAAGGAAACATGCAATGCATGTGCTCTCCACAGTCACGGAAACAGGAAGTGCAGGATGAAATCCATGTTTTAGAAGCAGCGTCTGGCTGCAGCGTGAAGGATGAAGGGAAGGCCAGACCGAATCAGCTAGAGAGCTGCTCAGGAGCTGCTGCAGTAATCTCGGAGCCAAGTGGTGGTGACTGGGACCAAGTGACGGCCATAGGGACTGTAGGCAAGCCTGGGTGGTGGGAGGGTGTGGGGCCAAGGGGAGGAGGGGAACAATGAGACTCAGGTATCTGGCTTGGGCTGCTGGGTAGACGCATGGCAGGGTCACTTGCAGGGGCGCAGGAGGAGAGCAGGCTTGGACAGAGGCGAAATGAAACCCATTGGAGACTTGGGCTTACAATGCCCATGGAGCTTCCAAGCGGAAGAGATTTAGGGACAGGTATACACGAGACCATCTGGGGAAGGGAACCAAAGGAGCACACAGGAGGGGCAGCATGCCCAAGCAGGAAGCTGGAGAGAAAGGCAGAGGCAGAAGGAAGAAGCAGTGCCTTTGTGTTCAGCTGCAGGTGAGAGGAAGCAAGACACACTTGGGAAACTGAAAGTGGTTCCATTCCGCTGGGACAGAGAGGCCGGGGTAACTAGGACGGTTCCAGAATGACGGAAAACTGAAAAGCTGTAAGTGGAGGGCGGGGGTGATGAGGGGAATTTATAAGCCATGTTTAAGAATTTGGGCTTCATTCAAGACTAGCCTGGACAACACAGAGAGATCCTGTCTCCACAAAAAAAATTTCAAAATTAGCCAGGCTTGGTGGTGTGCACCTGTAGTCCCAGCTACTAGGGAGACTGAGGCAGGAGTACTGCCCGAGCCCAAGAGTTTGAGGTTATAGTGAGTCATGATTGCGCTACTGCACTCCAGCCTGGGCAACAGATTGTGACCCTGTCTCTTAAAAAAAAGAAAAGAAAAGAAAAATTGGGGACTCATCTTGAGGGCAATGGGGAACCATTGAAAGATTTTCAGCAGGGCAGTGTCTTGGTGAGATTGGCTTGTGTAGAACATAAATTGGTGGGGAAGGGGGACCTATCTGTAGCATGAGTTGATGGAGCATCACAGAGACAGGACACTGCAGGGATGTGGCTGGAGCACTGGAGGAGTCGGGATCCAGCTGTTGAGCTGGGCCAGAATCTTGGATCCCCTGGGTCTCAGTTTCCTCACCTGTAGTGCAAGGGTTCTAATACTTGCCTTCTTGGGAGTGTGAAGAAAGATGAGATGGGTCGGGGCTGAGACTGCACTGTGGGGGCTGCACGTGGGTGTGAGGGTATCATGTGAGTGAACGGAGTCTCCAGCACAAGAGCCTTCTGGGATGCATCTGGGGTCCTGGAGGTGAGGCATGAAGAGGACACAGACCCCCGCATCCAAGCAGCCCGTCAGACTGACCACATGTCCCTCTCTTTGTCAGGGCCAGACAAGAGGCCGAGATGGCCAGGCAAGGAATGAGACCAGGAACACATGGGGGCTGGGTATCCGGCTCAACAGTGCAGGTTGTGAGTGACAGAAGACCCAACCCCCTTGGGCTAAGCAAAGACACTTGATTGGCCCATCTCCCTTCATCCATTCACTCGCCCCCACCCCCACCCTGCACGTAGGGGCTCCTATGATGGCATCAGGGCCTCGTGCCCCTTGGCCCAGTTCATAACTTCATAACTCCACTTCCTCTGGCTTCGTGCCCATCTCAGATGATGGATCCTCTGTTAGGGACAAGCTGGCCTCCCCAGCCTCAGCCTCACACCCTCCCAGGTTTAAATCCGCGGGGAAAGAGACGTGCTTCTCTCAGCAGCAGCCTTAGACCGACAACCCTCATATGTCTCCTTGGCTCTGGTTAGGTCATTTACTCCCAGAACAAATCCTGCCTCTGGGGAAGCGATGTCAGCCACATGCCCAGACAAAGTGCACAGAGGGAGGAGGCAGGGTAAGGTCCCTGGAGCAAAGTCACTGTGGCTGCCAGGACAAGGGCAGTGTCCGCTTGAGGTATGCACTGTGACCTGCTTCTTGTTACTCCCCTAGTGGTCTTTTTTTTTTCTTTTTGAAGACTGTCTTGCTCTGTCACCCAGGCTGGAGTGCAGTGGCATGATCACTGCTCACTGCAGTCCTGAACTCCTAGGTACAAGCAAGCGATCCAATAGCCTCAGTCTCCTTTTATTTTTTGTAGAGAAGAGGTCTCGCTATGCTGCCCAGGCTGTTCTTGAATTCCTGGCCTCCAGCCATCCTACTGCCTCAGCTTCCCAAAGTGCTGGAATTACAAGTGTGTGCACAGTCCTAGTAGTCTTAAATTGTGCTTTCCTCCATTCAAGAAGCGAAAGCCAGAGGCTCAGTGGGGTTCAGTGTCCCCCTCCCCTGGGCCACACACTTCTGCTGGCACTGTCCTCAGTTGCAGTTCCGGCAGGATGCTGTCCTGTTTCTAAATGCAACCCTGTTCTCTAAGGAGCTCTGCACATACCTGATAGGTAGCCTTTATGATAACCATCATTCGTGAAGGTTATTACTCTGTGCCTGACACTGCCTCTGTGCGCTCAGGGTATGTTCCAGAAAGTACTAGGTCTGCAACTGCATAGGTAGCCTGGCTCCCAAGAGCCTAAAAGATGGTCCCTGGGTTATCGTGACCTTTCTGAGATCTCCTGGCCTTCAGCCGACAGGACTGCACAGACCAGCTCTGCCATCTCTAGCTGTGGGACTCATCGCTGAAGTTCTCTGACCTCCATTTTCTCACCTACAAAATGGGGTTGATAACACCTCTTTTAAGGCTAAGTGAAATAATGTGAAAGTTAACAAAATTCCAGGACTTAGACTAGTGCTTCTCAAGAAACAACTTTGAGCCAGGCACAGTGGCTCATGCCTGTAATCCTAGCACTCTGGGAGGCTGAGGTGAGAGGATTGTCTGAACCCACGGGTTCAAGATCATCCTGGGCAACTTGACAAGACCTCGTCTCTACAATAAGTCAAAAAATTAGCCGCCGGGTGTGGTGGCGCACTCCTGTGGTTCCAGCTACTTGGAAGGCTGAGGCAGAAGGATGGCTGAGGCCAGAAGGTTGAGGCTGTGGTGGTGATTTAGAGCGAGACTGACTCAAAACAACAACAAAAAATAATTTCAGGTGTTTTTTCATTTTGTTTTCTTTCCTTCCTTCCTTCCTTCCTTCCTTCCTTCCTTCCTTCCTTCCTTCCTTCCTTTCCTTTCATGAGTCAGAGTCTTATTCTGTCACCCAGGCTAGAGTGCAGTGGCACAAACACAGCTACCGCAGACTCGACCTGCTGGGCTCAGGTGATCCACCTCACCTTTCTGTGTAGCTGGGACTATAGGTGTGCACCACCATGCCTGGCTAATTTTTTAATTTATTGTAGAGACAAAGTCTCACCATGTTTCCCTGGCTGGTCTCAAACTCCTGGACTCAGGTAATCCTCTCACTTTGGCCTCCCAAAGTCCCAAAGTTACAGGTGTGAGCAACCATGCCTGGCCAGCTTTGGGCATTTTTCTTATCTGTCATAGACCAATGCTTGTATAAAAAACAATAAAAGTGAATTACTAGAAAAATTAGATTTGGCCGGACACAGTGATCTCATGTTGAGACCAGCCTGGGCAACATAGTAAGACCTCGTATCTACAAAAAAGCAAAAAAATTAAAAAAAAAAAAAGTAGCCAGGTGTGGTAGTGAGAGACTAGCCCAGTTACTTGGGAGGCTGAGGTGGGAGTATCGCCTGAGCCCAGGAGGTTGAGGTTGCAGTGAGCCATAATCGTGCCACAGTACTCGGGCAATAGAGTAAGGCCTCAGTTAAAAAAAAATTAGAAGCCGGGCTTGGTGGCTCAGCCTGTAATCCCGCGCCTTTGGGAGGCTGAGGTGAGTGGATTGCCTGAGCCCGCGGGTTCAAGACCCGCCTGGGAAGCGAGACCTCATTTCTACAATAAATCCCCCAAAAAATTAGATTGAAAAAGATATGCAAAATACAAGCTCCAATATTTTATTGTTGTATTCAACTAATATAAAATCGTTATGTTAAATAGTTACAAACATTTCTAAATGCTCACCCTCAATCTCTATACTTTTCTCATGGGCAAACTGACAACAAATACTTCCTAGACCAGCATGGGTCACACGGGCCACACTTTGAGTGGCACTGACTTAGAAGATGCCTCACAAATGATTATGGATTTTCCATAATCTGCTCTTGTTCATATGATTGTTATCTGCTTTTTCTCTTCCCCATTTGCAATTCCAGGTTTCACTGGAGCACAGACTAGGCTTGTAGAGTGGTTACATCATACACAGACCATGTGCATAAGCCCAGGAAAGCTTCAGCTGCACCCACCCAGGACATCACCAGCTGCTGCCGCAGACACACAGGATCTCTGATCTCACCGGGTTTTATAACTTTGCGGTGGCAAGGCCCACTGTTCCCTGCTATCCATTTTTCTCTTCTTCCATTTTAATAGAGTTTAAGTGAGAACATGGTTTCTCAGCTAAAGACTACTTTTCCCAGCATCCCTTGCAGCTAGGCATGGTCATGTGACTAAGTGGCCGATGGGATGTATGAAGAAGTGATTTCTGTTCTCTTGACTGGGTGACTGCTCTTCCATCACTCTTTCTCCTCTTCCCATCAACTGGGAGATCACAAGAATGAAAGAGCCAGAGATGGATTTTGTACAAGAAGAACCTAGAGGCACCCTAAAAACTCCAGATCACCAATCTGCAGACAAATCAGCTCTGCTTTGTCCAAGCTCCTGTAGATGGAGGTTTCTCTGCCACAGTTAGTTCAGCCTGGAGCCTGATTCTGAAACGAGCAATAGCAACAGACGCCTGCAGGCCTCTGATTTCACCGGAACTCTGCACCCTTTCTTAGTACTGAGGAAGACTTGGAGGATCCTGTATTCACAGTAGGGCTGTAGCTGAGATCTTAGGTCTCAGAGATGTGCAGAAATAATAAACACACAAGTGCAGTGCTCTAATGTCCTTCGAGTACTGATATGCCGAATATGGCCCCATTTAATCCTCTCAATAGCTCTGGGAGATAAGGAGGTACAGTTGCCCACCCATTCTCTGAGATTTTCCCAAGTAAACCTTCTCCTTGAAGGGGAACCAAGTCAAGAGGAACTGAAATTGAGGTGACCAAAAAGCAGAATGGCCGCAGAAAATTAGAACTGAGATGCAGAGCTGAAGCCATTCAGCTCACCCCTCCAGCAGCTGACTCTGTGGAGCACCTACTGTTTGTCAGGCTCTAGTCTAAGCCCTGGAGGTGCACTGATGAGCAAGACAGCCAGTGCCCGCCTTCCTGAAGCTTGCTGCCTAAGTTGGCAGAGACTTGGGCTCCTCAGAAAATTGTGCAGTTGATAATTAAAGTTGGGAAGGAAGTTAGGAAATAAAAGACCAAAAAAAAAAAAAAAAAAGGCCAAAGTCACCGAGAAGTTTCAGGTAGGGGGGAGGTATGGAGTCAGGTATGGAAGACACAATAACTGGAAGGGAGACTGGGCCTCTGGGGGGCATGGGGAGCCCAAGAAAGCACTGGTGTCCCCAGTATGAGAGCCTAGAAGTGTTGCCACACAAAGAGGCCGTCTGTATCGTCTGCAAGTTTTTTATGACACTATGAGCACGGCACCTGTGTTCAGAATAGACCTAAAAATCTGTCCCACGTCCTAAAATCTAAGCTAAAGACTCCCTCACACCTCCTTGGTGTCACTCCAAGATGATTTTTTCCCTCACTTCCTCCCTTCCTATCTTACTATGTTGCCCAGGCTGGTCTTGAACTCCTGGGCTCAAGTGACCCCACCTTGGCCTCCCAAGGTGTTGAGATTACAGGTGTGAGCCACTGCACCTGGCCCAAGATGACTGATTATTTTCAAAATGTGTTTTAAAAAGGAGCGGCCAGGCTCGGTGGCTCAGCCTCGAATCCCAGCACTTTGGGAGGCCGAGGCTAGTGGATTGCCTGAGCCTGCAGGTTAGAGACCAACCCAGGCAACTTGGCAAAACCTCATCTCTACAATAAATCAAAAATTAGCCGAGCACAGTAGTGCACGCCTGTAGTTCCGGCTCGTAGGAAGGCTGAGGCTGAAGGATCACCTGAGCCCAGCAGGTTGATGTGAGTGTGCTCCAGCCTGGGCGACAGAGTGAGACTCCAACTCCAACTCAAAAAAAAAAAGAAGAAGGAGCTATGACTTCAGATATTAAGATAAAATTCTGTAATGTTCTTATCAAAAAGGTAACTTTCGTGATTACAGAACTCAGACACCTCCCACTTTGCCAAGAGGTTAAAAGAACCAGAACTGTAAGCCGGGCCCCTTTCTCTTTGTGCTGGTCCATGCACAAGAGGGCTGTGAAGTTTCTGGAAGCAGGTATGCTTTATCATTTCGGGATGGACTTATCTGGGAGCCTCCTTGATCCCAAGGCCTGGCATAGGGTCAGTTCCCATGTTTACTGGTTTGTTTCTGCAGTCCTTCAGTTTAACTAGGGAGTAAGGAAAAAGTGGGAGGGGGATTTATGGAAGGATTTAGCAGTTTAAATATTAAAGGAACAAAGTTCTGTCGGGCCAGCTAGCAGCTCAGGAGCCAGCAGCCCGTTTAGGGGGCAGCTTACGCATAACAGTGTTAGTTCAGCCCTTGGGTTTGAATCTCTGCTCAGGCCTTAGCTCCTCCTCAGTCAGGAAACATAGCAAGAACTCGTATCTACAAAAAATAAAATAAAAATAAATCAGGAAACATGATCTGGCAAATTCAGATTTTAGTGGCAATTTTTTAAAATCAGGGTTAAATTGGAGACTCATCTGTAGTTATCTCAGTTTTGAAGTAACTCTTGCAAGCAAATGTCAGTGGACCACCAAGGGCAGGATGAGATCTCAGGGCCTTCCTTCCTGGGGGAAGACCTTGGCCAGTCCTGTGACCTTGGCAAGACAAGTGCTGTCCTGTTGGAAGGGGTGTGGTTGAAAACCAGCTTGAGTTTTGCAGGGTGAGCCCTCTGGGTGAGAGGGGGTGTTGAGCAGCATGTGATTTCGAAGATAATTGCTGCTCCATACAGGTCCCCGGGAACTTTTGACTCACCTGGAATTGTTAAGAGGCCCAAGAAAGAGTAAAGAGAACAGAGTTGGAAAACCAGGAGGCAGATTTCCCGGTTGTCAGAAGCCCCTCTTCCCTGGGAAGGCACAGGCAGACACCACAGGCCCCACATGTCCTCAGCTGACCCAGCAGGGAGCTGGCTTTGAACTCAGGGACAGAGAGGGTCCCGGGACACAGAGGCTGTGATGCTGCCCTCAAAGGAGCTGAGGGACATGTGAGGACAGTGGCCAGCAGTGTGTGGCTCGGTCGGGGCCTCTGGGTGACCAGGCGTCTTGAGGAGTGGAGACGGCCACAGCCCGAGCAGTCAGGGTTCCCCCAGCCCTGCCCAGCTCTGTGGGTCACAGGCGTGGCTCACCAGCTCCGGGGTTTGGGTTCCAAGTCGCAAAATATAATCCTAACTTGAGCCAGAAAAGGAATTTATTGAGCACATATCATCAGCGTGTGAATAAGGGGGAATGAAGGTTGAACGAAGGGAGGGAAGTTAACAAGTAGCCAAACACAAGTCAGAAAAGGACAAATCCCAAAGGTCTGGACAAAGTGCTACAAAACAGAGTGGTCATATCTGGACGGAGATGGAAGAACGGCCCAGAAGGAACGCAGGAGGTCCGAGAAGCCCATCGACGGTCTTCCGTGGTGGCCATCAATGTGGCAGCTCTAGGGCCACGTCCATTTTAGGGAACTACTAGGACCCTTCCCTAGTAGGTCCCTAAAAGAGCTGGCTGTGCATTTCTGTTCCTTGCAGCTGTCAAATTGAGGGTCCTATCGAATGCAGTTACTCAACATAAAACTCAAAATAAAGCAAGGGAGACAACGGCTACAAACACATCTAGAGCACAATGTGAGCTTACTCAGCCCGTGGTGGTGATGGTGGTGTTGGAGGGTCCTCCATTGGGAGTCGAATTCTCAGGCAGAGAACTGATTGGCTCATTGACCATGGGCCCGCCCCTGTAGGTGGGAATCCCATGATTGGCAGCTCCAGGGTAGGGGCCTAGTTCCCCAAAGGAAAAGAAGTGACCACTCACTAGCACAGGGTGGAGCAGCAAAAGATTATGGGCAGGTGTCCAACAGAAGAAGTCCTGCACAAGTGAGGAGGGGAGGGAGAGGGTCTGAATCAGAGGAACTGGCTAAGTTGGAATGAGTCACAGATGAGACTCGGGCAGGAAGGAGATGGGCCTGGCCCGGGCCCTGAGCAGGTGTGGAGACAGTGGACAGCTATTGCATTGTTTCATCTGCCCGGAGGCCACACCTTCCACCCCTCCCTTCCTTCTGGGAAACTCCCGCCCTTCTCTGCACCACATCTCTAAGGTCACCTGGGTTGCTACATTGACACCGTCCTAGGGGATCAACCCGGGGTGGTGGCACTGGGCCCAGCCTGGGCCAAACATGGTACTCAGCCCTGCACGCAAAACCCTTCCCTAGTAGGTCCCTAAAAGAGCTGGCTGTGCATTTCTATTCCTTGCAGCTGTCAAGTTCAGGGTCCTATCGAATGCACAGTTACTCAACATAAAAGCTCAAAATAAAGCAAGGGAGACAACGGCTACAAACACATCTAGAGCACAATGTGAGTGTACTTAGCCCGTGGTGGTGTTGTTCCCATAAGCGAGTACACAGGTAAATACACAAGCGCACAGGTCACGTGCGTGCATCCATGTAAGACAGTTCTAGAAGCGTGGACGAGACTTCGCGGAGGAAACACGTTCCAAGAGGGAGAACGGCTTGAGCACAGAGCAGACGTGGGAACGCACTTGACTGTAGCGGAGGACTGTGCCCACGTGACCGGGGCAGAGCATGCGTGGCAGGGAAAACCTGCCGGGGATGAGCCTCCTGTGTTGGGAAACAGCTTGGACTTCACCCTCAGGCACAGGAGAAACAGCCGTCAGAGGAGTGGCAGGGTGGCAGCCGTGTTCTATGTGCTGGGTGGTGAGGCAGAGACGTGGGCGATGACCAGTCACGTGACCAGACCCCTCCCCTGTCACGTGAGTGCCGGGAGAGCCCCAGAGCTAATCCAGGCACACAGGACGCGTGGCCTCGGCAGCCAGGACAGATGCCATGGCTTGTGTCAAAGATGTGCTAGAGGTCAGAGCCAGCAGCTCCCAAACTGGGTCATCCATCTGGGGGGTTGGTGGAAGGAGATCATCAAGGAGGGAGGCCACCAGGGGAGGGTCATGGTGGGTAGAGGTAAGAAGGAAAGGGAAGGCCTTGAGCCAGCAGTGGCAGAGCTGGCAAGTTGGACTCCGGCATAACTAACTCTGGAGCTCGAGGTGGACCCTGCTGGCTGTGTGTCATCTTGGAGGAGCTTGTGGGAACCCCCAGGCCACTTAAAGGACCCTGAGCAGACAGAAGCAGAATTATGTCTTGACAGCTTCAGTGTCACTAGGTGATGGGAATTTTTCCGCTCCACCATCATTTCACAGGATCACGGTGGTATAAATGGTCCATCATGGACCAAAACGCCCTCATGTGCTGCATGACTGTATATATATTTATTGTATCATTTTTTAGCTAGCTGCATAGTGTGTTCCGATGGATTTTCCCTAACTTATTTAATTATTCCTTGACAGAAGACTATGCAGACTATTTCTCATTTTTACTATTATAAATTATGCTTTGGTAAGCATTCTGGCCAGGCATGATGGCTCATGCCTGTAATCCCAACACTTTAGGAGGCTCAGGTAAGAGGATTGATTGAGCCCAAGAGTTCAAGACCAGGGAGTGAGGACCAGTTAGAAGCCCAAACTTCACCTGTCTGTAGCCTACTTATGTAGTTAATCCTCATTTGTACCCCACGTTCCTATAATAAAATAAAATTTAAGAATTTGGGGCCAGCCTAGGCAACATAGCAAGACCCTGTCTCTACAAAAAATAAAAATGTTAGCTGAGCATAGTGGTACAAGCCTGTTGTTCTAGCTACTCAGGAGGCTGAGGTAGTAGGATCGCCTGAACCCAGGAGGTCAAGGCTGCAGTGGCCGTGACTGTGCGACTGTACTCCAGCCTGGATGACGGAGTGAGACCCTGACTCAAAAAAAAAAGAGATGCTTCGTGTGATGATGAGTATGGTATAGGATACATCCTGGTGGAGGTGGTACCCAGGTAGAGGAGTACCAGTCCAGAACCAGAGTTTGGGAGATGGGACCACAGCATGAGATGCACTAGGGATCCATGGGAAATAAGAGAGAGGGGGCTGTCAAGCAGGGATCCCTGGTTTTGGCCTGAGCAGCATGGGGACAGTAGTGCCCCTTCCACGAGGACAGAGTAAATCAGAGGAGAAGCAGATTGGCAGGGTCCCGGGGGAGGTCAAGAGAGTTCACTTTGAGACTTGTTGGATTGGTGGTGCTGGCTGAGCACCCCCAGTAAGCACTTAGGTGCATAGACCCGGAGGTCAGTCTAAGCTGTTTCCTGAGGGAAGCTGGAGCAGAGTGGTATGGTCAAAGCAGAGCAGGCCAAAAGGGCCAGAGACGGGTGGGGGGAGGTATGAGATTTGAAATGGAGAAAGAACCATCCATTGCTGGAGACAGAGTGGGGGGCTGAATGTCCTTGTGAAGCAGCCAAAAATGTTGGTGCCAAGAAGTTTGACTTTTAGGCCAAGTGCAGTGGCTCATGCCTGTAATCCCAGCACTTTGGGAGGTTGAGGCAAGAGGACTGTTTGGGGCCGGGAGTTGGAGACCAGCCTGGGCAATGTAGCGGGTTCTCATCTCTAAACAAAACAAAAAGTTTGACTTTTAGACGAAGCAAGGAAATCTATAACCTGACCCACAGTGGCAATCCAGAGTGCCCTGAGGATTGCTGCCTTTGCTGTAAAACTTTGTCGACACACTCCTGGAGGCTGGATGAGGAGTTTGTGATGCTGCTGTCTGAGGGAAAGGGAGCCAGGACAGGAGACAGAGCCTCACAGCCTGCTTCCTCCTTATAAGAGTCGATCTCCGACAGACTGCATGCCAGATTGTGGAGGTAGAGACACAATCCACAGGAGTCAGAGGAGAAGGCTCTTGCTGAGGCTGGGAGTATCCTGTGTGACTTCCTGGAGGTGGAGTCTCCGAGCTGGGGAGAAGTTGCAAGACTATGAGCAAGATCACTAGGTAGGGAGAGGGCACCTGGGGACAGCCTGGAAGCTCAGACGGAATTCAGACCTGGCAGGAACAGGAAATAGGGATCCGTGAAGGGTTTTGGGCAAAGAAATAACCCCGCAAAAGTGACATTTTAGGAAGAATTGTTTGGCAGGCAGTGTCAGACAAAGTAGGAGAGACTGGAAGGTCTGGGATGGCTTTGGGAGAATGCTCACTTAGAAAACATTTCCTGGGAACCAGTGACATATTGGGTACTTGGTACAGACAAAGAGATGAAGAGAACCTGAACGCAGAGCTGGGAGGAGGATCAGGGCAGGCTTCCTAGAGGAGCTGAACTTTGAAAGATAAATAGAGGCTGGGCTCGGTGGCTCAGCCTGTAGTCCTGGCACTTTGGGAGGTCGAGGTGAGTGGATTGCCTGAGTCTGCGGGTTCAAGACCAGCCCGAGCAACTTGGCGAGACCTCGTCGCTACAATAAATCAAAAATTAGCCGGGCACAGTAGAGCGCGCCTGTAGTTCCAGCCACTTGGAAGTCTGAGGCAGAAAGATCGCAGAGCCCAACAGGTCAATGCTGGGGTGACTGTGAGTATGTCACTGCACTCCAGCCTGGGTGACAGAGTGAGACTCCAACTCAAAAAAGAAAAAAACAAGATAAATAGGAATTTGTCAGGGAAGTCCTCTCCTGTTTGGAAGTGCCTTTGTTTACGTTTAGAAACATATGAAGTTAAACAATACGAAAAGTATATCCACCCAAAGGAATGGAGGTTATTCTATGAAAAAGACACCTTGGCCAGGCACAGTGGCTTATGCCTGTAACTCCAACACTTTGGGAGACTGAGGCAAGAGGATTGTTTGAGCCCAGGAGTTCGAGATCAGGCTGGACAGCATAGCAAGACCTCATCTCTACAAAAAAATCAAAAAATTAGCCAGGTGTGGTGCTACGTGCCTGTAGGCCCAGCTACTCGGGAGACTGAGGTGGGAGGATGGCCTGAATCCAGCAGTTTGAGGTTGTGGTGACAAGTGATCATGCCACAGCCTTCCAGCCTGGATGACTAAGTGATACCCCAATTCTAAAAAAAGAAAGAAAGAAGGAAAAAGACACCTGTACCCACATGTTCATTGCAGCACAATTCACATTTGCAAAGATATGGAATCAGCCTAAACACCCATCAACTGATCAGTGGATAATGAAAATGTGATATATATACATACTACAGAATACTATTCAGCCATCAAAAAGAATGAAACAATGTCTTTTGCAGCAACTTGGATGGGATTGGAAACCATCATCCTAAGTGAACTAAGTTAGGAACAGAAAACCAAACACTACAAGTTCTCACTTGTAAGTAGGAGCTAAACTAAGGATCTGCAAAGAGGTAGAGAATGGTATAATGGACACTGAAGACTCAGAAGGGGAAGGGGGAAAGGGGCGGAGGGACAAAAAAATCACCCATCAGGTACAATGTGCACAGGCGGGGATGATGGGTACACCTGAAGCCCAGACTTATTTCCCACTGTAAAATGCGATCATGTAACCAAAAGCCATTTGTACTCTCAAAGCTATTGAAGTAAAGAAAAAAATAAAAATACAAAGAGTATGCAGTGAAAGTACATCTCCAACATAGCTTGGCCACAATGCCCCAACCCAAAGGCAGTCGCTGTCAGTAGCGCCGAGCATAGAGTAGGGATTCCAGGCATGAGCTCTGGTACTAACCCACCTGGATTCAACTCTCAGCTCCACTACTTGCTAGTGGTAGCCATGGGCAAATAGCTGAATGTCTCTGTGCCTCAATTTCCTCATCCGAATGAAGAGGGTGATGATTATAAGACCTATGTCCAGAGCTGTTGCAAGAATTAAATGAGTTACCATGTGTAAAGAAGGCTATGTGGAGTGTCATGCCTGTAATCCCAGCACTTTGGCAGAAGGATTGTTTGAGCCCAGGAATTCGAGACCAGCTGGGGCAACATAGTGAGACCTTGTTGCTATAAAAATTCAAAAAATTATCCAGGCTTGAGGTCTCATGTCTATAGTCCCAGCTACTTGAGAGGCTGAGGCAGGAGGATCTCCTGAGCCCAGGAGGTCGAGGCTGCAGGGAGCCATGATTGTGCCACTGCACTCCAGCCTGGGTGACAGTGAGATTCTGACTCAAACAACAACAACAACAACAACAACAAATGTGTGAGGGGTTTAGAACAGCGCCCGGTGAATACAACATACATGTCATACATTAACCTCCGAGTGTTGAAGGTATGTGTACAATCGGCTGGTATGGTTGAGGATGAAATAGGACGATAAGGATGAAATAGGATGATGCACATGAAATACTGAGTCTGGTATTCAGCAAAAAAGAAAGAAAAAAGAAAAGAAAAGAAAAGAAAAGAAAGAGAGAAAGAAAAAAGTGTTCCAAATGTACAATTGTTGTCGTCATCCTCATAACTATAGCAGTGTAGCTAGTCTCCCCTGGGATGATTCTCTATAGATATGAGCTGAACACGTGAATGAGTGAAAGAATTAATGCTTTACCTTTTTTTTTGAGAGAGAGAGAGAGATGGCATCTCAGTATGTTGGCCAGGCTGGTCTCGAACACCTGACCTCAAGCGATCCTCCCTCCTCATCCTCCTAAAATGCTGGGATTACAGGTGTGAGCCATATTGCCTGGCCAATACTTTGGCTTCTAGTCACAAGATTGCCTACATCAGTTCCATGCTTCTTGTCCTGATTTTTTTAAAGTACAAAAGTAGGAAGGGAAAAGGTTTCTCATTGTGCCAGGGTGTCTTCAGTAATTCAGCACCTTTCCCTACCTTCTATGTGTCCTCTTTACCCTAGAGACTGAAAGCCAGAGGACTCCAGATCCAGGGACCTGGGTCAGACTCCAGCAATGAAAGACAGTTCTGTAAGATTTGGAAGAAGGAAGAGACTAGTAAGCATGACTTTTTTGTTTGTTTTGAGTTGGGGGTCTTACTCTGTTACCCAAGCTGCAGTGGCACCATCACGTTTCATGCAACCTCCTGGGCTCAGGTGAACCTTTCACCTCAGCCTCCCGAGTAGCCAGGACTACTCGGCACACACTACCATACTTGGCTAATTCTTAAATTTTTTGTACACACGAGGTCTCAATATGTTGCCTAGGCTGGTCTTGAACTCCTGGCCTCAAGCAGTCCTCCCGTCTCGGTCTCACAAAGTGCTGGGGTTACAGGCATGAGTCATTGCACCCAGCCAACCATAAGATTTTGTAGTGGCTTCTAAGGGTTTGCCTGAAGCTCACCTGCTTTGGTCTGCAGACGGCTGTGATCATCATTGAGTCTTCTGTGGGTCCTATGACCTCCTGATGCTCTGAAGTCTCCAGTCATCATCAGAATCAGCACTAGTTTACTTTACTTTTGTTCCTCCAGCCCTCTCAGCAGTTTTGTAACCAAACTCCCTATATTACACCCTTTCCTGCTTGAAATACCTAGGATAGTATCTGTTTTTTCTAACTGGACCCTGACTAAATACTTTCTCTTTATCAGGAAAGAAAATTTCCCCCAGAAATCCACCATCAGACTTTTATTCACATCTGGGGTAAAAGTTGAATAGGTCATATGCCTACCACAACCCAGGCAATTGGCAAGGATAAATGGGATTACCATAACAGGCTTCAACTAGTCATGGCCCGTCCCTGAGTGCTGGGCATATTGCTGCCTCATACTGGAACACAGAAGGGGAACATAACACTTGTGCAGGCACCAGTAGCTATCCAGTACTTTGGAGACCCCAGTCCACTTTGGCGGATCCTAACGGGAAGTTGGCCTAGGAGTGGGGCTTGTCTCCTGGGTCTGGCTGACAGTGGTTTGAAAGTCTAAGGAAGTAGGCTGCATGATCAACTAAGAACACATTAGATGACAATCAGTGTGTTTGCACTGATTTAAGGTGAGCATTTGCATTTTCTTTTCTACAAGGTTAGGCATTTTTGGGGCATATTAAAAAGTATGGCCAGACATGGTGGCTCATGTCTGTAAGCCAAGCATTTTGGGAGGCCGAAACAGGAGGATTGCTTGAGTCCAAGAGTTCGGGATCAGCCTGGGCAATATAGTAAGATCTTGTCTCTAGAAAAATTTAAAAATTAGCTGGGGGTGGTGGTGCATGCCTGTAGTCCTAGCTCCACAGGAGGCTGAGGCGGAAGGATCGCCTGAGCTCAGGAGGCTTAGGCTGTGGTGAGCCGTGATTGTGCTGCCACGCTCCAACCCGGGTGACAGAGTGAGACTCCAACTTAAATAATAATAATAATTTAAAAATAATGAAAATAATCACTTTCATAGCACTTACGGTATACCAGGCATTTTCCCAAATGCTTTCTGCACAGTAAGTCATGTCATCCTCACAATAACATAAGGTAGGTAGGTATTAGTGTTATTCCTATTTACAGGGTGAGAACACTGAGGCACAGAGTTGCCCAAGGTTATACGGCTAAGATTTGAACCCAGATGATCTAGATCTGAGATCCCACTCAGAATGTAAATTCAAGGAGGCTTTTTGTCACTATGTATTCTGCTAATCAATAGCTACTATAGACCGGGCATGGTGACTCACACCTGTAATCCCAGCACTTTGGGAGGGTAGGTAGGAGAATCACTTGAGCCCAGGAGTTCAAGACAAGCCTGGGCAACATAGTGAGACCTCATCTCTACAAAAAGTCCAAAAAATTAGCTGAGCAGGGAGCGTGAGCCTGCGGTCCCAGCAACTCAGGAAGTTGAGGAGGAAGGATCACCTGAGCCTAGGAGGTCGAGGCTGCAGTGAGCCATGATTGTGTCACTTACTCCATCCTGGGTGACGGAGTAAGAATCTAACTCAGAAAAAAAAAAAAAAAGCTGGGTGCAGTGGCTCACATTTGTAATCTCAGTACTTTAAGAGGCGGAGACGAGAGGGTTGCCTAAGCCTAGGGATTGGAGACCAGCCTGGACAACTTGGCGAGACCTCATTTCTACAATAAAAAATAAAAATAAAATAAAATAAATTAGCAGGGTGTGGTGGCACATGCCAGTAGTTCCAGCTACTTGGAAGGCTGAGATGGAAGGATCACCTGAGCCCAGAAGGTCGAGGCTGCAGTAACGTGATCATACAACTACACTCTGGCCTAGGAGACAGAGTGAGATGATGGCATTAAAAAAAAAAAAATCACAGGACATGACAATGTCATGTCATTTGTTCATGTCTGTACTTGTTTCCTGTTGCTGCTATAACATATGACCACAAATGTAGTGGCTATAGACAATATAAATTTACTCTTTTATAGTTCTGGAGATCAGAATTCTAAACTCAGCAGGGCTCAATTCTTCTGGAGGCTCTGGTGGAAAATCTCTTTCCTTGCCCCGTCTGACTTCTAGAGGCTGCCTCCATACCTTGGCTAGTGGGCCCTTCCTCCATCTCCAGAGCCAGGACTGTAATATCTTCTCTCTAATCTCCTGCTTCCCCTTAAAAAACAGCCTTTGTGATTACATTGACCCCACCAGGTTATCCAGGAAAGTCTTCTCATCTCAATATCCTTAACTATATCTGCAAAGTTCTCTTACCATGGAAGGTTCCAGAGAGCCGGACATTGGTATATTTGAGGAACCATTATTCAGAACACCACGAAGTTAAAAAGAGATCCCATTCCTGGAAAGCATGGAAAATGAGCCCTATTGGCACAAGCCCACCACCTGGATAAAAGAGGGCAGAGGCCATCGTGCGGAGGTCTAGGCTGGCTTATCCTAAGCCCTTCCCTGCCACCCTCCCACACTGTGGCTGGGGGACTAGGTGGGCGCCCCTAGCTCTGAGGACAGAAAGGCAAAACATCTGACCTTCTCAGAGTGCCACTGCTAGGCAGTGCTGGCTCTGAGGACCCTTTCTAGAAGGGATTTATTTTACCCGAAGAACAAGTACAGCCATCCCAGAACAACAACTAAGTGAAAGCTCTGAAGACGCCAAGATAGGTGTAAGTCCCACCGACGGGGGACCCCCATGGTGCGGTCCAGCGAGGGGCCCACGTGGCCCAGCTTCGGAGCTTCTTCCTCCAGGGTTTGTGGCTGGGCTGAGGTGGTGTGGGCCAGGAAGCACAGCCAGCCTTAAGCTGCCTCCACAAAGCATGTCGTCCTGCACTGTCACTGGGTCACTGGGGCATGAGGACAGGGAGGTTGTAGGCTGGGACAGTCCGAAGGCTCCTGCTCTCATTCCTCTGGAGAAGCCAAGCCCCTCACAGCCATCCCCTGGATTTTCCTCTTTCCGCGGTCCTTAAAAACTATCATGCGTGCTCTTTCCACCATTCTTTCCGTGCCGCCTGGCTGATGCTCTCAAGAGCATCAAAAATGCCGAAAAGAGAGGCAGACGCCAGGTTCTTATCAGGCCATGCTCCAAAGTCATTGTTCAGTTTCTAACTGTGATGACGAAGCATGGTTACATTGGTGAATTTGAAATCATTGATGATCACAGAGCTGGAAAAATTGTTGTGAACCTCACAGGCAGGTTAAACAAGTATGGCGTGATCAGCCCCAGATTTGATGTGCAACTCAGAGATCTAGAAAAGTGGCAGAATAATCTGCTTCCATCCCACCCGTTTGGTTTCATTGTACTGACAACCTCAGCCGGCATCATGGACCACGAAGAAGCCAGAAGGAAACACACAGGAGGGAAAATCCTGGGATTCTTTTTCTAGGGATGTAATGCATATGTACAAATAAAAAGCCTCAGTAGAAAAAAAAAATTACCATGTGTGAGGTGACACGGGGGTGGGGGGGAGCTAGCGCTAGGACTAGGAGGAAGGTAGGAGCTGGGGCGGTGTGGGTGGGGCAGGAACCATTGGGGGCAGGGTTCGGGCATCCTGCCTTCACTGTCTATGGGGGAAACAGCAGGACCCCAGTAGGCAAGGCACTGCCGGAATGTTGCTTTTGCTTTCTGGACGGTCATTTGTTCATAGCAGATACACAAGCACGATGAAGTCAGTGACTCTCCGCAGAGCACTGCCCCAGATCCAGAGTGTCACATGCAGGAGCAGTCATGGTGACGCGCTTGCCAACAAGCTCAGTATCATGCCAGTTGAAAGCAGCAGCTTTCCACGGCACTCCCTCTCCTGGAGGCATCTGTGAGCTTTTCTTGCCTGCCAGGAAGTTTCCTCTTCACTGCCTTGACGAACACAAACTCTGTCAAACACGAGTTCAGATCTGCACGTCGCCTGCGAACACAGCTGGGGCCAGCGTCATGCAGCTGTCAGCTGTGCGAGTTTATTTTCAGAGCAAACCCCTCCGTTCTTGACAACAGCAGCCTGGAGCCAAGCTCCACAGCGACAGGTACGGCCAGTGATTTGCCACAGTGACTTTTGTCCCATCCCCCCAGAGGCGCCATCTGGCCATGTTTATTCTTGTCCCTTGGGAGCCTGGACCAGGCCAATCCCCACACCCCCAACTCAACTTCCTTCAGAACCTGGACTTGCTCCAGCTCCCAGAACCTTCCCCAGGCTGAGCAAGGGCCTAGAGAATGCAGACCCGACCTTGGCAACTGTGTCAGAGAAGAGAAAGGCATTCTAGAAAACACAAGGAAAGGCCAGGCCTGGTGGCTCACGCCTGTAATCCCAGGACTGTGGGAGGTCAAGGCGGGAGGATTATTTGAGCCCAAGAGTTCAAGACCAGCCTGGGCAACATAGTGAGACCTCATCTCTACAAAAATATTTTAAATGCCGGACTCGGTGGCTCAGCCTGTAATCCCGCGCCTTGGGAGGCTGAGGTGAGTGGATTGCCTGAGCCCGTGGGTTCGAGACCCGCCCGGGCAAGTTGACGAAACCTCATCTCTACTAAATCAAAAATTAGCTGGGCGTGGTAGTGCATGCCTGTAATTCCAGCTACTCGGAAGGCTGAGGCGGAAGGATCGCCGGAGCCCAGCGGGTCGAGGCTGTGGTGGCCGGGAGCAGCCACTGCACTCCAGTCTGGGCGACAGAGTGAGACTCCAATTCAAAAAAAAAAAAAAAAAAAATTAAAAATTAGCCAGGTGTGGTGGCATGTGCCTGTAGTCCTAGCTATCCCAGAGGCTGAGATGGAAAGACTGCCTGAGCCCAGGAGTTCAAGGCTGCCATGAGCCGTGATCGTGCCTCTGCACTGCAACCTGGGTGACAGAGTGAGACCACAACTAAAAAACAAAAACAAAAAAACTACACAGGGGAAAAAGAGAACATTAAGAATGGGACCGGGAAAGGCAGAGGCAGAGCCCATTATTCCTTATGCCAGAATCCAGGACCCACCTAAGAGAAACTGGTAGGAGCGGCCTTCACGGGTCCCACCCCCAACACTGCCCCAACACACACATACAGGTTGCAGGTGACGCTTCTGTGACTTTCACACCTGTCAAGGGTCTCCGAGGCCCTGAACACCCATCTGCGCTCAAGTGTGGCTCAAGGGGGGAAGCCATTGTGGCCACAACAGCAGCCACTTTCTGCACTTAGCTCTGTGCAGGGCAGGGCCAGGCACCCCCTGGCATCAGTTCGTGTGAGCTCACGTCTCCGTGGAGTAGTAATTAGCTCCAGTTTGTAGAGTGGTACGTCAAGCTTGGGAGGTTCCTTCATTTGCCTCAGTCATTCAGCCAGAAGCAGGGAGAGCTAGAACGTGTGTCCTGGTCGGCCCACTTCAAGCCCACATGCTTGGCCCTGCCAGGATTCCCTGCTTCTGTTCCTTCCTCCCTGGGGTCCTGCCCTGGGCCTTCTCTCCAGATAGAGGGTCTATATTTTGGCAGAAGGCGATCAAGTGTTGTAAAGTTTGGAAAGTATCAGTGCAAGTGTGTAGGAAGCCACAGACCAGCACGGGAGTGGTGCAGATTCTACCAGGTCCCTGATCCTAGACGGGGCATGGCTTGGGGAGGGGGCGGGCTGGGGGACCCGGGCCAGGGGAGGAGGGAGACTTGCTTTGCAATGTATGCTGTTGTATATCTTTTACATATAGCTTGTGTGCATATCTTGAATTTTCAAAAAGAAAATAGGCCAGGTGTGGTGGCTCACACCTGTAATATAAGCACTTTGGGAGGCTGAGGCAGGAGGATCACTTGAAGCCAGGAATTTGAGACTAGCCTGGGCAACATAGTGAGATTCTGTCTCTATAAACTACTTAAAAAAAAATTTTTTTTTTAAAGGCCAGGCAAAGTGACTCATGCCTTTATATAACCCGAGCACTTTGGGAGGCTGAGGCAAGAAGATTACTTGAGCCCAGGAACTTGAGACCAGCCTGGGCAACAAAGACCACGTGCTCCATGCTGTATTGTGATAAATAACCCATCACCACCTTGACAGAACAGTGCCAATGAGTTCTCGCCTCTCCTAGTCCCCTTCACACTTTGATGAACCGGGAGACTCCACCCCACAGAGTCCTGGTGTCCTACCTCCTTCCCAGGCATCCAGGAAGAGTGGCAGGGGCCCAGGAGGTGTGGTCGCCATCCGTCTCTCCCCACTCCAGTCCCAGCACCTACCTATGTGACTTCTTCATCGCACTGAACACCACCCAAAATGATCCTGCGTGTGTGTTTATCCCCTGACCACTTCTCTCCCCAGTCAGCAAGCAACTTGCCCCTGTCCCAGCACCCAGAACAGTACCTGACACACAGTGGGCACACAAGAAGCCTTCCTGAACACACGAGAAACATGGATCTCAGGTTGCCAGAGCAGAACTGAGTATCTGCCCATGACGTGTGTGAAGCTCTCATGAATGGATGCCTTCGGTCTAGCACCGTGCCTGGCATATAGTTGCTTAAGAGATCATGAATGAAGAAATGAACAAATGAATGATGAGTCGTGATTTGTGACGAATGAATGCATGAAGAGGAAAGAGACCTTCAAGATCCACTGGCCCAACCCAAATCTTCAAACACAAGACGAGTGGAGAGGCCTTCACTCATCTTAGCCTCCCTGAGAAATAAAGAATGCTATATGTCCCCCTGCTGTGGGGTTACGAGCCAAATTTGGGGAACCCCTGAGCAAATGCCAAGCCCCATCCCAGCCCAAGGAGCCCACAAGAGTTTCCAGACCCCTGTAGATGCCCCACCCTCCCAGGCATCGCTGGTCGAAGCATGAGTCACTCTCTTGGCCCATGCAATTGGTAAGATTGGCTTCTGACACTCTAGTCCCGAGGGAGAGATTGAGATCTGGAGCCTCTCTGTGTTCCAGGCATTCGAGAATAGCTCAAGGAGCCACTGGCCACCTGCACAAAAGTCTCTAGGGCTCTGTCTCCTCCAGGCTGGCTCCTCTTCCATTCCCACCCTACATTTCAGGAACTCCGACCCCACCCTGCTCCTACAAACCAGACGGGTCGGGAGCTCCCTGGTCAGCACTTGGATTGGAGTCCCATTGTCTGACCCGACTCCTGGGATGGCCACTTCAGCCTCAGCATTTGCCCCTCATTTGGGCTCGCTCCCCTTGCCTCTGCCTCTCTTCCCTCCCAGCAAGCTCCAGAGTCCCAAAGAACCCCCAGTCCCTCCTGGAAGTTCGAGGCAGCAACGGAGGTGAGGACAGGAGTTGAGGAGATTATCCCAGGGGGGAATTGTTGATCAGTCACTGCCCTTTATGAGTGCCTCTGTCAGTTCCTTTTTTTCTTTTTTATAGAGACGAGGTTTTGCTATGTTGCCCGGGCTGATCTTGAACTCCTGGCCTCAAGCCATCCTCCCACCTCGGCCTCCCAAAGTGCTGGGATTACAGACATGAGCCACAGCACCCGTCCAGGTTACCATGTCTTCCATATGATGCACACAGTAGGTTCCCCAGCGGACCCCACTGAACTGAACTTCCTTTC
Organism: Cephalopachus bancanus; assembly: GCA_027257055.1. Lineage (NCBI taxonomy): Eukaryota > Metazoa > Chordata > Mammalia > Primates > Tarsiidae > Cephalopachus > Cephalopachus bancanus. The sequence continues at coordinate 237,188 of JAPVLO010000146.1, forward strand.
ACTCTTTCTCTTGTGAGCACAGATATTTAATAGAGGCCAAGTAACCAGGTAAACTGACAGGGTTAGAAAGAAACTGGAACAAACATCCTGAGAGATTGTACTTTCTGCTCCCTTCTCTGTAAGCCAGCTTCACATCTGGCATCCTGTGGGTGCAGAGACCCAGGAAGGGTCAGGTGCTGCCCAGGCCAACAGTCAGGAAGGAGGGGATCTGGTTTCCAAATCAAAGGGCAGATGTATGTCAACAGCCTGGGTAGACCAAAGGGCAGGAAGACTGTGCTGTTCCCCACATGGGAACAGGACAGTCCAGTGATGGGTGGCAGACGCTGGGGCCTGGCACGAAGTGTCTTGGATGACAATGGCATACCTGAGCGGCTGGGTCATTTCCGGTTCCTGGGACACGTGGGTGCTTGGGAACATTTTCACCCCGAGGCAACCAGGGTTCTGTCTTGAGCAAGATTCTCCAGTTGAAGTCACAGGAAACACAAATCAAGAAAAAGTAACAATAGGCAATATCGTTCAGGATTTACTGTGTATCAGTCCCCATCCAAGCTCTCTAGACAGTAACCGCTTATTCCTCTCAACAACTCTATGAGGAAGGAATTACGATCGTCTCCATTTTACAGACAGTCATAGACTAACCTGCCCAAGGTCACACAATTTGGCAAGTCAGGATCAAAACCCAGCAAAGTGGCCTGGTGTGGTGGCTCACGCCTGTAATCCTAGCATTTTGGGAAGACAAGGCAAGAGGATTGCTTGAGATCAGGAGTTCGAGACCAACCTGGGCAACATAGCGAGACTCCATCTCTACAAAAATAAAAATAAAAAAGTTAGCCGGGAGTAGTGGTGTGCCCCTGTAGTCCCTCCTAGCTACTTGGGAGGCTGAGGTGGGTAGCCTGAGTACAGGAGTTCAAGGCTGAAGTGAGCCACGATCATGCACTGCACTCCAACCTGGGAGACAGAGCGAGAACACAACTCAAAACAAATGAAAACAAAAACAAAAAAACACAGCAGCGTGGCTCCTCCTAACTCCTCCACCCGTCCGCCCCCCCCCCCCCCCGCCTGCTGAGCTCAAACTGGCAAAAGAGGGAAGTGCTGAGCTTATATAACCAGGTCACAGGAAGGCGGAGGCAGGTGGGCCTCAGATGCAGGTAACGGGGGCCAGCAGGCCTCTGGATGCCCCTTTTCCGTCTTCAGTCCCTATTTTCCTATAGACTGGATTTATCCTCATCTATCACAGACTGATTTCCTCCACAGCTACTTTCAGCTTTCACAGGGAAACAAACTGTCCTTGTCCTATGCTCTCAAGTTCGAAAATTCCAGAAGATTCTGACCGACCTGCTGGGCCAGGGCTCACTCTTAGCCAGTCTCCAGTGGGCCGGGAGAGAGATTCATAAGAAGATAGTAGCTCCCGTTCAAAGTCATTGTGGGAGGTGCCAGTTCCGAGAAGGGGGTCTGGAGTCCTTTCTGGACACACAGAGCCTCCCCAACCATAGTACAACTGCTGGGAGTGAGGAGGGTCTCCAAATCCAGGCCTCTGGGGGTTCATATGCAGCAGGCGGGCCAGAGAGGAAACAGGAGGACATAGAGGGGTTCCTCAGAAGGAAATGGGGCAGGGAAGGGAAGTCAAGAATGGATCCTGGCTCAAAGGGAGTCCCCACAACAGGCTGGGAGAGGACACGTGACTATGAAGGATAACATGCTCCTGAGTCAAGGGTCAAGGGTAAAGAACCAAAGGGCATCATTGCTCTGCTCTTTCTCTGGCAATGACAGCCTCCATGGTACTTCACGACACCTGCTGGGATTAGCCCTCACTTCCTCTCAGCTTGTGGAGGACCACCTGTTCCTGAGTAACAGATCACCCCAAAACAGCAGGGATCATTTATTGTCTCTCACCATTTCTAAGCATTGGGATTTGGGGGCTGCTTGACCGGGTGATTCTGGCTGGGGGGTCTGTCTTGGTCCGTTTTCTGTTGCTTATAAGAGGATATATGAAACTGGATAATTTTTAAGAAAATAAATGTATTTCTTACCGTGATGGAGGCTGAGAAGTCCAAAATCGAGGGGCCGCATCTGGTGAGAGCCTTCTTGCTGATGGAGACTCCCTGAAGAGTCCTGAGGTGACACAGGCATCGCATGGCAAAGGGCTGAGCCTGCTAGTGTGCTGTGCCCAAGTCTCTCTTCCTAGAAAGCCACGTTTCCACTCCCAAGATAACCCATTCATCCATTAACCCATCAGTCTATTATTACATGAATGGATTAATACACTCACAAGGGATGGATTAATCCTTCCTGATCCAATCACAACTCTCATGGTGCCACTTCTCAATACTGCCACATTGGAGATTAGATGTGTCCCCAGGTTGGTGGTTTCAGGATACCTAGGCTTCCTCCTTGTTGACTAGGGCTCTGAGGGCACACACTCTGGGAGATGGGCAGAAGCCACGTCACCTTTTATGACCTAGTCTTGGGAGACATGCAGCATCGCTACCACAGAACTACTTGAAAGAGGCCATTTCAAGGGCTACCCAGGTCGAAAGGGATGGGGGGTTGCCCCGCCTCTCCGTGGAGGAGTGTCATCACGCTGCAAGAAGAGCGGTTGACGTGGGCATCACACTGGTGCACCATCTTTGGAAAGTGCAGTCTGCCAGTCACTCCTTTGCAGTGCGTGGTTCAGAAACAGGAAAAGAACCAGGGCTGACGTTGAGGTCTCATCCCAAGCTACGCCTGTCTTTTGTTGTCATTCAAACAATATAGAGCATAAAGTAACAAATGAAAGCTGCTCTCTTACACTGCTACCCAAAGGAAACCTCTCTTAACAGTCTGCATGCATCCTTCCAGATCCCTTTTCCAAGCACGTACAAGTATGTATTTAAGTATGAATGTGGCTGGGCACCGTGGCTCATGCCTGTACTCTGGGAGGTGCAGGCAGGAAGAATGCTTGAGCCTAGGAGTTTGAGATCAACCTGGGTAACATAGGGAGACCTCATCTCTAAAAAAAGAGTTAGCAGGGTGTGGTGGCACACACCTGTAGTTCCAGCTACTCAGGAAGTTAAGGCAGTAGGATTGCCTAAGCTCAGAAAATCGAGGCTGAGGTAGCTGTGATCATGCCACTGCACTCTAGTCTGGGCTACAGAGGGAGATATCAACTCAAAAAGAAAAATGAAAATGACCAATGTACTGGGAATTTTCCACATCCACTCTCCACACTTTCCAGCCCCGTCCTGTGCTCTGGGAGGTTGACCTGCAGCAATGGGCTTTCTCTCCTTCTGGCTTCCAGGTGGGTTGACAAAAAGGGGCCTCCAGGTAGAGAAGGGAAGAAGGGAGGAGAGGGAGGTGAGACTACTTATTTCCCCATCTCACTTTATGGCTATCCCCATGGGGTGACTGTGACCCTCTTCAGAGGGTTTCGCTACTGTGAGGTGGTCCCTCTGCTGAGCTGTCTCTGACTCTGGGTTCCAGCAGTGGCACAGGAATCCCTGGTCTTATGTGTCTGAGGCTACCTCACCATGCCCAGTGGTTTTCCTGTATCCTGCTAACAACTCTGCAAATATTCCTTTGATTATACTCTCCTCAAATGACCCAGCACAAGTGTGCCTCTTACTGATACAATATAATGCACCCCCATAGTTTTAAACAGCATTTTGCTATGCATATTGTTTAGTAACTAGACTTTTTCTATGTCCTGTGTTTCTTTCCACATCAGCATAAATAAGACCCACCTCACACCTTTTAATATCTGCACGTGCCATCTAGAATGCATGCTTCCTCATCTGTGTGACCTTCCCCTCCTGTTGGATACTTAGGTTGTTGTCAACTCCTCCCCCCCTTTTTTTTTTGAATTGGAGCCTTACTCTCACTCCTTCCCCAGGCTGGAGTGCAGCAGCATGCCCACTCACGGCCACCCCAGTGTTGACCTGTTGGGCTTCCGTGATCCTTCTGCCTCAGCCTTCCAAGTAGCCGGAACTACAGATGAGCGCTACCACGCCCGGCTATTTTTAATTTTATTATAGAGATGAGGTCTTGCCAAGTTGCCCGGGTTGGTCTCTAGCCTGCAGGCTCAGGCAGTCCACTCGCCTCAGCCTCCCAAAGTGGTGGGATTACAGGCTGAGCCACTGATCCCAGCACAACTTTCCCCTTTTATAAGCACTAACACAATTAACATACAAGGGGGAACCCAAAGAAACCAGAATTATCTTTTGGAGGGGAAGTTCCTTACAGTACAGGCTTTCCCCACCAGGTAAGTATTCTAGGAACCCACTGACATCTGTGTACCAGCTAGCATTGCTGTGCATCACAATTGCAGAGGAGACATCCTGAGTTGTGGCAAACAGGTGACTGGTGCTTCCACTTGCCCACACCATGCTGAGTGTTCAGCAATTTTTGACCAAAAACAGCATGACCCCTGTGCCCCATCCTCCCTATTCACCCAATCTCACCCTGCGCAACTTTTCTGTGTTTCCCTGGTTGAAAAAAATCCTCAAAGGAAACCATTGTGCCAATGTGGAAGAGGTGAAACAAAAAATGGCAGAAGCACTAGAAGGCATCCAAAGTGACAAGTTCAAAAACTGTTTTGAGCAGTGGAAAAAAGCATCTCCATAGGTGTATTATATCAGACAGAGAGTACTTTCAAAGTACAAGTTTAAACATATAAGAATGAATACATAACTTTTTATAAATAAATTCTGTTGGGGGGGTTCCCCCTTGTACTTGCACATGTCTGTCTGTCTAGGCTCTATTTCCTTGGGATAAAAATATCCCTGCTCTAACTTAAAGGTTGAAGAGCTGCATCTCCCTGGGTTCAAATCCCACATCCTCTAGCTAATGACCAAGAGTCTATTTAACCAATCCCTCTACCACTTTCATTCAATTACCTGTAAAAAGGTGGCAATATCTTCTCATATGGTCGCTGGGAGGGCCAGTTTCACAGGGTCAGTCTAAAGATTCATGCCATAAACCATGTAAAACATCTAGCACACTCAATTGCTAAGATTCAGCTTCTCCATCTGTAAAATGGTAACATCACTTCCCTGGTTGAGTGGTTTTGAGGGTGGATCTTATGGAGTTGTAAACATTCAGTGAAATAATCCACATAAAGCACTTAGTCCCATGCCTGGCCCGTAATAATAAGTGGTCCATAAACGTTAGCTCTTACTATGATTGCCCATAATCTCTGCTAAGTTTGGTATTTTATTACAGGTATGAAGACTCCTGTAAGCTTTAAAGCAGTCATAGTTTATGTTGATGATGGTTCTTAACAACTAAAAATATTTGCTCAGAGTAATCTAGGCAGAAGACTTGACTTAAATAGACCTTTTGGGCATAGAAATGTACATAGAAACGTAGTTTATTAATTTGTTCCTTGTTATTTCCTAATGGGGAAATTAGCCGAAGTTCTTTCCTGGCTGCATCCTGCCAGTGAGCATCTGGAGGCCGGCAGGTGGAGGGGATGGATCACTTTGGTGATTATTTCCCCAAAGATGAACCCCAGATTCCTATCTTCCTCCATCGGCTCTCTTGCCGACACACATATCCGCTCCCTCCCAACTCCTCAGCGCTACAAGAGGACGTGGGAGGAGGGGCGGGGAGGCACCTGGAACTGCAGGAGCCTGTCAACATCGAGTTGGAATACCAACCCCAGGGAGCAATCCGGGCTACCCGGTGAACCAAGCAAAGTGTCTGTGGAAGCTCCAAAATAAACGTCTCCAGAGGCCGGGGGTCCACAGCTTCTCTTCAAAGAGGAGCCCGTGGATTTTCAGAACCCACACCTCTGCCAGCGAAGTCTCTCATTGCAACCGCAGTTGCGACCATGAAGCAAGAGACCTACAGGCATATTGCTCAACGCAGGCTGTCAGCACCTGGGCTGTCCCTAGATCCACGACTGCCTGCTCGTGGAACCTGACATCTCTATTTGGACCGTCTCCCTAGCAAAGGGTTCCCGTCCAAAGTTTACCAGGAAGCAAAAGGCATTCAGGTTTGCAGTCCCATTGCCCACTAGGGCAAAAGCCATCGGGACGGGCATCTAACCACGTGGGTCTTGGAAGAGTCAGAGCCAGGCTGGGCGTGGGGGGACAGGGGCAGGTGTTCCTCCTGCAGGGCCCCTCTCCGCTCCGCCCCTCTTCCTGACACACAGAGGTATGTACTCTGGACAGCTGTTTGCCTTGAGAAACTGGGACCAGGCCAAGGGGCACTCAGGCCGGCACAGACAGGGAACGTGATCCTGCCCTCTCGGCCCTCCACTAGTGAGAAGCTGTTTTCCTTATGGCTCAGGTTTGGTGATTCTCAAACTGTGTGTGTCAGACCACCTGGGGGCTGAGGAAGATGCTTGTTAAGAAGGCAAAGCTGGTGGTGGCTGACACCTGTAATCCTCGCACTTTGGGAGGCCGAGGTGGGAGGATCACTTGAGTCCAGGAGTTTAAGACCAGTTTGGGCATCAGAGCAAGACCTCATCTCTACAAAAAATCAAAAAATTACCCCAGTACTAGGGAGGCTGAGGTGGAAGGATCCGCCTGAGCCCAGAAGGTCAAGGCTGTGGTGAACCATAATGGTGCCACTGCACTCCAGAGTGAGACCCCGACTCAAAAAAAAAAAAAAAAAGAAGGGGGCTAGGAAAGAAAGGATTGTTTGGACAACTAGGTGAGAAAACATAATTGAAAGTTCTCTGCACACAGTAGGGCCACTGTGAGAGTTGCTTGCCTTCAGGTCCCCAATGGCGGCACTAGTGCAGGAGGGATTCTGCAGCCCACACAGCACCTGGCCCGGACTGGGCTTGCTGAATGGGTGGCTGAATGTCAGGGGGCCCTGGTGGGGTCTGGGCATCTGCAGTGCTGAGGACACCGCTCTCAAAGCCCCACCTGCTGTCATCCGTCCCCATCCATAGGCACCAGAGTTCTCATCACAGGACCATGCACAGAGTGACACTCAGTGACCACCTGATCTCCTGAGGACCCATGAAAGGTCACCTACTTCAAGCAGTGGACACCGCATCCCCCAAAGATGGTCCCTGCCACAGGCTGTGTCACTCTTGAGTGACAGGTTGGATCACGCAGTGCAGCAGTTATCAAGCATACTGGACCCCCGTTGTACAGCACAATGGTGGAAGCCACTAGAGTTGTTACCCTGGCTCTATCCTAAATAGGGTGGCCTTGCACCTTGATGTTCTGAGCTCCTCTGAGGATTGAAGAGCTCTTTTAAGAAAAGACTAATGTGGCTGGGAGTGGTGGCTCACACCTGTAATTGATTGCCTGAGTCCAGGAGTCCAGGAGTTCGAAAGACCAGCCTAGGCAACATGGTGAGATCTCGTCTCTACAGAAAAATCATAAAATTAACTGGCCGTGGTGGTGGGTGCCTGTAGTCCCAGCTACTCGGGAGGCTGAGGCAGAAGGATTGCCTGAGCCCAGAAGCAACAGAGTGAGACCCTGACTCAAAAATAAAAAAAATAAAAGCCTAAAATGCTTAAAATGTTGCCATTGGGCTGCCTTCTGTACATTTTGCCCCAGTTGTGTGCCCAGTGTCAGTGATGACTCCATGCCAGCGTGGGTGTCATGTAACAACCTGCTCTCTCTGCATCAGAGATGAGTAGAAAGAACTTCCCTATGTCCACCCCTGCTTGGGATGCTTGGTCTGCTCCCTACCAGTCACTGCACTAGGCATTTTCTCACCTCTTTTGGTTCTTTCTTCAGGAGCCTTCTAAGATACATTACTTTCCCCTCTTTATAAATGAAGCTGAGAGGTTAAGTCACTTGCACAAGGTCACATACCCGGAAAGTGAAGGCAGGATTAGAACCTGGGACCATGTGACCTCAAAGCCTAGCCTCCTTCCAGTTATTTCTTTATTTATCCAATAGGATTTATCAGGGGCTGACCACCATGCTGGACCCTGGGGTAAGGGGCAGATGACTAGCCCTGGCCCTGGGCCTCATGCCGGCCAGAAGGGGAGTGAGTAGACAGATGGTTGCGATGCAGAGGGGTTGGTGTGACTCTGTGAGGAAAATGTGAGGGCTTTCCAGGAATAGTGAGTGCTTGCATGGAGGCAGGGGTGGGAGACAGCCTTGAGCAGGGAGGACACTGCAGATTGTTTTGATTGCCTGGAGAGCAAAGGAGAGGATGTGGTACCTACAGTGGTGGTCAGACCCGGTTACAGAAGCACTCACAGATCATGACAAGGAGCTCAGAAGTTATCCTGAAAGCAATAGGGAGCCACTGATGAATCTTAAGCAGGAAAGTGATCAGATCAGATGTGCAGTTTCCATGTCCTTTTCAACCTACAAATGTTCAGTGAGATCCAAAAAGCAGCTTCAATGCCACCCACTTTGCACACATATAGGAAGAGCCTTTCTCCTAGGTCAGGTATCCTGGAAACAGACTTCCAGGCGGGACTTGCCTGTAGCGTAGCTTGCTGTGGGGATTGCTGGAACAACTCCTGCGGGGGACTGAGGGAAGCAGGATGGGGTGAGGCAAAGGCTGAGCTGGGTTGCATTTGCTTTTTGTCTGTTTGGTTTTTGTTTTGTGGGGACGGGGTTTCGCTCTATCGCCCAGGCTGGAGTGCAATGGCACGATCATAGCTCACTGCATCCTCGTACCCCTGGGCTTAAGTAGTCCTCCCACCTCAGCCTCCTGAATAGCTGGGGCAAACAGATGCATGCCACCATGCCTAACTTTTTTTTTTTAATTTGTTTGTAGAGATGGGGTGTTACTTGGCTGCCCAGGCTGGTCTTGAATTTCTGGCTTGAAGTGATCCTCCCACCTCGGCCTCCCAAAGTGCTAAGATTACAGGCCATCATGCCCAGCCTGCATTTGCAACGGAGGCCGCCACTGATTCTGTGGGCAGGGTGTTTCAAAATGAGGCAAGGGGCCTGGCCTTTGCACCCCCTATCATCAGCTATTGTATGCAGGTGTGGGGGCACAGTCTTGGCCCAGGCAGCTCCCTACAGCCCAGGGACTCAGCTGAGGGTGCTCAGCAGGCCACATTCCCTGCAGCTGGGGTGGAGGGCCTGGTCATGAGGGAGGCTCCAGACGGGACACCACAGCAGCCACTGCAGCCCGCTTGGCTCAGAGCTCTGTGCAGACAAGTCTTGAGAGAGATGCACACTGTTTCCTGGCTCTTGGCCCATCGGCTTCTGCAGGAGCCAGTCCTCTGCAGAACTTCCCTCGAGTCCTTCCGAACATCAAGACACAGCTCCTCTCTTTATCCCTCTCTCTTCCTCTGCCAGGGACTAGCTCGTGTACCCCTGATTCCTCCCCTGGCATTCCACCTGGCTGCCTGTACACGGACAGAGCCCGTGGTCTTCTGTGGCAAAATAGGGGAGAAGGTTCCCTTCCTTCTGTGACACACTCTCCTAGGGGAACCCTAAAGAACTCTTGGGCCTAGACTGGTGTGGTGTCATGCACCTGTAATCCCAGCTGCTCGGTGGCTGAGACGGAAGGATGCCTTGAGGCCAGGAGTTCGAGACCAGCCTGGGCAACAGAGTGAGACACCCGCCCTCTTTTTTTACTTTTTCTTTTTCTTTTTTTTTTGAGACAGGGTCTCATTCTGTTGCTCAGGCTGGAGTGCAGTGGCACAGTCCCAGCTCACTGCAGCCTTGAACTCCTGGGCTCAAGGGATTCTCCCATCCTGCCCAACTAATGCTTTCTTGTAGACAGGATCTCACTATGTTGCCCAGGCTGGTCTCGAACTCCTGGGCTCAAGCAATCCTCCTACCTCAGCCTCCCTGAATGCTGGGATTACAGGTATGAGCCGCCACACCTGGCCTCCTTGTCTTAAAAAAAAAAAAAAAGAACAGAAGAACTCCTGTGACTCAGTTTACAGGGATAGCTCTTTGACTTAGCTCCTGCTGGGCTGGGGAGTAAAAGTACCTAAGGCTGTGTTTCTCAACCCTGGCTGCCCATAGAATCCCCTGGGAAACTTTAAAAAAATATCAACGCCTGGGCCCCATTCCCAGCCCAATGGCATCAGAAACTTTCAGGGTGGGGCTCAGATGCTATGAATGCTTTTTACAACTCCCCTGCTGATTCTAATATGCAGCCAGGGCTGAAAAGCAGTGACCTCAGTGGGGGTGTGTAGAGGACAGAGCTGATTCGGAGGCGGGCCATGAGGGCTTGGCCCCTCTAGAGATAATACGAGTGGAGAAGAGGAAGGTGGGGATCAGCAGCAGCGTGAACAAGGTGCCAGCCAGGTGAAGGCAGGGCCAGGAAAGGGTGCAGGAAGCACCCACTGCCCCCGGGATCCTTGTTGATTGGTGCAGAGTGCTGGGCACTGGAGGAGATGGTCAGACAGTCAGGTGATTTGACGAACAGGCAAGAGCTGAGGGCAGAGCTCCAGGCCAGCTACAGCCCCTCATCTGGGAGCCCTACCCAGGAGGTGTCCAGGTGGCCTCCACCCAGTGTAGACAAGCCAGTCATGCTTCTTGTGGCTTGGACCCTGGGGTGAGGTCTTGAGCAACACCAACTCCCGTCCAATCTAAACTCCAGAGCCGGCACACCCTGCCTCCCTCCTGGGAACGTGTCTGAGTGCAGCAACTCTACGGGATATGGGGCGGGGTGGCCTCCGTCATGCTTGCTCTTAGGGGACTCTGTGTGCTGGGCTGCCCGCCCATCCCACCAACCTATGCTGGCCAGTGGGTGATCCAGTTTTGCATTTTCCTATACGGGTAATCTTTTTCTAAAAAGAAAATAGCTGTATTTCTAAAGGTAAATGTAATGCATGATTTTTTCCCCCAGAATCTGAAGTAGGAAATAGAAATCACCCTTAATCCCAATATGCAGCGGCGACCCCTATTGAGAAAGACCAAAGCAGTCCCTGGCAGCCAGGAGCTGGCCCAGGGCTCACAGCTGGGCCTTGGTGAGCGCTGAGCAGAACCAGCTCCTCAGTGCCAGGCACAGCCAGGAACACTATGACAGGGCAGACTGGGACAAACACAAGAGCCTAGACCAAACCACAGAAATAACCTGTCAGCCTCTGTTCTGGCTAATGAATGGGTGACTATTGCTGTTGTTACCATTTCCAGCCTGACTCCCTTCATCTCGATAGGCATTATTAAAATACATAGTCTTTGGAGTCGACCATATTCAGTGATTTATCACAGAAACAAAGAACAGAGTTCCATATGTTCTCACTCATACGTGGACCTTGAACAATTATAATGCTATAAGAAAGCGATTGGCAGTAGTGGGAAACTGTCAGGGGAGGGGGGGTGGGATTGGCAGTTGAGGGAAACTGCTAGGGGAGGGAGGACAACAAGGGTACCTGCATGATCAATGTTTATATACCTAACCCTGAATAGTACCCCACATCTTTATAATAAAAATTAAAAAAAAATACATAGTCATAGAACGGACCCGCTTCCCAGTGGCATCCAGTCCAGAGCAAAGATCTGCTTCCTTGGATGGTCCCAAAAGCACCTGCCACAAGCCCATGATTCCTCTCTAGCACCCTCTAACTGGGATAGCATGCAGTTCCCAGAATGTGGATTCTTCCCAGCTGCAATAAGTCATAAGCCCAAGCCCTCGTGTGTTCCTGGTGGTCTCTGGTTGGGCAGCATTGACACTATAGATTTTGGAAAACATCCTTCCAGACAGCACAGCATTCTCCTGTGTGTGTGTGTGTGTGTGTGTGTGTGTGTGTGTGTGTGTGTGTGTGTGTGTCTGTGTGTGTGTGTGTGTGTGTGTGTGTCTGTGTGTTATCAGAGTCTTACTTCTGCTTCTTTAATTGACCTTGAGCAGAAAGACTGGGCTGTGTGGGACCCTGGCTTGTGTTCTCACCTCCAGCCTCCGTCTCCTCCCTTGTCTCTCACCTAGGCGACACACATGCATTATCAGGTAAAGGAAGACGTGACTAAAGTTCATGATTAGAAGAGCAGAGGTGTCTTCCCTCCCAGCTCTCCCTCCTCAAGCCTTCTCCAACTTTACTCCCCTACCATTCTCTCCCCACCTTACTCAGAACTGAAAGTTTCTTGTCATTTTATTGATGTGAGATGGTGAGAGGGAAACATAGTGACCCAACGTGGTAGTACTGTCAGTATGAGAAATGGCGAAGGCCAAAAGGGAAAGACAAGGAAGGCTTGACCCCCTCTGTGAGAAGAGATCTGAGGGGGACTAAGAGCCAGACTAACACCTGGTATCCCTGACAGGGTAGGAGGTTCATTGCGAGAGCCAGTATCCCACGGTTTTACCAAACTCAACCAACCACATAGGCCAGATTTACGAGACTGGTCACCAGGGAGTGTGGTATTCAGTCTGTCAGAAATTACCAAATGAGACATCCAACGGCAGCGACTGGAGACGGTTCCCAACGTGCTCAGACCACTGTGGCCTGGTCCACACAGTGCACACTCAGCTCTGTGGGAGGAGGCCCCAGAGCCCTGAAGAGGAGTTCCTGACGTGGACAGAGAAGTACAGCTGTTTCCTTTCAGCTTTATTTATTTTTTTTAATCAAGACAAGGTTTCACTATGTTGCCCTGGCTGATCTCAAACTTCTGGGCTCAAAGTGCTGGGATGACAGGCATGAGCCACTGTGCCCAGTCTGAGTGGAAATTTTGACATTGCCACTTGCTAACTGTGTGCCCTGAGGAAAGTTTCATAACCTCTCTGGGCCTCAGTTCTGTCTTCTGTTTTAAAAAATGGAGCTAAAAGCATGTCACAAGATTATCAAAGAGATGCTCTGCTCATAGGCCATCCTTCCTTCCCTTCTCAACTCTCCGGTGAGTGCTCTGGTTGACATTTTGAGCTGAAGTCTCCCAGACAGGCCGGCCCCCTTGATTCCTCCCTCTCCTCTCCTTGTTTATGAGAAAGAACACAGAGAAGTTCTCTGGAGGCCATCCCCATCAGAGCTAGATAGTAAGGGGCCTGTGAGGGTGGCTGGTCACCACTCATCCTGAGTCCTCACATGGGTGAGCTCTACTCCCGTGTGGAAAGACACCATTGAACTCTCACCCAGTGACCCTTCCCCAGGGCTCCTGTGGAGTGGGTGCCCACGCCTCCCCTTCTCAGGGTACCAGTTTCCCAGCTAATGCCTCTAGATTGGCATGGCAGGCCTACAGGCCCTGGGGTATTCTGTGACCTCAGCCCCAGAGAATGTTGGGGAATTCAGTGAGAGGTAGGGGTGAACAGCCAGGCCTGAAGGGAAGGTCAGGGCAGGCGCAGTGATGAGGGAGTGGGGGAGGCATGAACGGGGCTGGCTGAGGTGTGCAGCAGTGTCACTATCCTCGGGCGAGGTCCCCCAACCCTACAGAAGACAGGTGGCATGTGGTCTGGGGACGCTGGAACACTTGGAGATGTTGCCTCACTAAGCCTGCCTCTCTGGCTGAGGACTGCCCAGAAGCCTGAATCGTTGTCAGATTGTGTTCAAGGCTTCCAGCTGCAGCTGTTGGGTCCGCCTGTTTCCTCCAGGGAGACATTGCTCTGAGAGGCAGCCCAGGGATTTTTCCCAGGCCTCGGCTTGCAGCCCTGGAGCCAGGCCTCTCAGAGGCCTTCTGTCCCCCGAGTCCCCTGCTAGCTTCTTCTCCAGAATTTGCTCCTCTGGGTGGGCGCAACAACTGACACCTGAGGATTGCTTGAGCTCGGGAGTTTGAGAGCAACCCGGGCAACACAGTAAGACCTTGTCTCTACAAAAGAATCAAAAAGTGAACCAGGTGTGGTGGCATGCACCTGTAGTCCCAGCTACTCGGGAGGCTGAGGTGGAAGGATCGCCTGAGCCCGAGAGGTTGAGGCTGTCATGAGCCATGATTGTGCCACTGCATTCCAGCCTGGGCAACAGAGTGAGACCCCAACTCAAACAAACAAACAAACAAACAAAAAATTGTTCCTCTGCCTTTCCCTACGGGAGTGGATGGAAGGCGCAACTTAAGTAGCCAGTTTGAGCAAATAAAATACAGGATAGCCAGTTAAATTTGAATTTCAGATAAACATCAAATAATTTATTCTATATCTCATGTAATATTTGAAATATACTAAAAAGTTATTCAAATTTAACAGGCCTCACCTCATTTTTTAAATTCTAAGAATGTCCTTCTTCTCAGCTTCTTATTTGTGGGGAGACACTTAGAAATAAGGACACACACGAGGTATTCATGTTTTTTTACGTGATTACAATATTAATCTGGTTTTAAAACTCTTGAACTATGGGTCTCTGCAAACACTTCCTAAACTGAACTTTGTATTCACTACATATTTTATAGTCACCTATTGTCATAAGACCTCCAGTGGATATTTTTTTTTTCCCTCCACCTTTCTTTCCTATTTTCGTTAACCATTTGTGTTTTGGAAATGTCTTGCTGATATATAGGAAACCAGTATCTATTCTCATCTAATTATCAATGCTGTTGAAGGAAAATATCCTTTTATCTTTCTCTTCTGTTTCTTTTAAGAAAAGCCCTAGCTGGGCTCGGTGGCTCAGCCTGTAATCCCGCGCTTTGGGAGGCTGAGGTGAGTGAACTGCCTGAGTCCGCCGGTTCGAGACCCACCTGGGCAACTTGGCGAGACCTCATCTCTACAATAAATCAAAAATCAGCCAGGCGTGGTAGCACGTGCCTGTAATTCTGGCTACTCGGAAGGCTGAGGCGGAAGGATCTCTGGGGCCCAGTAGGTCGAGGCTACGCCCTGCACTCCAGTCTGGGTGACAGAGTGAGACTCCAACTCAAAAGAAAAAAAAGAAAAGCCCAGATACCAGCCTGCACCCTGCATACCTTGGTAAGGAAGCCGTTAGGTAAGCCCCAGCTTTTTCTTTTCATTTTTTTTTTTTTTTTTTTGAGTCAGGGTCTCACTCTGTTGCCCATGCTGGAGTGCAGGGGCACCTCACACCTCACCGCAGCCTCAACCTCCTGGGCTTAGGAGATCCTTCTGCCCCAGCCTCCTGAGTAGCTAGGATGCATGCATCACGGTGCCCAGCTAATTTTTATAACTTTTTTGTAGAGTCGAGGTCTTGCTATGTTGCCAAGGCTGGTCTCCAAGTCCTGGGCTCAAGGGATCCTCTCACCTCGGCCTCCCAAAGTGCAGGGATTACAGGTGTGATGGAGCCATCAAGCCCAGTCTGCCCAGCGTTTTTGAGGAGGGGATCCCTGGTGACGGACAGACACTCCTGGTGTATGTGCAGACTTGAAAGTACGGCTAGGCTTGGAGTATGTGAGGCTCACTGGATACCCAGTGCCCCAGGCCAGACCAGAGGAGAACTTCCGGCGGGGTATTGTTGAGGTTGTGAGAATGTGTCCCCTTTATTTTTGCTTCCCTCTGCTCCTTTTCCCACCTTTTCTCCACCACTGTTCTAAAGTCCAGGGTCCCAGGAAGCGGGTGCAGGGGGCAGGGCTCCCCCAGGGAAAGTATAAAGGTCCCAGGTCTCTGCCTCTGGACATGTGACAGGGACATGCGCCCCATTCCAAGTGCACCTCAACTGGCTGCCCCCTGACCCCGGCCCCAGCTGCTCCTCTAGGTCACTGGGGAAGAAGCCTTGGAGCATCCTGGCCCTGTTTGTGGCAGCAAGGGGCCAGCGTGGAGCCCTCCAGCCTCTGAACTAACTAGCCAAGTCTGGAAGTACTAAGTCCTCTGCTGTGTTCCTCCTCAGCCTCCGAGGCCGGCAGAGCACCCCCACCCGCCACCCCCTCTCTGCCCCACAGCCCTGCAGCTCCCCAACTGCCGTTCTGTCCTCCCCCGTCCCCGCCCCCCTTCGCACGCCTCCCTCTCGTGATTCCCGAGGACTTTGTCAGGATGCCTTCAAGAGGCAAGGTTGCTACACGCCAACGGCATACCCACTTGGCTCCAGGAGCGTGACGCAGCGAACGTGCCACCCGGGGATAGCTCCGTTGAGCTCCCAGGCTGACAGCAGGGCAATGGCTGAAGGGCAGGCCCCTACCTTCCCTGAACACTGGCTGAAAGGGTTCTTCTGCCACCTCTTTTCATCTATTAGGACGCACAGTGGTAAAGCTTTCAGTCTCAGACTGAGATGGCTGGGTTCAAATCCTTCCTCTCCCACCTACTGGTTAAGTTACTTAACCTCTCTGTGCCTCAGTTTTCTCATCTGTGAAAGGGGGGATAATAACGGCCCTGTCTCATAAACTGTTGTTGAGGATTAAATGAGGCAATGCATGCAAACAGCTTAGAAAAAGGCCTGGTGCATAGTAAGTGCTTATTTGGTGTTAGATACCAGTTATTGCCTAGATTTGCCAAGTGTTCTCCATAGTCATCAGCATGTGGCCCCTGTAGAGGACAGCACAAAATATTAGGCACTACACAGAAGACATAAGAAATGAAAGTTATAGAGCCAGCATGGTGGCTCACACCTGTAACCTCAACACTTTGGGAGGCCGAGGTAGGAGGATCACTTCAGCCCAGGAGGTCGAGACATAGTGAAACTCTGTCTTATTTTTTAAAAAATTTAAACAAGAGAGAAATGGGGCTGGGCACAGTGGTTCACACCTGTAATCCCAGCACTTTGGGAAGTGGAGGCGAGAGGACTGCCTGAGCCCACAGATTTGAGATTAGCCTGGGCAATTTGTCAAGACCTCATCTCTACAATAAATTTAAAAAGTTAGCCAGGCCTGGTGGCATGCACCTGTGGTTCCAGCTACTTGGGAGGCAGAGGCAGAAGGATTGCCTGAGCTCAGCAGGTCAAGGCTGCGGTGGCCGTGATCATGCCACTGCACACCAGTCAGAGTGACAGAGTGAGACTCCTACCAAAAAAGAGAGAGAGAGAGAGAGAGAGAAAGAAAAGAAAAAAGAAAGAAATGGAAGCAGTAGTCCTCATTCTGTGCTCATAGGTGCACAGGAGAAAACCTGAAAACATCAATGTAGTAGATTCAGTTGTGCTTTGTGACCACATTTATGTGAACCCTTTGAATGCTCTTTCTGCATTTGAGGAAAAGCACACATTAGATACCCCTGCCTTCCCAAGGGAGACATGTGGGGTGAACTGTGTCCACTCCCAAAGGAGATAGGTAGGTCCCTGGTACCTCAGAGCGTGACCTGCTCTGGAGACAGGGTCCAGTTAAGATGAGGTCGTTAGGGTGACCCCTAGTCCAGTGACTGTGTCCTTATATAAAGGGGAAATTTGAACACAGAGATAGCTTCACACACAGGGAGAGCTCTATGTGAAGATGAAAGCAGAGACTAGGGAGACACATCTGCAAGCCAATGAACACCAAAGAGCACGGCCGACCACCAAAATCTATGAAAGGCACGAAACAGATCCTTCCTCACAGCCCTTGAGCAGAGCCAACCCTGCCCACACCTTGACTGAAACTCCTGGCCTCCAGCACTGTGAGACTATACATTCCTACTGAATAGACCACACAGGGGGTGGTACATTTGTCATGGCAGCCCTAGCAAACTAATACCGAAGGGAAGCGCCTATATGTGGTGTCCGAGTAAGCTCCTGAGAACAGGACACTGGGGCTGTCGTTTTTATTGGCACAAAGATGGTGCCCATGAAATGTATGTTCAGTAAATGAATGAGTTCTCCATAGTTCACGATGCAGAATATAGAGGGCGGAGGAAGGTCCAATACCAGAAGAGTATTTCATCCACTACCTTCAGGCCTTGCTGTGGACTGGGGAGGGAATGTGCCTACCCCTGTCCCTGCAGACCTCACACAGACCCCCTATCTGCCTCCCTCAGCAGGTCAAGGCTGCGGCCACCACATTCCTGTCTGGGCGACAGAGTGAGACTCCAACTCCGAAAAAAAAAAGAGAGAAATTATCATTACACCTGTGGTCAGTCCAGTGGTTCCGAAACATACTTCTCAGCCATATTTCTTTCGGACTTCGTCTAATTTCTCCACAGCAAGGACGGGACGGGCCTGCACAACATACTTGGCCTGTCTTCGTGTTGTTCGGTGGGATCTTCTCTCGACTGAATTCATTGTGAGTGCACACATGTGAGCATGTGTGCACATGTGTGTGAGAGAGGAAGAGAGCACGGGGGGCCTGAGGGGGACCAAGAAGGCTCTTTCCCAGAGGATGAGGGAAAGGTGCCCGGCCCGGCCTCTTTCTGTCTGCCTGTGCAGACCAGGTCACAGGGAGGACCAAAGCCATCCAGAGGGGTCACTGGGAGTCCAAGGGCACAGCCCAGCGGGGTGCAGCCTCCAGGCTAGCCCAGGCCGGTCTGCGAACGGGCCTCCTTTGTGTTAGGAAACATGAGCCTCCTGGGTTCCACATGGGGCCCGGTGTGTCCCTCACAGAGAGTCCTTTGTCCTGGGAGAGGGCTGGCCCAGCTTATTCTGGCTGCCGCCCAGGCATGGCCTGCCTCCTGCCACCCCTCCCCGGGGCTCCCTGCCTTTCCTCTGCAGCTGCCTCCCTTCCTCACGGGGTGCAGCCACCCTGCCAAGGGCCTGCCGGAAGCATGACCCTGGGAGCACCCGGGCTGGCATGACGCCCGAGACTGCTGTCATGGAGAGGAGAGGGCCCCGGGCACAGCCCACGCCCAGGGGCAGGCTGAAAGACTGCGGGCTGCTGGCAGGCCCACCCTGGGGCATCAGGGACAAGAGACAGCCATCAGGGTCAGGCCAGGGCTCCGCGGCTACTGCTGTGAAGCTGCGAAGCCCTCTGCGTGCTGGGCACAGGGTGGGCTCTAGCGAGATCCGGCTCGTTGCTGGGAGACCCATCAGTGAAGGTCCATGATTATCATCGCAACTGTTCATGTTCCTTTAAAAAAATTAAATTAAAAAAAGCCCATAAGAAATCTCACGCTTGTCAGAGTCTTCCTCCCCCGCTGTGGGCTCCCATTGTGAATCCATGGCATCTTCTGCTGAGAGTTAATTACATGTTGTGTGAAAGATACCGGGCTTCCTTGAAAAACTGCTCCCCTGGATGGGCACTAACCCCCTAGCTGCCTCCTTGGTGGCAGGATGCCAGGAGGTGCTGGCCGGGCCCACCAGCCCCTGTTCCTTCCCCAGAGCTTGGCTCCCTCCTGCGGATGGCCCTGGCAGAGACAGCCCTGCCAATCCAGGTGTCACCTCCCCGCACAGGGTGGGGGGAAGGGGGGAGCCTGCTTCTGCCAGAGTGCCTGATGGTGACAGCATGACAGAGCACAAACAGAAGCTGCTATGTAAGTGACAGGCACTTCGCCCCTCTGAGACCTACTCCTTTCATTCTCCTACCCCCACAGAGGGCACAAGTAGAGGGAAGGGTGCAGATGGCCTCCTGAAGTCATCACGTAAAGACTCAGAAGGAAATGGGACCTCTCCAGGAGGCAAGACGCAGAGCTTCCCAGTGGTTTTGTATTTTAATTTGGAGGGGGGGTCTTGCAGTGCTGCCCAGGTTGGTCTCGAACTCCTGGCTTCAAGTGATCCTCCTGCTTCAGTCTCTTGAACAGCTGGGGCTACAGATGCACGCTCCCACTATTGGCTAATTTTACTTTTTTATTTTTGATTTTTGTAGAGATGGAGGGCTCACTATGGTGCCTGCTGGTTCAATCTCCTGGCCTCAAGTGATCCTCCTACCTCAGCTGCTTGAGTAGCTGGCACACACTACCACACTCTGCTACTTTTTAAATGTGTTTTTTTGTAGAGACGTAGGTCTCACTATGTTGCCCAGGTTGGTTTCAAACTCCCGGCCTCAAGCAATCCTCCTGCCTCAGTCTCCCAAAGCCCTGGGATTACAGATGCGAGCCACCATACCCAGCCTGGCTCTTTTTTTTCTGATTGCTCCCACACAGAGATATTTTTGTTCTCAAGATGGCTCATCGTTTCTCCTAAGCGGCTATGACCAACTCCGGAAGCAACAAGTGTGGACTAATACCTTGAGTGATTGCTACTTTGAGTGTTGCATTCCCCCTCCCTGTGAGATGGCTTGTGGCACAGCTGTTGAGACCTCTCAGAGCATGTTACAACACCCCTTAATCTGACAAGTCACAGCATCTCAGGGCTGGAAGGGCCTTCTCGGCCAACCCCTGCCCTGAGCTCAGGCACTTCTTCAAGTGGAGAGTTTTCTACTGAGTCCGGATATCACTCCCCTACAGCCAGTCAAGGAAACCTCAAGGTTGTGAGTTAAAAGTAGTCATGTCTGTAACGGTAGTTCTCAACTAACTGCACACAGAATACTCACTTTTTAACTTTTATTTGTTTATGTTTTTTATGAGACAGGGTCTTGCGATGTCAACCAGGCTGGAGTATAGTGGCACAATCATAGCTCATAGCAGCCTCAAATACCTGGGCTCAGACAGGGCGTGGTGGCTCACATCTATAATCCCAGCACTTTGGGAGACCGAGGTAAAAGGATTGCCTGAGCCCATGGGTTCAAGACCAGCCTGGGCAACTTGGCAAGATTTCATCTCTACAATAAATTGTTAAAATATTAACCGGGCGTGGTGGCATGTGCCTATAATTCCAACTACTTGGAAGATTGAGGCTGAAGGATCGCTTGAGCCCAGCAGGTTGAGGCTGCGGTGGCTGTGAGTGTGCCACTGCACTCCAGCCTGGGCGACAGAGTGAGACTCCGACTCAAAAAAAAAAAAAATTCCTGGACTCAAGTGATCCTCCTGCCTCAGCCTCCGAGTATCTGAGATTGTAGGTGCGTGACACTGCACCCAACAGACTATTTCCTTTCTAATGGGGCAAACGACCTATCTACATTCTAAACTCACTAGCATAGAGTCTGGGAATGTCAATTCACTTTAATTAGACTAATAAGCCAGGTGCCCTGGTTCACACCTGTAACCTTAGCACACTGGGAGGTCAAGGCAGAAGGATTGCTTGGGCAACAAAGTGAGAGTTTGTCTCTGCAAAAAAAAAAAGAAAATCAAAAAATTAGTCAGATGTGGTGGCATGTGCCTGTAGTTCCAGCTGTTTGGGGGACTGAGGTATAAGGATCGCCTGAGCCCAGGAAATCAAGGCTGTGGTGAGCCATGGGTATGCCACTACACTCCAGCAACAGAGTGAGACCCCAAATAAAAAAAAATTATTAGGCTAATAATTAAATGGCTTGTAATTAGAAAAGCAATATGCTGCCACCAGATTCCAGAATAAAATCCAATTATAACTTTTATATTTCAGCCTAGGCAACACAGTGAGACCTTGTCTCTACACAGTCAAAAAATGAGCTGGACATGGTGGTGCATGCCTGTAGTCCCAGTTACTGAGCTGGGGAGGTTGATGCTGTGGTGAGCCATGATCATGCCACTGCATTCCAGCCTGGGAAACACAGGAGACCCTGACTCAAAAAAAAAAAAAACCAAAAAAAACCCCAGCCGGGCTCGGTGGCTCAGCCTGTAATCCCGCGCCTTTGGGAGCCTGAGGTGAGTGGAATGCCTGAGCCCGTGGGTTCGAGACCCGCCTGGGCAGCGAGACCTCATCTCTACAATAAATCAAATAATCAGCCGGGCGTGGTAGTGCATGCCTGTAATTTCGGCTATTCGGAAGGCTGAGGAGGAAGGATAGCTGGAGCCCAGCAGGTCGAGACTGCGGTGGCCAGGAGCGGCCACTGCACTCCAGTCTGGGCGACAGAGTGAGACTCCAACTAAAAAAAAAAAACACCAAAAACCAATTATATTAATCTAAATAACTTTTGTAGCTTCCCATCTTAGGTACATCCAAGAATTGACTTCATAACTTCTCTGTTCAGTTTTATTCTTCAAAGCACAGTGTTGAGTATTGAAGGGCTGAGCGGACTACCAGGCTAGTTTGACACTGCCCTGGATTACAGATGATTAGAGGTCCTCCACAGCCTCTAAATTTGGGGGGAGGGGTGGGCTCAAGCTCAAGACCTGTTAAAATGCAAATTCCTGGGCCTTGTGCTTAGAGATCAGATTGAGTAGGCCTGAGGTAGAGCCTGGAAATCTGCATTTTTTGGGACCAAGTTGCCCAGGTCTCACCAAGTTGCCCAGGTAAGCACCATGGGTAATTCTGATGTCAGTAGCCACCCAAATGTAAATTGAGAAACTCCACAATAGGCTATGGCTGTGGCTTTTAAGCCCCGGAATCAGCGAGGCACCCAGCAGCTGCGGCTCTTCTCACCGCCAGAACTTTCCTGGAACATGCATTCCAGGAAATTATTTATGTCTGTATTTAGAAAATAACATTAGTTTGGGCTGCCTAGGTGGCTCACGCCTGTAATCCCAGCACTGAGAGAGGCTGAGGTGGGAGGATCATTTGAGCCCAAGAATACGACATCAGCCTGGGCAACATAGTGAGACCTCATCTTTACACACACAAAAAAATCAGAAAATTAGCAGACATGGAGGTACTTGCCTGTAGTCCCAGCTACTTGGGAGACTGGCCAGGAGGAATGCTCAAGGTCAGGAGTTTGAGGCTATGGTGAGCCATGATCATGCCACTGCACTCCATCCTGGGCAACAGAGTGAGACCCTGACTCAAAAAAAAAAAGGAAAGAAAAAAGAAATAACATTAATTTCTTTCTCCTTGTTTATAAAGCGAATGCAGAGAACTTATCTGATGCCATAATTAAAATAATAATAAAATTACTCATGATCCCGCCACAGGGTGGGGGGAGCTGTTAGCATTATGTTGTTTTCTTCCTTTTATTAAATTTTTTTTTCAATAGAGATGGAGTCTCACTCTATTGCCCAGGTTCATCTCGACTTCTGGGCTCAAGCAATCCTCTCACCTAGGCCTTCCAAAGTGCTGGGATTACAGGTGTGAGCCACTGCACCCAGCCTGTTGTTTTTTGTTTTGTTTTGTTTGCTTACATGGTTTTTGTTTGTTTCTTTCTTTCTTTTTTGAGTCAGAGTCTCACTCTGTCACCCAGGCTGAAGTACAGTGGCATGCTCATGGCCACCGCAGCCGCGACTTGCTGGGCTCAGGCTATCCTTCCATCTCAGTCTTCCAAGTAGCTGGAACTATAGGCATACACCACCATGCCTGGCTAATTTTTTGATTTAACGAAGAGATGAGGTCTCACCAAGTTGCCCAGGCTGGTCTTGAAACTGTGACAATCCTCTCACCTCGGCCGCCTAAAGCGCGAGATTACAGGCATGAGCCACAGCGCCCAGCTTCCTTACATGGTTTTGATAAAGTTGACAGGATCATTTCATTTCACTTCACCCATGTTATTAATTTTTTTTTCTGGAAGTATTATTTCTAAAGGCTGCATAATATTTCCATCATGTGGACATGCCTTATTTTAATAACTGTTCCCTGACTTTTGGACATTGAAGCTGCTCCCAATAATCAATCCTATAAACAATATTGAAATGACTATTTGTGTGCATCAAGTTATATCAACATTTTTGGTGACTTCCTTTAGCTAGAAGTGGGCCACTGGACTGGACGGTATGGCTGCTTCTGGGCTCCTGGTAGACATATGGCCCACCTGCAGTATATCTGTATCAACTCTCCGGCATGTGGTGGAACGCCACTGTGTTCACTGCACACAGCCTACGACCGTTTCAAGAATTATCAAGGGTAGCGCTCCAACCATATGTAATGAGTTGAACTGTCTCCCCCAAAAAGGGGGACATCCTAACCAGACGTACCCATGAGTGTGGCCTTATGTGCAAACAGGGTCCTTGCAGGTCTTTGATTACACCTACAAAGACCCTGTTTCCGCATAAGGTTGATAAAGTTAAGAAGACGTCATTAGGGCGGACCCTTATCAAATACAACTGGTGTCCTCAGAAGAGGAAAACGCCCTGGGAGCACCATGTGCTGACTGAGGCAGAGATCCCAGTGAGGCAGCTGCAAGCCAGGGAACGCCAAGGGTTCATGGCCACTGCCAGAGGTAAGGAAGGATTCTACCTAGTCTCAGAAGGAACATAGCTCTGCTGGCACCTGCATTTGAGACCTCTAGCCTCCAGAGCGCTGAGCGAATAAATCTTGTTTTGTGTGAGTCGGGGTCTCACTCTGTCACCCAGGCTGAAGTGCAGTGGCACAGTCACAATTGACCACAGCCTCAAACTCCTAGGCTCAAGCAAGCCTCCCACCTCCGCCTTCTGAGTAGCTGGAACTACAGGCATGTACCATTATGCCCGGCTAAATTTTGTAGAGACAAGTTCTTGCTGTGGTGCCCAGGCTGGTCTCAAACTCCTGGGCTCAGGTGATCCTCCCTCCTCGGCCTCTCAAAGTGCTGGAATTACAGGTATGAGCCACTGCACATGGCAAATATCTGTTGTAGGTACCTAGCTTGTGGTGCTGTATCAGACAAACTAATAGACCGTATGTTCCCCGACTTGATGTCAGCGGGGCCAAAAAGAGCCGAGGTAGGAAGGGCCTCTTGCTCCCTCTCAGAAGGGCATCCAACTTGGCATGTTAATCTGTCTTCCATGGGCACACTTCTTGTTCCTGGTCACAGGAGCAAGAGCCCAATAAGGGCTTGTCAGGGACTGGCATGGGCTTCAGGTCCCATCATCCATTAGAGCAGGGGTGGCTTGGTGTTTTCCTCAGGTCACCTCTCCTGTGGCAGAGGAGCACACAAAGCATCACTTACCATTTTTCTTCAAACTCTTGGATTTGACACAACAGAGTGAGTATTTATTAGGCTCTTTCAACATTTCCTGAATATAAGCCTCATTCGGGGAGTCATGCATGCCTTGTGTCAGGGCAAAGGTCATCTTTATAACTGATCAGGCCTCAGATCTATTCATCATCAGGGGACCCGACTGGCTGGTTGGTTGGGCTCTTAAATTCCTTACTTCAAGAAACAGTGGTCTTTTTTCCAGTGGCTTCTGAAAGGCTGCTGTCTCGGGTTGAGCTACTTTTTTTTTAATTTTTCTTTTTTAGTTGGTTCTCACTCTGTTGCCAGGGCTAGAGTGCAGCGGCACCATCGTGGCTCACCACAGCCTCGACCTCATGGGCTCAGGCATCCTCCCTCCTCAGTCTCCTGAGTAGCTAGGACTACAGGCACACACCACCGCACCCAGCTATTTTTTATTTTTTATTTTTTTGTAGAGACAAGGTCTTGTGATGTTGCCTAGGCTGGTCTCAAACTACTGGGCTCAAGCAATCCTCCCTCTTCAGCCTCCCAAAGTGCTGGGATTATAGGCTGGGATTACAGCCACCACACCTGGTCAGGCTGAGCCTCTTGATCCTGGACAGAATATGGACAGAAACAACCCCATGTGGAGGTCATGCATATAAAGTGTATGTAACAACCAAGTCTAGGGCATTTAAGCCATTCTTCACTAAGTGCCTACTGGGTGCCACTGCTCAAGTCCTCACAAGAACCCTGCAGGGTAGGATGTGACATTGTGATGTAATAAGAAATATATATATGGTCTCTCTCCCCAGTCCCTGGCACAGAGCTCCTGAAGTCCTCGGAATTTCCTGAACACCAGGGGTGCAAAGTGCATCTTTTGTTCCACTATTTGGTCTTTGACCCTAGTTTCTGACACAGAACTCCTAATCCACTGGAATTTCCTGGGTGATGGGAGCATCTTTTGTTTTAAGGTGACTCTTGGTGAACTCCTGGACGGGGTTGGTCACCAGAAAGACCCAGGCAGGATTAGAAGCCTGGAACTTTCAGTCCCACCCACCATTCTCTAGAGAAGGAAGAGGGACTGGAAATAGAGTTAATAATCCATCTTGCCTACGTGACAAAGCCTCCATCAAAATTCCTGAACGATGTGATTTGGAGAGCGTCTGGGCGACTGCACACACGAAAGGGGGGCGCATCCTAGGGCGGACCTTGACACCTCCACGTCCCTTCCCTGACTGTGTCCCTGCCATGTGCCTCTCTCCCATCTGGCTGCTCATCTGCAGCCTCTGCAATGCCCTTTATAATAAACTGGTAAACATAAGTAGAGTGTTTTCCTGAGTTCTGTGAACCACTCCAGCAAATGATTGAACCCGAAGAGGGGGTCATGGAAACCTCCAGTTTGCAGCCAGTGGGTCAGAAGTTCCAGAGGCCAGGGTTTGGGTTCGCTGGCAGCATCTGCAGTGGGGGCTCTTAAATTCCTTCTGGTCACAAAAGTATTCTGTGGAGTGTGACTAGAGAGAAAAGAAACTTTGTTTTTTTCCTTTCCATGGGTATAGTGATCTCTATTTTACAACAAAGAAACTGAGGCCTGGAAAGGCCAGCAGGTGGCCCACAGTGGCAGCCCTTCCACACGGCAGATCCAAGACTTTCTAGCTCAGGGTCCCCGGCTCTCGGCTCCATGAAGACAAGGATAGTCACTGGGAGGCAGCTTCCTGGTAGCATGACCAATGCCAGCAAGGGTTGTCAGCTGGTTTGAGGGTCTATGCTAAAGCTTTTGAGGCAGATGTTCCAAATTCCACTCAGTTCCATCTCCAACTTTTCTGGCATCTGCAGTGATGTGGAATTTTGTCATGACATTCCCCTGAAAGTGGCTGAATCCCTGCTAACTCACCTCCTGATTTTTATATCTCAATTTCAATACATCTGTTCCCCCAAAATTGCAAGGCAAGTGGATCCCCTAAATGCTTGTGAGGAATATTATATTGAATTGTTTCTTAGTCCGTTTTGTGCTGCTATGACAGATTACCTGTGCCTGGGCAGTTTATCAGGTACAGAAATTCATTTCTTATGGTTCTGGAGGTTGGGAAGCACAGGGTGAAGAGGCCTGCATCTGGTGAGGACTTTCTTGTTGTGTCAACCCTGGCAGAAGGTAGAGGAACAGGGGTGGGGGAGGGGAGGAGGTGGGGGAGAGGGAGAGGGAGAGGGAGAGGGAGAGGGAGAAGGGAAGAGGGCTGAGGGAACTCATCCTTTATCAGCAATCCACTCGGCAGTAACAAACCCACTCCCTGGATGGCAGCATTAGCCACTTCCGAGGGCAGCACCCTCATGACCTAATCGCCTCTCAAAACTTCCCCCTCTCAAACACTGCTGCACCAGGGGTTAAATTTCCAACTCATGAGCTCTGGGGGACACATTCCAACCAGAGCAATTGGTATTCTCAAAGTTTTGCAAAGAGAAACAGCCCCTCGTTTATTTTTTCTATGAACTCATATTTGCACACAACAGGTGAGCTTCCTTGAGGCCCAACTGTGCTTCTGAGCATGGGTTGACATGGAGGTCCACGCACACTCCCTGGTCCCCCTAGCCCCAATTCCCACGGCTTGGTTATGAGCTACGGCTGGGGCAGAACCAGAGGCAAGGCTCCCGTGGAAGCAGACAAGCACACAGGAAGCCCTGCCAGACACAAGGAAGCCTGCAGGGCCAAGTGTGGGGGCAGAACCGACAGCTCATTTGCTTCTCCAGGCGCTGCACGAGGAGGGGGTAGCCAAAATGAAGTCCTTGCCTCCTCTTGCGCCTCGGGCTGAAGCGGAAGGCTGAATTCGGCAAAGCCAAGCCCAGCAGGGTGAGGGTCACCGTGGTGGTGCCAAGTGCCCAGTGAACTCAGAGAAGCTGCCTGCAAAAGGTGGCGGTGGAGCTGGGCCCAAGCCAGCAGCATGAGAGAATCAGAATTAGAAACAATGGAGGAGGCAACCCCTACCGAGAGAGTCTGGGCTTTCATGGAAATGCAGAAGTGGGAGGTCTGGTGCCACAGCCTCTGCTGCACCTGGCCTCCGCCTCCAGGATGTCCCCCTCGATTGCAGCCCATGAGCTCCCCGGAAGTGAAGCGCAACCATGTAAGGCCTTCCACTGCGAGCCTTCCACCGCGAACACTTTCCACACGTATCCCTGGCCATTACTGCTTCCCTCTGACATCCCAGGGATCTGTGTCCTGTCCCATCCCAGCAAGTTAGACTCCTTGGTTTCCCAAGAGCTGTCATTTTAACTCTTTTCTGCAGACGCCTGGCGCACGGGGCTTCCCAGAAGTCTGGTTCAATGCTATTTTGAGCTGGATTCGGCTGGCAGAGATGAGCCACCCACCTTTGGAAAAGACACACTTGGGGAAGGGCTGCCCAGTGAGGAGGGGACGGGGGGCTCCTTCTCTGCATGAGTTTGAAAGAGGGTCACACGGGGCAAAGAGCTCACCTGTCAAAGCTGTCCTGACAAACAGCTCTGGACAGATGTGGAGAGGTTTTGTTCACCTAGCCGCTGCGCAGCCTCTGCCTGTGAGATGAGACACAGGCGCGTCCCCTCCCCAGGTTGGCATCGTTTGTTGAGCCCTGGCTTTGGGAAACACAGCAAGTTCAAATCCCGGAAAGAGGCTGAGAAGAATTCCAGCTGGAAGCCCACCAGCGACAGTTGTGTCTCACTTATCCTGGGGGCCACAGAGTGGAGGGTGGGGTGCTTGGTGTGGGAGGGGAGAAAACCCAAGTCCTGTGGACGCCTGCTGCCCTTCTCTGTCCTCCCGGCTCACCCTTCCTTCCTGATCTGGTCAAGGAAACCTGCTGGGGTTAAAGACGCTTCCAGAAGCCACCTAGTTCACTGCAGGAAGATAAGTTTTTTTCAAAGGTCTTTTGCTCTCCTCGAGCATTCTAGAACCACAGATGGAGCCTCTCGAAGCGGTTACTGAGCACTCACGCAGTGGCAGACCTTAGCGTCTAGAAGCGTCCAGTCTTGGTACACAGAGGAAGGCCGGTCAGCTTACTGGGTTCGAGTCCCTTGACCCTTGGACGCACATCCTCTTTAGCTGGCGTGGGGGGAGGAGGGGAGAAGAAGCCTCCCACCACCTCCACACCACAGTGGCGACAAGGTCTGCGGTCACGGGAAGAGGTTAGGTGAGGCCAACCCCAAGGAGGCAGCGCCAGCCCCCAAGCCTAGGACGTGACCACAGCTGCTCCCACAAAGGGACCTGGGCCCTGCCACCCAGTCGTAAACGTCCCCCGGCACCGTGGGGCCAGGGGTGTGCACCGGAGGTTCTTTTCCTCCCCCAGAATCTTCGCCTGGGGCCTTTCCCAGCAAGGGCCTCCCTCACCCCCGCCCTTGGCTCCCTTCCCAGGCACCCTGGGGCGGGTCCAGCCGCCCACCCGGCGCACGTGGCTCCGGGGCGGCGCGCTTCCTCCAGCCCCCGTCCCCGCAGCCCCGCCGAGAGGGCTCTGCGCCCTCTCGTCCCCTCCCCTCTCCCCCGTGACTTCTCGTAAGAGGCTCCGCTCGCCCCCCCACCTCCGCCCTCCCGCGGCTGCCAGACCCGGGCCCGCCCCCGCCTCCCCCGGAGGCCGCCTCTCCCGCCCCGGGCAGCGGGCTCCGCTGCGGAAACTGTTGACTCAGAGGGTGGCCGGGCGGCCCGCGCCTGACGTCAGCTGGGAGCTGGGACGGGGAAGGGGGGAGGGAAGCGGGAGGCGGACTGGGGAGGGCCGGCGGGAGGGGCGCCGGGCGGGGGGAGGCCCGGGGGCGCGGGCCGCGGGCGCGGGGCCGCGCTCGGCGGCGACGGCCCGGGCGCCCGTGACTCACGGTGCGTCACCGCAGCCGAGCCCGGGGCGGCTGGAGGCTCCGGGGCTCCCGCTGACTCATCAGAAAGCCCGGCCGGGGGGCGGGGCCGGGGCGGGGGCGCGTCGGGGGTGGGGGGCGGGCAGCGGCCCTGCGGGCGGCGGCCGAGGTCGTTCGAGGCGCGCGGAGCCAGGAAACCCCGGGAGGGCCGCGGCGGCGGGGCGCGGGGACCGGCACCGACTGGGTCGCCTGCAGCGCGGGCCGGCGGCGGCGACAGAAGAGGCGACGAGCCCCCCACTCCCGGGCAGGCGGCGGCCGCGTCAGGGCCGGCTTGCTGCGCCCCGCGGGCCCCAGCCAGGGCGCGGAGACTGCCCCTGCCGCGCCGCACGCGCCCCGCTATCGGGAGAAGGCAGCACGGGCCTCGGTGGCACCCGAAGTCGCTAGGCTCCCCGTCCCCTTAAGACTCTGGGATCTGTCCGTGGGAAGAGCGTGCATTCCCGGCTTCACCCCTACCCCGACCCTCTCCAGGGGACGTGGCACTGGGGCTTAGACACCACGTGCTGGGTCAAGGCCGGGCCGCAGCGCTTTCCTGTCACTGGCTGCTAACCGCAAGGCCCCGTGGCATTCAGGAAGTGCAGCCGAGGGGCCAGGGGACTCTCGGAAGGGGTGTGGGGAGAGAGGAGTTCGTGTGACTGTCTAGCCTGACCTGGAACAGGGACACGTTCCGTAGCATCCAAGAGGCATGTGAGGAGTCTGCAAGGTGTCCCCCCCCCCCCCCCCCCCGGGACAGGTGGAGGAGGAGGCACAGATGCGTTTGTTAGGTCCTCCTCTCCCCCCTGGGACATTTACAGGTCGCCAGGGAGACAATGCCCTGCAGGCCACATGAGCAGTGGGACAGGAGGGTGTGGGGTATGGGCACATGCAGAAGTCATGTTGGAGGCCTCCGGGTGCAGCTGGCATTAGGACAGGGACCTTGAAGAGGAATGACCTGAACAGATGGGGAAAGGACATTCCAGACAGAAACACGCCTGGTGAGGCAGGCAAGAGCAGGGTGTGTTCTGGAACGGCCAGGGGGCCAGTTATACTGGAAGAACTCAGGCTCCCAAGAGCATCGGCTGCAGGCTTGCGGCCCAGACGGATCTCAGTGGCCCAGAAGGACCAGAGTCATGGGTTCTGCCGCCGCCCGGGGCACCGAGTCAGGCCAGTTCCCAGACAGATGGATTCCTTCCAGGAATTTCACAGTCCTGCTCAATCATGCTGCCCAGCCTCCTGGGCTCAGGCGGCTGCTGCCTAATGCAGATGCTCTCTTGTCCAGACTTCGAATATTTTCGAATATTTTCGTATTCTGCCCTTTGATCACTATCAGTTTGTATTGATCCATATCAGCGTCTCTCAGCCCCACTGGAATTACCTAGGGGTGCTTTGGAAAACAAAAATGCAGATGCACCGCTGTCCTCCCAGAAATGTGGTTTTCCTGGTCTGGGGCGGGACCCAGCAGCAGCAGTCTTTTAAGTGGCAGCTGGGAAGGAGCACCACTGATGCAGAGGGTCAGGCAAACTTTGGGAGTGTCTGGGTCCGACCCCACTCAGAGTGGAGCCTCCCCGGCTTCAGACTCAACTTGGACAGACCCTGAGATCAGCCTTGGCAGCCCTCCTGGGACAGCTGGACTCCCTGAGGCTGAGATCTGCAGTCTTTCCCAGGCACCCCTGGGGGCCGCCGAGGCCAAAGTTCCAACAGGAAGGGAGGGCAAGGCTTCTGTTTGTCTCCCAAGAGCCAAGTGACCTTCTCAGCCAGTGATCACCACACGGACCTGGCTACGAGAGAACCAAGCACTGCGGCATTTCCCATCCACTCCACATACCTGCAGGGCTGAGGGGGGGTGGCGTCATCTCCCGCAACACTGAGCCTGGGAGGTGGAGGAGGACCCAGCTAAGGACAGGCCGGGGATCCAGAGAACGGGTCCGCTGCTTTCTTTCCAGGAAAATGGAGGTGATGGTGCCTGCCCCAGAGGTTGTCAGGGTCTTGAGCTCTATCACCTGGCAAGGGCGTTTGGCACAGGGATGATTTTCAGTAGCTGTTTCTGTCTTGCTGTTTTGCTAGTAACTCCTCACAAATCAGTGGAGAATCTCCAAGTTCAAGCCTCGCAACTCCCCTAAGCATTCAGCCACCCCCACCTCCCCAGTCGATAGCACTTCAGAGGAGGACCCTGAAGCCACATTGGAGGCCCCGAGTAAGGAAGGTCAGGCAGAGGAACTTGGCAGTGGCCTCCTTGCTGCAAGGGAAGTGACATCAGTTACCAAGGAGGTGACCAGCTGTCCTTTCCCAGGACTGAAAAGCAGAAATATGGCCTTGAGCCCGAGGAGGATATAGAACTCGAGGAAGAAGTTTCTGACAAATGACAATGTCGCCTAAAGGACCCGGAGGATCTGTGACAGTAGGAGACCAGAGCTTATCTCTACTATGCAGTGTTGTTCCCACTGGACAGCTGAGAAAACCGAGGCTGAGAAACACTCAATATTTGGGATTAGAATCTGAAAGACCCGTAGTTAAATGTGGCAGGGTAAGCCCCATCCCCAACAGTTCAGCTCTAAATTCCTAGGATTTGCCGTTTTTCTGCCCAAGCCTCACGCAGAGTCCACACCCAGCCCTAAAGCGTGGCGTTAAACCCGAGGAGAACCGTGTTATTAAAATGCTCGCGCACACTGCTGACCCCCAATCAGGCACGGAAGGGCAGCCAGCGCTGATGGGAGGGTATTGACGGCAAAAAACGAGATGGTCCAGGGTCTTGGGAAACGTGGAAGGGGAGCCCCCGGACGGCCCCTCCCTGTATTTAGCGATGGGCAGGCCTCTCTCAGGCGCTGGCGGCAGAAAGATAACGGTCATGATTTGGGCCATGATCGCGCTCCTGGGAGTCTCCTCGGCCGCTCTCCCGGGAGCATCGCGAGCTTCCTGAGGCGAGAGCCGCGGGCCTGCGGGAAGGCGGGCGTTCCGCTTCCCGCGTCACGGATTAGGAGACTGAGGCCGGACAGGTCATCACCGGGACAGATCTGATTCCACGCTGGCACCTCTGCCCGGTCCGGAAGGGGCCCTGGCCGCCGCCGCGGGCCGCCGGCTGTCCTCCCGGCGCGGGGCGGGGCGGCGCGGGGCGAGGGCGGGGCCCCCGCGCCGGAGGGGCGCCCGCTTCTGGTCGCCGCGCCCGGGAGCGCGGGCTGGGGGAGGGGCCGGCCGCCGCCCCCCACGGCCGCCCGGCCGCCCCGCGCCTGTTCCGGGCGCCGCCCGCGGCCCGGCGGTCACGTCTCCCCGTCCGGGAGTCACGAAGTCCCCGCCCGGCGCGGCCCGGCCAGCCAGCGGGGAGGGGCGGGGCGGCTCCTCGGCCCGGCGCCCGGCCCCGCCCGCCCGCCCGCCCGGGTCGGCGGGGGCGAGGCGCGCGCGAGGCCGCCGCCCCTGCCGCGCGGGGCGGGCGGGCGGGAGAGGCCGCGAGGCCGCGCCTCGGGAGCCGCGCGCGGGCCGGGGTTGCCGGGGGGAAAAGCGCGCCGGCGCCGCCCGGCCCCGCGGCGCAGCGCCCTCTGCTGGTGCGGCCCGAGGGCTGCGCGGAGACGCGCCGGGACGCTCGGCGACTCCCACCCGGGAGGGCTGGGGCGGTCGGCGGTTGGTTAAAGACCATCACCCTCCTAAAAAAATACAGTAGCGCTAATTTAGATCGAAACATCACGACGTACCCCACGAATATGTACAATCATCATTTGTCAATTTGAAAATAAAATGTCATGGCAGGGCACGGAGGCTCAGGCCTGTAATCCCAGCACTCTGGGAGGCCGAGGCGGGAGGTTGTCCTGAGCCCAGTTCAGTGTAGGCGACATAGAGAGACATAGAGAGACTTCGTCTCTTCAAAAGATAAAACAAAACAAACAAAACAAATTCCCGCCCCCAAATTAGCTGGGCATAGTGGCACGCCCCTGTAGTCCTTGCTACTCGGGAGGCTGAGACAGGAGACTCGCCGAGCCCAGGAAGTCGAGGCTGCAGTGAGCTGTGATCGGGTCCCTGCACTCCAGCCTGGATGACAGAGTGAGATCCTGTCTCAAGTGAATAAATAAGTAAATAAATAAATTATATTTGATATGCAGAAATAAGCATTGAAACGAACTAAAAAAATAAACCTCTCATTTGAAATGAGTCATGTGCATTGCAGGACATTTTGAGATGTGGAGAAGAAAAAAATAATTTTAAAAATCACTCTTAATGTTTTTAATGGAAAAAGAAGCACTTTTAGATGTTAGCGGGTCTCCTGTGTGCACACCTATACTTGTATGCAGACTTCGAAGGACAAAGAAGACAATATTGTCAGTGCAGGTTTTATGCTTTGCTATTTATTAATTTGTTATTCTTGTGAGCACAGAGGGAGGCCTTATTTTGTTCATTGCTGTAAGTGCCTAGAACACTCTCTGGTCGTGTTCTTGGGTTCAAATATCATTTGTTGTTTTCACCAAGATGGGCGGATGCTTTTCACAGTTGGGAACATTATGTTCAGTGTACTTAGATTTCCTTATATGATGCTCTGACACCTGGGTGAGCATGCCTAAGAGACTGATGGGGAAGGGGTCCCCAGGCCTCTTGAACTAGAATCTGGAGGCCAGATGTGTTTGGAATTTAGAATTATTCAGTGTACATATAAGGTGACTACCCTCCCCGCGAGATCTGAGACTACAGCCTGTAATCAAACCAACCAAATTCCTGCAGCAAAATATATGACTATACACACCAAGTAGGATAAATAAACACTACACACAGCTTCATGTGTGTTCAGTCAGGTTTTAAGGCCAAATGAGTTTTTATCAAACTAAAGAGAAATTTCTGGTTTTCCAGAATGCTCTGATTTTTTTTTTTTTTTTTTGCATTGGAGTATCACTCCGTTGCCCAGGCTGGAGTGCAGTGGCACACTCACAGCCACCCCAGTGTCGACCTGTGAGGCTCTGGCAATCCTTTCACCTCAGCCTTCCAAGTAGCCAGAACTACAGGCATGCACTACTACACCCGGCTGATTTTTTGATTTATTGTAGAGATGAGGTCTCACCATGTTGCCCAGCTGGTCTCAAACCTGTGGACTGAGACAATCTTCTCACCCTAGGCTCCCAAAGTGCTAGGATTACAGGCTTGACCCACTGAGCCTGACCTGAATTTTTTTTTTTTTTGGTTGAGGTCACTGTCACCCAGTCTGGAGTTCAATGACACCATCACAGCTACTGCAGCCTTGAGCTGCTGAGCTCAGGCAATCCTTCCAACTCAGCATTCCAGGTAGCTGGGACTATAGGCATCCACCACCACACTCCACTAATTTTTTGATTTATTGTAGAGATGAGGCCTCACCATGTTGCCCAGGCTGATCTCAAACCTGTGGGCTGAGACAATCTTCTCACCCTAGGCTCCCAAAGTGCTAGGATTACAGACTTGACCCACTGAGCCTGACCTGAATTTTGTGTGTGTGTGTGGTTGAGGTCACTGTCACCCAGGCTGGAGTTCAATGACACCATCACAGCTACTGCAGCCTTGAGCTGCTGAGCTCAGGCAATCCTTCCAACTCAGCATTCCAGGTAGCTGGGACTATAGGCATCCACCACCACACTCCACTAATTTTTTGATTTATTGTAGAGATGAGGCCTCACTTTGCTGCCCAAGCTGGTCTCGAACTCCTGGGATCAGGCAATCCTCTTGCCTCTGCCTCCCAAAGTGCTGGGATTACAGGCATGAGTCACCCTACCCTGCTAGTTCTGAATTTTGAATTTTTTTTTGAGTCAGGGTCTCACTCTGTCACCCAGGCTGGAGTGCAGTGGCACCATCACAGTTCACAGCAGCCTTGGCCTCCTGGGCTCAAGCAATCCTCCTACCTCAGCTTCCCAAAGTGCTGAGATTACAGGTGTGAGCCACTATGCATGCCTGTGAATTTTGAATTTGAAGGAACAGTGGATCTACCCCTACCCCAGGGTACATGTATGGGTCTGGCATGGGCAAGTCTTGCTACGAGCTTACTCTTCCTAATTTGCCTGTCTATACACTCTCAGTGCACAGTTAGCCCCAGAATGGAGGGCGCCAACCAATGAGATGAGATTGAAGGTATGGGCTTTCATTAGGCTGAACTTTTGGGTGTGGTCACACCCCTTCTCTATCCCCACACTGCCACCTCCACACCAACAGGCTTCAGCACTGTGTGGTTGTCCTTTCTCCATCCTGAGTTTCCTTACAGGGCTATGCTTGTCCCAGGGGACCCCCAGAGGATTTTGAGGGAGGGTGGAAAGCCCTCCCAAAACATCCCCACCCAGGGCACTACTGTGACCAGGAAGCCAGAAACTTCTCAAGGAGGGGATGGGAACCAGGACATAGTCAACTGATGGTCTTTGATTATGCTGCTGTTACAGGCAGCCTCTGCTGGGACATCTCTTCAAGCTCCACACTGAAAATCCAATTTCACTGGGTGCAGTTGCTCTTGCCTGTAATCTCAGTACTTTAGGAGGCAGAGACAGGAGGAGTGCCTGATCCCAAGGGTTCAAGACCAGCCTGGGCAACATGAGGAGACCTTATCTCTACAAGAAATTAAAAAAATTAATCTGGTGTGGTAGTGTACACCTGTAGTCCCAGCTACTTGGAAGGCTGAGGTGGAAGGATCACCTGAACCCAGCAGGTTGAGGCTGCAGTGGCTGTGAGTGTGCTACTGCACTCCAGCCTGGGCAACAGAGTGACACTCTGACCCCACCCCCCCAAAAAGTTTCCTGCTGACATTTCCACTTAATTCCCACCTCGAGTTCACATCAGCTCACCTCAGCTGCACCTTGTTAAAGTCCACAAGCCTCCCCTCAAAACCTGTCAGGGAGCTGCAGCAACTCCATCTTGGGTGTGACTCCACTGACTGACTTCCTGTGAACTCCTGTTACCACAAATCCTGCCTCAAGGTCAAAACAACCTGGATGCTGTCATACTCAACAGAAATCCCGCCCTGAGGCAGTTGTCTTGCACATCTCTTCTGAAGCACATGTACTTTGTCCTTGTGGACATAAGCCATGGGTCTGGTAATGGCATGGGGAGCCACCATCTTTTCTCACTGCTGCCTGAGACTGTGGCCTCGGTTTGTATGTCCTATTACATATTTCTTTCTGAGACACTGGATACATCAGCCTCTTTCTTCAGCATCTCAGCTTCCTCAGGTTTGCATAGACCTGTTCTCTGCGGAACACCTGTCCTCTTCTATCGTGACCCATGTCGGTGATGAAGCCCATTGTTCACCCAGTTGCAAGCTAGAAAGCCAGCCATCTCTCCCCTCCCTTCTCCTGCATCCTTGCCCACCTCCCTCTGCTGCAGGCCTCGGATCCTTCCCTCCTCTCCCCTGCCACCACCACAGCCTCACCAGGCTCACACCCCAGCTCTTGTGCCTTGCTACCTTTCTGCACACTGAAGCTGGATGGGCCCCTCTGAAACACAAACTCCACTGTGTTACACACCCAGGGCCACCACAAGCAGCCACCCAGTGTCATGGCCTGCAGGATCCTTTGGTAAGTCTGAAACACACCTTCCCATCTCTCTGAGGATAAAAATGGAAATCTGTCAGGATTCCACACCTGTAGTTCCAGCCGCTCAGGAGGCTGAGGTAGGAGGATTGCTTGAGCCCAGGAGTTTGAGGCTGCAGTAAGCTATGAGCGCGCCACTATACTCCATACAAAGGCCTGCAGTGGCCTGCCTGGTGTGACTCTGTCTCACTCAGTGCTCTTGTGTGATGAGTCTCTGTGCTCAAGTGGCCTCCTCAGGCTCTTGAAATTCTATGGCTTTTGCAGTCTGTGCCCTTGCAGGGAACACTGCCCCTTTCCTGCTCTTCATACACATCTCAGAGTAGCGCCATCTCACCAGGAAATCTTCCTGACCAGGTCACACATCCCATCATATGCCCCCTGTGTTGTTCCTTCAAAGCTGTGACTCTCTGGAAGTCTTACAAGTATGTGTTGATCCAATCTAGTCCTGTCTCCTTCCAGGAACTGCCCTGTCTGGTTCCCCCACCGTGGTGCTCCTGGCATGGAGACGTGGTTCTGTAAAGTAGGTGTTGGATGCATGTGTGAATGAGTCAATGAATATTGTATCTTGCTTGCTTGCTCTTGGGGTCACCCCATCTTAGAACAGGCCCAGTAGAACCACCATCACAGAAAAGAGGGATGCAGCTGGGCGTGGTGGCTCATGTCTGTAATCCCAGCATTTCGGGAGGCCAAGGTAGGAGGATAGCTTGAGCCCAGGAGTTTAAGACCAGCCCGGATAACTTGGTGAGACCTCATCTCTAGAAAAAAAAAGACGTGGTAGCGCATGCCTGTAATTCCGGCTACTCGGAAGGCTGAGGTGGAAGGATCGCCAGAGCCCAGCAGATCGAGGCTGCGGTGGCTGGGAGCGGCCACTGCACTCCAGTCTGGGCGACAGAGTGAGACTCCAACTCAAAAAAAAAAAAAAAAAAGAAAGAAAGTAAAAATTAGCCAGGTGTGGTGGCATGCGCCTGTAATCCCAGCTACTCGGGAGGCCGAGGCAGAAGCATCACCTGAGTCTGGGATGTAGAGGACATGGTAAGCTGTGAGCATGCCACTGCACTCCAGCCTGGGCAACAGAGTGAGACCCTGACTCAAAAAAAAAAAAAAATGATACAGTAAAACTCTTAGGCAACCGGCCGGAGAGCCAGTCCAGGAATGACTGCCCCAGCCGCACTCTCCTCCCTCAGGCTCCCACAAAACCAGGGGAAGGGACAACCTTTGAGGCAGCACAGGCAGGTCAGCCTTGGCACAGAGTGGGGTGAATGCTCTCCAGGGCTCAGGGAGGGCCTGCCTTGACCTGGAAGGATGGGAGGGACAGGGTCACGGTCGTCAACATCATGACCACAGGCTTGCTCTGGACTGGGCTGGGGCCAGCAGAGGGGGCTCAGAAGCATATTTGGGTGGCAGGGAGGGGTGTGAAGAGGAATTCAGAGGGTGGTGTCATAGATTAAGTAAAGTCGAGGCCAGAGGGCAAGATATTCTAATGTCAAAGCCCAGGTGAGTGTTTAGAGCAAAGAAAAGGAAACGACACCTCACGTGGCCTCTCCAGATAGAGGACTAGCCCAGGGGTGAGACCCTATGGGAACATTCACCTGAAAACATGCAGGGCAGATATAGATCATTGAAATAGAGCAAGCCACCCTGGGAAGGTAGAGGACAGAGAGACGTGTCTTACCCTGGTATGATCAGAAAGCTGCTTGGGGGAAAAAAACATATTCAAAACCTGTTTGCTGCTAGTTGTGGTAGCTCGTGCCTGTAATCCCAGCTACTCGGGAAAGGCTGAGGCAGGAGGACCACTTGAGTCCAGGAATTTGAATCCAGCCTGGGCAATAAAGGGAGACTCATGTCTCTAAAACAAACAAACAAAAAGAACCCAAAAAGCCAGCTTGCAAAATACCAAGCTGGATTCATCGTGAGATACAAAGATGATTAAGACTTAGTCTCTGAGAAACCTGTTGATAGGCAGTCTTCCAGAATTAACTCATTTTTTTTTAATACTCCACCCTGGCTGAAGAATAATGGCACATTCACAGCTCACTGCAGCCTCAACTTCCTAGATTCGGGCAATCCTTCCACCTCAGCCTCCTGAGTACCTAGGACTCCAGGCACATGTCACCATGCCCAGCTAATTTATTTTTATTTTTATTTTTTTGTAGAGAAGAGGTCTTGCTATGTTGCCTAGGCTTATCTCTGAACTCTTGGGCTCAATCACTCCTCCCTTGACCTCCCAAAGTGTCGAAATTACAGGTGTGAGCCACCATGCCTGGCCTCCCAAATCTTAACTTCTAAACCACAAAAGCAGACCTGCAGTCCCAGCAAAGCCACAAAGACACATTTCTCACAGACACTCACTTTTTTTTAATGGGGGAAAAAAAAGGCCCTGCTTTGAACATCAAGCAATCAGCAAAGCTCCCTTTCTGCCAACCAAGCTAACCAGGTATGCCCTGCCTTAACCACCTGACCCTACAAAACATTCCTGACTCTTGTGTTGAGTGGCTCGTGGATTCCTCTGATGCATCGAGCTAAGTGAACGTGGCTTTGTGTGGCTGTGAGCTTGTCCTCGTGGGCCTGATGTCTCTGACTTGACAGAGTTCAGAGCCCATTGGAAAAGCCACTCCTGGGACTGAAGTCTTTCTTTTGGTGTTGTTGCGTGGGAGTCTCACTCCGTCGCCCAGGCCAGAGTGCAGTGGCACGCTCACGGCCACCTCAGCCTCCATCTGCTGGGCTCAGGTTGATCCTTCCCACTCAGCCTTCCAAGTAGCTGGAACGACAGGCTTGCTGCCACCATGCCCGGATAATTTTTTGATTAACCGTAGAGATGAGGGCTCGCCAAGTTGCCCAGGCTGATCTTGAACCTGTAGACTCAGGCGGTCCTCTCACTTCGGCCTCCCAAAGTGCTGGGATTATAGGCGTGAGCCACCGCGCCCGGCCGCCTTTGGTTACGTTTTTACACGCACTTAGCCTCCCGCCAAAGCCCGGCTGACAGGTCACATTCAGCTGGGATCTAGGCAGTCGCTTTGGTAATTGGAAACCTGCACTTTGGGACTTGCTGTTGCTCTAGGAATGGGTGTCTGGGAAAGTGAGGAAGGAATTCCCTTCTCCTTCTGTCTCCCTCCTGCCTCAAAACACATTGTACAAGGACAGAGAGGCAGGGGCAGGGGCACGTGTGTCGCTCAGAAGCGTGATGGAACATAATACTTTAATACTATGAGAAACTCGGTTGTTTGACCGCAACGGCCCAGGCACTTTGAGCAAATGTAATCCACGAGCGCCATCTAGCGGGACAACCTGCCGCCATCGGCCGAGTCCTGAGCTCATTTTGAAAAGCAGCCTGCCAGGCGCAGAGGCTCACACCTGTGATCTCAGCACTTTGGGAGGCGGAGGCGAGAGGATGGCCTGAGCCCAGGGGTTCGAGACCAGCCTGGGTAACTTGGCGAGACCTCATCTCTACTCTTAATAAAAAAATTCATCAGGCGTGGTGGCACGCGCCTGTAGTTCCAGCTACTTGGAAGACTGAGGCGAAAGGATCACCTGAGCCCAGCAGGTCAAGAAGTGGCCATGATGACACAGTGAGGCTCCGACTCAAAACAAACAAAAGAAAAGCAGCCTCCGTGTGAGGCCTGCACCCTGCACTGACAGGGAGGCCAGCTTGCCGCATCTGTCAGTCAGCACCGCAGCTTAAATGCCTTGGGCAGCCGGGCTCAGTGGCTCAAGCTTGTAATTCTAGCACATTGGAAGGCCGGGTGAGAGGATTACCTGAGCCTGCGGGTTCGTGACCAACCTGGGCAACATGGAGAGACCCCGTCTCTACAATAAATAAAAAAATTAGCCGGGGGTGGTGGTGCGTGTCCGTAGTTCTGCCTACTTGGAAGGCTGAGGCGGAAGGATTGCCTGAGCCCAGCAGGTTGACGCTGGGGTGGCTGTGAGCGTGCCACTGCACTCCAGCCCAGGCTATAGAGTGAGACTCCAACTCAAAAAGTAAAATAAAATGCCTTGGGCACTCTGCTCTGCTCTGTAGAAAACAAGGCTCACTCATATCCTATGGCCGCTTTGCATTTTAACACTTTTTGAAATTTGAATTAAATGTATTTCCCTTTTAACTCTGGCCACTAGGAACCTCCCTCTGAGCCAGAAATTGGTTCACTTCAGCAGGACCTTGGATGATTTGTG
Source organism: Cephalopachus bancanus (assembly GCA_027257055.1). NCBI lineage: Eukaryota > Metazoa > Chordata > Mammalia > Primates > Tarsiidae > Cephalopachus > Cephalopachus bancanus. The sequence continues at coordinate 278,055 of JAPVLO010000146.1, forward strand.
TTCTAGCCTGTTCTGTTGACTTTATAAAGCGTTTTTCCACTTTCCTTCTCTAGTTTCACCTGATATGAAAGCCATTTCAAAGAAGTTTTGGAAGAAAGTGGAGTCACTGGTAGTTCCAGTCTCTGTTAGCTTTCCACTCATCTTATTCAGGAGGCATCGCGTGCTTGGGCTGGGGTGGGGGGAGGTGAGGTTGCACATCTGGGTTGTGCAGACAGCTGGCAAGGCTGGGAGAAAAGGGGTGATGGGCCCCTGGGTTGCTAAGTTGTAGGAAAGAGAGGGGAAAATGCTGAAAATAAGAGGAGAGGCTGGGTGCGCTGCTTTGGGGGGTGGAGACGAGAGGACTGCCTGAGCCCACGGGTTCAAGACCAACCTGGGGAACTTGGCGAAACCTCATCTCTACAGTAAGTCAAAAAAATTAGCCGGGTGTAGTGGTGCACGCCTGTGGCTCCAGCTACTTGGAAGGCTGAGGCGGAAGGATCACCTGAACCCAGCAGGTTGAGGCTGTGGTGGCCATGAGCGAACCACTGAGCTCCAGCCTGGGTGACAGAGTGAGACCCCAACTCAAAAAAAAAAAAGAGGAGGAGAGGGTTCAGAGCTCCAGGGTGATCATGGGCAGAACCCTGGACGATGCTTCTGGCCGAGAAGGGGCCTAGAACAGATCTCAAAGCCCTTACTCAGAAGGAACCAACCCTGCTAACACCTTGACCTTGGACTTTTAGCCTGCTGAGCTGTGAGGCAATACATTTTGTGTTTGTTTTTTGCTATTTTGAGTCAAAGTCCCACACTGTCACCTGAGCTGGAGTGCAGTGTCATGATCACAACTCACTGCAGCCCTGACCTCCTGGGCTGGCTTAGGCGAGCCTTCTGACTCAGCCTTCTGAGTAGCTGGGTCTACAGGTGCATGACACCACACTGGGCTAATTTTTTGGGCTGGTCTCGGACTCTTGGGCTCAAGCAATCTTTCCGCCTCAGCCTCCCAAAGTGCTGGGATTATAGGTGTGAGGCACCACGCCCAGCCCTTCTGTTGTTTAAGCCGCCCAGATTGTGGTATTTTGTCATGGCAGCCCTAACCCTTAGCAGAAACTGCAGTTCTGACCATCTTAAGGAGACATGAAACATGATGCAGGTATTTTCTTGGAATGACTGCCATGGCGGCTCCATGGCTGCCTGTAGGGCCCAGGTTCCCATCCTGGCCGCTGGCACCATCAGTTGCTGAAGACCTGCAGTCATGCCCTCGATGGCAAGCTCGCTGGGAACTGCCTTGCCACTGTGTCTGTCACTGACGGCTGTCCTCTGACTCGAGGACTGCTTCCCAAGTATGCCTCCTTGCAAGGGTGGTATGTCCCAAGGGACTGGTGAATGCTGGGATAAAGCCCCAGCTCCCATGGCTCTGAAGGGCCACCTAGCTCCCGTGGAACCCACAGACGGTGCCAAGAGCGCTTATGGAACCAGCGAGAGTCACCCGCCTGGGCAGGTCAGCCACAACACTAGAGAGCTGACTCGTGAGCCACCCACGGAGTCTATCACGCTTGTCAGGTCTGTGGGATTTTTTAACTTGAAAATAACGAGTGAGTGAAAACAAAATACTAAAGCTATAGGTCATCCCAGGATGTTTTGTGTCTGCGTTTCTCATCTAAGTAGAACCTCCTGCAGGTCATTGGGAATGTGGCTGAAGTCTGAGTGGAACACTGCAGGGTCGTGGGCAAGAGACCAGCTCCAGAGCCCGCGTGCCCAGGCGACAGTCCTAGCCCCGCCACGCACTACTTGCTGTGTGACCACAGATCTGTGAGATGGGGCCGTGTCATTTAGAATAAGAGGGTTAGTAATCACAGCCCTGGGGGCAGTGCTGGAAACAAAATGCTGTGATGGCTGCACAAATCGGCAGCCCCCGAGCCAGGCCGTGAGTCCCCCTTCCTGCTATGACAGTTGTTCACGTTGGTCTTCTCGCTGGTGCCATCGTACTGCACAGGACTGTCAAAGTACTTTGGGAAATAGGAGGTCTCTCAGTGGGAGTGCAGTACTGTCTTCATAGCTCACTGCAGCCCCCAAACTCCTGAGCTCAAGCAGTCCTCCTGCCTCAGCCATCCAAGTCGCCGTGACTGTAGGTGGGCACCATCATGCCGTTATTTTGTTTTTGAGTCAGGGTCTCGTTCTTATTCAGGCTGAAGTGCAGTGGCACAATCAGGGTCCTTTGCAGCCTCAACTTCCTGTGCTCCTGTGCCTTAGCCTTGAAAGTAGCTAGGAATACGAGGTCTTGCTATGTTGCCTAGGCTGGTCTCAAACTCCTGGGCTCAAGCAACCCTCCCACCTTGGCCTCCCAAAGTGCTGGAATGATAGACATGAGCCACCGCACCAGGCCTGTTTTACTTTTTGGAGAGATGGTATCTATGTTGCCCAGGCTGGCCTTGAACTCCTGGACCTGCAATCATCCTACCTTGGGCTCCCAAATGTGCTGGGGTTACAGGCCACTGTGTCCAGCACCTTAGCTTTTGAGGTTACCATCTGCTCAGTTTTCTTGTCACCCATCAGTAATCCTGGCCCTATGGCCATAAATGTAACAACATAAAGGAAGCTTTAGAACTGAACTTTGGAATGTCTAAAGATTTGGGTCATACAGGTAAGGCCTGTTGAGATGCCGATTGCTGGACCTCTGGGAGATGACATTTGCAACCTCGCCACAACTACCCTCATCCCGTATCACTTCTTAACCCTGAAGAAGAGCCGGTGTTGCTTTTCCTAAAAGGTCTCATCTGACAGCCTGGACCTCAGAGATGTCTTGGAGAACGTCTTTTAAGATGACTTAGCCCTCCCATGCTCTACTTGGGTTTAGATGTGCAAAGGCCAATGGTTCATTTCTATCTTGAAAGAATAATGGCATAGGAAAATGGTGTGAAGCAAAGATTCTGCTTAACCTTTCATGACCTGCAGCTGCGTTTCCTTTATGAAATTCACAGGCATTACTGAGGGCTGGAACTGGGCTATCAGTGTATAACCACCGCGACTCTGGAAGAGTGATCCCAATGCCAGTGTTCAGAAGTGGTACCCAGAAGAGGTGATGAGGTCACATGAGCCCTGCCCTCATGGATGTATGAGTCGCTGCCTTGGGAGTGGGCTTGGCCCGTCTTGCTGTCCCACTTCTCACAAGAAGGCCCTCATCAGATGCAGGCCTCAGCCTCTAGGACTGTAAGAAATAAATTTTGGCCAGACGCAGTGGTTCATGCCTGTAATCCCAGCACTTTGGGAGTCCAAGCCCAGGGGTTCAAGACCAACATGGTGAACCCTCATCTCCACAATAAATCAAGAAAAATTAGCTGGGCGGGGTAGTTCCAGCTACTTGGAGGCTGAGGCGACAGGATCGCCCAAACCCAAGTAGATCAATGCTGCAGTGGCCGGCGTGCGCTCCAGCCTGGGCAACAGTGAGACACCGACTCAAAAAGATTTCTTCCCCCAGTCTGTGGTCTTCTGTTACAGCACCCAAAACCAGCTGAGCCACCCTCCTGCCACCTGACAGTACCTACTAGGCTGTAACCATTCCACTCCCACAAGTCATGGGTTTTCAAGGTATGGTGGCTAATGACTACGCTCACAAATAATTTTAACATTTGTGTATTTCTTAACTGTTTAACATGTGCAAACTGCACTGACATATTAAACTGGTTTCTATTTGTTTTGTGTCAGTCTCACTCTGACACAGTCACAGCTCACTGCAGTCTTGAGCTCCCGGGTTCAGGCAATCCTTCTGCCTCAGCCTCCTGAGTAGCTAGGACTATAGGCACACATCACCACACCGGGCTGATTTTTTGTAGAGACATGGTCTTACTTACCATGCTGCACAGGCTGGTCTCAAAAAACTCCTGGGCTCAGGCAATCCTCTCACCTCAGCCTCCAAAGTGATGGGATTACCGGTGTGAGCCACCACGCCTGGCAGTTTGTTTTGTAATACTGAACAAATGTTCTGTGATGGGAGTCAGGGCACAACACTCAGGTTGTGCCCTGACTCCCATTCTTTTCCACTGTGGCTTCCCGTAGTGTAATGAGCTTTGGGAAAGCATGTCATGTTACAACGCACACCAACTGGAAAGGAAGTTTCCCTTCCAGTGTGGGCTTCTCACAAACTCTGCACTCCTGACTTCCTTGACTACTGTTTGTCATTCCCAAGTACTCTAAACTCAAGTTATCTGCCGCAATGTGCAGCTAACTACCTAAACCCATTCTTAACCTTTAAAAAATGTCTTTCTTTGGGGGTCACTAAAGTTCTTTATCCTCTCCCAAGTTTTCAAGTATGGTGTTTACATTCTTAACTCCAATAGAATCACAGAATTATAAAGGAGGAAACTCAACAGTTCGAGGCCAGCCTGGGCAACATAGTGAGACTTCGTCTGTACAAAAAACCAAAAACATTAGTCTGCTGTGGTGGTGCACACCTGCATTTCCAGTTTTTGGGAGGCTGAGGCAGAAGGACCATCTGAAGCCCAGGTGACAGTGAGACCCCGACTCAAAAACAAACAACAAACCAAAACAACAACAAAAGAGATAATGCTGCAAACCCTGCTTGGAAGTGTAAAATGGAAGTGAAGGATTTAAATTGGTTTCCATTCATTTTGTGTCAGTCTTAGAATACAGAGAAAACCTCCCAATAAATAGAGCAGTTTGAGAAACAAAATGAAAATACACAGAAATCAATAAAACCAGACCATTAAAATTCCTAAAACTGGCCAGGCACGGTGGCTTATGCTTGTGATCCCAACACTTTGGGAGACCAATGCGGGAAGATCGCTTGAGGTCAGGAATTCAAGATCAGCCCTAGAAATGTAGCGAGATCCTGTCTCTGTAAGAAAAAGAGAAATTCCTGAACTTAAGCCAAGTGTTCTTTTCTCTGCATATTGCAGCTAAAAACTGAGTGGTGATAAAGTCATAGGCACAGGCACAGGCACACACCAACTGAAGTCTGGCATTATTTACAAACAGTTGGCTGGACTCTGGGGCTAAATTTAATTCAAGAAAGATTCTACCCGTTTACTGCAAGATTTTTTTTTTTTTTTGAGTTGGAGTCTCCCTCTGTCGCCCAGACTATAGTGCAGTGGCCGCTCCCGGCCACCGCAGCCTCGACCTGCTGGGCTCCGGCGATCCTTCCAAGTAGCTGGAACTACAGGTGCACGCTACCACGTCCGGTTGATTTTTGATTTATTGTAGAGTTGAGGTCTCGCCAAGTTGCCCAGGTGGGTCTCGAACCCACGGGCTCAGGCAATCCACTCACCTCAGCCTCCCAAAGCACGAGATTACAGGCTGAGCCACCAAGCCCGGCTTACTGCAAGATCTTTTGCACTCCTATGCGACCTGTCTCTGCTCTATGGCTGCTGATGCAGTCACTTCATGTTACTCAGATGCAGATACTCACCTTTTCAATGGCCCATAACTGATCCAATGGGAACCTACTCAATAGGCGATCAGCAAAAAGTTTAGAAGGGTTTAAAGCAAAGGGTTTAGACAGGCAAAAGCTGCACTGAGGCAGAATCAGGCTTTGAAAGTCCATTTAACAATGGAATTGTTTCTGAAGCTGAAGTCATGACATAGGTCAAGGATTCAGGAGTATGAATTCTTGGCCTCTCCATGTACTATGTCAAGACAATAAAAATGCACCGTGGCATGCAGATGAAGCCTCTACTAACTGCCACTTATTTTATTTTTGAGTTGGAGTCTCACTCTATTGCCCAGGCTGGAGTGCAGTGCCATGCACATGGCCACCCTGACCTGCTGGGCTCAGGTGATCCTTCCTCAGTCTTCCAAGTGGCTGGAACTACAGGTGTGCACCATCACACCCGACTAATTTCTTTTATTTATTGTAGAGATGAGGTCTCTCTAAGTTGCCTGGGCTGGTTTTGAACCTTGGGGCTTGGGCAATCCTTTCACCTCCACCTCCCAAAGGGTTGGGATTATAGGGGTGAACTACCGTGGCCAGGCTACTAACTGCCATTTAAAGAAACTTGGCTTGACTAGTCCCAGTTTCCAAAACATCCCCCGCCCCTAACTCAAATCAGATGGTCCAGGTGGGGTCAGTGCCCGTTTTCATGTTCCTTTCTAGGTGAAGACATACACTGTGATTCAGAAGACACATATGCAGCACTAGCCATCTGTACACAAAGGAAAAACAATTCCTCAGCATGTCTGAATGGGAATTGCAACCTTTCAGTCAGAAAACTTTTCAGGGTGTCTTTACCCAAATAGATGACCACACATTACCAGAATTCCTTCAAACTTAAAACATAAAACTTTTATTATGGCTATCATTCTCCTGCCCCAAATTACCAACACATGGGGGGCTTGGAAAAACCCCAACACAAACAATCCTCAACTCCAATGGGATTCCAAGTCCCAGCAGGAGGAAAAGGCTCCATAGACATACCTAATTTTTACTGTTGAAATACAGCCACTCTTAAAGCTGGTCCACAGTGCCTTAACGAGATCAGCCTTCAGCAAATGCCATTCAGAACTAGAACTAGTTTTCGTTTATTCCTAGGTCAGGTTTATCCCCATTAGGAAAGCTTACATCTGCAATTACCTGCACCATAGTTTCTCTTGCCCAGGCTGGAGTACACTGGCATCACCATGGCCCTCACTGCAAGCCAGGCACCTCACAACTTGACCTCGTTTGAGGTCAGGTACCCTTCCCTATACAAAGCTACTTTTATTACCACCCTTTTCCATCTGGGAAAACTGAAGCACAGAAGGGTTAGAGACCAGCCTGTGTTCCCACAGGTAGAATTTGGCAGAGGCAGAATTCCAGTTGACATTGAAGTCAAGGCTCTACATCTATCTACCGCCCTGTATTACTGAATTGCCTGAACAGTAAACCTTAAACTGAATGTTCCTTCCAGAAATAGTGAATAAGATTAATTCCCTATCAAGTTGCCCAGTTAACTAAAGTGTTTGAAGAACAAAAAGATGTTTTTCTTTGAGCAGAGTTCAGATAACTTCTTAAAGCCAAGGCAGGTTAGCAACTAAATATACTCCAAAAACAACAAAGAAAAAAGGGACTGAACAGTGTGTGACTTTTCTAACCCAGTGTTTGCATTTAACGGTATTAAGTGGCAATGCTTACTTGGAATAACATCTAGCTTCACTTACATCAACCTATTTCATTTAGTCCAGGTTTAAACTGTTAGGAGGCTAGTGAAGAGACATGCCTAGAAAAGGCAGCATAGAAACACCTTAGCGTGCACATATATACTGGGCTTGACCAAAACTTTCGTTGTTCATTTCTCTCACCACCTGTTTACCAGAATCAATTTGCTCTGAAATAAAACAAGAAACAAAGAATGCTTCCAAATTAATATACAAAGCTGATAATGTAAAATTTCACCTCTATTTCATGATAGAAGCCAAAGTGAAACGTGAGGAGGAATAAAAACATTTATCTATGTATTCAGAATCACACACAAATTTCCTTTACAGTTCAATTTACTATATAGAAATCATTTGGGCTTTATAGTTTCAGTTAACTTTTGAACTGAGATTACAATATTGTAACAATTTTTTTTACATTAATTCAGTACTTTTTTAGCATACCAAATTGAAATACATAGGTTCAAACTTCAGATTTATGGCAAACAGTCTTCAAATACAATACAGACATTTTTTTAAAGTTACCATATCATTCACATGTGATATTTGCGACTCTGAGCTATTTCACATAGAACAGCTCTCCTGTGGATATGGCAAAATTGATATGCCATGAAGTTCAAGCCTCTATAGCCAAGCCAAGGACTCAAGTTGCACCATCTTTAAAAAGGTTTGGCATTTCTGGACTACAACAATGCACATGTAAAGAAAGAAGGAAACAATTAGTCCTCCTCGTTACAGTTAAAAAAAGTTGCATGGTAGCTTGGAGTTTTGCATAAAATCCCATATTACATCTTGGGAAAGTCCAAGGTCAATTAGATGACAATGGATTGGGATCCTAAATTTTTCTTAATTAATAGAACCCATGAAATTCAAATGGGCATTAATCAAATCAAAAAATATTAAGCACCTACTGGTTTAAGATATTGAAATTTATTAGAGATTCATGATCAATTTATTTCCACCTTGAAGTGAAGGTGTAAAAACCAGCTATTAAGTGCATTCCGAACTTCTCCTATGTAGCACAGGTAGAATTTTCTGTCCATTGGCACCAAAGTGAAGTCACATTTCCTCTTGGGAGACAGAAATTCCACATCTGAACATAGAGTAAGTTAGGAAAAAGTGACCCTTGTCTATTTTATTACTATTGTGATTCTGAGATCTAGGATTACTAATACACTAGCAGTGAACAAAGCAAATTCCTGGCAACAACTGTCAGGTTAGTGACGCTAACTCCCTTCCCTAACCACCACAAAATTTTAGTATGAAAATAATTAAAAGTAATGGCTAAGCTGAACAAGTGGGAACTAACAAGAAACGAAGGGAATAGTCAAACAACAAAACCCCTAAATCTGAAACCACTGCAATTGAGTAACTGAAGAAGTGAGTGTGCTTTACCCAACCCCTGCCCACTCTGAATTTAAACATTCCGTGCAAAAGAGCATCGGGTTTCTAGATAAAGATGTAGCCCTTCTTTAAGTTTTAGTGCTCTGTGGTTCTCTGCAATTTTATTTCCTTTCCTCCCCATGTTTATTCAAAGTATTTAATAGAATCTTACATATCAGCCAAAAGGTTTGTGATTCACAGATTTACTAAGGTACTCTATGCATTCTATCTATACAGAAACACCTATGAATTATTACAATTAGTCTATGCAGAATTAATATTGTGGTGTTAAAATTGTTAGACATCATGCTTACTGCACATCAACTCTCCATCATTAATCCGAACCTCACAATGATTTACCACTTGACTTAAATTACTAATTAAATAATCGAAAAATGCACTGAGCCAAACTAAACTTAAATGGGCTATAAAGAAAAAAAACCTTCAAAACAGTCTATATACACATCTATTTCAAAACTACCTTTGCTAGCTAGCCCCTTTCCCAAAGTTTTAGCCTGAAAAGACAGTAAAATCTACACAAAATTTTATTGCAATCATACAACGGTTACATTAGGTCAAATACAACAAATACTATGATGCAATTTTACATTTATTAAACTACAGTTCATAGCACAAATTTACACATTCTAAATACACTAAACGGTATCTAATGAAGTCACACTGGTCTTCCACTGACATCTGATATATCTGGGTGAAAGACATTAACTTTACAAGACTTTTTAACACGAATCCTTAGTATAAAAACTGTGTACTTGTATGTAAACGGTTTAATGGGGAACCCAATTAATGGGCTTCCATCTCCACTAAGTCATCCATTTTGTTGCATATTTTATTTTAAACGCTTAAGGGGTAGGACAAACTGGTAAGTTTAAATCTGGATACATTATCTAAATTTCCCATTACCCCCAGTGAATTATAGATGAAAACTGATTTTGTCTGGTCCCAAATAGCTACTACTAATAGTTTTTGTTTCCAAAATAATTAACAGAATAGAATTGCTTAAATTTTTTTCCACACTGGAATGTTGACCAGACAAACATAACCTGCAACTTCAGATCTAAAGAAGCGTTCATGCCTGTTTAAGCCTCAGTGGAAAAGCTGCCTTCTTGGCTTAGCTGGATGCAAGAAGGCACAAAGAAGAAGCTCTTCATCATCGCGTCGGAAGTAATTCCAGCATCTTGCATCTCATACCTATAGAAAAAAAAAAAGAAGACCCTTAAAAGGTGATCAATTTTCTATTACAGCCATGCACTGCAGTGATTTTTTTGTCAAAGATAGACCACATACAGAACGGTGGTGCCATGAGCTTATCATGGAGTTGAAGTTCCTATTACCTAGTGACATTATACCTGTTGTAATGTTGCAGCACAACCCCACTTCCTTTTCTGTGTTTAAAAATCTTTAGATACTCAAATACTATTGTTACATGCTGCCACAGGTTTGTAGCCTAGGAGCAACAGGCTACACCATCCAGACTAGGTGTGTGGCACCCTGAAATCACCTAACAACGTATTTCTCAGAATCAGCACCTATTGTTAAACGATACAAGATGGTACACTTCTAAGTTAAGCATTCCTTACAGAATTAAAGTTATTAACAAATCTAAAGCATCACCTCAAACACCATCAGCTTTAAAATAAAAGCACCTTACCAATCACTGAATGACATCATGTAATAAACAGCTGGCCTTTGCATATCATTAAAAGCAGATGGTTCATGGAAAGAATCTGCTCCCATGTTATCAAAAATAAGCCAATCTCCTACATTCAGCTCAGGAAGAAGACAGCTTTCCACAATCTGATCAAGCTCATCACAGGATGGACCCCAAAGGCTGCTTGTAAACAGAGGCTCATCTTCCTTGTATTTCTGTAGGAAAGTAAATGTTTTTAATTATTTTCTTGCACTCATTCACGCAGTGTTGAGTTTGTGGCTGGATATCAGATCCAATGTGCCCATGGAAAAAAGGCCTAGGGCCAAGGGCACAGTGCTCCTTCTTAAGCCCCCGTGGTACCATTAACTCTACATAAAGGCCACAAACTGGAGGAACTTGGCCAAAAGAAAGCAAATCCTCAAAAAGGGCATTTTTCTGTACCCTAAGATAGTTCTCAAAAAATCGGGAGGCATCTTAAAAATAGCAGCTCAGTTTATAAACTGCCAAGTAGGTTTTGATATTATTTCTGATACAACTTGCCTTGTGAACCTCTGGAATGGTATTTAAGTCCTCAGACAGTTTACTTGCAAAGGAACCATAAACACCATCATTCATATAATACATGAAGGCTGGTTCATCACTTCCGGTTTTTTCTACTGAAATAAAACAGAAAAAGAGAAGATGAATTTATTGCAAAATGTCCAGTATATACTTAATATAAAACACATATCACCAATACTCATTTCCTGGTTTTTAAAATACCAATCTCAGCAGGTGAGGTGGCTCACATCTGTAATCCCAGCAATTTGGGAGGCACAGGCGAGAGGACTGCCTGAGCTCAGGGGTTCGAGATCACCCTGGGCAAGTGGCAAGATCTTATCTCTACAATAAATCAAAAAATTAGCCAAGCATGGTGGTGCGCACCTGTAGTTCATGCTACTTGGAAGGCTGGGGTGGAAGGATCACCTGAGCCAAGCAGGTCGAAGTTGAGGTGGCCGTGAGGGTGCCACTGTACTCCAGCCTGGGCAACAGACTCCGACCCAAAACAACAACAGCAGCAGCAAAAATACCAATCTCAAAAAAAACGAACCAGGGCTCCCTAGAGAAACACCTAATTACAGCATGGAGTTAGGAAAAGGTTACAATGAGCCTGGAATATCTTGATGTACTAGGAAGTAAAGATGTGCTCAAAGAATGGGGACATGTCAAAAGGATTCAAATCTGGGACAGTAAAATAAATTATAAAAGTAACAGATTATATAACCTATTGAGTAGGTATGTATGAATCTATACCAATATAAATAGGAAGGAAGTCGAAGTCTCACTCTGTCACCCAGGCTGGAGTGCTGTGGCATTCTTCACTCTTGCAATCCTCTTGCCTCAGCCTCCCAAAGTGCTGGAATTACAGGCGTTAAGCCACCACACCCGGCAAAAAGCTCCTCTTAAGGTCAATTAATACACTGAACAATAGAGACAGAAATTCTTTAGCGGTCGCTAAAACTAATGGGGTGGGAGTCTGATAAAAAAACAGGTAGCTTATTCACATAGCCTTAAATTACCTTGTCATTTCACAATGAAGAAACCTTCCCGACACCACCTTAACCAAGTGTTCAAAACTAGCATCAAAGAATTAAAAAAAACCCTAGTACTATCAATATTAGAACAGAATACTATCGTGTACCATCTAACATTATGACTGAGAATAACAGAATACCTCTCTGGGGCCAGGCATAGTAGCTCAAGCCTGTAATCCTAGTTCTTTGGGAGGCTGAGGTGGAGGACTACTTGAAGCTAGAAGACCAAAACTAGCCTGGGCAACATAGCAAGTCCCAGTCTCTACAAAAAACTAAAAAAATCAGCTAGGCATGGTGGTGAGTGCCATAATTCCAGCTACTCTGGAAGCTGAGGCGGGAGTGTCACTTGAACCCAGGAGTTCCAGGCTGCAGCAAGTTATGGTGGTACCACTGCACCCCAGTCTGGGTGACAGAGTGAGACCTTATCTCCAATAAAATAAAAAATAAAAATTCTAATCTGAAAAAAAAAAACATATCACTTTGGTGGACATCATGCCCCAAATGCATAGGCTAAAACATTAAAACAACAGGCTAAAACATTAATCACAAAGAAGTAGCAAACAGCCCAAACTGAGGAACTACTACTAAACTTCTACCCTTCAAAAATGTCAAAGCTAAAAAGTATAGAGTAATGACTGAGAAAACTTTTTCCAGACTAAAGGAGAAAAGACATGCATTATGTGGTCCTAGATTGGACTCTCTTTTAATGCAAAGTTGTAAAGGACAGGATTAATCTAGTGAAAAACATGTTGTAGTACTTCCTACAATGATAGTGGTTGACAAGAGAGGCTGTCTAGTGCCCTTTTGTTAGTTTGACTTAAGATGGAGTCAAAGGACTCTTTTCTGACCCTTGTTACCTAAGAAAGTATGAAGCAGATTCTTCCTGTGACCCATCTGCGGTAAGAAAAACGGAACAGATCACAATGAAAGTCGTTCTGAATAAGACATGAGGAGCAATCTTCTGGAGAAGATGACCTAAAACATACATATCTAATCAGTAACTAGAACTGGATTCAGGAAGTCTCATGAAATGGGACCTTGACTATAGCATTTTGAAAAGCTCTCCAGCTGCCTGCAGCAGGCAAAAAACCACTCACAACTTTATGACCATGTATTCATTTCCAGACTAACTGAAATTATCTATTAACAAATAGGAAAACAAAAATAAAAACAAAAACAAAAAAACCCAAACCACAAACCTTATAAACTTACCTCCAGAGGAAAATTTATCATTTTCAACAACTTTCTTTGCTATGATATTAACTGCAAGTGTAAATGCAGAAGACACATAGTAGCTTCCAGGTTCCGAAATTATCTTAATGCCAGATCCTTCAGGAAAGTAGATATCCAACAGAGGGCTTATTATATGATTAACCTATAAATTCAAAATCCCACGTTATGATTTCGACATCGGATTAGATAATTCACAATATTCAGAGATTATATAGCAACTAAGTTTTCTAGGAAAACTGAGCAGTTTTAATTACAGACCACGAAGCTTAGCTATTTAGCAGTTATCTTAAGCAACTAATTAGGTATACTTTCAAGTAAAAAGTTTATTTAATTTTTAATAGCAAATATTCACTAGTGTCTTTCTTTAAAGTCATTTTCCTAAACTTGATTGCTAAAAACAGAATAGGCAAATTTCAAATCACAGTTTCTAGATACTACAGAGTAAGAGTAGGGCAGGGCAAGATGGTGAGGAACTGAGGGACCATGTGCATCTGGATAAAAGAGCTCCTGCTATGCATCCATTTGTGCCATGAAGTACTGAAACACAACTGAAATAAAAAAATCTTTTCCGTTATACGGATCAAAGAATTTTACCCAACTTTTCAAAGTTAGCTAGGTCTCATTGCCTGGTCATTTTCTACGAATGAAATTTTAAATAGATGTTACAGGCTTTAGTTTCCGCCACTGTAAAAATCCTGTCTACACACACACCACATAAGTAGCCAAAAAAGTGATTATTCTGGTATGTCTACCCACTGAAAAAAGTTTACCTCTTCCAATTGAAATTCAGTTCCTGTGAAGCCTCCACCGATGTCTAACATGTTCATTGTAAAGCCAAATTCTCCCTAGAGATGAAAAACATACTTTAAATGCTCTTCCAAACTTTACTGGATGTGAGAACAGTTTTAAAACCCCCTCCTCCCAGGGAGGCAACTAGCTGTTCTGGCCTTTACTACAAGTGCTTGGTTTTTTAAAAATAGAACCAGATTAGTTCACAGTTACGTATATCCACTTCCTGGTCTTATCTGTACTCTCTTCAAGACTTATGCAAGTAAATTACTCTTTCACTCCTTTACCCACTTAAAAAGTGTGACTGTACAGAACCCTGAATGCTTACATAATAAAAAATAAGGAAAAAAAAAGAGGCACATGTCATATTAGGTATAATGAGAGTAACCAGGCAGGAACCAACGCTGAATCTTAGTCTTAAATAACATTCTGGCTTAAAATATCAAAATAATTTAAAAGAACTTACAGCCATGTCAAACACACATCGAGCATCAGATAGAGCATGTACATATACTTGAGATTCTTTGCAAGTACTTGAAACATGAAATCTGAAAGAAATAGAATAAACTTAAAGCTGCAGCAAGTTTTAAAGGCACTTCCTATAATCCCTTTCAACTGTTATTCACAGTATTGACACCATTAACTTTACCAAATATTTAACGTATTAGAAGAATTAGCCTCTGATTATCCAATAGTTACAGTGCCAGTTTCTTAGAAAAGGTAATGTTTAGATAAAACTATAATTCTATAAGCAAAAAGGTAACAATAAGTCAATCAGCCATGCCTCATGGTTACACCACAGGGCATGCTTTTATGTATATGTGAACTAACAAGCACCAGTTAAACTGAGTCACAAAATCTTCAATTTTACCCAAATACAAAAACGTATCTGTTATGAAATACAAATGACCATTATTAAGCCAAAAGGGATACTTATAAATAATATTAGTGATTCAGAATACTTAAAACATGATTTTGTATCCCAGTTACGGCAGGAAGAGTTTTACTAGTGTTAAAATTCATAGAACTATATATACCTGGCCAGGCTCGGTGGCTCAGCCTGTAATCCCAGCACTTTGGGAGGCTGAAGTGGGTGGATTGCCTGAGTCTGCAGGTTTGAGACCAGCCTGGGCAACTTGGCGAGACCCTGCCTCTACAATAAATCAAAAATTAGCTGGGTGTGATAATGCGTGCTTGCAGTTTTGGCTACTTAGAAGGCTGAGGCAGAAGGATCTCTGGAGTCCAGCAGACTGATGCTGGGGTGGCCGTGAGTGTGCCACTGCACTCCAGCCTGAGCGACGGAGACTCCAATTCAAAAAAGAACTGTCTATACCCAATAAGTCCATGTTTATATGTTAACTTAAAAAATAAAAAGTTGACACATGAACAAAACTCTAAAATACATCAGCATTATCACCTAAGGTAGAAATTAAAATTTTATGTGAATGTTATCTATTGTACAGGGTATAGTAAGATCCAATTTTTCATTTCAAAGACTATCACCTATGTTTATGTGCAAAGAGGTACAGAAAAAACAATGGGGCCTCTTTATACACCTTTTCGATCATTTTAAAAATCAAGCCTTTTTGCTTCAGTAATAACAGCAATAAACTGGCAAGCACAGAATATGAGGCTTAGCGTTACTGTGTCCATAATTAGTTCTAAGGCCACAGTTAAGCCATTAAACTCTTTGAGTCTTGGTTTCCCCATATATAAAATTAAGAAAGCCAAACAAAGTCTGATTTATTGAAGTGCCACTTGAGGAATTAAGAAGAAAATGTCTTCAGACAGAAAACAGAAAGAATGAAATGATATCTACAAATTAGAAGTTGAATGATATTTTAATATTCATTAGAATCCTAGCAAATCCTTTCCAAATTCCAAAGGTGGCAAATTATTTCACATTAACCTAATCGAAATATGACTTATAATTCTGTCTTTTTATTGGGGGAGGAGGTACAGTTGCAAAGTACTATGAAAAAGAAAGCATAGTTGTTTCCTGACACTAAGGAAACACATGTTAAAAAACTGGAAGAGTTGGCTGGGTGCGGTGGCTCACACCTATATATTTCCAGTGCTTTGGGCAGCTGAGGTGGGAGGATCGCTTGAGCTCAGGAGTTTCAGATCTGCCTAGGCAACAGAGTGATACCGATTAAAAAAAAAAAAATCAAAAAATTAGCAGAGCACAGTGGCCAGCACCTGTGGGCCCAGCTACTTGGGAGGCTGAGGTGGGAGGATTGCCTGAACCCAGGAAGTCTAGCTGCAGAGAGCTGGGATCATTGCCACACTGCAATTCAGCCTAGGAAACAGAGTGAGATTCTAACTCAAAACAAAACAAAAAACTGAAAGAAGTTGAACCTTGTATTTTATGCAAGTGAATTATTAAATCAACAGCCAGAAAAACTATCACCCTAAAATGTCTAATGTTTTAAAAGTTTAAAACCAAATACTCACTTAACCCCAATCACTTGGACATCAAGTTCCTTAGCACATTCCAAGAGATGCCTACAGTTCTTCAGTGTAGTGCCAAACTTCATGTTATCCTCTTCGCCTCCAATATTATCTTCTGTTGCAATATGTAGTAAGACCCTAAGAGAAGGGGAGATGATTGGGGCAGAGTTGGTTTACATCATCATCAGCACATGTGAAGCCTGAAGATTGTAGGAAGTGTGTTGATTATGTTGCCAGCGCTCCCAAATCCAGCGACGGATGAATCAAGTGAACCTAATGAAAAACAATCCTGTATAGAGAAAAAACTAGCAATTAGGGCCTAAAGCATGAAGCTTACAAAGGATGGGATTTTGGAAAATGCAGCAAGTTAAGACTCTGTTGTAGCATCAAGAGCTGGTAGAATTCTGTAATGAAAGACGACATTACTTTCAAATGAAGTCCACCAGTCCATAAATTCACCTAGAAAGACTAAATTGAACAGCAATGCCATTGTTGTCTTTCAATAAACATTTCAGGGTATTGTCTTCAAATTTGATTGTTCTAACTAGTTAACTTTCCATCATTTGCTCTGAACATTTCTATTCACCTCTTACAACCCTGCAGATTTCTAACTCGTAAAAACTTTGAATTATTTTATGTGTCTAAACAGCAGTCTTTTTCCCTACTGATTCAATCTATTTGGTGTTTTCTTCCAAATCAGTACAAACAAGACAAAATGATCAAGACTGACTAAATTTCTTTTTTCACTAAAAGCTGCAAATCTACAAATGTTTTTTGCTTAAATGCTGTTTTTCTGAGGAAATGTTAATTAAATTAACTAAGAGGATTCATAGTGCAATTATGTAAATATAGCTATGACTCTAATTTGATGATTAGAGGGCAAGACTGATAAGAGCAAAAATCATTTTACCTAAGGGTAGAATCAGCTCTATCAAAAATGTGCTAATTTCCAATCTAAAAGTAAATATCCCAAATCAAAGCTTGTCTTGAGATCACAGAACAGAATGATTTTAAGAAAACCAAGTGTTTCTCTATCTCTACAATTTTCCCAAAAAAGCTTTTATCCAAACAAAGGTTTTCAGGATATTCAATGCTGTCAGGATATCTTAAGTACACCATTAAAGTAATTAAGTATAGACATACAAAGAAAATACAGATATGATACACAATTTTAGAAACACACAAAATATATTAACAGTAAGCCAACAATTGTGAAATACAATATGCTTAGTTCATTCTAAACTCCAACATACTAGTTAGTGAAAGTGTAACTTTTGCCTTAAAATTCTTTGCATTTAAAAATAAAGTTTTTAATTAAAAAAAAACTATCTGTGGATCATGCAGGTGCAAGTAAAAAATTAAACATAATGCTCAAAAAAGTGGAAACCTTAAAAAAGAAATTCCAAGTCTACAGACTAGGTTCCTAAGACATTGTCAATAAGGATGACCATTCAAGAACTATGGCCAAGGATAGATGAAACTTTCACCTAACCAGATGAAAAAGCTAACCAAAATACGTCCTGTTCCCACTATGTCAAGTAACTAAGAGGGCTATTGCAATTATTAAAATATAACCATTACTCTAATTTGATGATCACACCTACTTTTCTTCTTTGAATTATAGATTAAGATCATATTTCCAAACTGTCCTTACTTCCTTTCAATTCCACAAGGATCAGAAGTAGGCAGTCAATAAAATGCTACTAGTTTTTTTCATATAGGAATGTTAATTAAGTTATAATTACAATACACACCACTACTCTACCATAAACGCACCTTCTTCTCAGGCTAAAGACAAACCCAACCTTCTAAGTGGGAAGATAATATTCTCAAATACTTAATTTTACACTTACTTGGCGTTTGGGTGATTGCGTGCAATTTTCTTCAATTCAATTTCATTGTCACATGTCATAATATTCACTCCAACTTTTGCTGCATACTTTATCTGAGACACTTGCTTGCAAGGACTTATGTAAATAATATTTTCTGGAGTTACACCCAATTCTTGCACTAAAGCCATTTCGTTCTGTGAAGACAGATTTTAAACAGTGTCATCTAAAAGGCAAAATTTCTATTACTTTCCATTTAATTACTCTTGTATATCTGTTTATTTTTCTGGTCAAACTAAAACTATAAGAGGTTAAGTCAAGATTAAATGATGGTATAGTTCACATTAAGGTAATGCTTCTGGCCGGGCTCGGTTGCTCAGCCTGTAATCCCGTGCTTTGGGAGGCCGAGGTAAGTGAATTGCCTGAGCCTGCGGGTTCGAGACCCACCCGGGCAACTTGGTGAGACCTCACCTCTACAATAAATCAAAAATTAGACAGGCGTGGTAAGTGCGCGCCTGTAGTTCCAGCTACTTGGAAGGCTGAGGCGAAAGGATCACCGGAGCCCAGCAGGTTAAGGCTGTGGTGGCCAGGAGCGAGCCACTACACTCCAGTCAGGACGACAGAGTGAGACTCCAACACACACACACACACACAAAAAGGTAATGCTTCCTCTACTACTCTATTAAAAACCTTTAAAAACAAGTACCACCAGAGAAATCTCATAGCTTAGAAATATCTGCTTTAGTTGGAAGTAATTTGGTACTCTCTAGTCTAAGAATAGAAACAAGTAAAAGTTTTTGATGAATAAAGTTTTTCAAGGCTCATCATAGTGAAACTTCCTTTTCATTGGCACATTTGATAAGTCTGTAGTAAATTTCCAGTGAGACTGCAAATTCAACAATTATTTTAAAACTCCATCCAAAAGTCAACCTTCCTTACATCTGTTCTACTATTGCAGGTAACAGGAAGTTTTTAAATGTTGCAATTCAGAGAAAAAATGAAAAATACCTACTTTAGTAGAACAAGCAAATCCAGTTCCAAGAGCTGCCAGAATCTCTAGTACAGCTGGAGTAGAGTTGCACTTCACTGTATAGAATGGCTTTATCTGGGCCACCACACTCTGCCATTGACTGTGTTTCTTCACAATCTTTCCAAGATCTCCCACAAAAAATGCATTTTTTCCTGTCTATTATAATTATGAAAAGAAGACAAACGTGATCAAAGAACCATAGGAAATAGAGTATCAAACTAGGAACGAACCTCCCTTCTCCACAAATGGGTCAAGACATAAATTTATGTACAGTGGTACATTTAAAGCTTAAGAGGAATCTTAACTAGATCTAGTAAACATTAAAAGAAACTGTAAACACGTTTGCCCTTTCTCTTTCAAGACTTTTTGCTGTCCTACATTGGTATACAAAATAGTCTAATTTTGAGATTAAAAAAAAGCTATCAATCACAGTGATTTTCTATTTCAGAATCATGTCTTAATTTTACTTTTTAGTAACTGAGACCTATTTCCTCCTGTCCTTCTCCCACTACTTTAGACAGACTTACTTTGGCAGTTCAGGATATAATTTTCTAAAAAAGTAAGTAGAATCATGAATGCTAAATGAAACAAACTATACTTCTCCATTAAAACTGCACCTTAGCAGGGTGTGGTGGCTCACGTCTGTAATTCCAGCACTTTGGGAGGTGGAGGTGAAAGGACTGCCTGAATCCAGGGGCTCGAGACCAGCCTAGGCAACTTGGCAAGACCTTGTCTTTATAATAAATCAAAAAACTAGCCAAGAGTGGTGGCGTGTGCCTGTAGTTCCAGCTACTTGGAACTGAGCCCAGTGGATCGAGGCTGCAGAGGCCATGAGACAGCCACTACACTCCAGCCTAGGCAACCGTGAGACTCAGACTCAAACAAATAAACAAACAACAAAAAACCGCACCTTAAGAAAAAGATGGTAAAATAAAGGAGCAATTTCACTGGGAAGTCATTTTAAAGACAAAGTCATTAGTCTGTGCACAGGGATGGTAATATTAGACTTAAAAAACACAGTAAGTAGGCCAAGTGCAATGGCTCATGCCTATAATCCCAGCACTTTGGGAGAGACTGAGGCAAGAGGATTTCTTGAGCCCATGTCTACAAAATATAAAAAAAATTAGTCTGGGGTGGTGGCACGTGCCCACAGTCCCAGCTACTCAAGAGGCTGAGACAGAAGGATCACCTGAGCCCAGGAGGTTGAGGCTATAGTGAGCCATGATTGTTCCACTGCACTCCAGCATAGGGGACAGGGTAAAATTTCAACTAAAAATATATCTGCATCAAAATGTCAGATAAATTGAATAAGAATAATATTCTCTCAAAAGCAAAAAAGCATATTTCAGTTAGGGATCTGGAAGAGCTGTGTAATAATTTTAAAGTTGTGGCTATTCTGTATATGTAGACCAGAATATTAATTACTCAATACTATTAGATGGCAGACAAAATAATCTTATTTAGGGTGTATAACATCCAAATATATGAGAAGCCATGAAGACAACTGCATTGCTTCCAACACTTTAACCCACATTGTTTGAAAATGTCCATTACTGGAATCTAGTGCCTAGCTGACAAAACAAAAATGGAAATTATGCGTTGTGTAGCAGATTTGTTAACTGTTGTATTAACTCATTCACGACAGCTGATGTGAATTTATATCATTCCAAATTCTGTTCCTGGTTGCCACTGCCATGAATTTACCTCATCGTGAAAGACTGTCTTTTTGGGTTTATAATCCAAATAAAAATACAAATAACAGAATGCTGTCAGAGTAGTGTCTGAGACAAATACTGGATATGTCTGCAACTTTCAGCTATATTGTGGAAAAGAAGACAATTTAGAAAAGACCATTTCACTTGTGCTTAATGATATAAGTCAGTGGCAGCCAGCTTCAGATTTTTAAAAATTTTCACCCACTCTCAGTATTAGGAAAGTGAAAATTAGCCGGTTGCATATGTGTTAAGATACAGATCCTCTCAGGGCATGCCATCCATTGGATTCTGGAGTAAAAATTTTTTTTTCAGAGTATCACTCTGCTGCCCAGACTAGAGTGCAGAGGGATGCTCACAACCACCGTGGCAATGACCTGCTAGGCTCAGGTGATCCTTCCACCCCAGCCTTGCAAGTAGCTGGAACTATAGGTATGTGCCACCATGCCCGGGTAACTTTTTGATTTATTGTAGAGACGAGGTCTCGCCAAGTTGCCCAAGCTGGTCTCGAACCCTTGGGCTCAGGCAATCCTCTCACCTCTGCCTCCCAAAGTGCTGGGATTACAGGTATAAGCCACCACGCCCGGCTGGAATAAGAAATTTTATATTAAAAAAAAATTTTATATTTACTTTGAGAGAGATAAGAAATAAGGTATTTATGGATACCAGCAAGAGAAATTAGGTACAACAAGAGATCTGGTTTCCTTTCTTATCTTAGGCACATTGTGACTGGAAATTTCTCAGTAGGCAATGGAAGACAAAGAAAGAGAGTAAGGAAGCTTTATATTTAAGAAATACTCAATAAATTAGGCAGGCTGAAGAAAAGAACAGAAAATTAAAAGGAAAATAACTTAGAAGGTTACTATTAACACTAAGTGTAAAGGCACACTGAGATAATGGCAATGAGAATGGAGGAGATGAGTGCAATTACACAGAAAAGACCAAGGCTATGTATGGAGGACAAACAAAAGGCAGACTGAGTGACTCAGAAAAACAAAGACCCACAACCTTCGGGCCACACAATTAGATTAATCCCCGACTGGGCATGATGGCTCCTGCCTGTAATCCCAGCTCTTTGGGAGGTCAAGGCGGGAGGATATTTTGCACCTAAGAGTTCGACCAGCCTGGGCAACATAGCAAGACTCCATCTCTACCAGGAGAGGATAGGGCTAAGGACTAAACCTCCCTCAATGTGGAATAATTTAGATATGGGACAAGAATGGATGAAAGCAATTATTTCAAAGATTATATCTGACTCCAGAAAAGTGTGGCAAAAGTCAGAAGAGGAAAATTAAGTGACTAAGAGAAATGTCAACAAAATTTGATCAGGAGCTTCCTGGTGACATGAGATAATTAACTGAAGAATGACTTGACGGGAATCAACTGAACACTATGACAAGCATCACTATTTCTTCAAGAAGTGATGATGCAGAGGACAGGGATTTTTGTTGGAGTGAGGGGAAGAGCACATTTTCAGACAAGAAGAGGAAAGAAGTTTTTTGGATAAACTATTAATGAACATCAGTAACATGGAAACAATTTTCTAACACGTTTGGGGAAATATGGGAAATTAACACCACCCAATAAAACAAATTCTATCCGTAAGTCAATAAATGAAAATAATTATTTAATAGATCTAATTTTTTTTTAAATGACCGTAACTAGCTGTGAATAGAATTCTGTAGAATTTGACTCTTGGGACAAGAGTTAATCATTCATCAAATTCTCAGTAAACATACATAACCAAGATTACCTGAAAGTAAATTAAAATCCACTGAAGAAAGTTGAGAAAAATAAGTAAGAAGCTAAAATAAATAGAATACATGAAAAAAACATAAAAACACATAAAAGGCCGGGCTCGGTGGCTCAGTCTGTAATCCCGCGCCTTTGGGAGGCTGAGGTGAGTGGATTGCCTGAGCCCGCGGGTTCGAGACCCGCCTGGGCAGCAAGACCTCATCTCTACAACAAATAAGAAAAATCAGCCGGGCGTGGTAGCGCATGCCTGTAATTCCGGTTAATCAGAAGGCTGAGGCGGAAGGATCACCAGAGCCCAGCAGGTGGGGCTGCGGTGGCTGGGAGCGGCCACTGCACTCCAGTCTGGGCGACCAAGTGAGACTCCAACTCAAAACAAACAAACAAACAAAAAAAACCACATAAAAGGTATAGCAGGAAATGGGCTGTTAGGAAGCTTTTTTTTTTTTGTAGTAGAGATGGAGTATTGTTATATTGCTCAGGCTGGTCTGTAACTCCTAGGCTGAAGAGACCCTCCCACCTCGGCCTCCCAAAAAGCTGGGATGACAAGCAGAACCATCATGCCCAATCAGGAAGTGAAGTATTTTTTAATAGTGCGAACTGGAAAAGAAAAACATCACACTACTCAAGGGGCCCAGGGGAGGGGATAGAGGGCCAAGTTAAAACAACCTGAAAAGTTAACATCTGAACCAAATACTTATCAGATTAACATCTTGGAAATTAAAGCACTGATATTTCAAAATTTGGAAAATCATATCCACTGTACTTGAGAAATGTGTGTTAGCACACTCACCAGGGTATGTTCATAAACATAGTTATCAATAACATTTCCAAGGTGTGTTCCTTCATCCAACAGGCCAACGGAGTAGTTTGCATCGTCAATAAATCCTTTCATCTCAGCCGTATTCCACAAAGCCGAAAGTCATAAACCAGGAAAAACAAGAGACGGGCCACCAAGCCTATGTCTGGGTCCTTAGAATATGCAACAAACTGTCAAAATATAAATTATATAAACATCTGTTATTTCAATATTTAAACATGATATATGAGTTGTCGGTGAAAGTATGCTAAGTGCCTAACAGTGAGAAATTCATGAATTACCTATCACAGTAACATTGGATTAATATCCTTCAATATCCATTTAAAAAAGCAAATGCAAGCCGGGCTCGGTGGCTCAGCCTGTAATCCCGCACCTTTGGGAGGCTGAGGTGAGTGGATTGCCTGAGCCCGCAGGTTCAAGACCCGCCTGGGCAGCAAGACCTCATCTCTACAATAAAACAAAAAATCAGCCGGGCGTGGTAGCGCATGCCTGTAATTCCGGCTACTTGGAAGGCTGAGGCGGAAGGATCGCCGGAGCCCAGCAGGTCGAGGCTGCGGTGGCCGGGAGTGGCCACTGCACTCCAGTCTGGGCGACAGAGTGAGACTCCAACTCAAAAAACAAAAAAAGCAAATGCATACATATTTTATATATTTATAAAACAAGGCCAATTTAGTTTGATAGGGTAACTCACATATGGCCACATTATATTACAAGTCTATATTTACAGAGTTGCAGACCCAAACTGTATTATTAACTCATTTGCAACTGCTGATGTGAATTTACGTCATTCCAAATTATATCCCTGGTTGCTGCTACTGTGAATTTACCTCATCGTGAAAGACTGCCTTTTTGGGTTTATAATCTGAATAAAAATGTGTAGTACAGAAAGCTAGCCAGAGTGGCGCTGAGGCAAATACTGGATATATCTGCAACTTTCAGCTGTATTGTGAAAATTTAGGAAAGACCATTTCACTTGTGTTTCATTACAGAAGTCTGTGGCAACCAGCTTCAGAGTTTTTAAAATTTTCACCTGTTCTCAGTATTAGGAAAGTGAAACATTTGCTGGTTGGGAATGTGTTAATATCTTATGCTTCTGTAACATACAATTTTACTTTTTTGTGTGTGTGTGCTTCAAAGAACATGGGGTGCACATATCTCTAAGTTTACTTCTTTTTAAGTAAAGAAGGTAGTGAAATAAGTATCTGCAGTCAAAAAATTATACTAGTTTGAGCTTCAATATACTGTCAGTCACCCAAAAGAGTACTGCCAGATAATTGCAGATAAATGTAAATCAAATTCCAAAGTAGGTGAAAGTAACAGGAATGAGTGAGGGTGGAAGGCTGCTTTAGGGAACAACCTGTAGCATGCACACAGACTGCCTAGGCCTTATACCTTCAGCTAAAATGGCAATAGCTATGTCAAGTTAGCAAAGGGGTATCTTACGAAGTGACTTTTTTTAACCTGGTTCTGGCTATGTCATTTAGTAGTATATGAATCTTCCAATGCCTCTAAACTTCAGTTAACTATCTTAGTTCTTCAAAAGATTGCTGTTAAAAAAAGAATCATACAGCATATGAACTAAAAACATCCAGTGTTGTCTCTAGAGCTAAAATTAAGTTGCCAATGACCAGAAACACAAAAACATCAAAATTAGAAAAAATATAAGCTAGGTTATCTGTACATTCTAAGGCAGTTACCAGGAAATCTGTTTTTAAAAATTTTTATTATAAAGATTTGGGGTACAATTCAGGGTTAGGTATATAAACACTGACCATGCAGGTACCCTTGCTGATGAGGGAAATCGGGTTTTTAAAAGGCTTTAGGCTAAATCTTACCCCTCCTGGAAAGAACAATTAATAAGTCCATCAATCAAATAATCTTTCCCCCTCCTTTAGATCACCCAACCTCCCCTGGGCAGCACATATGACATGCAGGTTCATCTTCTTTGCTAAGTTTCACTGGTCCTTAGGTTACGTTAGAAAATGATTTCAACATAAACGAGATAAAACAAGTCCTTCAGACAGGGCTTGGTACTGATTTCTTGTTGCCACATTAATAATGGGTATAGACCAGCTATCTTAGCAATCTATTTGAAACCTGCACAGCCTTTCCTGTGTCCTTAATCCCCCCCTGTGCCCCCCCCCACATTGTCCCATGCTGGAGTTCACCTAGGGTGATGGCCCTCATCTTGACTCCAATTCAACGGTCCCCAAAGTGTCAGCATTCTGGCTGCACCAAAACAAATTCATCAATAAGCTATAGTATTAGTCAAACTTAATAAAACACATACACTATTCAGTTTTATTTTAAAACACTAACAGCGTTATTTCCAAGAAGCCAACTCACCATCTCTTTCATGCCATGGTACAGACTGAAAAGTTAAGGATATTTTAATTTTACCAAAAAAGTTAATTGACGCCTATCTGCATAAGACCTAATACTTATGCAGTGAAGTCTGGGCATTCTCTAATGGTTTTTATGACAGATTAACTGAAGTAAATCTGTATAAACAGAAAGTAGACATTTTAAACTGAAGATGTATATTAATTTTAAATGACAAAACTCCTAGAACACCAATTTTAAGGGGATATTCAACTAGGTGATAAGAACAACAGAAAAGATAAAGGCCACTTGTCAAAAAGATAAATGTCAAGGTAAACGTAAGAAAGTGGGAATTTCCTTTTAAGTTTAACATCACTACTCTTTTTTTGCTTACCAGCCAGTTTTAATTTATTCTAGTAACTAGATATAAAATGTTTAATCAATACCTTTGGCCTAAATAAAATACACTTTGAAAAACACACACACACAATCTTTATCCTAATACAGCAAGCTTTCACTTAACGTCATTGATGGATTCTTACAAACTGCTACTTTACCGAAACCATGGAAAGCTAAAGCAATTTTTTCCCTTAATGTTATCATGCAATTACGTTGTTATATTTTGTTTTGCCTAAAATTGCAGATTCCAAGAACGCATCAGCTATGTTGAGAGCTTACTGTACTGTATCTCAGTTGTAAATCTAAGTATATTCTACTATACATGTAGTATTTGGTACTTATTTGAAAATTCTGGGTTATTGATTATGGACCACCACAGGCAAGTGCTGCCAAGTACAAAAGGTCTAGCTAGCTGCTAAAGTCAGAACAAGATGAACCTCACTTTTCTATGGCTATAGAGCTTATAGGAAGGGTAATTTTCCTCCAACATTCAGGATCCTCAGTACAGAAATCATCAGGCCCACTGGATCCAATCTTAACTGCCGAATGCCTACATTCTTCAGTGTTTTTATTATAATATTACGTTCATATAGTTTTTTTTTCCCTGAGGACTTTCAAATTACATAATCTAGCAGGTTCAACTCTCACTGATTGCTAAACTAGCTTAATCTAATAATGACCATGTTTCCAGCAGCCTGTCAGGGTCTGTTCTAAGTATTTTATCTATTCAATATTAATTCTCTTAACCCTTCAAACCACGATGATGGTATTATCCCCATTTTACAGATGAAGATAATAAAGCACAGATCAATTAAGCAGGCTAGCTTTAGAAATGCTGATGATCAAACTATGTTTAAAACAAAACTTAAAACCTGCCTCCCCAGCACCCTATCACTATAAAACACAAGATTCCTGTTTTGGAAATCCAACACAACTCTCAGTCTCTTTAATCTTTTCAGACATTAACACCCACAGTTGATTCACACTGTTATAAAAACATTCCATCATGCCTGTCATAGCCTTTTTACAGGAGGGGGACAAAAAACAACCAGAATTTATAAAAAATTGTGTATTTTTACACGCTTAAACTTCAGTCATTTTCTTTTCTTTTCTTTGAGTTGGAGTCTCACTCTGTCACCCAGACTGGAGTGCAGTGGCCGCTCTCGGCCACTGCAGCCTCGACCTGCTGGGCTCTAGCGATCCTTCTGCCTCAGCCTTTCGAGTGGCCGGAACTACAGGCATGTGCTACCACGCCCGGCTGATTTTTTGATTTATTGTAGAGATGAGGCCTCGCCAAGTTGCCCAGGCGGGTCTCGAACCCGCAGGCTCAGGCAATCCACTCACCTCAGCCTCCCAAAGCGTGGGATTACAGGCTGAGCCACCGAGCACCGAGCCCGGCTTAACTTCAGTCACTTTAAAAGTACCCTCTGTTTGATATAATATCTCTATCAAGATGCTTTAGTGCTTCTGCCATTTTTTGTTTCACCTCTTCCACATCAGCAAAATATTTCACTTTGAGTATTTTTTTTCATCTGGGCAAACAACAACAAAAAAGTGGCTTGGGGCAAGATTGGGTGAACAGGAAAGGTAGGACAGGGGTGTCATGCTGATTTTGACCAAAAACTGAACAGTTTGGTCTAGGCAGGTGTGCTGATAAATCACCCATCATTAAATGGGCAAACATGTCTAAAGAATCTAAAAAAAAAAAAAAAGAAGAGAGTCAGGCACAGTGGCTCACACCTGTAATCTCAGCACTTTGGAAGGCTAAGGCAGGAGGATTGTTTGAGTCCAAGAGTTTGAGATCAGCCTGGGCAACATAGTGAGAATTCACCTCTACAAAATATCAAAAAAATAATTCTGGCATGGTGTGTACCTGTAGTCCCAGCTACTTGGGAAGCTGAGGCAGAAGGATCACCTGAGCCTGAGTCAAGGCTATGGTGAGCTGTTATCTTGCCACTGTACTGTAGCTTGGGCAACAAAGACTTTGAATCCAAAACACACACACAAATTCACTGAAGCCAAACAGAGCCTCTCACAACACTAGCTGATACACTGATGCCAATGGGTTTCTTGATCACTTACCTAGTGGGAGAAACCTGTATAACAAGGGGCCTGACCCACAAATGATTAATTCCAGGCTTTTTGGGGGTCCTCCCTTGTATATTTCTCTTCATATGACTACTTTCTCTATTTTAATCTTGTTTATCTTTTGTCTGACTCTCAGATATGCAGACTCCAAATCTGAAATTAGTCTCCCTTTTTGCATCCACTTTATCAACTGTTTATGCAAGAACGTGTATCCATTTTGACAAATGTATACAATTGTGATACCACCACTAACATAAAGCTCTCTCATATCCCAATACTGGCAAAGCTCTGATAGGGGTTTATCTCCTTAGATGCTCCCTGAAAGCTCCTAGCCCAGGGTATGTACTCAGAAACATGGACAAAAGACTTCAAAAAAACAAAGAATGGGAAGTTCTTGAACTTAGGGGCGGTGGTAACAAACACCCTGAAAGTGTGTTGAAAAAGAAGGCCCATTTTTCATTCTTAAAAGAGCTCATAACCCTGACATGCAAATGACTCGCATGTACAGTCATGTGCCACTAATGTTTCTGTCAAGAATGAAGTGTATATATAAGAAGGTGGTCCCATAAGATTATACCATATTTGCTTTACCATACCCTTTCTATGTTTAGACACGCAAATACCACTGTGTTACAGCTGCCTATAATATTCAGTACAGTAAGATGCTGTACAGGTTTGTAGCCTAGGAATAACAAGCTATACTATGGAGCCTGGCTGTGTAGTAGGCTATACTACCTACTGTAAGAACACTCTATGATCCCACAGTGATAACGTCACCTAATGATGCCATTTCTCAGAATGCATCCCGTTGTGAAGCTACCCATGAGCTACTCATAAATGCAAAGCCCAACTATCAGATGCTGTTAAAGGAAAAATGAATTGCTCAAAGAACCTTCAAAACACAAATGCCTTCAGCAGACAGGTGTATTTTTTAATAAACCTGAACCAACAAATTCTTTACTCAAATGAAATGTCACTTGTAAGCTCAGTATTTCCAACCACTGAAAAGGGAAAATAAGTAGGTGGGTGAAGGTAGGCTGATCTTGAGTCCCTCCTATTTCCAGTATCATGACCCAATCTCTCTGAAAAGAAGCCCTAAGAGTAGTTCAAAACCATACCTCCAAAAACAAGTCTTTGCTGGCAATTTTCTTGATATGTTAGCAAAAATAGTTTATAGTTCCACTGTCACAAAAAGACTTATGTTCCAACATTTTTGTCTTACTTAAAGCACTAAGTGAAGATATTCTGCTAAATGTCAAGGAGTCAGGCGCCGTGGCTCACACCCATAATCCCAGCACTTTGGTAGGCTGAGGTGAGAGGATTGCCTGAGCCCACGGGTTCAGGGCAACTTGGCGAGACCTCATCTCTACAATTAAAAAAAGAAAGAAAAAAAATTAGTTGGGCATGGTGGCGCGTGCCTGTAGTTCCAGCTACTTGGAAGGCTGAGGTGGAAGGATTGCCTGAGCCCAGTAGGTCAAGGCTGAGGTGGCCGTGAGGCACAACACTGTACTACAGCCTGGGTGACAGGGTGAGACTCCAACTCAAAAAAAAGAAAAAGAAAAAAGACATTCAAGTTAACTGGTGACAATATGTTAGACCAAAAATCTTGGACTCAACATGTTCTAGGGGGCCAGCATGAAAATAAGTGTGCATGTGTTGGGGTGAGCAGAGTTTATACTTTATGCCAGATTTGTGCTAAGTGAATCCACCTCTATTTTAAACACGATAGGGACTTTCAAGCCCAGGAGTTCAAAACCAGCCTAGTTAACACAATGAGATCTCGTCTCTACAAAAAGTCAAAAATATTACCAAGGCGCTGTGGTACACGCCTGTAATCCCAGCTACTCAGGAGGCTGAGGCAGGAGGACCACCTGAGCCCAGGAGGTCAAGGAGGCAATGAGTCGTGATCGTGCCACTGCGCTCCAGTATGAGCGACAGAGACCCCAACTAAAGAAAATAAATAATACTCTATGAAAACCTTAGATTCTCTTTATCAGATGTTTTAGAACAGCAAATCTATTTAACAGAAGCTCTGATAATTACTGGCATCAAAAAAAGTGTTCTCCACTCACAAGCACTTGTAAGTTATTTTTACGACAAAACACCTTGTTAGTAGATGGTTGAGAGAAAGTAGATAATTTCACACTAACACAGTAGCTATAATCACAATACTATTCCTATAATAAGTAATTTCCTCTTGGACTCTGGGCTGGGAAGAAAAAAGAATGCAACATTCCTTATTTACACCTTCATATTGGTGTTTTTTTGGTAATACATTTTCCATGAAGAGCTGCCAAAAGAAACAAGAGACTCCAAAGAACCACACTGCTCCCTGGAGCCTTCCATGAGGCTGCCGAGTCCTCATGTTCATCAAGAGGGTAGCAAGAGTAGTGGCTGCAGCCGCTGGGCACTTGCCTTGTTACACACCTGCTACAAGGGCTTCTACAGTTGATTGTACTTCAGAAGAAACTGACACATCTCTCAAATAATCACAAGATAATTCTGGCAGCAACAGCCCACTTGACACCAAGCTGGATGAATATGAGTCTTGGATTTCTGAAGTGGAGACCTCCCTGGAAGTAGAACAGGGAGAGCTGAAAGGTTGAGAATATTGTTTCAGAGACACCTAACCAGGAAACCCAACCTTAATACAAAAAGGACCTTTACTTGTTAAAAATGAGAACTTAAGGTGCTTCAAAATTTATACTACCACTGTTATTCTGAAAATGCTTAAGAGTGCATGTGTTGCACACTTTATTTTTACATAGGCATTTGATGAGTTAGCACTCAATTCACAGCTTTAAAAACAGACAATGCTGTTGAAGCCCCTCTGCATTCTACCTAAAACAGAAAAAAAATGTTACTTACCACACAGAATATTTTAACAGTAACTGACCAGAAGAGCACTAGAAGGGGATTTTCAAGGATGACTTTGGCAATATGAATGCTGAGTGTTGAGGACTACAGAAAGTCTGAACCATTTAAAAAAAAAAAAAAAAAAAAGTTCCAGGAAGCTACACACTGAAACTAGTAGGAAATTTCAATAAATTGGGTGATCATAAGATTATATAAACTTCTGTCACCCTGGACCCAAAGTAAGTGATGGACCGTTAACAGCCTACATCGAGACCATGGGGTTGCTTCAACAGGAAAGCCAGTAATCACAATAAACACCCTTAAATTTATTTTTCAGGTAATAAGGCTGAAAAAAACTGAGTAATGCTAGAGAAAGAAAACTAAAGGTCACTGATGAAGTCTTATTTTAAAAAAGAACAAAAATAAACATGCATATAAGGGAGTCTGAAAAACCTTAAAGGGAATAAACTGATAAGTGCTCATGTAAAGGCTGTCCAATGAAATGCCTCACAATAAATATTACAATATACCTTAATGAGTGCTAACATTATAAGGGGGGAGAAAACAGAAAATTTTTATAGCAATATTACTTTTGAATGGGTAACTGACACAATTAAACTCTCTTAAAAAGGCTGACTATTAAATGTGAAGACTAAATTCTTTTTCTGGAGAAAATGTGTGCGTAACTGCACAAGTGAAGTACTTAAGTCCCTTTTGGCAATTACTATGTGATAGCATTAAAGACAGCTATTATACTACAACATGAAGTGCATAACCATATTGATTTCAGGTTTTCTCACTTTTCTGGTTTCAACTAAGCATAGAGAATAATGATTTAAAAAGAAATGCACTATTTTGGTTACAATAACAAGGAATGTTACATACTATTTTGGTCATCTTATGGCTGAGCTCATTGTCTACCTTCACTCTATTCCCTCAAAGAAAATGTATTTATTATATATACAATATATGCTAAGTAGCTAAGACCAGGTTAAGCAGCTATTAAAAAGAACCACTTAGAAGTTCCTGGACATCTCCCATGTGGTGGTGGGTGCAACCCCCTCAGAACTGGTGTAGATATTTTCCTAAACATCATTCCCCTGTTATTTGGCAGTTCTATTTGTCTATGTGATCTTAAAACAATGGTAGTGTGCTACATTCTGGTACAAGAGTCCTTAATCTGCTGATTGGCAATTTAAGCAGTAATGATCTGGGTAGTAGCATCTAGAACACATATCTGGGAATGAAACTGCTAGGCTGTTAGTGACAAATGATTTAAGTCTTCTGCTCACTTTTCTATTGCATTTTTGCCTTTTATTATTGATCCATAGGACCTGCTTATGAATTTAGGATAGCAAACATCTTTAATCTTGAGTACTGTTTGTTTGGAAATTGTTTTGTTATAGTTTTCATGCTGAACCTAGATGACAAGCTAAAAAGATACTATACTTATTTAGGAGCTCTTTACAAATTGGGTATCAGAAGATCCATGCAGTAAAGAGCAAGAAGTAGATAAAAAGTAACCTACAGTCAACAAGGTTAATTAGTATCAACTTCAATCTATATGAGCAGAGTTATAGTAAGGAGTTGTATCAGAAGAATATGCTAGGTAACTAAAGAATTCAACTAGAATATAAAACCAAAAAAGCCCTTACAATTTAGAAACAGGTCCAGGTGCAGAGGCTCATGCCTATAATGTCAGCACTTTGGAAAACCAAGGTGGAAGATTTGATTGCTTGAGGCCAGGAGGAGTTCAAGAGCAACCTAGACAACATAGCAAGACCCCGTCTCTACAAAAAAAAAAAAAAAAAAAAAAAAAAATTAGCTGGGCGTGGCAGCACACCTGCAGTCCCAGCTACTAGGGGGGATGAGGCAGAAGAATCACCTGAGCCCAGAAGGTTGCGGCTGTGGTGAACTATGATTCCGCCACTGCATTTCAGACTGGGCAGAGTCCTTGACCCAAAAAAATAAAAAATAAAAATAAAAATTGAGGGGCCAGGCACTGTGGGCTAACATCTGTAATCCCAGTTACTTAGGAGGCTGAGATGAGAGGATTGCTTGAGTCCAGGAGGTCGAAGCTGTGGTGATCTGAGACTGTGCAACTGCACTCCAGTGTTGGCAAGAGTGAGACTCTGACTCAATCAATCAAATAAAATAAAGTTTTTATCAGACAAATCCAATGAGAAAGAACAATGAAAATGTGTAATTTGTAAAATTCTTATTAATAGATGTTTCAAGTAAGACTGATGATTATGGCTCATAACTATCCTAGAGCAGTGCTAATAGAACTCTGATGATTAAAATAATCACTAGCTACACAAAGCTTCCAAGCATTTAAAATGTTGAGCTCACACAACTGAGAAATTGATTTTTAATAGTATTTAGTTTTAATTTATTAAACTGAAATAGCCACCTGTCTACTGGCTATTGCTCTGACAAAGCAGTTTTAGAAGATGTTGTTTCCACAGAAAATTTTCAAACCTCTAGGAATCAAGTCCACACATCACATTAAAAAACCACAGCCCCCAAAATGACTTTGCTCAAGGTAACAAAGATCATTTTACAAGTTAACAAAGCTGGACAATAAATGAACAAAAGGCAACAAAGTTCCACAGCAAGTAGTCCTGAAGCATGTGCTTATTTAAGACAAGCCAAAAGGTTTAAAGCAGAGCATTCCAAAATGATTTGCTGTCTTGGCTCCTGCTGCAAGTCAGTCAGTTACAGGCATTTCAAACCTTCTGGGTGCTGGATGTGACCTGGGCAGGTTGACTGACCATCCTAATCCTTGGAACTCAATATGCTATCCAAGTATTTTTCTATTCATGCATAACATGAAGGACACTGGATTAGAGAAAAGGATGGTTACCTCTCTGCTTCGGCTAACTTGTGACAAATACCTTGATTTAAGTGGGCATAGATGACCTCAGAATGGAAGGACAAAATACCTGTTTCTTGGGCCTTACCAGTAAGTGAACACTTCCAAGTGAAGTGTTCCCTAGAGCAGCTTCCTATCACATACCTAGATTTTGCAGTTTATAAACATTTCTCATACATACAATATCATATTCATTCCAACAGAAGTTAACTGTCACAAAATGTGACTTGGGGGTGGAGTGAAGCTTGATGTGCAAGAGAAACCCCATCCCAAACTGTAAAACTCTGAAACAAGACCAGGTTGGGTGAAGACAGTGTGAGGGAACACATAGATTGGCAGTCACTATTCATTTTCTCAGCTCAATTATCCTCTTAATAAATGCAAAGCCATTTGTCCCCTTAAAAACTGGTCTATACTGCTTTCCAATCATTTTGAGCCTCCTAGAAAAAAATTCTAAATTTGCCCAAAACAAGAATGCCACATCCCTAAAACTCTGCTTACCCATTAACATGCTATTGTTCACACTGTGCTTGTATCGAGTATTTTTTTGCTACTTTATACAAGTGAAGCACTATTAAACATGACTTTATACATGTCAGGGGATACACACACTTTTAACATCTGCATATTACAATTAATAGTGAAACACGAGGAAGGAACACTAGCAAATTCATAAAGAACATTTTTCCTAGTTAAAATAATCCTAACTTAGGTAGGGCATGTGTAAATACTAAAAATCAGAAGGCAGAACGTGAACATTTTAAACGTGAATGGTTGTATAAGAAGTTCCTACATGAACCAATGACAACCAGTCAAAAAAAAATTCTAAAGCAAACTTTTAAGAGTGCACTTAAACAAACCAATTAACCAAATTCCTTTTCCATTATTTAGATACTTCACAAAATTAAAAGGTATATGATAATGGTGAATTCAATTTGACTGCACCAGATCCACTATTAGAAGCAAATTTAGTTTTTGAAGTTTCAAAGTATTTTCCATTAGACTAACTTATTCATTTTAATTGGAGATGTATCCAGAATAGCTGGAAACTAGCCCCCTGGAAAAAAACTTTATTCTAGCATTAAGCCCTACGAAATTTCTTAAAAGACATGCCAAAACTTTTCCATAATTAGAGGCCTATCACATGAATCTGAGATATTGCCATTAAACTATTTTGTCAAGATAGTTTTATAGTGCTCAAATACTGCAGCATACATATTCTAAAGAAAAGCTCTGAAGGAAAAAGATGTATTATGTAAGCAACTTTCAAAGTTTCCAGATACTTAATGAAATTAACTTTCTAAAAATTCAGATGGCCAAATCTTAAATCTTGAAGCCAATCCTGTAGCTCTGACTACCTGAACAGAAATCCTACTGGGAGTCCAAGCGCAGTGGCTCACATCTATAATTCCAGCACTTTGGGAGGCCAAGGCTAAAGGATTTTCTGAGCCCAGAAGTTCAAGACCAGCCTGGGCAACATGGTGAGAGCTCATTTCTATAATAAATCAAAAAATGAGTTGGGTGTGGTGGTGTGTGCCTGTAGTTCCAGTTACTAGAAAGGCTGAGGCAGAAGGATCATCTGAGCCCAGCAGGTCAAGGCTTTGGGTGAGCTGTGATTGTGCCACTGCACTCCAGCCTGGGCAACAGACAAGATGAGATGATGAGACTCTGACTGACACTGACACACTGACACACACACACACACACACACACACACACACACACACACACACACACACCCTACCTCTACTGGGATACTGGAGTATGATACAGTTCAAAAAGCTCATATAGCTACATGTACTTTGCAACATTGTATGCCAAGTAACTTCCACAAAGGCCAATGTTTTAAGTCCTCTTAATGGTTTCCAAATAGTGTTGGTCTACAATAATTAATCTCAGGATTTCCGTGTCTAGTAGAACAAACTGTTGTTGATATGTAAGTATAAGACATTTCTGGAATGTGGAATTTTTTCCTGCCAATTTTACTAATTCTAGTCAAGAAACCTTTGGGACTAAATGTCTTTCTGAATTCAAGTTTCCCAGATTTTAGAATAAAGTAGTATATATACTTTATATATATTATGTAATACTCTCAAAGAGAATATGAGTCAGCACCCTGTAATCACAGTATTTCTGCAGCAAAATTCAGTAATATTAGCCCTAAATAGGCTAAGTAAAGGTAAAAATAGCCTCAAATCAGCACAGATTCAGGTCAAGTTTCCCATATTAGTTTAGGTCACAACAAAGAAGCTACAAAAATTTTAAGGTCTTTTTAGATTTCAAAATTTTATGAACATGGAGTTGTGGACCTGTAGCTTTATAGCATGTGGACCTGTAGCTTTATAGCAAACATTAAGTACTAGAGTTTTGTTTAACATGATATACATTGTACCTGGGCATAATAAATTTAGGAGTCAGTTTCAAGAGAGGATCCCAGAATTTGCAGAATAATAAATACTTTTAGCTTCTATCTGCTCCTATTCGCACTCCCCCAAAAGGAGGGGGCACTGTGGACTTTCCCAGTCCTACAATATTAATTAATCTAAAGACTACTTTTCCCTGATTTGACAGAAGCATTCACTACTATATCAGCTCACTGATATCAGTCTCTCAAGTCTCTAAGAGGAAACATCACTAGAAATATTAAATATAATGCAAATTTCCATTAAAGCAAGAGACTTAAAGAAGGTTTATCCTTTATCATGGTCTTCCTCAAAAGATGAAGCTTGTTCTTAAATTTCCAGCTTAGAATCTATTCATTACTATGATGGCAACTAGACTCCACCCCCCAAAAGGTTTTAACTCTCCAAGTCACTTTGGGAGAAAAACATCAGCTACGTGGAAGTAGGACATGTGGACTAACAAAAATCAAACAACACCCTTCGTACTAAGATGGTGACAATCTTGCTTCTTTTTAATATGCATACAAGCCACCTGGATAAAATGCAGATTCTGATTTAGGTTTGGGGAGAGCTGAGAGTCTACATTTCTGTCGTAATGCAGCTCACCTAAAGACTAGACTATAAAAAAACTGTTCCAGTCCAACTTTATTTTATATATGGGATTTTAAAAATAAGCATTTGCTCAAATTTACATAGGTAGGAGAAAACCAGTATGGGAAACCCTCCAGTGAGCACTCTAAGGCATAACTTTCAAGAAATCCTACTATTGTTTTTCCTTCTCTTTAAACTTAAAATTCTAAAAAATTTTTAAAAGTCTAAAATTCTAATTTGCATTAACATCAAATAAATTTTAAAGGTTTTCTTGAACATACTCAAATGAAGTAGAGCAAACATTTTTATCCAATAGTCTGTTTAACAAGCTCAGTCTAAGGAAACACTAAATTGATACCTTCAGCTTTCCTGAAAATTTCTAATGCTATTATTTCAAGTCTCTAGTCAACTTAAAAAATCCAAATTTCAACACCAAGAACTCTATATACTACAAATGTTTTAAATGGACCAACCACACAAATCTAGCAGCTCAAATTCAGTTTACTGTGGAATTGTATTTTGCACATGGGCTCAAATTCTAAAGTTGATTCCATACACAGAAAACCAAGTATAGTCAAAAAGTATCCAAGAAAATCTATTTAGGAAGTGGTATACTGGGAGACATATATATCATCTTACAGTAATTCCTCTAAAAAATAATCAGTTTTCCTTACCAGCCGAGTATTATACAAAATAATTTCATGAAAAAGAATATAAACTCTAGAAAATCACACTGAGTCTGATGTTCATTAATCAGAAAATAAGATTAAGAATAAACAAGATGTTCATTAACCAGAAATATAAGAGCCAAAATTCATTTTTCAAATCCCATGCTCAAGGGTATAGCTTTACTTGAACAGATGAGAGTAGAATCTTTTGCTCTATTTAAAAAGTCCGATTTATTTCTGATGAAGCCCAAATATCTGAATCCACCAACTAAGTCAATAGTTGAAAGATCTTAAACCCCAAAATCCCTCTTCAACTTATATTACATTAAAATCTGGACTAATATCGCCTAAAACTTATCCTGCAATACACTTAAATATAGTAATATTTTTGTGTATTCACAATAAGGACAACTAAATCAGTGAAGTCTGTAACCTGAAATCGTCACGTCTCCTTTTTATAACCTTTAAAAGAGATTTAAGGGTCACTATACTTGAAGTAAATACAATTTGAATTTTGAGAAATACTGAGTAATACAGTACTCTTCTTCAATTTTGCAAGACCTCCCTACAGGTGTGAATACTCACATGGACAAGTTGGGAGATGGAACCCCCCTATCATCAGCTAGGTTCCCAAGGTGGCTCAGCGTTGAAGTCGAACTGCTCTCTATACAGCACTTCTCCTAGGCCCTCTGGGTAGTTGTATACTTGGTCAGAAAGTTCGCCCTAAAAGAAAGAAATACAAGCAGCAGAAGATGGTCATATGCTTAAGAAATGTTAGAATGGCTTAAAAGTGAACTGTAGAATAAGCACTAGCTTTAACAGAGTATTTCACTGAAGTCACATTACACAAATGATGTCTTCAGAGGGTTTCTCACAATACCAAGAACTTCACACAGTAAACATTGCCAAGCTGTCGCACTACAAAATTCAGAGCTTGACATCATGGCCATAATACCAAGTCATTTTTATCGACTTATTCATGAGGTCCCAGCCTTCATCTAATTTCATTTTTGTCCTCCAAAACCCCCAAATTTTAAGTGGCCTAAAATTTTAAAATGTCCAAGTACCCCTACCAACCTGGTGTATATGCAAGACTTTATATGCATAATGCTCAAGCAAGATCTAGTACCAAAGACTCTTTTACTCCTCAAATTCTTCACTTCAGACTTAAAATTCCACCACAACACCAAAATGAAAGAGATTTTATGACTTAGCTAATACATTATGTATCTGAAAATAACTTCTAAGAACTACCATATACTATTATATGGCAAGTAACCTCTTACGAGTCATCTCATATCTAACCTATTTAGATTTACTTCTGTCTGTTATCACTAGGAGCATATAAATGCTTGACACACTATGCAAAATGCTAGAAAAATTTCAGTTACCATTCATTATGGTTTGACTGGAAGGACTTATCCCTGAGCTAAAACACTATACCTGTATTTCTTTCTGAATTCAGTGGTTACTGATTAAAACTAATACAGTCTGCCAGCATTTGCTAAAAAGGGTGGTGAGAAAGAAACCAGAAATATTATAAAACTAGAAATCGTAAGAGTTTGAGGGATTTCAGAAGCACTCTAAGACATACCTAAAAAGCATATCTCACCTCAACCAGGATCAAGGCATCTTTGAAGGAGGTAAAATGCTCCTTCTATCAAGTAGGGGAAACTGATCACACTCACAATGACACTTATGGATGATGAGGAAAGAACCCATACCACATGCAATGATGATTATAATCTTAGATTCTAAATGTACTTACTACTCTACAACAAACTTTCTTCCCACACCAAGATAAGTTTAAAAACAAATAAAAAGTCAACTTATGCTGGGGACAGTACATTCTCAACTTTCCCGAGAAATAGGATTTACATTATTCATCTTGTCCCAATACATATTTTGCTCCCTAATGCAATCCAGGAGCAATGATGTGAAACAGTAAGAACACTGAACTCCACACATTCCAGAATGTTCAGTGAGGACTCTAAAACATTTTGATTTTAAAAATATATATACTAATAGGGAATGAAGGTCCCCAAATTTGAAAGGCACATTTTAGTAGAAAAATATACGAGAAAGGTCAGGCACAGTGGCTCACACCTATAATCCCAGCACTTTGGGAGGCCAAGGTGGGAGGATTGCTTGAGCCCAGGAGTTTGAGACCAGCCTGGGCAGCATACCAAGACCTCACCTCACAAAAAATTAAGAAAAAATTAGTCAGGTGTGGTGGCGCATGCCTGTAGTCCTATTCCAGAGACTGAAGTGGAAGGATCCCCTGAGCCTAGGAGTTTGAGTCCAGCCTGAACAACACTTCAAGACTGTCTCAAAAGGAGAGAAAGAGAGAAAGAAGGAAGGAAAGAGGGAAAAGAAATGGAGTACATAGGGTAAGCAGGACCCTGTTTACACACAGGACAGATGGAATGCTTATCCGGACAATAATGATGAAGCATAGAAAAGGTTAAATGGAAATGTGAAGAAAAAGCAGTATGAAAAAAGGTAAATTATTCTTAGAATGGTATGTGAAAACATTTCTATCACATTCCTTAAAAATCATTCAGAGAATTTCTCTAACTACACCTTAGAGAATAGCATAGGAAGGACTACACTTGACTGAGTGAGCAAACCAGTAGGACACTGAAAACCTTCTACCACTTTAATGATAACTATTCAAAATTTGGTATCTCAAAATTATCAGTATTCCTCTGAAAATACATTACCTTTACCAATGGTTTTTAAAGTTTCTCTGTAGTACTTGTTCTAAAAACTTCAAACCTAAGTCAAATCAAGAGGGGGAGAAATCAGATAAATCCGAGTGGGGAGGATTATTATGCCAGATACCTGAGCAAGTAATTCTCTAAACTGTGGTGGTCACAAAAGGAAAGAGAAGACTGAGAAACTGTCATACACCAGAAAAAACTGGGGGAGACATGACAATTAAATACAGTGTGGCAACCTGGATTGGATTCTGGAACATTAGAAGGGACATTCAAGAAAAGCTGGTGAAATTCAAAGACAGTCTGTAATTTAGTTAATAGTACCAAAGTCAGTTTCTTAGATTTGACAAATGTACCATGATAATTTAAGCTGTTACTAAGTAAACTGAGCGAGAAGTATGCAGAAACTGTATCTTTGTAACTTTTCTGTAGAAACAATCTACTGATAAATGTAACACGGATAAATGTTCAAAAAATGTGCTGAGTTAAAGAAGCCTTTTACACAAAAGAACGCGTACTGTATGATTCCACTAATATGGAAATTCTACAGCAGGCGAAACTAATCAGCAAAATGAACCATTTTTTTTTCCCCCTTAAAAAACCAGAACCATGGTTGCTTCTAAGTGAAATGGGAGTCTGAAAGAACAAGAAAAAATTCTGGGTCACACAGCTGTATTTCTGCCAAAACTCATCAAATGGTATACTTAAGATTTGTGAGTTTTAAAAGTATGTGAATTTTACTCCCACCAAATTAAAAAAAAAAGTAAACACTAATGAGCTCTATTTAATGATATATACATACTAAAGTTGGAGCAGCAGAGTGTTTTAGTGTCTCCAACTTACTTTGAAATGCACTGAAAAATTAGAAAAGGCAAATATAGCAAATTGTTAATTGTAAAATCTAGGGGAAGATACAAGTCTTTCACCTTCTATGCTGGAAAATGTATATGTAAGATCTCAGGAAAGAAAGGCACTGATCGCTTGATTTCATTTATCACAGCACCTGTAATCATTCATTTAGGAGTCAGTCTTTCTTACTCAATGTAAATTCCTCAGAGCTTATTTGACCAACATGTGCACGCTCTCATGTATGTAAGAGAAATGAAAGAATTAGAGCCTCTCTAGACAGACAATCATTTCTACCAGGCTTAGTCCACATCAGCCTTGGCCGAACACACAGCAACTCTCTCTGGAGTCCTTAAGATTCCCACCCTAGCCTAGAGACCTGGAACGGTCGGGGACGCAGAACTTAACGCACCCCAGATGCCACCGCAAGACCCAGTTAAACCTGCTGGAACATCGTGGGGGTGCAAACTACGTCCCCGACCGTTCCAGGTCTCTGCACCAGCAGCCTCCTCTGAGAACCGCAGGTTAGGCATACATGCCGCGCAAGGGTTAGAACACGTCACCACCATTAACTGGCAGCCCGGACGGTGCCTGATAAGCCTCGGAGCCTGAGCCTACTCTACCCCTGCCGTTCTCCCTCCTGCTGCCCAGGAATCGTGGCGCGGACGGCAAAACGAAGCCATGGTGACTAATCCTCGGGCTCCAAAGGGTGACCGGGGTGAGTGAAGGCGACCTGACCCAATCAGGAGCGCCGCAGGGGCGGAGCAGCAGCCCCCAGGCTTCCCGGAGGGGCGAAGGGCCTCTCGCTCGCTACCTGACACCGGGGCTTCCCCGCCGCCCGGTGGCCGGCGGCGTCAACTTTCCTCCACCAGAGGGGGACCGCGCTCCCCGCAGCCCCCAAGAATCCCACTTCCTCCGCAGCTGTCACCAGAGGCCCGCGCGGGCCCGCCCCGCTCCATTCATCCCCGGGACCCGGGCCGTTGCGGCCCCGGCGCCGCCCGCCCGCCGGCCCCGGGGAGGCCACGGGGGCGGCGCGGGGCCCGGGCCGCGGGACCCCGGCCCCTCAGGGCTGCGGCGGGCCCCCTCCCCGGAAACAGCAATGCACCACGGGAGAGGGGTGGGGGCGCACGCCGCCAGGAGGGGCCGGCGACCCCCGGCCGCGAGAGCCCCGCGCGCCGCCACGGGCCCACGCGCACGCCCCCTCGCCCCAGCCGCTGCGGCTCCGGCTCCGCCGAGCGCCTGCCGGCCGCCCGAGGGTCCCGAGGCGCGGCCCGCCGCCGCCGGAGGCACCGCCAGCCGCCACACACGCCGCCGTCCGCCATGTTCGAGGCGGCCGGCCGCCGGGCGCTGCGGGGACGTCCGGGGGAGGGCGGCGGGCCCAGCCGGGGCCACCCGACCGGCCCCCGCGGCCGCCCCACGTCCCGGCCCCTCCCGCGCCCCTCGGTGGGTACTCACGTGAGATAACGGCCCAAAGAGTCGGGTAAAGCGTCTTCTCTTTTTCGGCGGAATTTTTAAAGAGGGATGTGGTTACCTTGAGCAGAAATACCCAAGGCGGCCTGGGCCATAGGCTGCGGGGGCGACGTGGGGGGAAAGCGCGGCACCGACACCAGCTGTGCAGCAGTGGCGGCGGCGGCCGGAGGAGAGAAATGGGACAGCGCGGGTGGAGGAAGGCGCAGGCTGGGTGGGGAGAGGATCCGGCCTCGTCACACTGCAGAGCAGCAGAGCGAGAAAAGATGAGAAGAGGCAGAGAAGACGG
Source organism: Cephalopachus bancanus (assembly GCA_027257055.1). Classification (NCBI taxonomy): domain Eukaryota; kingdom Metazoa; phylum Chordata; class Mammalia; order Primates; family Tarsiidae; genus Cephalopachus; species Cephalopachus bancanus. The sequence goes on from JAPVLO010000146.1 coordinate 320,945, forward strand.
CGGGAGGAAAAAACGGAGAGCCGCGGCCGCGAGAGGAGCCAGAGAGTGTGAGAAGGCGGTGCCGGCGACGCCACTATTTATAGCAAGGGGCGGGGCCTGGTGACGTCACAACCGGCCCGGCGGCCGCGCGCGCGCGCGGGGCGGAGTCGGCTGCTGCCCGGAGAGAAAGGAGGGGGCGGAAGAGGAAGGAGGGCTGAGCCCAGGAGCGAAAGGGGAGGGGGCGGTGCGCCGCCGGGTCGTGCAGGTGCAAAGCGGCCGGCCGCTTCCCGCCCTCCCGCCTCCCGCTGCGTCCTGGCTGGCCGAGGGCCGGCCGCGCGGACGCGGGCGGGGCAGAGGGGAGGCGGCCAGGCCCGAGCTGCGCGCCCTTCGCCCCCGCCCCTCGGGCGCCTGCGCTTACGCCCGCGGCGGGCCCGGCGCGTGGTGGGTTGGGCCTGTTCCCGGCCGGCGGCGTCTGGAGGGCGGTTCTGGGTCAGAGGGGGCGCGACCCCTGCACTGCCGGGAGTGGGTGTGGGCGAAGCCTGGGGGCGCTATCGCCGAAGCTTTCGGCGTCGAGGTCACTTGGCCTGGTGGGGACTGTGTTCTGCGCTCGGGGACCGTCCTCCCAGGGCGAGGCTCCAGCTCTCCCGGGTGCGGCGCGCCTCGTGGCCCGGAAAGGTCGGCCCCGTGTTCGGTGACCGCGTGAAAATGTCCCTAGTGCTCGTACGTGACAAAGTGGTGCAGTGGGAGTTTTGTAAAGGAATATGGCTTTTAGGTCTTCCCTCTGAAAAGGATCGGTGCAGTCAGTTCCAGTCCTTATGCATGCAGGACCAGTGCTGGGGGGGGGGGTTCTTATGTTACAAGAGCACGTGACTTTAATCCCCCAGGTCTGGTTTTCGCAGTCATTTTAATTTTTCTACTCCAAAACAGACTTTTTGACTAGCAGGCCTAAAGTGATCCACACGGCTCTTAATTTATTCCCATCTTTTTTATATGTCTTAGCACTAGTGATCAGAGACCTTGAGTCCTCCCAGGCAAACGCTCTGCTCAACAGCACAAATGAAATATGTATTGGCACACCCCTCCGAAGAGAGGATCTTTGAGATTAACAGCCCGACTTTGTTTTCCCCTTTCATTCTTCCCCACCCTCTATGTACTTTGTGAGCAGCACTGTGGTTGATTAATAAATCATCAAAAGGGAAAGGAAGGAGAGCCTTCCTGACTGGAAAGCCAGGGTATCTTGTGAAGCTGAAATTCTCTCAGATGAGGGTGTTGGGTAGAAAGCAGGAGCTGGGGACTCTTCTGATTTCGATTTTCCATATTTTGTTCTGCTATAGTCACTTTCTCTTTCATTTCTTAAATGTTCTGTTCTATTACGAACATTTAAAAGTATGGCCATTTTACTAGACCCTCTGACAGAGGAAGGAAAACTAGAGATGGATACATTGCTTGAAATCTTGCTTACCCTCTAGCAGGGGAAATACGACAACTACATAAAATACCTAAATTGTTGACATAAATAGATACAATGCTACAAGGAACCTCCTGGAAGGAAGAAATGATTGCAGGTAAGTGAGAGAAAGCCTGCTGGGAAAAAGTACTGTGACTTTGAGAAAAGACGTACCAGACAGGGGTGTTTCTGTTGGGTCATTTTGAGAACAAGATGTTCTGGGCAAGGTAAGCAGATGAGAGAAGGCACAGAAATGGGTGGATTTAGAGAATTGTGAGTGGGCTTTCCGGTTCCAACTTAAAGAAATGAGATTGAAAAGGTAGATTAGGGTGAGATCAAGAAGGGATTAGAACTTGGACTTTATTCTAGAACCACTTAAACAGGAACGTGATATTCTTAAAATATGTTTTCAGCCAGGTGTAGTGGCTCACACCTGTAATCCCAGCACTTTGGGAGGCCAAGGCGAGAGGATCGCTTGAGCCCACAAGTTCAAGACCAGCTGAGGCAACATAGTGAACTCTTATCTCTACAAAAAATTTTTAAAATGAGCCAGGCCTGATGGTATATGTGCCTGTAATCCCAGCTACTTGAGAGGCTGAGGGAGGAGGATCATCTGAGCCCAGGAGTTTGAGGCTGCAGTGAGCCATGATCACACCGCTGTACTCCAGCCTGGGCAACAGAGTGAGACCCCCCCCCCCCAAAAAAGGTTGTTTTTAAAAAATCACCCTGGTATCAGTGGATGGGATTAGAAAAAGAAAGTTTGGAAGCGAAGGAAACTCTTAGACAGCAGTGTTTTTAAAAAAGTACTATGGAATTCAAAATGGATGTGAGGGAAAAGGCATAGAAAGAAGAGAGATAAGCTTGACTTTCAAGGGAAATGAGAACGTGCTAAATGATTTGGGGATACCATGTTTATCAACGGAGAATTCTGGATCTGTGAACAAAGGTAGAATGACCCAGTTTGGAGAGAATAAGATGAGGCTGCTTTGAGCAAAAAGAGTTTGAGTGAAGAAATATCCAGGCAAGGATGGTCCAGAGGCCTCTGGAAATGGGGAGATCTGGAGCCCTTTGTGTATTTGGAAACCTTTCCTATAGACAAGATAATTAAGGAATCATTGGAGTATACAGGAAAAGGAATATAAGCACAGGACTTAGAAAAATGTCAGAGAGAAGAGACAGCAGCAGAGAAGACTAAGAGGACCAGTCAAAGAAATCGAGAGTGACAGTCAAGGAAGGGGATGCTTATCCCAAAATGGATGAGTGTTCAAGGTCGTCATGTCCCTCAAACAGGATGAAAGGGGGATTCTGATTTTGGCAAGTGGTAGTCATTGGTAAACTGCAATCTCATCTTAAGAAGTTTGGATTTTCATCCCAAAGGCATAGGGAAAACTTTCAATCATGGCAGTGATTTGCATTTTAGGGAAGGGAAAGGGGAGAACATATGGGTGGAAAGAAGAAGGACTATAAGTTTGTGTCGGAGAGAACACATGGGAAGCCATTCATGGTGAAGGGCCTGAAAAGAATTTATTCATGACCTTGAACTGGGTAATTTTATTGGAGTAGGAAGAACAGAAGATATAGAGCATTTGAGTGAGGAGCAGCTGTAGTGAAGTTGGTGAATGTTGACCACTCTTTAAGTGGACTAGGGCCTAATCCAATGTTACTTACACCATGAAGCAATTCAACATCTTTTTTAAATTAAAACTGTGGGATTAGTGTTTGTATATTCAAATTTAAAGAATAATGCTACTTTTTTGGGTATTTTTTTGAGTCAGAGTTACTCCATTGCCCAGGCTGGAGTGCAGTGGCATGCTCATGGCCACCTCAGCCTCAACCTGCTGGACTCAGGCAATCCTTCCTCCTTGGCGATCCAAGTAGCTGGAACCACAGGCGTGCGCCACCATGCCCAACTCATTTTTTGATTTATTATAGAGACGAAGTCTCGCCAGGTTGCCCAGGCCAGTCTCAAACCCCTGGACTCAGGCAATCCTCTTGCTTCTGCCTCCCAAAGTGCTGGAATTGCAGGCATGAACCACTGCACCTGGCTAATGCTAGCTTTTAATGAATATAATACAATCTTGAAAACTGTACTACACTGGGATAGATAACATAGTATGTAACTTTAATAGAATGATAGCTATCTAATGAGAACAGCACATTTAATTGTGTTTGGAGCTTGAGGTTTTTGTTATTTTGCCAAGTCAGGTTACTCATACACAAATATACAGGTAGTGCCAGCAAAAATATTATCATTAAATACAGAGCCCTAAGATAAAATGATATGATACCATTCACACTTAGATCATTCTGATCTGTTGATTCAAACCCATTTGATTTTGTGCCAACAGATATAAAGATTGAATAAATTAGATTATTAATAAAGGTAAATTACTCAAAAATAATAGATAATCCTAATATTACCAACCTATATTAGAAATCTCATATAGTCACATATATAAAACTGACATGTGTAAAGAGTCCACTGGTAATCAAGAGTAAAAATCCTAGCTTAATGGGTGCTGTGGTTTGAATGTGCCCTCCCAAAAAGCATGTGTTGGAAACTTAATCTTCAATGTAACAGTGTTGGGAGGTTGGCCTTAATGAGAGGTGATTAGTCCCTGAGAGCACAGTTGATGGATTAATGCCAGGAGGAGGTTTCTTACAAAAGGGCGAGTCCAGTCCCTCTGCTCTCTCTTTCTCTCTCATCCTCTCTTTATCCTTCCACCACAGGATGAAACAGTAAGAAGGCCCTCACCAAACACTGGCCCTTGATCTTGGACTTCCCAGTCTTCAGAACTGTGAGCCAATAAATATATTTTAGTATAAATGATGAAGTCTGTGGTATTCTGTTATAGAAGCACAAAATGGACTGAGACAATGGGAATGTTCAATGAATTTTTATTGCTAAGATCAATTCTCAGAGTATTCCTTGTTATAGAGAAAACCAAAATATGTAGGTTTTTGAATAGTTGAAGCATTCACATTTCAAAACATGATATTCTAGCTATCCACCATATCTTTTTGTGTGCTGATAACCTTTCTAGAAAGATGACTTGCTTATTAAGATTCTAATTTTATAGTTTTTATAGTACTTATAGACTAGTAAAAGTGTTTCCAAATTACTTTGCAGGGCACAGCATTTAAATTATATGCCATTCTGTCTTTTAACTGAATACATATAGAGAGTATAATAAATACTTCTTTATTTGTTGAGTATCTGTTATTAAAATCCTTTGGGGCAATTTTTCTTCTTTGTAAAAACTTGCCCATGGCAGATCTTTCTGCTATGAATCTTCCTTTTTCCATTTTCTCTTTTTCTTGCTAATAAACTTTGTTTTAAAACTTTAGAAAGGCAACCCCCTTGGATCCCCTCCTACTGTGGGAGCTTTTCTGTCCTTTCAATAAATCTTGCTTTAAAAAAAAAAAAACTTAAAAAAAAAAGTGCTTTGGAGTTGTCATTTCTTTACCTGGGTTGATTTTCACCTCAAACAAGAAATCACTTGATTTAGTTTTAATTTTATTGTCATGTTTAATTTTTTTCAAAAAATGTAGGACTAGGTCAGTAGGATTGGTTATATGGCGCTCCAGTCTAGACATGTCCTGCATATCTTTGTCCACAGGATAATTTAACCTGCAGAGTTACCAGGTTTTCCAGGTATGAGGGAAAAGAAAAAAAGCCTTTATCTATTTTCATTTCAATGGCTATATACATCATTAGATGTGGGTCAGCATTTGACCTCTCTTGAATGACTTGAAGGCTTCTGCAATAAGCAAATCATAAGCAATACACTGACGTCTTTTATTACTTCCAGAAACAACAAATTACTCTCAATTTAACATGACTGGCTTAGAAACCTACGTAAGAGGCTAAAGCTATAATCCAGTTTTACAAATTAAATGTAACTTAGATGATTAGAATAATCAATGGACATGAACCGTGAGTTTGCTCCTTATATCTTTGTGTAATCCTTGAAGTTAGGAAATCCTTGGAAAATGAAGTTCATTTTCACTTGGTGCCATATATTATCTGATAACAGCATATTGTTTGTTGAGTAATATATAGTGAGATAGGTTTATATCTTTCTATCTCATATAGCTGCCTGGCAGATAGCCCAAAATTTTTGGTTAAGGCCTTAGAAAATAAGAACTTGAGATCAAGTCTTGTTAAGTTTGAATTGTGGTTTACTCTATATCTGTCAATATCCTAATCTGGATGCTGTGTCATGAGCTAGTTCTGCTTCCTAAATGATTGTTAATAACAGTAACTTCAGGCTACATTTTATATAATGAGACTTTAAAATTACTTTGTCATTTAATTTGAAGTTTTGCAAGTCTGCTTGTAAACATTGATATCAATCTAAATCTGTTTTATCTGATTTTGATTGGAAGGCGAAAAGTCTATGTAAGTAAGATAATAAAATATTTGTTTTTATCAAAATAGGAGGAAGAAACAAATGGTTTGCTTTCACAAGCATAATCTTTTTATGTCTGACTCTAAAAGTTCATCAATCACCTAGTATAATAGCAGTTGATTATAGTTCATAGTTAATAACAGTTAAAAGACTAACTATAAAAGACTGACTATAAATAGTTAATAACAGTTAAAAGACTCTGAGGTTTACTTGGCTAAGTGACTGAACTACAAACCACCTCCATTTATTTCCAAAAATGCATTTTTTGAAGGCTTTTTCCCTGCCAGCCCCTGAGTTCCATTGCGAGCTGTCATCTTAACTGGGCCTCCCCCGCCATAGTAAATGGCATAAGGGCTGACAACTTCTTACCCAATCTTGATGGCCAGGGCAGCTCAGTGATTGGCACATGGTTGATTCAGACCATTCTTTTCCTGAGATTTTTCTGTTTAAAAGTGGTTGCAGAAAGGAGGACTTGAAGAGAGAATCATTTCTTCTGTTACTCAAGCTATGACAACATGAACCGGTAACTGCCAGTAACCAGGGTCCCAAAAGAAACCTATGTGAGAAGATGCAGCCAGTGCTCATCATGATGAGTGGCAGGTCAGCATTCCAGTTGTCCCTTTCTTCTTGATCTTCAGTTGTACAAACAAGGAAACTTCTTTTTCCTGTCTAAGATAGGTCCAGCTAGCTTTCTGTCACTTGCAATGAAGAGTCCAGGCCTACGCTAGATAGAGAAATAAAAGTCTTTACTTAGGCTCAGAAAATCAATTGTACAAGTACAAGACAGGAGAGGTCTGATTGTTCACTAAATAGTATTTAGATATGTTAATTGACCACAAGCTTGCTATGAACCAACAGAGACATAGAATTGCTTAAAAGCAAACACAAAACTTGAATGCAATTTGGATTGCATTAGTAGAAGTATAGGACAGAAGGGAGGGCACAGTTTGGCTTACAATGTTTGGTCAGACCTCAACTGTAGCTTTTCTGTTTTAGGAGAAAGTTTTGTTGTGGTAATTTTATTTTATTTTTGGGGGAAGGTCAGTGTTTTACTCTGTCACCCAGGCTGATGTGCAGTGGCACAATCACAGCCACCACAGCCTCGACCTGCTGGGCTCAGGTGATCCTTCTGCCTCATCCTTCCAAGTAGCCAGAACTACAGGCACATGCCACCATACCTGGCTAATTTTTTGATTTATTGTAGAGACAAGGTCTCGCCAAGTTGCCCAGGCTGGTCTCAAACCCCTGGACTCAGGCAATCCTCTTGCCTCTACCTCCCAAAGTGCTGGGATTACAGGCATGAGCCACCATGCTCGGTTGAAATTTTCTACTTGGCATGTTGTACAGGAGAATGAAAACTAGATCACTTGGAGAAGGCCATAAAGGTGAGGAGATCAAGAAAGAGTGTTGATAGGAATGATAAAAATGCTAGAGAGATTGAAAAAAACAACATAAGGAAACTGAAGAAAAGTAAAAACAAAAGCTACCGTTTTAAAGTACCAAGTACCAGGCACTATGCTAAAGTACTTTATATAATTATTTAATACATCAATAAACTTGACAGGTAGTTCTTATGATGCCCATGTTACAAATAAGAAAACAGTACAGTGAGGTCATCTAACTCCTTCACGGTCACCCAGCTAAACAGAGAATCCAGATTCATCTCCAAAGGAGTCTAGCACCAAGACCAAGCTTCAGCCCCTCAGCTCTATTGCCTTTTTGGATAACTTTCTTTCTTTCTTTCTTTCTTTTTGAGTTGGAGTCTCACTCTGTCACCCAGACTGGAGTGCAGTGGCCGCTCCCGGCCACCGCAGCCTCGACCTGCTGGGCTCCGACGATCCTTCTGTCTCAGCCTTCCAAGTAGCTGGAACTACAGGCATGCACTACCACACGGCAAATTTTTTAATTTTTTGATTTATTGTAGAGATGAGGTCTCGCCAAGTTGCCCGGGCGGGTCTTGAACCCGTGGGCTCAGGCAATCCACTCACCTCAGACTCCCAAAGGCGCGGGATTACAGGCTGAGCCACCGAGCCCAGCTTGGATAACTTTCATTACAGAATATGTCAGACTCTGACAGGTACATGGAAGAAATCACTGTGTCAGTACAGACAGAGGAGCTAGGACCAGTGAGTTCCCTTAGTCCAACAGGCTAACTTGTTTCTCTCTCTGAGTTTCCACGAGGTTTGGTTTGTGTCTTACCTACAGCCCTTTTAATTTCTTGTCTGAGGTTGTTATAATTATTGTCTGAACCTTGTGAATAAGATAGTAAGCTTCTTTAGGGCAAGGACTTTGATTCTTTTTTTCAAATCTCACAGATCAGTCAGTACAGTGCCTTGTGCATAGACCTCTGTGACTTCCTAGCAGTGAGTAAACTGAGTGCAATTGGATATCGCATGGAGCAGAAAGCTATCTTGCCACTGGATTTGTTCAGAGATAAAGAGATGTCTGCACTGGGAGGATGTTGGACCAGAGGGACACCTTACACATTTTCCTTCCTTTACCATGATGTAGAAATGCAACATATTTGTTGCTATTCATTATATATATATATATATATATATATATATATATGTAGTGTGTGTGTATATATACAGAGAGGGCACCAAAAAAATATATATACATTTTAAGAAAGGAAAAAAACTGTATTAAAATTGTAATACTCAATATATACTGATAACAAAAGATGAATACAAGTCATGTTTGACCTCTGCAATTAGGCATTGCTACCATAATTCAATTCAGCTTTGGGAAGTAATACATAGATAACATCCCTTAAGATGTGTATACATTTTTTTAGCACCCCTGGTGTATGTGTGTGCGTGTGTGTACACACACACACACACACACACACACACACACGTTTTTTTTTTTTTTTTTTTTTTTTAGTCAGTGTCTCACTCTGTCACCTATGCTGGAGTGCAGTGGCATGATCATGGCTCACCACAGTTTTGAACTCCTGGGCAGTTCAGGTGTTCCTTCTTCCTCAGCCTCCTGAGTAGCTGGGACTACAGGCACATACCACCATGCCTGACTAATTTTCTTTTATAATTTTTGAAGAGACAGGGTCTCCCTATGTTGCCTAGGCTGGTCTCAAACTCATAGGCTCAAGTGATCCCCCTGCCTTGGCCTCCCAAAGGGCTGGGATTACAGGCATGAGCTACCGTGCCTGATCATATATTTTTAGAAAGAATGTAGCATTATTTTAACTTTAAATTGGGTGATTACATATTAACATATGAAGAAGTTTTTTTTATATCTCTGCTTCTTCATGCTAAAATTGTAATGCTTTTTAATCTGTGATTGACCATTTTATTGATTTTTCCTCCTCCCCAGGGAAATCAACGGCCAACAATAGAAAAAAATATGCCTATTATAATTTGAGAGGAATTTATGCATTTTAAATTTTAGTCATGAAAGTGAAAATGAAATGTCAAAAATTGGGGTGTTTTATGAAGAGTGCTGTTCTAAGAAAGTGAATAAATAGAAAATGAGGGACACTCTAGGAGTTTAACATCAAGAATGCTTTAAAATCCATCTCAGGACCAGGCTCGGTGGCTCAGCCTGTAATCCCAGCACTTTGGGAGGCCGAGGCGAGTGGATTGCCTGAGCCCGCGGGTTTGAGACCTGCCCAGACAACTTGGCGAGACCTTGTCTCTACAATAAATAAAAAGCTAGCCGGGCATGGTAGTGCGTTCCTGTAGTTCCAGCTACTTGGAAGGCTGAGGCAGAAGGATCGACGGAGCCCAGCAGGTCGAGGCTGTGGTGGCCGGGAACGTGCCACTGCATTCCAGTCTGGGCAACGGAGTGAGACTCCAACTCAAAAAATAAATAAATAAGTAAAAATAAAAATAAAATCCATCTTAGACATTGTTCTTCGTACAGAAAACAATGGTGCTTAACAACAAATCCAGCTGCCAGCAAAGCCCTTGAGTGGGAGATGGTTTAGTGCAAGCAGGTTCGTGGAGGTATGCCTCTTGCTTCCTGGGCACCAAAACCCACTGGTGGCAGACTTACAGGGCCATGGAGCACTGGGATCCAGCATGTGGCTACTAATAGCACAACAAAATAATAGACTAAACCTTTTTATTGTCAGAGAACAATGGGCAGAACATCAAAATCAATATTCTTCTGAACAGGATGAGCTGGTGTTTCTCAGGGTCTCTCATTGTTGCTTGCTCCTGCCCTCTGGTTGCTTAGATTTTGGGGAGTCTGGTTAGATGGGTCAGACAGCCATCTGAGCCTTCTGACAGCCTCAGAGAGCAAGCCAGATGTGCAGGGGAGGCTGTGGACAGCATGCTCCACAGTGATGACCTTCCTGTGTGGAAAGAAGCCTTGGAAAACCTTTCTAATGTTCTGTCATTTTTGCCACTTTGGAAGACTGCCAAACCTGCGTATTTGAAGTGCATCCATATGATTCATCCTAAGCATCCAGAATGCCAAATCTATAAATAAAGAAAGCAGGAAGGTTCTAGAATGTGAAGCAAATATAGGGTCTTCAAAGCCCCCAGAATTATTCATATCAACAATAAAAAATAAAACGACAGCCGGGCTCAGTGGCTCAGCCTGTAATCCCGCGCCTTTGGGAGGCTGAGGTGAGTGGATTGGTTGAGCCTGCAGGTTCGAGACCCACCTGGGCAGGCCAGACATCATCTCTACAATAAATCAAAAAATTAGCCGGGCGTGGTAGCACGCACCTGTAATTCTGGCTACTTGGAAGGCTGAGGTGGAAAGATCGCCGGAGCCCAGCAGGTCGAGGCTGCGGTGGCCGGGAGCGGCCACTGCACTCCAGTCTGGGCGACGGAGTGAGTGAGACTCCAACTCAAAAAAAATAATAAAATTAAAAAAAATAAAAATAAAAAAATAAAACGAGGACAGGAACGGTGGCTCACACCTGTAATCTCAGCACTTTGAGAGGCCAGGGTGAGAGGATTCTCTGAGCTCAAGAATTGGAGACCAGCCTGGGCAACTCTGTGAGACCTCATCTCTACCAAAAATAAAAAAATAACCAGGCATGGTTGGCACGCACCTGTAGTCCCAGCTACTTGGAAGGCTGAGGCAGAAGGATCACCTGAACCCAGAAGGTCAAGACTGCAGTGGCCAAGATCATGCCACTGCACTCTAGCCTGGGCAACAGAGTAAGACTCTGACTCAAAAATAAGTAAAAAGTACAACCAGAATTTCAACTTTATCATAATAGCCTTGAAAATGGGAGACTAGCCTTTATGTTTTTCCTAGGTGCATTCTAGTTTGTACTGTTACATTTCTGAATCGTTTCATACAAGTTTTTGGTTGATTATTGTGCTCATAAAAATATTTTTAGAAAACATAAAATTTGAGAGTGCTAATTTAGTAAAATGACTGTCAAGATCTGGTAGACTCCATTAAGCTGTTAGGATTTCTAAAGATATATTTGAAATCAAATGATAAAATCCTATAGTTGCTCAATATTTCACATTTTGAGAAGATTGGTGATTTTTCAGATTATAAAATATTTTCATCATGTCTGTTATATTTCCACTCAGCCTTAAAATTAGCACAAAGGAATTCCAGTTCAAATTATAATTATAAAATAACCTTCTCCATTTTGTCTCCTGATAAACTCCTGTCTATTCTTTAAGAATCAGTGCAGAGCCGGGCTCGGTGGCTCAGCCTGTAATCCCACGCCTTTGGGAGGCTGAGGTGAGTGGATTGCCTGAGCCCGCGGGTTCGAGACCCGCCTGGGCAGCGAGACCTCATCTCTACAATAAATCAAAAAAAAAAAAAATCAGCCGGGCGTGGTAGCGCATGCCTGTAATTCCAGCTACTTGGAAGGCTGAGGCGGAGGGATCGCCGGAGCCCAGCAGGTCGAGGCTGCGGTGGCCGGGAGCGGCCACTGCACTCCAGTCTGGGCGACAGAGTGAGACTCCAACTCAAAAAAAAAAAAAAAAAAGAATCAGTGCAAGCATAATTTTCCTCGCTGGAAATTTCCATGAATTTTCCCTCTAGGCAAAATTATTTTTGCCTTCCTTGTGCCCCAATTGTGCCTGTGCCTAGCTCAATGGATTCAATATTTATTGAATTGCCCAATGTAGGTGAACTAATTCCAAAAATTAAAAAAGGGTATTGCTGTGGTTTGAGTGTCCTCTCCAAAACTTATGTTGAAAATTAATCCTGGTTGGGTGTGGTAGTTCACACCTGTAATCCCAGTACTCTGTGAAGCTGAGGCAGGAGGATTGCTTGAGCCCAGAAGTTCAAAACCAACCAGGGCAACATGGCAAAACCTTGTCTCTACAATTAAAAAAAAAAATTAGCCAGGCGTGGTGGCATATACCTGTAGCCCCAGCTACTTGGGAGACTGAGACAGAAGGATTACTTGAACCCATCAGGTCAAGGGTGTGGTAACCATAATTGTGTCACTGTACTATTTCAGTCTGGGTGACAGAGTGAGACTCCAACTCAAATAAAGAAGAAGAAGAAGAAAGCTCTCACTAGATTTATCCCCTCAACCTTAGACTTGCCTGCCTCCAAAGCTGTAAGAAATATATCTCATTTCTTATATTATTCGGTTTTATGTATTCTAAGCAACAGAAGATGGACTAGCATATTTAAGACTATAACGGTTTGCTATTGTGGCAGACAGCCAGTAGCAGAGTCCCCAATGACCCCGCCTTTTGATATTCACACCCTTGTGTAATCTCTTCTCCTTGAATGTGGGCTGGACTTACTGGCTTATTTCTGATGAATAAAATTGGGCAAAGGTGAGAGGATGTCACTTCTTAGACTAAGACATAAGACCCCTAAGGCTTTGTCTTGAGCACCTTCTCTCACTGGCCCTAAAGAAGGAAGCTAGCCGCCACATTGTGAGTGCCCTCTGAAGGGGCCTACATGGCCAGGAACACATGCCTCCTGCCAGCAGCCAGCAAGAAGCACAGGCCGTGTGAGTGAGCTTGGAAACAGAGCCTCCCTCAAGCAAGCCTTGATATGACTGCAGTCTGAGACCAAGAGGATCAATACATTGTCAGGTTCATATAGCTAGCAAATAGCAGAGCACAAATTCCTAACTCTCAAATTTTATCGTCAGCCATAGAATATCGTTGTTACACATGGACAGATGCCAAGTCTCACTTAGCTGTAAGAGTCCCAAACTATTTTCATCATTGTTCAATCCTTCCCCCTAAACTGATCCTCTTTCTTCAGGTTTACTTCCATGTTCTTGATATAACTCTTTAATCAGCCAGGTTCCAAAAATTGTGAAAATTGGCTGGGGTAGTGGCTTTGGGAGGCTGAGGTGAGAAGATTACTTAAGGCCAAGAATTTGAGACCAGCCTGGGCAACAGAGTAAGACCTCGTCTCTACAAAAAACAGAAAAAATTAGCTGGGCTAGTGGCGTGCACTTGTAGGCCCAGCTAGTTAGGAAGCTGAGGCGGGAGGATCACTTGAGTACAGGAGTTCGAGGCTGTAGTGAGTTATGATTATGCCACTGTACTCCAGCCTGAGCAACAGAGCCAAACCACCAGATCCTATCTCTCTACCAAAAAAAATGTTTAAAAGGGTGGGGAAGCGGGATTGGTGGTAGTGGGAATCTGACTGGGGAAGTGGGGGCACACCTCATCAACAAGGGTACCTGCGTAATGAACATCTGTATACCTAACCCTGAATTGTACCCCACATCTTTAAAATAAAATTTTAAAAAGTGAGAATTGCTAACTCTCTCTTCCTTTCCCTTATATGCAAAATAAACTCCTTTTTTTTTTTAATCCTACTCCTTGGGTTGAACATGTTTGTTTTGTTTGGTTTTGTTTTGTTTAATTATCTTTGTCTTCTCCCTAGTTCACACCTGAACGATATCATGTTTGGATAGTTACAAAATCTAGTGTCCGATTTTTTTCTGCCCCAGTTCACTTTGCATGAATATTTCTCACACTAATTTTCCTGAAATGCGATTTTTATCTGTCCTTCCATTGGTTAAAATAAAAAAAAATACACACAGTGAGCCCCTGTTCCTTACAAATCATGTCTCAATTCCTCTGCTGGCTTTGAAGCCTCTCAAAAGCCAGCCCCACCCCTGGGAGCCAGCCTTTGATTCCCCAATAAGCCTTCTGCTTCAGTCTGTTTGGTTTGCTCTTGGGCCCTTGAGTTATTCATGCTAATGTCTGCTTCTGGGACCCTGGATTGTTTTCTCGGCTGCCACAATTCTACCATCCATGGTATCCCAGCTCAAGTTCAACATCCTGCTCAGATCCCAGGAGGCCTGTTTCACTGTCACTAAACCTGACATCACAGGTCTCTCTGGACTTTTAAGGGCTACTATCCCCCGATTAGACTCCTCTATTCCTATACTATATAAGTGCCTAATTGGCCAGGCACAGTGGCTCACACCTTTAATCCCAGCACTTTTTTGGAAGGCTGAGGCATTACTTGAACTCAGGAGTTCAAGACCAGTCTGGGCAACATAGTGAGACCTCGTCTATACAAAAAAATTTTTAAAAACTAGCTGGGCGTGGGGGTGTGCCTATAGTTCCATCTACTCAGGAGGTAGAGACTGGAGGATCACTTAAGCCCAGGAGGTCAAGGCTGCAGTAAGCCTTGGTTGTGCCATTGCACTCCAGCCTGGGCAACAGAGTGAGACCCCAACTCAAGAAAAAAGTGCCTAAAATGTAAGCACCTCCACTCATCCATCTTACCCTGTATACTGGCCCCCAGGCTACCCTGTGATTTCCCAGACTCACTCTCCTCACTGCTCCTTTCCTTCTCACATCTTCTGCTGTGTCCTCTGGAACCCCCATTTTATGGTGAGTGAACCAGCCTACTCCCTGACCTGTCTCCCATTCCTGCCTTAACTGAAACTCGGCTATCTTACAAGAACATTGCTTCCCCTGCTGCTCTCTTGAATCAAGGGTTATTTACCTTCCCAGTCCTCATATACTGCAGAATTGGGAGGCAGGGTTGGCCTTCTCCCAGCTCCACAGTGCTACTGCCAGACCATTGCTCTGAAAATAAGTAAGACATGAAGCCAGCTGGCCTGCCCACCCCGACCCATCCATGCCTGGATCATCTGACACCTTCCTGTCACTCCCACGATGATTTTTTTTTTAAGGTACCTGGCTCATAGTCTTTCTCTCCTAAAGTAAAATTCCTAACTTTAATTTAATTAATTTAATTTAATTTAAAAAGCTTTGAAACAATAATTATTATCCTTTCTCCTTGAAAAGATAATGTGGGGGGGATACCTCATCAACAAGGATACCTGCATAATCAATGTTTGTATACCTAACCCTGAATTGTACCCCTCATCTTTATTAAAAAGAAAAATGTAATAGGCCAGGTGCAGTGGCTCACGCCTGTAATCACAGCACTTTGGGAGCCCAAGGCAGGAGGATCACTTGAACCCTGGAGTTTGAGACCAGCCTGGGCAACATAGCAAGACCTCACCTCTACAAAAAATGAAAATTGAAGCAACTAGATGGGTGTGGTGGTGCGTGCCTGTAGTCTCAGCTACTCGGAAGGCTGAAGTGTGAGGATCATTGAGCCCAGGAGTTCAAGGCTGCAGTGAACTAAGATTGTACCTATGAATAGTCACTGATTCTAGCTGGGTCACAGAGCAAGACACTAAAAAATTTTTTCTTACAAAGACTATAATAAAAAAAAAATGAATTAGAACCACACACACACAAAAAGACTATAATAAAATTCCTGTATAATTCGGTCTTCACTGCATTCCAGTGATGACTACCATTCACAGCTTGGTGTGCATGCCTCCCAAATTGTGGTCTCGAGTCTCCTTGTGAACTCAATGTCTTTGTGGATTACCTTTGGAGTACTCTACCCTCCCCCAACTTTGCTTAACTCCAGGGGCCATTATGTACCCCAAACTATTCTGTATTAGAGGTCTTAAATCTAAAAATGGGCTGGGCATGGTGGTATGCGCCTATAGTTTCAGCGATTTGAAAGGCTGAGGTGGACGATCACTTGTACCCGGCAGGTAGAGGCTGCAGTGGTTGTGAGTGTGCCACTGCATTCCATCCTGGGCGACAGAGTGAGACACCGACTCAAAATAATAATAATAATAAATAATAATAATAGTAATAAAAGAGGTCTTAAACTCCAACATTCCTCCCTCTAACTACAACTTCCTTTCCCTCCCAGTTGCCTCACGCTGTTACCATACCTTCTTGAGGTATAATCACCCACTTTTCTAAAAAATTAAGATGAAATTCACATAACACACAACCATTTTAAGGCCTACTTTTCAGTGGCATTTAGCACATTCTAAACACTGTGCAAGTATTACCCAAACAAGCTAGATCCAATGCAGTCTCTATCGAAAATCACAATGGATTTTTTTGGCAGAAATAGAAAAATCTGTCCTAAAATGTATATGAAATCTCAAGGGACTCTTAATCAGATTAAGAACAACTTTGATTAAGAACAAAATGGAGCCAGGCTCGGTGGCTCAGCCTGTAATCCCATGCCTTTGGGAGGCTGAAGTGAGTGGGTTGCCAGCCCGTAGGTTCAAGACCCGCCTGGGCAGCGAGACCTCATCTCTACAATAAATCAAAAAATTAGCCGGGCGTGGTAGTGCACACCTGTAATTCCGGCTACTTGGAAGGCTGAGGCGGAAGGATCGCCAGAGCCCAGCAGGCGAGGCTGCGGTGGCCGGGAGCGGCCACTGTACTCCAGTCTGGGCGACAGAGTGAGACCCCAACTCAAAAAAAAAAAAAAGGAACGAAGTGGAAGAGCTCACCGTTTCTTTTTTACATCTACCAGAATACGGATGAAGAGAATCGTAGGGCCGGTTCAGGGGAACCCGCACAGAACTTCCTGGCCCTCCTATGGTGCACCACCCTCCAGGGACCTCTAAGTGTGTAGTGATCTGTAAGATTCTCAAACCTGTACTCTTGGGATTTTATGAATGCTTCATGACATCAGCATTCCTTCTCCCAGGGTCTGGGGTGGGACCCTCTCTGGGTAGGTCCTAAGACCCACAGTCAGAAAGGCAGGAGAAGATTAGAGTCCTGCCTTGGGAAGGTAGGAGAAAGTAGGAGAAATTCTTGTCTGAGGCCTGCCCCTGCCATTACACACCCAACATTGTGCAAAAGACTAACGAGGGCTGTGGAATATTCGATTCCCCTCAATTTATAACCCATTTATTCATTTCTTTACCCTCAATTAGTATTCCTCTTTTTGCTCTGTTTGTCATTTCTTTTTACCCAGACTTTTCTATCTTTGGAAGGGACATTAGGTTTGGCCACAGTGCTAGTCTACATTGCTGGTAGCAGTATAAGAACTCAAATTTTCTGGTTTCTAAACTTACTATACCTGGGCCAGGCATTGTGACTGTAATCTCAGCACTTTGGAAGGCCAAGGCAAGAGGATTGCCTGAGTTCAGGAATTCAAGACCAGCCTGGGCAACATAGCAAGATCTTGTCTCTACCAAAAAAAAAAAAAAAAAAAAAATTACCTGGGTGTGGTGGCATGCATCTGTAACACCAGCTACTCAGAAGGCTGAGGAGGAAGATTTGCCTGAGCCCAGGAGGTCAAGGCTGTAGTGAACCGTGATTGTGTCACTGCACTCCAGCCTAGGTGACAGAGTGAGAACCTCAAAACAAAATAAAACTCAAATACAAAATAAAACTATACCTCTACAGTAGTCCAAGCAGTATGGTATTGGCACAAGGATAGACATATAGACCAATGGAATAGAGAACCCAGAAATAAATCCTCACATAGGTGGTCAATTGATTTTCAAAAAGGGTGCCAAGACTATCCAGTTGGGGAAGGGACAGTATTCTTAACAAAGGGTGCTAGGAATACTGGACATCCACATGCAAAAGAATAAAGCTGAATCATTACCTTATGCCATATAAAAAAATTAACTCAAAATGAATCTAAGACACAAATGTAAGATCTAAAACTATAAAAACTCTTAAAAGAAAATCCAGGAGAAAATCTTCATGACATTGAATTTGGCAACAATTTCTCAGATATGACACCAAGGCACAGGCAACAAAAGCAAAAAAACAAATTGAACTTTGTGAGAATTAAAAACTTTTGTGCATCAAAAGAGACTACCAAAAGGGTAAAAAGACAGACCACATACTGCAAGAAAATATCTGCAAATTTTATGGCCATGTAGGATATGTTCTGGCTATTTTGAGGATATATAAATTATTTTTTAAACAAAAATGTTATCATACTATTTTTTTTTTTTTTTTTTGAGTTGGAGTCTCACTCTGTCGCCCAGATTGGAGGGTAGTGGCCGCTTCCGGCCACTGCCTCGACCTGCTGGGCTCTGGCGATCCTTCCTCCTCAGACTTCCAAGTAGCTGGAACTACAGGCGCGCACTACCACGCCCGGCTAACTTTTGGATTTACTGTAGAGATGAGGTCTCGCCAAGTTGCCCAGGCGGGTCTCGAACCCACGGGGTCAGGCAATCCACTCACCTCAGCCTCCCAAGGCGCGAGATTACAGGCTGAGCCACCGAGCCCAGCATCATACTATTTTTGTAAACTAAAAGATAATTAAGATTTAGACGTTTATTCTCTCTTTCTGTATATAAAAGGGGGGGGACCCCAAAAACCCAGAATTATTTTTTGGAGGGCAGATCCCTTGTAGCATAGGCTTCTCCTGCTAGATAAGTATCTAGGAACCCATCGGCATCAGTGTACCAGGTAATGTTGTAGTGAGATGCTGCATCGAATAAGAAATGTCCCAAGCTGTAGCAAACAGGTGACTGATTCTTCCACCATGACAATGTACCTGCCCACACTGCATTGAGTATTCAGAAGTTTTTGATGCAAAGCAGCATGACCTCCGTACTCCACCCTCCCTATTCGCCCAATCTCACTCTGAGCTACTTTTTTTTTTTGGTTTGTCTGCATGAAAAAAGTCCTCAAAGAGAAACGCTTTGCTGATGTGGAAGAGATGAAACAAAAAATGGCAGAAGCACTAAAAGGCATCCAAACTGATGAGTTCAGAAACTGTTCTGAGCAATGGAAAAAGTGTCTCCATAGGTGTATTGAATCAAATGGAGAGTACTTTGTAAATATGTAAAAACAAATACACATTTTTTTATAAATCTGGTTTCTTGGGGTTCTCCCTTGTATGTATTTGTAAATATATGTGTGTGTGTGTGTGTGTGTGTGTGTGTGTGTGTGTGTGTGTGTGTATACAGTCCCCAACTTACTTATAATTTTTCAACTTTATGATGGGTTTATCAGTGTATTAAATGCATTTTCAACCTACGATGAGTTTATCAGGATGTGGCCTCATCATATGTTGAGCATCACCTAATTTATAAAATATATATGTCGAGGAAGGCATATATGAGCTGTGTTACATGTTTCATAAGATTGGGGGTCACGTCTCTCATGTATAGCATTTTCTTTTCACATTGCCTTGTGAGAGGTCTTCAAAATATATTTTCAATTGAATGAATGAAGGAGAGAAAAAGAATATTCTAATTCCCACATTACCACCAGCATTATTTTTCCAGAATTCAGACCTGGACCAGGCATGGTGGCTCACATCCGTAATCTCAGCACTTTGGCAGGCTGAGGCGGGAGGGTCACTTGAGCCTAGGAGTTTGAGACTAGCCTGGGCAACGTAACAAGACCTTGTCTCTATGAAAAACAAAAAAATTTAGCTGGGTGTGGTGGTGTGTGCCTGTAGTCCCAACTACTTGGGAGGCTGAGGTGGAAGGATTGCTTGAGCCCAGGAGATCAACACTGTGGGAGCCATGATGGTGTCATTACATTCCAACCTGGGTGACAGAGTGAGACCCTGACTGAAAAAAAAAAAAAGAAAGAAAGAAAAGAATCAACAACAACAAAACACCTCATATCTGATTATGTCCTTCTTTGGATAGAAATCTTCCCATTGCCTTCAGAATCCAGTGTGAGCTCCTTAAATGGTGGACTATAGTGGGAAGTGTTGACCTCCCCTCCCTCTGCTTACAACCTTAGTCCCCATTACTGTACAGTGGAGGGACTGCCTTTGGCCTTTGTGTACTTTGGTAAAATTGGGATGATAGGCCAGGCACGGTGGCTCACGCTTGTAATTCCAACACTTTGAAAGGCAGAGGCAAGAGGATTGCCAGAGCCCAAGAGTTGAGACCCGTCTGGGCAACTTGGCAGACTTTGTCTCTACGATAAATCAATAAAATTTGCCTGGCCTGGTGGTGTGCACCTGTAGTCCCAGCTACTTGTATGACTGAGGCACAAGAATCACCTGAGCCCAGCAGATCAAGACTGAGGTACCCATGATCATGCCACTGCACTCCAGCCTGAGCAACAGAGTGAGACTCCGACCCCTCCCCCCAAAATAGCAATGATTGACGCTGTCTCAAGGATTGTTAAAAGGATTAAATGAGGTGTCAACTCAAAGTGTCCAGAATCTAGTTGTGACCAGTCAACAAGCGCCGGTTTTTTTTCTCTCTCCTTCACCAGCTTTTCAGACACAATGGTGTTTGCCCTCTCAATGCACATGGATTTCACTTCTTTAATTCTTTGCTAGTGTTTTCCCTACTGCGTCATGGGTCCTCCTCATCTTCCACTTCTTTTGTGTGTGTGTGTGTGTGTGTTGTAGTCTCACTCTGTCGCCCAAATTGGAGTGCAGTGGCATGCTCCCCCGCCCACCGCAGCCTCGACTTGCGGGGCTCCAGTGTTCTTTCAGTCTTCCAAGTAGCCGGAACCACAGGCATGCGCTACCACGCCTGGCTAATTTTTGATTGATTGTAGAGACGAGGTCTCGCCAAGTTACCCAGGTGGGTCTCAAACTCATGGGCTCAGGCAATTCAATTGCCTCGGCCTCCCAAAGTGCTGGGATGACAGGCTGAGCCATCGAGCCCACCCTCTCATCTTCCACTTCTATCTATAAAAGTTAACTGAATACTTCAAGACATATCTCAAATTGCACTTACTCAGTAAAAGCTTTTTTACTTTCCCAGGAGACCTTATTCTTTTTTTATGCTTCTATGTAATTTTATGACAGTTTCTAAGAACTTTTATAGGCTGTCTTATATTACAGTTATCTGTGGACATAACTTGTGGAAGGATGTGTCTGAGGCATCCAACACAATCTTTATTAAATTGCATTGATTTTGTTGACCAGGGAACTTGGGTCCTAATCTCATAACTGAAACATATGAAATCATTCAGAGTACACTCTCTCTGTAAACAGCCCCTCTCTTTATGTGATAACACCCAGCCTGGCAATTTAGCAACCTTGCCACCCACAGCTCTCTGGAAGGTACAGCTGCACAAGATAATGATAATGTGAGGTAGTGTGACTTCTAGGCCCAGATTGGTGCTGATGGTGGTGGTGGGAAAACTCATAGTTGATTGGACCAGTGGTGAACACATGTGACCCAGGAGGAGCTGATCATTTGCTCAGAAATGCTCTGACTGGTCCGGTTCTCTCATTTCTCCCTGAAGAAGTTTAGTATGTGTTGCCAATAGAGTGTCAGTACTGAAGCTTACCGATGGTGTTCTGGACACAGAGAGGGTGGCCATGTTGTGCCACAGGATGAATGAGCAGAGAGAGGAAGGCAGGCAGGGTGGGGACAGCTGAAGCTGGCTCAAAAGGGACAAGGGAGGTACAGAGGGACCAGCCACTCTTCCCAAGAGCTCCCCAGTGCTCTGGCCAATTTGAATGATGCCCAGCAACTCCGTGTGTTCTGTCCTTGAATTCTGTGAGATCTCTACAGATTCTCTGTAAATGCCCCATTTTACCTCACTGGTCGAATGCTGCTTACAGCCAAATGCATGCTGGCTACAAAAAAGAGAAATTGTCTGAATCAACTCTGGCCTATTTCACACCCAGTCACCTGAATTTATATCTCATTTTTTACCTCCCTTACTAGCAATTATGACTTTGGGTAATCTTTTATTCATGCTGTATTTCAAGTTAATAGGTAATATGTAATGATTTCATATGGTGCTTTGTCACTTTCCCTACATTAGCTTGTGAATTTTTTTCTTTTTTGAGTTGTTTCACTCTGTCACCCAAGCTCACAGCTACTGCAGCCTCGACTTGCTGGGCCCGGGTGATCCTTCCACCTCAGTCTTCCAAGTAGCTGGAACTACAGGCATGCACCACCACATCCAGCTAATTTTTAAAATTTATTGTAGAGACAAGGTCTTGCCATATTGCCCAGGCTGATCTTGAACCCCTGGACTCAGGCAGTCCTCTCACCTTGGCCTCTCAAAGTGCTGGGATTACAGGCGTGAACCACCACTCCTTGCCCATCTTGTGATTTTTTAAAAAGTTCATAGGATACAGGCTAAGAATATTTTTCACATTTTACAAAGGAATTTTCTCAAGATATCACTATTGAGTACTAATGGAAATGGAACTCAAACACCAGTCTCTGACTTCTATCTACTCAGGTGGTCATCAACTCTACCTCAGAGAATATAAAGAATAAAAAACAGAATGAAGCCGGGCTCGGTGGCTCAGCCTGTAATCCCGCGCCTTTGGGAGGCTGAGGTGAGTGGATTGCCTGAGCCTGCGGGTTCGAGACTCACCTGGGCAGTGAGACCTCATCTCTACAATAAATCAAAAAATCATCCGGGTGTGGTAGCGCATGCCTGTAATTCTGGCTACTCGGAAGGCTGAGGAGGAAGGATCGCCGGAGCCCAGCAGGTCGAGGCTGCGGTGGCTGGGAGCGGCCACTGCACTCCAGTCTGGGCGACCGAGTGAGACTCCAACTCAAAAAAACCCAAACAAACAGAATGATAAATATTGCAGATTGATTAAATGAGTGAATGGATAAACAAATGAGTGAATAAACTCTAAGATCCCTTTCTGGAGAACTTTTGGTGAAAGACTTTGAAGTCATCAGAGGTAATTGACTTTATATGATATTTTTATCAGTCCTGTTTCAAAATATATCATTACTGAGTTCGATGGTAGGACCACTAGATTAAAGATCTGGGGTTGCAATAAAGTTCTCTATTTTCCTTTTGTTTTTATTTTCTTTCTCTCCCTCTCCCTCTCCCCCTCCACCCCTTCTTTCTTTTTCTTTTTTTTGAGTTGGGGTCTCACTCTGATGCCCAGTCTGGAGTGCATAATCACGGCTCACAGCAGTCTCGACCTCCTGGGCTCAGGCAATCCTTCTGCCTCAGCCTCCTGTATAACTGTAGCTGGAACTACAGGTGCACACCACTACAGCCAGCTGATTTTTAAATTTTTTGGTAGAGAAGTCTTATTATGTTGCCTAGGCTGGTCTCAGGCAGTCCTCTCGCCTCAGGCTCCCAAAGTGCTGAGATTACAGGGTGACCACCGCTCCTGGCCTATAAATTCTCTATTTCTAAAAATATGCATGAGACTCCTGCCTGTGGCATGGGCTGCATAATTTCAGTTACCTTCTGGAAGAGTAATTGCAAGGTTTTGGGCTCAAGACTGTACCCATTCCCATGGGTGATACCTGGCACTTTTCCACTTTAAAGTATGCTAGCCCAGATTGCAAGAAACTTTCGGTGCTAGGATGGTCCCACATGGTTCATTTCCCCAGACCTTCTGTCCAGTGTCCCACAGCCCAATCAAGCCTTACCACTGGCAGCTTTCTTTTGCTCAGAGCCTGCAGCTTCCTCAGGACCTGGGGGTGCAGATGGTCTTTTGCCACCCACCAGAACTGCCTGTATTGTTCCAGGTAGAGCCTTGCTGAATCATCCCTCTCCTTCAGCTGCTGCCACCAGACCACATAGCTTCCTTCTCGATTCACCATGTGTGCTCCCGAACACAATCCCCTTCCTCCTGGGCACCGAGCAGCACAGTGGGGTTCCTTATATAATTTAGAGTCTATCATACTCAGTGATCTATCACGGAAACAAAGAACAGAGCAGCATATGTTCTCACTCATAAGCAGACTGAACAATTATCATAATACTATAAGAAAGGATTGGCAGTAGTGGGAAACTGCCAGGTTGGGGGGTGGGGGGTAGGATTGGCAGTTGAGGGAAACTGCCGTGGGGCATATCTCATCAACAAGGGTACTTGCATAATGAACATTTGTATACTAACCCTGAATTGTACCCCACATCTTTACATACAGAATAAAAAAAGAGAAATATTTATTGAGCATGTACTATGTACCAGCACTATGTGAGGCCCTGGGGACACAAAAAGAAGGGACCAACACACTTTCAGCCATGAATTTCTTTTCTTTTTTTTTTTTTTGAGTTGGAGTCTCACTCTGTCATCCAGAGTGGAGTGCAGTGGCCGCTCTCGGCCACCGCAGCCTCGACCTGCTGGGCTCCGGCGATCCTTCCGCCTCAGCCTTCCAAGTAGCTGGAACTACAGGTGCGCACTACCATGCCTGGCTAATTTTTTTTTTTTTAATTTGTTGTAGAGATGAGGTCTCACCAAGTTGCCCAGGCAGGCCTCGAACCCGCGGGCTCAGGCAATTCACTCACCTCAGCCTCCCAAGCCGAGGGATTACGGGCTGAGCCTCCAAGCCGGCTTCAGCCATGAATTTCAATCTTGCTGGGTGACTTTGAACATGCCTTTTATTCTTTCTCAGTCCAAATTTATTCAACTTTTAAGTGAGTACAATAATTACTGTGTCATAAGACTGTTGATAGGATTAGAAACACATGCAAAAGGCTTAGTCGGGCACATTGTTTATATACAAGGAGAAGCTCCTAATATAATCTTTGCCTTATTTAATATGGAGTTATTGGCCAGGCATGGTGGCTCATGCCTGTACTCCTAGCATTTTGGGAGGCCAAGGCCAGAGAATTGCTTGAGGTCAGCCTGGGTAACATCGTGAGACCTTATCTCTACCAATTTTTTTAAAAATGTTGGCGGCACATGCCTATAGTCCCAGCTACTCAGGAGGCTGAGATGTAAGCATTGCCTGAGCCCAGGAGGTCAAGGGCGTGGTGAGCTGTGATTGTGCCACTGCACTCCACCCTGGGCAACAGATGAGATCCTGACTCAAATTCGCAACCTGGCTTACCTACCCACTTTCTACTGCATCAAAGCAGAGATTGTCACATGATTGGCCAATGCGATTCAAAGCTTGAAGTCAGGCTCTCTCAGAAAACTTTGGAGTATGTAGAGTCCACATATCTCTTGGCCAGAAGGGAGATTTTTAAACCCTGAGGAATCTAACTCAAGAATAAACTCAAATCCTTTGGAAATCTGCAGACACTTGGCATAACATGAGGTTAAATACAGCACCATCCCTCTTAGTACCATGATGTTTCTGATGAAAAAGTAAGAAATGTGAAGCCACAGAGACAAACAAATCTTTTTTTGTTTTTGTTTTTTTTGAGTTGATTCTCACTCTGTTGCCCAGACTGGAGTGCAGTGGCCGCTCCCGGCCACCGCAGCCTCGACCTGCTGGGCTCCGGCGATTCCTCTGCCTCAGCCTTCGGAGTAGCCGGAATTACAGGCGTGCGCTACCACGCCCGGCTAATTTTTTGATTTTATTGTAGAGATGAGGTCTCGCCTGCCCAGGCGGGTCTTGAACCCGCAGGCTCAAGCAATCCACTCACCTCAGCCTCCCAAAGGCGCGGGATTACAGGTTGAGCCACCGAACCCGGCTTTTTTTTTTTTTTAAAAACCATCCTGAAAAGAAATTTTTCTTTGCTGATGATCTTCCAGAGACAACATTTTTGGAAACTTTGAATAGGATCAGATTGTAAGGATGAAACCCTCACTCCTCCCCATATGACCAGACTTTCCATATCTTGAATTCAGAGAATGATTTGCAGTTCAAACAAAGAAGCTGAAATCAAAACGAGTTCTGGGAAAAGTCATTAACTTTTTGACGTCTCTGTGCTCACTCTTCAGAGAATGTTTGTATGCTTGTTTATTTTCTTAATGTCTCTTGGTTATGTTTTTTCTTGTTTTGGTTTCATGTATGAAATGTTCCATCTGTATATTCATTTTCTGGATTTCTTCCTTAGAATTTTAAGTAAGAGTGTTTCTCAAACTTTTTTTTTTTAGCTCCAACCCACAGTAAGATATACATTTTGCATTTTAATTTAAATATACATATATTTACATATTTATCTAAAACAAAAGTTTCATGAAATAATACCCTTGC
The DNA here is from genome assembly GCA_027257055.1 of Cephalopachus bancanus. NCBI lineage: Eukaryota > Metazoa > Chordata > Mammalia > Primates > Tarsiidae > Cephalopachus > Cephalopachus bancanus. Next base: position 346,818 of record JAPVLO010000146.1, read on the forward strand.
GATGAGGTATGCACTATGTTTTTTTTTCTTTTTTTAAAAAATTATGATTATTGTTTTATAAAGATGAGGTCTTGCTATGTTGCCCAGGCCGATCTTGAATTTCTGGGCTCAAGCAATCCTCTCATCTCAGCCTCCCAAAGTGCTAGGATAAAGGGTGTGAGTCACCGTGCTCCACCTAAATTCTATTCTATCTTATATATAAAAAAGTTGGACCAGAGGTTAAGGAGAGATGGAGAGTGGCACTATGGGGCACTTTTAGGACAGTAAAACTATTCTACCTGATGTAGTAATGATGGATTTATGACGTTATACATTTATCAAAACTCATAGAACTGTACAACACAAAGAGCGAATCCTAGTGTAAACGATGGACTTTAGGTAACAATAGTGTATTATTACTGACTCATTTGGCAAGACACAGTGGCTCATGCCTGTAATCCCAGTATTTTTGGAGGCCAAAGTGGGAGGATTGCTTGAGGCCAGGACTATCTCTACAAAAAATTTTTAAAAATTAGCCAGGCATGGTGGTGTGTGCTTGTAGTCCCAGCTACTCTGGAGGCTGAGGTGGAAAGACTGCCTGAGCCCAGAAGATTGAGGCTTCGGTGAGCTGTGATTGTGCTACTGCACTCCAACCTGGGTGACTGAGTGAAACCTTGACTCAAGAAAAAAAAAAAAAGAGTGAAAGTAAACTCATGAAACATAAGTTGTAAATTTTGTGCATATTATTTAGGCCAATTCTATTTTTTATAGGCATCTAATGGGCACTTCATTTTGTGTTCCTGGCCTCAAGTGATTGTCTTGTCTCAGCCTCCCAGAGTGTTGAGATTACAGGCGTGAGCCACTGCACCTGGCTCAATTTTATCTGTCCTATGTAAGATAAGTAAATAAATAAAAAGTAATTGTTCTCAAGTAAAATATTAGGTTTATGCTTAAGTTCGTAGCATTGGTGTTTGGCATGGCAATAAGGTGGTGTTGGAAGCTTATTTACCATTTGTCATTTGGAGTGACAATGTTGTGCTTGTGAATCCCCCTTGCATTTTGCAGATTTGAAGAAAGTTAGTGCTATTTGTGGGCTGAAGAAGATGGAGTGTCAAGTGGAAAAAAAGAACTCTTCAGACATATTCTCCTGTGTGAGTTTAATAGAGGAGTCAAAGCAGCGGAGGCAGCTTCAAACACTTGTGCTGTGGACGGGCAGAATGCCATCAGGGAAAGCATGGCAAGAAAAGGGTTTTGTTGTTTCAAAGAGGGCCACTTTGACCTGAGTGATTCTCCACATTCAGGAAGACCACTGGGCTTTGATGAGGACCCTTTAAACACTTTAATCCATGATGATCCACATCAGTCAGCCCAAGAATTGGCAAACGTGATGGACTGTGACCAGTCAACCATCGTGCAGCTTTTGCATTCCATGGGCAAGTGTGGGGGGAAAAACGCTGTGAATGTATGCATCAACTCAGTATATAACCTACATTTATTGCTGAGGTCCTGATTCAAAATCTTTGTGAATAAGCACAACAAAGAGCATCTAGGAGCAATACAGATAACACCTCCAGCTTCGGTGTTCGTCTGTCCTACTGCCTGGCCAGAACGTCCCTTAGTTCAGTTCTCATTGGTCATTCAACGTTTGCTGGGAGCCTATTGTGGTTAGGTCCTGTGCTGGGGGTGACCCTGGTGCTGTCCCACCCCTTGTAGCTTGGATCAGGAAATGGAAATCAGACTACTCCAGCCTTTCTTCAATGGGGAAAGCAGTGGATGAGAGTGTGTAAGCTCTAATTGGGACAGTCCGGGGGCAGCACTGCCCCCCAAAAGCTGGAGACCCCTAGGTAAGTTATCGAACCACCATCCCTGCAGGGTTCTCAGATGAAAAAAAAAAGAGGTAGTAATACCCCCATCTCATAGGGCATTCTAAAGATTAAAAAGGGAATGTAGCTATCATCTTGTCCTGGAATTCTGCAAAGAATATGAAGTTGAACTTGAACTTGCCCTTGAACTTCCTTCCCATGTTTCACATCTGCTCTGCCACCTCTCCACCCAGCCTCACTTCCTGCAGCCAATCATGTTATAGACCCTTCCCAACACCTAGTGCCTCCATCTGTTCATTCCATTCATTTGTCTTGTTTTCTGAAAGCTGATGACCCTAAGTGTGTTCTGGACTAATCACCTTGTGTGCTTCCTCTCCCATCTCAACAGGTCCGTGGAGATCAACCCCATTGACATTGAACTTCAGAAGCAGCCTGGAGTAGGAAAAATATATCACAACAAGATGGCAGTGCTCTCTGAGAGCCGCAGTTTCAGTCCTCTGGCTTGGTTTTAGTGGAACTGCTTCTAGGTGGATTGAATGACTAACAGCAACGATAACATCTAAGTGCTATCAGTTTACATAAATTATCTCGAAGTCCTACAACAACTTTGAAAGACTACATTTTTCCTTTTACAGATGAAGAAGTTGAGTCTTCATTCATTTATTCATTAAGGAACAGATTTTAATGTGTTCCTATGTGATAAACATGGGATTAGAGGCCTGTCGTGGTGGCTCATGCCTGTAATCCCAGCACTTTGGGAGGCCAAGGCAAGAGGATTGCTTGAGCCCAGCATTGAGACCAGCTTGGGCAACATGGAGAGACCTTGTCTCTGCAAAAAATCTGAAAATTAGCTGGGTGTGGTGGTATGGACCTGTAGTCCATGCTATCTGGGAGGCTGAGGCAGAAGGATCACCTGAGCTCAGGAGATTGAGGATGTGGGGAGTTGTGAGTGAGCACGGGTGACAGAGTGAGACCTTGACTCAAAGAAAAAAATTAATAGACTTTTATTAAGGTAAAGGATATTGTTATTAAAGAAAACAACATGGGATTAGACACTGGGGATCGAAAGGTGAATAACGTGTAGTCCCTGCTCTTAGGAAGCATATGGTCTGTTGGGGAATCTGGCAGATTCAGGCAATTACAATCCTGGGAAGGGCTAGAACACACAGGAGATGGCGCCTGAGCAGCCTGAGGCTGGCATGTCAGCCTTAAACCCAGTTGCCCTGAAGTCTCTCTCCTCCTTCCCCTCCCCCGCACCGGATGAACAAACCCAGAGCGATTCCTCCAAGTCTTATAAGTACTTTCCCGCCCCCAATTATCTAAATAGAAAATGCCAGTGTCCAGGGACCGCGTGCTTACTGGATGCTCCTGGAGACAGCATGTACTGGAACTGGAGGGCCATATAGTTTATCGCCCACATCTAGTCCCTTTTGAGAATGTAAGGGGCCCTGTTAACAATTATGCCAGGACAGCAGGTATAGACAGGTGTGTCCTGACCACCTGGAGCACAGGTTTAGGCTACATAGAAGCGAAAGTCTTGCCTGTCATGAAGAGACTCAGGCCGAATGCTGACCGGTGGAGAAACATCTGGGGAAGAAACATTTTGGTGTCCCTCAAGCCTCTGCTAAGTGGTGACCTGGGCTTAACTCCTGGGACTAGTTGTCCTGGGGGCATGGCCCTACTAGGGGCTATGGAAGTGGGTCTGGTGGCTCCAGCAACAATCACAGAAGTCGCTTGGGAATTGTTACCAGGGTGATTGCACCCGTCAGGGGAACACCCCAGAAAGAGCAGCCCCCAGTGGAGGGGGTCCGGCCTCACTGGCACTTGGAGTCCGGCAGTTCCACTGATTGGGGTGCTGAGCCAAGCCCATGTCGTGCCTCGCTGATGCATAGCTGGGCTGAAGAAAGAGCTCATTGAATTGTTCCCAGAAAAGAGTGGTGCCCAAAGGCCGAGGCTCAAGAACAGGGCTGCCTCGAGCACAGTACTTGGCAGGACACCAGGGCTGAAAGGTACAGCCTCGCTTCTTGGAGCAGGGATTTGCGTCACAAACTGGCCACAGCAGGGCAGATGGGGACTCACAGGTTTTGTCTGTTTGTCTGTGGCTTGCTGCTGATGGAGCATCAGAAGGTGTCTGAGCCATGGCCCAGCCTCCACGTGGAGGCCAAACCCACCCTGCGTGAGCGGCAGGCGCTTGAGGCAGAAGAAGCAAGGCTGTGCCCCAGGGCTCTGTAGGTGGCTCCTGGCTTCCTAGAGTCGACCTGTGCAGCCAGGGGCCACAGACCATAGTGGCCAGATAGGGTCTAATCCTGATTCCATGACCTCCCAGCTGAGTGAATAAGGTTATGGTAAAACATAATTTGCTGTACATAATTTGCCCTAAGCACTTTGTGTTTCCTTTTTTTTTTTTTTTTTTTTGAGTTGGAGTCTCACTCTGTCTCCCAGACTGGAGTGCAGTGGCCGCTCCCAGCCACCGCAGCCTCAACCTGCTGGGGTCCGGTGATCCTTCCGCAAGTGGCTGGAACTACAGGCGTGGGCTACCACGCCCGGCTAGTTTTTGATTTATTGTAGAGATGAGGTCTCGCACTTTGTGTTTCTTATCTCACTTGCTCTTCACAGAAACTCTAGGTACTATTATTATTCCTAATTCATGGAGAAGGAAACAGAGGTACAGGAGAGTGAGGTGGTGTGCCAAAGCCAGGCAGCGGTGGAGCCAGATTATGTGATTCTAGAAACTGAGCGTTGCTGGTTACAGTGGCTCACATCTGTAATCCAGTACTTTGGGAGACTGAGGTGAGAGAACTGCTTGAGCCCAGGAGTTCGAGACCAACCCGGGCAACACTGGGAAACCTCACCTCTACAAAAAATAAAAATAGTTAGCTGGGTGTAGTGGGACATGCCTGTAGTCCCAGCTACTCAAGAGGCTGAGGTAGGAGGACAGGTTGAGCCCAGGAGGTTGAGGCGCAGTGAGCTGTAATTGTGTCACTGCACTCCAATCTGGGCAACAGAGTGAGACCCCGACTCAAAAAAAGAGAAACTGAACATTGGATCCCTATCCTATACTGCCTCTGTTTCATGACTTGTATTGGGATACATGCAGCCCCTCCTCCTTTGCATGTTGTGATAGTTGAGGGATAATCCTTTTACAGTGTGGGCACGGTCTCTGCCTGCAAAACAGCGTTAGCAATGAGTTTCCGCCTCCCTGCGGCCTTGTTACTCTCTGTTTCTTCTCAGCGGCCTTCAGACAATTTTCTGACTGACCTTCACAAGACTCTCAGCTTCCTGGGTTAGGAAACGTTGTGTATTTGTCTTGTATGAGGAAGGGAGCAGGTTTCAAAGGTCAAAATCCTTAGGGACAAGGGGTGAGAGAGCAGAATGTAAGTGGGGATTCTCTGCTTCCCCTGAAGGGTATTCCCAGAGTCCTTCATCGATTGAAGTTTAAGTTGGGTCCTCCAAGCAAGAAGTTTAGAGAAGTTTCCCTATGCTTTTGTTTAACTGTACAATAACCATCTCTATAGCAATAACAACACATTAACCCTCCTGGTTTTGTTCTCTTTTTTTTCCCTGCAGCTCCCATGCACACATAGAAAAATGAAACAAAACCAGATGAACTAATACCAATTCTCGGTCCAAAAGTAAGAGAAGAAAAGGCTTTTCCTTCTTGGGCTGGGTTAGATGTGGGGAAATGGTTCAACAAGCCTGTTCCAAAGCTCTGATTTCAAAGCGGAGGTACCCATAAGAAGCCTCAGGGAAATTCCAGCTCTTAGTCTCCTGCTTATCAAGGGGTTTCTGGAATCTCCCCTCAAGGTACTGAGCCTCCAGGATACAGCCCAGCCATTCAGTAGGAACAAGCCCTACCACAAGGGAGGTGCAAGCCAGATTGCCAGCTTGGATTTAGTGGATGGGGAGGCTCTGGGAATTCTTTTTTTTTGAGTTGGGGTTTCACTCTGTCACCCAGACTGGAGCGCAGTGGCATGATCCTGGCTCACTGTACCTTCAACTTCTTGGCCTCAAGCAATCTTTTTGCCAGAGCCTCCTGAATAGCTGGGATTATAGGTGCACACCACCACACCTGGCTGCTTAATAAATGAGGTCTCATTACGTTACCTAGGCTGGTCTCTAGCTCCTGGGTTCAAGTGATTCTCCTCCCTCGGCCTCCCAAGTGCTGGGTGGATATGAGCCACCTTTCTCGGCTGGGACTCAGTTTCTGATTCTTTTCGCATTCCTAGTGGGCTCAGATGCATGTTGCCTGGTCACCGGAGAAGCCGCAGACCCAGGGCCCTTATGTACTTACACTTCCCCACAGTGGTCTAATTGCTCCAGTCTGGATGTCAGCATTCCAGGACCACTGAGGGAGGGACAGAGCAGAGAGGGTGGGTGGGCGGCTTCCAAGCACACCCGGGAGACCTAGGAAGAGCTGGGCTGCACAGAGGCTGGGCACAGCAGCCCTTCTAAACTGCCAACCCGCGACCTCCCTTTGGTATGGTCCCGGCTCTGGAGACATGAGGATTAAAGACATGAAAGCAGTTCACAAGCCGGTGGCTCACGATTTCTCTTGATGTCCCCTGGCAGCTCTGTTCCGAGGCATTAGCTGTCAGAAAATACTCTGTGAGGGCTGAAGCTGTGTCCAACCCCCTTCACTCCCATATTCGGGCTTTGCAACTGGTGAGTGGAGCTGGTTCGCCTTTCTGCAAAAATGTCGGTGGAGGGAGGGGAGCAAGGAAGGGAGGACCTAGGAAAGATGAGGGGAGACAGGGAAAAAGAGGAGAAAGCCAAATGCTGTGAAAATGAATTAGGAAAATTTTTAAGGAAGGTTGATCTAGATGAAAAAACCTCACAAGTTTTGTTCTTAAAGCAGATGATATATCTGTGTATATATATAATTCCAGCCCCACATAGAAATCCCACAGGGGGCCGGGTGCGGTGGCTCACGCCTGTAATCCCAGCACTTTGGGAGGCCGAGACGGGAGAATTGCTCGAGCCCATGTGTTCGAGACTAGCCTAGGCAACAAAATGAGACCTCTTCTCTGCAAAAAAATTTTTTTAAATAAAAAAGAAAGAAATGCCACAGGGAATTTTGCTTTTTCTTTGTTCTCCAGTTTCCTTTTTGTTCTGCTCTCCCCCAACAGAAAGCTCCAGTTTGTCTTAGGCAAATGCAAAACAGGAACTACGATACAACCATATTATATCAACTTTCATAAAGCCAGGAGCTTGGAACTTAACACTTCCTGGTGGGAAGGACTTTGGGGTAGAGGGGGGTTCTTGGCCAGCTGCCCCAGGAACTCTAGAGGTAAAGGTCTAGTTCACCTGAACCTGATGGAGAGCCGCCTGTGTTAAAATCTTGCTTTCAGCTCAGAGAGCCTGGATTTGGCTGAGACATAAGCATGGGTACATTTGACCCTTTTGGGTCATTTGATATTAACAAGAAGGGAGGAGCCTAACCTCAACGAACTAGAGACTATTTTGAGCTAGAGAACCTAAGATCTCTTTGTTATGTTTCTGCCTAGTAGACAAATCGGCTCATTCCAGCCCTGTAGAAGGTCACCAAATACCCAGCACTTTCGTAGTTACTGTTTCTGTGAACTCATTTCAGAGGAAAATATACTGTTTAATATTGGCCAAAGACATCTAGGATTTTTTTTCCCCTTGTTTGTTGTTTTGTTTTGGTTTGCAAGAGAAGATTACGATCAGTGTAGAGTCTAGTTTCTTTGGTGCCAAAAACACATCCTAGCACCTCCTGTTTCTGGCCCAGTTGTCCCCAGCCCTCGCAAGTGATCCAGTTGGAACAGGGAAGAGAGAGCACCTGACTTCCCCTTCCCGTGGGTGGGGGCCATTTAGAGTTCTTTCCTAGACTGGCCCACAGCATCTGGGACCCTGCCATTGGGTGTCCACTCTACTGGGTACCCTCCCATTTTAGTCCCCAGCCCAAATTACTTCACAAAGCAGCAATAGTTGGTTCCCTGGGGCATCGGTGCTTTACAACCAGCAGAGCTGAAATAGTGCGTCGCACTCAGGTTTGTGATTTGGAATATACCTGTGCCCCACCCAGATGAACATTTCGCAGTTAACCTACTCCTAAAACTTGGTTGCTGGGGGATGGGGAGCATGGGGACTGGAAAGAGCAGCTCAGGGCGCAGATCTGGGATCCTCTGCCTGCTAATAATAGCTCCCATTTTAGCCAGCACACCCTCTGCCGGTACGTGCTAAGCACTTCTCTTTTGTAGTCTGTAATCCCCAGGACAGCTCTGGAAAAGGCAGGTGATTCCTATTTTGATTTGATCTGAGAGATGGAGGAATTTGCCTAAACTTACCCAGCTGGCAAGTACTGAATGCAGGTCTGACTCTTGAGCCCCAGGCATTTAATCATCAGGCTGTCCTGCCGCTTCATGCCAGAGTGGGTGCCAGGAACTGCCACTGAGACAGGAAGGGAGCTGTTGCCAAATGCCAAGTCCAAAGGGGTCTGAAATCTGAGAAGTGACAGTTCACTCCCGCAGAACCACAGTCGTGTTCAGGGGACACTGAGTGGGGTCACAGACAACAGACCCTGTGTGGCTATTTAGAAACATGAAAGGGTGACACCCTTGGCCGCTGCCTGACACTAACTCAGCATGGAAATCGCAGAGGCATGGAGAGCCACAAAGGGTTTTATGTATGTATATATGGATGCATGTATTTATTTATATTTTTTGAGTTGAGGGTCTCACTCTGTTGCCCAAGCTGCAGTGCCGTGACATGATCACGGCTCACTGCAACCTCAACCTCCTGGGCTCAGGCAATTCTTCTGCCTGAGCCTCCTGAATACCTGGAACTACAGGCGTGCGCCACCAAGCCTGGCTAATTTCTTTGATTTTTTTTTTTTTTTGTAGAGATGAAGTCTCACTATGTTGTTTGGGCTGGTCTTCCAACTCCTGGGCACAGGCGATCCTGTCCTTCTGTGATAGGATTCCAGGCATGAGGCACCTCATCCAGTGAGTTTTAGAATTTAGTCTAATGCAAAAGGCTGGTGGAAGAAATAATAAAGTTGGTATTGCTTAAGTCATATGCAAATATACGCTGGTCTTCTTCCAAGATGTTTGGCATGGAATGAATGTCTCTCCCCTGGGTACCTCCCAATAGTGAGCCCCGAAAGAGCCCCAGTGAGGCTTCCTTATCCGTCCTCACCCGGCTTCCTGCCCTGCTAGCTGCAGGTGTCTCTGGGTGATAGTGAAGGCAACCACGTTGGTTAAGCATCCACACCAAGGAGGGACACAAGCTCTCTTCTCCCTCTCCACGCAGCCAGGTGGGCTGCATGGTGGATTTGGGGTCACCCTCTCCATCTGCCACTCCTTGATAGTTGTATTTCTCGTCCACTGCTGTGTGTGTTCAGTGGTAGGCGAATCCAGAGCATTACATAGATTTTTAAAGAGAGAGTTAATATATGCCAGGTGTTGTTCTAAGTCCTGCACACGTATTAACTCTTCTAAACTTCATAAACCAGGCACGGTGGCTCATACCTGTAATCCCAGCACTTTGAGAAGCCAAGGTGGGAGGATTTCTTGAGCCCAGGAGTTTGAGACAAGCCTGGGTACCGTAGTGAAACCTCATCTCTACAAATAAAAAATAAAAAAATTGGCTAGACCTGGAGGTGCACCCTGTAGTCCCAGCTACTTGGGAGGCTGAGGTAGAAGAATCATCTGAGCCCAGGAGGTTGAAGCTACAGTAAGCTATGATTGCTCTATTGTACTCCAGTTGGGGCAAAAGAGTGAGAACCTGTCTCAAAAGAACAAAAACAAACAAACAAAAAACCAGCACGAAGTGGGTAGTACAATCATCTCCATTTTATAGATGATAAAAATTGGAATCTAGAGAGATTAAGTAACTTGCCCATGTTACACAGCTGAGGAGTAGGAATCTCGCTATCTGACTCTTGGCTTCTCTGCCATAGTGATTCTAACCTGAGTCAGTGTGTTCATTCACTCAGTTGACTCTTCCTGGGCATGCTAGCCCTATCTGTGATTGGGTTGCTGCTGCTATAATGGGCTTTTGGCTGCAACACTGAAATGATATCAAGTTCCCAGGTGAGTGTGATACTATTTTAGGTGGTCAAGGAAAATGTCCCATAGTGCTGTTGATGTTTTCCATACGGTGGCTTTGAGTGAGTCACCTTCCTAGGACAGCCTCCTCTCTTGCTTTGTATCTGGGCACAGTGACTCAGTCTGTAAGGTTATCAACTATGAGTGCTGGGTACCATTGGTGGCATCATTGTCTATTCGTAGAATGTGCAGTCAGCTGTCCGGGAAAGGCACAGGACAGAATGCCCTAAGAGGAGCAGTATTTGGGGTCACTTACAGGAACATGTGAATTCCAGAGCTTAAGAGGAACGTTGGAGGGAATATCTAGTGCTTATGAAGCCCTTACAACATGCCATCTCTGGTCTAAACACATTCTAGGAACTACCTCATTTAATCTTTACCCCTACCAGCTGATATGGATTCCATTATTATGCCCCTTTGGCAGATGAAAAAAATGAGGCACTGAAAGGTGACATGATTTCACAGGATCACAGGGCTCACAAACGGGGGTCCAGTATTCAAATATAGTCAGCAACTCAAACATAGCACCACTACTGACGCCCGAACCCATGACCTTCCCCATGGCTCCATTCTGGGGAGATGAGGACTTTCAGCCATCTTATTACCATCTTCATTTGCAGCCTTGGATGAACCTTTGGAAACGAAATGATAACAAAATCTGGCCTGAAACAACTGTATGAATCCCAGTTTGGGGACAAAGTTGGGAGTAGAGAGGGTGGGGGTGGAATCTCACCAGGTTGCCATTTGGTAACTGAGGAAGAAGCAGCTTTCTCAGTCAACATTCATGACAGCAGGTGGAGCGGGGAGGGAGACGTTAGGGTCTTTTCTTTGACTCTTCAAGTTCCGGAAACAAGACTCCAACCCTGTTCGTCCTTCCCCTCCAGCACCTGGCCCTACTGGGCTCTCGTTCTAGCCACCTGTTGCTGCTGGTTTCTTGCCTCCATTTCTAAGATGCTGACAGGCAGCAGGAAGTGTATCTCTCAGCTGACAGCATAGCTTTCATTTTAGCATCCGAAAAGCTAGGTATTACCACTCTGATGGCCATCAATTATAGTATGACTACTTTGTTTTGGAGGAAGTTTTGAAAGTTACGCAAAGATTATATCTGATAAGGGATGACTATCCAGAATATTCAAGGAAATATAACTCAATAACAACAACAACAAAACCCAATTAAAATATGGGCAAAGGATTTGAATAGACATTTCTTCAAAGAAGATACACAAATGGCCAATAAGCATATAAAAAGATGTTCACCATCACTAATCACTAGGGAAATGTAAAGCCAAACTACAAAGCCCATTACGATGACCATTATAAAAAAAAACAAAAACGGGGGGGGAGGCAGGCGTGGTGACTCAAACCTGTAATCCCAGAACTTTGGGAGGCTGAGGCGAGAGTTTCAAGACTAACCTGGGCAACTTGGAGAGATCTCGTCTCTACAATAAATAAAAAAAATTAGCCGGGTGTGGTTGTGCATGCCTATAGTTCTAGCCACTTGGAAGGCTGAGGCGGAATTGCCTGAGTCCAGGAGGTAGAGGCTGTGGTGGCCATGGAGCGTGCCACTGCACTCCAGCCTGGGCAACAGGGTGAGACTCTGACTCAAAAAAAAAAAAAAAAAAGAAGAAGAAATGTTGGCAAGGATGTGGAGAAAGTGGAACCCTTGTGCATTGCTGGTAGAAATGTAAACTGGTATAGCCACTGTAGAAAAGAGTTTGGCTGCTCCTCTCAAAGGTTAACAGAATGCAATTCCACTTCCAGGTATGTACACAAAAGAGCTGAAAGCAGAGATTCAGGATACCTATGTGAACACAAACCAAATGTCCATCAACGGATGGATGAATTACCCAGGCGTGGTGTATACAGACAATGGAATATTATGTGACCATAAACAGGAACAAAGTACTGACACATGTCACAACATGGATGAACATTGAAAACATTATGCTAAATGAAATAAGTCCAACACAAAAGAACACATATTGTAGGATATGACTTGAGAGACCTAGAATAGGCAGATTCATAGGGTAAGAAGTAAAACAGAGGCTCCCAGGAACTTCAAGGAAGGGGGAAATGGGAAGTTATTGTTTCCTGGGTACAGAGTTTCTGTCGGGGATGACGGACAAGTTTTGGAAAGGGACAGTCATTGTGAATGCACTTAATGCCACTCAACTCTGAGTGCCGGACGCCTTTGGACACGGACTGTACACTTTAGAATGGTTAATAAGGTAAATGATGTACATTTTACCACAATTTTTAAAAATCACAAAAAAGTGATGCAAAAAAGTTCTGTGGGATTTCATCTTTTAGCAGTTTATAAGCCCATTAACATTTGTCACAACTACCCTTCAGGAGGCGTACCCTGTGGAAACCACACTTGGTTTTCCACACTGGAACTAAAAACACCATTAGTCTACTCCTTGGAGTTTCCCCAAAGCGCATCTGCCCACACATGGCTGCTATTGGGCCCTACCTGTCGCTACAGTATCACTGTGCTGTGCTACTAACAAGTGTGACATGTCCTGACTTTTAGAGCATTCACGCAGTGAATACAACAACTTTTGTGTCCTTTGGTATAAGGCCACATTTCCCTCAAGTACTTCAACATGAAAAAAAAAAGGTGAACTAAGGATTTATCTGGCTAGAGCTTAAACTCCAATCATTATTTAGTCAGGGACAGAGCCAATTGTAGTGTTTAAACGGCATCATTATTTAGACAGGGACAGTGCCAAGTTTACAGAATTCTGGAAGGCAAGCTTAACCTCAGGATACCTCAGCAGTTGTTCCATGAGGCTGGGCCCGAGGATTTAATTCAGAGCAAACTCTTCATCTAACTTTATAATCCAAGACTCCTCTGTATGCTGGAAATATAAAGATGAATAAGGCATACCTCCTGCTGTCATGAGACTGGGAGTCTAATAAAAATGGAGAAATAATGCCAATAGAGTAAGATAGGTGTTAATAGGCCTATGTTCAAAGTGTGGTAGGGTGATGCTGGGGACAAGAAGAGAGGCAGTGGTGGGTCACAGAGATAAGATGGCATTTGAACAAATCCTGAAGGAATAATGGAGCTTTCTGGGGTGATAAAACACAAAGGGGGGCCAAGGTAGGAGGATTGCTCAAGGCCAGGAGTTCAAGACCAGCCTGGGCAACATAGTGAGACCCTGTCGCTATAATTAAAAAAAAAAAGTCAGGCATGTTGACACACTCCTGTAGTCCCAGATACTTGGGGGACTGAGGTGGGAGGGTGGCTTGAAGTCAGGAGTTTGTGGTTTCAGTGGCCTATGATTATACCACTGCACTCCAGCCTGGGTGACTAAAACAGACACACACACACACACACACACACACACACACACAGGGATTCATATGGAAGGAACTGCATATGCAAAACCAAAAGCATGGCAGGATAGGACACCCAGAAAACCACAGGCAGCCACCTTGAGTAAGACGAAGGGAGCGTGGCAGATCCTGGAAGGTCAAAGAAGGAAATGAGATTTTGTCATAGCTCAATGGGCAACGATTGACTGATTTTATGCACAGAGGAAGCCTGGATGGCCATGACCAGGTTTTCATTCTGGAAATGTAAAGACTGTGGGATGGATTTGAGGGGTCAGAAGCTTGGGACAGGAGGCCAGTGGAAGGTTGTCAGAGTAATCCAGAGGAGAGGTGAGGAAGCCCAGAATCAAAAGCTAGTTTTTCTGTTTGTTTTTGAGTCTGTGTTTCACTCTGTTACCCAGGCTGGAGTGCAGTAGCACAACCACAGCTCATCACAGCCTGGAACTTCTGGGCTCAATCAAACCTCCTGCCTCAGCCTCCTTAGTAGCTGGCACTATCGGATCGGTGTGTACCACTATGTCTGGCTAATTTTTAAATTTTCTGTAGAGACGCAGTCTCACTATGTTGCCCAGGTTTGTCTCAAACTCCTGGGTTCTAGCAGTTCTCCCAGGACTCTTAGCCTTCCAAAGTGCTGGTAATACAGGCATGAGCTACCACATCCAGCCTCAAGAACTGTTTCAGTGAGGGCAGAGATAAAATAAGAATTGCAACTGTTTTATTGGACTAAAGTCCAAACTGAGGTCAAGTTCTTTCACTATAGTGAGGTGGAGCCTGCAGAGCTCAGGGGCAGCTTGTTCCTCCTCTTCTCATAGCCAAGGTGGGGAACCCTAGCCTGGCCATGGGAATGGGGCCTGTAACTGATTCCTCCCTCCTCCGCCTTCTCTAGGGCACCCTTCTTACTCAGTCTTTCTAAATCATCTGAAGACATGGCCTTTTATTTTACTATTATCTTAATTAATTAATTTAATTTTAAAAGTTTGTTTTTGAGTTGAAGTCTCACTCTGTTGCCTAGCCTGGAGTTCAGTGGCATGCCCATGGCTCACCACAACCTTGACCTGTTGGGGTCAGGCAATCCTTCCACTTCAGCCTTCTGAGTAGCTGAGACTACAGACACACACCACCATATCCAGCTAATTTTTTTATTTATTGTAGAGATGGGGTCTTGCCAAGTTGCCTATGCTGGTCTCCAGTCGCAGGGCTCAGGCAGTCCTCTCATTTCTACCTCTCAAAGTGCTGGGATTACAGGCGTGAGCCACTGTGCCCGGCTAATTTTTAAATTTTTTTGTAGAGGTGAGGTCTCATTATGTTGTCCAGGCTGGTCTTGAACTCCTGGACTCAAGAAATCTTCCTGCCTTGGCATCCCAAAATGCTGGGATTACAGGTGTGTCACTGCACCCGACCTGCCAGAAGTTTTTTTTTTAACCTTTAATCGAGCAAATACGATTATACATCCTTTCCTACCTTCTTAGGGATCCTTCTTAGGCTATGCTTAGAAAAGCCCAAGAGAGCTCATTCAATCCCAGTTACCCTTGTCTAATGATAAGTCCCTGTTCTCTGCAATACCTGAAGGCATAAGGGCCCCAACAAACAGCCATCCAGGGACACGGCCTGCTCTCAGAAGTCCCCATGGTGGCTGAGGTCCCATCTATCCCTGGTTCTACTGCGTGACAGAGGCACAATGCACAGGTGAGCCCCTGAACCTAGTGGAAACGCAGGCATCACTGAGGCTCCCAGCCTCAGGCTGAGGAGAAAGCGGCCCTGGGTTGTGCTTGGCTGTGGCTTCTCCCTAGCCAAGAGGGCCTGCATTCTTAGTGGCTACTCTTTCATCACATTTAACCATTTTCCCCGGGCACCTCCCCATGGAGACAGGTGGCTGGACCGCTGGGGACCTGCTGCACTCTACTCCCGGTGCTGGCTCTCCAGAACAGACCATGACCATGACCCGAGAGCCTCCTGGGAAGCACGGCTAATCTTTCCTGCCAGCTGATCTCAGCCCAAGCTGCCTCAGTCTGTACCCCCTGAGCACAGCAGAGATATTACATTCACTTTGAAATTAAAAGGAGAGACTTTAGGGCTCACTGCTTCCTTCCGGAAAGTTCTTTTGCAGTTTGCCAACATGGGTGCTTTTGGGAGGAGTACCAGCTCACATCACAACATCAGAAGCCCCTTGGTCCCAAGGTCCTGGGGACACAGATGGGCTTTTTTTTTCACATGGCTGGGGCTGAGTTCTTTTTGGTGGGTAAAGTGAGTAGATAGTAAAGGAGGTGGACTGAGTTTGGGAGGAGGGCCTAGGGGATGATTCCCTTCTGGACATGTTAAGTTATCTCAGGTGACCACTCAGCTTCCTGTTATAAACACAAATCCTGATTTTAATGGAGTTTCTAAGCTGCCCATCACTGAGTTCTCTCAAGTCTGTATCATTCTTTATGATTAACTTTAAACTTCTCTTGGATTTTTTCTTCCCTTCCCTTCCCCTTCCCCTTCTCCTTCCCCTTTCCATCTCCCTCCCTCCCTCTCTCCCTCCCTTCCTTTCTTCCTTTCTTTTTTTTTTGTCAGTTTCTCACTCTGTCGCCCAGACTAGAGTGCAGTGGCACGATCACGGCTCACTACAGCCCAGGTCTCCTGGGTTCAGGTGATCCTTCTGCCTCAGTCTCCTGAATAGCTGGGACTAGGAGTATGCTACCATGCCCGGCTAATGTTTTTATTTTTTGTAGAGACAAGGTCTTGCTATGTCACCCAGGCTGGTCTCAAACTCCTGATCAAGGAGACTGGTCAATCAACCCTACTGCCTCGGCCTCCGAAAGTGCTGGGATAATAGGTGGGAGCCACTGGGCTCATTTCATTTTCTTAATGAAATGAAAGTCATATTCTGTAATTTATACATGATAGATGTTTAAAAAGGATGCAATATCTTGCTCAGGGGATACAACTTGGTACACCCCCAAATATAATTAAAATAATGTTTAGTAGTTAAAGATATTCAGATGCCAGTAAGAAGAGAATGACTGTATAGAGGGTGAATTCAGAACTACAAGGGTACTATAGCACCATGTATATGATTGGCATTCAATAATCTTACTTTAGGCTGGGCGCAGTGGCTCACGTCTGTAATCCCAGCACTTTGAGAGGCCAAGGTAGGAGGATTGCTTGAACCCAGGAGTTCGAGACCAGCCTGGGCAACATAACGAGACCTGTCTCTACAAAAAATTTTAAAAATTAGCTTGGTGAGGCCGGGAGCAATAGTTATGCCTGTAATCCCAGTTCTTTGGGAGGCAGAGGTGAGAGAATTTCTTAAACCCAAGGGTTCAAGATCAGCCTGGGTAACTTGGCAAGATCTTGTCTCTACAATAAATAAAAAAACATTAGCTGGGTGTGGTGGTGTGCACCTGTAGTTCCAGCTACTTGTGAGGCTGAGATGGAAGAACTGCCTGAGCCCAGGAGGTAGAGGCTGCAGTGAGCTGTGAGGGTGCCACTGCACTCCAACCTGGATGACAGAATGAGACTCTGACTAAAAATAAATAAATAAAAATTAGCCAGGCGTGGTGGCATTTGCCTGTAGTCCCAGCTACTCGGGAGGCTGATACGGGAAGATTGCCTGGGCCCAGGAGACTGAGACTGCGGTGAGCCATGATTGTGCCACTGACCTTCATCCTGGGCAACAGAGTGAGACACTGTGTCAAAAAAAATTTTAAGACAAAATGTGTTCCATTTGTTTGCAAGTGCTCTGTTTTGGGGTTGCCATACTACAAACGTGGGGAGTTTCCTACTGACCCATGTATGAACACCATAGCTTCGGGAGCATCTCTCTCCCTTCACCTCTGTGCAAGCCATTTTGTTTGAACCTCACAAGACACTGGCAACGTGCTTTACAAAGCCAAGTTTAAGTATTAATTCAATTGAGCATTCCTGGTGTGGCCCTTTCAGCTGTGTAGAATGCCATAGCCATGAGGAAATTGTTTGTTTCAGAGCAGGAGATGCCAAAGTGGTGACAGCCTTTTTGAAGGCATGTAGCTGGTGACTGCTCCATCTGCGTTTCCTGACATTCATAATGGTCTGTTAGCCACTGGACGTGAGCAGAGAGTTTGGTAATAATCGAGCCTGCTTTTTCAGTGTGTCTAACAATACAAAGTGCTTTTAAAGAATTATTTCGACTAGTCTTAACAATAACCCTATTAGATCAGGAGGGACATCCTGGCAACATAAGAACCTCTTGAACGTCATTCTCATAAGACAAAGGTCTGTTTCCTCTGGTTTAGAACCTGGGTACTCCCTAGCAAGTAGAGAGCCGACTTATATTATTTTCAACAACAAATGTTCACTGAGACTCTCCTATGGGTCAGTAAGTCCTACAAGATGTTGGAGCTACAGATGAACAAGACACAGCTACTTCCCTCAAGGGACTCAGGTCTGCCCAGGGAGAGACATGAACACGACTTCTATCATCAGATGCTAACAGTGCTGTATTCAGTGTCTTCTGGGAAAATGAGGGAGGGGGAAAGAAGGTTTCAGGGGGTTGTAGAGGACATTTGTCCTGAGCTCTGCAGTGTCAGTAGGATTCTGGCAGGGAAGTGAAGGAGGGCATTCCAGGGAGTGGTCCCGTCACATATGGGGGACAGAGGCATGGAATCCATGGTTTCTTCAGAGAGTGTGGAAAGGAAGAATGCATTCAGTTAGGCAGATGGTGAGAACCTTGCTTGCTGTGCTTAAAGATCTGGATAAGTCTTGCAAACCAGGGCAATGATAAAGAATAGATCTCGTGGGGTATGAGTGCAGACTCCAAGAACTTGCCGACTTGAAAAAGTTACTACATCATTATCTGTAAAACGGGGGTAATACTCATTCTTATGGGTTCATTTTGAATGTTAATAAGCTAGTGTGTGCCGGGCGTGGTGGCTCAAGCCTGTAATTCCAGCACTTTGGGAGGCCGAGGCGAGAGGATTGCCTGAACTCAGGGGTTCGAGACCAGCCTGGGCAGCTTGGTGAGATCTTGTCTCTACATAAATCAAAAAATTAGCCAGGCATGGTGGCATGTGCCTGTAGTTCCAGCTACTTGGAAGGCTGAGGTGAAAGGATCGCCTGAGCCCAGCAGGTAGAGGCAGCGGTGGCCATGGGCATCATGCCACCACTCCAGCTGGTTGACAGAGTGAGACTCTAGCTCAAAAAAAAAAAAAAAAAAGCTAGTGTGTATAACATGCTTGGCACACAGGAAATATTGAATAACTATTAACTACACTCCGGCTTATTTTTCTTTGTTTTTCTTTTTTTGAGTTGGGCTCTCACTCTGTTGCCTAAGTTGGAGTGCAGTGGCATGGATCATGGCTCACCACAGCCTCAACTTCCTGGGGTCAGTTGACTCTTCCACCTCAGCCTCCCAAGTAGCTGGGACTTTAGGCATGTGCCACCATGCCTGGATAATTTTTTGATATTTTTGTTGAGATGAGGTCTTGCTATGTTGCCTACTTGATTTTGATCTCCTGGGCTCAAGTGATCCTCCTGCCTCAGACTCCCAAAGTGCTGGGATAATAGGTGTGAGCCACTGCACCTGGCTGGCTAATATTTCTTTACCATTTTTGAATTGGAGTGAATGAATTCTTTCTCTATATGCAATATTTTGTATATAATTTAATGGGGTTCACATTATCTCCTGAAACAGAATTCCAAGTTAAGAATCCTATCAGATATAGGTGTTCTGTAATATTTATTGATTGATTGATTTGGGGGTCTCTCTCTGTTGCCCAGGCTGGAAGGGAGTGGCATGAGCACAGCTCATCACAGCTTTGACCTCTGAATTTCAGGCGATCCTTCTACTTCAGCCTCTCAAATAACTGGGACTACAGGTGCATGGCATTACACTTGGCTAATTTTTAAAATTTTTCATAGAGACGAGGTCTTGCTATGTTGTCGAGGCTGGTCTCAAACTTCTAGGCTCAAGTGGTCTTCCTGTAACATCCTCCCAAAGTGCTGAGATTACAGGTGTGGGCCACCATGCCTGGTCCCTATTTGTTTATGTTTTTAACTTTATTTTTTAGAACCAATTTAGGTTCACAGAAGAATTAAGAGGAAGACACAGAGATTTCCCTTATGCCCCCTCCCCACTCACATGAAATTGCCTCCCCATTATTATCATTCCTTACCTGAGTGGTACATTTGTGGCAATTGATGGTCCTGCACTGATGCGCAATTGTCACTCAAAGTCTATTGTTACATTAGGGTTTGCTTTTGATATTAACATTCTGTGGATTTGGACGAAGGTATATTAATTGGTATCCACCATTATAGTATCATACAGAAGAGCTTCACTTCCTTAAAATCCCTCAGTGCTCTCATCTGAAGCTTTAAAGTAGGAGCGTTTTCATATCGATTTTATTTTTATTTTTTGGAGGGAAATGCTGGGTAGTGGAGAAGGACGCCATCTTTGACTGTACATTATAATCATCTGTAGGAGTTCTTAGAAATCTCGGTGCTCCACCTCTACTCACAGATTATTCTGATTTAATTTGCCTGGGACAGGCCATATATAAGGATTTAAAAAAATCTTCTAGGTGATTTGAATGCGTAGCCAGTTTTGACAACCACTCAACTAGACTACTGTTAGTCAGCTGAAGAGAGGACAATAGCAGAGGAAAGAAGAGGAAAAAAGAGGTATGATTCAGAAGATTTTAGAGACAGAATCAGCAAGACCAGGTATCCAACCAGATGCAGTGAGAGAAAACAGTGGGAAGTGATCCCATTAAGGCAGATAGAAGGGTAGGCTGTGTGTGGCGTTTCACATCTGTAATCCCAATACTTTTGGGAGGAGGCTGACCTCCCAAAGCTGAGGCTGAGCTCTAGGAGGATTGCTTGGGTTCAAGAGTTCAAGGCCAGCCTGGCAACATAGTTAAACCTCATCTCTGCAGAAAATTAGTTGAGCGTGGTGGTGCATGCCTGTAGTCTCAGCCACTCAGGATGCTGAGGCGGAATGATCACCTGAGCCCAGGAGGTCAAGGCTTCGGTGAGCAATGATTGTGCCACTGTACTCCAGCCTGGGTGATGGAGTAAGACTCCCAACTCAAAAAAAGAAAAAAAAAGGAGACGGAAGTGTTTGTGTCTTGTTTATCGTTTACTACTATTTCTTTAATATACAGGAGGCAGGTATGGGCAAGGAGAAAACAATTCATTCAACTAACATGTCCTTAAAATACCCTTGCTAAGTGCAAACTGTGGGACTAGGTTTTGTTTTGGACATCTCTGACATGCCCATAGAACAGGGAGATGTCATGTAGGCAGCTGAAAATACCAGGGCAGTTGGGAAGGCATTAATTTCCAACCAGGTGATCATGTAAAGGTGTGGATAAAATCAGCAGGGAGAGGGTATAGAGGAGACAGGAGGGCCAGTCATGAACCCAGGGGACCGTGGACCCCGGAGGCCACAATGAGGGAGAGGAAAGCCCTTATGTGGGCTGGTGAGAGCCATGAGAGGAGGCAAGGGTTTCCAGAAGGAGCGGGTGGGCACTGTGCAAAATGCAATAGAGAGATGGCCTGAGGGGGTGCTGACAGGAGCAGGCCCCTGCTTGATCAGGCGGTGGCTGTGGCTTTTGAGACAGTAGCAGGGACGAAGGCCAAATTCCAGTGGCTGCAGATGAGAAAGTGAGGAAGCAAAGCATGGATGGAGGAAGTTTGGGGTAAAAGCAAGGAAAGCAGTAGCGGCATGGGAGGAAGGGTGGAGGAGCAGAGCTTTATCTGAGGCTGGAGTGGCATTATTGTAGTCTGAGGAAAGGAGCCAGGATAGAGGAAGCCATCAGAAATACAGCCGAGGGAGGGGACAGGCAGTGGAGCCAGGGCTCGGCTTGGGTGGCCCAGGGCTCCAGACACTGTGGGAGGAACTGTTCTTGGACAGGACTAGAGGCGCTTGTTTCTTAGAGGCCAAGTGAAGCAGTTTCCAGAACGATGCATGTCTCCTGTCTCAGAAGTCATCCAAGGTCGGTTCTGAGTCCCACAGTGGTTTCCTACCTTGATTATTCTCCTTTTCCAGACCCACTTCCCGGAACTCAGTCTGTTTCTTTCCTCTGTCAAAGGATGGCCCCGACTGCAGGACTCGAGGCTGACTGGAGAGTGAGATGAAACAGCCAAGGTTTCCTGCTCCTTTGCTGTCCTGAAAGAAAAGCACATTTTGTTTCGAGTTGACGGCTAATCACAGTGTAGGAAGAATCCAGCTGTAGTTATAAAGACCTGTTTTTTGAGTTGAGGTCTCACTCTGTTGCCTAGACTGGAGTGCAGTATCATGATTATGGCTCACTGCAGCCTTGGCCTCCTGGCTCATGCAATCCTTCTTCTTCAGCCTCCTGAGTACCTGGAACTATAGGTAGCGCATGCCGTTAATTTTTTTTTTTTTTGGTAGAAACAAGGTCTTGCTATGTTTCCCAGGGTGGTCTCAAACTCCTGGGCTCAGCAATACTCCCGCCTCGGCCTCTCAATGCAGTGGCTCACACCTGCAATCCCAGCACTTTTGGAAGGCGGAGGTGAAAAGATTGCTTGAGCCCAGGAATTCCAGACCAGCCTGGGCAACTTGGCAAGACCTCATCTCTACAATAAATAAAAAATACTAGCTGGGTGTGATGGCACATGCCTGTAGTTCTAGCTACTTGGAAGGCTGAGTCAGAAGGATCACCTGAGCCTAGCAGGTCAAGGCTGCAGCGACCATGAGTGTGCCACTGCACTCTAGCCTCGGTGACAGAGTGAGACCCCAACTCAAAACCCCCCCAAACAAAAAGCAAAAAACAAACAAAGTGCTGGGATTACGGGTGTGAGCCACCACACCTGGCTCTTATTGACCTTGCTTTCAGTGGCACTGCTGGCCATTCTCTCTGCTTGAAAGTCTACCTTCTGCCAGTGTGAATGACACACATGTCCCAGTTGTCCTCCTGCCCACAGACTCCCCTCCTGTTTCTGACCTCTAGATGTTGGTTCCCAGGGCTCTCTCCCAAGCCCCATCTCTTTCCCAAGGTCATGCTCTCCTTAGGTCATCTCTTTGTCCATTGCTGTACATCTTACCTCCATGTGAGGTTTCCGAGTCTCAACCTTCCACTCCAACTCCAGAACTCTCCACCACATGACATTTCCATTTGGATGTCTCATGGTACCTCAGACTTAACATGCCCAGAACAGAAGTGGTGATTTCCTACCCCTCCATCTGCCCTTCCTTCTCTTTTCCATTCTTAATATATATGGGTATTGGTTCTCTCGGTTGCTTGCCCCAAAACGCATATTCAATCTTGATGCTTCTCTTCCTGCAAATGCAATCTGCCAGTAAAGCTTGTGAACTCTACCTCAAAAATATATTGAAATCTATTCATTTCTTTTTATTTTTTTTGAGTCGGAGTCTTACTCTGTCTCCCAGGCTAGAGTGCAGTGGCACCATCACAGTTCACCTCAGCCAGCCCCGACCTCCTGGGTTCAGGTGATCCTTCTGTCTGTGCTGAGATAACAGGCATGAGACACTGCAACTAGCTGAAATCTGACCACATCTTGCATCTCCAGTCTAGTCCAATGCAATCCAAAGTGAGGTTAACAGAACAGCATCACCTGGGAGAGTGTTAGCCATGCAAAATCTGGGGGTCCTTTCCAGAATCAGAAACTCGGAGAAGCTCTGGAATGCTAATTTCATTGTTTGGAGTTGGCATTTCCAGAAAAAGAAAAGAAAAGAAAGTTTGAGAAGCACTACTCTGGTTCATGCCTTCATGGTCTCTGGTCCAAGCCACTGCAACACCCTCCACCTTATCTCCTTACTCTCTTGACCTGCTAGAATCTGCTAATCTGCTCTCCTCCCAGCAGCTGGGTGGTTGCACATGGTGGCTCACACCTATAGTTCCAGCACTTTGGAAGGCTGAGGCAGGAGGATTGCTTGAGGTCAGGAGTTCAAGACCAGTGTGGGCAACTAATGAGACCTCAGTCCTCAAAAAATTAGCTAGGTGCGATGGTGCATGCCTGTAGTCTCAGTGAGGGAGGAGGTAGTTAGAAGCTGGCTAGGCAGATAGGGTCTCAAAGAAAAGTAACATCTGCAGTAATGCCCCTGCACCACCTTGGTTATGTAACTACCAATTAAGAATGCGGTTAATGTAATTAAGAACATCCGCTTAAGCCAGGATATTTTCTTCAAAGGGACTTTTTGCCATTTGGGCACAAACAGCTCAGCTAAATGTCCTAGCTTGACCTAAGCTTATTATAATATCATTAACATTATATTTGCATTGTGGGTTTACCGCCTCTGAATAGGCTTTTCTGTGGTACTTATGGGTAATAATCAAGATGGAGTAACTTGGGACAAGAGCACATGTGCAGTTAAATCTGGAACCAGAAAACAGCTAAGAGGTTGAGAAGCAGGAAAGATGCAAATGGAAAGAACACTCCTAGAAGGGAGAGAGAAAAACACAAAGCATTTCCCCACTGCTGGTAACCCATTTGGGGTCCCCTCTCTTTTCTTGAAAGCTTTCTCTGTTGCTTAATTAACTCCTTCTTCACTACCTTCAGCGTCCTGTTCCTTAATTTTCTTGGTCGTGAGACAAACACTCAAGAATCTAAGCTGAAAGCGCAATTGGAATTTCCTGCAACACCAGCACTTTGGGAGACCAAGGTGGGAGAATCACCTGAGCCCAGGAAGTTGAAGCTGCAGTGACCCATAATCATGCCACTGCATTCCAGTCTGGGCAACAGAGTAAGACCATGACTCAAACAAACAAAAAAACAATATCATAGCCTGGGCAATATAGTGAGCCCTCATCTCTACAAAAAATTTTTAAAAATTATTTGGGCTTTGTAGTACATACCTGTAGCACCAGCTACTTGGGAGACTGAGGATGGAAGATTGATTGATCCCAAGAGGTCGAGGCTGTGGTGAGTCGTGACTGTGCCAGTATAACTCCAGCCTGGGCAACAGAGTGAGACCCTGACTCAAACAAATAGAAAACTGTCAGATTATGTCATGCATACACCCTCTGTCCCCAGTCTAAAACCTCTGATGGTTTCTCCTGGACATGATACGATCCAGATTCTCATTCCTGGTCCACAGAGCCCTGAGGTGAGACCTGACCACACCTGCTACTCCAACCTCAGCCAGAGTCACGGGGCTAGGTAAACTGACTCGCTCCCACAGATGCATCAGGTGTTCCCAACTTGAGGCCTTTGCACTGGCTATTCCCTCTGCTAAGTTGCTCTCCCCTTGAACTTCCATGGCCGGTCTCCTCACTTGTTTACTTCTCTACATAACTGGCACCTCCTTTAGAGATAGCTTTGCCAGTTAACCAACCCAAGGTAGTTCCTCTTTACCAAATACACAGTTTTAGCTGTCTGCATAGCACATATTACTATCTTTTCTTTTTTTTTTGAGTTGGAGTCTCACTTTGTCACCCATACTGGAATGCAGTGGCATACTCACGGCCACTACAGCCTCAACCTGCTGGGTTTGAGTGATATTTCCACCTCAGCCTTCCAAGTAGCTGGAACTACAGGTGCAAGCTGCCATGCCTGGCTAATTTTTTGATTTATTGTAGAGGTGTGGTCTCGCCAAGTTGCCCAGGCTGGTCTCCTACCCGTGGGCTTAGGCAATCCTCTCACCTCGGCCTCCCAAAGTGCTGGAATTATAGGCATAAGCCACTGCACCCTGCCTATTATCCATTTTTAATTTTTTTTTCTTATTTATTGTCTAATGTAATGCAAGTTTATGAGAGTAGGTAGGGACCTGGTTTGTCCTGTTCACTGCCACATCCAAGTGCCTAAACAGTTTCTGGCACATAAAGATGCTCAGTACATGAGCTGAGCATGGTGTCTCATAGACTGTAATCCCAGCACTTTGGGAGGCAAGAGGATTGCCTGAAGTCCAGGGGTTCAAGACTAGCCTGGGCAACTTGGTGAGACCTCGTCTCTACAACAAATCAAAAAATTAGCTGGACATAGTGGCGCATGTCAGTGGTTCCAGCTACTTGGAAGGTGAGGCGGAAGGATCAGCTGAGTCCAGCAGATTGAGGTTGTGGACCATGACCATGCCACCGCACTCCAGCTTGGGTGACAGAGTGAGACTCCTACTCAAAAAAAAAAAAAAAAAAAAGCTCAGTACATATTTGATGAGTGAATGAATAAACTTCTTCCTTACCTATAGGCCTGAAGCTATTAAGAAAGAACAACAGTTCGTCTGGGCATGGTAGCTCACGCCTGTATTCCCAGCACTTTGAGAGGTTGAGGTGGGAGAATTGCTTGAGTCCAGGGGTTTGAGACCAGCTTGGGCAACATAGTAAAGCCTCGTCACAAAGCAATATTAAAAAATTAGCTGGTCATGGTGGCATATACCTTTAGTCGCAGCTACTTGGGAGGCTGAGGCAGAGGGATCGCCTGAGCCCAGGAGGTCAAGGCTGTGGTGAGCCAAGATTGTGCCACTGCATTCCATCCTGGGCAACAGAGTGAGACCGCCTCCAACTCAAAAAATATATATATAAAGAACAGTTCCTGAATTACTGTTGGCTCAGTTGCCCACTTCCTCCTCTAACATGATTGCATTTCTGGGTGCCTCCAACCAGTGTGTCTCATCTCAGAGGACCTGGGTCCACTGTTGGTGTGGACATCATTTAGAGCACATCTCAAAAGGAGACAAGAATGTGAGACAGCATCACCCTCAAAAGACAGCAAGAGTGAGAGGACATTAGCAGGCTACTTTCTTGGAATTTCAGGAGGGAATATGAGAGTTGAGGCCTCAGGGCCTCTATTTTTGTTGTTGTTTAGTAGGAGGTGAAGTTGCCTAAATTTTTCTTTTCTTTCTTTTTTTTTTCTTTTTTTAGTACTGATCTCACTCACAGCTACCACAGCCTTGACCTCATGACTCAGGCGACCCTTCTGCCTCCAACTCTGGGGTAGCTGGCACACCACCACACTGGCTAATTTTTATTTTATTTTTTGTTTTTTTGTAGACACGAAGTTTCACTATGTTGCTCAGGCTGGTCTCGAACTCATGGACTCAAGCAATCCTCTTGCCTTAGCCTCCCAAAGTGCTGGGATTACAGCCTGAGCAACTGCACCTGGTCATAATTTTTAAGAACATTTTCTTTGTCAGAGAAGCCTATTTTCAATCCCTGGCTCTGCCACTTATTGCTTTAAAACTTTGGACGAGTCACTTAAACTCAGCAAGCCTCAGTTTCCCCATTTGTAAATTGGGGATGATAAAAGTACCTACAACCCAAAACTTTTGAGAGTCTTAAATGTGATGCCTGTAATCTATCTGGCCAATGACAAGTCACCTCATAAGTGTTAGTTGTTATTATTATTATTATTATATACTGAGAGAGAGTAGGATGACTAGCATTGAGAACTAAAAAAAAAAAAAGAAAAAGATATAGCCATACATATAGTGGAAGAAAAAAGTATGCTAGCATTACATCAGAATGTCATTCTTCACCTTCCAAATTGGCAAAGTCTGGATGTTGGCTGACACTGTCTGTGGAAGCTAGTGGGAGGGCAAATTGGCACAGCAGCCTCCCAGATTGCACTTTGGCAATAGCGGACAAAATTACAAATAAACCAACCCTTTGGCTCAGCCAATCCACCTGTAAGAATTTATGCTACAGATATCCTGGCACATATGCCAAATGAGTATATATGGGTATTCATTACAGCACTGTTTGATTAACAATATTGAGGTCGGTGTGGTGGCTCCTGTCTGTAATCCCAGCACTTTGGGAGGAAGAGGTGGGAGGATTGCTTGAGCCCAGGAGTTTGAGACCAGACTAGGCAATATAGCAAGACCTCGTCTCTACAAAAAAATCAAAAAATTAACTGAGCGAGGTGGTGCATACCTGTAGTCCCAGTTACTCAAGAGGCTCAGATGGAAGGGTTGCCTGAGCCCAGGAGGGTAAGATGTGGTGAGCCGTGATTGTGCCACTGCACTCCAACCTGGGTGACAAAGTGAGACTCTGACTCAAAAAAACAAAAACAAACTTGGCGAGACCTCATCTCTACAATAAAGTAAAAAAAAAATTAGCTGGGCGCGGTAGCACGCACCTGTAGTTCCAGCTACTTGGAAGGCTGAGGCAACAGGATTGCTGGAGCCCAGCAGGTTGAGGCTGCGGTGGCCGGGAGCGGCCACTGCACTCCAGTCTGGGCAACAGAGTGAGACTCCAACTCAAAAAAACTCAAAACCAAAAACAAAAACAAAAACAAAACAAAAATCCAATATATTGGAAGCAGCATAAATGTTCATGAGTAGGAGACTGGTTAAGTAAGTTGTGATATATTTATACAATGTAATAAATAAAAGGAGACATTTTCTTTATGTATTGTTGTGGAACACTTTCCAAAGTAGATTGTTACTTAAAAAAGACAAGGTGTGGGATTATGTATGTATAGCAGGATATAGCAGTAAACAGGCAGCAGGAGGAAATCTATATCTGAATGTATGTGGTTTTTTCATATAGCCAGAAGATCTCCGAAAGGATGGAGTAGAAGAATAGTTTTATTGTATCTTTTGTAGCTCTTGAATTTTGAACATTGTGAATCTGTTATCTGTTTTAAAGGGTGAATATTTCAATTTTTTTTTTTTTTTTGAGTTGGAGTCTCCCTCTGTCGCCCAGACTAGAGTGCAGTGGCCACTCCCGGTCACCGCAGCCTCAACCTGCTGGGCTCCGGCGATCCTTCCGCCTAAGCCTTTCAAGTAGCTGGAACTACAGGCACGTGCTACCACGCCTGGCTAAATTTTTGATTTATTGTAGAGATGAGGTCTCGCCAAGTTGCCCAGGCGGGTCTTGAACCTGTGGGCTCAGGCAATCCACTCACCTCAGCCTCCCAAAGCACGGAATTACAGGCTGAGCCACCGAGCCCGGCGAATATTTCAATTTTTAAAAACTTAATTGTGGCTGAGCGTGGTGGCCAATACCTGTGATCCCAGCACTTTGGGAGGCTTTGGTGGGAGGACCAATTGAGGCTAGGAGTCCAAGACTAGAGTGCTAATACTCAATGCCTCTTACCTGTTAGGGGATGATTGGTTCTAGGAATGACAGATGATACAGCTCTCTTAACAATAACTGACATCAGGGCAAAAGCAATGATAGCAAAGGCACTAAGCATCCAGACATTCTTTGGTTCTGTGCCTGATGCTGTAATACTCGGCTTGCACGGAGATGCTCACAAGGAGATTATAAGCTGACTGCCCATGGAAATCTATATCAGTCTGCAGGGAACGGTCTGAATTTCCCCCAAGTTTTTTGAAAATGAATTTTTCTTTCTCATTTTTCTAGCTCACATGCATTTGGAAGGTTTTCAAGCCATATGGTTTTAACTGTGCTTTTTTGGGAAAGAAGTGAGAGGGGGACTGGACAGACATTTTCTTCCTGTTTCTTCTGCATTTGATTGAACTAGTAATCTTGTGAGAGGCCCTAACACAGACCCTGACACTTTTCCTTTCTAGAGGAAAGTGAAGTCAGCCTTGAGCGGGAACTGCTTATGGGTTCTGAGACTTTCTTTGTATGACCCGCCCCCCAACTCCTGCCAAAACTTGCCAATCTCCCCCACTTCCTTACTACAATTGTGAAATTTTAAGTGGGGTTTTTCTCCTTCCTTCTCATTTATTTCTAGTCCCCTGACTCCCTGAAAGCACAGTCACCCTGGATCCTACTACTCAAAGGATATACACGAGTGTTGACATCATTGATTATTTAATCCCATAAACATTTATTGAGTTCCTAATTTGTGTCTGGCACCATGTCAAGTGTAGAAACTCAAAGAAGAATAAGAAATGATTCTGATCTTAAGGCGCTTATAGATGCTTTGGGGAGACAGAAATATAAGACAGGCCTGGCATGGTGGCTCACACCCATCATCCTAGTATTTTGTGAGGTCATTGTGGGAGGATTGCTTCAGTTGAGGAGTTCGAGGCCAGTCTGGACAACATAGTGAAATCTTGTCTCTACAAAAAATCAAAACATTTCAGACAGGTGTGGTGGTACAGGAGCATGTAGTCCCAGCTGCTTGTGAGGCTGAAGTAGAAGGATCGCTTGAGTCCAAGAGGTCAAGGCTGTGGAGTGCCACCACTCTCCAGCCTAGGTTACAGAGTGAGACTCCAACTCAAAAAAAAAAAAAAGAAAAGAAAGAAATACAGGACAGTGTGGGAAGTCTGCGGGGTGTTATGTAAGCACCAGGAAGGATCACCTAAGCCTGCTTTGTGGGAGAAGGTGTCAGGGAGGGATTCCCAAGAAGTGAGGCCCGAGGAGAGTCTTAAAGGGTAAATGGGCGTTATCCAGGGAAGGTCGGGGAAGGGGACACGTGAGTTGGGTATTGGGGTGAAGACTAGAATGCAAAGGGGTCTTGCTGACAGGAGGGATACAGTTTCAGCAGGAGCAAAGCCTTGGAGGTGAGAAAAAACCGTGTGTGTGTGTGTGTGTGTGTGTGTGTGTGTGTGTGTGTGTGTGTGTGTGTTCATTCAGTTCTGCTACTATGTGCTGTCGCAGCAGGAAGTGTCAGTCAATGAAGGAAGGAGGAAGTTACTGAGAATGTCAAGGATGGGGGTGGGGGGGAGGGAAGATGGATGGGGGTGAGGAGTAGGGACTGGGGGGGAAGGGCTGGGCAGGTGGGCAGAGAAACAGGACTGGAAATACCAACAAGTAGCAGGTCATGGGTGACCTTTACGAAGCAGTTTCTCAGGACTGATGAGGCCAGAGCCAGGCTCTGGAATATTGAGAAATGAAAGAGAGGTGAGAATGTAGACTTGAATAACAGTTATTTACAAACCACCTTCTGTGGACAAGGCTCCGAGAGGTGGTTATTATCCATGGCCTTATTTTATTTTATTTTTGAGTCAGGGTTTCACTCTGTTGCCCAGGCTGGAGTGTAGTGGATAGATCACTGTTCACTGTAGCCTCAACCTCCTGGGCTCAGGCCATCCTTCTTCCTCAGCCTCCTGAGTAGCTGGGACTACTGGGGTACACCAGCACACCCAGCTAGTTTCGGAGTTATGTGTGTGATTTATTTGTAGAAACAAGTTATCGCTATGCTGTCCAGGTTGGTCTTAAACTCCTGGGCTCAAGCAATCCTCTTGCCTCAGCCTCCCAAAATGCTGGAATTACAAGTGAGAGCCACCATGCCTGGCCTCCGTGGCCTTATTTTAAAGATGAGGAAACTGAAGCACAGAACAGTTAGGCGACTTGCCAAAAGTCATACAGTTGTAAGTGGCAGAATTGAGAGCTTAAATTTCCAGAAACCAAACTCTTGACCAGAAAGAAGCTGGGATTCTAGAATTGTGGCCATTGCTGAGTGTCTCCAGGCTACTGGAGACAGCAGCACATTTATAGGCTGAAAGAACAACGCCTGGAGACACTGAGAATGATGCCTGACAGAGCAAGGTCCAGGAGATAAGGATTAGTACTGGATGTGGCAATAAGAATGTCACTGGTGACCTCCGAGGGAGCAGTGTAGGTCACGCAGTGGGGGAGGAGACCAGATAATGTGGAATGAGGAGCACAAGGGCTTAAGAAGAGGTGACAATGGCCACAGGTAGGATGGAAACAGCCTGACCTCAGAGACAGCAGAAAAGGAGTTATTAGATAGGGCTCTCCAGAAAAGCTGAAGCAATAGAATGTATGTACACACACACACACACACACACACACACACACACACACACACACACTTATTTATTTATTTTTATTAAATAATTTTTGAAGAAAAATTTTTTTATAGAGACAGGGTCTCACTATGTTGCCTAGGCAGGTCTCGAACTCCTGGGCTCAAGACATCTTCCTGCCTAGGCCTCCCAAAGGACTGGGATTACAGGTGTGAGCCATCATGCTTGGCCAACACACAAATATTTATTATAAAGAATTGGCCCACATGATTGTAGAGGCTGACAAGTCTCAAGGTCTGCAGTTGGCAAACTGAAGCCCCAGGAGAGGCGCTGCTGTAGTTCCAGTCCCAACGTTAGCAGGATGGAGCCCCAGGAAGAGTTCATGTTTCAGTTTGAGTCTGAAGGCAGGAATAAAACCAGTGTCCCAGCCTGACGATGGTTGAGTAGGAGAAATTCCCTTTTACTTGCTGAAGGGGAGTAAGCTTTCTCGTTCTAGGCAGGTATTCAATTGATTGGATGAAGCCCATCCACATTAGGGAGGAACATCAGCTGTACTCAATCTACCGACTTCAATGTTAATCTCATTCAGAAACATCCTCACAGATACACCTAGAATAACGTTCGGCCAAATATCTAGTCACCCATGGTCCAGTTAAGTCAAACCATCACAGGGAAAGAAGCCCAACTATGACTGCAGGTAAGTCTATTTTGGAAAACAGAAAGTTCAGAAGATAATAGATCTTTACACTCTTCCTAGTAACATACATGCACTGAGCCAGAAACAACATTTTTTTTTTTTTTTTTTAGTCAAAATCTCATTCTGTCACTCAGGCTGGAATGCGGTGGCACAATCACAGCTACTGCAGCCTCAGCCTGCTGGGCTCAGGGAATCCTTCCACCTCAGTCTTCCAAGTAGCTGGGACTACAGGTATGTACCACTACACCTGGATAATTTTTTTATTTATTGTAGACACGAGATCTTGCTATGTTGCCCAGACTGTCTCAAACTCCTGGGCTCAGGCAGTCTTCTGGATTCCCCAGGGCAGGTTAACATTTTCCATTTCTCAAGTATCTACACAAGAGTGGATACTGAGCTCTCATTAGTAAATTACTATTTACAGTTTTTATTATATGCCCCAAAAGTGCCAGTTTTGTAAATGGCATTTTTTTTTTTGAGTCAGGATCTCACTCTTGTCACCCAGGCTGGAGTACAGTAGCACAATCGAGGCTCACTACAGCTTGGACCTCCTGGGCTCAAGCAGTCCTTCCCCCTCAAACTCCCAAGTAGCTGGAACTACAGGTTTACATCACCAAGATAGACTTTTTTTCTTCATGTGGAGATGAGGTCTCACTATGTTGCCTAGGCTGGGCAATTGGCATTTAATAACTCTGAGTGATGTTGTGATGACGACAGACTCTTGCTAACCACAATTGTTACCTTGCATCAGGTACTGAGATACAGGTGTTCAGCCCTGCTAAAGGTCACTGCCCTTGAATCTTTACACAGACAGTATGTGAGTGAGATTGGGCAGATCAATGACCTGTCTGAAGTCTGTCTCTCAGCCAGCGAGCTTCACAGCCTGAATTTAAGCCCATGTCTGTTAGGCTGTAAGACCAATAGTCTCTCCAGTATGCAAGCACACCTGTAATTCCATCAAATTTTCTTTTAAAGTATCTTAAAGGAGAAATTTTAAATGAAGGGTTTGCAAGGATGTCCAAGAAACCAGAGGCCAGGCATGGTGGCTCACGCCTGTAATCCTAGCACTAAGGGAGGCTGAAGTGGGAGGCTCACTTGAAGCCAGGAGTTTAAGATCAGCCTGGGCAACATAGTGTTTTTTTGTCTTTACAAAAAAGTAAGCGAATAAACAAACAAAAAACTAGCCAACCATGGTGGTATGTGCCTAGTCCCAGCTACTCAGGAGGCTTAGATGGGAGGATCACTTGAGCCCCGGAGTTCCAGGCTATGGCAAGCTATGATCATGCCACTGCACTCTGGCCTGGGTGACAGAGTGAGACCCTGACTTTAAAATAAGTAAACAAGCAAACAAACAAATAAGTACCTATGTGAGTTAGCCCATGTAAAGTGCTTTAGAACAGCGCTTGACTCTTAGTCACATGTAATACATTGTTTCAAAATACATTCATCGGCTCTCTGTAAACACTCAGGTTACTGAGGCGTATAGTCCAAGAAGACCCCAAGTCAGTTCAACATAGCCAAGGCAGATCCAGGAAAACTTACGTGGGTTGATTCCTGCAGTGGAAACTTAGAGTCTGTGTTTGAACAGAACTTTCCAGGTGAGAGAGGCTTAGGGCCAGCCAGATTTATGAGCCACTGGCCTGAAACGCTGGGCACAGCTGGACAGAAGCTGGATGGTGGGTGAGACCGGAAAGACTGAGCACACTGAGTCGGAGACACCCGCCTGGACACAGTGGCCCTTTGTGATCACGGCAGGGTGATGCGATATTTAAAACAGGAGCTTTGTCAGCTGAGAGTCAGCTGAGATAAAGAGACCAGAGCAATGAAAAGGTGGAAGGAACCCGCAGAGAGAGTGGGTTTCTTTCTGAAGTTACTCAGTACTTTGTGCAGTACTATTTCTTTCCATTTGGTTTTTGTGGCTCTTTTGTTGTTGTTGTTGTTTTTGAGCCAGAGTCTTACTGTGTCACCCAGGCTGGAAGGCAGTGGTACAATCACAGCTCACCACTGAATTGGTCTCCTGGTCTCAGGTGAGCTTTCTGTCTCAGCCTCCCAAATGGCTGGATTAGAAGTGCTCACTACCATGCTCAGCTTATTTTTTTATTTCTGTAGAGAGGAGGTCTCAGTATGTTACCTAGAGTGGTCTCAAATTCCTGCGCTCAAGCAATCCTCCTGCCTCAGTCTTCCAAAGTGCCAGGATTTCCGTGTCCAGCCTTACTGTGTCAGAAATACATTTTTTCCTTCTTGTGATTGCAGCCAGTGTTCACTTAGCATGTGTCTTCACTGTGCTAGCAGCTTCTAACCTTTATTTCATATAACTTCTCAGATAGCCATAGACATGCATTATTATCCCCTCCCTCCCCCCTTTTTTTTTGAGTTGGGTTCCCACTCTGTCACCTAAGCTGGAGTGCAGTGGCACTATCACAAGCTCACCACAGCCTCGACCTCCTGGGCTCAGGTGATCCTTCCACCTCAGCCTCCCAAGTAGCTGAGACTACAGGCACGCACTACCACACTCAGCTAATTTTTTGATTTTTTTTTTTTTGTAGAGACAAGGTCTCACTATATTGTCTAGTCTGGTCTCAAACTCCTGGGCTCAAGCAATCTTCCCACCTCTGCCTCCCAAAGTACTAGGATTACAGACATGAGCCACCATGCCTGGCTGCTTTT
Source organism: Cephalopachus bancanus (assembly GCA_027257055.1). NCBI lineage: Eukaryota > Metazoa > Chordata > Mammalia > Primates > Tarsiidae > Cephalopachus > Cephalopachus bancanus. The sequence goes on from JAPVLO010000146.1 coordinate 380,964, forward strand.
ATAAGCAGAAATCTTTAATAAACAAAACTGAGCCATCCATCTGTCTGTCTGTCTGTTCATTCATTCAGCAATCAGCACAGAGCTGGGTGCATCCCAAGTGCTGGGATACAGCAACCATGGATAGTACCCAAGGCAGAAGTTACATTCCAGACAGGAAAGACAGGTAATTGACAAACACATGAGAAAATACCAGTTGCAAACAAGTGCTGAGGAAGGGTTCACTGAGGACACACTCGAGCTGAAGCTTTAAGTGAGAAGGAAGTTCCATGAGAAAGAAAGGATCTTCCAGCATGAGGGAACAGCGATTCCCTGGGGTCAGAACGAGCACGGCATGCTCACGGGACAGACAGAAATCCCGTGTGACAGGAACATGATCACGATCGCAGAGGAGCCACATGACGTGAGCTCAGAGAGTTAGGTAGGGACAGATCAAGCTGACCAGCAAGGCTGGATATGTGGACTTTACTCTGAGAGGGAAATCTATTGAAAGGTTTTAGGTAACATAGTGGACATCTGTCATCCTGGCTAGCCAGCATTCAAAAGCCCTTCTTATTTGGGGGAATCACAAAACTTATGAGAGGCCAGGCCCCAGTTTCATGATTGCAGCCATAATTTAGAAGGGAAGATAAAAGATAGTTTCTCTCTTCTCCTGGCACTTAGGACAAAGGCAACCAGATGCTCCTATCTGGGACTTTGAATCCTGAGGGCAGGCCTCAAAGATGCAAAGTCAGTTAGAAATTATTAGGATCGGTCAAGCATGGTGGTTCATGCCTATAATCCCACCACTTTGGGAGGCTGAGGAGGGAGGATTGCTTGGGCCCAAGAGTTTAAGACCAGCCTAGTTTAAGACCAACGGAGAGAGATCTCGTCTCTACAAAAAATTAGCCAGGTATGGTGATGTGCGCCTGTAGTCCCAGCTACTTGGGAGGCTGAGGCGGAAGGGTTGCCTGAACCGAGGAGATTGAGGCTGAGGTAGTGGTGATTGTGCCACTCTACTCCAGCCTGGGCAGCAAAGTGAGACTATGACAAAAAAAAAAAAAAAAAAAGGAAAGAAAGAAAGAGGAAAAGGGAAAAAGGAAGGGGCTGGAGACTCATGGATTAATAAGTGCAGGAGGCAACTCTCAGCTCCAAGGCTGAGGAACAGAGGGAGCAGGTGCTGTCACTTGTACCTAGGAGTTTGGAGGGTTCCCCATGGGACTGGTGCTTGGATTTCGAGGGAAGCTCTGCCCTGCTCAGACCTCTGAGGAGAGGGTGCTGTCTGGCTGGTGCTTCAGCCAAAGGGGTGTGGCTCTGCAGGGGCTCAGCCCTCCCTGGGTGCAACCCAGCAGGTGAAGAGCTGTGGCCTGGCTGCAGCTGGTATCTGGGAGTCAGGGGAAGGCACAGCAAGGTTGGAACTGAGGATATTCCAAGAAGCTGGAGGTGGGGCCAACTACCTGCTGCTGCTGCTGAAGAAACAAGGAAAAAATGGAAGCAGAAAACAGGAGAGTGGTCCTTTCTCCTTTCCTCCTGCTTCGAGACCTCCATCTTTTTTAATTAATTTTTTTTGTAGACCAGGCACAGTGGCTCACACCTGTAATCCTAGCACTTTGGGAGGCAGAGGCTGGAGGATTGCCTGAGCCCAGGGGTTTGAGACCAGCCTGGGCAACTTGGGAAGACCTCGTCTCTACAATAAATCAAAAAATTAGCCAGGCGTGGTGGCGTGTGCCTGTAGTTCCAACTACTTGGAAGACTGAGGCGGAAGGATTGCCTGAGCCCAGCGGGTCGAAGCTGCCATGGCCCATGAGTGTGCCGCTGCACCCCAGTCTGAGTGACAAAGTGAGACTCCGACTCAAAAAAAAAATTATTTTATAGAGACAGGGTCTTACTATGTTGGCCTGGCTGGTCTCGACCTTCTAGCCTCAAGGAATCCTCCCACCCTGGCCTCCCAAAATATTGGCATTAAAGGCGTGAGCCACCAGCCCAGCCTCAGCTCTCCTTCCAATGGCTCCCATTGGAGAACCTAACAGGAAGCCAGCTAGTTGGGGTGGTGGGGAATGGTGGTGATGGAGAGATTTCCTTGCATGATCCCACCCCCAGTATTACAAAGATGAGCACGGAACGGACGGTATCTTGGAGGCCACAGGTAAATAACCAGCCGCAGGGAGCAGCGCGTCCGGTGAGGAGGTCATTGCAGCAGCCCAGGAAGACACAACACAGGCTGGGGCAGTGTCACAGAGACGGGGGTGGAAATAGCTAGACACCCGTCAGTAAGACTGCGGTCTCCGGCACACAGCTGCAGGTGCTAGTGCTGTACTTGGCGTTGCAAAAGGTCCTATCGCAGGCTTCATTATCGCAGGCTTCATTCTCCCGGGCAGCGGAGGATTGTCACACGGTCCCGCAGCCGCCCCTGCACACAGCAACCGGCCTTTGGGAGCTGGGGCGCTTGCACAAGGTGGTCCCCGAGGCCCCAGTGAGGGCGCTCTGAACCGGCTGGCTGAGACCCTGCTCCAGCAATCGAAGAGGCCAACTCATGGGGAGAAACAGGGTGAGACGTGGGAGAGTCCTGGAGCTTTCAAATACAAATACCTTATTCTAGGAGCTGAAATCTGAGACATTTTTTTGTTTCCAGACCTCCCAAAGCTTAGCTGTCAAATTCACCATTCATTCTGAAAGCCATCTCAGTCTGTTGCCCAAAATCTCGCTTTTAACTTAAGATACTTTACATTTTCTCCCTTTCATTCTTCCTTTCTTTCCTTTTCCTTCCTCCCTCCCTCCCTTCCTCTCTCTCTCTCCCTTCTCTCTCTTCCCCTTTCCTTCCCTCCCTTCCTCCCTTCCTTCCTTTCTAGCTTTCTAGTTGGAGTGCAGTGGGCACCTCTCCATGAGCCGAGGAAGAGTGTCTCAGTCTTGAAGGGGTCAGCTGGACAGTGCACCCCTGTGTCCACTATACACCTATCTAGGCACGATTTATTTATAACTCTGTCTCCCGCACTGTGCTGTAAGTGCCTCGTTATGGACTGTTTGTGTTCCTCTCCTACCCCCAAGATTCATATGCTGAAGTCCTAAATCCCAGTGTGATGGTAGTTGGAAGTGGGGCCTTTAGGAGGTAATTAGGTCCTGCAAGTGGAATCCCCATGATGGGACCAGTCACTGAATCTGCCAGCACCCCTGCCTTAGGCTTTCCAGACTCCAGATATGTGAAAAATAATTAAACCACCAAATCAAGTATTTCAGAGAGGCATGGTGACTTACACCTGTAATCCCAGAACTTTGAGAGGCTGGAGAAGGAGGATTATTTGAGCTTAGGAGTTCAAAACAAGCCTGGGCACCATAGCAAGACCTTGGGTCTACAAAAAAAAAAAACAAACCAGGCATGGTGGTGCATGCCTATAGTCCTAGTAATTCAGGAGGCTAAGGAGTAAGGATTGCCAGAGCCCAGCATGATGAGGCTGCAGTGAGCCATGATTCTGCCACTGTGCTCCAGCCTGGGTAACAAAGTGAGACCCTGATTCAAAAAAATAAAAAATAAAACTAGTATTTTTTTAATAGCAACCTGAACAAAGTAAAACACACCTTAGGGGCAGAAACCCATAAAGTGCCTGCATTAGCGTATCCACTCAATTAGTAGGCAACAGATGAATGAATAGGTGCATGCATGAAAGAGTAAATATATGCCTCTGACTCTGTAATTATCACCATTTGTATCTATGCGCAAATTTACATATGCAAATTACTCTGCCCAAAATATGTCATAAATATGTAAGTGTTGTAAGCAATATTTTTAAATAAAACCTGTCATTAAAATGAATTAATATTTAGTGGGCACAAAGTAGGAGCACAAACCCTGCATTAGTCAACTCTCCCAGAATGCACCTGCCTTAATAAAACTATTTAGAGAGTTCAGAGCTAGTGTCCTAACTCATCTCTTAAATTGCTTTTTTCGATGCTAGGTGCCATGTCTGGTCATGAAAGTGGTAAGAAGAAGCCCCTGGAACAGCCCAAGAAGCAGGCCAGGAAGAAAGGTTGAGAAAGATAAGGCTTTTAAGTAGAAACAAAGAGAAGCCAAAGAAGTCAAGATGCTAAAAGCAGCGAAAGCCCCTGGCTACAGGTGAAATTCAGACATCTTGCAGAAAGTAAGCTGTTCCTTGCGCCTGAGGCGGTGGTGTCCCTTGACCTCATTTTGATTTAAACATCTAGATTCTCTGCCATAGCATCTTTTGCCACCTATAGCTAGAATAAAGTGTAGTCTTGGCGCCTGCTGTGCATTTAAGAATAAACTTTTGGCAAGTTGAGGCTGCGGCGGCTGGGAGCGGCCACTGCACTCCAGTCTGGGCGACGCAGTGAGACTCCAACTAAAAAAAAAAAGAAAGAAAGAAAAGAAAAATCCCACATTGGCTCGTCATTCAGCCATTTTTGCCTTAGCTGTCAACTTACTATAAAACCAGCCCAGAATCCTGCCCAAGTCTGTTCTTTGGTCTTTGTTCTGCCTTAAATTCTAAATTGCCTGGAATAAAACCAACTCATTTGAAATTTTTTTGAAAAATGAATTTTAGACCCTCTACATTGTTAAGTAAATCTCCTTTCCTCCTGCCTAAATCTTTTCTTTATAATATACTTGTAGTGTTTCTGAAGCTTATTGGGCATTTTGGTGCTATTATCAAACCATCTGATCATGCCTGTTTTTGCATCTCTTCTGATATTTGTAATTTTGCCAGTAGTCCAATTTCTCATGGACGTTTATAATTGTTTTTGTTTTGTTTTTGAGGCAGAGTTTCACTCTGTCACCCAGATTGGAGTAAAGTGACATGATCCCAGCTCACTTCAGCCTTGAACTCAAAGGCTCAAGCAATCTGCCTGCCTCAGTCTCCTGAGTATTTGGGACTATAGGCTCGTGCCACCATGCTCAGCTAATTTATATTTGTTTTTTTGTAGAGACAGGATCTTGCTATATTGCCAGGCTGGTCTTGAACTTCTGGCTTCAAGCAATTCTCCTGCCTTGTCCTCCCAAAGTGCTGGGATTACAGGTATGAGTCACCATGCCCAGCCACATGTATAGTTTTGACTCTGCAGAACAGCAACTGTCTTCTGGGAAAGGCTCCATCAAAGCCCCCTGTGACCCTAGTGTGTGTTTAAGGGGGAGGAGGAGGGTAACAATTATAGAAACCCTTAGAACTGCAGGGATTGGCCCATGGTTGGACACATGACCTATGCTGGGCCAATCATGGTTCTTCCCTGGAAAACTTTTTGCCTTGGGAAAAAGAGGAAAAGAAACAGAGAATGAAGAAGCCTTTTGTCCCCCTCTATCTGTAGAGTTGCTTGCTAGGCTGGATGCACAGGGCTACCAGAGGCTATCCTCACTACATGAAGACACTCTCCTGCAATAGAAAAGGTCAACCCAAGGGGAGAAAAAGGTGAGAAGTGGGAGAGTTCTGGGAGCTTTCAAATTCCTGACTCCAGGGGCTGAAATCTCAGAAATTGTTTTCTGCCCTCCCAAGGATTAGCTCTCAGATTCTACCCTTCATTCTGGAAGCCACCTCAACCTGCTGCCAAAAATCTCCCTTTTAACTTAAGCTAATTCAAATTGTGTTTTTATCATTTTCTACCCAGAGAATCTCCCACAAACCCCCCAGACACATTTGCGAGGGTCACTTTATAGAATTCGTTGGCTTTAAACATTAATCTGAAGACTAACCTTGTACCCTTTCAGTCATTAACGTAGGCTGCTCTCCATGAGGTAGGAGATAGGGTTGAAGACCATCAGCAGTTCAAGAGCCTTGGGTTCAAATCCTACCTTCATCACCAACTAGCTGAGTGTCCTTGTGGAAGATATTTAAATTGTGTCTTCGCTTCTCATCAGTACAATTTGCAAAATGCTAAGAGGGTCACTGTGCACATTAAATCTCTAAAGTCATAGGATAGCACCTGGTGCAGAGCAATTATGACCACTTTCCTCTCTTGTTGTTGGTGTTTCCTGGGGCACAGTCACCCCATGGGGTTCAATACATATCAATTCATCTCAGAACCTCACATTTCCTTCATTTTAACTTTTGGATTTTTTTTTTTTTTTTGAGACAAGGTCTTGATATGTTGCCCAGGCTGGTCTCGAACTCCTAGGTTTGAGCAATCCTCCTACCTCGGCCTTCCAAAGTATTGGGATTACAGGTGTGAGCCACCATGCCCAGCTGGATTGTTAAGTAATATTTATTTTTGCTATTCTGTGGCCCTTTTCTTGAGCCACATGCTACTCATTTTTCTTTTTGCTGCTGAGGCATCTTGATCCATGCTCTTTCCACATTTCTTCTCAGTTCTTTTGCACAATCCTCTCTATTCCTATCTGCCAACCCCATTTCTCTCCTTGTGAGATGCTTCTACTTATGCCCCACACTGGAACTTTCCTACCACAAGGAGCAATTTGCAGTGTGTTTCTTTTCCTTGGGATCCTCGCTCCTTTGTGGAAGCAGGGCTATTTATCAGCCTGCGATGGAGCTCTTCCTGGTGTGGCTAGGGCATGCTGCAAAGTGCCCCTGTTATTGCAAGTCTCCGTAATAATGCTTTTTTTGGCCAGGACACAAACCACAGTCAAAAGAGCCTTCCTGAGTTCTGAAGGTCAAGCAATTAGAATTTTTTCAGGCTTGTAGAAGGGTGGAATTCTGGAAACAGGGTGTCTCCTCAGCAGGGCATCTGTTGGTAGTTCTTTAGGAGAGTACTGGACTTACAACTGGGGACACGCATGCTAGTCTTGGCTCTGCTGCTTCCTGCAGGGGACCTGCCAGGTGAGTCACCTTACCTCTCTAGGCCTGGGTTTCCTCATCTGTAACATGAATATGTTCTGATTTTGTGTGGTAGGGTCTCAGAAAATGGTACCCAAAATGAAGGTGTTGGAAGCAGCCTCAGAAGCAAAAGTTTTTCTTGAACCTTCTTCTGTCCTCTTGTCCCCAGCCCTCCATTTGCCAGAGAAGCTATAATGCCTCTTCCCCAAGGTGGGTCCTAGAAACCAGAACACTTTCCCAAAACCAGCCATAAACCTAAACATGGTAGTCTAACTCTACTCCCCAACTCCCACCCTTTGCCTTTCTGTGTAAAAACGAGCCACACAGAAATTCTCTGACCTACCTTGTTTGACTGTAGGTCATGAGTTCCCCATTCCAGAGAGGGTCCTGTCCCATGCCCAGGAGGAAAGAATGCTACACAGAGAGGCCAAGAAGAATCTAGACAGACGAGCCTTGCTGGGTTTCCCCCCTCAGCCTATTCCATGAGCTCATTCCCTTTTGCATCCAATCACGTTTCTACATAGCTTTATCCTTTGTTGAACCTGAGCATAAAAATGGACAGTTTCAGCCGGGCTTGGTGGCTCAGCCTGTAATCCCAGCACTTTGGGAGGCCTGTAGCGGGAACTTGCCTCAGGGAGAGATGGGACACTGAGGCTACTTTGCCAGGAAACCGTGTTTATTTGTGCCATACGGGCTCAGCGGATTTGCATCCAAAGACTGAGCCCCAAAGGAAGTGAGGCATTGTCTTATATACATTTTAATTTTTTTGTCTCCCATACAAGGCATCAGTTTGGCATTATTCGTTTATTGGATATTTTGTCACTGGAGGCAGCAGTTAGCATTACTTGTTACACACTGATTGGTTTTACATAATTATTTCATTTGCATGTTCTATTTGCTGATTGGCTTACAAGATCACCGTTCTGACTGGATTTTGCCAGAAGTTTGAGCATGTAACCCGCCAAAGTGAAAAGCCCTTCAAAAGAGTAGCACAAAGAAGCAGGAACGAACTTATTTTCCCTCTTCTTATTCCTGCATTTTCAGAAGGGCCCCTGCCTCAGCCCGAGGTGAGTGGATTGCCTGAGCCTGAGGGTTCGAGACCAACCTGGGCAACTTGGCAAGCCCTCGTCGCTACCATAAATAAAAAGTTAGCCGAGTATGGTAGTGTGTGCCTGTAGTTCTGGCTACTTGGAAGGTTGAGGCAGAAGGATCACCAGAGTCCAGCAGGTTGGCGCTGGGGTTAGCCGTGAGTGTGCCACTGCACTCCAGCCTGGGCAACAGAGTGAGACTCCAACTCAAAAAAAAAAAAAAAAAGAAAAAGGACAGTTTTCCCTGTATCAGTGGGGCTTCTTCCTTCTGAAGGCTTCTGTGTCATGTGAAACTATGATCAAATACCTTTGTATGCTTTTTCTCCTATTAATTTGCCATCTGTCAGCAATTTTTAGCAAGACCTTCGAGGGTAAAGGGGAAGTTTTCCCTTGGTCCCCTCAGTGTGAAAATAAAATGAAACAATATGGTAGTTTGTGATTCACAAAGCACTACATGAATGGGAGATGCTGTTTTGTATTTGTATTTGTTTTTTTGATTTGGGGTCTCACTCTGTTGCCCAGACTGGAGTGCAGTGGTACCACCACAGCTCACCACAGCCTTGATCTCCTGAGCTCAGGCAATTCTCCCACCTCAGCATTCCAGGTAGCTGGAACTACAGGTGTGCCCCACCATGTCTGGCTAATTTTAAATATTTTTCTTTTCTTTTCCTTTCTTTCATTTCCTTCCTTGCCTTCTTTCTTTTCTTTTCCTTCCCTCCCTCCCTCCTTCCCTCTCTCCCTTCCTTTTAGAAATGAGGTCTTGCTATGTTGCCCAGGCTGATCTCAAACTCCTGGGCTTAAGCAATTCTCTAGCCTCAGCCTCCCAAAGTGCTGGGTTTGCAGGCATGAGCCACCGTGCCTGGCCAGTGGGGAGGAGATGCTATTAATGCAAACTTTAATATAAACTCATTGATAGATACAAGGCTGGGTGCAGTGGCTCACGCCTGTAATCCCAGCACTCTGGGAGGCTGAGGCTGGAGGATTGCTTGAGCCCAGAAACTTGAGACCAGCCTGTACAACGTAACAAGACCTCCTCCCTACACAAAAAAATTAAAAATTTAACCAGGAGTGGTGGCGCATGACTGTAGTCCCAGATACTCGAGAGGTCGAGGTGTTGAAGACTCGCCTGACCCCAGGAGGTCGGGACTGCAGTGAGCCATGATGGTGCTACTGCATTCCAGCCTGTGCACATTAAATGGGCGGCAGATGAGACCCCCCCATACTCAAAGAAAAAAGAAAAAGAGAAAAGAAGCCTAGTGACAGATACAAAGCAGGGGACAGTTCTCTTCACTGAGCTTGGTTTGCATAGTGTCACGGGCTTATGGACAAGACTGATTCAGGATGCTTCAGTGAAGAGCTGCACTTAGCATCCTCTTAAATAAGGCAGACAAATGGAGTCAGGTGTGCATGGCCACACGCCCTCTTCGTATCAGAGAAAAGGCACAGCAAGAAGTAACTTTAATTTGCAACCCTCAGTAAGAAAGGGTTTTAGAAGTAGAATTAAATGACCTTCAAGCCTCAAACAAGCCTTCCTTATTTCACCTTCACAGCCGTCATTCCTGCCCAGTCTGGGCTGGAGGGGTCTTCAGGAATTCTCTTGCCCTGTCCAGCATCTTATTCCATAGTTCAGCTGCTACATGGGCTCAGGTTGTCTCCACGTGCAAAACGGGGAGAGTTCAGTCCATTACACGTGTCTCAACAGAACATTTTGGGAATATTTGGGAGAGGTGACTAATACGCCTGGGGAGTGGGGAAGACTTCACGAGGTTAGTACTTGGATGGAGGAGAGCTGATTTTAGAGCTAAATCCCAGAGGCGGAGGAGGTATTGCCAGAAGGTAAAGGGTGGGAAGGAATCCTGCTCCCCGGCTCCCCACCCCAAGTAGGCTCCCTGTCCTCCCTTGCCCCACCAGCCTCACCCCCCCACACACCCCGGAGGGAACAGCACGTGCCTTGGCCAAAGGCCTGGAAGAGGTTGCTGTGCTCAGGAAACAGCAGGTAACAGTCATGCTGGAGTGAGGGCTACATGGTGGGGAGGGGCCTGGTGGTGCTGAGGGTGAAGAGGGAGGTAGGGGAGAGTCTGCTGGAGTCATTTGGTCCTGAGACCCTCTACCACTTCCTACCCCTACCCCTTCCCCCGCAGCCGCAAAGAGGCATCACCTTTTCGTCTTTTTTTGAGTTGGAGTCTCACTCTGTCGCCCAGGCTGGAGTGCAGTAGCACACTCACGGCTCGCTGCAGCCTCTAACTCCTAAGCTCAAGAGATCCTTCTGCCTCAGCCTCCCAAGTAACTGGGACTGCAGGTGTGTGCCACCTCACCTGGCTATTTTTTTTTTTTTTTTAATTTATGTACAGACAAGGTCTTGATATACTGCCCAGGCTGGTCTTGAACCCCTGGGCCCAGGCAGTCTTCTTGCTTCTGCCTCCCCAAATGCTGGGATTACAGGCATGAGCCACAGCTCTCTGCAAGGCATCACTTTTCTGTCCCAAATGGAAGGTGATTTTGTTAGAGGCTCTTTACAGACAACTTTTAACAAGAGTGAAAAATAACTTCTGGCCATGTGAAGTGGCTCTTGCCTGTAATCCTAGCACTTTGGGAGGTCATGATGGGAGGATTGCTTGAGGCCGGGAGATCAAGACCAGCCTGGGCAATATAGTAAGAACTTGTCTCTACAAAAAAATTATTTAAAAAATAAGCTGGGTGTGGTGGTGCGTGCCTGTAGTTCCAGCTACTCCGGAGGCTGAGGTGGGAAGATCGCCTGAGCCCGGGAGTTTGAGGCTGCAGTGAGTTATGATGGCACCACTGCACTCCAGCCTGAGTGACTCTGTCTCTAAAAACAAACAAATGAAACCTTCCAAGGTGAGTCCTCTGACCAGTTTCCTGAGCAGTGGGGGCAGCTTTTTCTCCGCCTTCTCTTTTAACCTTGACCTCTGCTCTGAGCCCTCCCTCAGTCTTTCTCCCTGGGGACAGAAGGCCTCTCATGTAAATAAGACTCTGGCTTATTTCTGACTGGCTGTGTCAGCACAGAGTTACCAAGGTCAGTATTTAGATCAAGATTTCAATTCTCCAGTACTGTGTACTTGTCGTGATCTGGAGCCAGTCACTTAATTGCTCCCTTCCTCAGTTTCTTCATTGATTAAAGGACTAGTGTGAGAATTAAATTAAATGATGTAGCCAGGTACGGTGGCTCACGCCTGTAATCCCAGCACTTTGGGAGACGGAGACGAGAGGATTGCCTGAGCCCAGGGGTTCGAGAACAGCCTGAGCAATTTGACAAGATCTCGTCTCTACAGTAAGTCAAAAAATTAGCCGGGCATGATGGCGCATACCTGTAGTTTCAGCTACTTGAAAGGCTGAGGCAGAAGAATCACCTGAGCCCAGCAGGTCAAGGCTGTGGTGGCCATGAGCATGCCACTGCACTCCAGCTTGGGTGACAGAGTGAGACTCCAACTCAAAAAAAAAAAAAAAATCAGCCAGGCTTGGTGGCTCAGCCTGTAATCCTGTGCCTTTGGGAGGCTGAGGCGAGTGGGCTTGCCTGAGCCCGCAGGTTCGAGACCCGCCTGGGCAGGCGAGACCTCATCTCTACAATAAATCAAAAAATTAGCCAGGCGTGGTAGCGCGCGCCTGTAATTCCGGCTACTTGGAAGGATAAGGCGGAAGGATCGCCGGAGCCCAGCAGGTCGAGGCTGCGGTGGCTGGCAGTGGCCACTGCACTCCAGTCTGGGTGACAGAGTGAGACTCCAACTCAAAAAAAACACAAAAAAAACAGTTGATATGTGGGTTTCTCTGTCCCCAAGTCCTGGTTCTTTCCTGGTGACCCCTATCTTGGTGGAAGACATTCACCCAGTTACCAAAACCAGAAATCTGAAGGCCATTCTTAATCTCTCCCTCTTGCTAATACTCTTCAGCAGGTCTTGTCACTCCTACCTCAACATGCCTTTTCTCTCCAATTCTACTTCTTTTGTCCCAGGTGACACTGCCTGTCAATCAGCTGCTGGACTATTGCTGTGGCCTCCCAATGGCATCTCCTACTTCCGCTCATCCCCTCCAGAAGGGAGCCAGAGTAGTGGCGTTCAAGTGTTCATCAGATCATATCATGCCCAACTGAAAACTGTATATAATTTCACTTACAATAAACTCCCAAGTATTTATCACGGCCTACAAAACCCTACGTGAGTTGGCCTCTGCCCCCTTCTGTGCCCCATGCCCAATCTCTCCTTGCCTTCCATCCACATTAGTCTTCGGACAGATCTTTTTTTTAAAGTAGAGACAGGGTCTCACTATGTTACCCAGGGTCTCACTGTGTTACCTGGTCTTGAACTCCTGCCCTCAAGTGATCCTCCCACCTTGGTCTCTCAAAGTGCTGGGATTACAGGTGTGAGCTACTGTGCCTAGCCTGGACACTTTCTAGAACATGTCAAATACCAGACCCTTTCATGCCTCAAGATGTTTGCCCTTTCGAGTCCCTCTGTCCTGGCTTCTCCTGGCTTCTCATACATCTTGCTCCTTCTTGACTGAGACAGCTCCTCCTTGGGTGGCCTGTCCTGTCCTCCCTCCTTGTTCTTCATCACAATACTCCTTTCCTGGCTGGGTGCAGTGACTCATGTCTATAATTCCAACGTTTAGGGAAGCTGAGGCGAGAGGATTGCTGGAGCCCAGGAGTTTGAGACCAGCCTGGGAAATATAGTGAGACCGCATCTCTACAAAAGATAGAAAATTAGCCGGGCATGGTAGCACATGCCTGTAGTTCCAGCTATTCAGGAGGCTGAGGTGGAAGGCTTGCCTAAGCCCAGGAGGTTGAGTCTGCAGTGAGTCATGATTGTGCCACTGCACTCCAGCCTGGGTGATAGAGTGAGACCCACAACTTAAGAAAAAAAATTAAAAAAAGAAATAAAAACTTGACTTTCTGAAAAATGGAATAATTTTTTGATGTATGTCCCATATCATGCTTTAACATACTTATAACTTTTTCATTGTTTATCTGAAATTCAAGTTAACTGAGTATTATGTACAAGGTGGTGGGGGTCAAAAAAACCAGAATAATTTTTTGGAGAGGGGTCCCCTTGGAGTACAATCTTCCCTCCAGGTAAGTGTTCTAGGAACCCATCAGCATCAGTATACCAGCATAGTTGTGAGAGGCTGTGTTTGGCTTCAGTGAATTGTTTCTGGAGATTATTTAAACACATTTGCCCACTTCATGACAGGTGATTTACAAGCGCACCTGCCCACAATGCGCTGAGTGTTCAGCAGTTTTTGACCAAAGTCAGTGGTAGGACTCCATGCCCTACCCTCCACAGTCACCAGATCTCACCCCAAGAGACTTTTTTGTGTTTGTTTCCCCAGATGAAAAAAGTCCTCAAAGGGAAAAGTCTTGTCGATGTGGAAGAGATGAAACAAAAGCATTAAAGAGCATCAAAACTGATGAGTTCAAAAACTGCTTTGAGCAGCGTAAAAAGTGTCTTGATGGGTGTATTGCATCAAACGGAGAGTCCTTTGAAGATGTCTGAAGTTTAAGTGTATAAGAATAAAAGCACATTTTTATGAATAAATTACAGGTTTTGGGGGTTCCCCTTGTATGCTATCTGACAATTCCACTTGAGTTGGGATGAGGGGTCAGGCTTTATATCTCATGTTGACCAGTCTTGATTCAGACTGCTCCATTGAGGGCATATGGCCTTAAGGAATGAGACTCTCTTCGGCCTCAGCCATCCGGAGGCAGGCTGACAGCTGAGGGCTGCTGGCAGGCAGCCCACCTAACAGCTGAAAGAATAAATCCTTCAGACTGGTGGGGAATGTAGGGAGCCCATCACAGTGCAGTGTCTACTACCACACCCGACTCAGTAACTTATTTACTGGAATGCACTGGTAGGATATTGTATTGCACAGAACCAAGGGGGAGGGCTGGAGAATCCCCCTCAGAAAATAGACGTAGTAGACATAAGAGCCACGCAGCAGGAAAAACCACACCAAAGTCATGCCACAGAAACCGTCTGGCCAAGTTGCTGCTGCAGGTACCTTGAGCTCCACTCACCATCCTAACCCTGCTGCTGCCATGTTGAATAACACCCCTCCACTATCGTGTTGGCCCTTCAAAAGGCCAAGTCCTGATGTGAGCATTTGATTAATTTGGGCAGTATGTCCGTGGTGGCAGGAGTTGTTATGCCTCTCTATCTGATCTTCCACAAATGGGAATCCCCTAAAAGATTAAAAGGGCTATCAGGGCCTGGTATTGGGGACAATACTGGGAGCTCATGATGTCTCTCTCTCTCTTTTTTTGAGTCAGGTTCTCACTCTCTTGCCCAGGCTGGAGTGCAGTGGCACCCTCAATGGCCACCGCAGCCTCGACCTGCTGGGCTCAGGCGATCCTTCTACCTCAGCCTTCCAAATAGCTGGAACTACAGGTGTGCACTACCAGGTCAGGCTTATTTTTTTATTTATTGTAAAGATGAGATATTACCAAGTTGCCCAGGCTGGTTTCGAACCCCTGAGCTCAGGTAATTCTCTCTCCTTGGCCTCCCAAAGTGCTGGGATTACAGACTTGACCACCTCATCCAGTCATTTATTTTTATTTTTATTTTTTATTCTTTGTAGAGACAAAAATATGTTGCTCAGGCTGGTCTCGAACTCCTGGACTCAAATAGACCCCCTCCCAACTTGGCCTCCCAAAGTGCTGGGATTACAGGCGTGATCCACTGTGCCCTTGTGATGTCTCTAAGAACACCTCACTGCACTCTGAATCATGGTCCAGATTAATTTTCTTCAACTGATTTCAAGGAATGTGATCATGAGACACGAGAGAGAAAATCCTGTGTGATCATGAAAGATTTGATTGTCTCAAACACGATTCGCACATACCAGGGGGTAACCCTAAAACTTCCAGAAGCAGGAATGAATCTAATTATGTAGGTACTTTATCTGAACGCAACTGTGACTTTCCAATGCACTGTGGCTTTCATGGGTGGAATTTTCTGTCTGTGGCTCTCGTGGCCAACTTTGCTGTATTTTGCATCTGAATCCCTGCAGAGAGGGTAGAGTAGGCAGACTGCTCCTTCAATTGAGAGATGATCCCCATTTTGAGTTTAAGAAATGTTCTTAGGTTTGCAGGCTAATATAGTTATTAATAAGGAATGCACAGTTTTAATATGGGGGACACATTTGATAAATAAACAAGTTTGGGAGCACATCAAAGCCAAAGCATATAGGAGCTATTTCAGGGTAGGTCTCAATGGGTAATGTGACCTACTGGGATCACCAGTCTTCACAATTCCTCAGTTCTATAGAGTCAGAAACTTTATTTTTATCTCTCTTCCATCTATGTGTCCATCCATTCTTACATTATCTATGCATTCATCCAGTTATCTATTCAACCAATATGTATTTATTTATTTTGAGTCAAGGTCTTACTTTGTTGCCCAGGCTGGAAGGCAGCGGCACAGTCACAGCTCACCACAGCCTCAATTTCCTGGGCTCAGGCGATCCTCCTGCCTTAGCCTCCCAAGTAGGTGGGACTACAGGTGCATGCCATCACACCTGGCTAATTTTTTAATTTATTGTAGAGGCATGGTCTTGCCATGTTGCCCAGGCTTGTCTCAGGCAATTCTTTTGCCTCTGTTTCCCAAAGTGTTAGGATTATAGGCGTGAGCCACCACTTCTGGCCCATATGCATGTATTATGAAAAGAAAACTTTGTTACTACTCTACATGGATGACACAGTTACAGCTAACTGTAAAGACCAGTAATACAATAAAGACAAAATAATGCCCTTAAATTCCAGCTAGATACCATTGCCAACTGTACATCCTGAGCCCCAAGTCTTATTTTATTTTATGTTCAGGTCTCACTCTGCTGCCCAGGTTGGAGTGCAGTGGCGCAATAATGGCTCACTGTAGCCTTGAACTCTCGGGCTCAAGCGATAGGCATGCGCCACCATGCCTGGCTAATTTTTTTTTTTTTGGTAGAGTGAAGTCTCACTATGTTGCTCAAGCAATTCTGCCTCAGCCTCCCAAAGTGCTGGGATTACAGGCATAAGCCACCGTGCCTGGTCTGTATTTTGTACAAGAAAAAAAAAAGAGTAGCAAATAAAAAGGCCTAAAGGCAAACAAGCATCAAATAGAGACTTCCTTCTTGAAGTAATCAGAAAAGGGTTACAAGGAAATTTAAAGAGAAATTACGAGGCATGGCACAGAAGGGGGAGTGGGGTGAACTGAGGCCAGTGCCATGGAACTTGCTGGGGAGGGGGACAGCATGTGGTGAATCCAAATCTTAAAGGAAAAGAAATGCAAGCCAGCTCGGTGGCTCAGCCTGTAATCCCGTGCCTTTGGGAGGCTGAGGTGAGTGGATTGCCTGAACCTGTGGGTTTGAGACCCGCCTGGGCAGGCGAGACCTCATCTCTACAATAAAACCAAAAAATTAACTGGGCATGGTAGGGCGCGCCTGTAATTCCAGCTACTCGGAAGGCTGAGGCAGAAGGATCGCGGAGCCCAGCAGGTGAGGTGCACCCAGAGGCTGCGGTGGCAGGGGGCGGCCACTGTACTCCAGTCTGGGCGACAGAGTGAGACTCCAACTCAAAAAAAAAAAAAAAGAAAAGAAATGCAAACAGCACACAGCAGGTTTGAATCATTCGAAAATCACAAGCATGCTTGTGCATACACACACACACACACACACACACACACACACACACACACACGGCACCAAGGCTGAAGGAGAGAAAATAAATTAAATGGCCCTTAACCCCCTCAACTGCCACGTAACCCTGTGAATCACTTCTTGAGAAAGCAGGCATGAAAATTTCCAATTAGGCACATTGCTAATCTGGCAGGACATGCTCTAGATGCTCACGTAACTGTCTCCCCATTTAGAATGAAAATGCCAGCAAGAAAAATTAGGGAAGCATAATTGATTAGGACATGCGTCCAGGTTCCTACTGTTTCCTGTCCTGATACCCATGACCTTTCAACATTCTCAAGGGCAAAAGGTTAGCTTTTTCTAGTTCTTTTGAAACTCCTTGAAGCAATCAGTGGCGTGACCTGCAGATGACCAGTACTAGATTAACACTGAGTTGTGTTGATTAAAATATTCAGAGCTAGCTGGGCTCGGTGGCTCAGCCTGTAATCCCACGCCTTTGGGAGGCTGAGGTGAGTGGATTGCCTGAGCCTGCGGGTTCGAGACCCACCTGGGCAGCGAGACCTCATCTCTACAATAAATCAAAAAATCAGCCGGGCGTGGTAGCGCATGCCTGTAATTCCGGCTACTCGGAAGGCTGAGGCGGAAGGATCGCCGGAGCCCAGCAGGTCGAGGCTGCGGTGGCCGGGAGCGGCCACTGCACTCCAGTCTGGGCGACAGAGTGAGACTCCAACTCAAAAAAAATATATATATATATTCAGAGCTGAGTGGGAAGTGGTGACTGAGAGGGAGGAGTGCCTATGTACGTTCCTTTATTCACATGGAGTCATTCCGGAATGGTAAGGCTACCCTCTGGGTAAGGCTACCCTCTGCAGAGTGAACACTCAGCCAAGCTCTCTGTGTTAAAGAGCTCATTGATATCTGGTGGCTGGCACTAAGTCTTTTGCATCAACCTAAATTAAAGTGGAGATCTTCATGGCTTTTTATTTTTATTTTTATTTTTGAGTCTGAGTCTCACTCTGTGTCACCTGGGCTGGAGTGTAGTCACACGGCCATTGCTGCCTCTACCTGCTGGGCTCAGGTGATTCGTCTGCCTCAGCCTTCTAAGTAGTTGTGTGCCACCACTCCTGGCTAATTTTTTAATTTATTGTAGAGATGAAATCTTGCCAAGTTACCCAGGCTGGTCTCGAATGCTCAGGCAATCCTCTCACCTCGGCCTCTCAAAGTGCTGGAATTACAGGTATGAGCCATTGCACCCAGTCAGAGTTTTTTCCCCCACCTTTGCGACCTGCTTAAGGGGTCAATAAACAAAGGATTGAGGGTCAAATCTGACCTGCCACCTGTTTTTCGTATGGCCTTTTTTTTTGAGTTAGAGTCTCACTCTGTCGCCCAGACTGGAGTGCAGTGGCGGCTCCCGGCCACCGCAGCCTCGACCTGCTGGGCTCCGGCAATCCTTCTGCCTCAGCCTACCAAGTAGCTGGAACTACAGGCGCGCGCTACCACACCCAGCTAATTTTTGATTTACTGTAGAGATGAGGTCTCGCCAAGTTGCCCAGGCGGGTCTCGAACCCATGGGCTCAGGCAATTCACTCACCTCAGCCTCCCAAAGCATGGGATTACAAACTGAGCCACCAAGCCCAGCTCATATGGCCTTGAGCTAAGAATTGTTTCAGCCGGGGTTCCCAGCTCGTATGGCCTTGAGCTAAGAATTGTTTCAGCCGGCTTGGTGGCTCAGTTTGTAATCCCATGCTTTGGGAGGCTGAGGTGAGTGGATTGCCTGAGCCCATGGGTTCGAGACCCGCCTGGGCAACTTGGAGAGACCTCATCTCTACAGTAAATCAAAAATTAGCTGGGTGTGGTAGCGCGCGCCTGTAGTTCCAGCTACTTGGTAGGCTGAGGCAGAAGGATTGCCGGAGCCCAGCAGGTCGAGGCTGCGGTGGCAGGGGGCGGCCACTGCACTCCAGTCTGGGCGACAGAGTGAGACTCCAACTCAAAAAAAAAAAAAGAAATGTGAAATTATGTTAAATTCAAATTTTTAGTGTCGATTTTATTGGAATACAGTCACACTCATTCATTTATATATCGCTTTTGGATACTTTCAGGATATATATTGCTTTTTTGGATACAATGGCAGGTTTGAGTAGTTGTGATAGAGAGTATGGCCCATGAGGCTTAAAATATTTACTATCTTTTTCTTTTACTTTTTCTTTTTTTTAGAGACAGGGTCTGGCTGCCTTGTCACCCAGGTTGGAGTTCAGTGCCACGATCATAGCTCAGCCTCCGCCTCCTGAGTAGTTGGGACTACAGGCACATGCTACCACGCCTGGCTTACGATCTGTTTCTTTACAGAAAAAAATTTGCTGATGCTTGACCTAGACCATTAGTTTCAAATTTGGCTGCACATGGAATCATTTGGAAAACTTAAAAAAAAAATACTGATGCTATTGATGCTTGATCTCTGATTAATTGGTCTAAACACTGGAACTTTAAAAGCAACTCTCCAAGTTAATTGAATGTGCAGCCAAGTGTTAGCTGACCTAGACTACTGTTTTTCAAACTTTAGCATAAATCACCTGGTGTTTTTTAAAAATGCAGGCTCAGTTTAGTAGTTCTGAATTCTGCATTTTTTCTTTTTCTTTTGTCTGAGTCTCACTCTGTCACCCAGGCTGGAGTGCAGTGGCATGATCACAGCTCGCTGCCGCCTAAACTCTTGGGCTCAAGCAGTCCTTCCACCTTGCCTCCTGAGTAATTGGGACAACAGATGTGAGCTACCATGCCTGGCTAATTTAAAAAATTTTTTTGTAGAGACAAGGTCTTACTATGTTGTCCACCTGGTCTTGAACTCTTGGCTCAAGTGATCCTCCTGCCTTGGCCTCCCAAAGTGCTGGGATTATAGATGTGAGCCACTGTGCTAGGCCAAATTTTGCAATTTTTTTTTTTTTGAGTTGGAGTCTTACTCTGTCACCCAGACTGGAGTGCAGTGGCCGCTCCCGGTCACCGCAACTTCGACCTGCTGGGCTCCAGCAATCCTTCCACCTCAGCCTTCCAGTTAGCTGGAACTACAGGTGCGCACTACCACACCCGGCTAATTTTTGATTTATTGTAGAGATGAGGTCTTGCCAAGTTGCCCAGGCGGGTCTCGAACCCGTGGGCTCAGTCAATCTACCCACCTCGGCCTCCCAAAGCGCTGGAATTAAAGGCTGAGCCACCGAGCCCGGCCTAAATTTTGCATTTTTAATAAACTCCCTGGTGGAACCAGGCTACTGGTCCATGGACCACACTTTGAGCAACAAGGACCTATTCTAACCTGTTCCAGAAAGAGAGGGGAACAAATCTCTCCATGTCTTTTATCTTCTCATACAGATAGGTTAAAAGATGCCACAGAACCAATATGGTTCATGCCACAGAGTTCTTCAGCAACCTCAGTGGACTGGAAAGCACCCTGCAGGCTGAAAGGGATTTTGATCCTTTCCCAGAAAACAAATGGTTTTGAATACCTGCCCTAACATCAATCCACTAAGACTTTCCATGTTCGCTGAAGCAATGAAAGAATACTTACAGGTTTCTCCTTTCACTCTCCCATTTCTTGGAGAACGGTTTTTGAGGAATCTGTATAAAGAAAACCCCTGTTCGTTAATGGCCTTGAGATTGTGTGTGGATTAACAATTAGTCTGAGTCCAGAGACTGGGGGAAACTCCTTCCGGATTGGCACTTGTTGCACTTCAGGAATTAACTAGAAGGAATAGAATGTCCTTCAGGGTGGTCATGGAATGCTCTGGAGTTGTCAGCCTGAGTCTTTTGAAAGCTCTTTTGGGTAAAATTGAAAAGGGATACACAACCAGTTCCTATGCACACATTTTCTCCCTGACTTCTCTACCGTTTGCCATGAAGAGGATATAGAATTTGCCAGGTTCTGTGGTTCATGCCTGTAATCCTAGCACTTTGGGAGACTGAGGCTGGACCTTGAGCCCAGGAGTTAAAGACTAACCTGGGCAACACAAAAACATCAAAAAATTAGTCGGGCGTGGTGGCATGTGCTTATAGTCCCAGCTTCTTGGGAGGCTGAGGTAGAAGCATCACCTGAGCCTGGGAAGTCAAAGCTGCAGTGAGCCGTGATCATACTACTGCACTCCAGTCTGGGGGTGACCGAGTGAGAACCTGATTCAAAAATAAAAAGAAAGAAAGAAAGAAATTCTAGGAAGAGCAGTAGATGTGGGTAGAGAAGGAGTGGGTGAAGAGGTATGTCTAAAGAGACTGGCACCTTATTCAATGAGGGCTAATCAAGGGGTGTTTCCAGTCGAGCTTCCTTATTCCTTTTTAAAATTTTAGTATTTATTTTTTTAAAATTTTGAATATGTAGGGTACAATTCAGGGGTAGGTATACAAATGTTCATTATGCAGGTACCCTTGTTGATAAGGTGTAACCCCCCCTACTCCCAGCAGTTCCCCACTACTGCCAGTTCCTTATTCCTTAAAAGCCACTCTCCACTGCACTCCAGCCTGGGCAACAGAGTGAGACTCCCACTCCAAATAAATAAATGCCACTCTTGCCCTATACACCGTTAACCACCATGGTGCTATGGCTTCCTGGGGCCTCTATTCTGTATGGGCTTTCAGAGTAAAATTTGGGGTAGAGTCTTCAAAGTTTTAGTCACTGTCAAGTTACTGGAACCTCAAAGGCAGATCCCTTTCATTTAGGGGAAGAAGATTTTTCTCCTATGCAAATTGGGGCTACGATAAGATACTTGTCATCTGAGATGACTTGTCCCTGCCAGGACAAAGAAACAGGAAGTGAAACTTTTTTCTATAGAACTCATCAATATCATTTTAGGTTCGTGCGTATTTATATTTCATGGGATTAAGCTGAGAGGGAATAAAAGAGCCAGCATGGGAGGGGAGTGTCTCACATTTTGTAAGTAGCACCTGGGCTTCTGGCTTCAAGAACCTTCTTCCTCAATTCCACAGAGAGAGATTGGTTGCCAGGGGTTGGGGGCGGGGGGGCGGCGACTGGAGGGCAATAGTGAGTGAGAGGTCATGGATGTGTGGGTGTGGGGTTTCTTTTTGGGGTGATGAAAATGATCCAAAATTAGACAATAGTAATGATTACACAACTCTGTGAATATACTCAATGCCACTGGGTTGTATACTTTAAGAGTAAATTGAATGGTATGCGAATGTTAATGTTTTTTTCTTTTGATGGAGGTCTTGCTATGTTGCCCAGGTTGGTCTTGAAATCCTGGGCTAGCTGGGACTACAGGCATAGCACACTGCTGTAAATTATTCTAATTAAACTATTATTTTTACAAAATATTTTAAAACCACTTCCATCTCTTCCTTGCTCTCTTATCACTGTTTCTTGTCATCACATCTGATTAAATAAATTCTAGGAATTTCTCAGGTTCCTCATCTGCCAGATAGGTGTTCTCAGTGTTGGCTGCGCTTTAGAATCAGTTGGGCAACTTTGAAAAAAAAACACTAATGCTCAGACCCCACCCCCAGAGATTCTAATCCACTTGACTGGGATGGGGTTTAGGCATTGCCATGTTGGTTTTTTGGGGGGAGGGTGGTTTTTTTTGTTTGTTTTTTGGTCTTTGAGTCAGGGTCTCACTGTTGCCCAGGCTGAAGTGCAGTGGCGAGATCACAGCTCACTGCAGTCTTGACCTCTTGGGCTCAAGCAATCCTTCTACCTCAGCCTCCCAGGTAGCTAGGACTATAGACTCATGCCATCACGCCTGGCTAATTTTTTGATTTTTATAGAGACAAGGTCTGGCTATGTTGCCTAAGTTGGAATTGCCAATTTTTAAAGCTGTGTAAAACTTGCATAAGTTTGCCAGATATTTTATGCCAGATATTCCCCAAGGCCTTGCTATCTAAATGTGGTACCTGGACCAGCAGAACTGGCTCCACCTGGCAGCTTGCCAGAGTTGCAGACTCTCTGGCCGCTCCCCACACCTACTGATCAGCATCTGGGTATTAACAAGACCCTCCAGATGACTCATGTGCAAGTTAAAATTTGGAAAGCTCTGTTCCACGGTGCCCTTTAGCGCTGACAGTCTAGTTTTGTGACCTCTGATCCTTCCTTTCTTCCTGGGCCTCCAGGTGGTTTTAGTAATCAGTTCCCACAAACCCAAGTTTACCCCGCTCTGGAAAATTGGCTCTCAGTTGGCTCCCCGAACAGGATATAGGACTCTACCACTGCAAAGTCTTACAAGAAGTTTGTTCAGTGATAGTTAATTACACAGTAATTTGGAAGAACATCAAGTCATTTTAGAGTCCTTTTCAATTGGATGTCCTCTCAGAGAGGACATCGTAAATCTAGCAAACCATTCGGATATCCCCTCTCAGGGGACATAAAGAGATTGCTGGCGATTATACAGAACAAACTTATGCAAGCACAAATTTTTCAAAAATGTATGTTTCGTTGAAGTGTTCCATTCAAAACAATGAAAAACCCAGGTCCCACTTGAAATTTGTCAAGATTCTGATCAGTTGAGAAGCAGTTTTCGGGAGTCACAAGTTCATCCTTCCACATTGTCTTCAAACAACAAACTGGACAATAAATAACATAAAATTAATGTGGGAGGAAGAAAAAGAGACTGCATTGTCTCCTCAAATAGAACACCACCAGATGAAAGATGTCAAACAAATTACTATGGCACAACATGTATCCATGAACCTACAATGCATGTCGGTGACTTTCACAAGTTACCACGTCGGAAAAATATAAGATATAAAATTTTGATTTTCTTATATATAAGTGGCCAGGAGCGGCCACTGCACTCCAGTCTGGGCAACCGAGTGAGACTCCAACTCAAAAAAAAAAAAAAAAAAATCCATGATAAGGCAAATATCATTACAACACAATAATTAATCCTGCTATACTACTTACTATAAAGTGATTCGTTTTTCACTATTTTGTAAAAAAGTGCAGTCGAGATGCCGGTGGGTGAATCACAAGATGTCTCTGAGTGCAAAGGGAGAGTTTTTACCTACTGTCCGGAAACAAAAGAAAAAAAGATGGTATTTAGGTCTCAACCTGTAGCCAATTTTGAGGCATTCAGCCTTTGGAAGAATCAGGTCAGACAGGCCCTGGGTTTACCTTTAAAGCAGTATGAAGTTCTCCTTCAGCTGCACATTAAAACCACCCAGGGAACTTTTAAATTCCTGATCTGCCAGGTGTAGTGGCTCACGCCTATAATTCCAGTATTTTGGGAGGCCAAGGTGAGAGGATTGTCTGAGCCCATGGGCTCGAGACTTCAAGACCAGCCTGGGCAACCTGGAGAGACCTCATCTCTACAATAAATCAAGAAAAATTAGCCAGGTATGATGGTACATGCCTGTAGCTCTAGCTAATTGGAAGACTAAGGTAAAAGGATTGCCTGAGACCAGCAGGTCAAGGCTGTGGTGGCCGTAAGTGTGCCACTGCACTCCAGCCTGGGCGACAGAGTGAGACTCCAACTCAAAAATAAAAATAAAAAATAAATAAAACTCCTGATCTGCAGGCCCTACATGCAGACCAAATATATCAGATTCCTGGTAGTTTTTAAAGCTCCCCAAGTGATTCTAATTGCCAGAGTTGAGGGTCACTGGTCTAGAGATTTAACTATTGTCATGTTCTGGGTGTACTGAAAAATCCCATTTGTACCTTGTTAAAATCAGGCTCTGTGTGTGTGTGTGTGTGTGTGTGTGTGTGTTTTCTTTTTTAATTCTTTGTATTGCAATTTCTGTAGAGATGAGGTCTCACTTTGTTGCCCAGGCTGGTCTTGAACTCCTGGCCTCAAGCCATCCTCCCACCTCAGCTTCTCAAAGTGGTAAGATTACAGGCATGAACCACAATGTCTGGCTTGGGTTGTGTTTTCAATGTGTTATCACTGATGGATTCAATAGCCCCATGCTGAACATCTTAATATCTCAAGCACCCACAACAGAATTTGCGAGAAGGAGCTGCTAGCTGAGGAGACCAGAGGCTGGGGAAGGCAAGCCGGTTAACACACTCTAGTTCACTATGCTCGGGACAGCAGCAGCCCTGATACTTTGTATCGTTTCTCCAGGTTTCCACATTCACAGGAAAGCCTCCACTAACATTTTATTTTCTTTTTCTCATTGACCACTGATCAGAAGGTAATATGCTGACATTTTAAATGGGACAGTCCTTCCCTGCCTATAGATTTTGGGAAGTAAGTCATTGGGTAGGTAGGTTTGGCTGTTTCTCTTGGCCCACAAATTTATGCCAATGGCACTAAAAATTTAGCCAACAGACATTTACTGAAAACGGTGCCCAACTCTTAAGGGCGGAGCTGGAGAAGAAGCCTGAGGCCTCTGGGATCCGATCAGTGAGACAGGCATCTGTAAATGGGACAGTCAGCAGACAGTGCAGGGCAGGAGAGAGTCAAAGGCTCAGCTGGAAAAAGCAGCAAGAACTGCAGAAATTCAAGGAAGGACAACTATTGCCCACTGGAAGAGAGTGATGAAGTGTCATACCAACGATGGCTCACAGAGGGAGAGTGGAGAGTCTTGGAGGAGGTGAACAACTTATATGAGGTTCTGATGACTATTTTTTTTTTTTTTTTTTTTTGAGTTGGGGGGTATCACTCTGTTGCCCAGGCTGGAGTGTAGTGGCATCATCAGGGCTCACCACAGCCTCGACCTCCTGGGCACAGGTGATCTTTTCACTTCAGCCTCCTGAGTAGCTGGAACTACAAGGCATGCCATGCCTGGCTAATTCTTTATTTATTTTTTTGTAGAGATAAGGTTTCACTATGTTGCCTAGGCTGGTCTTGAACTCCTGGGCTCAGGCAATCCTTCTTCCTTCGTTTCCCAAATGATGGGGTTATAGGCATGAGCCACCATGCCTGGCCCTGATGACTGTATAGTACATAGAATATTAGATGAATGCAAAAGTAATTGCAGTTTCAGACCATGAATTTTAAATCATTATAACTAGGCGCAAATACATCTTTATTAATCAAATAGGAACTATTATAATCAACATACTCTTGCCAATGATAAATTAGTTTGTTTATTCCTGTAGTGTAAAAAATCTATACTTCAGGATTCAACAAACTCTTGGAAAGCATTTTCTGCATCCTGCTGATTGTGGAAGCGTTGTCCCTGCAAAAAGTTGTCGAGATGCTGAACAAGAGGTAGTTGGTGATAGGTCAGGTAAATGTGGCGGATGAGGCAAAACTTTGTAGACCAATTTGTTCAACTTTTGAAGCTTTGGTTGTACGACATGTGATTGGGCATTGTTATAGAGAAGAATTGGGTTCTTTCTGTTGACCAATGCTGGCTGCAGGCACTGCAGTTTTTGGTGCATCTCATTGATTTGCTGAGCATACTTCTCAGATGTAATGGTTTTGCCAGGATTCAGAAAGCTGTAGTGGATCAGACCAGCAGCAGGCCACCAAACAGTGACCATGACCTTTTTTGGGGTGCAAGTTTGGTTTTGGGAAGTGCCTTGGAGCTTCTTCTTGGTCCAACCACCTAGCTGGTTCTCACTGGTTGTCATGTAAAATCCACTTTTCGTCACGCGTCACAAATCGATAGAGAAATGGTTCATAGTTGTTGCATAGAATAAGAGAAGACGACACTTCAAAACGACGATTTTTAAAAAACTTTCAGTCTGCTCATGAGGGATGCACTTATCGAGCTTTTTCACCTCTCCAATTTGCTTCAAATGCCAAACAACCATGGAATGGTCGACAGTGAGTTCTTCGGCAGCTTCTCCTATAGTTGCGAGAGGATCAGCTTCGATGATTGCTCTCAGTTGGTCGTTGTCAACCTCTGATACTACTCCCCTCATCTTCAAGGCTCTTTTCTCCTTTGCAAAACATCTTGAACCACCACTGCACTGGATGTTCCTTAGCAGTTCCTGGGCCAAAAGCGTTGTTGATGTTGCGAGTTGTCTTCACTGCTTTACAACCCATTTTGAACTCAAATAAGAAAATCGCTCAAATTTACTTTTTGTCTAATATCATTTCCATAGTCTAAAATAAATATAAAATAAATAGCAGGTAATAAGTTGTTAGCAAAAAAAGCAAGAAATGCACATTAAAATGATATATAACATAACCACATTTATTTAAGAATATATTCAATATCAAATGGCAAATTTCAACAATGCAAAAACCGCAATTACTCTTGCACCAACCTAATACTATTTGTTGCATTGGTGATGAGCCAGGCATAGTGTTGATTTCCATGTATTTCTTATTTATTCTTTCCATGACCTTATAAGGAAAGAACCGTGATTACCCCAATTCTGTAGATGATGATGCCAAGGCACGAGAAATTAAATACCTCGCCCAAGGTTACAGTACAGGTAAGTGACAGAGGAAGGGTTTGAATCTGGTCTCCAAGGTCATGGATATATTATATGATACCAAACATCCACTGGACTATATTGAATATTCACTTAACATTTTCTAAATGTGTGCCAGCAGGCATGTCCCTAACACTCTACATTATCTCACTGAATCCTCAGCCAACACTTTCAAGGGGGCAATCCCATTATTTTTAAGTTCTGGTAAGGAAGTGTGGGCCAAGAGAGGTTAAGTAACTTGTCCAAGGTCTGGGTTGCCAGATAAAATGTAGAGCATTCTGTTAGATTTGATAAGTAACAATCTGTTAGTATAAATATTACATGGGATGCACTTATACTAAAAGTCATTCATTGTTTTCAAATTTAAATAAGTGTACTGGGCTGGGTGTGTTGGCTCACGCCTGGAATCCTAGCACTTTGGGAGGCTGAAGTAAGAGGATTGCTTGAGGCCAGGAATTTAAGATCAGGCTGGTCTCATAGTTTGAGGAGGGGGTCTTATAGTGAGACCCTATCTCTACCAAAAAAAATGTTTTTAAAATTAGCCAGACATGGTGGTGTGTATCTGCTAAATTCGGCATCTTAGCCACACTGCAAAAGTGAGGCTTGAATTGGGTGGTCCGACGATGGGGCCCACATTCATAATCCCATTCCAGCTTGGCTGGAAACGGGCGGGCGCTAATGCCAGCATGTTTGGGAGGAGGTGAGTGAACTGCCTCCTTGATCCGAGCTTAGTTTAGGAGAAGGAATGGACTCTTCTACTTCTCCCTCCCCTCTCCTGCTCACTTGCTCCTGCTGCTGCTACCCCCACCTGCTGGTGGCCAAAGAGTTAAAGTCCCAGCCTTTGGTAGCAAGTGCTCAGTTCTGATGCCAAAAACAGAAGGAAGAGGAAAACAGGAAAAAATAAGACAGAAAGTCGGTATGAGACTCTGCAGACACTCACATGTGCACCTTTCCGTATGAACGGCAGGACCTCTCGCAGGAGCAGGAGTGTGTGTCTACAAAACGTCCACAGATACCTGGTGTGAAACTCCAATGACTGCAGTTACATAGGTGCTTTTAGCCAGGGAGTTAGAATGGTCAGGGAGCCTACAGACCAGTCAGCCTATGCCCAGAAGCCATCAGCCATGCGGGAGAAAGCGTGGCACCTCCGGGGAGGACGCTGCGCACAGCTCCAGCACGTCAGACATGGAATCTGGCCTAGGGAGCAGCAGGGCACTGCAACTGCAGAAACAAATACTCCTGTGGGGAAAGCAGGTGAGCGCTTGCTTTCCCCATAACTGGACATCAGGCCAACACAGAACAGATCTGGGAGCTGAACAGCACCAGGAAGAAGCGATAAGAAGTAGCAAAAAGAAGACGTGCAGAAGCAGAGAAATGATTCCCTGTCGTGGAAGAACAGGGATTCATGAAAGAATTTGTAGAAAGGTGCAGCAGCTCACGCGTGTAATCCCCACACTTTGGGAGGCCAAGGTGGGAGGATTGCTGGAGCCTAGGAGTTTGAGACCAACCTGGGCAATATAGTGAGAACTTGTCTCCACAAAAATAAAAACTAAAAAATAAATAGCCAGGCATAGTGGTGTGTTCCTGTAGTTCCAGCTACTTGGGAGGCTGAGGTGGAAGGATTGCCTGAGCCCAGAAGGTCAGTGTTGCCATGTGAGCTGTGATGGTGCCACTGCACTCCAGTCTGGGCAACAGAGTGAGACTCTGACTCAAAAAAAAAAAAAAAGAATAAAAGAATCCATCATATAAATAATGTACACCTATGCATTTATGCTTGATAAAGCTATATAGTATATTGTATAGTTTATACTTAGTAGGGTTTTTTAGAATTATTTTTATTTCTTTTTGCTGTTTTCTAAAGGCTTGAGTTAAAGAACTGGGTGGCATGTACAGGAACAGTAATAAAATGACTGTATGTGGCCAAAAGACACCAAACCTTGTCAGCTGATATCTTTTTATTTTATTTTTAATTCAGGGTCCCCTTCTGTTGCCCAGGCTGGAGTGCAAGTAGCATGATCATGGCTCACTGTAGCCTCGACCTCCTGGGCTCGGCCTCCCATGTAGCTGGGACTACAGGTGCATACCACCACACCTAGCAAGTTTTTAAAATTTTTTGCAGAGATGAGGTCTCACTATGCTGTCCAGGATTTTCTGAGACTATTTTGAAAATGTATTAACCAGTTGCCCTGTTCCTAGTCTCCCTACCTTCTGGCTAATCCTCTATACACCACTAGACTTATTCTTCTAAAACCAGGATGGTTCAGATCACAATAATTGCATAAAACATGTCATTGCAAATGTCCAATGCCTTTTGCAACCTCTTCCCAGAATGTTTTCCAGATTGTTCTTTCATGATCTCTTTGTCCCATCACAGGCTACCCCTGTCTTCTCTTTGTGGCTATCTGGTTCAGTTCAGACTGCTCTGGAATCTCTGTCTCCATCTCTCTCCCAACCCCTAGCTCACACTATGCTGGGCAATGGCCAGGCATTTTGAGCCCTCCGTGCTGTGACCTGTGCTTCTTCCATCATCTGGTCCCTGCAGTGATACACTAGGGCTGCTCCTACTAACTCTTGCCCACCTAGTCCCACTCAGTGTGCAGTGACATCGTGTTGATAGCTTGAAATCAGCTGCAGCAGGAGTACGGAGCCTGAAAATTAAGTTCATAAACTCCTCCTAGAAAAAGTGCTACATATCTCACTGCTGAATACAGTCACCTTTGAAGTACTCCCCTTGGAAAGTTATGCACCGATGCCAGTGCCTAGTTCACCCATCAAAGTAATTTTGGAACTCTTTTTCTGGAAAGGCCATCAGAGCTGTCGTCGTATTACCCTTGATGTCCTGAATGTCATCAAAATGTCTTCCTGTTGATATTTCCGTTATCTTCAGGTAAAGAAAAATAGTCATTGGGAACCAGATCAGCTAAGTGGGGAGGGTGTTCCAATATAGTTATTTGTTTACTGACAAAAAACTCCTTCACTTGCATGAGCTGGTGCACTGCTGTGATGCAAGAGCTCCTTTGGGACCATTTTTGCACACATCTTTCTCATGGCAAGATTTTTAGTTAAGATTTTCCTAACTGTTTCTCTCTCAATGTTTATTTGGTTTGCTATGGTTCTCACAGTCAGCCGATGATGTTGATGCAGAATTTGACAAATTTTTGCAATGTTTTTTCAGTTCTGCTCATTACTGGCCGTTCTGACCTCTCATCATCAGGGACACTTTCTCTCCCCTCAGAAAAACGTTTAATCTATTTGTACTCTGTCATTTTCTTCATGGCATTATCCCCATAAACTTGGACTAACATGTCCCTGATTTCACTTCCACTCTTTCCAAGTTTAACAAGAAATGGAATGTTTCTTCGTTGCTCTAATTTAAGCTCAGACATTCTCATGATGGCACACAAAGACATGCCACAACAATAATGAATGCCACTCAGCAAGACGTTGCCACATGTTGACACAAATACAGCTGTGAGACTCTGATATACCAAGGTCATGAAACCTTATCAAGTTGTTTGTACAGTGCTGTCAACATAAGTGAACGGTGGGAAGTTCGTGAACTCAATTGTCATACCTCATTTACACCAGGGAAATTGGCAAATGCTGTACATCAGGGCTTTTCCCCCTCTTGAAGTGCTGGCTGCCAAATATCCATCAACACACCATTGTCATCTGCTCTTTACCTGGAAAATTCCTACTTATCCTCCAAGTCAGAGTGTTTTTCTCTGGGTACACTCCCACAGAGAAACAGGGAGAAGGAAGCAACTCCTTTGTGAGTGCTTGACATATACAATTCTCATGCCTCTATTAAAACACTTGCATCATGAGTATTTGTTTGTGATTGTCTCCCTGCTAAGTTCTGAGAGCAAAGATTATGATCTATATTCATCTTTACAACCCCAGGGGCCTTCAAGGTATCTTGTAAATAGTGGGCTCTTAGTGAATATTGTAGTGTTCGATTAAGCAGGAACTAGGAGGAGAAGATGCGTTGCGTTGTTCGATCTGTCTCTCTTCTCCCAGAGAGCATCCCCTCACACCACAAGCAGTGCTGAGCATTTTCTCAAGGACTACTGCTGGGTGACT
Source organism: Cephalopachus bancanus (assembly GCA_027257055.1). Lineage (NCBI taxonomy): Eukaryota > Metazoa > Chordata > Mammalia > Primates > Tarsiidae > Cephalopachus > Cephalopachus bancanus. The sequence goes on from JAPVLO010000146.1 coordinate 411,824, forward strand.
TAAAAAAGAAAATCTGCAATCAACAAATTCATACAACGGTATGACCGTCATAGTACTTCTAGAGTGTTCACAGATGTAAAAGGGACTGTAGGAACTGTTATGTAAACACGGCAGTTTTAGATCTATAGAAGCCTGGGGAGGAAGGTGTTTTGGTAAGAGGGACTTTTTTGTGACCAGGCTTTTAAACCTGTGAGGGTAGAGGAGGTACTTAGTATAGCACCTGGCCCTAGATATGGACTTTATAAAGGTAGCTATCTCCTCTTCTCCTTTTTATTCTTCCTCTCTTCCTCTTCCTCCTTCTCTTCTTCCCTTCCTCTGCCTTCTTCTTCTCTCTTCCTCTTCCTTCTTCTCCTCTCCCCTCCTCTATGTTGTTATTGTACTTCTTCATCATATCATCATCATCATCATCATCATCATCCAGTACTGGTGCTGAGCCAAGCTAAGAACCCATTCAACTGACCTAAAGCTGTTTTTGGAGGCTTGTAACTTTTCTCATTTCACCCTCTCACTTTTCCTTAAATTACAGCATCAAAACATTATTTAAAAAGCTGTGTTCTGTGGCTATTGGGAGGCTTCATAAACATGATTCACCCACTCTCACCTCTCAGTGAGAGAGGCAGACAGTAAATATTCATTTACCCTGATTTGAATAGATGCTATAAAACGACTGGCTGAAAGGTCCTCCCATGTAATTTATTCAAGTCAACTTAACCACAGGTTAGGGTGTAGATAAAAAATGATGTCATGCTCATTCTTAAGAAAGCAATAGCAGATACAGAAGCAACTGTAAAGTATGCCTGTGTTCTGAACCTTCTGATGCAGTGATAACTTCTCTGCAGCAACAGTCAGGTATTCTGATCATATTGCTTATGGGCCAGAGAATTGCAGCAATAAGACCAAAATGGAGATTACTGTGGGTAGCAGAGGGGACTTCCTGGAAGAGACAAGCTATGGAGGACAGTTAGGAATGGAGTATGGGGGTTGTCTTGGGGAAAGAAGGTAACTGGGGTCAATGATTAGGGTGGCATTTCCTGCTCTGAGTTTTACAAAACAGCATTTGGTAAAGATGGCTTTGAGGCCAAAGAAATTTGGGAAATACTGTTTCTGCCCATCATGAATTAGACTATTCTAGACTTGGAGAAAACCTGGAGTGAAGACACCTGTTTAGCTTGCTTAAGTTTCCCAAATGTGCTTGATCACAGAATCTGCTTTTGGGGAATGCTAACTGACTTCTAGAATTTTCCTGTTCCATGCATGGAGCTCTATCTGGAAGCACTAATTTATAGCATGATGATTTTAAACACTATTATTTATTTGCACATTATTTGAGCCCTCAAAAGAGTTCATCTTACTCATCAGTTCTTACTACCTCATCCTCACATTCTTGGCAGGGTTTCTCTGTGTTTTTTTTGTTTTGTTTTGTTTTGAGTTGAGTTCTCTCTTTGTCTCCCAAGCTGGAGTACAGTGGCACAATCACAGCTCACCACAGCCTGGACCTCCTGGGCTTAGACGATCCTTCCACCTCAGCCTCCTGTGTAGCTGGGATTATAGGTGCACACTACCGTGCCTAGCTCTTGTTTTATCTTTATTTCCACTCATCCCTAACTCCTACTCTCTACCGTAAGTACCTGTGTGTTTCATGTGTTTCCTTAAATGTGCCTTTATCTTATAAAATAAAGTATATTTTTCTATGCATATGTGCTATCAATTTTACTCTTCCTTACTATTTTTTCCTCACTCAGTACTATGTCTTTAAAAGTCTTTAAAATGGGGCCCCTCCCAGCGTGGGTCCCCTCCCAGCGTGGGAGCTTTCTGTCCTCTTAATAAATCCTGCTTTAAAAAAATATATATTTAAAATGGGCCATTGCTTTGCTGAGCTATGGTGTGGCGTGTGTTCTTTGAGCTATGGCCACACCATGTTTTCTTAAGCTTTGGACTCCTCTTCTACCTTGGGGAGGTGAATCTATTCTTTCTCTCTTTCTAATTTACTTTTCAAATAAACTATATTTTTTAATCTAAAAAAAAAGTCCTTAAAAATGACAAAACTCGGCCAGGCGCAGTGGTCCACACCTGTAATCCCACCGCATTTTGGGAGGCTGAGGTGGACGATTGCTTAAGCTCAGGTGTTTGAGACAGGACTGGGAAACATAGTGAGATCTGTCTCTACAAAAAACACAAAAATTAGCCGGGTGTGGTGGCATGCACCTGTAGTTCTGGCTACTCAAAAGGCTGAGGCAGAAGCATCTCCTGAGCACAGAAGATCAAGGCTGCAATAAGCTTTGATAGTGCCACTGCAAACGAGCCTGGGTGACAGAGTAAGACACCAACTAAAAAAAAAAATCAAGACTAAACTTTTTGTACATTCATCCTCATCTATTGCTTGCATCACCACACAAGAGTCCACAGTATGTGGTCCACACACCTTATTCATTCTTTTCTCCACTGATGGACACCCAGATGGGTGGCATCAGGATACTTGAGAATGGGGCAGAAAAGGAAACAGTCATATCTATTGGATAAATAGTTTGAATCGTTTACTTCTATTCAGCGAATACATAGCCTGGTCAGACAAGTCATAGGTGAAGAGTGAATTTTAGAAGCAGTAGTGGCCTTCGGATAATTTGCTAGAGTAGAGATTGAAAACCACTTGGCTCAAATAGTCCGATCTGCCATTCCAAATCGTCATTTTTTGCGCAATTTTCAGAATTGTACTCTTGACCTTAAAGTAGGACTGTTGAAAATAGAGTCTTTTCTTTTCTTTCTTTCTTTTTTTTCGAGTCAGGGACTCACCCTGTTGCCCAAGCTGGAGTGCAGTGGCACAGTCAAAGCTCACTGCAGCCTTGACCTCTTAGGCTCAGGCGATCCTCCCGCCTCAGCCTCCTGAGTAGCTGGAACTACTGGCACAAGACACCACACTTGGCTAATTTTTGGAATTTTTTTTTTTTTGGTAGAGATGAGGTTTTGCTATGTTGCCCAGGCTGGCCTTGAACTTGTGAGCTCCCAAATTGCTAGGATTATAATCATGTGCCACCATGCCCGGCCTAACATTTTCTTTAAAATGTAGGCAGCAAAATAAATAATTAATTACAGATCCATGGCCAGTGGCCTTCAGTTGGGGCTCGAGCAGTCCGCCCAGCTGAGCAGTCAGGGAAGAAGGAAGGGGGTTGGCATGGAGCCCAGTGAACCTCACAGGAAGCTCTGAGGAGAGTCCCTGACTCTCCCACTTGTCCACCCCAGATCCACACATGTCCAGTTGAGATGGCTAAGCAGAGTATTTAATACTAGGAAGCCCCTACTTCAGGTAGTAATTAGGAAAGAGACTCGTGGCAACTTGGGGGAGGCAAGAGGAATACCAGTCTCAGGGGACACACCAAATTGTGTTAAGCAGGAAGTTTCACAGAGTTCAAGAACTTGTGAGCGACGGAGGAGACTCTTCCAGGTAATGCAAGTACCCGGAACCTGTTCTCAGCCTGGAAATGTTTCACTTCCTTCAGAGCATGTGATTGTGAAACCCCACTGAACGCTCTCTGTGACTCGGAAGGACAGTGGGAGCTGCGTTTCCAGGCACAGGGTGGGTCGGGATACCTGGTTACAGCCTCAACTGTGACAACCACATATTGAAAAAGAAGACATTCTTAAGCTTCAGCACTGTGTGGTGGCCCACCATAACCAACGTTCATGAATATTATTGACCAAGAGACAGTTGAACTTTGAATGAACATTGTGTTATGTGCACACCAAGAGACAGAATTTTCTGTAATGGGGATGGAAAAACCACAGACAGCACAAACTCTTGAGTGAGGCAGAGAGGGGTTGCTGGACAAGAAAAGAAAGGAAACTGAGCTGAACCCCACAGAGACTTCCAGATGAGACTGTCTAAGGGTTTTCACCAATTCACTGCAGGGGAAAGCTGGGATTATATCAAAACGACATTCAATATTATTTGTAATGTTTCCTACCCTTGGCTCAGTAGTTCAGTGCCAGGAACTTAAGAAGCACTGAATAAATATTTGTTAATTGAATATAAGCTTAAATTAACTGGTCAATATTGCATATAGTTCATTATTATGTACATTGAAAAAGCTATAAATCAGCCAGGCACGGTAGCTCATGCCTGTAATCCCAGGTGGTAGGATTGCTTGAACCCAGAAGTTTGAGTCTAGCCTGGGCAACATAGTGAGACCTAATCGCTACAAAACATTTTTTTAAATTAGCTGGGCAGGGTGGCACACACTTGTAGTTCCAGCTACTTGAGAGGCTGAGACAGGAGGATCACCTTAGCCCAGGAGGTTGAGTCAGTGAGCCACTGCATTCCAGCCTGGAAGCAGAACGAGACTCCAACTCAAAAAAAAAAAAAAAAAGGAAGAAGGAAAGAAAGCTATAAATCAGAGAACCTCTTTCGATACCTATCACATGAACCACACCTGAAAATTATAGTCAAAGCTAAACACCACAGTGAAAAGTCCAGGTAAGCAGCCAGCTTATAGATGGAGGTCTTAACAATGCTTATTTCTGGCAGGGTCTGTTGCGTGCTGGATTATCCTAAGGAAGAAAAAGCTAAATGCTGGGCCTAGTACCGATGTTTGATTGCTGGATTAAATTCATCTGGTGTCTTTTAAGTCATACAAAAAATAAATAAATACCCCTCTGTCTCCAGTGTGAGATTTCCATGTTCATTTCCTCAGTTCTGGGTCTTTTGCTCTGTCTCAGTAGGATTTAGGCAAATGAGGCTGTGCCCGGACGGGCCTCTGGTGTAAGGCAGCCCCCAGTCACACGTGTGACCCAACCCTTCACAGCCCGAGTCTGCCAGATGTTCCAGTACAGCACACGACCCATCTGTTCATCTGGCACTTCGGGGATGCATGTGAGAGAGTGCACAGACGCAAGGGCCTGGCTTTCAGCACCAGCCACAATGGTGATGGCTTAACAGGGGTATTTATTTTGTGCATTTACTCAGATGTTTGGAAATGAGCTTTAGAAAAATCAATAAAAATAACACAAACTGTGAGGGAGCTTCAAGATAATCAATTCCTTCTCCCTAGTGTTGAATAATAATTATCCTGTAACTCTGCATTTTGAAGGAGAAAACCAAACCTTTTAAAAAGTGTTTCTAAGGCTGGGCTCGGTGGGTCATGCCTCTAATCCCAGCACTTTGGGAGGCCAAGGTAGGAAGATTGCTTGAGCCCAGGAGTTCGAGACCAGCCTGGGCAGCACAGTAAGATATCGTCTCTACAAAAATTTTTTAAAAAATTAACCGGACATGGTGGTGCATGCCTGTAGTCCCACCTACTCACTTGGAAGGCTGAGGTGGAAGGATCACCTGAGCCCAGGAGGCAGAGGCTGTAGTGAGCTGTGATCATGCCACTGTACTCCAGCCTGGACAACAGACTGAGAACCTGACTCAAAAAAATTTTTTTGTTAATGTTTCTAGTCAGACCTGAGTCTAAATCTCTCTCCCCTCTCCTCTCACATTATATATATGCAGACATGCATAACACGACTATAGATATACATACACCTATGCATGCATACCTATGTACACATCCATAGACATATATATATATCAACATCTTTTGAGGTATATGGGAAGTATACAAAATATGAGTTGTATCTTTGTCCATTTTGGAGAAAGATTTTTGATTAAGTCACTTGGGAAATTGAACTAATAATTCTTTCTTCTAGGATTTCCCAGGGGCGTTGTCTGCATGAGGGGTCAGGATGCTGGGATTTCCTCCTCACAGTGCTACAAGTAAACCATGACCTTGTGGAGGTCATGCATTTCTCTGGATTCAGTTTCTTCCGTTGCTCAAAGGGCTAGCGGACTCCTGAGGATGCGGCTACCACTAACTAACATTCTGGGGCTCTGATGCCCTTCTTGGTCAACCTCTCCTCGCCCCTGCACCCCTGATACCTTCCCATTTTGAGCCGTCCAAGTGAGAGATGTGTGAGCACTGGCGGTCTTCTTGCCATCTGGTGTTCTGTGTGAGACCACCCAGCACCCTTCCATAGTAACAGCACTGGGCACTCCTTGGAGCCTCGCTCCAGCTCCAACACTCCCCAGCCATGTGCTTGGAGTGGGGTAGGACTCTGAGCGAGACTCCTGGTCGGGCCGATCAGTGCCCCAAATGTCCTGGGACCCATGACTGGTCCAATCAGAGTGAAACCCAGGATGTCCACTCTGTCAGGAAGAGACTGCGCCTCTCTAGATGCACCTGGAGGGATGTGGCACAGGATATGCTGTCGCATCTCATCAACACAGAGGGAGTGTCCGTCTCAGAAAGGAGTCAACACGACCCAGGAGAGCCAAGAGTCGGAGAAACCTAAAGCAGACCCTGATGACATTTGAGTGCTGGAAGACTTGGACTTGCCAGTTCCTGGAAACGATAGGCTTTCTTCTTGGTTGGGCTTTCTGCCACATGCAGAAAGAGCCCCACCTTTCTACATTTTGCTTTAATAACACTCGATTTTATTTAAAAAGATATAATCATCTCAAATATGCACACTAATTATCATATCCTGGGGAACGAGACAGTTTTCCGTCACTCGGTGATGACCTATCTGAGCTTCTTCAGGTATTTTGAATCGTTTATACGGTATACATGGTCAAAAATAATCTTAAAAAGGTAACTTGGTTCAGCACAGTGGCTCACGCCTGTGAGTCCAGTATTTTGGGAGGCCGAGGTGGGAGAATTGCTTGAGTCCAGGAGTTCGAGACCAGCCTGGACAGCATAGCAAGACCTCGTCCCTACAAAAAATTTTAAAAATTAGTCGGGTGTGATGGTGCACACCTGTAGTCCCAGCTACTTGAAGGCTGAGGCAGAATGATCACCTGAGCCTAGGGAGTCGAAGCTGTGGTAAGTCATGATTGTGCTACTGCACTCCAGCCTGGGCAACAGAGTGAGACCTGACTCAAACAAACAAACAAATAAAATAAGGGGGAAAAAAGAAAGAAAATTAAAAAATCTTTCGAGCAGCACAATAAAACTTGAAGAAATGAATTAAACCAGTGTCAGTTTTGCTCTGCAGAACCACTATAAGAAATGAGCAACCCAGGAGTTCACCGTAAGAACTTACATCAGCTGGGAAACTCTTGAAGGGCAAAGAGTAACCAATGATGGCTGCTGTTTGTGACACACATTGCTTGAGGAGCTTTTCCAAAGATTCCTAGATACGCAGCATGTCCTTTTCATCTCATTTGGCAGTTATTAACATGACAGAAGATGGATGCAGTGGCTCATATCTGTAATCCCAGGGCTTTGAGAGGTCAAGGTGGGAGGATCGCTTGAGGCCAGGCGTTCAAGACCAGCCTGGGCAGCACAGTGAAACCCTGTCTCTACAAGTTGTTGTTTTTTTTAAATTAACTGGGCACGGTAGTGTGATGACCTATCTGAGGCCCAGTTACTCTGGAGGCTGAGGTTGGAGGATTGCTTATGCCCAGAAGTTTGAGGCTGCAGCGAGCTGTGATCACACCAGTGCACTCCAGCCTGGACGACTGAGCGAGAACTTGTCTCCAAACAAAACAAACAAAACATGACAGAGAAGTTAAGTCAAGAGAAGAACCTGGGGGGAAAATAGTATCAGTATTTCTCAGTTCTTTCATTACTGCTTTATTTTGCATATAATTGATTTTTTTTTTTTTGGAGTGTACTGTTTTGACTCAATTCCTTTTACATACTTTGTTAGTTAAAGTCTTCATAGTTACGCAGGAGGTTACAATATAAGTCTTAAACATATAACAATCTATTTTGAATTCATATCGCCTTTCCTTCAAAAGTATGCAAAAACTCTACTCCAAAAAATCTCTGTCCCCTTTTTATGTTACTATTGTCATCACAGAATGCATCTTTATACATTATGTGCCCATTAATGTAGTCTGTAATTATTGTTTATGCATTTGTATTTTAAATCACTCAAAATACAAACTGGATGTAGTGGCTTCACACTTGTAATCCCAGCACTTTGGGAGGCCACGAAGGGAGGATTTCTTGAGACCAGGAGTTCAAGACCAGCCTGGGCATCACAGAGAGATCTCATCTCTACAATAAGAAAAATTAAAATTAAAAAATAAAAATGCCGGGCTCGGTGGCTCAGCTTGTAATCCCGCGCCTTTGGGAGGCGGAGGTGAGTGGATTGCCTGAGCCCGCGGGTTCGAGACCTGCCTGGGCAGCGAGACCTCATCTCTACAATAAATCAAAAAATCAGCCGGGCGTGGTAGCGCATGCCTGTAATTCCGGCTACTCGGAAGGCTGAGGCGGAAGGATCACCGGAGCCCAGCAGGTCGAGGCTGCGGTGGCCGCTCCCGGTCTGGGTGCACTCCAGTCTGGGCGACAGAGTGAGACTCCAACTCAAAAATAAAATAAAATAAAATAAAAAATAAAAATAAATAAAAATAAAAGAAAAAATAAAAAAATAAAATTGCAATAACACTGGCTTTGTGTTTACCTAGGTAGTTACATTTCCCAGTGCTCTCTGTTTCTTCATGGCTTCAATTTACTATCTGGTGTCATTTCGTTTCCAGCTGAAGGACTCCATTTAGCATTTCTTGGAGGGTAGATCTACAGTTGCACATGTCAGGACAAGGAGGTGTGAACCTAGGGGTGACTGGGGAAGGCACTTGGCAGCTCCTTCCTAGAAGTCAAGATCAGAGTTAAACTCTGCCATGGACTCCATTTTGAACTGGACTCAGGAAAATTGTCATCTTTTCTGCCTCATTTAGGCATTGAACTGGCAGTCAAGCCATCTACATTTTGTCCTGGTTTTATCCCTAACTAGCTATGTGACTGTGGGTAAAGTCACTTATCTCATATGTGCCTTTTTCCTTATCTGTAAAATTAGGTGTTCTAGATCAAGAATTGTCAGACTTGTTCTGTAAAAGAACATATAGTAAATATTTTAGGCTTTGTAGCCATAAGGTCTCTGTCATAACCACTCATTTCTGCCATTGTAATGCAAAAAGCTGCCGTGGACAATAAGTAAACAAATGGGCATGGCTATGTCATGCCTGTTTTATAATTATTTGTAAAAACAGGAGGCAGGTCAAATTTGACCTGTGGGCCCTAGTTTACCAACCCCTAATCAGTACTTTTTTTTGAGTTGGGTTCTCACTATGTCACCCAGAATAAACAATAGTGGCATGATCGCAGCTCACCATAGTCTGGACATCTTGGGCTCAGGTGATCCTACTGCCTCAGACTCCCAAGTAGCTGGGTCTACAAGTGCATACCACCACACCCGGCTGATCTGGTTTTCTACTTTTATTTTTTGTAGAGATGAGGTCTTACTATGTAGCCTAGCCTGGTCTTGAACTCCTGGGCTTAAGCAATCCTCCAGACTCAGCCTCCCCAAGTGCTGAGGTTATAGGTGTGAGCTACCACATCTAGCCGTGTCTCCCTCTTTTAAGGACCCTTGTGATGACACTGGGCCCATTCAGATAACCCAGGAAAGATCCTTAACTTCATCACATCTGCAGAATCCCTTTTGCCAAATGAGAACATTCACAGGTTTCTGGGATTAGGACATGGACATCTTTGTGGTGCCATTATTCAGGCTACTACAGGTACCATCTCCTGACTTCTTGTCCACAGATAAGCAGTGTGCTTATTTGTTGGTTTCATTTGTTTCCAGAATTGATTCATGCTTGTTCTTATAACTATATAAATTAATTAAAAATGTATGAAAAGATGAAATCTAAGGAAAAGAGAAAGCGTTACAGTATCTATGGAAAACAAATAAAATGAACTTAGGTAAGTCATTAAAAAATTGTGATCAAGTGAGGCACAGAGGCATGAACCTGTAGTCCCAGCTACTTGGGAGGCTGAGGTGGGAGGATTGCTTGAGTCCAGGAGTTCAAGTCTAGCCTGGGCAAATAGTGACCCTGTCTCACAAAAAAAAAAGAAAAAAAAAGAAAAAAAAGGTCAAATTAGGTGTGGCCAGGAAATCTGTGAAAGTTTTAGAAAACAAGGTAAGACTCTAGAAGGATTAAACAATATGTAATAGGAACAGCTCATGTAAGAAAGAAGAGGCAGCACACTTCTCAACGGAGACCTACTCAGACAAAAGAACTAGGCCCCAGATCAAAATACTGGCCAGCAAATGTACACTTAAATGTTTTTATTAAAAATGTAGAGTAAGTATATTGGCTGGGTGCAATGGCTCACACCTGTAATTCCAGCACTTTGGGAGGCCAAAGCAGGAGGATTGCTTGAGCCCAGGAGTTTAAGACCAGCCTAGGCCACATAGCGAGATCTTGTCTCTACAAAAAGCCAAAATATTAGCCAGGCATGGTGGTGCATACCTGTAGTCCCAGCTACTCAGGAGGCTGAGGTGAAAGGGCCATCTGAGCCCAGGAGGTCGAGGCTGAGGAGAACTGTGATCATGCCACTGCACTCCGGCCTGGACAACAGAATGAGACTCTGACTCAAAATAAATAAACACAGTAGTATGTTTAAATTATGATTTCCCCATCTTAATCAACTTTTCAGGTCAACCAACCTCTTACCAATCCGGATAAAAGGAATCCTATTAAATTTGATTCAGGATTTTGGAGACGATACCAATCAGTTAGGATTATAATACTCTGGGAGATTTAATCAAGAGAATGGGGTTTAAAATGCACCTCGAACACTATGTAGGATCCAAACAGATGGTTGGGGGTCAAGAAAAGGAATGCTAGGTGAAGCAAACATACAACTACAGACAGGAGGAGAAATAATAATTTCAGTCATGAGGCAGAACCCTGGTACTCTTGAGCATGAGTCTCATCCAGCATTCCAGCAACACCCAGGAGCTTGCTAGAAATGCCACTTTTAGCCAGACCCTCTGAATAGGAATCTGCAATTTAACTATATCCCAAGTAATTTTACCTGCACACTAACCTATGGAAAAGGTTTAGAGAAAGCAGGAGTCTTACTAAACTGCACTGAAGAGTTAATATATTTCCTATAAAACACAATGACAACCAAGTTTATTAAGTGCCTTGTATGTGCCAGGCAAACTACCAGGTGCTTTGCAAACCTTGTCTCCTCTTCCTCCTCCTTTTCCTCTTCCTTCCTTTTCTTTTTCTTCTCCTCCCCCCACTCCTTTTTCCCTCCCCTTCCCCTCCTCCTCCTCCTCTTTCTTCTGACATGATCTCACTCTGTCTCCCAGGCTGAAGTACAGTGGCACCGTCATGGCTCACTACAGCCTCAACTGCCTGGACTCAAGCGATCTTCCGGCCTCAGCCTTCTGAGTAGCTGAGACCACCATGATCAGCTAATTTTTGTTGTTGTTGCTGTTGTTGTAGAGACAGAGTCTCACTATGCTACCTAGGCTGGTCTCAAACTGCTGGACTCAAGTGATCCTCTTTCCTCGGCCTCTCAAAATGCCGGGAATATAGGTGTGAGCCATTGCACCCGGCCTTACTTAATTCTTAAACATCCCAGTCTTGTGAAATAGAGTTGATTTTATTCTCAACAGTGGAACAATCTTCTTTGTTCCCTGTGATCCTTTTGGATGAGGTTGGTTTGACGAATATATTAGTGTCTCAATAATCTCAAATAATTGCTTTTGAAATTCAGTATGTACAATATTTTGACATGTTATTTTTTGCTCCTCTCATTCACTGTGTTGCAAACTCTTACAGGTGGGAAGATCTCAGAATCCTTGATAATTTCAATCTATGAGAAAAAAAACGGGGAAAATTCAAAAACATTCTGGTTAGGACGGGGGTCAAAAAATAAAATTAGCAAGAAATACTCACTATTAAGTGGAATTTGTGAGTGATAAATCAGATTGAACCAACTCTTGGAGACTTTGGAATACATTTTGGACACGTCTACATAGCCTCATGCCTCCGGAACTTTGCATGAAACTGCAGTTTATGCAAAAAGCAAGGGCCAAACCCCCTTTCCCAAGCAGGTGGGGAGACAGTCTTCCCTTTCCTTGCCCAGACTGGAAAAGATGAAGTTCTTGTACCTTCTTGCTCCTCCCTGAGCTCAGTGCTCAGCCCACCCTGAACAGGGTAGAAGGAACAACAGCGGCCACTCAGATGCTGGGCGTTACTGGGCACCAGGAGCATGCCCACGCCTCACTCCCTAGCTTGGCTTTCAGGATACGAGCTGTTCAATTCAGACTGGGCTCCTTTCAACAAGAAACGTGCAGTGGGTCTCCACCCACCAGCCGACAGAGGGTCCCCAACTCGGCCCCAGTGCAGTATCAGGCTGGGTCCTATTGCTGCCTGCTGCTGTACTCTACTCCAGAACTAAGCCTAATTGTGACGGGGGTGGGGGCTGAGGGGATGGGAGGGTTGGAGCGGGGGCAGGCATTTCTTTCTCTCAGGCGTTCACAGTGTACATTTTGTATTTCAGACCCAGACATCTGAGCGTAGGAAGAAGTGGGTTAGCCCTGAGGAAAGGAAAATGAGGATCATGGTTCTCTGCAAAGAGCCGGAAGCTAAAAAATCAGGCTGTGTTTACTCACCAGCCAGGCTTCAATGGGATCTTTGCCAGCTTCCAGTACAGTCTTAAAAGTATCTGAAATCCAAGAAAAATTATTACAAAGCAAGGAATCTTCCCTGCCTTACTCTCTACACTTAGATCCTTGAAGAGTGTAGTGTGTATCTAATCAGTCTATTTAAAAATACTGTAAATTTCTATATATGTATTAATGTTTAGTAATGCTTTTACAATACTTAAACTTTTTCTAAATGATATAGTATAAATATCTTGAAACTTTTATTCAATTACTCCATATTATTTTTAGACATTTATATTTATACTGAGCTTTGATATATTAGAAAATTATATATTATATATATTTCATCTGTTTTAACTGCTGTATGGTATACTAATTTATAAATATGCCATCTTTTTTTTAAAAAAAGAGATGGGATCTCTCTATGTTGCCCAGGTCTGTCTAACTCCTAGCCTCAAGCAATCCTGCCACCTTAGCCTCCCAAGTAGTTGGGATTATAAGCATGTGCCACTGCGCCTGGCATGAATATGTCACATTTTTCTGAATTTCCCTATTGAGGAACATTTAGATTGTTCCAATTTTTTACTATTAAAAACTTTACATGAATAATCTTATGTTTTTTTCCTTGAGCACAAATGGGATATTTTCTCTGGGATTTATACCTAAAAATTTTGCAGTCTATCTTAATTTTTTTCCTCTAAAGAGAAAACACAAATATCTGCCCAGTGCATGGAATAACTGTGAATAATAAGTACCCCTGGAAATATAAAATAACTTTGTCAATTGTGACACATTGTACAAACGTACAGTGTCACTCACAACTGAGTATAGTGATCTTGATCATTTGGGTTACTGAAGCTCTCTGACCAGATATATTTTAGGGTACTGTTTCTGTCAATGATACCACCTTCATCAACACAGAAAAAATTTTTAACAATTAATTCTTTAATAAGGCCTGGCATTGTGACTCATGCCTGAAATCCCAACACTTTGGAAGGCCAAAGCATGAGGACTATTTGAGCTCAGGCATTCAAAACCAACCTGGGCAACATAGCAAGGCCTCATCTCTATGAAAAATACAAAAATTAGCCAGGCAAGGTGGCACGTGTCTGTAGTCTTAGCTACTTGGAAGACTGAGGCAGGAGGGTGATCTGAGCCTAAGAGGTTGAGGCTGTGGTGAGCCATGATCTTGCCACTGTGCTCCAGCCTGGGCAACAGAGTGAGACCTCGACTTAATAATAATGATAATAATAATAATAATAAAAAGCTTATACAATAGGTTTTTTGTTTTACTCAACAAGATCTCAAGCTATGGACACATATGGCTGCAGGTTGGGTTCTCCAGAAGCAGACACTGAGGTGGAATTTGGAGTACAAGATGTTTGTTAGGGATCAACATCCATCAAAGGATGGGGGAAGAGGCAGGATTGGACAGAGAAGTAGATAAACTGTGGCGTGGGCCCCCACAAAGCCTTCAGTCGTGGGGGGCGGGGGCCTGAAGTGAGCGTTGCCCATCATGTTGAAAGGGTTAGGTCTTTATACTCTTTCTTTGCTGGGTCAGCAGAGAAAGGTGTCGACTCAGATGAAGTGGCTTTCTGCACCTGCAGCAGCCCTAGGGGTCAGAGGCTGCTTGCGGATCCCTTTCCCTGCAGCTGGGCAGCAGGTACCTTCTTCCTTGGAGGGAGTCTTGGGATCACCCTTCCATCTTCTACACGACATCTTCATGTCTACTACAGTCCACTCTTTGTGCTGTTGGACCCATTCTTCATGGCCATTTGTTTTTTTAATTGGGGTCTCATTCCATCAGCCAGGTTGGAGTGCAGAGGCATGATCTCAGCTCACCACAGCTTTGACCTCCTAGGCTCGGGCAATGCTTCTGCCTCAGCCTCCTGAGTAGCTGGGACTACAGGCACATGCCACGACGTCAGGTTAATTTTTGTATTTTTTGTAGAGATGATATCTTGCTGTTGCCCAAGTTGATCTTGAACTCCTGGGCTCAAGCAATCCTCTCGCCTCAGCCTCTCAAAGTGCTGAGATTATAGGCATGAGCCACCATACCCTGCCTTCTCAATGACATTTAGAAAGATCCCTGTGGACCTCTCTTCTTACAGATGAACTTTTTGAGGGGCAAACTATTGCCCCCACCTCTGCAGTTGGCCTTGGGGCCACAATTGAACCACATTACTTTCATCCTTTACTATCAAGTCTAGATCCCCCTCACCCTCGGCTCTATTTCTTCTGGCCTTGGAGTCTTACTGGTGGCTTGACCTTAAGTCTCATTAATGAAGGCTCTGAGACCCGGTCACCATGCCCTTCTTAGGCAAAGGTTCTGTCCATTTACAGTCATATTTGGACAAGGCACTACCAAGACACACCCAAGTAGGTTACCTAAGTTCTATACATATTCCTCCCTGTCTCCATTCTCCATTGTGTAATAATAAACCTGACCCCTCCTAATGACCTCTTCTTGACCTCTAGGGTCACTTACCCCTTACAACATGCAACATGACAACTTCTCTGCTTGCCTTCTGGTCTCTGGTTACAAGAAGTATAATGTGCCCAGGCAACAGCTACAGTTTACACTTCAACGGACACCTGCTGGGTCCCCTGGAAAAGATGAGTTCTCTTTGGAGTCCAGGATCTTGAACCCTGCAAAGCCCAGAGATGTGGGGACAGAAAACACAAAGTGCCTTAGAAGTGGGTCATTGAAAATGATGGTTCACGGGGCCACTCCTCTTTCCACTCCTTGGTTTCTGGGCCTATTTATTCTTCCTGTTTGGAGCACAGGACCACATAAAGAACATTGGTGAAATGCACGTACTGTTCTCTGGAAGATGCATTCTAAGGGTCTTCTCTGAGTGGGCACTTCAGCTCTGCATTCAGCAGGCTGTTCCAGTGCTACTGGGCCAGCAGCTCCCTAGTAGAGCAGTATATCATATGATTAGTGGATACCAGGGCCATGCTCCTTTCTTTTTCTCTTTCTTTCTTTCCTTCTTTCTTTTTTCTTTCTTTCTTTCTCTTTCTTTCTTTCTTTCTTTCTTTCTCTTTCTCTCTTCTCTTTCTTTTTTCTGTCTTTCTCTTTCAGTCTTTCCTTCTCTTTCTTTCTCTTTTTCTTTCTCTCCCTCTTTACCTGCCTAAGTAACTGGTACTACAGGAACATGCCACTACATCCGGCTAATTTTTAAATTTTTTTGGTAGAGATACAGGTCTCATTATGCTGCCTAGGCTGGTCTTAAACTCCTAGACTCATGCAATTCTCCCACCTCAGCCTCCCAAAGTGCTGGGATTACAGGCATGAGCCACTGCATCCGGCCGCCATGGCCCTTTCTACACCTCCTTTCTTGCTAAGTTGATCCCTGGTTTGACATGATGTTATATGGGATTTCATGCTGATGGGTGAAGTGTTCTGCGGGTCCTCAGATAGTGGTGCTCGCTGAGGCTCTACAGGTAGGAAAGGATAACTCACATCCTGAATACATCCTATGGGATCAAACCACTGACTCTTCCAGGATGGGAGGGGCTGAAGGTAGTCAACTTCCATCAAGTGGTCAATTGGTCTCATTAAGGAATGGTGTTATATCAGGTACTCAGTGTTAACCTCTCTTGTAGATATACTAGATACTTGACAGAGACATTAGCTAGATCAGTGTTGGCAAGTGTTGGAAGTACAGTTAGTCCTCACTTTGCACGGTCCCAATATGCACACATTTCAGTTATCACAATTTAGTTAAATCACACCAAAACTCCAACAACATGCCTAAACCTCAGTCGCAACAATGCTGTTAGCTATGCACAATTGCATAAAGTACAATCCTCATTGTTAGTCTTTTAGTTCACCAATCACTACGTAAATAGCAGATGTGTTTCATGATCAGTAACCAATCACATCACCTCTTTCAAAGTCCATAGGTGATTGGTTACTGCACCTATGTTGAGTTCACACACAGACAGAAAAGCCTGTGTCTGTGTTGCCTGATTTTCCTGTGAATAAAGCCACGATAAAGTTTACAATAATGGTTATTCAAAAGAGGGAACTGGCCAAGAAAGATGAAAGTGCAGCAAAAAATCCAAAAAGTGATAACACTGGAAGTGAACTTCGATCCAAACAAGTTACAGAAAAAACAGCTCGCTGTGGGAATGTGAGCATGGCACCATTCAAGCAACCTTAGATGTGCATCAGAGGAACTTAGTAAAGGCAAACTTATCAGCAAAAACGAGGAAGAGAGTGGAGTGTAAAGGGTGGTGTCTCAGAGGAAGTGGGCCTGGCAGAAACTTCACATTGAAGCAACTCTTGGAGATTTTTTATGACATTGAAAGCACAAAGAACAAAATGTTGAAAGCTGATCCAGACTTAGAAAGGAGTACAATTTGCCAAGTTATAAAAAGATGCCCTCTCCATATTGTAAGTTACACAACAAGAAGGTTAAGCACTGTCCAAAAGACTCTTGCTAAGTTTATTTACATACAGATTTCATTTTTCTAATGTTTAATTATGTTAAAAACAACTTTGGATAATACCAATTTAATCGTTTTATTTATTTATTTATTTATTTATTTATTTATTTATTTATTTATTTAGTGACAAGGTCTCACTCTGTCACCCAGGCTGGAGTAAAGTGACGTGATCATAGTTACTATTGTCTCAAACTCCCCTGCTGAAGTGATACTCCTGTCTCAGCTTCCTGAGTAGCTGAGACTACAGGTGAGTGCCACCACACCTGGCAAACTTTATCATTGTTTGTAAATACAGGATCTTGCTATGCTGCTTAGGCAGGTCTCAAACTCTAGCCTCAAGTGATCCTCCAGCCTTGGAAAGCGAAAGTGAAAGAAAGTGCTGGGATTATAAGCATGAGCCATTGCACCAGCTAACAGTTTATTCTGAAGAAAACAATCCGTAAATCATATAACACTCAGAATCAGAAGGAATTCAGGATGCTTCACTGTAGTAGCATGGACAGAAAGCTTTTACGTAGAGAGAAGACTAAGAAAATGTACTTGATTGCCTTAGAGTGGAAAGACCCTAGTTAGACATTAGTTAGCAGTTTCTTATTGGTAGTCTTTAGTTTCATTTTACTGTTTTCATTGGGCTCCAATCTGCTTATGTAGGAACTTGGGGTTGTCTTTGTCTCATGCCCTCTCCATTAAGGTTTTTTAAAAAACAATTATTTCCCCCTTTTGGTCAACCTCTCACTTAGGAAACATGACCATAGTTCAGGCATAAGCGGCATCAGGGTAGGTTGTCTTTGTCTCAGTATGGAGTTCACTGAAGAAAGATTCTTTTTTGTTGTTCATATCATTTTTATCACTCTAATCAAGGTGAGACCATCAGGTGATCCTTCCACCTCAGCCTCCCAAGTAACTGGGCCAACAGGCATGCACCACACCTGACTAATGTTTTTGATTTTTTGTAGAGAAGTTTTGCTATGTTTCCCAGGCTGGTCTCAAACTCCTGGCCTCAGGTGATCCCCCGGTCTCAGCTTCCCAAAGTGCTGGGATTACAGGCATGAGTCACCACACCTGGCAAGACTCTTGACAGAATACAGTAAACCAGGGAGATTACAATGATGTCCATCAGGAGGATATTACAAAGAGTCTGGAATATGCTTCTTAGCCAAGGTCTCTGTGAACCAAACCAGATAAAATTAAATAAATCAAGGAATTTCCCAGAGGGTGATTCAACCTGTTTTAACCAAGTGGCCTGTTTGTTAATTTCTGGAGTTTCTAATACAAGAGGTGTTTATCCAGGTATAACAGGAGGAACAGGATAAAATGGATTTATCGTACAGACTCCTCTTTGTTCAGCCAACAGATAGTCCAATGCAATTCTATTATTTAAAACTGCTTGAGTAAGAGAATATACAGATTTTTATTGGGCAGCTATAGTCTTAGTTGTAGAAACAACAATACAGTAGGAGCTCATATCAAAAACAATTTTTTTAAAAAGTCACAGTCTTCCTCTGTCTCCCAGATTGGAGTACAGTGGCACGATCACGGCTCACAGCAGCCTCGACCTCCTGGGCTCAGGCAATCCTTCCACCTCAGCCTCCCAAGTATCTAGGACTGCAGGTGCACACTACCACGCTCAGCTATTTTTATTTTTATTTTTTTGTAGAGATGAGGTTTTGCTATATTTCCTAGGCTGGTCTTGAACTCATGGGCTCAAGCAAACCTCCCCCTTTGGTTTCCCAAAGTGCTAGTGTTACAGGCATGAGCCACTGCACCCAAAGACAAATTTTTGATTATTATTTCATTGGTACTCACCGCAAGCTACAAGAAAAAGAAACATCACATTAAAAATACAATTTCGCCGGTCTCAGTGGCTCAGCCTGTAATCCCGCTTTGGGAGGCTGAGGTGAGTGGATTGCCTGAGCCCGCGGGTTCGAGACCCGCCTGGGCAGCGAGACCTCATCTCTACAATAACTCAAACAAAATCAGCCGGGCGTGGTAGCGCATACCTGTAATTCCGGCTACTTGGAAGGCTGAGGTGGAAGGATTGCCGGAGCCCAGCAGGTCGAGGCTGCGGTGGCCAGGAGCGGCCACTGCACTCCAGTCTGAGCGACAGAGTGAGACTCCAACTCAAAAAAAAAAAAAAAGAAAAAGAATGTAACATACGATGCCCCCGGCAGGGTTGGCATCTGCTGGTAAGTTCCTTTTTAATCTGTGATGCAGATTTAGAGGTGTGAATCAATGTTTAGCTTCTGACTGGTTATGACAACAACATGGTCAAAATCGCTAGTTCCCATGGCCTTTCATTCTCTATCCATGAATGTGTGGGGTGACCCAAGCATCTATTTTTTCCACAGATAAAGGGGTGCACGTAGACTCCCCCTTAGGTGATTTCATTTATGGAGTCATTAGTTGGAACAGAGACATTGGCAGTTTCTGACCAAGAGATCAATGCTGAGTTGTCAGTACTGGAAGGCTGCCAAACCACTTAGGTAGACAGACATTCTTCAACTAGTTCTTTTTAAGTTCTTTCTGATGCTTAGCCTCCTTCCATTATAGTCAGCAGATCTGGTCATTCCATTCCACAGTTGGGTTAAATAAAAAGTAAGAAGACTTGGGTCTAGAAGTTTAATCTATAGAAGAAGAGACCAGCTGTTCAATAGAAACATATTGTTGCATCTGGCAACTTCAGTCACAAGGTGGACTAAAGGATCTCTAAAACTTATGAAAGGATTTTGGCCTAGTCTGGCAATCCAGAATTCAGTTATATTTTCTGCAGAATCTATTGACTGTGAGAGTCTTTACATTTATTTATTTATTTATTTATTTTAAAGACAAGGTCTGATTCTGTTGCTCAGGCTAGAGTACTGTGTGGTGCAAACATAGCTCACTGCTGTCTCAACCTCTTGGGCTCAAATGATCCTTCTGCCTCAGCCTCCTGAGTAGTTAGGATTACAAGCACACACCACCATGCCTGGCTAATTTTTAGATTTTTTTTTTTTTTTTTGAGTTGGAGTCTCACTCTGTCACCCAGACTGGCGTGCAGTGGCCACTTCCGGCCACCACAACCTCGACCTGCTGGGCTCCAGCAATCCTTCTGCCTCAGCCTTCCAAGTTGCCGGAATTACAGGTATGTGCTACCATGCCCGGCTGATTTTTTGATTTATTGTAGAGATGAGGTCTCGCTGCCCAGGCGGGTCTTGAACCCGCGGGCTCAGGCAATCCACTCACCTCAGCCTCCCAAAGGCGTGGGATTACAGGCTGAGCCACCAAGCCCGGCTATTTTTTAGATATTTTGAAGAGATGGAGTCTCACTATGTGGTTCGAGCAGGCCTTGAACTCTGGCCTTATGAGATTCTCCTGTTTTGGCCTCCCAAAGTTCTGGGATCAGAGTCAGGAGCCTCTGTATTCAGGTGACTGTGAGACTTTCATTATGGTATTACTATGCCATGCACAGACACAAAGGAAGAGTAAAACACAGAAGAGAAAAAGGAATAGGGGCTTCCTGACGGGAAGAAGAGGCTCTTGATCTGTGATTTTGGGAAAGCTGTCTCCATTCAAGATGCTATCTGCTTCTGGAGAGAGATCTCCCTAATCAGTTTTACCTTGAGATTCCTAACTGGTGTACAATTTCAAGAGTCTGGAGGGGCCCTCTTGAGTTGAGAGACTTGGATCCAAAACTCAAGGCCCTGACACCTTGCTGCAGTGTAAGTGGTGAGAAGAACTTGGTATCAGCCCCTCCTTTTTAAAAAAAAAAATTTTAAATTTTTATTTTAAGGATGTGGCGTACAATTCAGGGTTAGGTATACAAATGTTCATTATGCAGGTACCCTTGATGATGAGGTGTGCTCCTCCCTCCCCTGGCAGTTTCCCTCAACTGTCAATCCCACCCCCCTCCCCTGGCAGTTTCAGCTACTGCCTATTCCTTTCTTGTAGTATTATGATAATTGTTCAAGGTCCGCTTATGAGTGAGAATCGTATCATCTCTTTTAATGAGGCTTAAGGGCAGTCTTTCTTTGGTATCAATTCCAAAAGACCCAATCTGTGTTCTAGGTCATGGAAATTCTGATTATCAATTGGTGAGTCATGGAAAGCTTCTTTTATTTGGTGAAAATGCAGTAAGTCTTTACTTAGCACTGATAGGTTCTTGGAAACTGTGACTTTAAGAAAAAAATGGCCGGGCTCGGTGGCTCAGCCTGTAATCCCACGCCTTTGGGAGGCTGAGGAGAGTGGATTGCCTGAGCCCGCGGGTTCGAGACCCGCCTGGTCAGCGAGACCTCATCTCTACAATAAATCAAAAAATTAACCGGGCATGGTAGTGCATGGGAGAGACATGGGAGAGACATGAGGTTCTATTCTGAAGGACATAGGCCTTGCAGTGCTATTTCATAAGGTGTCAGCTTGTACTTTCCAGCAGGGATAGATATAATTGCCATTAAAACCAGTGGGAAAGCTTTTGGTCACAGCAATGCATTGGATTCCATTATTTTAGCCAAGTTTAGTTTTAGGATACCATTTGTCTATTCAACTTTTTCAGAAGTCTAGGGATGATAAAAACAATGGTAGTGCCATTTTGTTCCTAAACCGTGTTTAACTTTAATAATTTGTTCAGTAAAATCAGTTGCCCTATCGCTGGAAATCTCTCCAGGGATGTCCCATAAAAGAAAGTACAGTCTCTGGTAATTTTTGTTTGTTTGTTTTTTGGCTACTGTTGTGGTATTAGCCTTCCCACATCGAAAGGCCTCAACTCACCTTAAGAACAGGCATACAACTACAAGGACATACTGATACCCCACTGAGGTTGGCAACAGGATAAAAATTCACATGGTTCAGCAGATGGTAGAAATGTACTTCCTAAAACTTTCATGGTTTTCCCAGGATTATGAGTCTGACAAATCAGACATTGGATATAAACTATTTTTGCAACTTTAGAACAATTATCCCACTAATACCTTTCCATAATTTGAACCATTTCGTCTATACTGTGGTGAGCTGTAGAGCATAGAGCCTCTAATGTCAGTAATTTTGAGTACTCAGGGAGGATTAGGTGGTCATTCAGACTTTCTGTGAGCCCGCATTTAGTATTAAATTTGCAACTTTTTAAAGTGCCAATGTTGTTTTTCTAATTCGTGTGCATAGCATTGTGTATTGAATAAATTATCATAGGTGATTTGATCAGAATTAATCTTACAGAGTTCATTCAGGTTGCTTACCCTAACACTTTTAGTGCTAGCTGACTTAGCGTGGAAGTCTGCTAAGGCATTTTCTTGATATTCAGGTTCAGTTCTACAGATGTGAACGTCAATTTTAATAATAGCAACTTGTGAGGACAACAAAATAGCAGAAAGAAGCTCACTCACTTGCAGTCCATTTTTGATGGGGGTCCCACTAGAAATGAAGAACCACTTGTTTCCATGACATGCCAAACTCATGGACTACCCCAAAAGCATATCTGTCATCTGTATAAATGGTGTCTGATTTGCCCTTAGATATTTGACAAGTCCAAGTGAGAGCATGTAGTTCTGGGTTGGACTGACAAACTAGGAGAGAGAGCCCTTTTCTTGTAGTTCCTATTGGGTAGTCACAGTGTTTCCTGCTTCTTTTTTTCCTTCAGTATCAACAAAAAATATTATTTCGGGATTGTCTAACGAAACATCTCATAAGTCAAGGCCAGAGCTCAACAGCTGTGACACAATATTTACACAGTTGTGATTCTCACCATCATCAAACAAGGGCCACAGAGTAGCAGGCTTAAGTAGAGTGCAGCATTTTATTTTATTTTATTTTTATTTATTTTAGAGTTGTGGGGTACAAGTGAGGATTTACTATGTAAGTCAGTTGCATGCAGGTGAAGTTTGGGCTTCTAGCTGGCCTCCTCTCTCCCTGATAGTAGACCAGGTACCCAGTGTATCCCTTCCTTCCTCCCTCCCCTAGCAGTGACCAGCGCCGACTGATCCCAGTCTTGTGCTCTTGTGACCATTGATCAGGGCCCACTTATGAGTGAGAACATGCGGTGTTCAGTTATTTGTTTCTGTGATAGTTCATTTAGTGTGATGGTCTCCAGCTGCATCCATGTTGCTGCGAAGGCCATGATTTTGTGCTTCTCTCTGGCTAAGATTGCAGCATTTTAGACAGATATTAGAAGATAGGGAAATGATTTCATAAGGTGTTAGTCTACTTGCTGATAAATGTTGAGTCTAACGGGAATTAAATGGACTTTCCATAGCATGTAGATCTCGCAAATAAAGTCCATTTCCTAAAACCAGCCTAGATAAAACCTCTACCAAACTGGCTGTTGCTGCTACTTCCTTTAAATGATTGGGATACACCTTAGCTACTGTAATTATAGGCCCTGTAAGCGATGTGCCTGTATTTTGAGTAAGAACTCAGCGTTCTTGAGTAATAAACCTTAAAGCTTTGTTGTTATATTCATGAATGAACAGATGAAGGGTTTGGCATAATTTGGGAGTCCTAAGTTGGGAGGTTGTTATAGGGTAAGTTGTAGTTGGCTGAAGACCTGTTCATTTTCATCCTTCCAAGGTAAATGCTCTGGGTCAGAGTTTTTTTTGTTGTTGTTGTTTTAAATATATATGTAAAATTGGGACCCAAGACCTACAATATCCCTCAAGTTCAAGGAAACCTCTTAATTGCCTTTTAGTCATGGGTTGAGTGAAACTTTGAATAATTTTTATTCTTTCAGGTGAGAGGAAACATTTTGAATTTGAAATGTTTTATAAATAGTATTTCTAAACAAACTCTGAAATTTGAAATTGGCTCTTTTTTTTTTCAAACAAGATTGTATGGTGGATCAATTAGCTTTTTGTGGAAAAATCTTAGGAATTGATTTTAAAAGGTTTTCAGTAATTTTTCTAACTCCTTTTGGCCTTTCTCTTGAGAAGTTTTGAAAGGGGTCTTTAATACCCTTCTCAGGTTTTTTCCCATTCCACTTCTGCCATTCCTTTTCAAGTTTGACCAGGACCCAATATTATTTAGTAAATTGGCAAAGATCAGGAAGCCCCAGATCAAATGCTTTAATAGGGTTTCTAAATTCCTCAGTAAATTTCTGAGGGTATTCCTTTGAGTTAGGGAAGTCTTTCACAATGACTCTAAGCCCAGTATTAGTCCCTGGAGTAAAGGTGGTTATGGCAGACAGGCCACAGTCAGGTCATGTCCCAAATAATGGACCTTTTCTCTGGAAAACTGGAGTTTTTCCATGGAACCCTTATGGCTTTTGTAAGCTAATTGTTATAAGAGGTAAATTGAATTTATTTCTGCATCTCCCTTAGTAAGGAACACAGCAATAAGTCATCAACACACTGAATATATGAGGAATTCCTAGGGAATTGTAAACTTGCAAACCATGATGCAATGTCAAAGAAAAATAAGATACACCTTCATAAACCCCTTTGGCATTACAGTTAAGTATATTGTTGATTTTTTTCCAAGTAAAAGCAAATAAATGTTGACTCTCTTTATCCATTGAAATACTGAAGAAAGCTGAGCAAAGGTCTATTACTTTGAACCATTTTGAATTTGAGGGTATATAAGGCAATAGGTATTAAAATTTGACACTACCAGAAACCTTGGTGTTACAATCTAATTTACTGCATGCAGGTCTTGAACAAATCTCCAACCTCATCCACTGAGTTTTTTTTAACTGGGAGGTTGGAGTGTTACAAGGGCTAATGCAAAAAATTAGAAATCTTTGTATCATTAAGTCCTCTGCAATTGGTAAGAGTCCTCAAATAGCCTCTGGTTTTAATGGATATTGAGGCAGTTTAGGTAGCAGCTTAGAAAATTATTTATTTGGGTTTTTTTAAAGGTTCAGAACTTTAAATATTTCCTATGCCAATGATGAGGAAGCCTATAAATATTTAGGTTCTTCAGAAAGGTCAGGGTTGTTACGGGTGTGAGTTTCGATGTTATCAAACTCTGCTTGTAGGGATCAGAGCAGTTCAGGTTCAAGAACATCAGGAAATTCTAAGATTATCCATCTCTCCTTCTAAAGAGAATTTAATGTAATCCCTTAATTCAGAGAGTAAGTCTTGTCCCAAGAGGTTCACTGTGGCAGTATCACATAGTAAAAAAGACATGTTTTTCTGAAAATGGTCCAAATGTTAATTGGACAGTTTCAGACAAGGAACATTTTGGACTTAATTTGAAACCTCCACCACAGAAATATTATTTCTACTCTTCAGAATTTGTTGATTTCTGAGGGTGAGGTTTAAAGTAGATAAAGTAGCTCCAGTATCCCCTAATACTATATAATATCTCTCATTCATCTTAATCTTAGTTTTCCCTTGTTCATTTAAAAGCATTGTGGAAAGCGGTTTAGTGGAGGACCCTGCGGCCCCTCGTCAGTGTTGATGATTATTCTGGGAGTCACTCTTGGGGGCTTCCTCCAGTGCAGAAAAAAAATCTGGGTCAACATAAGTGATTCATCAGATGGTTGGAGTAAGAGTGGACAATTTCATTTCCAGTGACCTGGCTGTTTACAATAAAGGCAGGTATCTTGAGGTACAGGTTTTATACATTTGGGACCTCTTGGTTTTGATTTAAAATACATAAGAGAAGCTGGGCATGGTGTCTCATGCCTGTAATCCAAGCACTGTGAGAGGATGAGGCGAGAGGATTGCCTGAGCCTAGGGGTTTGAGACCAGCCTGAGCAACTTGGCAAGACTTCATCTCTACAATAAATCAAAAAAGTAGCTGGGTGTGGTGGCACGCACCTGTAGTTCCAGCTACTTGGGAGACTGAGGTGGAAGGATCACCTGAACCCAGCAGGTAGAGGCTGTGGTGGCCATAAGCATGCCACTGCCCTCCAGCCTAGGAGACATTGTGAGACTCCAACTCAAAAAAAAAGAAAAAAAATACATAAGTATTTACATAAATATATGCAAAAATCCTTTTGTTCCCTGTAGCTATTGTAACTGTAAGGACATGAGCCTATTTGACTTTTGGCTTTTCACTTATGCTAGAGTCTTCTCAGAACATTTAGCTAGGGCCACCAATTCAATAACATCTAAAACTTCCCACCCTGGTTTATGTTTTCTAATTACACTATAAGTTCAAGATGAAGTCCATTTACAAATACAGTGGTTTATGCCATTTCAGCCTCTGCAGGAAGGGCCCCTTATAGGATTTTGAGTCCAAAATTTTTTTTTAGAAGGAGCCTTGCTGGGATCAGGTGATCCTTCCACCTCAGCCTTCCAAACAGCTGGAACTATAGGCATGCGCCACCGTGCCTGGCTAATTTTTGGATTTTTATTGTAGAGATGAGGTCTTGCCAAGTTGCCCAGGCTGGTCTCGAATCCATGAGCTCAGGCAATCCTCTCACCTCAGCCTCCCAAAGTGCTGGGATTACAGGCATGAGCCACTGCACCCGGCAAGTTTGAAATGTTTTATAAATTGTATTTCTAAATAAACTCTGGAATTTGAAATTGGTTCTTCTTTTTTCTTTTTTTTGCATACCAGATTGTTTGATGGATCAATTAGATTTTTGTGGAAAAATCTTAGGAATTGATTTTAAAAGGTTTTCAGTGGTTTTTCTAGTTCCTTTTGGCCTTTCTCTTGAGAAGGTTTTGGAGGGGGTCTTTAATATCCTTCTCAGGTTTTTCCTATTCCACTGCTGCCATTCCTTTTCAAGCTTCACCAGGACCCAATATTGTTTAATAAATTGGCAAAGATCAGGGAACCCCGGATCAAATGCTTTAATTAGGTTTCTAAATTTCTGAGGGTTTTTCTTTGGGTTAGGGAAGTCTTTCACAATGGCTCTAAGCCAAATATTAGACCCTGGAGTAAAGGTGGTTATGGCAGACAGGCCTGGCTGATCAGAGGGTCTCACTTTGCAAGCATTTGCCTAACTTCCCTTGTTTCATTACTCAGGGCGAAAGACTCACTAAGCAAAATACTCAGTGGACTCAGAGCACTTAGGTAAGGACAGATAAAGAGAAGGAACAGTCAGGGCCAATTCAGTCAAGATATGTCTTGTTTGTTGCTTAAGATTTTCATTCACCTTCTGCAAGGAATTTTTTAGGGAGGCATTGTTTGATTCATTTTCTCTTCTAGATGCTTCTGTGTACAGATTAAAAAGCTAATCCCATTGCTTTTGAGGCATTTTGAATCCTTTCTAGTGCACCTCACAAGTGAACAATTTTATCTAGGTTAAAACTTTCCCGAAGTGGCCATGCAAATTCTAAATTATCTTTGTATGGCTAACACATTTTTCTAAAAATGTACAAGTCCTTGGTCCATAATTCTTATATAAAATTTGCTGGAGTCCCAGAAGGCGAGGTGCTAGACTCCTTTGAATCAGATGAACCCCATTATAAAAAAGTACCTACCCAAGGCCTCTATCTGGATTCAGTCCTGTTAATTATAAAATTTAATTTGATCATAGACTCTGCCTAGTCCAAGAATTGCTCAAATAAAGTTCAGAGAGCTCAAGTCACAGTTTGTGGAGCTTGAAGGGAGAGGGGATTTATCGTGGCCTTTAGTTGCAAACAAGCAAGCAACAAGCACAAAGGGTTTTGTGGGTCGTTTGGTGTTCCTGCAGCTGCCAGATAAATCCTTTAGGTCCCATTTCTGACACCAAATCTCCTAAAAGAAAAACTACATGAAATAAATTTAATAGAGTTTATTCATATAAAAAAAGATAATACATACAAATAATACAAAAATTAAAATATACATTAAAAGAAGTTCCATCTCACTAGTAATTAAAAAATAATAATTGTGTTTATTTTTAAAAATAGAATAATTCATGATTTGGATAGGATTCAGAATCAGAAGAGATTTGGAGCATCTCACTGCAGCAGCATGAGAAGTGAACCTTTATGAAGAGGGAAGAACAAGAAGATGTACTCAGTTGGCTTAGAATGGAAAGACTCTAGTTAGAGGTTAATTGGTAGTTTCTGATTGGTAAAGTCTCTACTTTTGTTTTAATGTTTACACTGGGCTCCAGTCTGCTTACATAG
Organism: Cephalopachus bancanus; assembly: GCA_027257055.1. Lineage (NCBI taxonomy): Eukaryota > Metazoa > Chordata > Mammalia > Primates > Tarsiidae > Cephalopachus > Cephalopachus bancanus. The sequence continues at coordinate 439,696 of JAPVLO010000146.1, forward strand.
GAGGCTAAAACACTGGTGCAATCTCTGTCTCATGACCTACCCATTAGGACTCTTTTAAAACAATAAATAAAAATAGTATACTAAATAAATGTTAGTTTTACCATTGCTTTTTCTGTCCTCTGCCTCTCTATAACTGACAGCTTTTAATATTTTGACAAGGCTTTTTTTTTTTTTTTTTTGAGTTGGAGTCTCACTCTGTTGCCCAGACTGGAGTGCAGTGGCCACTCCCAGCCACCGCAGCCTCGACCTGCTGGGCTCCGGCATCCTTCCTCCTCAGCCTTCCGAGTAGCCGGAATTACAGGCATGCGCTACCACGCCCGGCTGATTTTTAGGTTTATTGTAGAGATGAGGTCTCGCTGCCCAGGCGGGTCTTGAACCCGCGGGCTCAGGCAGTCCACTCACTCAGCCTCCCCAAAGTGCGGGATTACAGGCTGAGCCACCGAGCCCAGCTGGCTTTTTTTTAAGTTGCAGAACAACTGTAATTCTTCCCACTGATTGTTAAGATTGCTTTGCATGCAACATTAATCACAATAGTCAAGATATGGAATCAACCTGTGTCCATCAACAAATGAATGGATAAAGAATATGTGATATATATATATATGTATATATATATATATCACATATATATCACATATACACACAATGGAATACTATACAGCCTTATAAAAGAAGGAAATCCTGTCATTTACAACAACATGGATGAACCTGAAGGACACTATACTAAGTGAAATAAGCCAGGAACAGAAAGACAAATACTACATGATCTCACTTACATGTGAAATCTAAAAAGCTGAACTCATAGAAACAGAGATTAGAATGGTGTTTACCAGTGGCTAGGAACTAGAGGTGGATTGGGGAAATGTTGATCAGAGTGTGAAATTTTAGTTACACAGGAGGAAAAAATTCAGATCTATTGTACATCATGACTATAGTTAATACCAATGTATTGTCTACTTGAAAATTGCTAAAAGAGTGGATTTTACATTTTCTCACCACAAAAAAATAAGTATGTGAGAGAACAGATGTTAGATTGATTTAGACACTCTATAATGTACACATATATCAAGACATCATATTGTAAACTGCAAATAAATACAATTTTTATTTGCCAATTTAAAAAATAATTTTTTTAATTGAAGTCTCACTCTGGCACCCAGGCTGGAGTGCAGTGGCATGCTCATGGCCACCACAGCCTCGACCTGCCGGGCTCAGGCAATCCTTCTGCCTCGGTCTTCCAATTAGCTGCAACCACAGGCATGTGCCACCATGCCCAGCTAATTTGAAAAATAAATCATTAAATTTGGATTTTTAAAGATTTCTGCACGGTTTCAAGTTGTACCATCGTTTTTACCATCCCATGCAACTATGTAAGTGGAGGACCACTAAAGGTGGTCTCCATCTCTGTCACTGTGGCCACTCTGTTCATTTGTGTTCCTTGTGCTAGTCCTAGGACAGCCGATGACTTGGAAAGATCAGAATCTGAGGTGTTAAAATCTTTGAGGATATCCACCAACATGTCTCCATTCCCTCTGTTAGGGTTAGAGGTTTTTCTAACCTGGGCCTTGACCTTAGCACAGACCTGCTTTGATTTTTTTTGAAGTTCGGCCACTTGGATTAGTAGTCCTAAAGTTTTCCTGTGCTGCCAATGCAGGGTTGAAGGAGCTTTGAATGCATCCGATAAGACTTCCAACTTCTACACATGGATTTCCTGATCTGGCTTTCACCCTCCACTACTCCTTATCTTTCTGTGGAGGTCATCGGCATGTAGCAATAGCCATCCAATCCCATTATCCTCATAGCTACCTTTTCCTTCAGAGTCTCAAATGCCTGTTACTTTGCACCTGCTAGTGCATTCGCTTCCATTGGTGCACACTCCCAATTCACCCCTGTGAAAGATCTGACAACTGAACGGTCACTGTGCTGGTGGTGTCTTGGCTCTACCTGCCACCACTGATGGAGTCCTCATGGCCAGCCCGGTGGTGTGTGATCCACTTCCAAAATCATCTTATTGCTTGCTTTCTTGGGCCACACCTGGCATCAACTGTTTCAGATTAGGGTTTCTTGAAGTTTTGGGTGCAGGATATTTGTTAGAGATCAACGTCTGTAAAAGAGTGTGAGGAGAAGCAGGATCGTGCTGAGGAAGAAGTTAACCATGATGTCAACCCAAAAAAGCTTTTGGCGACCCAGGAAAAAAAACCTGGAACAAGTATGGTTCGTCAGTTTCCCCATTCAGGCCATTATGGCTGTGCTTTTATAACCACACATCCCTCAGTCATTGGCTTCAGGCTGTCCTGGGCATGACCTCGGATTGGCATGACCTCAGATGAAGCAGCTTATGCACCTGAGGCTGACCTTGAAGGAGCTGATGGCCAATGACTATTTGCTGACCACACTTCCCACAGCGTGGCAAAGCACACTCTCTTTGAAGAAGGATTTGGGTGACACATCTCTGTGTCTACCATATTTTGGGGGTCACTTTCCTCATACCAATCTGTGCCTTAAATAGCAACACTGACAAAAGTGCATTCTGGTTGCAAACCAATCGTGGAACATTACAAAACTGCAGTACAAATCCAATAGCACAAATCTCATCATAAGTGGGAAAAAAGGGTTATTTGTCCATACAGTTTTGGAAGCAAAAAAAGCAAACCTCTTTTCTTTTCCTTTTGTTGTGGTTCCTGTTCTTTTGTTCTTTTTATTTATTTTTCTATTTCTTTATTACAACATGGATACTCACAAAGAATAGTCGTTTCTAGTTTCCTCTTCTAAATCTTCTGGAAAAAAAATCTTGAATGATTTTTCCTTTCCAGTATCACTGGAAAAGCAGAGTAAACCCTGTAACTAATATACAATTAAGCTGTACAAATTAAACACAACTCACATGACTGTCATGGGTTCTCTTTGAAGAGCTGAATCACATATACAAAAAGCAAACTCCCCTGGAAGAATAACAGAACATGGAAAATGAGAGGAAGTCTCCCGGTCAGAGACTCAGCAGGAGGGGAGCTTGGAGGTTAACCATGACCCGAATTCCTAACATGCTAAAATAATAAAATGATCAGTCCACCAGCAAGTGTTTACTTAGTATCTTCAGGATTGCCTCTGAGGTTTCACAGGTCCTGAGGGGACGCTGAGGACCACAGGAACTAAATAATGCCCTCAAGATAGTGTTGCCTGTTTCTGGCAAAACGGAGAGCGAAGCCCAGCCCTCCTGACTCACAGTAGTGTGCTTGTTTCTCTCTTCAGGCTGGTTTCTCTTCAGCACCGAATGATATGTTTGGTGTGTCTAGGGATAGAAAACAAAGCAAAAGAACAGTTGTGCTTGTTTTTATGATGCTACTGCAACTACCAGATCACTGTAAACAGATGCTGTCGTGCACACCGGCTCTGGGCATGCCTTTCTCACATCCAGTGTCTCCTCTGCCAGAGCCCACCTTATCCATGATCATAAGGAAGCCTCCTGTGCCTGGGACTACTCCTCTCCCTACCCCTCAAGAGCAGCCCTTAATCAATGACTGGCAGATATGGAGACAAAAATATTCCTATTCCCTTTCTTCAGGAGGACAACTCTGAGATGAGACCTACCCTGTCCCCAAGCCAGCTCTGCTTAATAGAACCCATTCCCTCATTTGGCCTCTTTCGTCCTGCCTCCCCACCCCCTTTTATTCTCTCTCTCTCTCTCTTTTTTTTTTTTTTGTTGGAGTCTCACTCTGTCGCTCAGACTGGAGTGCAGTGGCACACTCCCGGCCACCGCAGTCTCCACCTGCTGGGTTCTGGCGATCCTTCCGCCTCAGCCTCCCAAGTAGCCGGAACTACAGGCAGGCACCACCACGCCCGGCTAATTTTTTGATCTACTGTAGAGATGAGGTCTCGCCAAGTTGCCCAGGCGGGTCTCGAACTCGCGGGCTCAGGCAATTCACTCACCTCAGCCTCCCAAAACACGAGATTACAGGTTGAGCCACTGAGCCCGGCTCCTTTTATTTTCTTAATGACTTTTCCTGAGAAAATTCCCTAATAAATCATTTTCATATGAATTCTCCTTGTCTCAATCTGCTTCTGAGGAATCCAAATGGCAAAAAACACCAGTCCTGGAATTATTATCATTACAACCCACGTTTCTTTTTTATTTTATTTTATTTTATTTTATTTTTTTGAGTCAGAGTCTTACTCTGTCATGGCCACAGCAGCCTCAACCTGCTGGGCTCAGGCGATCCTTCCACCTCAGCCTTCCAAGTAACTGGTACCACAGGTGGGCACCACCATAGCTAATATTTTGATTTTTTTGTAGACAAGTCTGCCATGTTGCCCAGACTGGTTTCAAACCCGTGGGCTTAGGCAATCCTCTCGTCTCCACTTCCCAAAGTGCTGGGATTACAGGTGTGAGCCACTGCACCTAGCTTTTTTATTTTATTTTTATTGCTATATCATAGTTATACATATTTTGGGGGTACATGTGATATTTTGATACATGTATACAATGTGTAGTGATCAAATCAAAGCAATTGGGCTATCTATCACCTCAAACATTTACCTTGTCTTTTTGTTGGGAAAATTACAATTCTAGCAATTTTCAAATATACAATGAATTATTGTTAACTATAATTTCCCAACTGTACTATTGAATACTGGAACTTATTCCCTCTACCCAACTGTATTTCAGTATCCTTTAAAAATTTTTCTTAATCTCCTTTCTCTCTCCTCTTTTTAATTTTTTTAGCCTGGTCTCTCTCTGTCACCCAGGCTGGAGTGTAGTGGCATGATCACAGCTCACACAGTCTCCACCTCCTGGGCTCAGGTGGTCCATCCACCTCAGCCTCCCAAATAGATAGGACCACAGGTGTGTAGCACCACACCTGGCTAGTTTTAAAAGTTTTTGTAGAGACGAGGTCTCGCTATGTTGCCTAAGCTGGTCTTGAACTTCTGGGCTCAAGCAATTCTCTTGCTTCAGTCTCCCAAAGTACTGAGATTACAGGCATGACCCACCACGACCAGCCTCTTCCTTCTTTTTCTAGCCTCATGTTACCATCATGCTACTCTCTACTTCCATGAAATCTACTTTTTTAACTCCCACACATGAATGAGAAAATGTGATATTGGTCTTTCTGTGCCTGGCTTACTTCACTTAGCACAATGACTTCCAGTTCCATCCATGTTGCTACAAAATAAGATTTCATTCTTTTTCATGGTTGAATAATAATCCATTGTGTATATATGCCATCTTTTATTTATTCTTGCATCCTTGGGCACTTAGTTTCCATATCTTGGCTATTATGACTCATGTGGCAATAAACATGTGAGTGTAGGTATCTCTTCAATATACTGGCTTCCTTTCTTTTGTTTATATACCCAGTAGTGGGATTGCTGGATCATATGGTAATTCTATTTTAAATTTTTTGAGGAGCCTCCATACTCTTTTTCAAAGTGACCAAACTAATTTACATTCTCACCAACAGTGAACTTGTGTTCCCCTTACTGACAACCACCCTTTCTTGAGCAGCTACTGTATGGATCGAGTATCAGAGAACTTTGGTTAAGATCATGGATCCACTGCTGACTTATTGTTTGACTTTGGACCTGTTATTGAGCCTCTCGTATCTAAGTTTCCTTGTAAAACATGGCAAATAATCTCTTCCAAGGATAGTGTCTGAATTTATTTATTTATTTTTAAGTTGAGAAAGCAGGATTTATTGAGAGGACAAAAAAGCTCCCTCAGTAGGAGAGAAACTGATGGGGTTGCCCAAGTGTCTGTTTTTTTTTGTTTGTTTGTTCATTTTTTGTTTTGTTTTTTACTTGGAGTCTCACTCTGTTGCCCAGGCTGGAGTGCAGTGGCACGCTCACAGCCACTGTAGCCTCGACCTGCTAGGCTTAGGTGATTCTTCCGCTTCAGCCTTCCAAGTAGCTGGAACTACAGACGCATGCCACTGCACCTTGCTAGTTTTTTTGTGATTTATTGTAGAGACGAGATCTCACCAAGTTGCCCAGGCTGGTCTCGAACCCCCAGGCTCAGGCAATCCTCTCGCCTCCCTCCCAAAGTGCTGGGATTACAGGCTCAGCCACCGTGCCCGGTCCCAAGTGTCTGTTCTTACGTGAGTACTTGGCGCCCAATTAGAGGGCCAGGTCAGTGCCTTGGCACACAGTGAGGCTGCAACTGAATAATTTGTCAAAGTGCCTATCATTAACATCTGTGACCACAGAGTAAAAATATTGTTTCCAAGCTTTGCTAATCACTGAGGCAGGAGAAATTGCATTTTTCTGCACCTGTCATGGGACTAGACCACTGACAGATTTTCTAAGCATTTGTTGACAGGCTGGTGACCACAGCCAGTATGGGGCAATTAATTGTATTTTGCCGCTTTCCCCCATATCTGGCTTCTTTCTGACCCTCCCCCAGGAAGCAGCCCCTGGCCAAGGCTGGTCTCTGCAGTACATGCATATTCCCTGTGACAAGTCTTGGGGTTACAGGTGACCAAGCAACCTAAAGACAAGATAGTCATCACTCTTAATGTGATTGTAGACACTGTGTAGGAATTTGAATATTTAATTTGCTTGATGATAAACCTGCTGCACTGTCCCAATGCACAGATTTTTTCATCATCACCGACCCGCTTCCATCGGTGACCCTCCTGTAAGTGTAATAAACCAAAGTCTCTCCCTGCTGGACCTCCAGGAGACTTCTTTGGAATAGGTAAACAGTACATGCAAGGCCTCTCAGATTTGGGTCTGTCATGTTGCAGCCAGGTAAGCTCCCAGAGAGGATAGGAACTGAAAGGACATAACATGGATTTAATATACCCAATGAACAGCCATTTTAGCATTGTCTAAATATCATGTTTTTTAAGCAATTCACTTAAATTACCCTCTAATCATTAGCCAAGGACAGAACCAGTTTCTCAGGGGTAGCTATTGATAAATAGAAAGAGCTTTTCTATTTCTAGTATTTGCCTCCACCCATAAGACCCAAGTTAACCTAATCAGCCCTTCATAACCTACATGACACAGACCCCATCACCCATCTGCCTGCTGTCCATCACCTGAAGTCAGCACCTGCACTTACCGACCCCTTCCTGATGATGTGGAACAGACCACCACCCAACCACCTCAATGATCTCCTCCCATCAAAGGAAAGATTAAAAGGACTCAACCACAAGCAACCAGTGGTCATTGCCTTACTAGACTTTGGTATGGCCATGTGCTCTTGGAGCTATGGCCACTGCCATATTTTTTGGCTGGGCCCTCCTCCCCTACCTTGGGGAGGTGAAACCTCCTCTCTCTCTCCCTAATTTACTTTCTAAATAAATTATATTTTCTAATCTAACTTCTGTGCAATTCTTTGCATCTTTCTCATGGCACCAGATCTCATACAAGACACCCATACCCCCAGTGGGCCTGACCTAACATTCTGGAGGCCCCGCTGGGAGTGTGACCTAACAGGAACATTCTAGGGGACACAGGAGGAAGAAGAAGAAACTGAAGGGGAGGGAGTGGAACAGGCACAAACTGGAGCATCAAGTCTGGCGTATGGAGGAGAAAAAGGGGCCTGGTCCACCAAGGTCCCAGGCAGCAGCTGAAGATTCCAGAAAAGGCAGAAGGAGATGGGGGTGGGATGGCCTGAGAGCATAACTAAAATAGGTGAAAGTGGATAGGGACACAAGAGAATCTGAGGAAAAATTCCAAAAATTATTTTCATCACTTACTAAATGCCAGGCAAAGTACTGGCTAGCTGCCAGAGACTTATGGCTAAAACACCCTAACACAGAGTCTGTCCCCGCAAGCCACAAGGCTTGGAATCCCACCGATGAATCAAGTCATTTGATCTTTAAGGCAAGACTTCTTAACCTGGGGTCCAACAGCCTTGAATTCAGGGGGTCTGTGAGTATGGATGGGGAAAAAATTGTATCTTTATTTTCGCTATCATTGAACTGAAATTTTAATGGTGAATGCAGTCAACAAATCTTTGAATATCCAAGACTTCATCCCAATAGAAATCACAGATATCTTCATGTAACCTTACAGTTGCTGTGGATATTTAAAAATATTTATCCTCATCATATTTTGAAATTAAGAAAAGTACTAGACCTACCTCTAGATCTTGTTTGTTAGTGTATTAATGAAGAGCTTCTGTTACTATTTCACATGCGAAAACATATTTTTGATAGCAATATTTCAATATAAAACCTGGGTGTTAAAAATACAGATTGCCAGGCCTTAGGCAGAGCATGGGAATCTGTATTTGTAACAAGCACTCCAAGTGATTTGGGGATTAAGCCTAAGCAGGGGTTCTTGCTGATACAAGAATGCTGGGATAGAAGAAAATGCTGTCGTTTTCCAGGGACTAACTCAGCAGTTGTAACACAATAACCCCAAATCTGAGAGGGGGCTTGTACCATAATGTCTACCTATTTTGAACAAGTCACCCAGAGGTCCAGCAGGGAAAGACACTGGTTTATTAAAACATCTGGGAGGCACCGATGGCAGCAGGTTGATGAAGAATCCGCATGTTGGGACAATACAGCAAGCAGTTTTGTTTTGTTTTGTTTTGAGTTGGAGTCTCACTCCGTCGCCCAGGCTGGAGTGCAGTGGCACACTCACAGTCACCCCAGCGTCAACCTGCTGGGCTCCATAGATACCTCCACCTCAGCCTTTCAAGTAGCTAGAACTACAGGTGCATGCTGCCACGCCCTAATTTTTGATTTATTGTAGAGGTGAGGCATCGCCAAGTTGCTCAGGCCGGTCTTGAACCGGCGGGCTCAGGCAATCCACTTGCCTCGGCCTCCCAAGTGCTGGGATTACAGACTGAACCACTGAGCCCAACCAGCAAGCAGTTTTATAGTCAAAGCAATCAAGTTACTCATTCCTATCCAGTGTTTACAATTACATTGATTAAGCATGGCAACTACATTACCTTCAGCTTTGCTTGGTCACCTGCTTCCCCTGACTCATTACTGGGAATATGCATATCCTTCAGAGACCAGCCTTGGCCAGAGGCCACTCCCTAGGGTAGGGGAAAAAGATCTCTGTCCAGATAATACCTCACAGCTGTCCTAGGTATAATAATCTGTACCTAAATTCCCAAGACATGGAGATTGCAATCCCCTGCTGAGTTATAATCTGGCCCTCTACTGGGCAGGTGGACATTCCACCCCCAGGACTTTTCATTCCTGTGTCATTCATGAATGTATGATGCCATAGTTTTCAAAGCCCTAAATTGCCTTAGATGAATCTTTTTCGAGGGCCTGGGTTCTCACTAACTACACTTCCTGCCCCCGTTTTATACAGAGTGAGATATTCATTTGTTAACTAACACCTATTATGGAAATCACCACATTCGAACATTAATGTAACTGAATACAGTTTCTTGGGTTTTTTCTTAGAAGCTCCGAGAAGTAAAGCCACTGCACGGTTCAAAGAGAGATTTAAATTGCTAATTTCCCAGCACTGGAATGTGAGGAAAGGTTGTCACAGATTTAGCACAAAAGCCATGTATTTAACATTCCTATGTAATAACCCGCTCTTAAATTGCATTTTGGCTTGAGAAACAGCAAAAACAGATTCTGCACTGGGGGAAACTTTGTTGCTGATTTTAAAAGGAATGAGAATGTTTTGGAGATCCTCTGCCCAACCAGGAAAGAGGTTTCTCTTTAGTCTCCCTCATGATTTTGTACCATTGATCACATTGGAACGGACTTCTTTTTTCCTAGTGCTGAGTTCTGCATTTGGGGGCCCAGAAGAAGGAAGTGAAGCGAGACGGAGGAGACACACATAATAGAACTGTAAAGAACAAGCACATGACCAGACAATAGATGTACTTTGGAACAAAGACATTTTTACTTGCCTAAGGCTCAGAAAGTCATGCCAGGGGATGCTGGGAGGACCTGGCTGCATCCTTCCTTTCCCAAGTCACTTCCTCCCTGGGTGCTCATTCTCTTTCATGTGGCCAAGATATGGCATTTTGACTGCTAGCAAAATGTCACTGTGACATCTCCATGGGGTAATTGGTGCCAGTTTTTATTGGGCACCCTCCATGGACCCCAGAAACCCTTTATGTACCTCGGCTCACTGACTCCTCACAATAGCTCCACTGAGTAGGTTTTATCATCCATGTTTCACAGAATAGGATTTTACTGTGACTGGCACAGAGTGAGCACCCAATGAGTGGTAGCTATTGTTTTTAATCATCATTATTACTGGAAACCAAAAACAAAATGTTAAGCCCCCTCAACTGACTGAACACACCTCTTCTGAGCCAGGGAAAACCTGAAAAACTAAATTCCAGGTCACAATGGGAAAGGAGTTCGGACACACCTCATTATACACCCTCCCTGTGGAGTTTTAGGCACAGCATTCACGTTAAAATATAAATCATAAGACTCACAAAACAGGCCAGGCTCACGCCGGTAATCCCAGCAGTTTGGGAGGCTGAGGCGGAAGGATTGCTTGAGCCCAGGAGTTTGAGACCAGCCTGGGCAAGACTTATCTCTATAAAAAAAAATTTTAAAGTTAGCTAGGTGTGTTGGTTCATGCCTATCGTCCCAGCTACTCGTGAGGCTGAGGCAGTAGGATCGCCTGAGTCTAAGAAGTTGAAGCTGCGGTGAATCTCGAGCATGCCACTGCACTCCAGCCTGGGTGACAGAATAAGATCCTGACCAGAAAAAAAAAAGTCTCACAAAACAGACTCTGTGGCAATAAGATACCAAATTCCCATCTGGCTTTGGTATAGCATCCCATGACAGATAGCAGGCCCTAAAGAAAACAGAAATATTATATCCCAAAGTATATTTCTTTGGCATATTTCTCCAAAGTCATTTCTTTGGGAAACTTGCATCTGTGGCGAAACTCTTCTGAGACATACACCACCTAGTCTCTCTGAAGCCTGCTGCTTACAGGCTTTAGCTACTAACAAGACCTTGGCTCCACAAAACCCCTTTTTAACTCAAGCTTTTCTTTTACTGATTTCAAATTCTTTAAACAGAGCTTACCCTTTCTATCAATTGCCTATCAGAACATTTTTGAATCCACCTATGACCTATAAGCCCCCACTTGGATAGGTCCACCTTTCTGGACCCAACCAATGTAAATCATGTTTTGAATTATGTCTTTTTCTGGTCACTTCTGTCTCCCTAAAAATGTATAAAACCAAGCTTTAGTTCAACCACCTTGGGCATGTTGAATAAAGTTTAGCCCAAAGCTTGCCTCCTTGCATATTTTGCATTCAAACTAGAGGTTTCTCTGCAATCTTTCACTTGGTCAACTGTAACCTAGACTGTAACCTACTCTTGTGCTAATCATCCAGTTTCAGCCAATCAAAGGCAGTCAACTATTCAAACCGGGTTCAACTAAGGCCAAGTAGCTGTAACCACTTGGCTGTTTCTGTACCTCGCTTCCGTTTTCTCTACCTCGTTTTCCTTTTTTTGTCCATAAATCTTCCACCACGTGGCTGCACTGGAGTCTTTCTTACCTACTCTGGTTCGGAAGACAAATTTTTCTTTGCTTAACTAAACTCTGTTCAATTTAATTTGTCTTAGGCTTTTTCTTTTAACAGATGGTATCAAAAGTAGGCAGGAGGATCATTTGCGCCTAGAAGTTTGAGACCAGCCTGGACAACAGACCTTCTCCATACAAAAAATAAATAAAAACATTAGCTGGGCATGGTGTCCCATGCACCTGTAGTCCCAGCTACAGGAAGCTGAGGTGGGAGAATCACCTGAGCCCAGGAGGTTTAGGCTGTGGTTAGCCGTGATCATGCCATTGCACTCCAACCTGGGTGACGGGGTGATATCCAACTCAAAAGGTTATCTCGTGTGCTTTTATACATTATTAGCTATATCTAGGTGCTCTGTGAGTCAATTGATACTTTTAGGGTCTTATTAATGTCAAGAATTGCTTTAGTGTAATCTGGGTGTTTAATAATACTTTAGCCCTGAAAAGCTAAAATTTAAAAAGTTTAAAAAGTATGTGTGTGTGTATGTGTGTGTGTGTGTGTGTGTATGTGTGTGTGTGTGTGTGTGTTTTAACAGAAAATAGGTTATGATTGTCCCTGTAGTTGTTTAGACACTCCCTGTGTTCAGTTTCTGTAGCAGTTTTTTCCTGGAGGTTCAGGGTTCTGCCCTGCCTCTGAGGTCCACTCTTGGGGAACAGGGATGTAAGGATGCTAGCCCACCGTGCAGAGATTCCCCACCCCCACCTTTCGCCTAACTGCCCAGCTGCCTCCGTTCCAGTAACATGGCTACTGCCTTTTTGAGACTCAGGACTCTGGTTCAATTTTAAAAAGTGACCATTATTACAGCTAGCGTTGTGTGAGAGTCATTGCATGTCAGGTGCTTGCTTAAATGCGTTATGTGTATCATCTCATTTAATCCTAATATGCCCAATGAGGGGGAGGTTTACAGATGAGAACATTGCAATGCAGACACATTAGCAAGTGGCAGAGCCAGGCCCGCCTGCGTCATTGTATGGAGTCTCTGCCCCTCCCCAGACCCTCTAAGAGAGTTCTCTGCCACCCTCCTTCCCGTCATTGAGCCTGTGCTGCCTCTCGAGAACCCTAAAACTCTCAGGCTCCTGAGGATCGGTAATACCTAGAATATTTTATGAGTTGTTAATTTCTTTTTTAAATTAAACATTTTTTTAGAGATGGTCTTGCTCTGTTGCCCAGGCTGGAAAGCAGTGGCACCATCACGGCTCACCACAGCCTCAAACTCCTGGGCTCAAGTGACCCTCCTGCCTCAGCCTCTCGAGTAGCTGGGACTACAGGCCTGAGCCACAATGCCAAGCTGATTTTTATTTTTGTAGAGATGGGGCCTTGCTATGTTGCCCAGGCTGGTCTCGAGCGCCTGACCTCAAACGACCCTCCTGCCTTGGTCTCTAAAGTGCTGGGATTACAGGCATGAGCCACCATGCCTGGCCTCAGTATGATATATACTGTGTTTACCCTCTCCAAGTTGATATTGTAAGATTATTTTACTTTTCAGAGTATATCCCCATCCTCTTTATGGATCCTTACTCTAGAATCCCTGTTCCACATCCTGCATGGTTTTGCTGCTGTTCAGTTCAGGACGAGGATCCTACTGCAGACCCAGGTTCCTTCCAATAGTTCATGCTCCTCACCCAATGTCTGCCAGAGCCACCTGTCACTGTGCTCTGCTGATGTGACTTTCTTCCAGTTGCAGTCCTCGGGAACCCTCAGGGCCACATGACTGCCATATCCGAGGTCCGTTCCTGCATCCTCTGGATACTGGGTTTTATGACTTTGTCTAGATTTCTCTCACACCTTGCAGATAGTTCTTACTGTCCAGCTCCCCCAACACTTCACTTTTCTTTCATCTTCACCCCTGTCAATGATCGCTTTACCCCCATGGCCCTGTATAGCATATTTTATTTCCCTTAAGTTAAATAATCAAAGACTAAAATGACCAAGTTCTATGCAGAAACCAGTCTGACCTCTGGAGTCAAAAACACACTCTACACAATGGTTTAAACAAATTATTAGTCCATTTTAGTTCAGTTTAATTCAATATATATTTATCAGAAAGAAACTTGTTCCAAGCCTTTAAGGAGCTTATAGTCATGTGGGGAGTTGGTGGCAGTGGTGATTGTCAAAACATGTGAAGGCCCAGCACTTTGGGAGGCTAAGGTGAGAGGATTGCTTGAGCTCAGGAGTTTGAGACCAGTGTGGGCAACATGATGAGACCTTAAATTTACAATACATTAAAAAAAAATTAGCCTGGCTTGTTGGTGTGCACATGTAGTCCCAACTGCTTGGGAGGCTGAGGTGGAAGGATTACTTGAGCCCAGCTAGTCAAGGCTGTGGTAGCAGTGAGCATGCCACTGCACTCCAACCTGGTGACAGAGTGAGACTTCAACTAAAAAAAAAAAAAAAAAACAATGAAAAACATGTGAGGGGTTTGGGATTTTACCACTCATGAAAGCTAACAAGTTAGTCTGCCATATTTTAATGGATGCTAGTATAGGACACGAGCATCCTGGTTCAGAGAAAAAGGTCTTTATCACTCATAGCACAACAGTATGAGCATAATCATATTTTCGTCAGCTCCCCTTGTCTCCACGTCCCCCAGAGTTGATGTGGGTAGATCTAGTCCAATGCCTAGACACACTGTGGGTTGCATTGCAGGAAAGGAACCCTGAGTGCAGGAATCTGACTCTTTCAGATGAGACTTTATAAAAGCTCGCCTAGAAAAATATACTGTACAAAATGTGAGATGTTAATAGTGAAAACTGAGTGTAAGGTACATGAGAGCTCTCTGCTATTTTCACAACTTCTCTGTAAATCTAAAACTATCCTAAAAATATATTTTAAAAAAAAACTTATCTGGTCTATGTTCTAAAGGGAGATGCTATCTCTATCTTCCAACACTGTATGTTATACAAAAATCTTTGGAAAAAAAGGCTACAACAAAGGCAGAAATGCAAGACATTCATGGAGTATCATCTCCCAATAATAGACACTCCTTGCCTTGTTTCTACACTGTCTTGCTGCTGGAGAATTTTCCCACGAATATGTCACTCTGATTAACCTGATAGAGGCAGGGACCGCTCCCGGCCACCGCAGCCTTGACCTGCTGGGCTCCAGCGATCCTTCCGCCTCAGCCTTCCAAGCAGCTGGAACTACAGGCGTGTGCTACCATGCCCAGCTCATTTTTGATTTATTATAGAGATGAGGTCTCACCAAGTTGCCCAGGCGGATCTCGAACCTGCGAGTTCAGGCAATCCACTCACCTCAGCCTCCCAAAGGCGCGGGATTACAGGCTGAGCCACCAAGCCCGGCTTTGTTGCTAATTTTTAAAAATGTTTTTATAGTTGGGGGGGATGCAGAGTGCAGCTGTGGAAAGAATGTGTTTTTATGTTAAAGATGTGGGGCACAAGTCAGGATTGGGTGCATAAGTAATCTATGTGCAGGTACATGCAGCATCTTATTAAGGCTACTATCAAGAGGAATTCAAGCAGCAGGAGGAAGCCATCCTGTGGCACTGACCTCAAGTATGCACCCCTCCCCTCCAGGATCTCAGAATCAACTCACTGAACAAATCTCATAAACCATCTGGGGCTAATCTAAGAAAAGCTTGGAGTGGGGGAAGGCATGTCTCCTTAAGTTTCTGTACTGACCTTTCCCCTTGGCCAAAGACATTGATGTAGGTATGACCAGACATATTAACAATTGCACAACCTCCTCTGCCTTGGCACATAAGAATAAGTTTAAGCAATTCTATTATGTATAACACAACCTGGCCAGGAAGTTAAGGCTAACTCAAATGCCTTCTTGGCCAAGGTGGTATCATCGATCAATTCAGCTAAGTCAGGGACAAATTTTGTGTTGCTTTTTCTTTTTTCCTTTTTTTTTCTTTTTGAGTCAGAGTCTCATTCTGTCACCTGTGCTGGAGTGCAATGGCACCATGATGGCTCACTGCAGCCTCAACCTCCTGGGCTCAGGTGATCATTCTACCTCAGCCTCCTGAGTAGCTGGGACTATAGGTGCACACCACCATGACTAGTTAAATTTTTAATTTTGTGTAGTGATGAGGTCTCACTACGTTGCTCAGGCTGGTCTTGAACTCCTGGGCTCAAGCAATGCTTCTGCCTCAACCGCCCAAAGTGTTGGGGTTACAGGTATGAACCATTGTGCCTGGTTCATGTACTGCTTTTTTTAAATTGGATGACTTCCATTGCAGCAATAACTGGCCACTGACTGTGCATAAGTAATAAGTCAGTTATTTCTTTGAGGAGTTCCTCCAGAGTAATCACAGAAAGCTTCCTTTTGAAGAAATCTCCAGTAATCTAAGAGCTATGTGGTCTACTACTGGTGTACATGTGAAGGTCACTTATGATCACTCTTAAAGTACACATCACTATGTTTTGGGGAGAAAGTCAAGATAATGCCTGGCTTCCTTGCAGTCTGGTGGGGGGATGCATAGTGCAGCTGTGGAAAGAACATGTTGTTTACAATTGTTGGGACTCCCCCTTAAATGGGACTCACACCATTCAGTGGGCAAAGTTTGACAGTACCACCTACATGGCCTCCTGGCCAGCTGTTAAAACTTAGAGTTCTCAGGTCACTTTGAATAATTGGATCTAGTCCTTGTTGATGGAGGAACTACCTAAGAGCAGTCATCCCAAACTCTTCTGTTTGTCCATGTCACTAGCCAGGTGACATTTATCCAACCCACAGAATGGTTGAATAACAGCTATAGGAATAGACATCTGGAGGTATTGACAGGTGTTTTGCAGGGAGGTTCAGGGGCTGGAGCTCTCCCTTGCTGCTTCAGACAGACTTCTTAGGAAGGTCAAGGGGAATGATGAGCAAGTCTTGATCACAGCCATCCAGTAGGGGTTAGACCCAGCAGTGCGTTAAATGTAAGGTACTTGCAACCCGTTTAGGAGAATCACACTAAAATGTTTTCCTTCCTGAAGAAGACTCCAAGGATGATATTATGATGATGATGATGATTATTTTTGAGACAGAGTCTTGCTCTGTTGTCCAGGCTGATCTTGAACTCCTGGGCTCAGGTGATCCTCCCACCTTAGCCTCTCAAAGTGCTGGGGTTACAGGCATGAGCCAGGGGTGATTGTAAAAGACAAGGATCATGAAGCTCCCTCCCTCCCCTACACCTGCTGAGGTCTAAGGCATTACTTCCCGGTGCTAGGTTGTTTTTCTGTCTCTGCCATGACAAGATCAGTGTGCCCCATTCCAGTAGCTGTCACTTCCTCT
Source organism: Cephalopachus bancanus (assembly GCA_027257055.1). Classification (NCBI taxonomy): domain Eukaryota; kingdom Metazoa; phylum Chordata; class Mammalia; order Primates; family Tarsiidae; genus Cephalopachus; species Cephalopachus bancanus. Next base: position 456,416 of record JAPVLO010000146.1, read on the forward strand.
TTTTGTCTAATCATTCCTTACTGGCACCCAGACGTTATATCTGGAACAGACAAGGGTGTTTTCATAAAACTTACAGCAATTTATTATGGCTGCACAAGGGCCACTGTCGGGGAGAATTGGTGAGTAGTGTACTTAACCAAGTGGCTGCTGCTATCCTTATGATATCTGTAGCTGGTTGTTTGATGGGGGTGGGCCTTTCTGCCTACCCAGGACTAATTTTCGTACTAGCCATTATAAAGTGTGAGCCTGAGGCTGGTTGGCAGAAGAGGAAGTGCTTCTGCCTGGAGGAGAGTTAGTAACAAGCATGGCTCCACTGGGAACCTTTGAGACGACATGACTTGCAACCTCCCCAATTCCTCCTCATTAACAGGCAGCCAAGCAGTGGGCCATTTACTGCTCAGTAGACCATGCAATGTAGCCTACGAGTGATTCCCAGGGACTATACCATTTGGCTTACTGTCAATTCCCATGGACTGTCCTCAAATTCCATTAATAGGTCCTTGAGGTCCTCATCTTTTCTCTTCCAAAATCTGTCTCTGACATATCTCACCCATGTCATCAACACTATCGAGAACTGGGAAGGGTCTAAGATTTTACTCTACAAATTAGCCCAGCAGACACAAGACACCTGGGTCAGAGACAAAGGACTTTTAATCATAGCACGGCAAGCAGCATGAGCACTAGCAGATTTGCCTCAGTTTCCCCTGCCCCCAATTCCCATAGTGGGGTCAGGGATAGGGCCAGATAGTTGCCTGGACACAGAGTTATCACAGAAGAGCAACTCTGACCTTAGAGAATCCAAGTCTCTTATACTGTATGAGTATGCAAGTGTGGCTGTCCATTGCTCCAGAGGGAGGGAGTGTCTCTATCCTCCAATGCTGTTTGCAATACAAATGTCCTTGAAAAGACGGTCTGCTATTGAGGGAAACTGCTAGGGGAGGGAGGGACATACTTCATCAACAAGGGTACCTGCATAATCAATGTTTGTATACCTAACCCTGAATTGTACCCCACATCTTTATAATAAAAAAAAAAGAAAAGAAAAGACAGTCTGGAACAAAAGTCTTCAGTGTTTCTACTCACAAAACACACAGCAAGGACTGAGATGAAAATACTCAAAGGACTTTTTCTTTTCTTTTTTCTTTTTTTTTTTTAAGCTGGGTGTCTGACTCTGTTGCCCAGGCTGGAGTGCAATTGCACAATCATGACTCACCACAGCCTCCAACTTCTGGGCTCAAGTGATCCTCCCACCTCAGACTCCTGAGTAGTTGGAAATGCAAACGTGCGCCACCACGACTGACTAATTTTTTTTTTTTTTTTTTGTGGAAACAAGGTCTCGCTATGCTGCCCGGGTTGGTCTCAAACTCCTGGGCTCAAGCAATCCTCCCGACTTGGCCTCCCAAGGGTACCTGCATTACAGGCATGAGCCACTGCGCTCTCCTAGAGAGACCATTTCTAATTATTAAATACAGTATATCAGCTTTTTTTTAAATCGAATTGGTACATGATAACTATTGAACACCAATGTCTTTTAGACTAGGGTAAATAAGATGAAAATGAAATAGATTTAGTCTATAGGTAACCGCTTCTTAGTACAGCACAATAGTTCAAAATCTTTCCCACTGTGTTACATAAACCTGGATTGAGAAAATTAGAAAGCGATAATAAAGGGAACAAAATCCTGAAATGGTGGGAATGCAGAACTAATTTTTAAAAATTATCTATGTCTATGAACATTTGCTGTTCCTAAGAAGATTTCATAACATTTCTAAGGAGATAATGACAAAGATGACAATTTCTATTAATCCAGGGACCAAGAATACAGAGAAGAGAAGGGAGGAACTGACAGGTTTAATTTCTCAGATGGCATAGTACCCCTTCCCTTCTCTACCTTCTGTCACAAAATGTTTGAAATCCAGCCTTTTATTTGGTTGTGAAATCTATTCAACTCCAGCCTTGCCATGAACGCTTACCAGGTACAACGCATATTCAAAACTCTCTGAGTAAAAGGTGGTCCTGGCATGGCTGATAAAATGTAACTCAAGTGTAGTCAGCTAAATGCCATCAAAGTGCTATGAGAAATCAGAGTATAAAAGGAATGTGTCTCAGTGACAATGCTGCAGGAGGCTTTATTTTGCAGAGGACATGGGTCATGTTAAAACACAGATCCAGGACCAGGCATCTTGGGTTCAGAATTCATATCCGCCACTTATTTACTGAGCCCACCACAGGTTATATATGTGCATGCATATGAATAGAAATATTTGCAAAGGATGTACCCAAGTGACTTTCCCTGAGTGGTGGAATAACAGGTGATGTTTATTTTCTAATTTTGGCTTGCCTATACTTTCCAATTATTAGACAATTAGTAAGGGCCAGGTACAGTGGCTCATGCCTGTAATTCCAGAGCTTTAGGAGGCTGAGGTGGGATGATAGTTTGCGGCCAGGAAGTTGAGGCTGCAGTGAGCTATGACGACAACACTGCACCCCAGCCTGGGCCACAGAGCAAGACGTCCCTTAAAACAAAAACAAAAACAATTAGTAAGTACCATTATAACAGAAATATATGAAAAACCTGTTTCTAAAGCTATTACTTCTAAAATATTTAGCATTTATTGATATAAAAATTTATGTTTCTAGTCTTCTAAATCAAGGGCCATCATCTATAGAAATTTGTTATTATGTTGTTAGAGATTTATTATGAGGGTGAACCGGATGGTTGCTGGTGAGTGAGCCTAGCTAACATCTCAAAGTGGCAACATGTCTATTATTTATTTATTTGAGTTAGGGTCTCACTCTGTCGCCCAGACTGGAGTGCAGTGGCACAATTATGGCTCACCACAGTCTCAACCTCTTGGACACAGGCGATCCTTCCACCTCAGCCTCTCAAGCAGCTGGAACTACAGGCACATGCCACTACGCCTGGCTAATTTTTTATTTTTATTTGTGGAGACAAGATCTCACTATATTGCCTAGGCTGGTCTCAAACTCCTGGGCTCAAGCAATCCTCTCATCTCAGCCTCCCAAAATGGTGGGATTACAGGTGTGAGCTGCCCCATCTGGCCTGATCATAATTTATTATGGGATTCCATTTTATTCTCATAACAATAGAGGTAGATATTATTGTCTCAATTTCTTCAGATTAAAAAACTGAGGGTTTTATATACTATGTTCTAATCAAGAATTTGGAAATCTGCGAATATCATGAGTTTAGGACCAGGTTTCTCAGCATCAGTACTCTTGGCATTTTGGATCAGATAATTCTGTTGGAAGGTTGCCCTGTGCATTGTGGGAGGTTTAGCAACCCTGACTACTACCACCCCCCCACCCAGATACCAGTAGCATCTCTATCACCAGGTTGTGACAACCCAAAATGTCTTCAGACATTGCCAAATGTCCTCTGGTTGAGGATCATGGGTTTAGTAAATTCTAGTTATTAACCCTGAACACAAAACTCTAAATATTCAAGCTACAAACCTCACACCATTTTCAACACTTCACATTCACAGGCCCTTAGTTCTTAAACTAAATTTTTAATAAATGTTGATGATGAAAACATAATGATGTAATGAACATTTATATACATATATGTATTTTAGAGACAGAGTCTTATTCTGTTGCCCAAGTTGGACTGCAGTGGCACCATCATAGTTCACAGTGATCTTGAATTCTAGGGTTCAAGTGATCCTCCTGTGTCAGCCTCCTGAGTAGTTGGGACTACAGATGCACATCACTACATCCAGCTAATTTTTTTTTAAGAGATGAGGTCTTGCTAAGTTGCCCAGGCTGGTCTCGAACTCCTGGCCTTGATCTATCCTATCCTCCTGCCTTGGCTTCCCAAAGTTCTGGGATGAGTCACTATGGTCAAGGCTAATGAGTATGTTTTGTATATACATTTTTCTTTTGCACTATTTTCACCCTAATAAGGATCAAATTGAATGAACTTTTTTTTTTTTTTTGAGTCAGAGTTTCACTCTATCGCCCAGACTGTAGTGCAGTGGCACACTCCCGGCCACCACAGTCTCAACCTGCTGGGCTCTGGCAATCCTTCCGCCTCAGCCATCCAAGTAGCCAGAACTACAGGCGCGTGCCACCATGCCTGGCTAATTTTTGATTTATTGTAGAGACGAGGTCTCACCAAGTTGTCCGGGTGGGTCTTGAACCCGTGGGCTCAGGCAGTCCATTTACCTCGGCCTCCCAAAGTGCTGGGATTGCAGGCTGAGCCACCAAGCCCGGCCCGAATGAACATTTTTAAGGCTTCTCCTCCATACTGTCAATTGCTGACCAAAAAGTTGTACCAATTTACATTTCCACTAGCAATGTTGGAGTCTCTCTTATGGCACCCTCACCAGCATCAGTTCTTACATATATAATTCTATCTTTGCTAATGAGTTACTATTTCTAGTTACAATATTATTTAATTATGTATATAAATTTTTATATTGTTCTTATTTATATTTTTGAGTACTGATAACAGTGGACATTTCCCCAAATGTTTTAGCCAGTGGCATATCTTCTTTTCTCATTGTTGGTACTTTTAACTCATTTGTTGGTTGGGGTCTTAATGTTGTTCTTATCAATATATCCAAGCTCTTTTTATAATGTCACCTGGATGCCATATATTTCTTTTTCTTTTTTTTTTTTAGTTGGAGTCTCACTCTGTCGCCCAGACTGGAGTGCAGTGGCCGCTCCCGGGCACCGCAGCCTCGACCTGCTGGGCTCCGGCGATCCTTTCGCCTCAGCCTTCCAAGTAGCCGGAATTACAGGCATGCGCTACCACGCCCGGCTGATTTTTTGATTTATTGTAGAGATAAGGTCTCGCTGCTCAGGCAAGTCTCGAACCTGCGGGCTCAGGCAATCCACTCACCCTAGCCTCCCAAAGTCGCGGGATTACAGGCTGAGCCACCGAGCCCAGCTTCTTTTTTTTTTAATCAATATTTTTTATTATGATATTGTGGGGTACAGTTTAGGGTTAGGTATACAAATATGCTTCGTTTAGGTACCCTTGTTGATAAGAGGTGTCTCCCTGTTCCCAGACAGATATTTACTACCGTTAATCTCATCTCCCTTCTCCCCCGCATAGTTTCCCACCACTGTCAGTCATTTTCTTATAGTATTATGTTGGATGTTCAAGGTCCACTATATGAGTGAGAACATGTGATACTCAGAGCTTTGTTTCTGTGAGAGATCACTCAGTCTTATAGACTCTAGTTCCATCCAGGTTGCTGCAAAATTCATGATTTTGTTCTTTTTTATGACTGCGTAGTATTCCATCATGTATATGTACCACATTTTAAAAATCCAGTCCTCTTTTGATGGACAGCATGGTTGTTTCCAAGTTCTTGCTACTGTGAACAATGCTGCAATAAACATACGTGTGCAAGTATCTTTTCTATAGAGTGATTTGAATTCTTCAGGGTATATTCCCAGTAGGGGGAATTGCGGGATCATATGGGAGGTCAATATTTAGAGCTTTTAGGAATCGCCATACTGTTTTCCACAGAAGTTACAATAGTTTGCACTCCCACCAACAGTGTAGAAGAGTTCCCTTTTCACCACACCCTCTCCAGCAGCTGTTATTTTTTGAGTTATTGATAATCGCCATTCTGACGGGAGTTGGGTAGTATCTCAGTGTGGTTTTGATTTGCATCTCCCTGATGACTAGTGAGGTTGAACATTTCTTCATGTGTCTGTTGGCTACTTGGATGTCTTCCTTTGAGAAGTGTCTGTTCATATCTTTTGCCCATTTTATAATGGAGTTGTTTGTTTTTTTTTCTTTTCAGCATGTTTGAGTTCCTTGTAGATCCAAGATGTTAAGCCTTTGTCAGACCTGGAGTTGGCAAATACTTTTTCCCAGTCTGTAGGCTGTCTCCCTGCTCTCTGGATGGTTTCTTTGGCTTTGCAGACGCTTATCAGTTTATTGAGGTCCCACTTGTCTATCTTCTCTCTTATGGCCTGTGGGTGTCAGGTTTTGTTCAGGAATTGGATGCCAGTTCCAATTTCCACGGGGGTATGTCCTTCATTTTCTAAGGTTCTTATGGTTTGAGGTTTTACATTTAGGTCTCTGATCCATTTAGAGTTAATTTTTGTGTATGGGGATAGATAAGGGTCCTGTTTCAATCTTCTGCATGTGGTCAACCAGTATTCCCAGCACCATTTACTGAATAGGTTCTCCTCTCCCCAGTGGTAGGTGGTGGAGGCTTTGTCAAAGATGAGTTGGTTGAGAAATTGAGGTTTTGCTTCTGGAATCTCATTTCTATTCCATTGGTCTGTATGCCTGTTCCTGTATCAATACCAAGCTGTTTTGATGATTGTAGCTTTATAGTAAAGTTTGAAGTCTGGTAATGTGATACCACCTGCTTTGTTCTTTTTGCTGAGGATTGTTCTGGCTATTCTTAGTCGTTTGTGTTTCCATATGAATTCCTGTGTTGTTTTTTCTAGGTCTGAGAAGAATGTTGCTGGTAATTTGATGGGCATTGCATGCCATATATTTCTACCAAAAAAAAATAGTTCACATAAAACATTTGAGCTTAGCCTTTTTATAAAGGTTTAGACAGATGGCAAAATATTTACATCACAGCAATTGAAGCAATCTCAAGTGGAGTTCTAAACACCCCTCTTTCTCCAAGTCTTCTGTTATCTGTCTTTCTCTCCTGTCTTTCCTTCTCTTTCCTTTGCCTTCCTCCCACCTCCCCACCCCTCCAATTTCTATTCCCTTCCAATGGAGACTGGTTTTGTTATCTCTTTGGTGTTTTTGCTCCATTTACCCAAGCTCTGTTTGTCTTTCACACTAGTTAACCAGAGTATTTCCTTCCTTCCTTCCTGCCTTCCTGCCTTTCCCTCTTTTCCTTCCTTTCTTTCCATAGGAGTCTCATGCTTTCACCCAGGCTGGAGTGTAGTAGCATGCTCACAGCCACCCCAGCATCGACCTGTTGGGTTCAAGTGATCCTTCCACTTCAGCCTTCCAAGTTACTGGAACTACAGGTATCCGCCACCATGCCCAGCTAATTTTTTGATTTATTCTAGAGACAAAGTCTTGCTATGTTGCCCAGGCTAGTCTGGAGCCTGTAGGCTCAGACAATCCTCTTGCCTTGGACTCCCAATGTGCTGGGATTATAGGCAGATCGAGGCTGCATGCCACTGCACTCCAGCCTGGGTGACAAGAGTGAGACTCTGACTCAAAAAAAAAAAAAAAGAAGGACTCTTATTTCCCTTTAAGTTAACAACTCTCAAGATAGTTTTAATATTGCATAAGAGTGAAAAAGAGTTATGACTACTATTGCTCTACTTGTTTTAAATGCTTTCTCCATTTTGTTTAATTTAAAAATTGGGCCAGGCTCAGTGGCCCACACCTGTAATCCTAGTACTTACGGAGGCCGAGATGAGAGGATAGTTTGAGCCTAGGAATTTGAGACCAGTCTAGGCAAGAACTTGTCTCTACAAAAAATAAAAAAAAATTAGCCAGGTATAGTGGTATGTGCCTGTAAACATAGGAGGCTGAGGCAGAAGGATCACCTGAGCCCAGGAGGTTGAGACTGTGGTGAATTGCAATCATGCCACTGGGCGACAGAGTGAGACCCTGTCTCTAAAAATAATAATAACTGAAAAAATGTTATTGCTGGTGTGATTTTGTCCAATGCAGTTGTCCTTTGAAACAGGGTCATTATCTGCCTTCTCTCCCACCTAAGTGCATGCCACTACCTCATGGAAGATTCAGTGGACATAGTCATGAGCCTCTTGAGGCCCCAAAACTATCTTTATAATTGTGAACCAAAGGCCAACAAAGATAATCACTTTAAGGTGGATAATTATGGAAATGAGCACAACTTATCTTTAAGAATGGTCCGCTTAGGGGCTGGTACAAAGGATGAATTGCATGTCGTTGAAGCAGAGGTGGCTGATTAAGTAACTTGTTACTTTAAAGTTAGCAACTTGGATAACGCCTGTAAGGCAAACAGTTTCCCTTGGAGCTTTGAGTAAATCTTGCCTGGGGCCTTACATTTGAGTGTGGTACAAGGCCTGTACATAAGAGTGGGAGGTACTTAGGGATGGTGGAGGAAGATGCAAAGTCAGAAAATGAGGGGAGGGATATGTGAAAATCTGAAATATATCTGAAAAGTGATCTGCCCCTGGAAGTGGCAGCAGTTTACAGGAAAAAAAAAAGAAACATTGCTCATGAAGATGTTGATGCTGCTGCTGATGAAGATGATTTTGCTAAGGAGGAAATGGAAGAAAAAGATCCAGTGAAGAAATCTATATGAGATACTCCAGTCAAAAATGCACAAAAATCAAGCCAAATCTTTAAAAACCCTTAAAACTACTAATGTTAAGATCAAAAGGTCTAGATTCCTTCAAAAAACAGGAAAAAAACCGTCTAAAACAGAATGAAATCATGTCCTTTGCTGCGACATGGATGGAGCTGGAGGCCATTATCCCAAGTGAACTAACTCAGAAACAGAAAACCAAATACTGCATGTTCTCATTTATATGTGAAAGCTAAACAATGGGTACTCATGGACATAAAGGATCTACTTCTGTAGAAGACATTAAAGCAAAAATGCAAACAAGTATAGAAAAAGTTGGTTCTCTTCCCAAAGTGAAAGCGAAGAGTATCAATTATGTGAAGAATTGCTTCTGGGTGATTAGCTAGGAGACTATTCAAGATCTTTGGAAGTGGGATAAGTCTCTCAGGAAAATAGTTTAAACAGTATGCTAAAGTTTCCTGTTTTGTTCCATTTCTGTAACAGTTGATGTCAGACTGTCCTTTCTATAATGTGAAGTGAGAACTTCCCTACCGTGTTGCCAAGAATGTGCAGCCCAAAATGCCACTTCAGCTTTTAAGGCCTTCCATTCTTTGCTTGGTTATAAGTATGCATGGCATGTTATGACAGGATATAGTAGTATGGTGGCCAGACAAATGGAAATGGTGAGGAGCCAAAAATACATAAGTGAAATAAATTCAGAACTTGAATAAAGAAAAAAAAAAGTAAATAAAATAAACATTTAAATTTTTTCCTTTGAAAAAGTTGTAAGGCAAAAAAAGAAAAAAAGAAATGTCTGTGCATCATATGAGTGCTTTAAACTTAGAAGGGGCTTCCACATGGATAGTATTTAGATATCTGGAAATGAACAAAAAGGTGTGGTCTGCCCATTGCATACTTCAATAACTAGTGTGCTCCTACACACAGTACAGTGAAGAAAAGTGAGCTTCCTTTCTCTTTGTAAAAACACATTCTTTTACTATTACACGCCACTAGAAAGTAATCCTGTCCTGCTTATATTAAACATGTTTGTAAGATTTTTTTTTTTTTTGAGTTGGAGTCTCACTCTGTCACCCAGACTGGAGTGCAGTGCATGCTCCTAGCCACCGCAACCTCGAACTGCTGGGCTCCAGCGATCCTTCCGCCTCAGCCTTCCAAGTAGCTGGAACTACAGGCATGTGCTACCACGCCTGGCTAATATTTGTAAGATTTTTAAATGAGGTATTCTAGACCTCATGATAATTAAAGCAAATACTGATTTGAGCACTCTATTAAACTGCCTCCCGAATATAACTTGGTCATTAAAGCACTGGAAAGTGGTATGAGGCCAGAAGTAGATGCAGTTAAGTTTAGAAATTAAGCATACAAGATGCGTGGCACTATTTATAATAGCAAAGTCACAGAATCAACCTAAATGCCTATCCATGGTTGACTGGATAAAGAAAATATATATACAGCATGGAATACTACACAGCCATAAAAAGAATGAAATCATATCCTTTGCTGCAACATTGAGGGAGCTGGAGGCTATCATCGCAAGTGAACTAACTCAGAAACATAAAATCAAATACTGCATGTTCTCATTCATATGTGAAAGCTAAACAGTGGGTACTCATGGACATAAAGATGGAAACAACCGACCCTGGGAACACCAAAAGTGGGGAGGTGGTGAGGGCGACAAGAGTTCAAAAACTACCTGTGGGGTACAATGTTCACTGTTTGGAGAATAGGGACCCTAGAAGCCCAATCCCCACCAGTACATGATGTGCCCAGTAACAAACATGCACATGTACCCCTGAATCTAAGCTTTAAATATTTAAATAATAATAAAAAAAGAAATAGAGGTTAGCAACCCATTGGTGAATGGACATGTGCTAGTTGATAGATTGTCAGTTAATTCAATAGGTGGCCCATGGTTCAAGAGCATGACTTTGGAATCAGCAGATCCCGGTTTGCTCTCAAGCTCTACAACACACTAGCAGCAAGGTCTCTGAAAAAACAAAACAAAACAGAACAAAACAGAAACTCCAAAAAGCAAGGGCTTCCAACTTTTTAAAGACATCTTGCCATTATCAGAAAAGTTTTTGGTATATACAGGGTATCAACCACATTTTTTTGTATATACCGGATACCAACCACATTTTTTGCCTCAGTTAAATAAAACACAACGTAACAATTAAAAAAAAAAAAAAGAAACTGAGATGAAAAGTCTGCTTCAGGACCACACACAATCTCGAAGGAACCGAGAGATTTCAAATGCAGACCTTAAAATTGCAGGCTTAAAATTGAGGCTGTCATCACTAGGCTATTTACATTTTAATTAAACTGAAATAAATTTTAAAACTCAGTTCCCAAGTCACACCAGCCATTTCAAGTGCTCGATAGCCTCAGATTGCTAATTCATACTGTATGCACAGCACGGATCTATTGAATAGCATGGGTCTAACAACAACAACAAAAAATGCCTTTAGGCTCATTTTGTGATGACAGATAAAGCCTCCGAAATTCCTGACAAGTTTCTAAAGCTGTGCTATAGAACTGGTTACTAGAATTTCCTGAACTTCATCCAAAACTGGTGAAAAACATCAGGTTGGGGATAGTTTGGTTGGTTGCTTTTGTGTTCTAAGACATTCTTTGGTGAATTTCTGCAGGGACACACAGAGGATAGGTCAGAAAACCTGGGTCCTGTGATACGTAGTAATAACGACGACCACTTACTAGGTGTTTCCTATGTGCCAGGCACACTGTGCCAAACAAATTCTTCATTTAATCCTCACAATAGCTCTATAGGGTATATATTATTACCACCATTTTGCAGGTGAAGAAGTTGAAGTTTGGACGTGTAAGTTCACGCCACTAGTAAGTAGGAGCCTGGATTTAACACCAGGCGTGTCAATTCCCTTGCACTAAACAACTCTGCCCTCTGCTTCCTCACTTTCCTCATCTTAAACCTAAAAGGATTACATTAGAAAATATCCAAATTCTCGACCGTTTCCAAAACTCTGTGCTCTAAGTTAGAATCGTACCACCTATCTTCCCAGGTAATGAAACATGCAGGGTTGGGAGGAGCAGCTTGCGATCTGTTTTTCCCAAAGGATATGCTTTCCTACGTTCCAGCCTGTGCTCTGAAACCTCCGGTTTCCCATTATATAATGTGGCTTCAACGATTCACGACTAGTTCCTTTGGCCAGTAGCGATTCGCTCCATCAGGAAGTCCTAGGGAGAGCAAGCACGGCTCCTGGTGCCCAGCATATGTTCCATGGACATTTATGGAATTCAGCCGAGGTGGGCTGCGAGGAGAATGTGAATCAGCAGAAGTGATCTACTGATACTACCCAGAACCCGGGGTTGACGCAGAACACCAGAGCGGAGAAGCCAGTGCAGGGGGCTGGAGACAAACTCCGATCCGCAGACGCCTGGAGTGGAATATCGACAGGCATGGTGGCGGTGACATTTACATGGAGTGGACAAGCCGCCACCGCGATGCTGGGAGAAACGGGAAACCCCACCCAGCCCGGAACAACCCGGACGCCCGGGTCTCCAGGACGCCCAGAGCCTCCCGGCCCCGCCCCCGTCGGACGCACGGCAGCGAGCGCGCCTGCGCAGTGGCGCGCGTGGGCGGGGCGCGCTGCGGTCAGCTGACTGCTCCGGCTGGCACGTGACACGCTCTGTGGGCGCTGGGGTCGAGGAAGCCTTGTGCCGCCGGAGCTTGAGTCCGGGAGGGATGGAGCGCTGAGCCGTTAACGTCTGCCAGGCTGCCCGCCTCCGTATGTGTTACTGCTCCACATCGTCGTTGACACCTTCCTGGGTCAGTGTGCGATGGGTGTCCCGGATGGGGACTCTTGGCCAGGCCGAAGCTTGCGCCGTGGTCTGCGCCTGGGATGGATGGGGACGGGCGCGGGGGCCCAGGCCGTGGCGTTGGGGCTGGAGCTGGCTGGTTGGCTGTGCCTGTTGCTCTCTCGGCGCCGGTTCATCGCAGCCTCGGGCCTGGGTTCCGTCTCTAAAGATGAGGAAGGAGGGAAAAGAGAAAGAGACTCAGGAGATACTCAATGACAGAGGCAGGAAGGAGAGACGCAGCGGTCTGGGACCTTTTTCTTGGGTGAAGGTCACAGCGAATCCACGCCGCCTGATTGAGAGGGATGAAAGGTGGCAGAGTGGCCCAGGTGAGGCTCTGGAGTGGTGTGTGTGAGGTCACAGCTAGCGCAAGAGCCTTCACTGGGTGTACGCGTTTGTGTTTGTCTAAGGGAATGGCAGTTTAAAGGGCCTGGGAGCCCCTCACTGCAGACAGGGTACCCTCACAAAGGACGCGGGGTCCTTTTGAGAGTGGGAAGGCACAGGACTCCAGAGAACTCAATATTTTTTATTAGAATGGGGGAAGGGTGGGCAAGAAACAACAAGAAAAAAACAACCCGAAAGGGAACTTGGGGTGAGAGTCACATAAGGCAAAATAAAATCACCTGAGAAACAGAGGAATAAGGGGGGGAGATAATATTCTTTTCAGAGGAAAAATCTAGTATGTTAGGGAAAAATCAAATGATTCAGTGAGAGCTCAGTGCTTAGCATTCTGGGAGTCGGGATGTAAGCAGTACAGCCTTAGGAATTCGCACCAAGGTTGGGGAGAAAAGTTACACAAGACACAGTACTATGGCGTTGTGTATAATTATCGAAAAGAGAATGTGAAGTGCTTTGAAAGTGTGGTGCAAGGACAGATGCATAAACTGGCACTATGGGAAAACAACCTAAAGGAAAGAAAACTTTTAGTCTTGGCAAACCCTGGGATTTGAACAGGTTAAGATAAATTTAAGAAATAATTTTATAGACAGGGAAAGCCGCGAGATTTGAAAGCCTGAAGATGAGGGAGAAAGTGCTTCTGGAGGAGTCAGGAGTCTAGATTCATAGTGGATTGCATTGTGGAAAAGTGGGAAATAAAGTTGGGGTCAGGTAAGGAGGACTTTCGAATGATAATCATTTTTTTCTCTTTTGAGTTGGAGTCACTCCGTCGTCCAGACTGAAATGCGGTGACACGCTCAAAGCCACCCCAGCACCGACCTGTTGTGCTCAGGCGATCCTTCTGCCTCAGCCTTCCAAGTAGCTGGGAACTACAGGCGTGCGTTACCACGCCCGGCTAATTAAAAAAAAAAAAATTTATTGTAGAGACGAGGTATCGCCAAGTTGCCCGACTGGTCTCGAACCCGAGAGAGCAGGCAATCCACTCATCTCGGCCTTCCAAAGTGCATGTGCCACCGCCTTGAGATGTTAGGAGTAATAAAGCTTTTGAGAAGCTGTAGGAGGGCTAGCATGGCTGACACTGGGAGCCATGCTAGCCCAGTGATATAGGAGAGGCAGAGGGGGAAAGCTGGGGTTAGGCCCAGCAGGGTATCCTAAAAACAGAGAGAAGCCATTGAAAATTATAGACAGTGGAGTTAGTCAGACTGCGGCTTTAGAAATGATAATTTTGTGGAGAATGTGGAGGGTGGCAAAAGTGAATGAGGGGTGACCAGCTCAGGGGGACATTGTTGTAATCCGCTAAAGGATTTGAAAGCAGGATACCCTCTTTCTGTACTGAGGGCTTGAGAATGTTTAGCTGCACTCACTTTCAGGGGCTTGAGAAGTTGAGGAAGGGAAAGAATGATTAGATTCTATTTACACCCTTCGCTGAGGGTAATTATAACTACCCCTGAAGCAGTCTGAAATCCATAGGGGAGACTGCTTTGCAGAAATTTGTTTTGGCCTTTCAAATTTATCCTTTGGTGATGTCATCTATTTTAGAATATCTTTTATTGAAATGTCATTAGTTACAGAGATGGATCCGTTCTCTTTCATGTTTATTTTGTTCTTGCAGATTGTTGAAAGACAATAGATGACAGTGCTACTCTTTGTATAGACAGGATCCTATCTAGACCCTTAGAACTACAACAGAGTTAAAGTGATTTGTCCAAGTCTGGAGTAACTTCACAGTTTTCTGACTGCTGTATTATTCCTACTTTTACCTACACTGTATTTATCACAATCACATGTAGAGAAAAGGGTGAATTTTTTGAAGTGCATTGTAATCTTTGATTCAGCACTTTTGGTCAACTTTTTCTAATAGGACAACTTCAAGGGATTTGGCAGTGGTGGTCTGTGCTTTAGCAACTCCTTCTCTATAATCTTTGGTAAAGATATTCCATTTACAGTGCGGATGGAGAAGGTAATGAGCAGCAAGGTGAACTGAAGTGCTCAGGTTGTCAATCACGGTTCTTTGGCAACAGGGGAGTCTCAAATTGTGCTGAAGACTGAGCCTCAGGGTTGTGTCTCAGAACTCCCGGATCTTTTTCTCTTTTGGTGTACCTTGCAGGGACTAGATAAAATCTAAAGAAACAGTGCTCAGGATCTAACTAAATGCAGAGAGCTAGGTAGGTAGTGTAACTCAGCTTTTAAAACTGGGCAGGAAATACGTGTTTTTATTTTTTGATATGTTAGTCTTAGACCCTCATGTATATTAGTTTTTACAACCTAAGAAGAAACTTTGGGACTTTATGAATCTGATTCTATGATTATTTTCACAACTTATGGAATAATTCCATTGACCAAAGAGCAAAACTGGAATACCAAGATAAATCCTTGCAAAAGTGTCTCCTTGTAATCCACCAGTCCCTAGGCAGTAAGTCTCCCTTTTGAATTTTATTTTGTTTAGGAATAACTACAATTTTGACTAAGTGCCTCCTACTTAAATTCTGCTCTTGTACATATTCTGATTTATCTGCAGGATACATTTTTTTTTCACTTTTTGGATGTAGAATTATTTTATTTAAAAATTCATGTTAGATTTCCATTTCATCAGTGTTTTTAAGATATGGTAGAAGCCATTAGCACAGTACCCTTGGAAAGAGCTCAGGAAATGAACCAGGACAGTCTAAAATTTCCTATTGACATGAGTGATCCTTGGAACTAGAAAGTTCAAACCATATTCTTGATAGTGAAACAATATTCTTTTCCCAGTGGAGATCTGCTTCCAACTTTATACCACTATGCAAATGTGCTATAACTTTATTGAATTCAGAAATGAACCAAGTAGGAATGGGGAAGAGGTTCTTGGTTACATTAGGGTGATAAAGGCATAATGTACTTCTAAAATGGGGGGAGGGCTTTTGAAAAGAAAATGCCAGGTAAATGCAAAAATGATATTTTATAGAAAGAGGTTAATGTATCTTCTAAAGTATTTTAAACAGACTGTCCATGAATAGGAAGTTAATTGTAAATATATGTGTGTTAACAGGTGGATTAACTTTGCCATGGAAGGTTTTATTTTTGAATCAGAAGTTTAGTACTTCTGCATGGGTGCTGTTAACATTTTGGATAGGCCTACCCCTTGTTTAGCCCCTCTCCACTAAATCCTGATGAGTGACCCCCACATTGGGACAACCCCAAATGATCATATACATTTCCAGACTCCTCCTGAAGGAGAGGGGTACCATTTGGTTGCAAAACATGCATGTGGTATCATCGTTTACTTGGACAAATATTAAATGTTGAAGATACAGAGGATTAGGAGTAATATTTTAATAAACTAGCATACAGTTGAATTCAAGTAATTTAAAATCCAATTTTCAATGTTTTAATGTAACTCCTTTAGTATAAAACTGCTGAAACTATATGCTGATATTTCTTTGAGGAATTTCTTTAGCAAAAACTGCATGAATAGCTCAAATAGGTTCCCTCAGTCCCAGTAAAATGTGGTCACTAGCTGTGTGACTTTGGGCAATTAATTTGATTAACTGTTCCCTCATTTGCAAGTGGAGATAACCTCCATCTTGAAGAAATTAAGTACAAATTGCTTAGCATATTGAAGTGCTTATCTCTGGGCACAGTACATGGTACATGTTCAATAAATGGTTGTTGTTACCCTTTAACAAAATCTCAAACTTACTAGAGTTGTGAATTGGGAAAACTAACTTTTTTTAAAGTCTCTTAACTTGAATTTTAGGCTAGAATCCATTGTTTTAGAGATACCAGCACCTTCTAGCAGAATGTGGTATTGTGGTCCAGTCACTATTATAAATTACCAGCCCAAAAGAAAAGGGAAGTAACGTTTTGGGAGCTGTGAGTTTAGATTCAGGGAATCCCCTGGCATGGAAGGAATTACGTGCCCGTTGGGTCACTGCTGAGTTGCCTGTGCAGAGGAGGACTTTTAGAAACTGAGAAGGTTCTAATGATTACTTTCAGTAATAGGTGTACAACAGTGCTCTCCTAGCGGTGTCTGCCAATTCAGCTATCCTTACCAGAAATTACCAAAATGCTCCAACCTTGTATTATGTGTTGTTACATTCCCAAGGCCCCCAGATGTGTTTCCAGTTTTTATGACAGTCATCTGTGTGAAGATAAAGATCTGCTTTTACAGGTTTACTTCTCTAGCCAGCTGTGGAAGAAAAAGATTAGTAGTAGTTTATAAAATTCCTCTATTAAAGATAAAATTGTCTTTCATATTTAAGTAAATTTATGGCATGGAATTCAGGTATCCTTTAATAGGATTATAGAGCATTTATAGGTATGGTTTCTGTTGAAAACAAAACTCGCAAAAGTTAAGATTTATTTAATGAAGGTGTGTGTTCTGACAGTTAAAAAGTGTCATTCCATATGGACAGTGGAAGTATTTCTTGAAAGGTAAATTCCCCCTTTTAGTTATGGGAACTATTTAAACAAGTTGTTGTATCATGAGCAAGCCCCACCCAAAGCCCCAATTAAGATAGTTTTTACATGCCGAGAGGAAACAGTTATTCTTCTTCTTTGTATGATGTTAATGATTCCTGGAGTAGAATGTGGCAACTTTTTAAAATGAATGGATTGTGGTAAATGTTTTGTACTGATAAACTCTGTTAAAAGTTGCTGTGCACATTTGGGAGACTATGTGATGCTTCACTGAAAACTGAGCTCTGCCTTCTTCTTGGGCTTGTGGAAATAAATTGATTTAGTAAGCTTGGTATTTTAAAGGGTTGAAAAGAAAGTTGTTTTGCCTGTAGACCACCTTCCAAGCTTAATTTATTGTGAAATTTAGTTTTCTGGGAAAGGTGATGGCATTTTAGAGACTGTAGTGTTGGTTTCTTGAAAGCTCTCAAGTCAGTTACAGATTGGTGCCCTTATTGGAGTGCTGTGCTGTTTTCTGGGGTCAGGCTCACACTTGCCACTCACAGTAGCGCTAGCATATCTCCTGTTCAGGCTTGCCATCCCCATCTTTTGTGTTGTTTTGATAGTTATTGCTTCATTGTTTTTATTTTATATTCAAATTAGTTGTGATAGGAAAATAATCTAGTCTTCAAACTCCCAGAAATGGGAGATACAGTAAATAAAACAAACAGTCCCAGAGCTTTGAACCCAGGTTTCCATTTCTTTTTTTCCTTTCTTTCTACTTTTCCTTCCTTCTGTGTTGATAAACAGTTGTTACTGTTTTTTTGTTTTTAAGCAGCATGGTTATTGCAGTCAGACAAGATAGAAGTGTTTAAAAATGTGACTAGTCCTCCCTGGTGCCTCCACTGTACTCTGCAGATTTTTTTCTGTCTGGGCATCTGAATGAAGCCTCTCCCACCCCTCCCTGCACTCACACAGACCTGCCACCCACCCCCAGATGGCAGCTCCTAGAGGACAGGGACTACTTTTTATTTGTTTTGCTTCTCAGAGCCTACCCCAGTTCTGGGACTGAAGCACTCAGAACATGTTGTGAGGTGAATGATATGACCTTAACGTTGAAAACAATTAGTCACGTGAGAGATGTGTGACAAAACAAAATAGGTGTCTGCCATGATAGAGCCAGTTACATGGGTATAAATGGACAAGTGGGCTGAGGAAGGAGTTGGCTTCTGTTAATGGGTTTAGAGCATGGATGGACTTAGTTGGAAAGATCGTTTTGTTAAGGGAAACTTGACTTGGTTAAACTGGAAGGGAGAAGTCGTTTTGTGCAAATAGATTGAACGGAGGCAGAGTAGGAAAGAGAATTAAGGGCAAGCCTGAGGTCAAGATGGAGAAATAGAATCCAGGAGGATTATAGGAAAAACTCAGCCAAGGACACTAGTAGTGATGCCAGTGAAGATTGGCAGATTACTTCTAACACAGCGGCAGGACTAGAACCCATATGGTATTGTGAGCTGTTCAGGTGTCTGTCAACTAGAGAGGACAGGATTTTTAAGGAAAGGTCTTGGGAATGAATCAGGACTCTATGCTGTGACCACATAGTCACTTGTTACTTGTACATAGGGCCTTAAAGTCCTTTGTAGTCTGTTCTTCATAGAGTAAATAAAATTGTACATTTTTTTTAAGCAAAGCAAAGTAAGGTTCTACCCAGATTTTATTTTGTTCTATATTTGATTTCTTATATAGGCTGTTGACTTATTTTTTAAGTGTGTAAGTTGCCATCAAAAGCATGAGAAAGTAGGTTGATGTATTTAAGGTTTCTAAACTCCATAGAGCAAAAATCGTTTCTGTATTATAGAACTAACAATACTGTGTGGTTCTTGAAAATGATACATCATTTAATCATCTTATTAAGGAGTATTGTCATTTTTCGTATTATGAAATTCACTGTATAGTCTTAGAAATTTCTGCTTTAGTACAGGGTTTCTGAAATGTGGCTGAATCACCTGAGGAACTTAATAAAATAGAAAATATAAATCCTGGGCCTCACCTAGTAGAGACTGAGAACATGAGGCTAGGAGCAGAACAAGATCCGTGACATCATAGTCCAGCCCTCTCATTTTACACGTGAAGACATGCATGCAGACAGTGATGTGAGGGACTGGGGTTGGATTCCAGGTCTTCATATTCTCAGTGCAGTGCTTGGCCCTTACATTGTGCTTCCCAAAGTGAGCGTTTGGGGTTTTCTCTGGCTAAAATTCCTGGTGAGTTAAAAAGCTGATTACCAACCTTGGGCTCATGCTTCAGACATAGCTGTTATTATCCAGCTTTGCCCTTCTCTTAATTATCTTCAAGGCTGTCTGTTACAGTGTCATGTAATCATCTCTAAACTTTTCATGTTTTTAAATATGAGGCTACCCTAATAAAGGGCTTTCTTGTATTGTTTTTGGTGTTTACATGTAGTAATTCATTGTTTAAAAATTAGGAAACAGGAAGGTAAACAAAAAATGAAAACAAACATTCATAATCTATTCCCAAGAGGTAATTATTAACAGCTATCTTATAACTTGTTTTTTTTTTTTTTTTTTGAGTTGGAGTCTCACTCTGTCGCCCAGACTGGAGTGCAGTGGCTGCTCCTGGCCACCGCAGCCTCGACCTGCTGGGCTCTGGCGATCCTTCCGCTTCAGCCTTCCAAGTAGCTGGAACTACAGGCACACGCTACCACACCCCCGGCTAATTTTTTGATTTTATTGTAGAGATGAGGTCTCACCAAGTTGCCCAGGCGGGTCTCGAACCCGCAGACTCAGGCAGTCCACTCACCTCAGCCTCCCAAGGTGCAGGATTACAGGCTGAGCCACTGAGCCCGGCTGCTATCTTATAACTTAATGTTTATTTCCTTTCTGAAAGTTGGTATAGCTAGGTCAAAGGATATGCACATTTTTAAGGTTTTTGATAAATATTGCCAAATTTCGTTCCAGAAATTGTTCTTTAAAAAAAAATGCACAGAATTTTCTTGGGCTCTCATGTGATACATCTTTATTTTAGATATATACGATGTAATATATCTGAGACATTTTATTAATGATGGAGAGTTATTACCACTTCATTAATGCATTTAAATACACTTATATTTTAACTATCAAAGTAGCCCAACACACAACTGCAAATTAAAGGTACATATGAATGTTGGAGACATTTATTCAAGTTGCATCTGTTCTTTGTTTCTTTTTAATGTTACACATTCTGTTCAGTGTTCTCTTTTTTTCTTAAAACAAAATGAACATTTTCCTCCTTAGTACCAAAGCGATACATGTTCATTGCTCCACTCCATTTCTCACAAACACAGTATTACTTCAGTCTTTCAGCCTACTCTTGTTAAATCTTTGGTGTTCATTGTCATTAATTCTGTATTCTAGTTAAGTGTTAAAACATGGGACTAAGAAGGCTGGGAATTTTTACATGGAAGCAAACTGAGCAATTAGCTTAGCAAAACCAGAAACTCATGAAAAATATGTACAGCAAAAACTACATGAAACTTCACTTTCTGGCTACAGTGGTACGAGACTTGGTTTCCCACTATAAACAACTACAAACCTGGACAAGATATATGAAAAAACTGCTTCCAGACATTGGACAACAGGCACTATTGAAATGGAGAGAAAGGAAACAAATGATGTAAGCTCTATAATTCCTCTACCTTTCTCCCTGTAGACACTCTGCACCATGTTTTAGGAAAGGGAAGCCCAAGCAGAGCATGTTGGTCTTGCTGGGTTGAGGAGATTGGACTTGTGGAAGGCTTATCTGGTTGGAATTTGCAGATCAGATTGGCAGAGAGACGGAGCCAGACAGAGAAGTGATCACCAGAAACCTAAGTAGGGCTCTCTGCAGGAGGTCTAACAGAGGATGGCTGGAGAGCTTTTAACTGGACATTGACCAGAGCTCACTGGGGTGGGAGGCATTTGAATTCTGTCCAGATGCAGAGGAGAGACCTTACTGAATACCTGAGACATTCAGTAGAGTCCCCAAAATGTCTGACCTTAGTAATAGAGCTAAATTAGTCCTAGAGACCCATCCTGCCAAAGTTTAAAAACAAAGTTGAGTGGACCAAGCTGATCGTCATGTAACTTTGCCTGCCAGAACAAAAACCTCTTAAAAGGAAGACAACAAAATCCAGTGATCAGCAATGTAACAGTGTAAATTATAAATATGCTCAGTGATTTAACAGAAAGCATGAACATAATGAGAGAAATGGAATGCTTTAAAAATGGAACTTTACTGCAGAAAGGTACATCTGAAATGAAATATTCACTGAATGAGAAAAATAGCAAATTAGACAGAAAACTAGAAGACATAGCAAGAGACTATTCAAACTAAAATACATAGAGAAAGACAACTGAAAAAAATGAATGAACTCAGTGACCTGTGGGGCAGTGCCAAGTGGTTTAATATACATATGATTTTGTTTCAAAGGGGGGGGAGGGGGAGCAAAAACATTTTTTGAAGAAAAATAATGACTGAAAAATTTCAAATTTGATAAAAACTGATATTAGTAAAAAACTAATGGCCTCCAGGGAAATACTGCAAAGAAAGTGCTGTGAGAGCATATAATACTTTCATCATATATTCATATATTACAAGCACGCATATAATGTATGACATGACCCATATTACATAATAGATATAGTGTGTCTTGGTTTCTTTGTGACTACTACTCCTCTAATAGCGTTGTGTTAATAGTTAAATGACTTGATACATGAAGTGCTTTGACTGGTGCTGGTAGATAGGAAGTGCCCAGTGAGTGTTGGCTGCTGTCTTGAAAACGTCTGACAATCCTCCATGTCTAATGTTGCAGTATGCCTGTACCAACTCGGGGAACACTGGAGTGGGACCACGTCATCCGGAAGAGATGATGAGTTTCATTAGACGGGTTTCTGCTGCTTTTGAGTCATCCACGTGGAAATATCTTATAGTCAGATGCAGATACTGGTTGGGTTTAGCTCTTTTAATTAGTTAATTAAAAATTTTTTCTTTTTATTTTCTGTGATGCAGAGGGAACAACTCTTGATGCTGCAGAGGGGCCTGAGCTGTAAATTTGGGAGAGTGTCCAGCATCTAGACTAAAATTGCCTCAAATGTAAAGAAGATCACCAAGAGAGACACTGTATGCACTCACACACATATACCTGCAAAGAAAGGGACAGAGAGCTAGATGTGAGTCTTGAAGAACTCCAGTATTTAATCAGTGTGCCTTTTAACTAATTTTCTTCTCTGCTTAGCATATCATTTGTCTGCATTTATGCCTGACTTCCAGTATACAAGATTAAACAAAAGAAAATAATTGGGATTAAAAACAGAGGTCATTTGAGGTGGTGAGGGCAGAGCAGGTGTCCAGGTTCTTAGTGAGTTGATAACCAGTGGCCACCAATTTTGACAGTTAATTTGCAGCTGAGAGAAAACAGGAAATGTGTTTAGCAACATGGATTTTGTTTTCTGACCAAGGAAAGCCTACATATTCATCTGCAGAGATAAATTTTGTTTGGAATTAAGCTTAAGTTGTTCTTTAATTTCAAGGAGAGTTTTTTTTTTAAACTTGGTTTGGACAGTGAATATTGTTTAAACATGTAAAAAAAATAACAGATTTGCAAAATAATTATTAATTCTGTTGTCATGGACAGTTCTTACATTCCTCTTTAGGTACTGGAGTAGCTTGTCTTTCCAGTTGGGCTCTTCTTAGAGTTAGTGTTGACTAGGGTATAAGAACTGAGGCCATGAGCTTTGCCTGAAGTACACATAGGTTCTTACTCAAGCTATACTCACCCTTGAAATGAAAGGCGAAGGGTTATCTAGAAATCTTCAACTTTACCAGTTTTAAATTTATAAACTATCCTAAAATAAGGGTTTGTTTTCTGAAAGACCCTAAATAAAAAATAAAAACATTTTTTAAAAGTTTGAGATTTGAATATTATCTTGGCCTTTATTTTTTCTCTAATCAGACTTTTTGATTGGTTCAGGGCCATTGTTATAACATTTCATTTACTCATTCAACAAGCATTTATTAAGTCCCTGCTATTGGCAGGAATTGTGTATGCTGGGTCTTAGGAACAAACAATTCTTGCCCTTCAGGATTTCCCAGTAAGATGGAGAGGAAAATACTTTATAAAAACAAATAAGGATGGTGTGATAATGATAAATGCATAATAGTGGCATTTATAAGGTATAAACAGGCAGAAAGGATATTTCCCACCAGGGCACTGGGTGTGCCTTGGAAAGTATGATGAGGTGGGACAGCACCTGATACGGTCACTCCAGGAAGGGTGGCCAAATGGAAAAGGAAGATCTAGGTATGTGATTTTATTCATTCCTTCCAACAGCTGTGTGAAGAGATTTGTAGTGTTTCCACTTTACAGATGAGGAAACTAGTACGAGGGTAGAGTCAGGTTTGTTTTGGTTTAACTGTTGTGAGTCTTCATAGTCTGTGCTCTTTCCTTTGTGAACTGCCAGGTCCTTTGAATCGCCTTTTTTTTTTTTTCCGTCTTTTTATCTAGAGGACTCATTGTTCCTTCCAGGAGGTAGAATAGTTTCAGGTGCTGGGTGATGCTGTTTTAGAAATTGTGATGGTCCTGGATGAAAAGAAAAGGGAAAGGCAGCTCAGCTCACATTCGCTGGGCCTACAGGATGCTCTGAGCCAGGAACTAAACACAGGGTGCAGGTGTTCAGGCTTCCAAGTGCATCTCTCCAAACAAGGGAGCTTAAGCACATGAGTGCAGAACAATCTTTTCTCCCAGCATGCCACAGTAGAGAAAATGTGGTTTCTAGAATCAAACCCAGTGAGGTTTGCACCCCATCTGCCAGCTGTGTGACTTAGGAGAACTACTGTTGTCTCTGCCTATCACTCCCTGTCTCCTGGTGTCGTGAGAATTAAATAAGATACTGTGAGGTCATAGCACAGCACCAGATATAGAAGGCACCTTTTCCTTTCCTCCTCATCTCCCAGTAACTGGGCTCTAGAGAGACTCCAGTTAGAAACCAGAGTCAGAGAACGTTCTATAATTTTCTTAAACATTTCTAGACTGTAATTTTGTTTAGAATTTATCATGCCATTTCCTTTGATTCTGACAAAAACTTAGAGAAGTAGGTAAAGCAGTTATTATTTACAGTTGATAAATGGGGTCCTCTTTTACAATTCTTGAAATCCTTTGAAAACCTGTTAGAAAATAAAGATTTTCTGGAACTCTTAAATGGTATAAATGGTATGGTATGATAGTGACATCTACTGTAATAGCTCATATTATTAAAGTCTTTGAAGAAGCTGCAGTTTAGATAACGCTATCATCAGGAAGAACTTAACAATTGCTTTTATTACCTGCTGTCTGGGGGGGAGAGGAGGTATAAAATGTGTCACCAAATATACTTTAATAGAACCACTTGTAGAAAATTATTGCAATAAAACCTCAAATTTCTAAAAAACTACCATCACTTAGAAGATCTGGATGACTAAAAGAGGTTTAAAGATGCGGTTAGATTTTCTAATAACTGAGAATTCGAAAATTTAAGATGGTCCTGTGATTGGTGTTTGTGTTGAAAAGCTAGACCGCACAAGAGTCTTAGTTGGAGGAAAACCAGAGGCAGGGCAGTAGCCAAGTGGCCAGAGGAAAGTGCGAAGAGTAACAAGCACTGGAGCATCCTGGGTGAAGTGACCCAGGCACAGGGAGAACAGGAGCGGATGATCGACCCATCACATTTCATCAGGAATTTATTTAACGATTTATTTTGAGTCGAGATCACTCTGTCATGCATGCTGGAGTGCAGTGGCAGGATCACAGCTCACTGCGGCCTTGACCTTCTGGGCTCAGGCTATCCTTACACCTCAGCCTTCCAAGCAGCGGGACTGCAGGTGTGTACCACTGCATGTGACTTATTTTTTTTATTTTTGTAGAGATGAGGACTTGTGGAGATGAAGGCGGGTCTCAAACTCCTGGGCTCATGCAATCTTCTTGCCTAGGACTCCCAAAGTGCTGGAATTACAGATGTGAGCCACCATGCCTGGCCACCAAATTTTATTTTTTATGAACTTTCTATACAGTGTTATGTTTTAGCTTACAAGTTAATCACATTATTTTAACAACTTTAAAAATATTTAATTTTGAAGTATTTCAGATATGTGGAAAAATCACATATTGCAGATGAACAGACATCCATGTGTTCACTACTCAGATTTAATAAATATTAACATTTTGCCATATTTGCACTCGATCTTTTTTTATAACTTTATTTTATTATACAGATGCGGGGTACAAGTCAGGATCAGGTACATAAGTAATCTATGTGTGGGTGAAGTTTGGACCTCCAACTGGTTCTCACTTCCCAAATCATTGTATAAAAAATAAAAATTTGTATGCAAAACTAAAGCCCCTTTCTCTTATGTATGGTTTTGTATTTCCTGTAAGGATATAACTATGAACAGTATATATGATTGTGTATTTTTTAAATAATGGAAGTGGAAACTCATATTCTGCTAGTGGGGACGTAAGTTGGTAATGGCTTTGGAGAACAATTTGGCAGTACCCAACAGAGTTGACAATGATCTGTGTCAGTTAGCTCATGCTGCCTAAAACCACCCCAGGACTTAGTGGCTTATGACAGTGATTTCTCTTTAAGTTTTTTGTTTAGGTTAAAGGGGTACATATGTAAGTTTGTTACATGAATATAATGCATGTTGGTGCAGTTTGGTCTTCTTTTGAGCCTGTCATCCAGGTGGTGGGCATGGTACCCAGTGAATGGTTTTTCAACACTTACATCTCTCCCTTCCTCCTCTCTTTAGGAGTACTCCAGCTTCTGTTGTTCCTTATGCCTGAGTGTAGTCAGTGTTTAACTCCTACTTATAAGTGAGAACATGCAGTTTTCAGTCTTCTCTTTCTGTGATAATTCACTTAGAATGATGGCCTCCAGCTGCAATCATGTTGCTGCAAAGGACATGATTTTCTTTTTTTATGGCTGCATAGTATTCCATGGTGTATATGTACCATATTTTCTTTATCCAGTCCACTGTTGATGGACACTTAAGTTGGAGACCCATGCATAACGGTGACTTCTTATTTCTCCATATTCTGTGGGTTGTTTTGGGGTGGTTCTCTGCTTGTTTTGCCTGGGATGATTGTGATACAGCTGCATTCGGCTGGGAGACTGACTGGGCTGGAAGGGTTAAGAAGGTCTCATTCCTGTGTCTTGCAGTTTATGCTGCTTGTTGGTTCAGTAGGCTAGACTGGCTATTTTGTGGTGGCCTAAGGGCAGTGGCCCAAGAAACAGAAGTAGAAGTGGCAAGGCCTCTTGAGATCTGGGCCCTGAGCGCATATAATGTGATTTTCTTGCATTTTTTGGTCAAATTAATGTGACTAGCAGTGAGGAAATCTTCCATCCTTTTGGAAGGAGTAGCAAAAAGTCACATTGCAAGGGAGCGTAGAAAGACATGTTGCCTCCATCTTGGAAGACACTCTACCACTTGATCATAACCTGCAGTTTAGCTTTTTTATGCCTGCCTGTCCTTAAGAAATGCTCACAAAACAGAGGCATGTACAAAGTTGTTCACAGCAAAATTGTTTATGATAGCAAAAAAGGAAAAGTAACAATCCTTCCAGGAAAAAAAATGGATAATAAATTCTAGTTTATTCGTATAATAAGATACCATATGAAAAGTAAAACAAATGAACTATACATAGATCACCACAGATAATTCTAAAAATAAGGTGAAAAAAACAGGTTGGAAAAGAATATGGGTGGTATGATACATGCTAGCCTTAAGTTTACTGTTTGAAGTTTCTCAGGTAGGCTTATGAGGATTTGTTTTTGCTTTTCTAAAATCAAAGCTTATCTTGGATGGCCCATTAGAGCATGGTACTCATGAGTGGTTGCCATCCTTGGATGGCCATTTAAGCTATGCTGTTCTCTGGCCAGGCTGAGCCCATCTGGCTGGGCTTGCTGTCACTCACAAGCCTATGCTTAGCTTGTTGGCCGTTTGGGAAGGTGTTGCTCTTTCATTTGCAAAGATGTAGGTTTTCATCATAAGTAAGAGCTGTTGAAAGCATCTTCTTCATTTGTAGTGTTGGAAAAGTCATCTTAGAGTACAATTTCTTGAGATATTTGTTTAATAATACCATCTTTATTTATACCAGCTTAACCTCTCTGAGTTTTCAATTTCTTATCTGTCAGTAGGGAGGATGATATTTATCTCATAGATGTGTTTGGAAGGGTAACTGAGATAATAATGTATAAACATTTAGAGCAATACCTTGTATGTGGTAGATGCTCAGTAAACAGTAGTTAGAAACAATAACAAGTATACAGGACAGCGTCTATGTTAAGTTCACTTTCAGTGGTTTTATAATGA
This sequence comes from Cephalopachus bancanus, assembly GCA_027257055.1. Classification (NCBI taxonomy): domain Eukaryota; kingdom Metazoa; phylum Chordata; class Mammalia; order Primates; family Tarsiidae; genus Cephalopachus; species Cephalopachus bancanus. The sequence continues at coordinate 483,664 of JAPVLO010000146.1, forward strand.
GTAGATAGGGCTACCTTAATTAAAATGAGTTACTGAAGTTATAAAAGTTTATTATGATTAACTGTAGTACTTTACATTTTAAAGGAAATTTAAATTTACATAATTTTTTCCCATTCATTATCTGATTTTGTCTCAGGGCAACTTTGTAAGATAGTTTTCTTCAGCCGGGCTCGGTGGCTCAGCCTGTAATCCCGCGCCTTTGGGAGGCTGAGGTGAGTGGATTGCCTGAGCCCGCGGGTTCAAGACCCGCCTGGGCAGCGAGACCTCATCTCCACAATAAACCAAAAAATCAGCCGGGCGTGGTAGCACATGCCTGTAATTCCGGCTACTTGGAAGGCTGAGGCGGAAGGATCGCCGGAGCCCAGCAGGTTGAGGCTGCGGTGGCCGGGAGCGGCCACTACACTCCAGTCTGGGCAACAGAGTAAGACTCCAACTCAAAAAAAAAAAAAAAAAGATAGTTATCTTCAATTTACAGACATGGAGCCCCCATTTCAGGAGAGATTAAATGAGCAGTGGTAGCAGAAAGCTTATGATGGTTCTCCTGAAGGCTCATTAAAGTGGAAATAATGATACTGTAATATTTTCATGTTTATAAGTTATTTTGTGTGTCTGCTTTACCTACTTTAATTCTGAATAGATTTGTCTCTGTATTTTTTCTCCTTCTGTGTGTAGGAAGGGTGAGGAGGAGGAAAAACGACTGTAGAAGAAGATTCAATGTATCTTTTTTTTTTTTTTTTTTGAGTCAGAATCTCACTGTATGGCCCAGGTTGGAGTGCAGTGGCATGCTTACAGCTACTGCAGCCTCAACCTGCTGGGCTCAGGTGATCCTTCCACCTCAGCCTCCCAAGTAGCTGGAACTACAGGTGCATACCACCATGCCTGGCTAATTTTTAAATTTATTGTAGAGACAAGGTCTTACCAAGTTGCCCAGGCTGGTGAACCTCTGGGCTCAGACAGTGCTCTCACCTCAGCTTCCCAAGGTGCTGGGATTACAGGCATGAGCCACTGCGCCCAGCTAATAACTGAATTGACTTTTTTTTTTTTTGTTGGGAGTCAAGAGTTGCACTCTGTTGCCTAGGCTGGAGTGCAGTGGCATGATCACCAATCACTGTTCGCTGCAGTTTTGACCTCCTGGGCTCAACTTCCTGAGTAGCTGGGACTGTAGCCACATGCCACCACACCTGGCTAATTATTTATTTATTTATTTTGTCGAAACGAAGTCTATACTATGTTGCCTAAGGCTGGTCTTGAACCCCTGGGCTCAAGCAGTCCTCTCACCTCAGCCTCCCAAAGTGCTTGAATTGCAGGTGTGAGCCACCACACCTAGCCTTGTTGACTGTGTTTTTTTTTTTTTTTTGAGTTGGAGTCTCACTCTGTCACCCAGACTGGAGTGCAGCGGCCGCTCCCAGCCACCGCAGCCTCAACCTGCTGGGCTCTGGCGATCCTTCCGAGTAGCTGGAATTACAGGAGCGCACTACCACGCCCGGCTAATTTTTGATTTATTGTAGAGATAAGGTCTCTCCAAGTTGCCCATGCGGGTCTCGAACCCGCGGGCTCAGCCAATCCACTCACCTCAGCCTCCCAAAGGCGCGGGATTACAGTCTGAGCCACCGAGCCTGGCAACTGTGTCTTAATAGGACTCTTTGGGAAGGGAGCTCCACAGCCCCTCTCACTCAGATCCAATAATGTTGTATTAACACCATGCTTCTTCCTTATTTTAAAATAGCCAGGCAGATTGGCAAGACTTGTTTTGCAGATTTGTAAATGTTTGATGGCAAGTAAGTATGCATTATTAATTTGAGGAGATTTTCCTAGATTGAGTATGGATTAGAATTAAGCACTATTTGGACTAACTTTGGGTAGGGTTTGCTAAGCCAATATGACAAACTTATTTGGTGACTACTGTTCAAATGCATTGATTCAATTAAATTATTTCCCATAGGTAAAAGTTACACATTTTAAAAATTTCCTGTTTCAGTTGTATGTTATAAGAGTTTAAAATAAATCTATAAATTTGTAACTCTCCTGTTTCCTTGGTTGAATGAAATTATAAGTGGCTGGCATTTGGGATAGTCTCATTTCTTGACTGATTTTCATTAAGGATATTTCATAATATTGAAAAAATTAGGTACTTTGCGTATTAGGTTTTTATCACCTGTTTCCTAATATCAAAAATAAATCACCTTTTACCGGTTGAATGGATTTACTTTCAGGTAATGAATTTGACTTTGCTTGGGATCATATACCAGTTTGAAACAAGTTATACTTTATTACTTCTTCCATGACTCTGATACACTTTAGAAACAAATGATACTAACTGTATTTTTGGTTTTTATATTTCAGAGTCTCTTTTGATTTCTGAAGAAATACCTAGTAACAAACATGACTGAATTCTGGCTTATATCTGCTCCTGGAGAGAAAACCTGTCAACAAACATGGGAGAAACTACATGCGGCAACTACAAAGAACAATAATCTTGCTGTCACTTGCAAGTTCAACATTCCTGACTTGAAGGTGAAGCTTCACTGTGTAAACACGTGTATGAGTTTGTCAAAGGGAGGGCCAGTTCTCCCTTTTAGAACAGGGGTCCCCAACCCCAGGGGCACGGAGGGGTCTCCATCTTGGTGTGTGGCCAGTTAGCAACTGGGCTACACAGCAGGAGGCTAGTGCCAGTCGAGTGGAACTTTGCCTTCTGTCAGATCATTGGCAGCATTAGATTCTCATAGGACCCTGAACTCTATTGTGAATTGTGCATGCACAGGATTTAGGTTGCATGCTTCTTATGAGAATCTAATGCCTGATGATCCCTCCCTTCCCCTCTTCTCCTCTGTAAAACTGGTCCCTGATGCCAAAAAGGTTGGGGACCTGTTGTAGTAGACAGAAGAGACCCAGGTTTTTTTCAGCGAAAAACTTTCTCCTCTCTAGCTAGTGGCATAATTTGGAATGTGTCTTGTTCTTTGAAATTTTAGAAGTAAACTATCAAAATGAAATAGCATCTTTTTTTGCTTACATTTTTTTGTGCTTTTCTAAATTGCAGTGATAAATCTTATAAAAATACTTGATATATTCACAAATGTGATTTTCAGAAGTGAAAAATCTTAGTCATATATATATTCTTAAATATTACAGTGAATTACTTTTTCTGTGATTAAAATCATATTATACTGTCATTGTAAATGTGCTACCATAACACCTACAACGAGTTAGTCTAAGATTTAATATATTAAAGATCAGTAGTCTAGCAGCCTCAGACTGAAGCAGGCTGCCAGTAATCAGTAGACTGACCTTTTGTAAAGAATGGAAAAGATCATGGTGTTTACATTTTGCTGGTTAACTGAGGCGGTCACAGGCAGCATTCATTTAAGAAATAACTAAAATTACTGGTTTTTTTGGATTATGAATGCCTTTGAGATAGAATGTTTCCTCCAACACATACTTACTTATGCACAGTTTTACCTACAGATTTAATTGTAGACCCTCTAATACAGTGGTACCCCAACCTTTTTGGCATCAGGGATTGGTTTCATGAAGACAGTTTTTCCCTGGATGGAGGTAGACGGGGATGGTTTCAGGATGATTCAGACATGTTACATTTATTGTGCACTTTATTTCTATTATTGCTGCATTATGATATATAATTGCACAATTCACCATGATGCAGAATCAGTGAGAGCCCTGTGCTTGTTTTCCTGTAATTAGATGGTCCCACCTGGGGGTGTTGGGAGACGGTCACACCTCAAATCATCGGGCATTAGATTCCCGTGAGTGCACAACCTAGATCCTTTGCGTGCACAGTTCACAGTAGGATTTGCACTCCTATGAGAATCTAATGCCACCACTGATCTGCCAGGAGGTAGAGCTCAGGCAGTAATGCGAACTATGGGGAGCAGCTGTAAATACAGATGAACCTTTCCTCTCTTGCCTGCCACTCACCGCCTGCTGTGTGTCTCGGTTCCTAACAGTCCATGGACCGGGTGGGAATCCCTGCTCTAATTCACATCCGTGGTCCTCCTACAGGACCATGTTATAAACCAGGACTTCAGTTGACCCATTGTTTCCAAACAGTACAAGCACAGGCCTGATTAAAGGAGTCTTCATGTCTTAATTGGTGCTTGTACCCATGAATTAGAGGATTATCTTGTGCATATAAATAGCTTTGGAATGTCTGGAAAACGTCTTTTAACTATACTTGCACATTATGAAATAAAACATGGAGAAGTTAAGCTTTGTGGGACCTTCAAGTCAAGATGCATCATCTTTTTCCTTTTTTTTCTCAAGGATAAAATCTAAATCAGAATGTTCTCTTTCCTTTCTAGGTTGGCACACTGGACGTCTTGGTTGGCCTGTCAGATGAGCTGGCTAAACTGGATGCATTTGTAGAAGGGTAATGTAATCACATGCCTGGAGTAGAGCAAAGTGAGAGATCTTGTTATCAGGGTGCCTGGATGTGGGGCTTGTTAGCACATGGATACTGTGCTTGTCAAAATTGTTTTAGAAAATGATGACTTTTTAAAAAAATCAACTTTATGAAGGTACAATTTGCATAAAATAAACTGTACCTGTTTGAAGTGTGAAAATTTCTCTTGTTAATATCTTCATTGAGACATAATTTACATGCCATGAAGTTCACCTGTTTAAAGTGTACAATTTGGTGGTTGTGGTAATGGAGTTGTGCAGCCATTACCACAATCAGTTTTAAAACTTTGTCCTTACCCCCGTTCCTGTTCCCACTAGCAGTCACTTCCTGACTGACCCTTCCTCTCTTCTCTTTGCCACTCTAGATTTGCCTTGTCTGAAGATTTCATATAACTGGAATACAATGTATGGTCTTTTGTGTCTGGCTTCTTGGCTCAGTATAATATTTTCCAAGTTCATCCGTGCTGTAGTATTTCATTTTTTTATTGCCAAATACTATTTCATTATTTATATATATATCACATTTTATTAATCCACTCTTTAGTTGGTGGGCATTAAAAAGTTGGTTTCCCAACTTTTTGGCTTATATGAACAATGCTACTATGAGTATTTGTATACAAGTTTTTGTGTGCTCATATGTTTTCATTTCTCTTGGGTATGTACATAGGAGTGGAATTGCTGGGTCATATGGTAAATTTTTGAGGAACTGACGAACAGTTTTCCAGAGTAGCTACACCATTTAATATTCCCATCAGTAGTGTATGTGGATTCTAATTTCTCCACATCCTTGTCAGCATTTTTTACTATCCATCTTTTTTGTTATAGCCATCCTAGTGGATATGGAGTAGTATCTCACTTTTTAAAATTTGCATTTTCCTGATGACTAATGATGTGTTTAGTATCTTTTCATGTGCCTGTTTCTAACTGACTTGTTTGCTTATTATTGAGTTGTAAGAGCTCTTTATGCAATATGTTCACGATATAAGTCCCTTATCAGATATGATTTGCAAATATTTTCTCCTCTTTGGATTGTCTTCACTTTCATGATTGTTTCCTATGAAGCACACAAGTTTTTTTTTTATTTGTTTGTTTCCATTTTTGAAAAGTTTTATTAAGATATAATTAATATGAAGCACACAAATTTTTATTTTTATTTATTTTTTTAGAGACGGGGGGTGTCTCTGTCACCCAGGAGTACAGTGATGTGATCATAGTTCACTGTAACCTCAAACTCGTGACTACGGGTGTGCACCACATTTGGCTAGCTTTTTTATTTTTTGTAGCGATGGAATCTCACTATGTTGCCCAGGCTTGTCTCAAACTCTTGGAGTCAAGCGATCCTCCTGCCTCTGCCTCCCAGAGTTGCTGGGATTACAAGTGTGAGCTACTGTGCCTGGCGAGTTTTTTGGAAGAAGTCCAGTTTATGTTTTTTTTTTTTTTTCCTTGAGTTGCTTGTGTCTTTGGTATTACTTCTAGGACACCATTGCCTAATCCAGGGTCACAGTTTTATGTGTATGTTTTCTTCTAAGACTTTTGTAGTTTTCACTTTCACGTTGAGTTCTTTGATTCATTTTGAGTTAATTTTACTTTGTGTTGTGAGGCAAGAATGTAACTTTATTCTTTTGCATGCGAATATCTGATTGTCCCAGCGTCATCTGTTGAAAAGACTGTTCTTTCCCCATTGAATTTTCTTGGCACCCTTGCTAAAAATCAGTTGAATGTAAATATGAGGGATTATTTCAGGACTCTCAGTTCTGTTTCATTGATAATGTATCTCTATTCTTATGCCAATACCTCATTGTCTTTATTATTGTAACTTTGTATTAAATTTTAAGAGTGGAAAGTGTGAATTCTCCAACTTGGTTTTTCTTTATCAAGATGGGCTATTCTTGATTCCTTGTATTTTTGTATGAAGTTGGATCATAGTGTCAAAGAAGTGCAAAGAAGTCAGCTGGAATTTCAGTGAGGATAGTGTTGAATCTGTAGATCAATTTGGGAAGTGTTGCCATTCTAACATTATTGTCTTTGATCCATGAACATGGAATGTTATTCATTTTTTTGAAGATGATGATCCTTTTGGCTTTAAAATTATGTTAAAAGAGGTTTTTTAAAAACTCCAGTTTTGTCACTTGAAATGCAGTTACAACGTGTCCTTTTGTTGAAAATGATTATAGGATCCTTAACTTTTCTGCATTTTGATAAATTGGCAGAATCAGTCTATCGACTCTAGCTCTTGGAAGACAGAACTTTTAAATGCTTAGGGTTTAGGTAAATAGGCAGAATTTGTAAAATGCATACTGTGGAGAATCTTAGAAATGTATGTTTAATTGAAGCTTTAAATAAATAGGCTTGAATAGAGGCTAGCTTTTTATTGAAATCTGTAAAGAGATTTTTTCCCATTTCTGCTGTTGTGCTTCTCTGAATAGACAGAACTACCACAAAGTAGCTGCTTTGGCAATAGAGATTGAGGTGGGGTTGGAGAGAGAGAGAGAGAGAGAGAGAGAGAGAGAGAGAGAGAGAGAGAGAATCTATTAACATATCAATATACAGTAAGGAAGTAAATAGACCTAAGGATATATTGATGGTCCTTAGTATTGGAGGCACAAAGGACACTTATGAGATAGTTTTATAGTAGATTAGTCAAGAGATGTTAAAAACTCTTATTTATATTCTGTTACAGCCACTTAAATTTATATTGTTCTCACAAATTTACATATTACTGGTAAATGTTCTATTTTTATTCTTGAGTAATGGTTTCTCCTGACTCTTCAGTGTGCCATCTTCCTTTTTGGCTCTTATCCTTATGACATGGTACCTTACTTATGCCCAGGAAGGGTTTATTATATAGTCAAGAAAATTCATCGTACATTTTCCATATCTTAAGAATAAAGTGCTTGTTGTTTGTTTTATTGTGAAAAAAAAAAATGAGCAGGCACTTGGCCATTGGAATGGAAAAGAGAGGATGAGAGCAAAAGCAATTTTTAGGGCAATAATATACATCCATATAGAGCAAATGATTAATATGAATTCTTATTAATATAATGAAAAAAATTATTGATGGTATACTCATAGGACTAACTGATGAAAAGAATAGACTCTTGGTTTCTTGAATATAGGTTTTTAATAAAAATTAAAAAAAAATAAAGGAGGAATCAGGGAACTGGTGTTCACCATGTACTTGTGAAATGCCAGACAGTGTGTAAAACAAAAGGGGTCCGGCAGACAGCAGAACACAAGCGACAGCCATGATGTAGAATAAGGTCCTACATTGTTTATACCTTAACTGTTTACCAAGCATCTACTATCTGCAAACCCCAAATTAAACATGTTAAAGACCTACAGCGTATATCATTGTTTCTGAAATTTCTCTGCTTTTTTTCTAGGTTTGAGATCACCTAGCATAGGATTGTTATTTAAATTCAGCTTTTCTGTCACCCTTTTTTGATCCTTATTGGTTCTTGTTACAGGCATGTAACCATGAGAGCATGGTGGCTTTCACCTGTAGTCTCAGCTATTTAGAGGTTGAGGTGGGAAGATTGCTTGAGGCCAGGAGTTCAAGTCCAGCCTGGACAACAAAGCGAGACCTCTGTCTTTACAAAAACAAAAAAGAAATTGTTCTTGTTCTTGGAAGCAGATCTGTTGTCCAACTTATTGGCATATAAATATGTGGCTATGTAACACACTGTTTCTCACTGGTTTCCTACTGCTTTCTTTCTAGACTAATGAGCACATTGCATGTAGTCTCCTTAAAACCCTGCAGTTACTCAGTTAATTTTTACATATAACAAAACCTTGGTCTATATTATCCTTAAAACATTTTTTATAAGACCCATTTGTTTCATATTACATAGATAGGTCCAATGGGAACACGTATAGTGTTTATACAATATGTTCATTGTATAGTGCAGAATTGGGGTCTTTTTCCTGAAAATGGTTGTTGATTTTTTTTTTTCCTCCCCAGAGTGGTTAAGAAAGTGGCTCAATACATGGCTGATGTGTTGGAGGATAGTAAAGATAAAGTTCAGGAGAATCTGCTGGCCAATGGAGGTAAGCCAATGTTTCATGACTAATCATTATTAACTCATGTAAAGCGAATGACTTGGCTACAAAAACAAAAGAGAATGTAAGAAAATCTATAGATAAGGACATTAGATACAACAGAAAGCCATTAAAATACTATTATTATTATTACCGAATTTGTTGATGCTGCAGGTTACATTCTATCCCCTGAAATGCAAGTTCATGTAAGACAGCTTTACATAACATGTAATAGAGCTGATGATATGATGTCAAATCTTCCACAAAAGCAGTATTACAGAGACTTACCCTAGTTCTTCTCTTGATTTAACTTATTTGCAAGTAAGTTTCCAAGTTGCCTATCTCAGCATTGTTCCAGTGTAATACCTGCTGTTTTCTCTAGTTTTTTTTTTTTTTTTTTTTTTTGCTTAATAGTGCACAACTGCTGAAGCCTTAGAAGAGACATTATTTTATTGCAGATGATTGTCTCCTCCCTCCAGTTTGAATTTGGCATTTCTTTACTTAATACCTGTAGAGTAGTCTGCTGACTTCTCTGTAGCTAGAAGCCAATATTTACATAGGGTTTGTTCTGGGTAATAATGGTTTTATAAAGATGGCTTTGACCTCATTATTCTTTTTACTTTCATATGTTGCTTTCTTATGAAATGTCACTTTAGCATTTGCTTTATTTTAAATTGGGTTCATCTTTAGTGATATGTCATTATATAGGAAATAATGAGTTGGGCATGGGCTTGTGCCTGTAATCCTAGCTACTTAGGAGGATCAGCTTTGAGGTTATTCTAGAGCAGCAAATATTTACTGAATCAATTAAAAGTGTAGTAATTTGTTCTTGCTCTTTGTAGTAATAGTTATTCTGATCTGATGGTTTACTGTTTCTGTTACTTTGTGTTTGGGGAGAGAATAAGAGGTAGATATGTGAATTTGTGGTGTCTTTACTGATCTTCTAGGTATTGTGTTCTAGGGCAGTTAGTCTAGTAGATGGAACAGCAGGTGACAGTCTGGGAACAATGCATCCAGAGTTGCATTTGGAAATGCCATCCATGTTGTTGACTTGTTGATATTAGGTAAAGAGAAATTGAAGAGAGGAAGGTATTTTGATATGAATTGCTTTGTCAGTCAGCTTCACCGTGTTTGCCATTTGGTTTCACTGACCTTGATCCCGTTAGAGTTGAGGGTAAAGCCATTTTGATGACTAAACTTGCAGGGAATTAGTTTTTGAGAATCTCTTTGGCTTTCCATTTGAAAGTGACAGTGTTCATTTTTTGAAAATTGCTGAAATATAGACACCTAGAAACAGTCATTACATGAGTTTTAACAGATATGTTTATTTTTCATTTGTTTGGGTAAGTTACCAAAGAATGTACTTTTGCCAGATTCTACTTATTGAAGAGATAGTTGACAGTAGTTTCTTGATCTTTGTGTCTCTTTTTCCTACATGTGAGGCATAGTATGGATATGTACATATTTCATTTGTTACATCATCAAGTTGGAAAGATAAACTTAAAATATATATTAAATTTTGCGCAAGGTTATTACAAGGTAGAAATTTTGATTCTTCCATGTTACTGTATATCGTTCCACATTTATTTACTTAAGACTTGATGTTTTCGCTGATTTTATCAATGCTGAGTTCAGCATTAAAATATATTATTGTGTAAAAAATTGAAACATTCTATTGCTTCTCTTCAGTGATTAATTTATTACTTTATTTCAGTTGACTTGGTTACTTATATAACAAGGTTCCAATGGGATATGGCCAAGTATCCTATCAAGCAGTCCCTGAAAAATATTTCTGAAATAATTGCCAAGGTAAGATAAGAATTGAGGAAGGTAGAACACGTGGATTTACAGTGGCTTTGTGTATTTTATAATTGGGCTATGAAATGCTTTTTAGGTTTTTGATAAAGCAACTTAATTATATGTTACAGCTGCAAACATAAAGTGTCTTTACAACTTCAGGTGTTACCAGATGTTTAGATGTTAAAGATGTTAAAAAGTTGAACACTTTCATGTGTAGATTGTCTAAGTTGTGTACTTACATGGCTAACTTGAATATTGTGTCAACAATTTTTAAATTAGAAAGTTTCAAATACTGTAATTATCATTTATACAAATTTGAAGAGTAACTGAGATCATGTAGTATAGGAAATTGAAATCTCTTAAGGACTTCTGAACCATTCAGGTAGGTGATAGTAATCACTTAAATTTATTTATATACAATACGTGTTCAAACATTAAACTTCATGGGTTCTCTGACTCCTGACTACTTAGTATTGATCCTTTGCCCAGAAAAATGCCCATATGTGTGTCCTACCTGGTTTTATGTACAGTTTCAGGGAGTACATGGACCCTGAAGCCCATTCATGAACCTGCCAAATTAACAGCTCCTTTTATATTGAGGGATCTTTGAACTTGAGAGAAAATGTACAAATCTTAACAGGAACTATAATGAGGCAGATGAAGGGACCTGTTAATTGTTTGCCAGTGTTCTTAATGACCTAGCTGGTGTAAAAGTATGGTTTAAATGATTGGACAGACTTTTCTTGGCTCCCAGTGACTTTAGTTGTACAGTGTGCTGTGTAGTTAAATGTAAATGTATAGACTATCAAAGATTTTAACTAAGGTTGTCATAGAACCTAAAACCAGCAGCTTGGTCACATAAAGTAGTGTTCTTAGTATGACTGGGTTTTTATTTTCTTGATCCCTATCAGGGATTTAATAATCTGCTTCCCAATTCTGTTGTAGATGTGGAAACAGGCTTAGGGAGGTGAAAGGACTTACCACAGTACTACACAGTTGATAATGGTCAAGCTAAATTGAAACGGATTCTTCATATAAGTTTACTTTGCATTTTCTCCCTAAGTAGTTAGTAGTCTGAGTCCTCTTTTGAAAAATCAGCTTTTGTAACATTTATAAATAAATTCAACTACAATTTCAGTTTCATTGAAAAAATAATTTGTATAACAGTGATGTTTTTAACAATGAAACTCTCTATGTAATTTAATTCCTTTTGGAAATAAATTCTGCAGCCTTGTTAACTGAAGCCATTTAATTAATAGTTTCCAAACCCATGGGCCTAGATTCCATTTCCATGGTTTCAGAAGTAATATAGTAATAATAATTAAAGTGCATGTGAACTAAAATATTATCTTCAGTAGAGATGATTCCTATAGAAATTATATTAAAAATGAAGTATGCTATTTTTTAAATGACCTAAGTTTGTGCTTTTAAATTATAGAATATTATCCAACCTGGGCAACATAGTGAGACTCTGTCTCTACAAAAAGTAAGAAAAGTTAGCCAGGTGTGGTGGTGCATGCCTGTAGTCTCAGCTGCTTGGGATGCTAAGGTAGGGAGGGTCGCTTGAACCCAAGAGTTTGAGGCTGTGAGAAGCTATGATCACACCATCGTACTCTAGCCTGGGTGACAGAGAGAGACTCTGTCTCAAAAAATAATGACAATAATAATCATAGAATATTCTTACATCAGAAACTGGTAGTGCTTTCTGGTAGAAGTTAAAATTTAGCTACTTTATTTAATAGTATTAGTTAAGGCAAGTTTAGGAAAGCTTTGCCTGTTTTTCTTCTTTTTCCTTTTTGAAGGGAGTAACTCAGATTGATAATGACTTGAAATCTCGAGCATCTGCATACAATAACCTGAAAGGGAACCTTCAGAATTTGGAGCGGAAGAATGCGTAAGTATATTAAGCATATATGGATATTAAGAATTGGGGAAGCACACTGACATGCACTGAATGAGACAGGGTTGGGGTTTAGTAAGTTCCAGTTTATGCTGTTTCTGTAATCGAAATGGATATTTTTTTTCTTCATGAAAAAAACGTTCATTAAGGTAAATTTATAGAATTCAGGTTGCCAAAATAGATGTGAGGCAGATTTATTATATTTGTTTTATAAATACTTGTGAACTGAGTCATGGTTGATCCTTTTATTCATTTGCTATTTTACTGAAAAATTATCTAAAATAAATAGCTTTAGATCAAATCATAGTTTAATTGCACAGCAATTGCCTGCTGCTTAAAATAACTATATAGAATAATCTTTTTGTGATGTAGTAATTATTCTCTTGTTTATCTGTTTCCTGAGTTTAGGTTTTTCACACATTAGATTTTTTAAATCTAGAGCACAATTGTTTTGGTTGATCTTCTTGTACTATGACTACAACAAGTACAACTGTAAGCATGCAGCTGTTCAAGTTGTGCATTCATATCCCAGAGAGAACATTGGTTGGTTACTATCAGTGATAGACATCTTTAGTATAGGAAGATCATTACTGGAAGACCAAAAGAAGACTGATATGAGAAAGTTGATGATTGGGTTAACTAACTGAAACTGCCTGGGATCAGATGATACCTAAGGAGAGGGAGGAATACCAAAAGTGTTGTGGTTAGTTGGTATAATTTCATGATTGTGATGAAATAGACTTTATTTATTTATTTTGAGTTGGAGTCTCACTCTGTCGCCCAGACTGGAGTGCAGTGACATGCTCCTGGCCACTGCAACCTTGATCTGCTGGGCTCTGGCGATCCTTCCACCTCAGCCTTCCAAGTAGCCAGAACTACAGGCACGTGCTACCATGCCCGGCTAATTTTTGATTTATTGTGGAGACAAGGTCTCGCCAAGTTGCTCGGCTGGGTCTCGAACCCACGGGCTCAGGCAATCCACTCGCCTCAGCCTCCAGGCTGAGCTACCGAGCCTGGCCATGAAATAGACTTTAATCAATTACTAATAAATGACATTTTTGGTCAAGATATTATATGCGTAATTAAGAGAAGAACTGAGTTGTTATAATTAAAGCAAGCACAAAGGTAGACACTAGAAGGTAATTCTGATATATGTTGACACTTTGGTTGCAGGGGTGGGATATATTCAGCTTCTTACAAAGTAAAAATGTTAACTAAAGCTAATGCCTCTCTTGAGATAATATTTGTAGTATATGTGGATATGATTGGCTTGCTGCTTCTTGTGTTACAGAAGCACATAATTATCAGCCTAATTATTTTTTTCTTATTCCAGAGGAAGTTTGCTAACTAGAAGTCTAGCAGAAATTGTGAAGAAGGATGACTTTGTTCTTGATTCAGAGTATCTTGTCACATTACTGGTGGTAGTTCCCAAGTACGTCTTTCTATTACAGCTTTTACTAGTAAAAATAGAAGAAAAATGTTAGTATCTAGTGTTGTAATTTGAAGTTTTCCATTAAATCCAAGTGTAAAAGGAATGTGGCCTTGCTATTCATTCTGTCAACCACCATTTACTCATGTGGCACATAAAGTAGAATTTATATCATAGCCACGGAGACATCAGTAAAAAATTGAGATTTCAAATCAAACTTAACAGTTTGGTAGAGTTGCTAAAGTTCTATAAGAAGCCAAGAATGGATTAGGTCAGGAGTTAGCACGTTTTTTTTTCCCCGTAAAGGGCCAGATAGTAAGGATGTATGCTCTGGGGTGGTGTGTGATGTCTGACACAGCTGCTCAACAAGTGTCAGCTTTGTAGGTTTAATTGAAGCTGCCATGAACAATATGTAAATAATAGATGTGACTGTGTTTCAGTAAAACTTTATTTACAAAAATAGGTTCGGCTTTGGGCATAGTTTGCTGATGCCTGGATTAGATAACCCTTTGAACTTTTCTTTAGATTAGACCTTCTGTGTTATTTAATATTTGATCATAGTTAATCTTGATAAAATGAAACCTTTGGACACTTTGAAGTTTAGAATTGTGTGTGTGTGTTACACACACACACACACACACACACACACACACACACACGCAATTAATGGTTTCATTTCTGACTTACACTGAAGTTTTGCCACCAGGAAATCTTTGGGAACCCAAACTGAGGTGGAAGATTTGGGTCCTTTTCAGAGCATCATTGCATGAAGGCTTCCTTACTGTGCTCTGCATTTTTATCTGGTGGATCCTGGGAACACTGGAAAGTGAGGCCCCTGGACAAGGGAGGAAAAGCACCTCCATGGAATGCTATCTGACTTGTGCAATTTTCCCCTTTGCTGCAATCTGCAGGTTCTTGAATCTATCTTTACACATGGACTTAGAACTAAGAGTTTGGCTCCAAAACTTTTATGTCATGTTTTAGTTACATTCTACTCCCCATTGTACTGGAACACTGATTATATATAATAAATTTTTGTGTATCTGTGCTTTTATACTGCATAGGAAAGTAACCTTTGCCCAGATAAAAGATGTGTTTCATTCACCCTTTATTTAAAACTTGTGTTCAAAACCAGAAATTTTCGTAGTATTCTGTACCCTGTAATTGAAACGTAGGACCCAGAGTATCTTACATAACGAATTATTCTCTGTCCGGGCCTACAAACACTATAACTCTTTATTTTAAATCTAAAACGTGGTTGTCATTCACCAGCCCCCAGAAGCCAGTGGCCTCTGGAGAGGGTTGTTGCACAATGTTTTGTGGCAACATAGTTTACTGTCACTTAATTGACTCATTACTTCCTGGTACTCTGTGTGTTCTGTAAATACGATTTTATTCAGCCCTTCATAATGACCATTGAATAGAAATGATAGTGATTTCAGCATGGCCTTTTTCTTTTCTTTGATGAGGCATAACACACCCCAGCCGTCCAGATTGGAAATGATTTGGAGTCTATGTGGTGCTTTTCTTCCTTCCCATGAGTAGCTTTTGCAAAGTGACTGGACAGAGGGTGGTGATCTGTATTTCCTGCATTACTCAATATATCTGAAATTTATTCCCAGTAGGAACCCTGACATTTTTAAAAAACAATAGATTTGAGATATACTTAACTGTATCCAGGGTACCTATTTGTCTCATAATTTTTTCTCTTCCTGGGTATGGCAAGAAGTAGAACTTGTATTTCTTTTCCAAGAAGTAGGATTTGTATTTCTTATTGTACCTCTTCTTCAGGTTAAACCACAACGACTGGATTAAGCAGTATGAAACACTAGCTGAAATGGTTGTTCCAAGGTCTAGCAAGTAAGTAGTAGTCTTTGTAAAACTGTTTTTTTTCCTAGAATTCCTTGTATAGTTTGGATGTTGCTGTCTTACCTTTGTGATATGTTTACACAATCACAAAATACTACTTTCACCTTGTGACTTCTACTAAACTCTAGTTATTCAGTTGTAGGCCTAGAAAGGATTTGGCACAGCCTTTTTTATAGACATAGAAGTTTGAGACCAGCAAGGTGGAGGAGTTTGCCCAGAGTCACACATGCCTTCGTGGCAGGGCTAGAACGAGAACCCAGGTCTCTGGTGTGATCCTTTTTCTGCTGCACTGTGCTGCCTTCTGAAAATTTTTAGTTCACTGTTTATTGCATGTCTACCTTGTATCTATAATTCTTCATTTTACCTGGCAAAGGAAGTGTATCAGAATGCTAGACTGCTTATTGGTCTCCAAATGTTTACCATCACTTTGAGCATAGATTAGATTTAATCTATACATGCCTTTTAAAAAAATAAGCACTTCTTAAATGTATACATTTAACATACATTGTTTAATTTTATGAATACAGCAGTTCTGTAAAGCATTATAATTTTCATTCTTATTCCCATAGAAGAGGAAGTCAGAATGCCTAAATAGTCGCCTAAGGCATATGACAGTTAGGGCTAGAGTTCCAGTCTCCACTCCAGGTCCTGTCCCCTTTTAGC
Source organism: Cephalopachus bancanus (assembly GCA_027257055.1). NCBI lineage: Eukaryota > Metazoa > Chordata > Mammalia > Primates > Tarsiidae > Cephalopachus > Cephalopachus bancanus. The sequence goes on from JAPVLO010000146.1 coordinate 499,779, forward strand.
GCTATTTCATGTCTCTTATTTTCTGTGTTCTGCCATTGCCACACTGGATGTCCTTTGAGAAAACATGAGTACAGCATGACTACACCCCAAAGGACTCTTTTGTCTGTATATGCCTCAAGAGGAGGAGCCCTGGCAAAGCAAGGCAGAGGAGATAGTAAAGAAGTGAAAATAGGAAGGTCAGGCCCATGAACTATTTTCTTTTCCAGTTTCATTGTGTCATATGGGAGGTAGCTTAGTATAATGGAAAGAATTCTGGACCCAGGGATCAGAGTTCTATTGCTGGTTCTGCCACCAACTTGCAGTGTGACCTGGGGTAAGTCTTTTAACTTCTCTGGGCCTCATTTTCTTTGTCTTTAAAATGAGCATAGCACCTTCTCTGTATATGTTATGAAACTTTTTTTTTAAAAGCCGGATTTATTAAGAGGACAGAAAAGCTCCCACAGTGGGAGGGGACCCAAAGGGGTTGCCCAATGAAACTATTTTAAGGCTTGATAGAGCATACAAAACACAGGTAGTATTGTAGTTTCACAGATGTTGATCTTCAGAGAACTAAGCCACAAACCTGTGCTTATCATAGGTTTTTTGTTTGTTTTCTGCTTGTTTGGGGGGATACCTTCCATGCAAACCAGGCTTTCACATGGTAAACTGGAGACTACAGTTGTGTCTTGATAGACTTTTTCACTTAGGCTGCTTGTCCTGACAGATACACCTTCTTATCTGTAGGGCATTAAAGCTGTAGAAGGTGACTTTTTGTCGAGGAGGCAGGTGGAGGAAGAGGGTGAGGACCTGGTCAACATAGAATGTCCTCCAAACGTGGACGTACCCAAGGCCAGATTTCCAGGGGGCTGGAGGGTAGACCAGTTAAGTAGGCCCAGATTTATTCCAAAAAGAAGGACCTTAAAACTGTTACTTCCGGGATTTAAATCATTTGGCAATCACATTAGTAGTTTCAAGGGAAAATGTCTGGCAGGAAGTTTAATGAAAGCAGTACTTGTCTTCTAATTGACCCTGCATGCACACTAACCTCTTGAGAGTCCCCAGCCCTTCGTCACTCAGGGACGACATCTGTTCTCTCCATTTCTGAGTTCAGTTGCATTTAGATCTCTGACCAAAAACTTACCTTTTTAAATTTGGCCCTAGGAACACAGCACTAGCTCAAATAGCACCATGAAGACCATGTATGGTTCATGTGGGGCAAACAAGCTTTTGTGGGTTAGTCTGGAATTTTGCCTACCATTTAGGAAAGATCTCTCGGACTTGATGCTGAAGTTTTTTTGCTTATAATAACCAACATTTTTGAGTAATTACTGTGTGCTCATCATCGCTGTCAGAGCTTTATGCAAGTTAAGTCAATTATGGGTAGTAGCACTTTCACATATTAATTTTTTTGTGGTACTTGGGTGATTGATCACTCTTGGGAGCAGGGAAGATGAAAGTGGAATTTTGAAGTTGAAGAACAGATTGAAAAACACCGTTCTCAGTTCTGAAAGAAATAACTTTTGAAGTGCACAAAATCTAGGTATTTGCTAAATAGTCTACATAAGTCTTGAAAGGTTGGACAGTTTGGAATGCTGCTGTCACGTGTGGCTACATGCAGGAATGTGTGTAACTAGAGTTCCAGCGAAGCCAAGGAGCCTAGCCAGAGGTGCAGGAAAAAAGATACTAGCCACTGGACAGGAGCATTCCTCTTGTGTTTTGGAGCAGGGGTTTGAAAAGAAAGGCAGGGAAGAAGCAGGTGGATTGATTATGGAGCAGGGGGGATGGCATGGCCACATCTCGGGAGAGAGGTGAGAAAGCAAAAGTGTAGTAGAGCTCATGGGTCCCTAAGAATGTCACAAAACATCTGAAAAACACAGACTAGCAATTGATGTTTAGTTTCCGCGAGGCCTGGTTATACCTGTCAGAAGATGGTGTTACTACTTCCACACACCAGTAGAACTAGTTGGAGACAATGAGTGTGGCTCATTTATTTGAACTGAGTAGGGTTGAACTAAACTGAGTTTAATTTGAGAGGTGGGTTAAACCAAACAGAGCCCCCTTGCAGGCACATTCCTGATCAGCTTCATTTCTGGGGAGAGTCCATGTTTAATTGCGAGAAGTCACTTTCTTACCCCTTTCCTCCCCTTGTGTCTTTTGTTGGTTTCCTTACCTTGGTTTCACACTCCACTTAAGGCTGCTGCTGGTTTGGCCTTGGTGTGAAATCCATGCCCATCTGGTTCTCACCTTTCTGGTGACCTCATGGTCAAATGTTGTGGCCTCTTGATTCCTGCAGGCAGCTCCCTTGCCCTCACCTTTCACCTCTGGAAAGACTCGGCCTCTGGAACATTAAATTCATCTCCGTCTTTGTCCCTCCCACCGGCTTGCTGTCTGCCCTGTTCACATCTCCCATCCCCAGCTCTTGGTGTGCATTGACTTTGTTGGTTTCCTCCAGTCTTGCTTCCTCACCCGCTGAGCATAGACCCTCTGTTATCTCTTCAGCCATTCTCTTGCCATGCCACCAGCTCTGCCCCTGGGACCTGCAAACCCACACCCCAAAGTTGTCTGTAATGCTGTCTCCTGGCTTCTGCGCCTGAGCTGCTTGAGTGAGCTGGAGACTCCGGTAGCCTGAATGTCGGCCACTCCAGACTGAGGCTGTTCTGTCTCGGGACAGTCTGTTCTCCTGTCCGCGCTGCACCATGGTGCTAACCTCACTTCGTTTTCAGACTCCTAAGTCTCCATCTGTAGCCTGCCTGGTTACAGACTCCCATTCCCACGGGGCCACTCCATGTGATGTTCCCTAGGAAACCGCCATTATCGCCCCAATCTCAGACTCAGGCTCTCTGGTTTCTTTGTAGCATGTGGCAGCAATGTCTGCCTCACGACCCACACCAGAAGTGTGCTCGTCAGTCATGTTGGACTCTTAAATTCTCCCTCATTCCCACCCCTACCTCATCTAATTAGTTGTGTTGTTTCTACCTTTTGTGGTATTTGGTTGAACCATATGAAATTGCTCTTTTGGAAGTCAAAAATTAGGTAAAAAATGGTCAAATATCCACAATTCTATGTGGCTAAGCCTACCTAAAACTTGCCCCCTGCCCTCAGTACCCGCTGCTGCTGCTGCTCCAGCCTAGACCCCGTTGGCTCTGCCTGGACTGTTGCAGTTGCCCTCAGCTGGTCTTTTCTCCGGTGTTTCCCCCTTCATCAGTCCTTTCATCACTGCCATTTTCGTCTTTGTGACATGCACACCTGTGTGTTGCTGCCCTGTTTAAACCTGTTTGTTCCTCGCCAGTTTCACTATACGTGCACCCCTCCCTGTACCCTGTGTCCCTGCTACACTTACCTCTGGCAGTTCCTCGATGCACATGCTCATCTGCCCTGCGCTCCTTTGCATATGGGGTTCTGCCTGGAATGTTCTTTGCTCTTTTGCCAAATTTTCAGACTTCCACTCAGCCTGACCTCTTTTGTGAAACTCTTTTGAATCCCTCAGATAGTTCCTCATTCCCCAGTATATCGTGTGCTTCTTGTGTTTCAGCGCTTGCAGCTCTGTCATACTACCTGTTTATATCTGTTTTCTCTCCTAGACCCGCACCCGAGCTCAGGAAATGATGTCTTCAGTTTATTCCTAATATCTAGCAGGTGCTTGGCACATTATAGTCTCAGTACATGATAAATAACTAAAAGTCCATTGTTAGCAGGACACATGGTTTATTTTTTATACGATTTTAAGAAGTACATTTCCTGGGGGAGGAAATGAAAGCAAGTGGCTTTTATGTTTTCTTAATAAGGTGGCATGGTAGGATTTAGCTATAAAACAAGACTGGGTTTTTATCGTGGCTTCTTTCACCATCAGGATTTGAGTAAGCTGTACAACTTTACCATGCCCAAGGTCACTCCACGGTAGGTAGGAACCTGCCTAATAGACAACCTGCTCGTGGACACAGGGCCATGTCAAACGTCTGATACTTTTGAAAGGGCCCTCAAAGCAGCAAAGTGCTGTATATGTTTAAAAGACTAATATGGTAATAGTGGAATATTGTCTGTGGCTCTGAAAGAACCCGTCAAGTTAGATTTGAGTGTGTTTTGATGTCAAGCAGTTTCCACATCACTGAGTCAGTCTTGATAAACCAAAAGATCATTCATTAAAAGTTTTTTATCAGCTGGGCTCGGTGGCTCAGCCTGTAATCCCAGCACTTTGGAAGGCTGAGGTGAGTGGATTGCCTGAGCCCACGGGTTCAAGACCCACCTGGGCAACTTGGTGAGACCTCATCTCTACAATAAAATAAAATAAAAAATTAGCCGGGTGAGGTAGCGTGCGCCTGTAGTTCCAGCTACTTGGAAGGCTGAGGCGGAAGGATTGCTGGAGCCCCGCAGGTCAAGGCTGCAGTGGCTGGAAGTGGCCACTGCACTCCAGTCTGAGTGACAGAGTGAGACTCCAACTCAAAAAAAAAAAATTTTTTTTATCAAGTTCTGCTTACTTGGTAGCAGCCCTGCTGTGGATTTGATAGGCACTAGGAACAAAAACTAAGGAGAGTGGTTTTGAGCTGACACAATTTAAAAGGAGGTTTAAATGCTCTAAATCCAGAGCATTTTCTCTGGATTCAGTTTTCTCTGCAGTCAGCGATAACAGTGGTCAGTACTCCAAAAGATGTCTGCTGATCATACATTGGGGACCAGGAGCCAGGGTAGATTCGGTGCTTAAAGCTATTCTTCAATTAAGCATCTTAGCTGCCTCCTGAATTTACTTGGTTAACCAGGTGGTTCTTAGGCTTCAGGAAAACTCCACTTGCTTTTTAAAAACTGTGTAATACAGTATCTTCAAACTCTGTAAGTACCCCTCAGTTTTGCAAAACTTACCATTTTTTTTCTGGTTTCAGCAGTACCACATTGTAAATAAAAACTAAACATTAAAAAAAAAAAAGGTCAGTCATGGAGATTTACACCTGTAATCCTAGCACTTTGAGAGGCCGAGACAGGAGGATTACTTGAGCCCAGGAGTTCAAGACCAGCCTAGGCAACAAAGCAAGACCTTGTCTCTACAAAAAAAACTTAAAAAATTAGCTGACTGTAGAGATGCATGCCCGAAATCCCAGCTAATTGGGAGGCTAAGGCAGAAGAATTGTCTGAGCCCAGGAATTTGTGGCTGTGGTGAGCTGTGATCATGCTACTGCACTCCAGCCTGGGTGACAGAGTTAGACCCAACTCAAAAAACAAAACAGACCTACAAAACACTAGCAAAGCAGCACAAAGAAACTTCTGGTAGTGATGGGTTTGTTTATCGCCTTGATTGTGGTGATGGTTTCGTGGATGTGTACATATGTCCAGTCTTCGGATTGTGTATATTAAATATGTACAGTTCATTGTATATCATTTATATCTCAATAAAGCTGTTTAAAAAACACAAATGAAACATTAGAAGACTCCCGATATATGACAGACAGAAAGGAGAAGAGACCCCTACCCCTTAGTAATATCCCCCGCCCCGACATCATCACTATGAGGCAGTCAGGTGTGCAGCCTCGTAGCCCTGATCTAAGGGATTCTGTACATGGCGAGCTACAGGTAAATCTTGAAAGCAAGTTAGACCCATTCTATACAGGAGCTAGACAGTTGACCTTTCCAAACAGTGGGCTTCTCCCTAAGGCATTACACATTCACATTTAACCGTTAACATCTCCTGGCAGTTGTATCTGGAAAGGTCTTTCCATGATGTCCATGGAGCTGTGTCTGAATGGAAGTTCTGACCTCACTGGACTCTTCTAAAGCCTAAAATGGAGCTATGAGATGTGTACAGGTGCATTGTTCAGAGGTTACTTAGACAGTTGTGTTGGGCGTGATGGGAGAAAAAGAAAGGTGCTGGTGATGCAGAGAGACTGGGGCTGGGCCTCAGTGGTACTGGTCTGGCCTTGTCTGGAGAGAGGAAAGGAGAATTAGGCTTCCAAAAAAGAAGAGCATGCATAGTAAAGAAACACCGGGAACTAAATGGCCTGGCACTGATACAGATTGAAAAGTATAATTCAGCCGGGCACAGTGGCTCACATTTGTAATCCCAGCACTTTGGGAGACCAAGGTGGGAGGATTGCTTGAGCTCAGTAGTTCGAGACCAGCCTAGGCAACATAGTGAGATTTCATCTCTACAGAAAATTAAAAAATTAGGTATGGTGCACACCTGTAGTCCCAGCTACTTGGGAGGCTGAGCCCGGGAGGTCAAGTCTGCAGTGAACTGTGATTGTGCCACTGCACTCCAGCCTGGGCAACAGAGTGAGACTCTGACTCAAAAAAAGAAAGAAATTAAAGTGTGGTTCAGATGTTTCACTTGAGTTACTATCTGGTTTTGTTGGTTAGTATGAAATAAATGTAATATAGGGTGTTAAGGCATCGTAAACAAAAGGCATCATAACCATGGAGTGTTTGAGGTAACAAAGGTGAGGGAGGTGATTTGGGAAGGAGCATTATACCCTCCTGTTTCTTCTCTTCCTCCTGCTTCTGAATTCTGCCTTTAGTAGGAAAGAAAGCAATAAGTGTAACTCTTTGACTAGACCTTTTCTTTTTTCCTTAGTGTTCTTTCAGAGGACCAAGACAGTTACCTTTGTAATGTCACCTTGTTCAGGAAGGCAGTTGATGACTTCAGACACAAAGCAAGGGAAAACAAGTAAGATTATTATTTTTTGTTTATTTAACTTGTTAAATGAGCTGTATACAGTGTGAACAATTTTTGTTTTTTCCCCAAATTTAGATTCATTGTTCGTGACTTCCAGTATAATGAAGAAGAAATGAAAGCAGACAAAGAAGAAATGAACAGGCTTTCACTGACAAGAAGAAACAGTTTGTATGTGTTTCTGATATTTATTATTAACAGTGTTCGGCAGAAGAAAAGTAGTTTCGCTTTTTCTTTGATTTAAAAGAAAGCAAAACTTCTCTGATTTTGCTTTTAAGACACTTTATTTTAGTGACTTTTTTCTGTTAAATAATCAGAATGAGTTTCCTGTAAGGCTTTGTATTGAATTTATGAAGTTATCTTAAAACACACCTAAAAATTCATATCAGAAATTAATTTTAAATACAGTATTTTTGTTAATGTCCTCATAGTGAAAGGTAATTTTAGTTGAGTAATAAAGTTCTCTTTTCAGTAAGAATTTTCATTTTCTTTGGCAGATTTTTTTTCAGTGCTTCAATCATTTATTGAAGCACTTTGTATTTAAACTGTGGAGGAGTTGGTATGTTCTAGGCCTAAAGGGAAGCAGGGATGGAGTTGTGAAAGTGAGGTAGTCAACTTCTCTGCCATCCTCAAGGGTAGGATCGTTGTGGAGACTGAAAGCTTGTATGGAATGGGGAATGTGACATGTGAAATGAATTCTCATAATGTGATGGGAAATAAATGCGAATTCCAATGAAAATTAGTTGCTTGGGAATACCCAAAACCCTTTGAAAGAACAGATATTTTGACCAGGGATTGTCACTGTTTATCCTTTTTGCTTAAATTAATTGGTCAGAACCACAAGCCCACTAATGTTATCCAAGTAAGCATTAGCTGAATTGATTCCGTATGTCTCTCAAGGATGGAGAGGAAGTATTATTTGAAATCTGTTTCTTTAAAGAGGAATTTGATCCTCTTTGAACTAAATACTTTAAGTTCAAAAAGAACTTATACTACTTAATTTAGAACGTGAAGAGGTTTTAGAGACCTAGATCAACTCCCTTATTTTACAGATGAGAAAACTAAGAGCTATGACTGTTAAGTGACTTACCTGCATAACTGTTTATCTTTGTTCCTGAGTAGTTATATGTTGAATTTTATTTTAAATGTATTACATGCTTCAGAGTGTTGTGTAGTAAACTCATATTTTTAGATTTTGACTTTCAAGCCTAGAGAACCCCTATTTTTTTTATAAGTTTAAACTTTCATTAAAATGTGCGCCTTTTTTCTATATTAGGGAATTGGTTCAATGCATGTTAGCTTCTGTTGAGGTTACCTAATTGTGCTTTTTAGCCTAATTTAAGATCAGGTAGCCAAGATAATGAGAATAATACTTGAAACATTTTCAAAGTGAATTTTGTGACTTAATTCTTCTATAGATTCTAATATACAGACACTTCTTTAAAAATATTTGGTCTGTCTAATTGCTATTTCTAAGACCATATTTGTGGTAATTTTTTTTTCTTTATAGGGACCACTTGTGCGGTGGCTGAAAGTGAATTTCAGTGAGGCATTTATTGCATGGATTCACGTGAAAGCATTAAGGGTTTTTGTTGAGTCTGTTTTAAGGTAAAGAAAGTTAATTTAAAAACTTGAAACTGAATAATTCATAGATTCCTTTCATTGGACCTCTTTATTATAATAGTCCAGCAATATGAAATTGATTTGGAGAAACCAAAGGGCCAACCATGAGGCAGAGATTGTCAGTATCACACAGCTTAGAAAGTGCGTGTTAGTCTTGTTCTTAAACACCAGGTTTAGAAAAAAGAGGCCCATCTGCTGTACTCGCAGGTTCTTGAGTGAAAAGTAGATTATGGCTGGACCTGGTGCCTCAGCCTGTATCCCAGCACTTTGGGAGGCCGAGGCGAGTGGATTGCCTGAGCCGTGGGTTTGAGACCCACCTGGGCAACTTGGCGAGACCTCATCTCTACAATAAATCAAAAATTAGCCAGGTGTGGTAGTGTGCGCCTGTAGTTCCGGCTACTTGGAAGGCTGAGGCGGAAGGATCACTGGAGCCCAGCAGGTCGAAGCTGCGGTGGCCGGGAGCATACCACTGCATTCTAGTCTGGGCGACAGAGTGAGACTCCAGCTAAAAAAAAAAAAAGTACATTATGAAATATTAACCACTGTTTATTTAAAAGGAAGATCTTTCATATATTTTACATGTAGTTTGGTACACATGTACTAATGACTCATTGAAATCATTTCATACTAACCTAAAATATTTTAATACTTGGAGATACTTAAAATCTCAGCCATCTGTGGTCTTCTGGGTACATGGCCATACTAGAAATAGTTAAAACAAGACCAGCATATATGCAGCCATGCTCACTATTTTTAATTTCTTCAAATTTTCAAAGTAGTTGTGGATAATCTCATGTTGTTTATTAACCTAAAAGCATCTGCTAACCTTGCATATTGTCATTACTTCCTGAGGATATTCGTAGATTACCTTTAAAAATGAATAGTAATTAAAGTAATTGTTAGTAACTGGCTCATTTTAAAGAGAGATTTCTAGTGGACAGTGAGGACCAAAGAAGGTTTATGTTTCCATGTATATTAGTTGAACTTGTAAAGGTAGCCATTGAAATGAGACACCATCTCCCCATAAGCTATGTTGAAAGAGTATGAAAGTATTTGCTTTTACAAAAAAGGAAATCTCTTCATGTACTTGCTTGTGTTGCCTACTGTATTTCTGCTTCTCTATAAGGTATGGTTTGCCAGTGAATTTCCAAGCAATGCTACTTCAGCCCAATAAGAAAACAATGAAGAAACTGAGAGAAGTATTACATGAATTGTATAAACATCTAGACAGCAGTGCAGCCGCTATTATTGATGTAAGTACTCATTAGATAGCCTGGTAGGGTAGGAACTGGAGTGAATTTCTGGGGAAAAAAAAGATTGGAAAAAGACAGAAAAGGGATAGTAAAAATTATAATAATCCTTTTTTACTTTGAGATTCTCAATTTGTTAGATAAATGTGGCAAGTAATTTACCCTGTTTTCCACTAAGTATAGCTGCGTTTTGCTTCTTGGTGTTTGTAAAAGCTAGTCATTATCTTGCTGTTTGTCAGATGTTTATAGCTGCAGAAATACAGAAACCGGTGACACTACTTGTTTACAAAACCTGTAAATTGCAGAGGAAGAAAATAAATAATTATTTTATCTCGTAGAAGTGACATAGAAAACCGATGAGCATTTAAAAACAACTGTCATTTTTCTAAATTGGTATAGCTGGGATGATGGCATATGCCTGTAGTTCCAGCTACTCAGAAGGCAAAGCAGGAAAATTGTATGAGGCCAGGAGTTCAAGACCAGCCTTGGTAACGTAGTGAGAACCCCCATCTCAGAAAAATTTAAAAAAAGACAAATGTATTAAATGGTGTGTGTTTATCTGTTCTTTTTGTGTTTTTGAGCTGGAGTCTCACTCTTCTCACTCTGTCATCCAGGCTAGAGTTCACTCTCGTGGCTAACTGCAGCCTCAAGCTCCTGGGCTCAGCTGATCCTTCCACCTCCCAAGTAACTGGGACTACAGGTGTGTGCCACCACACCTGGCTAAATTTTTAATTAATTTTTTTTTGTAGAGACGAGGTTTTGCTGTGTTGCCCAGACTGATCTTAAACTCCTGGGCTCAAGCTTTTCACCCGCCTTGGACTCCCATAGTACTGGGACTACAGGTGTGAGTCACCACATCCAGCCCCAAGTATGATTTTAAAAATAACTTATTATATATGCATGTCATAAGAATTTACTGGCAAGAAATTATATATCAAATAGACCTCTTATTTGAGGCACAAATCCATGAAAATGTATCAAGTCATTTCCTGCTTTGAGCAGTGATCATCGTGATCATGCCACTGTACTACAGCCTGGGCGACAGAGTGAGGCCCTTATTCAAAAAAGGTAAAATAAAATCATACTTGGTTTACTTTTATTAAATTTTTTATAAGCCTTGTATCACATAAACTTAATATTCCAACCCCAAGATTAAAAAGTAATGTTTTGCAGTATACCTAATAAAGGATGGTAGATCATGGTCCAAACACATACAGGCTTTGGAGTCAGAGTGTTTGAACCTTGAACCTGGCTTTACTACTCCCTGCCTGTGTTTCCTGGGGCAAGTCAGCTTTTCAGTGGCTATCTCCACATTTGCAAAATGGAGATAATGTCTGACTCTGATTTCATTAGCATAAGTGCTTATATTTAGCCCAGAGTAGGTGTTCGATACAAAGGTAAATGGTAATTATTTTTCTTCTTTTTTTGAATTCTGTTCACAGTTGAATACTTGTCTGTTTTTCCATAGGCCCCTATGGATATCCCAGGTTTAAACCTGAGCCAACAGGAATACTACCCCTATGTGTATTACAAGATTGACTGCAACCTGCTGGAATTCAAGTAAAGCTGAGCTGCTCCCCAGACAGTCGTGTCCTTGTGTTGGTGTCTGCCACGGTGCGGGCAGCAGCCCGGTAGTCCTTTCGCCTCTGCACTAGCCCTGCCTGCTCTTGCCCCTCTCCTAGGTGAATTCTCCCATAGTAGTCCATAGTTCAACTGTTTCTTTTTAAAGGAAAATATATATATTGTTTCTTTTTATTGATCAGGTCTGTATATGTGTACTAAAGAATCAGAGTTTATTTATAAACAGAATAGTTTATTTAAAGAGAAGGTCTTTCCTTATTGATACCGTGGTATGCATTAATTTCATTTGTTACTATTGTGCACAAAAGCCTTGTTTACAAGGGAATGGTGTAGACATTTATACCATTTTGTTCACTGTATTTAGAAGACATAACTGTTTAATAGTTACTGAATTGTGATGTAAAGAAATGTGACAATATTCAGGTATGGGCTTTCTGAATGTTTCAAATTACAATCTATGAGCACTGTCGACACCCACAGGAGAGAATAAAATAACCTGTGCAAAGGTGTATTGTGGTGTGTATAACTTCAGAAGATCATGGTTCAATTCGAGGGTTTGATAAATTATGTCATAGCCAACTTGCTATGTGACTTTCAGAATTTTTTTATATGCTGAGGTGTGACCATTTGTGTCATTTGACTCTTGTATGATTTAATTGTGCCAAATTTGGGTCAGAGCACAAATTTGAAGATTATTTTTCAACATGTGATGGCTGCTTACATTTGAACACTAGACTTATAGTTCTCTCGGACAATGAAGAAGTAGGGCTAGTTGTGAATAAAGTTGAGCAAAACTGCAGCCTTAGTCGTTTGTTTTGTCTAAATCTTTATTTTCATGTTTTATTTTAAGATCTATAATTATAAAAGCCTTCCTTTTGACATTTATGTCACTTATGGCCTAGTCTGAAAGTAGAGACATTGTTAACCTGTAAAATCTGAAACGAGTGACTCAGTTGAGCATCGTGAGAAACGACCTTGTGGCAGTGCTGCCCGTCTGTGCGTGCAGAGGGAGAGGGAGGTTGGCGTTTGATTTTAGGGGTATGTCCAAGCTACTGTATTCCCTTGGCAAAATTAGCCTCTAACATTCTTTTTATCTCAATATCTTATATTATTACTTCATAAATAATTATTAACGTGAGACAAATACAGACATTCACAAAGTAGAACATGGGAAGCTCCCTGCCCCCATTTCTAACTCCCAAGGAGAGTTAATGTATTCTTCCAAGCTCTTTTCTATGTTTCTACAACATACGTATCACATACACACAGTTTATTTTTAATAAAAATGGGATCCCACTACACACATTGTCACTTGCTTTTTTTTTGCTTAATGGTATATCAAGGTATCTGTACATGTCAGCGTAGACAGAGCTCCCTCAGTCTTTAACCAGCTGCCTTGTGTTCCACCATGTGTCTGTGCCATAACGTATGTGGCCAACCGCGTGTTTTTGCGTTTTGCTCTTAACAAATGCTGCAGTAAGCATCCTTGCACAGACCTCTTATGTACTTCTAGCATATCTGTAAGAGAGATCCTAGCAGTGAAATGTGTAGGGCTACAGGGTATGTATATTTAAAACATTGACACTCACTGCCAAGTTATCTGTCAGAGTTCTAAATTCAAGACATGTTTTGAATGTAGATTTCAGTTTTTCTTTGGGCATGCGGAAGCTGTGAAATGTCTGTGAAAATTCTGGGCTTTTTTGTCTGTGAAGAGTCTATCTTGTTTTGCAATAGTCCTTTGGGTCTTGGTATCTGTAAAATGGGGATAATCTGTCATAGGGGAATGTGTTTTGACAATTAATGATTGACAGGTCCGCACAGTGACTTTTTAACTTGCCACTGACTCACCAGTCCCTAATGACTTTAAGTTTTATCTAGACTTTAATACTGTTCTTATGAGGGGAGCCAGGGGCCATGTCAAGTGTGCAATTCCAGCACAAGTTTGAAACTGTGGAACTTTCTCGAATTTCCTCCGGGGACGCACTCTAGCAGAGTCTGAGAGTGATCTGGCGTCAGACCCCAGCTCTGCTACCACGAGCTCTGTGATCCGTGTTCCAGTCGCTCCCCTATAAAATGGGCATAATTTGAGTGCCCCTCTCATTAGGATTTGGGAGGAGTCAGTGAGGCCTGGTATGCACAAGACATGCAGAGAGCAGTGCCTGGTGAGATGCTGGCACATGGCCTGAGTCCTGGAGGAGTGCAAGGGGTGCCTTTTCATGGTGTTTAATTTGGGAAGTTTGAGGTCCCTGTCACAGCGGAGTCTGGAGGTTAGAAGGAAGTAATTGTGTGTAGGAGGCTGAATAATTGTGTCTGTAACGTGACATTAAAGTAACTGGGGTGTCATTGAGCTTCCGCCTGTGCTGGGCTTGAATGTCGATGGCAGCCACCATTCCCAGGAATGGGCTGCTCCTGTGCACCTGCCTTTCTGAGGCGCATGCTGCTTCTCCAGGACGGAGCGCAGGTGACTTGGAGATTCATTAGACATTCCTCGAGCGTCTGTTAGGACCTTTTTGTTACGTCAGCCTTTCCTATGGTGTGCGTGACAGGAGGGCTGGCAGTCCCCATTTTCATGTGAAAACTTAGGCTCAAAGAGTGTTTTCTTTGTTACGTCACAAATTTTGAGTCAGTCAGAATTTGAACCCAAGATTTCTGATGGCTGGGTACCCTGCCTCCGCCCTCCACTGGGGACCCGTGAGTGAGCCCCACACATTCCTTAGCCTTGGTTCAGAGAGACAGTGATAGAGAAAGGTGTTAGGTGTGACAATCAGATATTGTGCTGGTGTTTGGCAGAAACCCATGGTGATGCACCTAGTTGTTTGCATGCTCACTTCAGAAGCTTACTTTATTTGACCCGGGAGATTTTTCCACCTCTGATGCCACCCTGCCGAAGTTGCTCTTAAGGAGAAGCTCTTTGCGAAACATATTCCACAAGCTTTTTGAATGAGTGCGTATCACATAGTCCTTTCAATACTTTGTACACAACAAATACTCAGCGAATGTGAACTTTTATTTGCTCTCACTTCAAAATTAAATAGTCCCAAATGTTGGAAATAAATACATTGATCTAGAGATGAGGTTTCTCTCCTTCATTCTAACTGCCTTTTCATTTTAAGAAGAAATTAATGTATACGCAAGGTTAAAAACTACATATGCAAATATTACAGAACAGCTTTTAATGAAAAGCTTGCCTGCCTTTAGAAAAAAAAATGTGATTATCATCTTCACTTAATGTCAGTAAAAGATGGTGTGTCCTAGAAGGTCTGTTACAGCATTATGTTCTACAGGAAACACAGTGAAAACTTGCCTAATTTAGTACTTGTCACTAAATCGAAGCTGACCCACTTCAGTAATGTGAACTTATTCATGGTCTTTGTTCTTCTGGCATAGCTAGCTTTCGGTTCTCTAGTTAATATATGAATGTAATTCTTGCTTTCTAAAAAAAGGAATATGGCAATATGGTACATCCGATCCGTTTTATTCCTCAGTGGATTTACCCTTAGGATATTTTTAGACTGAGTCCCATGACTTGTGAGCGAAAAAAGGAACAGGGTAAAACCATGGGAGTCATGAACAGTAAGAGATTATCTCCTGAAACTGTCTGCAGAAGAAGATAAAAGTGAGGAGAAACAGTGTATTCCTCACACCAGGAATGATCAAGATAATGCCAGAAGAAAACAGCAGTAAAACAAATCAGAAAGTAAGACGACAAACACAAAGGGCCTTCATTGCCTGGCAGTTGCTCAACACCGAAACTTTATTATATGCAGGGGTGCTTCTCACTTGAGCTTAATGAAAATGCAAACTCACTACCAAACTCCACAGAGATGTGGCTCATGGTCTTGAACAGATCTAAGGAATAATTTTCATTTTAAACAAACACCCCGGAGAATCAGAGGCTAAGGGGTGAGTTCATTCCAATCTGGGGCTACCTTTTAAGAATTCTTCTGACCCCCCAGATGGGACATTGACTCAGAATGTTCCATCTTGAGGGCTCATTCACTATTTCACAGAGACCACACTAGAATCATTAGAATCAGCTTTTCTTACTGTCATCTGAAGAAACATTTTATATCATTAATCAGTAGAACCAGAGAGTTCTGTCTCTGCAGAAACTGATCGATGAAGATGTCCTTTATCTTTGCAAGGCCATAGCATATCAAGCAGAAAATTGCAAACCTGTCCCAAATGTTCAAGGTCACATTTTTGTTTTTTTAATCGAGAACCAACTCTGGGCATGATTTATCACTGCTTGTAAAGTGTAAAGAAACAACCCAAACTCTGATCTTCAAAGGATGGTTTGTATGAGGAAACAAAAGATATCAAGATTAATATGAAAAAAGTTGGAGGCAACGAAGGTTATTATTGATGTCAAAGAAAGGAATAAACCGTATGTACAATACTACCTTGAACTTGAAAGTAGGTTTTTTTTTTTAACCAGAAAATAAACAGAAATCATTCAGAATATCAGATCCCAAGAGCAACTTTCATATTTTGCTGTTTACTGGTATGTGGCCGACTCACACCATGTAGTCCCATGGCAATCATCCTTAATTACCTTTTTCACCGACGCTGCTTGCCATATTTTATACTTGACTATTTAGGTACATATATGACCTGATTCTCAGAGTACTTTATAGGTCAGTACAAGTTTCATGCATTGTTAGAAACATAAAGTCACTTGTTTTTTTTTAAACATATGAAGTGTAACTACAGAGGTACTGTGTTTCACCACAAGAGGGCACTCGAACGCCACTGGAAAACAGTTTCACACCCCCGTGGCCGGTTCTGAAATGTACAGTTTTTAGAGAAGCTCACACTCGACAGCGTTCTGATTTGGTATCTTTTGTTTCAAGCTTTTAGTAGTACTATGAAGTTTCCAGAAAATGTGAGTTGACCCATGTACTCTCCAGCCTGTGTGTGTGAGTGAGACCTTTCAACAGACTGACGCCAGCGGGTGACAGTTTTCACCAAAGAGAACAGGGAAAACGGCAAAGGATGCATGTGTGTGCGTGTGCATGCACAGACATATCAGTTATTCAGCAAATGGTCATGGAGCAAGTAATGTGAGCCAGTCACTGTGTCCGGTGCTGGAGATTTAATGCTGAGCAGCTGAAAGGGCATGCATGGGCCTGCCTTCACGGGGCGTGAACCTAGTCATTGAGTAGACAAAACACAAACTTGGCAACCCCAAATCAGGAAAAGGATTTTACTGACCTGTGAACTCCAGAGTCTAAAAACATACTGACGTAAGATTATCTGTCCAGAAAAGTCAGCCCATGGTATCACTAAGTGGGTAACAGATAGACTCCTATTTTCTCAAATTTGACCCCATGGCCAGTCTGGTTTAGAGCTGTCCAGAAGAATGTTCTGGGCTGCTGGATATCCTATGCCTGTGCTAGCCAGTGTGGCATTTCCTAGCCACATGTGGCTGTAGGTGCTTGAAGTGTGGCTAGTATGACTGAGGAACTGAATCTGTCATCTTAATTAAAGCGCTACGTGTGACTGGAAGCCACTGCACTGGGCAGGCAGGTCTCATGGGTCACAGGGCAGTGATGAGCCCTCTCACTCTTGAGTTTCCAATGGCCCCGTATCCTTTGGCTTTTCTCTTTGTTTCTGTAACTGGAAGAGCCAGCCTTGCTTCTGCTTACTTGGCCCGATTTAACTTCCCCAGGAACCTGAGAAACAAGGAGAGGAAAGGCTCTCTCTGAATCCCGGTTGATGCACCTCAGATTGCTGCAGACAGCACTCTCTTTGATCACAAACGTCAGCTACACACACTTTGTGCCTTTACGTGCATGAGGGTAAACCGGTTGCGATATTGAGAGACTGAAAGCTGCTTCTGGTGGGAAATATTGAACCAGCAGAGTTGAAAACACAGCTGTGTGGTTCTAATGGGAACATAATTTCTTGTCAGTCAGTGCTCACTGAGCATCCTCTGCGTGCAGGGCATTCACCGTGCCAGGCTCTCGGAGAAGACATCAGATGCTCAGCCCACGCCGTTGAAAGACTTTATCTACCTCTGTTGATGCTGAGGAATTGAAGAGGTTCATCACATGTTGGAGCAGTGATGGCCTCACCTAAGAAGTCTAGCAAAAAAAAAGAAACAAACCCTAGCAGCTCCCAGTTGCCCTCGGAAAGAGGCAGACTGTACAGAAAAGGGGGAGCCTTCTGTCAGTGGCTTGTTTTCCAACAGACGTGTGACATGGCCCTCACCTCTCTCCAGCCCAGCGGCCCTCTGCCCGCTGGCCGGGGGAGATGGAGCTCACCTCTGCATTCTGCATCCAGGCGTGTGGAGCATTCTGGGAGTCTCCCCTGCCCCATCGTCCACTCCTGGCTCTTCCTTTGCCATGTCCTCCGGTCATATTTCTTTCTCCCGTCTATTCTGGCAGCCCCTAACCAGAGACCTTACCCCCGGTCTCTGCTCACCTTCAGGTCACCCCAGCCCTCGACAAGCTCCTCACTCACCCACAGAATAAAGCCCCTTTGTTCAAATTGGATTTTTCCCCCTCTCTTAAATTGGCTTCTCAGAGTGTTTCCTGAAAACAAAATATTGTTCACGGTTTGCTTTTTAACTTGAGGGAGCCTCTTGGAAGGAGGATCTTAGAGCAGAGATGTTTGTGAGGATGCTCTAGTGATCTACCTTTCCCTCTTGCCCCCTCTGAGCTGGCCTCAGGCGCCCACTTCACGTCTGGGTCCTTTCAGAGTGGCTCTTGGGCAGCCCAGCATCCTGGGGTCTGAACCGTGTCTTCCTCTGAAGAAGAGAGATCATTATGATAACACTATAGACTGTTGTGAAGATGAGGATGAAACCTCGGGTGCAGATTTCCTTTCTTTTTTTTTTTTTTTGAGTTGGAGTCTCACTCTGTCGCCCAGGCTGGAGTGCAGTGGCACACTCATGGCCACCGCAGCCTCGACCTGCTGGGCTCCGCGATCCTTCCGCCTCAGCCTTCCAAGTAGCCGGAACTACAGGCGCGTGCTACCACGCCCGGCTAATTTTTTGATTTATTGTAGAGATGAGGTCTCGCCACATTGCCCAGGCAGGTCTCGAACCCACGGGCTCAGGCAATCCGCTCACCTAGGCCTCCCAAAGCGCTGGGATTTTACAGGCTGAGCCACCGAGCCCGGCTAGGGTGCAGATTTCCTAGCAAGATGTGGGGTCGGGGGGTTCAACATACTAACGGCTATTCTTATTGGGTCAACCTTTTTCATACTGCTTGGTTTTTGTTGCTTTTGGGCGTCTTGCCTCATGTCATATGTGAACCGAAATCAGTTCCCTTTTAACTACATCTGCTTAGAAGGCAAATTCCCTATTACGAACCCACGAGGATCACTTGACCAGCCATTTTACTCCTAGGTATGTCCCCAAGAGAATTGAAATGACATGCCCACACAAAGGCTGGTACATGCCAGTTCCTAGCAGCATTATGTGTAATAGCCAAAGCATGGAGACAACCCAAGGGCCCATCAACTGACGGGTGAATGAATAAACCGACTGTGGGATAGCCACACAATGGAGTATTATTTAGCCATAAAAAGGAATGAAGTCCTAATCCATGTCACAACATGGGTGAACCTTGAAGACATGATGCTAAGTGAAAGAAGCCAGACACAAAAGGTCACCCATGGTTTCATTTGCAGGAAATGTCAGGAATAGGCAAGTCCATATTGGAAAAAGATGAGTGGTTGCGTGGGCGAGGGATTTGGTAGTGACTGCGAAGGGACACAGGGTTTCTTGGCTCTGGAATTAGATAATGGTGATGGTCGCACAACTTTGTTAATATATTAAAAACCACTGAATTGTGTACTTCTTAAAATTTTATATATATATTTCTTTATTTTTGAGTCAGGGTCTCACTGTGTTGCCCAGGCTGCAGAGCAGTGACACCAGCATGGCTCACTACCGCCTCAACCTCCTGGGTTCAGGCAATCCTTCTGCCTCAGCCTCCCAAGTAGCTGGGACTATAGGCACACACCACTACACCCGGCCGAATTTTTTTCTTTTGTAGAGACGGGGTCTCTTTCTGTTGCCCAGGCTGGTCTCAAAACCCCTGGGCTCGAGCAATCCTCCCACCTTGGCCTCCCAAAGTGCTGGGATTACAGGAATGAGCCACCACACCTGGCTGAATTGTGTACTTAAAGGGATGAATTTGATGATATGTTCGTTATGTCTCAATTTTTAAAACCCACCGGGGATTATGTCACATTTTTAAAAATTCTTTCAATTCTTTACTTACATGGGTACATCAATGTAGTTTTAACAAATTAATTTGCGTTCTCTTTTGTGAGAGATAGGGAACTTTGCACTCAAGGTTCCACTCTACCCAATGCTCTTGCTGTTCTTTCTGTCCATCTTCCTCGTTTTGTGTTTTCAGCGTTTGCACCCACCTCAGCTTGCAAGCCCTCCTCCACTTCGGGGCTCAGTTACAAATCTGTCCCAGGACAGCTGCATCATCACTTTAACGGCCGTCAAGTGTTCTCAGCAGTCCCTGAAGAGAGCTGGCTGAGGAGAAACTGTCCGAGACTTGGCTGGTCTGATGATTTCTGTCTGTACATTCAGAGTATGTGTCACTGACAACCTGTCCAGGCAAAAGTGCTCATTCATTTGCTCAACAACCATTTGCTGAGGGCAGAATCCCCATCCACTTAGCAAACATTTAGTACTTGCCGAATACCTGGGTGCTAGGGTAGGAGCAGTCGAAAGAGAAAAAGATCTTGTCCTCAGCTTACCGGCTCGTGGGTGACCAGGCAATAAACACATCGCAAATAAGATGGGACTTCCCCCCCTCCCCAAACTCGTGAGACGATGAGCACTGACCCGGTCTGGGAAGGGGTAGGAGGAGCTGCTTTAGAGGGGGTGGCTAGTTGTGCCCCAGAAGATGCCAGCCATGCAAAGACCTAGAGGGAGGAACCAGCTTGGAGAGGTTGAGTGACAAAGTCAGTGTGGCAGTGGCCGAGTTGAGTGAGGGGTGTGGGTGTGCAGCAGGGCCTTCCAGACCATGGTGACGAACTTAGATTTTTTTCCTAATGGGAACCCATTTTAGGGCTTATCTGCATTTTTCATGATTCACCCGGCAGGGATCTTCCACTTGTGTCTGTACCTCCAATCTCTGACGTCGTGCTTGGCACATGCGCGGTAGATGCTGGGCGCCGGCTCTCCGGCGGGTGTATTCAGCAGGTGTATCCCATATTGGGAAGTGTGCCAGGCCCTGCACCCCAAAGTTCTCCCCCCTTCTCAGACTGTGTGTTTGTGTGTGTGTGTGTGTGTGTGTGTGTGTGTGTGTGTGTGTGTGTGCGCGCGCGCGCGCGCGTGTGTGTGTTTAAGAGTTTTAAATCTGGAACTACGTATTATTAGGATGTGGAGTACAAAACAGGATTAGGTACATAAGTCACCTATGGTGCTGGTAAAGTTTGAGTCACCAAACAGTCCTCACTTCCCCTGGTTTAGGACCAGGCATCCTTTGTGTTGTTACTGCCCCCTCACCCCCACCCTTTGTGTTTTGCAAACATAGGTCATGCCCTCCTGCACATGTCCATGAAGAATTTAGGTGGAATTTAGTAATTTTTAAACTTCATTTATTTTTAAGTGTTATTACTAAATTATTTTGCAGCTGCCTTGATTTATTCAGAAACATAATCATTGCCTGTTTATAAAATTGGCTGTGGCAGGGCATGGTGACTCGTGTCTGTAATCCCAGCACTTTGGGAGGCCAAGGAGGATCACTTGAGCCCAGGAATTTGAGACCAGACTAGACAACCTCATCTGTAGTAGACAACCTCATCTTTACAAAAAAATTAAAAAATAAGCCAGGCACGGTGGTGTACACATGTAGTCCCAGCTACTCGGGAGGCTGAGGTGGAAGGATCCCTGAGCCCAGGAGGTCAAGGCTGTGGTGAGCCGTGATCATGCCACTGCATTCCAGCCTGGGTGACAGACCCTGACTCAAAAAAAAAAAAAAATTGGTTGGCATTTTAAATGAGATGTGACATGTAACTGGCTGACTCCACAGCTCTGAATCAGCCATACAATAGTCTTTGGATAATAGCCAACGGGAGGCAATGTTTTGGGGGGGCTACAGTGTGAGACACAGAGTTGTCCCATGTCACCAGCCTCTGAGCATCCTTAAACCCCACATTAGAGTTGTAAGGGGAGGCACTGTGGTTTCCTTTTCATTTTTCCAATATGCCTGTGTTTCTCCTTCCATTTCCCTCAAAAGGGAGGGTTGTCTTTTTGCTTCAAACTGTTGTAGCCTTTTGCTGGGAGACAAGAGGCCATGGTCTCCACTCAATAAAAGTGTGTCTATTATGTAAATTATTGCACCCCTAGGCCGGATACAGTGGCTCACGCCTATAATGCCAGCACTTTGGGAGGCCAGGAGTTCAAGATCAGCCCGGGCAACATGGCGAGACCTCGTCTCTACAATTTAAAAAAAGAAAAAAATTAGCCAGGCATGGTGCACACGCCTGTTAGTCCCAGCTACTCCCCAGGCTGCAGTGGAAGGATCAGTTGAGCCCAGCAGGTTGAGGCAGTGGTGACCGTGTTCGTGCCACTGCACTCCAGCCTTGGGTGACAGAGTGAGACTCTGACTCAAAATAAGAAGAAGAAGAAGAATAAAATGGGTGCTGCTCTAGTTTTTCTCCTACCTCTGTCTCCTAAGTCCTTTCGGGTATTGTTAGGGTGGCTGTCTCAGACCCCTACTGTTCTTCCAGGGGAAACATGCATCTCTGGGAGCTGTGAACACTGGAATATATTAATTGATTGCTTGAGAAGTGTTAGTGTTTGTTCTGAAATGGGCGCCTGTGTAATTAGGTACTTGTGTCGAAAGGAAATGTAAAATTTTCCATAGTCACAGCTTTCCAGATTTTAATTGGCTGCTTGCCCTGGTGTCAGACTTGCTTTTCTAAAATAACTGTTTTGGATGACTCTTATCTTCCCAGCCAGACACGTAGCTTCAGTGCCTCCTGACTAGGGACTCGCTCTCAGCTACGGTGTGGGACACAGCATTGTCCCTGGGCCACCGGCCTCTGAACAATCATTAAACCCCACATTAGAGTTGTAAAGGGATTCTTCTTTTTTTTTCTTTTTTGATACCATTGTTTATTCATTGATTTTTCTTGCCTTTTTTGTTTCCTAGTCATTCGCCTGTTCTTTGCTTCCTCATTTTTTTAGTCAGAATCCTTCTTTTAACATCCTGGTTACCCTTTGACCATTTCACGATGGTAATTCTTCTGTTTATTCTTTCCTCCTTTTTCCTTGTTTCATTTCAAGACTCCTTTTTGAGCGAACCTGCTTTTTTTCCTGTAAGGATTGCCGCTTAAGAGAAAGCCAACTTGCCTGAAACTTCATGTCACTAAGCAGCCATTTCAAATCCTTTCTGAGGCTGAGGGGGATACAAATGATAAAATCATGCAGTTAGGAGCTGGGCTTGGTGTGTACCTCCAGTCCCAGCTACTTGGAAGGCTGAGGGGGGAGAATGGTTTCAACCCAGCAGTTCGCGACCAGCCTGGACAATATAGTGACACCCTGTCTGAAAAAGAAAAAAATAATTATGCAGTTTAAGCAGTGTGTTAGTCTGGTGTCGCTAAAGAAACAGAACCAATATATAGGGAGATGTATAAGGGGCAATCCCCCCAAAATAAAGAATTATCTTTTGGAGGGTGGGTCCCTTGTGGTACAGGCTTTCCCCACTAGGTAAATGTTCTAGGAATCCATCGGTATCAATGTGCCAGTTAGGGCTGTTGTGAGAGGCTGCGTTTGGCTTCGGTGAATTTTTTCCGGAGATTCTTTCAACGTGTTTGCCCATTTCATGATGGGTGATTTACTAGTGCACCTGCCCACACTGCGCTGAGTGTTCAGCAGTTTTTGACCAAAAATGGGATGCCCCCTGTGACCCACCCTCCCTATTCACCCGATCTCGTCTGGAGCAACTTTTTTTGTTTCCCCACATGAAAGTAGTCCTCAAAGGGAAACGTTTTGCCAAAGTGAAAAAGGTGAAGCAAAAAACAGCAGAAACATTAAAAGGCATCAAAATGGACAAGTTCAAAAGTGTCACAAGCCGGGCTCGGTGGTTCAGCCTGTAATCCCGCGCCTTTGGGAGGCTGAGGTGAGTGGATTGCCTGAGCCCGCGGGTTCGAGACCCACCTGGGCAGCGAGACCTCATCTCGACAACAAATCAAAAAATCAGCCGGGCGTGGTAGCGCATGCCTGTAATTCCGGCTACTTGGAAGGCTGAGGCGGAAGGATCGCCGGAGCCCAGCAGGTCGAGGCTGCGGTGGCCGGGAGCGCCACTGCACTCCAGTCTGGGCGACAGAGCGAGACTCCAACTCAAAAAAAAAAAGCAAAAACAAAAGTGTCTCGACAGGTGTATTGCATCAGAGAGTACTTTGAAGGTGACTGAAGCTTAAATGTAAGAATAAATACATAATATTTTAAAATACATTCTGGGTTTTGTTGGAGGTCCCCCTTCATATTATAAGGGACCGATGACTCACATTGACAGAGGCTCACGAGTCTAAAATCAGTAGAGCAGATGTTTTTGTTTGAGTCTGAAGACTGGAAGCTGCTGTAGACCCCCAGAAAAGCCAGTGTCCCAGTTTGAAGACCTCAGGCAGGAGAGTTTTCTCTTACTAGACTCAGTCTTTTGCTCTATTCAGGCCTTCAGCTGATTGGATGAGGCCCACCCACACTGTGGAAAGCAATCTGATTATCCAAGCTACTGATTTAAATGTTAATCTTACATTAAAACACCCTCACAGAAACACCCAAAATAGTGTTTGACCAACTATCAGGGCACCCTGTGCCCCTGCCAAGTTGCTGCATAAAATGAACCATCCCGTGGACTTAAGAGTCTGTAATACTGAGTGATCTATCACAGAAACAAAGAACTGAGTGCTCACTCATTAGCGGACCTTGAACAATTATCATAATGCTATAAGAATGGGATTGGCAGTAGTGGGAAACTGCGGGGGGAGGGGAGGGGATTGGCAGTAGTGGGAAATTGCCAGGGAAAGTGGGGGCACACCTCATCAACAAGGGTACCTGCATAATGAACATTTGTATACCTAACACTGAATTGTACCCCACATCTTTAAAATAAAAATGAAAAATAAAAAATAAAATAAAATACATCTTGTTAGGGCATGGATAGGATGAGGGTGGATGGATGGAGAGGCGAGAGAGGGGAGAGAGGCATAGCACCGCCAGAGCCGTGTGCCAGAGGTGTGCGCCAATGGCGACCCAGAGATCCGAGTAATGCAAAGAATTGCAACACACAAAGAGGTGAGAGAAGAAAAGATTTATTTAAGATAAGTCCACTCCCCACAGACAGGGATGAGTGCAGCCCTGTAGCCCCCGAGTCCTGGCTTAAATCCTTTCCCCTGGAGATGATGCAATCAGGTAGACATGACTGCTGTGACTTCCTAATTGACCACCTGCGAATGTCTTAGAGATCCTGTGACACAGAGACCCACTAATGTCCGCCCACATTACCACAGCCCCTGAGAAAGGCGTGACAAGGATTCCAGTGCTCCTGCATCTTCCGGAACGACAGTCCCTAGAGCTAATGGAGGGTGTACTTCCCCTTATCTCCTATGCATTCCCAGTGGGTAGTTTGACGGATCCTTTACTGGAAAATCAAATCCCCACCTGCTCCCCCTCTGAGTGGTCATAACTTTTGTAATTACACATTTCGTGACTTCTACAATCCTTGACCAATGCATGATGTCTTAGGCCTTGTAAATTCCCTTTACTCTAGGCAAGCTTGATTGCCACTGTGAGATACCTCTGATACCTGGAAGTCTGTGTTTCTGAAAAGACATAGTTGGCAAGGTTAATTTTTCCTAAAGTGTGCATTTCTCCAAAACATAGCTTCTACTTTCTCATCATTGTATTCGGGTTTAGGAACAAGATAAAAAATGGCTTTCGGCTCTCGGTCTGTCCTTTCACATCCATGTAACAAACACGCATGTGTACCCTCAAATCTAAAGTAAAAATGGGGGGAAAATGAACCATCCCAGGCAACTGTTGCTTCTCACTGACCACAGACCCATCTTGGGTTTGGGGTTATTTATCTGGTATGTACATAAATCAAACCAAAAGAGAAAGTACCAAACTCCCAGCTCCTAAATGTGGCATTATTTTTTAAGTTTCCCACCACTCTGGTGCCCTTTTACCATGCTTTGTACAGTTTTTTTCATGGGTCTCTGGTCATCTGTCTCCCACTGTTCACAGGAATGGCTCCAAACCTCCCCTTTTCACAGGATCCCCTCTGGCAACTCCTGCTTAAGATCTGCACCAGTGGCAGAGGTTGGTTACCTCGCTAAGGTCACACATCTGCTGAATGGTCAAATTGGGATTTAATTGGAAGTACTTGGGGCCCGTCAGTCCTGGGAGTCTTGTGGGTGCTAGGTGCTGGGTGCTGAGTGCTAGGCACCATGCCACATGCCAAACAGCCAAACTTCCCTATGCCAGGGTCCTTCTTATTCTGGGATGGCGTGTCTTCTCCCAAGGGGTATGCCCTACCGCTTCTGCATGCCCCGCCCCCTCCCACATCCGGCCGCTTCGCATGCCACCACCCAGTGCCTGCCGGTCTAAGCTCCTATAATTTTCTTTTTTTAACATTAAAATTTTTTATTGTGAAATAAAATACACATACAGAAAACCACACAAAGCAAATGTGTACTTAGTGCATTACCATAAGGTAAAACATCTTTCTAACTGCAAGCCAGGTCAAGAAATAGAACTTTGCCAATTATTCTGGGTGCTGGGTGCTGAGTGCTAGGCACCAAGCCATAGGCCAAACAGCCAAACTTTCCTATGCTCGGGTCCTTCTTATTCTGGGATGGCGAGTCTGCTCCCAACTGGTATGCCCCACCTCTTCTGCATGCCCCTGTTCCATCCTCAACCCCTCTCTCCTTTATTTTATTTTATTTTTTGAGTTGGAGTCTGACTCTGTCACCCAGACTGGAGTGCAGTGGCCGCTCCCGGCCACCACAGCCTCGACCTGCCGGGCTCCGGCAATCCTTCCGCCTCAGCCTTCCAAGTAGCTCGAACTACAGGCGCGCGCTACTACGCCCGCTAATTTTTGATTTATTGCAGAGATGAGGTCTCGCCTGCCCAGGCGGGTCTTGAACCCGCAGGCTCAGGCAATCCACTCACCTCAGCCTCCTGGGATTACAGGCTGAGCCACCAAACCTGGCTTCCTCTCTCCTTTTAAAAGTAACCACTGTCTTCATTTTTCATTCTAATCACTTTTTCCTTTCGTTATAGTTTCGTGATCCAAGTTGGCATGCCTAGAAGCTATAGTTAGTGTTGTCCACTAAAAAAAAAAGAATAAATTGTCTTAGGGCCGGGGTGCGTGCCTGTAGTCCCAGCCATTCTAGAGACTGCAAGCGGGAGGATTACCTAAGTACAAGTTCAGCCTGCACAACATAGTAAGATCTGGTCTCCCCTCCCTCCATAAAATTTAAAAATAAATTTCAAAATTGATGTCTTTTAAGTTTCTTTTATTATACAGGCCCCTCCTCAATCCCCTTCTTTTCCTACAATTTATCTCTTTAACCTGTAGAATTTCACTTATTACAGGACTTGGATACTTGTGGTACAGGTTGATATGTTTCTCTGTTCGCTATATTTCCTACAAATTGGCGGTTGAATTTCAGAGGTTTGATCAGGTTTAGGGTGCATCTCTTAGACAAAACCAGGGGGAATGATGTGCTCTTTCTTCAGGAGGCAGGCAGTTTTCTGTTTTTGTGATGTTAACAGCTTTTGTTTCTCAGTGGCTAGATCCATTCATTCCAATGGGGTTGCAAAATGGTGTTACTCTAATGTCTTTTTTTTCCATTTATTAATTTGAATACTTTCACAAGAGATACTTCTTAATATATGGTTGCCCATTGGTACAGTTCATACAGAAAAGGCTGGATAAATGCTTGATTCCCTTAATTTACAAGGGAATGAATGAAATTCATTTCAAAGCAATGAATTGGCTCGCTATCATCCTCATCATTCAAGTGACAGATTAAATTTTTAAAAAATATTATATGGCCATGGATTTCAACATATTTGATGGCTTTCACGTCATTGCAATTATTCTTTTGAAACCCAAACTGGTCCCACCTTTGGCCAGTGGGGACCTCCTCAAGTTAGCTCCTGATTCCTTTGGACTTGATCCTTACTGTAGTCTTTGATAGCTGTCTCAGTCTCTGATGTAATAAAATATTCCCAGAGCATTGCATATATTTCTAACTCAGAACAGGAATCATCCGATTTTTTATAATGGGAAATGATATTTCAGGACCAAAATTGAGTACTCTTACTACTGAGTTGGCCATTGTTTCTAAGCCTCTTTGGTGGACAGCCTCTGCAGTGGACATACATGTAGTCATGCAGTTTGTTTGTTTTTTTTTTAAGATAAAATGTCTTAAGGTTTACTGATACTTCCATTTCAAATTTAGCAACATAGTGTTTTGCTTTGCTTTGCTTAACCTGTCCCATATTACATCTTGGCTCCTTTCTCTTACACAGAGAAACCTGGTCCTCAAGGACATGGGAAATTATAGAATAGCATGTTCCGTAATCGTTTCTTTACTCTACCTTTCACACACAAAAGTCTCAATAACAATAATGTTATTCAAACCACCAGCATAATTGCCAAAACAGTTCAACAGCTTTTGCCAATGCATTTCTCTTTGTTCTCCCATTATTTATTTATTCATCCATTTATTTGAGAGATGCAGTCTTGCTTTGTCACCCAGGATGGAGTGCAGTGGCATATCATAGGTTCACTGCAGCCTCAAACTCATGCGGTCTCAGGCAGTCCTCCCTCCCCAGCCTCCTGAGTAGCTGGGACTACATGTGCGCACCATCACGCTTGGCTAATTTTTAAAAACTTTTGTAGAGATGAGGTCTTGCTATGTTGCCTAGGCTGGTCTCAAACTCCTGAACCAAGTGATTCTCCTCCTTAACTTCCCAAGGTGCTGGGATTGCTGGCATAAGTCACCATACCTGCTTCCCTTCCATTTTTATTTTTTGAACTATATACATATTATCTGAGCATTCTCTCTCCCTTCTAATCCTCACTTATGCTTCATTCTAAAAGTAACTATCTGTATGTTTAAGGTGATGTCAATGTCTCTCTAGTTGTTTTGGTTGTCTGAAGTTTATTGTCTAGTGGATTTCTCAGGCAAGCTTATGGGAACACTATCTCGGGCAGGTGGCGGTGAGTGTGAGGGGGTTGGGGGTGGGAGTGCAGCTTAGAATACTTTCTTACTGTGAATGTGTGAGTATTAGGAACATTCTCAGTGAAACTGATTCCGTCTACAAAATTTGGATAAAAATTTATTGAGGAAAGAAGGTTTCCACCATCTTTGGGCATTTAGCAGATTGGTTTTTAGGGTTGTTTCTTAGACAATATTCTCTCCTTCAGCAGGAAACAATATCACTGGGTTTACAGAAAAAATGCTTCAGATTTCCCTGGGTGTGCTATGAAGTTGTTTTTTTGTTTGTTTGTTTTTGCCTTTGCGTCTGAGTACAGTAATATATTGGATTTATCTCTGTTGCTTTTAAAATCTAGATGAGACATAATTTTATTCATTTATTGAGGAAAACATGCCGGGAAGTATTAAAAGGTAGTGCATCTCTCTTATATTCCTCATTTATTAAAGACACATTAAAAAGGTATCAGTTGCTTGAAGGTTGCCAAATAGCTGACCAAAATGACAAAATCCCATGCAGAGTGAATTTTAAAATGTAAAAATCCAAATAGGCAGACTTTTAGATTTTACCCTTGAATTGATTGTTCCCATTGGAAGACAAAACCAAAAACCTGGCTGTGCATTATAAAAGGCATAGTATTTTTATTGCATTTTCTAGTTGGTTATTGCTGTAACAGGAAAATATTACAAATTTTTCTAAGTTGATCTTGAATCGACAAACTTACTTAGACTTCATTGTTAATTTAATTATACATCATTTAATTCTGTTAATTTTTTTCCATATAGTTTATGTATACTTCCTACAAATGATAGTTTTATCGATTACCTTGCAATCTATATCTTTTATATTCTCTTCTTGCATTAGAGCATTGATCAAGCTCTCTAGCACTCACAGCACTACTTTTTCATTTACTAAATCTCCTTTTTTTTTTTTTTTTTGAGTTGGAATCTCACTCTGCTGCCATGCTGGAGTTTGGTGGCACGCTCACAGCCACTCCACCTGCTGGGCTCGACTTGCTGGACTCAGGCAATCCTTCTACCTCAGCCTTCCAAGTAGCTGGAACTACAGGTGCGCACCACCATGCCCAGCTGATTTTTTGATTTACTGTAGAGATGAGGTCTTGCCAAGTTGCCCAGACCGGTCTCAAATCTCTGGGCTTAGACAATCCTTTCATCTTCGCCTTCCTTAGTGCAGGGATTATAGGCATGAACCACTACACCTGGAGCATTTACTAAATCTTAAAATCATAAATAGGTTTTGAAAAATTTGCTTAATTTTTTTCTGCATTTGTAGGGAAAAATAATTTTTTTCCGTGAGATTATTAACATGGTAAATTTCATTAATAGAATTTCTTCCCTAGTGCTGAATCATTTTTTCTTTCTGGAATCATGGATGCCTACTTGATCTGATGATGTATTTTGTAATACACTGTTGGATTTTGTTGGCTAATACTTTATTTAAGACTTTCAGATCATGTTCACACATATTAAAATGAGATTATATACATTTTTCTTACATCATCTTTAACTAATTTGGGAATCTAGATAACATTAGCCTCATAAAACAACTCAGCAGATTTTACTTTTTCTCTACATTCTAGAATGACTTGTAGAGATGATAAGTTCTTTCTTAAAAGCTTGATAGAACTTATCTGTCAAGCCATCTCGACTGGTGTCTTTTGGCAAGGAAGATTTTTACTTGCCACTTAAATGTATTGAGTGCTTTTTTCATCTATCACATTTAACTTTTTTTAGAAGTATTTTCATTTAGTTTAGGTTTTCAAATTTCTCAACATGCAGTTTGTTTTTGTTTTGAAAAGCCACCATTTTCATTCTGTCTTTTATTGGCACATTCATTTTGTGATCAGTCTTACCAAAAGATTGTCTATCTTATAAATATTTTCACAAACCAGGCAAAGTGGGGACCAAAGGGAGGCCCGAACTTTACCTGTATGATGTCCACTTGTATACCTAATTCTGAGTTGTACCTCTTTAAAATAAAATATAAACAGAAAAAGAAAGAAATATTTTCAAAGACTTGGGTTTTGGTTTTCTTCATCATGTTTTAAATAATTCTACTCTTACTATTTACTTCCTTCTTGTTTATTAAGTTTGTGTGTGGCTATTTAGCCACGTTCTTGTGCTGAAGTTTTTGTTTGCTTTCAACCTTTCTGATATTCTGATAATTATATTTAAAGTTATGAGCATCCTTCTAGATGTGGCTTTAAATGCGTCACGCAAATGTGGGTGGCACACATTCAGTGGATGTGGATATTTCTTCCAGCACTTCTTTCAGTAGATGTTTATTTTGAGGCCCTGACACTAGGAACACCTAAGTTTATGATGAATATATCTTTCTATTCTGTCCTTTTTATGAGTAGATAACATCTAGCTGTATTTCTGTTGATATTTTCAGTTTAAATGTTTGTTTGTTTTCTTTCTTTGGTTTTGTTTTGTTGTTTTTAGATAATAAAATTCCCACCTCAACATTCTTTTTGTTTCATATTTACCAGTATATCTTTTTCAGGTGTGCCTTCTTGTAGCAATCATTGTGTTGACACAACATATGTGTGTTTAAATCTGAGAACCTTTGTCTTTTTGTTGACGTGCTTAACCGCACCCACATAAACTGTGTTAGTATTCTTTGGAAGTTGAATTGTTAGTTGTGGATGTATTTCTTCCTTTTTCATTTCTTTTTATTCCCCTTTATTTTTATGTATTTATGTTATTTGATCATCCGTACTTTCGATATCTCTTTCAGCATCTGTTTAGATTTTTTTTTTATTCTTAAGAGATAAATTTTAGGTTACCTTCTTTTTTAAACACTTTAGATTCAGGAGGGTACATATGTGTATTCATTACATAGACATATAGTGTAGTGGTGGGGAGTGGGTCTCAGGTGGCCCATTCCCCAGAGAGAGAACACTGTGCCCCATAGGTAGTTTCTGAACCTTAACCTCCTTCCTTTCTTATGGATGTCCTCAGTGTCTATTATTTCCATCTTTGTGACCATTTAGCTACCACATATCAGAACATGCAGCCTATGGTTTTCTGTTTCTGGGTTAGTTTACTTAGGATGAGAATCTCTAGCTCCATCCATGTTGCTGCAAAGGACAGGATTTCGTTCCTTTTTTTAAAACATTTTATCTTAAAGATGTGTGGTACAATTCAGGATTAGGTATACAAGCGGACATCGTACAGGTAAAGTTCTGGCAGGGGAGATATCATAATCATGATTTCATTCTTTTTTATGGCTGCGCTCCTATCATTTTCTCCTTTCCTGTTATTTCCCCTCTACATTTGCATTATACATAGTTCCTTTTCTTTCATTAAAAAAAAAAAAACCAACCAACTCTCCTTTGACTCTATGTCCCTCTCCTCCCTCTCATCTCTCTCGAACTGTTACCTATCTTTCCTAGTCCTCCACATTCTTTATTTTATTTTGTTTTGTTTTGCTTTTTTGAGTTGGGGGGTCTCACTCTGTCCCAGGCTGGATGCAGTAGTTCACCACTGCCTGATCTCTTGTACTCAAGCAATCCTTCTGCCTCAGCCCCCCAAAGTGCCAGTATTATTGGTATGGGCCACCATGCCGGGCCTATTTTTAAAATTTTTTATTCTTTTTAACTTCCACCAAGGTCCTCCACCAGTGTTTTGTGCCTTAACTTGTTAAGAATGTACCGGTGCTATACATGCCATACATGTTTCATTGGGCATTAAGGTCCCTTTCCCAAGCATATAAGCGTGTACATTACGCTAATTACAGTGCATAGCACATGAAATCACATAGCACATTAAATTAAATCCACGAACTTGATCCAACAGATGGATATTGTCAGGTACATTCATTCTTTTGTTTTACATAGGACATCATATCATTGATCGTACATGGCACGTTAAGTCAAATTAATCCTCAACAACATTCTTATTGCTTCCAATAGGATTTCTTGGCTACCAAGCTTCAAGAAACCAGCAACCTGCTCGGGAAGTGTCCTTCTTGCTCCAGATCCCATACGATTCAGGGGTTTCTAGACTTGAAACTACACCTGGCGTCTGATTCTTATTTCAGGCAATGGACTTGAAACTGCTATTTTGTTCCCCTCATCTCAGTGAACTAATGGCTAATTCACCCATGATCACATATGACTGTGACGTCATGTATTTGGTATCTTTTAATCTGGGGAGATGCTATGATCCAACATGGCCATCAAGGCCTTGATGCAGTCAATTTGATTTTAGCTGAGCTTAAACTGACTATTCTTTTTTTATTTTTTTTGAGTTGGAGTCTCACTCTGACACCCAGCCTGGAATGCAGTGGCACACTCCTGGCCCCCTTAGCCTTGACCTGCTGGGCTCCAGCAATCCTTCCGCCTCAGTCTTTCAAGTAGCTGGAATTACAGGCATGCGCCACCATGTTCGGCTCATTTTTC
The DNA here is from genome assembly GCA_027257055.1 of Cephalopachus bancanus. NCBI lineage: Eukaryota > Metazoa > Chordata > Mammalia > Primates > Tarsiidae > Cephalopachus > Cephalopachus bancanus. The sequence goes on from JAPVLO010000146.1 coordinate 532,505, forward strand.
TTGATTTATTGTAGAGATGAGGTCTCATCAAATTGTTCAGGCTGGTCTTGAACCAGTGAGCACAGACAATTCTCTCACCTCAGCCTCCCAAAGTGCTGGGATTATAGGCGTGAGCCACTGCACCCGGCAAACAGATTATTCTTTACTCACATAAAAACCATATGGTGCCAATTAGGGCCAGGCTTGACTACACCTTTAATCTCAGCACCTTGGGAGGCCGAGGTGGGAGGATTATTTGAGCCCAGGAGTATGAGCAACCAGTATGGGCAACATAGTGAGCTCTCATCTCTACAAAAAATAAAAAAAATTAGTTGGGCTTGGTGGTAGTGCACTCTTGTAGTCCCAACTATTGGAAGACTGAGGTGGAAGAATCACCTGAGCCCAGGAGGTCAAGGCTGCGGTGAGCCGTGATTATGCTATTGCACCCCAGCCTGTGAGACAAAGTGGCACCCCAACTCAAAAAACAAAACACAGCAAACAGACCCACACGATGCTAATTAATTCATGCTCAATGGACATCATAAAGGCAAGATGCAGACCAAAGCATGTTCATGCACACGTACACCCAAGTCTTCGCTATATGACCAACTTGGCAAGTATCCCCACCACCACTTAAATTTTCTGCATAAATATACATTTTTCATTCTCACCAAGCCCCCAAACAAGATATCTTATATTTATTGACTGCTAGCTTAGGCTCATATATGTACTCACATGTTATTATACGTTCATCTAGTTTTAGTTCAACTCCCAATTAAAGTATTTTTCAAAAATCCATTAAAAATTAGGTGGTTTTGGCCGGGCTCAGTGGCTCAGCCTGTAATCCCGCGCCTTTGGGAGGTTGAGGTGAGTGAATTGCCTGAGCCCGCGGGTTCGAGACCCGCCTGGGTAGTGAGACCTCATCTCTACAATAAATCAAAAAATCAGCTGGGCGTGGTAGCACATGCCTGTAATTCCGGCTACTCGGAAGGCTGAGGCGGAAGGATCGCTGGAGCCCAGCAGGTCGAGGCTGCGGTGGCCGGGAGTGGCCACTGCACTCCTGTCTGGGCGACAGAGTGAGACTCCAACTCAAGAAAAAAAAAATTAGGTGGTTTTTTTGGTAAGAGTCTCATACTATTGTCCAAGCTGGAGTGCAGTTAGACCATCATGGCTCACCACAGCCTCAACCTCCTGGGCTCAGGTGATCCTTCCACCTCAGCCTCTGGAGAAGCTGGGACTATAAGCACACACCACCCCACCTGGCTAATTTTTTATTTTTGTAGAAATGAGATTTTACTATGTTGCCCAGGCTGGGCTTAAGCAATTCTCCCACCTAGGCCTCCCAAAGATGGGATTACAGGTGTGAACCACCACCAAAAATTAGGCTTTTTCGGTTAAAATTTTTCGTTTCTAAGAGGATAAAAAAATCCCCAATGCTAACATAGCACTTAGATTTAGCAGTTTTTCCCTCAAGAAGAATTTTCTTAGCTATAAACTGATATTATATATATAATATATAAATAACATATAATACATAAATTGATATTTTTCTTAGATATAAGTGATATAAATTGATGTGGCTTGGTCCACTAAAGCAAGATGCTGAGAATGCCTGGATGAGTTTGTGTGACTCCATGAACATACAGGTTCAGTCCTGGCCTTTTTATTCTCAGTAAGATTCCACATGCGAGTATCAACATTCCTGTCAGAGTGCCTTCTAGATCAGCAAAAGAAACCAAAAGGAGCAGGCATCAGACATACTAATTAGTAACCCATAGCATCATGCTCCACCACACTCCTGCGGGAACCAACAGTGATAAAAACTAAGTAATAAATGAAAGTTTGACTAAGCTATTCTCATTTTAAGGTTTAAGGTAAATTTTGTCCCAGCCACTATCGTCATACGATTAGCCCAAATTAACAAAACACAAAAAGTTTAAGAGCTAAACTTTAAGCCATAACAAGTACAGCTGAAATAAAACCAAACTATGAGAGTGACTTTAATCTGTTCTGAATATGCGACAGTTAAGACCCAAACTGGGAGTAGATAGCCCGCTGTGCTTAGCCATTAACTTAAATAACTAAAAAAAGTTATTCAATAACAACTTAAAACTCAAAGCTTGGTGATGGTTTCTATTTTTCTAGAGGAGCCTGTTCTATAATTGATAAATCCTGATCAACTTCAGCATCTCTCGCCAGGTCATCCTGTATACCACCATCTTCAGCAAATCCCAGAAAGGTCTTCAAGTAAGCACAAGTACTCACATGAAAACATTAGATCAAGGTGTAGCTCATGTGATGGGAGGAAACGGGTTACATTCTTTAACTAAAGAACACCCAACCCCCTATAACCATTATGAAACTAAAATCCAAAGACGGATTTAGTAGTAAATTAAAAATAGAGAATTTAGTGTGGGTGTGGCGGCTCTCGCCTGTAATCCCAACATTTGGGAGGCTGAGGTGGGAGGATTGCTTGAGCTCAAGAGTTCGAAACCAGCCTGGGCAACACAGCAAAACCTCCATCTCTGTTTAAAAAGAAAAGAATAGAGAGCTTAATTGAATGAGGCCATGAAGCTCACACACACTGCCTATCACCCTCCTCAAATACTTTAATAAGCCCCCAAATCTATAATGAACACAGACCCACAAACAAGAGGATATAAGTCAGAAAAGAGCAATACTGAAAGTGTGATTGGATTGACCAAAGAGCAGCTTAATTCAAAGCACCTGACTTACTCTGGAAGATTTCACATCAGTCTGATCACTTTGAACCCAAACTAACAAAACTTATTTTAGAGCTCGTATCGACAGTAGGGCTTACAACCTTGATGTTGAATTAAGACATCCCAATGGTATTACCACAATTAGTGGTTAATTTGCTCAACAATTAAAGTCTTGTCTTTTCTGTGGAAATGAGGTCTCACTATACTGCCCAGGCTGGTCTTGAACTCCTGGACTCAAGCAATCCTCTCACCTTGGCCTTCCAGAACGCTGGGATTATTTAGAAACCATGCCTGGCTCGTTTCTCAACAGTCAATGTTTCTCTTGTCCTAAAGGACAGGAGAAAGAAGGCTTAAAGGACAAGAGAAAGAGGCCCACTTCAAAAAGTATCCTCCATTTTAAAAGATGATACAACCTCAGTCTAATATGTTATTACAGGCCCCGCCCCAAGCCAGGACTTGTTAAAATGGCAGAGCCCAGTGAGTGCATCAAACTTAAGACTTTACAATCAGAGGCTCAACTCCTCTTCCTAACATCACGTTCGTAGTTCACCTTTGAATTATTAGCCCGGATATACTTCAATAATATTCCTAATGTTAGCCGAATGAAAAGTATCAGGTTAGATACAGCTTTGTAAAGAACCTGATACCGCAGTCCCCTATGGCCTACTTCAGTCCTTCACCAATGCAATAAAACTATTTACTGAAGAACCACTACTATCTTTTGTACTGTCATATACCATTGCACAGAACCTAGCCCTCACCCTCGAACTATGTGAATTCCACTAACCATGCCATACCCACTAATGAACATGAATACAGGGAGATAGTTCATTCATTTTAGCCATGTCAAGCCTAGCCATGTTTCCATCCTTTGATCAGAATGACATCAAAGTCATATCTGCATTCATTGGTGTACTACAAGCAGAAGTACAATTTCACATGAAGACATCCTAGCCATTATCCTATTACCAATTCTCTTAATAAACACATCATTTACATGATCAATTTTAATTGCTCTTCAAGAATACATATGACTCATTTGACTCATTTTTCCATCATGATCCTTTACCATAATATGATTTAAGCCTCATTTGACTTGACAGAAGGTGAATGAGAACTTGGATTGGGCTTTAACATCAGATATACTGCAGGCCTGTTTGTTTTTCACACCGGTATTAGTGCCCTAACTACTCTCCTTCTCCTAAGAGCACTCATGGGGTTCACATACCAGAAATTCACACAATCACTTTTGTTTGTCCTTAAAACACTCTGTTTTTTGTTTTTGTTTATTTTTGGGTCAGGGTCTCACCTGGTCACCCAGGCTGGAGTGCAGTGACATGATCACAGCTCACTGCATTCCCGACCTCCTGGGCTCAGGCAATCCTCCCACCTCAACTTCCCGAATAGCTGGGACTACAGGTGCCTACCACTATGCCTGGCTAATTAAAAAAATTTTTTTGTACAGACAAGGTCTTACTATGTTGCTCAGGCTGGTCTCAAACTCCTGGGCTCAAGTGATCCTCTCATCTCAGCCTCTCAAAGTTCTGGGATTACAGGTGTGAGCCACCACATCTGGCTTATCTTATTCTTATGAGTTTGAGTGTCTTACCCACAATTCCAATTGGCCAACTTATGCACCTTCTTTTTTTGTTTTTTGTTTTTTTTTAAACTCAGAACAATAAATAAATAAACAGCAACTTCATAGACAAAAAAAGGGGGGGGGATTTAAAAAAAATCCTCTTATCTTTGGTCCTTATAACCATCTCACACAAACCAACTACTTACACTATATCTAAGTATATACACAGAAAACGGTACTGCAATATTGGGGGTAAGATTTTTGTTGTTTTGCTTTTTTTTTCCTCTCAAGGTTTTTTTTTTTCTCCTTGATATTATAATGGACACGATCACACCACAAATGAGAAGTCGGACCGAAGGCTGATGGTCATCCCAGTTCACGGAAAATGACTGACCCCCAACAATGTGTACAAAAGTATAAATGAAAATATAAAAAATACAGACACATTTCCTTCATAAGTAACTTTTTTTTTTCTGAGTGAAGGTCTCACTCTGTCACCCAGGCTGTACTGTGGCACCATCAAGGCTCACCTCAGCCTTCAGCTCCTGGACTTAAGGGATCCTCCCGCCTCAGCCTCCCGAGAAGCTGGAACTGTAGGTGCGTGTCACCACGACCAGCTAATTTACTTGTTTGTTTGTTTGTTTGTTTTGTAGAGACAAGGTCTCGCTATGTTGCCCAGGCTGGTAAAGTACTTTGGGGGCGGGCGGGGGAGGGAAGGAGACCCCTGAAGTTTGGTTCTTTTTTTCCTTCCCTGTTGCCAATTGTCGTCTGGGTTGGGTGGTGGAGCGCGTGTCACCTGCGGGCGGCGCTGGCGGGCCTCTCCTCCAAGGCGCCCACGCTCGGATTCTGGGCCAGGAAGTGGAGGGTGGACAGATCTCGGCGACCTTCTTTATTCTTATTTTTTTTTAAGTTTAGCTTTTCCTTCTTCGTCCACTTCGGTCTTCTGCTCCTGGGATCGGCGTCGTCCTCCCGTCCCCAGCTGCCCGCCCGCCCCTCGGCTCCGCGCGTTCGCCGCCCTCCTCGGCTCCCCACCGCCCGCCTCACCGCCCGCCTCTGGCCCCGCGCTGTCCTCGTTAGTGTCCCTTCCCCTCCCCCGCCTCCTCCACGACTTTCCCTCCTCGAAGTCCTCGGGTGATCTCGGAGCAGGCGTCCACGGCCGCTGAGACCCGACGGGGCCCCGCTGATTCCAGGCGGGGAGGAAAGCCAGCCGGCGAGAGGCCTGGCGACAAAGCTGCGGAGGCGGGGAGGCGAGCGGCGAGCGTGGCCGCAGTGAGGGGGGAGCCAGACCCGGAGCCCTGCAGGGGTGGCTTTTCCCTGCAGCCAGACCCGGGCCCGCCCCCTTTCCTTCGTGGACCCTCTGTGGAAAAGGTTCTTACCTCTCCCACTCGACTTCTGCCCATGACACCTCTCAACGCCTGTTTGAAGCGTTCGAGTAGTCCACACGAACGCAAATCTCTCTGATCAAAGAGTTACTCTGAGAGAGTAAATAATAGAGGCTGAAATTCTTATTTCTAGAAGAATGGAAATTGAATCTACTCCTGGAAATCCAAAAATCTCTGTGCTGTCTCATACGCTATATACTTTAAGGTCAGCTAAAGAGGCGATCAGGCCCGTACTCTGAAAATGTTGGCCTATCTTCTTCCCGCACTCACGAATCCCTGAATCTTTCCCACCATCCTACTTTCTCTTCATAGGAAGCATGATCGTAATATTTAGCTCCCACTGATTAATAATCTGAATGTGATTAGAAAGGAGGAGGTGAGCCGGGCTCGGTGGCTCAGCCTGTAATCCCGCGCCTTTGGGAGGCTGAGGTGAGTGGGTTGTCTGAGTCCGCGGGTTCGAGACCCGCCTGGGCAGCGAGACCTCATCTCTACAGTAAATCCAAAAATCAGCCGGGCGTGGTAGCGCTCGCCTGTAATTCCGGCTACTCGGAAGGCTGAGGCGGAAGGATGGCCGGAGCCCAGCGGGTCGAGGCTGCGGTGGCCGGGAGCCGCCACTGCACTCCAGTCTGGGCGACAGAGTGAGACTCCAACTCAAAAAAAAAAAAAAAAAAAGAAAGGAGGAGGTGGGCCCTCCTGAGAACCATTGGAAAGCTGTGTGAGAGGCACTCCTGCTCACTATGTTTGGATCTCTGTAAACATGTTTTTGTTCTTAGTCTTTCTCTTGTACAAACGATGTACTTTGAAGATGTTCGTGGATAACAGAACTGGTTTGTTTTTCGTTGATTTTAAGCAGAGGAAATAAAAGGGGTTATAGCTCCTATTTCCTTTTCTTAGTTTTTTTTTTCTTCATTTCAAAGTTGCTACCAGTGTAGTCATTCAATGATGGACAACAGAGAGACATACTGTAGAGTGTTTTATTACCTAGTTGACAAAGCTGCTTTTGAATGCTGGTGGTTCTATTCCTTTGACACTATGCACTTTTATAACACTTGTTAATGTATATGACAAAATGCTCTGATTCCTAGTGCCAAAGGTTCAGTTCAGTGTATATAACTGAACACACTCATCCATTTGTGCTCCTTTATTTTTTTTATGTTGCTTAAAGAGCCCATCCTTTGCAAGTCATTCATGTTGTTTCTTAGGCATTTTATCTTTGCTAAAATTGTTGATGAATGGTGGCTTGTTCCATGGTTTTTGTATGTACGTTTTAACCTGATAGATGCAATGCATTGTGTAGCTAGTTTTCTGGAAAAGTCAATCTCTTAGGAAATGTTTTTCAGATCCTCAATAAATTTTTTCTTTACATTTCAAAAAAAAAAGAAAGGAAAAAAAAAAGAAATAAACATATTAAAGCTGGGCATGGTGGCTTGCACCTGTAATCCCAGTGCTTTGGGAGACCAGGTTGGAGAATTGATTGAGCCCAGGACTTGGAGACCAGCCTGTGCAACATAGCGAGAACTCATTTCTACAAAAAAATACACAAGTTAGCCAGGCGTGGTGGTGTACATCTGTAGTCCTGACTACTAGGGAGTCAGATGGGAGGATCACTTGAGCCCAGGAGTTCGAGGTTGTGGTGAGCTGGGGTCACACCACTGTACTCCAGCCTGGGCCACAGAAGGAGGCTCTGTCTCAAAAAGAAAAAGGAAGGAAGGAAGGGAGGGAGGGAGGGAGGAACATATCAGCCATTGTTCCCATTTTAATTAAAAAGCAAATTCATGATCCATAGAAGCAACTACTAAATATTTCCTAACACAAACAACGGCTTCTATATTCCTAATAATATCCATCATCATTAACATGGGCAATGAATCATCATAAAAGTTCTCGAATAACCAGCTTCTCTGGTAGCTACTGTGGCACTAATTGTAAAACTTGGGCTCTCCATGTCCCACTTCTAAATGGAATTTCACTCATCTCAGGTAAAGTTCTACTAGAATGACAAAAACTAGGACCAATTTCAATTGTATTTCTGGTATCATCACCAATTGATTTCAACACAATGCAAATAATTGCCATATTATCTATTCTAAGAGGAAGATGAGGATAATTTAATCAAACACAACTATAAAAAATCTTAACCTATCATCAGTTGCACATGAAGACTGAATAATAGCTATCCTCATCTATAATTCCCTCAAAACAATCTTAAACCTACTAATTTATATCACTCTAACAGACTTACTATAGTAAGTCATAATTTTTAGTTTAAACATAAATACCACAACACTGTCATTATCACATACATGAAATAAATGACCACTACTTTAATAATCCTTATGACCTTTTATCCCTAGGATCCTTACCCTTACTTATAGGATAACTATCCAAATGAATTAACATCCAAAAATATTCTTATGCCAACATTTATAACTACTATAGCACTGTATTCAACTTATATTTTTCTGCATGATTAATATATTCTATTTATTAATTGTGTTTCCAGCAACCAACAACATAAAAACAACATGACAATTCTCTTTTTTATATATATTAAAAATAGAGATTGGGGCCCGGCTCGGTGGCTCAGCACTTTGGGAGGCCGAGGTGAGCGGATTGCCTGAGCCCGCGGGTTTGAGACCCGCCTGGGCAACTTGGCGAGACCTCATCTCTACAATAAATCAAAAAAATCAGCCCGGCATGGTAGCGCATGCCTGTAATTCCGGCTACTCAGAAGGCTGAGGCTGAAGGATCGCCGGAACCCAGCAGGTCGAGGCTGCGGTGGCCAGGAGCGGCCACTGCACTCCAGTCTGGGCGACAGAGTGAGACTCCAACTCAAAAAAAAAAATAGAGATTGGGTTGAACTCCTAGCCTCAAGCAATCCTCCTGCCTCGGCCACCCAAAGTGCTGGGATTACAGGTAAGAGCCACTGTGCCCAGCCTGTTGCTATCTGATGGGTCCTTTCAGTCCAGAGACAATCTAAACAAACCAGAGCTGAAGCTAAAAACAAACAGGCAAGGTTTCTTGCTTGAACAAAAAGGGATCAGCATTGGCCAAAGGGATGATCAAGCTGCTCCCTGAGAAATGAAAGGGACAAGTTTTATAGAAGGTTTTGGGGATGTGGTGGGCTCCTCATCTTCTTCTAAATCAGTCTTTAATCTTGCAATTTCCTGCCGTTCACACTCCTCAAGGCTGGGGAATTGGGGAGTTGTGTCAGGAGCTGTGCTGTAAAGCCAAAGTTGATCAACTTCTTTCCTGGGAACTGTTACCTCTGTGTGTCACTACTGATGTTAGTGTCCTTCATAAATCTTCAAGGTCCACTTCTTTGTCTTGCTTTTCCACTGTTGAGGCAGAGAGCGAAGAAAAGGGGTGGGGGTCAGAAGAAAATCCACAGGTAGGCCGGGTGCGGTGGCTCACACCTGTAATCCCAGCACTTTGGGAGGCCAAGACAAGAGAATTGCTTGAGTCCAGGAGACCAGCCTGGGTAACATAGTGAGACCTCATCTCTACAAAAAAATAAAAAACAAAAAATTAGCCTGGTGTGGTGCTTTGTACCTGTATTCCCAGCTACTCAGGAGGCTGAGGCAGGAGAATCACTTGAGCCCAGAAAATCAAGGCTGTGGTGAGTCATGTTCATGCCACTGTACTCCAGTCTGGGTGACCCCAGCTCAAAAAAAGAAAAAAGAAAACCCACAGGCAAAAAGCATATGACTAAGGGCTATATGGTTGTACGGTACAATACTACCGGGTTAGTTTTACATGAGAAGAACATCTATTTACGTGAGGCTTCAGGTCCTTGTCTTGCAGTAGTGGTCCCTTACTGTCTCAGGCCAACGATTCAAAAAAAGACAATTAAATTCACAAACTAATTCTAGAAAAAGTACTCCGTACATCATTGCTGAATATCACTACAGGCATCTTTGAAGTCCTCCCCTTGGGATTTATGCGTTGATGCCAGCACCTAGTCCATCATCAAAGCAATTTCAGAACTCTCTTTCTGGACTGACCATTAGAACTGTCATTGTATTACCCTTGATGTCCTGAATGTCATCAAAATGTCTTCCTTTCAATATTTTCTTTATCTTCAGGTAAAGAAAAAAGTCATTGGAGGTCAGACCTGGTGAGTAGGGAGTGTGTTCCAATACAGTTATTTATTTACTAACTAAAAACTTCCTCAAAGACCGTGCTGTGTGAGCTGGTGCATTGTCATGATGCAGGAGCTCCTTTTGTTTGCACACATCTTTCTCAAGCCAAGATTTTCAGTTAGAATTTTTCTGTTTTTCTATTGATGTTTCTTTGGTCTGCTATGCTTCTCACCATTAGCCAATTATTTTGGTGAACAATTTGATGAATTTTTGCATGTTTTCATCTGTTTGGTTTGTTCCTGGCCTTCCTGACCTCTCTTCATCAGTGAGGCTTTCTCTCCCCTCAGAAAGATGTTTAGTCCCTTTGTATACTGCCATTTTCTTCATGGCATTATCTCTAAAAACTTGAACTAACTTGTCCCTGATTTCACTTCCACTCTTGCCAAGTTTAACAAGAAATGTTTATTACTCTAATTCACACTCTGACATGCACATGACAGTTCTGATGGCCATTCCAGAAACAGAGTTCCAAAATTGCTTTGACGGGTGGACTAAGTGCTGGCATCATTGCATAGCTTCCCAAGGGGAATACTTCAAAGTGATTGTGGTGATATTCAGCAATGAGGTATAGAGCACTTTTTCTAGGACAAGTTCGTGAACTTAATGGTCAGATCTCATATAAAACCAACACTCTTTCTGCCATCACTTGGAGTACAGCCCTTTCCTCCCACTTTCACCAATATTCTCAACACTGTACTAAAATTTAGGATCGATAGATTAAGAGCCTTCAAAGCTCTGGGGAATTACCCTGTACTTAATTCCAGAAACATAAGGAACCTGAGACTCTCTTATATCAACTGAATGCAAATGAAACAGTTTAATTAAGCTACATCCTTACTGGACCAGTGAGCTCCAACCTCATGAAAACTTAGGTAACAGCAAAATACCCTGATCAATCGGCTCCAACCTACTCTCGCTGTTGAAGGAAGAAAGAAAGGAGAGGCGCAGGCAGAACTGAAGCTGTTCCTTTGAATCTGTAGAGCAGCGTGAACATTCACCTCGACTGGGTAATAAGGCTGCAACCTCTGTCTTCAGATTCGCCGTGGGATGCTTGCCCAGCTCTCCACCTTCTACCGATATCCACCAACTGCTGATCATTCTCAACAAACTGCAAAGACACTGATATTTTCTATTTACTATTTAGTCCTTGCACTGAAATGGTAGGAACTCCCCTAAGCCTTTAACTCTGAGCAGAATTAGGTCAGCCAAGAGTCCTATGAGGTGGTAACTAAATGTAGAATGTCATCATCACTGCCCATGCATTCACAATCAGCTTCTTCATCATTACACCTATGATCATTGGAGGATTTGGAAACTGATGAATCCCCTTAATAATCTGCACCCCCCCCACATAACATTCACCCGGATTAAACAAAATGCATTACTGACTTCTCCCACCATCGTTTCTGCTTCTGCTTGCTTCTGGGACTGGCACAACATGAACAGTTATCCATCTTTAGGTGGAAATTTCATGCACGCAGGAGCTTCTGGAGATCTTACCATTTGCTCATTACACCTAGCAAGTGTCTCATCAGTCTTAGTGGCTATTAACTTTGTTACAACAATTATTAACATGAAACCATCAGCTGTGTCCCAACATTAACCACCACTATTTGATCAGTGCTAATCACTTCTCTTCTTCCCCATACTAGCAGCTGGCATGACCATACTCTTTTTTTTTAATTTTTTTTTTTTTTTGAGTTGGAGTCTCACTCAGTCGCCCAGACTAGAGTGCAGTGGCCGCTCTTAGCTACCGCAGCCTCGCCTGCTGGGCTCTGGCAATCCTTCCGCCTCAGTCTTCCGAGTAGCCAGAATTACAGGCATGCGCTACCACGCCCGGCTGATTTTTTGATTTATTGTAGAGATGAGGTCTCGCTGCCCAGGTGGGTCTCGAACCCACAGGCTCAGGAGATCCACTCACCTCAGCCTCCCAAAGGCAGGAGATTACAGGCTGAGCCACCGAGCCCAGCTGACCGTACTCTTTTTTGGGGTTTTTTTTTTTTTTCTTTGTTTTTTTCAGTTGGGTTCTCACTGTCAGCCAGGCTGGAATGTAATGGCATGATCTCAGCTCACTGCAGCCTCGACTTCCTGGGCTGAAGCGATCCTTCTGCCTCAGCCACCTGAGTAGCTGGGACTACAAGCACACACCACCACACTTGACTAATTTTAAAAATATTTTGTAGAGACAAGATCTTACTACGTTGCCTAGGTTGGTCTCAAACTCCTAGGCTCAAGCAATCCTCCCACCTCCGCCTCCCAAAATGCTGGGGTTACAGGCTTGAGCCACTGCACCCAGCATCATACTCTTAACAGACTGAACCCTAATACCACTTTTTTAAAAATCCAGCTGGAAGAGGAGATCTGATTTTATATTGATATTTATTCTGATTTGGGGGCCACTCAGAAGTCTATATTCTTATTTTCCCTCACTTTGGAATAATCTCACATATCATAACCTTTTATTTTGGGAAAAAAAGAACCATTGGTTATATAGAAATGGTATGAACTGTAATAGTAGTTGGTTTCCTAAGCTTTGTCATACGAGCTCACTACATATTTACAATAGGAAAAGACGCCGGAGCCCAGAAGGTCTGGAGTTCCTCTTGCAAAATATCCAAGAGACACATTTAGAATCATGAGTATTTCAGACTTGTCTACAAGGGACCTGGAAGTCATATTATTTTGTTTTTTAAAGAAAGCGTGCTTGCATTTATTTATTTATTTATTTGAGTTGGAGTCTCACTCTGCTGCCCAGACTGGAGTGCAGTGGCCGCTCCTGGCCACTGCAGCCTCGACCTGCTGGGCTCTGGTGATCCTTCCATCTCAGCCTTCCAAGTAGCAGGAACTACAGGCAGGCACTACCACGCCCAGCTAATTTTTGATTTATTGTGGAGATGAGGTCTCGCCAAGTTGCCCGGGTTGGTCTTGATCCCGCGGGCTCAGGCAATCCATTTGCCTCGACCTTCCAAAGTGCTGGGATTATAGGCTGAGCCACCGAGCCCGGCTATTTATTTATTTTTATATTACAACTGGCTCCTTTATTTTTATTTATACATGACCTCCCCATATTATTTTTTTATGTGTATAATGTGTACACATTTATAGGGTACAAGTGCAAATTTTGTTACATGCATAGATTGTGAAGTGGTGAAGTGAGGGGTTTTAGGGTAACCATCACCCAAATAATGTACCTTTTTTTTTTTTTTTTTTTGAGTTGGAGTCTCACTCTGTCACCCAGACTGGAGTGCAGTGGCCGCTTCCGGTCACCGCAGCCTCGACCTGCTGGACTCCGGCGATCCTTCCGCCTCAGCCTTCCGAGTAGCCGGAATTACAGGCATGCGCTACCATGCCTGGCTGGATAATGTACCTTTTACCCATGAAATAATTTCTCATTATCCACCTCCTCATCCTTGGAATTTGTATTATTTACACGGAGGGATTTAGAAGGTGAATTTTCTGAAGTTATGTTTTCTAGGATAGGCATACAATTCATCTTTGCCGTGCAATGATATGGCTATATTTATGCATGTAAACCTAGTCAATGGTATTGATCACATAGAATATGTTGAATAAGAGATATATCTGAGCTGAACACATGACATACATTTAAACACGGAAGTGTGATGGTCTCTTTTCTTCTTTCCCTGGTCCCAACCAACTCACTTTATTCCTCCTTTCTTAGAACTGGCTGGGGTACTGTGTAAGCATCTACTGCTGTGCAAACTCTTTTTTTTTTTTTTTAAGTCAGGGTCTCATTCTGTTGCCCATGCTAGAGTGCAGTGGCATGATTCCAGCTCACCACAGCCTCCTCCACCTCTTGGGCTCGGGAGATCTGTCTGCCTTAGCCTCCCAAGTAGCTGGACTACAGATGCACACCACCACTCCCAGCATTTTTTTTTTTTTTTTTGGTAGGGACAAGGTCTTGCTATGTTGCCCAGGCTAGTCTTGAACTCCTGGGCTCATTCAATCCTCTCACCTCGGCCTCCCAAAGTGCTGGGATTATAGGCATGAGCCACCACGCCCGACCTGCAATGCAAGACTCTTAATTAGGGCTGTGAGAAGGCTCAGAGTGAGGGAGGGAAGGAGGCACTCAGAAAATCTTGCTTCAATATGGCTAAAGTCATATTAATTTAGTTATCTGTCATTCCTGTTTCTTACAAAAAAGAACAGCTTAAATAATCCCACATAGCTATGTTATTTTTATAACACATTATATCATGTACTTATATAGCATGTGTATGTGTGTATATATATATAGATAGATAGTGTGTGTGTGTGTGTGTGTGTGTGTGTGTGTGTGTGTGTGTGTGTGTGTAGTGTACGTATAGTGTAGGTTTTTAAAAATGTACTATTTGGTATTTTGTTTTCACTTATCAGGCGCATTCTTATTTAGTGTGCTTAATTACCCACTCTTAATTTTACTGCCAGCATTTGGGCTATTTCCTTTTAATGGAAAAGGAAATGGAACCAGATATAGATAGATGATCATGTTATTCAAATCTATTTTTATGTATAGAAGCAGGGCCGCTGCTGTTTGGATCTAAGAAACAGTGAGTCTTAAACAGAAAAGCAACAACCAGCCTGGCCTTATTTACTACTGAGCTAAATCCTCCCTCCCATCTTTCTCAGAATCAGGTTCTATTTTCAGTCCTTGCTGTTCTGTGGAATAGTCTAAGGAGACAGGTGATGGGGAGAACCTTCCATTTTGAATTCACACTTGTCCTGGCATTTTACTAGTGGTCATTCGGGTGGCATGGCCTGAGATGGCTAGGAGCTGGCCATATTCTAGTATGGTTGATTGGTTGGGCTAAGTTTGGGATTGCCATGTTGTCTTGGCTTGAAGGGGCAGCAAAGAGTCGAACCCAGAGCAAATCCTCCTTAGCGCTCTCCAGGTACAAGCGTGGAACATTTTCCTCTTCCATGTCATCACCCCAAGAGGTATCCACGGACCTCTTCTCCTCCAAGAAGACTTAGGCATGTTCAGGACCATTAAAATGTAAGTCAGAAAGGGCTGGGTGTGGTGACTCATGCCTGTAACCCCAGCACTTTGGGAGACCAAAGTGGGAAGATTGTTTGAGTCCAGGAGTTCAAAACCAGCCTGGGCAACATAGCGAGACTTCATCTCTAAAAAATAAAATAAAAAAAAAGCTGGGCGTGGTGGTGTGCACCTGTTATCCCAGCTACTCAGGAAGCTCAGGTAGAAGGATTGCCTGAGCCCAGGAGGTCAAGGTTACTCTGAGTTGTGATTGTGCCACTGCACCAGCTTGGGTGACAGAAGTGAGACCCTGACTCAAAAAACAAAAACAAAACCCGGTAAGTCAAAAAGGGGCCAAGTCTTAGGCATAGGTAGGTTCCACTCTTGAAGGCTGGCACCTGTCTGAATGACAGACAACCTGGTGTCAGCAGACAGGGTGTGGCATACACTGTTGATTTTCCCCTTGATAGAGTAGTCCATATTCCTCTTCTCTTCATCCCAGTAGGAAGAGCACTTTCCAGCATGGAGACTAAACATGCCAGATATTCCTAGCCCCCATTGCACCTAGGGGAAGGCATGTGACCCAGTCCTAAACAATAAGATGTGCAAGGATGTCTGCTGAGCATTTCTAGGAAAGATTTTCCTCCTTGTTAAAAAGAAAGATGCTCAGGAGAATAGCACTTCTTCCCTGCCACCTGTGATTCTGTTTTTGAATGCAGTTATGTGAGGACGTGATGTTTGAAGCTATGACAGCCATTTTGCACCCATGAGGTGACACGCCCAAGAAAAAGCTCAACCCTCTGAGAGATAGCAGAAGAGAGAACCTGGGTCCTGATGACAGTAAGCTGCCAAGCCTACCTTAAGACTTCCTTCTTAAGACTTGTATGAGATAATTAAGTATCTCTGTTGTGAAGCTATCTTTAGACAGACGTGCTACTTGCTGCCAAAAGTGTACAAAGAAGTGAGTGGGAAAGATGTCCAGAAAACTCCTCAGCTCTGGTGATGAGTGATGCTCACTGGGATGGAAGCCAGGATGCTGACTTAGATCCTGAACTGATGGTTCTCTCGGGTGTCAGGTCCCCTGTCTTGGGCTCTGCTGGCCTCTCCCTGGCTCCCCCTCATTCCTGTTGCCCTCCCGGTCTCTAACGCCAGAAGCCTGGGAAGTCTTTTTTCTCTCTGAGGGTATAAAAATGTGGCCCATACCATAGTTCTTCTGTGCTCTGAGTTATCTCAGGGCCTAGACTTTTTTTTTTTTTTTTTGAGTTGGAGTCTCACTCTGTTGCCCAGACTGGAGTGCAGTGGCCGCTCCCAGCCACCCCAGCCTTGACCTGCTGGGCTCCAGCGATCCTTCCCCTAAGCCTTCCACGTAGCTGGAACTACAGGCGCGTGCTACCACGCCCGACTGATTTTTTGATTTATTGTAGAGATGAGGTCTCGCTGCCCAGGCGGGTCTCAAACCCGCGGGCTCAGGCAATCCACTCACCTCAGCCTCCCAAAGGCGCGGGATTACAGGCTGAGCCACCGAGCCCGGCTAGGGCCTAGACTTTTGTGATTAAAACCGGACTCCTTTTTTTCTTCTTCTTCTACTATAGAATTTTTCCATATACAAAATATTCTAGATGCTTATATTAGGGAAAAATCCAAGGCTGTATGTGTTGTGGTGGAGGGCAGGGATGTGTGTGTGGGGAGGGGAGGGAGGTCAAGGTGGTAGCAAGGATAAGGCAGATAGACAATGAAAGAAAACAGTGTCAGTGAATACTTTTGCCCTTGAATCCAGTTCTCAGGCTCTAATCTTTTCAAAGATGCTTGTCATAAAACCATAGGAGTGATACTTCGAGGAAGGCATGAGTAAAAATCACAAATAACATTTGAACACTTTTAAATTCTGCCGCTTTGTAATCTGTCAAAAAGATAAAGCTACTTTCTTTCTTATTTTATTTTACATTGTTTTAGAGTTGTGGGATACAAGTGAGGATTTGCTACAGAAGTAGGCTCCATGCAGGCGAAGTTTAGGCTTCTAGACTGCCCTCTCTCTCCCAATAGTGGACCAGGTACCCAGTGTGTTGCCATGTGCAGTTTCTCCTCCCTCCCTCCCTCCCTTCTCTAGCAGTGTCCGAGGTCTGCCGACCCTATCCTGGTGCTCCTGTGACCAATGATCAGGGCCCACTTACAAGTGAGAACATGTGGCATTCAGTTTCTTTGATAGTTCTCTTAGTGTGATGGCCTCCAGTTGCATCCAAATTGCTGCGAAAGCCATGATTTTGTTTTGTTTTTTTTTATGGCTGCATAATACTCCACTGTGTATATGTACCACATTTTATTTATCCAGTCCACTTTTGATGGGCATCTGGGTAGGTTCCATACTTTGGGGTAAAGCTATTTTCAAGTTCGATAAACAACTTTCTTTCTTTTTTTTTTTTTTGAGTTGGAGTCTCACTCTGTCGCCCAGACTGGAGTGCAGTGGCCACTCCCGGCCACTGCAGCCTCGACCTGCTGGGCTCTGGCGATCCTTCCGCCTCAGCCTTCCAAGTAGCCGGAATTACAGGCATGCGCTACCACCCCTGGCTGATTTTTTGATTTATTGTAGAGATGAGGTCTCGTTTGTTCCATTTACTGAAGATTTTCAGAGCCTACTCTGTCCGAGGGTCTAGCTGCTAGGGGCATAGCAGTGTATGAAACAGAAAGAAATCCCTGCCCTCAAGGAGTTTACGTTCTAGAGGGGCAACATGAATAACAAACAAATATAGTAAAACAGAGAGAGAGAGAGAAATAAAACTGGGAAGCAGCCGGGCTCGGTGGCTCAGCCCGTAATCCTGCACCTTTGGGAGGCTGAGGTGAGTAGATTGCCTGAGCCCGCGGGTTTGAGACCTGCCTGGGCAACTTGGCGTGACCTCATCCTTACAATAAGTCAAAAATTAGCCTGGCGTGGTAGCGCGCGCTTGTAGTTGCAGCTACTAGGAAGGCTGAGGCGGAAGGATCGCCGGAGCCCAGCAGGTCGAGGCTGCGGTGGCCGGGAGCGGCCACTGCACTCCAGTCTGGGCGACAGAGTGAGACTCCAACTCAAAAAAAAAAAAAAAATTAAAAAATTAAAAAAATAAAACTGGGAAGCTCTTGGAGTGGGGAGAAGGTCCATTTTAAATAGAATTCAGGGTTCCTGGGAAAGGGAGAGATTTGAGCCAAGGAGACGCAGGAGGAATCCACGCAGATGCCTGGAGTAGAAGGTCCAGGCAGCTGGAACAGCAGGTGCAAATGCCCCTAGGCATGGGTGAAAACAGTTCCTGTCAGCGTGGCTGGAAAGGAGTGAGGACGGGGCTCCTGGGAGAGACCAGGTTCTGAGCTGATGGGCAGCCAGATAGTGGAGGGCCTTGCCTAGGACAAGGGGAGTCTAGAAAAACACCTCTGGGCTGGCGTCCCTCTAAACGCCCTTGACTGATGCCACATCCAGTGCAACTGGTCAGCAGAGGTCCCAACGTGCCTCTGGGCTTATCCTGTGTATGGCAGACAGCAAAGCAGAAGAGAGCTGCTTTTAAAGTCACCGGTAAATCCTGGACTAAAGTGTAGGAATGTCTGGAAAAACTGGAAAATTCAAAAGGCCTTCCCCCTCAGGCTCGAGTCAATGGGATTTTGTTTTACTTCATTTGGACATGGGCACATTTCTGTCTGTGATATACTTCTCTTTCCCCAGAGGCAACAGTGACATTAAATATCTGCCAAGTGTACATATATATTTTATACACATACACACACACACTCTTTCTCTCTCTCTCTCTCTCAAGGAGTTTACAGTCTAGAGGGCAGCATAAATAACAGCTATAGTAAAGAGAGATAGAAACAAAACAGAAAAAATATATATAGCTACTGCAGATAAAAGGAGACCAAATTTTGCTTTTAAAATCCTGGTAAAATAATCTCACGAAAACCACCCATTTATCACAAGTTATTTGAGAAGCGTGCCCCTTCCATCAGGCTCTCCAGCTCCTTGGACTCTCTCTGTGTGAACATGGTACTCACAGGTCAACTCCACAGGTCCCTTTGGGTAATTTTGTTTCTTCCTTGTAGAGGAAGAGACTCTGCAGATAGCACTGCTGCTCCCCGCGTTGGTCCATCTCTCCTTATGCATTTTGTCATGCTGGCCATTCCCCTGGGTGTGGTGGCAGCGGCCTGGGGCTCTGGCTGTGGGAGGCGGGTTCAGGACTGGAAAGGGGAATTCCACAGGGTTGACAGTGATGGGAACAGGGAGAGCCACATTTCTGTCCTCATTGTCCAAGACCGATCCCACCTGCAGTGTTTCCGAAGTTCTTACCTGGTATGAGAACAGGAGCAGCAAGGCTGATCATATTCTTTTTTTCAACAATGGGCCTAAGACCACCATCGTGACTCTCTGCCCAAGAGGTTGTACCTGGTATCACGGGACTTGCTTTTTAGATAGCGTCTATTGTGAAACCTAAAAATGGTATTGGAGACATTTTTCAGAGTCTGATGGACCCAAGGCCCCAAACAGGCCCAGAATACCAGAAAGTCCTCCACCCACCCCCCGATTCACCTTCACAAAAATGGGCTCTGAGATAGGAACACAGTCTCAACACCCGCCCCCTATGACATTATCAACCAATCAGAAGCTCCATCCCTTTACTCAGCAAGTTTCCTTTAAAAACCTTATCCACTGAATTTCTGGGGAGGCAGATTTGAGTAATTTCTCCTGTATACCTCACTCAGTTGCTTTGCAGTATTAACCTCTTTCTCCATTGTAATGACTGTATCTGTTTCCGTTTTTCTGGACAGCAGACATAGGAACCCAGGCAGGCTGGAACCTGACAGGGATTCCAAAGGACAGCCTGTTTCTGCCTTCTTGTCAATACATGTGCCCTCAAACTGCCCTTGGCAGAGGGACAAAGGATTTAATAATTCCCCCATGTCAATGTATGTCTTTTTCACAATCACTCTGCTCAGTTAATGCCTACTTAATCATTTGTATCGTGTTCTAGTTCAAAATACCCACCAGCTGCTCATCGACTCCATACTGAACCTTGGTGGTCTTGAAGAGACACCTGGGTGTGCTGAGAGTAGTGATAATGCCATTCATTCACCTCCTGACTAGTCGTCTGCTGTGGTAGTTCTGGTTCTTTCCACATTGCAAAAAGCCCTAAGGATAACTCCAGTAGAGAAGACTGCAAGAAGATTCTCAACTCTGTGAGATTGTAGAGGTTACTTTTTTTTTTTTTTTGAGTTGGAGTCTCACTCTGTAGCCCATACTGGAGAGCAGTGGCCGCTCCCGGCCACTGCAGCCTTGACCTGCTGAGCTCCGGCGATCCTTCTGCCTCAGCCTTCCAAGTAGCCGGAATTACAGGCACGTGCTACCATGCACGGCTGATTTTTTAATTTATTGTAGAGATGAGGTCTCGCCAAGTTGTCCAGGTGGGTCTCAAACCCGTGGGCTCAGGCAATCCACTCACCTCAGCCTCCCAAAGCGTGGGATTACAGGCTGAGCCACCCAGCCTGGCTGAGGTTACTTTTTTTAGTTGAGGTCTCACTGCCGCCCAGACTGGAGCACAGTGCACCATCATGGTGCGTCACAATTTCAACCTCCTGGGTTCAGGCAATCCTTCCCCTTCAGCCTCCTAAGTAACTGGGACTACAGGTTTAAGTCACCATGTCTGGCTAATTTTTTTATTTTTATTTTTTTAGAGATGAGGTCTCGCTTGCTATGTTGCTCAGGCTGGTCTCGAACTCCTGAACTCAAGAGATCCTCCCACCTCAGACTCCCAAAGTGCTGGGATTCCAGGTGCGAGCCACTGTGCCCAGCATGGGGTATAGATGATCTTATTTGGGGAGGAGAACTCTAGAAGAGAGGTCCTCGATCTTTTTGACATCAGGGACCGGTTTCATGGAAGACAATTTTTCCTGGACGGGGATGGGGGGGCTGGTTCAGGATGATTCAGACACATATTTATTGTGCACTTTATTTCCATTATTATTACATGGTAACATATAATGAAATAATTATACAACTTACCATTAAAAAAAGAGGTGTGGGCGGAAGTGGATACACTAATGGGCGGGTCATGTGTGGACTAAAATAAGTGTCAGATTCTGACTTACAGTCTGCTACTAGATGCAGCTGTACAACTGAAGTGCATCAACTCACTTGCCACTCACTGATAGGGTTTTGATATGAGTCTGCAAGCAGTTGATTTATTACGATCTCTGTGAAGTCAACCCTCACTGCTTATGTTAATCTATATTTGCAGCTGCTCCCCAGCGCTAGCATCACAGCCTCAGCTCCACCTCAGATCATCAGACAAGAGATTCTCATAAGGAGAACGCAGCCTCGATATCTCACATGCACAGTTCACAATAGAGTTCACGCTCCTATGAGAATTGAATGCCACCACTGATCTGACAGAAGACAGAGCTCAGGCGGTAATGTGAGCGATGGGGAGTGGCTATGAATACAGATGAAGCGTCCTCTTGCCAGCTGCTCACCTCCTGCTGTGCGGTCCAGTTCCTAATGGACCACAGACCAGTACTAGTTTGTGGCCCCGGGGGTTGGGGACCCCTGCTCCAGAATAGTCGAAAAGCAGCAAGATGCCCCAACTTGTCCTACTCCTGGAGAGGATGCCCATTGCTATGGAGAGGATGGGTTTTCTTACACGCTTGGTGGTGTGACACCCATTTTGGTGGGTTACCCAGGCCTCCTGAGCCCTACCAGGAATCTTCCTAGAAGGCTCCTGAGAGTTTTTCTGGAAATTGGATGAAAACAAAACAAAAAACCAGATAGTTAGGGTTTTCCTGACAGTAGGGGGCTCTAGTTACCCATATGAGAAATGTCAAACAAATATTTCCATTACAGATTTGTTTTGGTAGCAAGATTGCAGTAGAGCTGATGATACATGCTTAAAAATCTTAAGACTGTCGTTATAGAAGATGCTTCAAAAGTGAGAGAGCATAGCCATTACTTGCAGTCTCGGGCGAGTACCAGATACGTAGGATGAATCATTCTTATACATGCATAATGTCATCAGCAGCAGCATGTATGAGGGTTTCCTAAGCGGCAGACCCTGTGCTAAGAATTGGTTTGCAGCCATTACCTCATTTAATCATCATGACAGCCCTGTGATAACAATAAGGAACTAGAGGCAGTGCTCCCGACAACCGCTCAGAGTCACCTCAAGCCTGCCTGGCTCCAAGTCTCTGTTCTTAGAACCACCATCCCATACTGCCTGGCTGCCAGGGAAATCCTTTCCCCTTTGAGCTATTACTAGCATTCTGGAAACCAGAGTGGTCTTTCTCTTCTCCTTGAGTCAGTGTTTCTCTCTGTTACGAGGCTGGAGTACAGTGGCACAATCACAGCTCACCACAGCCGCCTTGACCTCCTGGGCTCAAGTGATCCTTCTACCTCAGCTTCTGGAGTAGCTGGGACTCCAGGCACATGCCACCATGCCTGGCTAATTTTTGGGGGGAGAGACAAGATCTCGTTATGGTGCTTTAGGCTGGTCTCGAACTCCTGGTCTCAAAGGATCCTCCCTCCTCCACTTCCCAAAGCTCAGGCATGAACTACCACGCCTGGCCAGATAAGCCTTTATGGGAAGACTCTGGTTTTGGATTTTGACAGGCAGGGAGAGGACATTGATCATTCTGAAATACAAGAGAAAAAAAGAGGCAGTCTGTTCTGAAATCTGACATGAAATCTAAAGTGGTAGAATCATTTCAGTCAAAGTGGATTTGGTCTGTGTCCATTTGTCCCCTGCTGGTGCATTTTTACGGGGGTTCATGTTTCCAGACCCAAGGTCCTTTTTTCTCTCTTGTGGGTTCAGGTTAGCCCAGGAGGCAGGAAACTGGTTCTACCCCAGCTCCTTTCCTTAGCTTGAGTCAAGTCCTTCGCCTCCTAGAATCTTCGTTTTAATGATATTTAATTTTTTGCATGTAATGTGGAGATCCTGGCACTCCCCTCTCTGAGCTCAGGTTGGCAACATCGTGTTGCACAAATGTGCTGTATCACTGTGGTCAGGACGGCACAGGGGGAGACTCTAGGCCCTAAATATAGAAGAGGCACGCAGCCTTCCTTCTAAGGAGACCCTGAGTGAGGGAGCAGGCATACCACGACAGCAGAAAGCTTCACAGAGGTATATTTTTGAGACTGATGCAAAATCCCAAGCAGTGACGTATCGGTGACTCAGCCCAGTGGGTGGAAGTGATTTTAAATAATGACAGTATCACCATCTCCTTCCTCCTGCAGTGTCACACGTCACCAAACACACACTCACTGGCCCTGAGCCCACTGACTCAGCTGCTCTCCACGGGCCTGCCGTTCCCTGAGCAACGGGGTTAAAGAATGCATCTGTCGGGCAATAGTTCTCTCTTTCTCAGAAACCAAACCCAGGTCAACAAAGGGTGATCAGAAAGGTCACCTTGTATATCCCGTCTTTTAAACAGTCCTCTGAGAGTGAAGTGAGGCCTACTTATAACCAACGCCATCAGGGAAGAAGAGACCATTTGAGTTAATTAGGAAGGGAAGCCACCCAACTTCAGTTACAAACATTTAGAAATTGGTAGAGTTTTAGAGAGAAAGAAACTGCAGTAATTAGATCGGGAAGCATGCAAATCCTTCTTTCAGACAGAACAATAAGCTCAGGAAAGAGGGTCATGGCCACATTTGGCGGTAGTAGGTGACCAGCACAGTGGCTGATTCCTGGACCCAAGACAATGGGTCGGCCTAGTGGCGAGCCTTTTGTTCGAACCTGTGCCTCTAGATAAGGTCAGCTAAAGACTTTGCTAGGGCTTCGGAAGGATTGCAGTGACCCCCAACAAAAATCAAAGCCCTGGAGCAAGCATAGAGGGGAGACAGAAGGGTGGTTTCCTAGGAGCAGACTCCTTGTGAGTAAAAATGAATTGGAGGCAGAAGGGGATGGACCGGAGAGGAAATGCCCAGTGGAGGCCCTCGCGTGAACCCAAGGTGGCAGGCGGGTAGAGCTTTCAGTTTCATCCCATCTTGGCTCATCTCAAGATCTGGGGCTTCAGTTTGGGAGCTGGAACCAGAAATGATTTATTTTGTGTGAATCATCTCAAGAAACAGTCATTGTGGGCAGTAAGGACAGACACAAATTAAAAATAAGAGGTTCAATTCTCCCTGTTAAAAATAGGAGAGTTAAGCCGGGTTCAGTGGCTCAGGCTGTAATTCCACGCTTTGGGAGGCTGAGGTGAGTGGATTTCCTGAGCCCGCGGGTTTGAGACCCGCCTGGGCAACTTGGTGAGACCTCATCTCTACAATAAATAAAAAAATTAGCCTGGCGTGGTAGCACATGCCTGTAGTTCCAGCTACTTAGAAGGCTGAGGCGGAAGGATCGCCGGAGCCCAGCAGGTCGAGGCTGCGGTGGCCTGGAGCGGTCACTGCCCTCTAGTCTGGGTGACAGAGTGAGACTCCAACTCAAAAAAAAAAAAAAAAATTGGAGAGTTCCCTCCCCTCCTTTTTCTTTCGGTCTTTAGAAAAGTTAGAATTGTAAATACCTTTTTCTCTCTTTGAAATGTATATACATCCCTTTGAAGACTAGATTGGCACTTTGTCAGCTTTATGACCTAGGAATGTCTTTCTCAAGGACGGTGGGGGAGGGGGAGGAGGGGGCATCTCTTTCACATGTCAACATCCAGGGTGGTAGTGTCCCTACTTCCCAGTTTCTGAGGGAGGCAAGAGGCCTGACTTCAGTGGATACCTTGCTCCAAGTGCAAAAATCTCCTTCTCTTATAAAGATGGCAGAAGTTTGTCCTTCCGCTGGGAACAGCCAATTAGCTAACACAGAGGTTCCCACAATGACGAGGTAAAGTTAGGATGAACTATGTGTGACAAGTAGTGCTGCCAAGTCCTCTTACTTGAGGACTAGTATTGTTGATCTTGAAAGAAATGGGTTATGTCTGCTTGACTATAGAAAGGGGGACGATTTCTTTGTCTTCGCAGTCTCTCCTCAAATGACCTGTGATGTGCGTTGCACTCTGGCTTAATGCTTATTCCATAATAAAAGTGTTTCACTCTCTCCTACTTTGGTGTAGAGGATGTCTGGGCTGGGAGAAGATTTTGTCTTTAATTTTCCCCAATGGTTCCTCCCATAGGTCTGTTCCGTGCTTGGCCTCCTGCACTCAATCTATATTTGTAAGTACAGCATATGTCACCTTGGCTTTTTACAGATAAAGTTCTCTTAAAGGACTCATGTTTTCTAAAAGATGATCTTAAAGCTCAGTGAAGTAAAGATCCAGCTATCACTACTTTCATTTCATGCTGGTCCCAGCAAGTAAGGGGCTTGTCCAAGCTCCAAGACACATCGTGCCTGCTGCTATCTCACCCATCCCGCAAAAACCCACAACATGGGTTTTCACCTTTTTTTTTTTTTTTTTTGGTGCCAGAGTCCCACTTTGTCACCCAGGCTGGAGTGCAGTGGCACAATCACAGTTCACCACAGCCCCGACCTCCTGGGCTCAGGCAATCTTCATGCCTCAGCTTCCCAAGTTGCTGGGACTACAGGTACTTGCCACCACAACCAGCTAATTTTTTTTTACATTTTTGTAGAGATAAGGTCTCACCATGTTGCCCAAGCTGGTCTCAAATTCCTGGGCTTGAGCAATCCTCTTTCCTCATGCTCCCAAAGTGCTGGGATTACAGGGATGAACCACAGCACCTGGCCATAGTTTTCTTTTTTAGTCACCTGCAATAGTCACATTTCCTCCAATTCCTGCTCATGGTCTGTATCATCACATTTGATACATTTATTTATTTATTTATTTATTTGGGAGATGTGGGATACAATTCAGGATTAGGTATATAATACATTCTTAAAATACAGTTTGCTGCCGGGCTCGGTGGCTCAGCCTGTAATCCCGCGCCTTTGGGAGGCTGAGGTGAGTGGATTGCCTGAGCCCGCGGGTTCAAGACCTGCCTGGGCAACTTGGTGAGACCTCATCTCTACAATAAATCAAAAATTAGCCAGGCATGGTAGCGCGCGCCTATAGTTCCAGCTACTTGGAAGGCTGAGGTGGAAGGATCGCCGGAGCCCAGCAGGTCGAGGCTGCAGTGGCCAGGAGCGACCACTGCACTCCAGTCTGGGTGACAGAGTGAGACTCTAACTCAAAAAAAAAAAAAAATACAGTTTGCTTCACTCCTAGGTATCTGTGTAAGACAAATGAGTGCACGCATTCACAGAAAGACTTGCGCATTCAAGTTCATAGCAATTTTATTCCCAATAGCCAAAACCTGGAAACGACCCTATCAAGGACCAGGGAGCCATCTTTTTAAAATGTAAACATCCAGGGAGGTAGTATTTGTATATCCCAGTTTCTCAGGGCAGCTAAGAGTCTAACTTCAGTGGGTTCCTCTCTCCAAGTAGTGTAACTGTCTTCTCTCTTAAAGATAGGGAAATGGGTAAACCAACTGGGTATCTCCATATGACTACTACTCAGTTGTTAAAATATGCAAACTAACTGAGATCTGCAATAACATTAGTGAATCTCAAAAGCATCATACTGAGCTAAAGAAGCCAGACACACATACCTCATCAACAAAGGTACCTGCATAAACAACATTTGTGTACCTAACTCTGAATTGTGCCCACATCTTTATAATAATAATAAAAAGAAGCCAGACACAAAAGAGTACACACTGGATGAATTCATTTATGTTAAACTCTATAATAGGCAAGCTCATACAGAGTGACAGAGGCAGCTTGGTGGTTGCCCAGGGTGAGTGGCAGAGATTGGCTGCAAAAGAGAACAAAATAACTTTGTGGGATAATGAAAATGTTCTGTTTCTTGATTAGATGCACATGTGTGTCATCTGTCAAAACTCAAATTGTGCATACATAAAATGGATATATTAGTCTGTTCAGGCTGCTATACCAAATATCACACACCTGGGAGCTTATAAATGACAGAAATTTACTTCTTACAGTTCTGAAAGCTGAAAGTCCAAAATCAGGGTGGCAGCATGGCTGGATTCTGGTGAGGGCCCTCTTATTGACATCTTGTGAGCTTTCTCATGGTACAAGAGGTGAGAGAGCTCTCTGGGGTCTCTTATATAAAGGCACTAGCTCCATTCATGAGAGGTCCACCAGCGTAAGCTAATCACCTCTCGAAGGTCTCACCTCCTAATGCCATCGACGACTTGGGGCTTAGGTTTACACATATGAACTGTAGGGTGGAGGAAAACCACAAATATTCAGTCCTTAGCAATGGGTTAGTAGATTGTTTATCAATTATACTTCAGTAAGGTTTATTATTCATGAAGTAATGATACATTTTTTGTTTATGTAGAAAATTTGAATTAAAAACACAAAATGCAGTTTGCATTCTCAGCAACCCTTCTGTAGAGCCCTCTGAGAGCATCACAAGTTCAATGTTGGCTTCAGGGTTCTCCCTTGCCCACTCTCAGCCTCTGAAAAGATGCCAGCAGAGGGCTGGATCATCATAACTCAAAGCTGGGAGGGGTGTGTCCCCAGGGTTCTTCAGGAAAGCCTTCACCACCAGGAGAGTGGCTTGCAGCCCACAGCTGGCAGAAGCATGGTGAGTCACGATGCTTTGTAGGAATGAGAGGGCTGGGACTCATGCATGTCAGCATTGATGGGAATATTAGGGGCTCCCTTCCCTGGAGGGAAAAACAGAAAGCACTTTCTTTAAATATTTCACTTCTTAAAAATAAAAAGTCATCTCAGCTCCTCCCCTCTGATTCATTTGTGAGAAATAGCTGTCAGGTTTTGTATCTGGTGAAGTCAAATCTTTTCTCAGAACATGATGGTGTAGGGTGTGGGAAAACCACCTTACTCGTCAGTATTTGTTAAATGTGGAGAGAAAACCTGCTTCTCTCTTTGTCCTGCGACTCATTGTTCCTGCTTATGTCATGCTATTGGGTTGGAGGTTGACTGGTTTCCCCACCCTCTATAGGGGGTTGGGTGAGGGGACACGGGCCTGAATTGTAATTCAGTGTTTTTAGATTGACATCATAGTTACCAGAGGTAGGGAGCAGGGATATGGATCTCAGAAGCTAGGGCCAGGGGCGGGGGTTCATAAGTGGGCAGCTTGAGGACACCATTTGGGCTAGAAACTGTGGTCATGAGCCCTCACAGTGGGATCTCCAAGGAACCTACAGATCTTCATGTGGGAGAGAGTAGGCATTTGATTGTGCCACACCCAGAGCACTGACTCCAGAAAATCCTGTACTCATCAAGGACTACAATGGGGCTTTCTGTCCTTTAACTCTATCCCCACTCCAAATATGGAGATGCCAGAAGAGTATTCTTGCAAGTCAAGGAAATGGGGAGACATCCACCAGCCTCCTCTTTTCCTATTTTGAGTTTCTCAGCCTGAATCAGGCCTGTGTTTTCAATTGAATGTGAGATTATAGCTTTGATAGTTGGCCAGATTATCACATAGTAGACTGAATTATTTCATAGTTTATGGGGCCTCATTCTGCCCCCTGCTGGACTTTCCATGATTCATAAAGGAGATGATTCATTTTAAGTAGAGGGACTGGAAAAGCTATGGAACATTTTTTTTTTTTTTTGAGTTGGAGTCTCACTCCATGGCCCAGGCTGGAGTTGCAGTGGCATGCTCATGGTCACCCCAGCATCGACCTGCTGGGATCCAGCAATCCTTCTGCATCAGCCTTCTAAGTAACCAGAACCGCAGGTGCGTGCTGCCATGCCTGGCTATTTCTTTTATTTATTGTTGATACAAGGTCTCACCATGTTGCCCAGGCTGGTCTTGAACTCACAGGCTCTCACCTTGGCCTCCCTAAGTGCTAGGATTACAGGCTTGAGCCACCACGCCTGGCCGGGACCTTTCTTAGAATTCACCCAGGTGAAACAGTCCAAGCAACAATTGGCTGCTATCTCTCATGGCCAATCAAAGACGAGAGGTGGGCCTGGGAAAAAAGAGAGTGTTTAATTTCTATAACCAGGTTATAGGGAGACAGGTTGGCATTCTTACCAAAAAACACATTCAAAGTGACACTAATTCATTTCAGTATTTATAGTTTGAAGCCTATGTGTAGTTTTAGCATGACTTAAGATTTACATTAATTTTTTTTTTTTTGAGTTGGAGTCTCACTCTGTCGCCCAGACTGGAGTGCAGTGGCCGCTCTTAGCCACCGCAGCCTCGACCTGCTGGGCTCCGGTGATCCTTCCACCTCAGCCTTCCAAGTAGCTGGAACTACAGGCACGCTACCACACCTGGCTAATTTTTTGATTTATTGTAGAGATGCGATCTCGCCAAGTTGCCCAGGCAGGTCTCGAACCCGCGGACTTAGGCAATCCACTCACCTCAGCCTCCCAAGGCGCGGGATTACAGGCTGAGCCACTGAGCCCACTGACGTGACACAAAGTCTTCTGGTCATGCTGACATTTTAGATAACATTTTGGTATTTACAATATACTCTTTTGCAGTTTTCCAGAGGAAGGGGCAGACAATCGCAACATTTGGAAGGAAGGGAAAGTCACAACATTTAAAATGATAGCTTCAAATTGCTTTAAAACATAATTGTAACAATCTCCTATTTCCAGAGCCCTGGTCTATAACAGTTCAGTGTCCTCATATTCACAGATAGAAGGGAGGTGGGCAATGCTCACTCCAAGCTTTCAGACACCCTCCTGTCAGCCTTGGACCACTATCCCAATTATTAGGTGGTCTGACTTGTCAGCTGTTTCTTGTTCAACGCCAGCAAAGGCTTATGGCTTCAGCACCAATGGCTTACTATTTACTAGATAAGACTGGCCTTCTAGACCAGTTGGGCAAAGGTTGCCAGGAGGGGATGTAAGGGTAGTTGATGGGGCGGAGGAGGGGGAAGAGGAGAATGTACACTTTTAAATTCAACCAGCTTCCACATTCAGTCTCACTCACTCATTTTTAGGTCTTTTCTAAATGACTGTTCTAATATAACCAAAATGTCCTCTTTACAACCTATAATACAGGGGCAGGAAAAACAACTTGATGGAAGTTACTTAATGAGATAATGGTCAGAAAAAATCAATAATTTTTCTGTTAAAAAAAATTCAGTAAGATTCTGATACCAAATCTTACTCTCTCAACAAAGAAAGTTTAGTTAGTTAGATGTTAGCCTTGGCACCTCCTTTCCTGAGAAGAAAAGGATCAACAGAGCCCATTGTCCTTAGTTGTAGTCAAGAGAATATTCACTTAAGGGAAGTGTTTTAAACAGTTATCACATATAGGGATATTAGAAGCCACTGTTCTCTTTCATTAATTTTATTTTGATTTGGCAATAAGAATTCAGGTCTTCATTTAAGAAAGGCTTTTTGCCTTCAACGAATGAAATGAGACTATTCCTTAAATTGTGCTTTGCCATGATGTTGGTGAATTGAGATGATTGGAAGAGATTACAGTCACGATATCAGTGTCATATGTTGTTTAGATTTGTAGGCACTTTGAAATGGGTAGGAATGCATTAAATCACAAAATATTGTTAGAACAGCAGCATAGTTTACAAATAATCTTATGTAAATTGAGTACTGCGAATTCTAATGCTTGAATCTAGTATACATTGCTCTTGGCATTTGTCAGGACTCTGGGTGACTGTAAAAGAAACTCAAATCAAGCTAGCTTGAGCTAAAAGTGAATGCATTGGCTCATATAACTAGAAAGTATAGGGGTAGATTTGGTTTCAGACATGGCTGCCAGTGGGGCTGCCTCTCTCTCTCTATGTCCCAGTTCTGCTAGTTATGCTTCACTCCATTCAACAAACTTTCCTCATATGGTGAGCAAGACATTTCCTGGACCTCTCTGTCTTTCATTCTTCCCTCTTCCCAATTCAGCAACCACAGAAGCAGAGGAGCTTGTTTCAGAAGAATCTACTTTACCTATAAACCCCGGAGACAACTCAGATCACATTGCACCCTGAACCAACTTCTTTGGCCAAGAAGTAGAAAGCTCTGATTGGCCAATTCAGGTCATGTGGTCATTTCAGTAGTGGGAGGCTGGTACACAGTGATTGACAGCCTCATTAGGATCTCACAGAATAGGAAAAACAGTCACCCAGAGGAACTGGTAGAAGAGGATGGAATAACATGCTACCTTAGCCAATACAAACCCCATTTTCTTTTTGAATTCACATAATTTTCTGTGGAATTGCAGTTGAAATGCTATCCCTTACTGAGTCAGTCTGCCTGTCTGAGACCAAATCATGAAACTACTGGCCTAGAGAGAGAAATTATTTTGAGCATGTGTAGTTTTCTCCCCAAAGCAGCAGGCTTTATTTATTTATCTTTGTACTGACCTATCCATTTATTAATAAATTATTTTATGCTATTTGCTTTTGGAGAAGATTTAAGGTATCTTGTAATAACACAAACATAATATAACCAGTAAGATGGGGGCAAAAAACAGCAAATACTGAATAAGAAGAATGTGGGGGAAACTGTCCAAAAGAGTGTAGGCTACACATAGCTACTTGCAGTTTGCTTCTATAATGGCTAAATAAGCCCTTATCAGACCAGTGGTCTCACAAATTGTACCTAGAAACTCTGGACAATAAGCACTTGGAAGATAGCAAAGACATTGGGTGAATTTTTGGTTTTTATGGCTTCTAAAACCACAAATTGGCTAACCTGCCAATAAAAAGCCTTCAGTCTTTCTGGTTTGAAGGATCAGAAGATAGCATTCAGGACCAACACAACCCCAGGAAAGTGAAGGTAGAAAATCCAGCAATGGGAAGAGCCAGAGAGCCCCAAATTCTGTATATACATTTTGCTCAAATCTCTGACCACACTTGAAAGTGTATATATCAAGGTAGATTTCAAGTAACCCAGAGAAGGGTAAAAGAACTGAATTGTGATTTGAGCTGCAGCACAAGAGACAGTTTGCAGCCAGAATCCAAACAAGTTAATTCCCTGCTAAAACAAAATTGACACTCATTGATGGAATATAGCAGAATCCAGACTCTCCATAACATAGCATTCATAGCATCCAGGATATTATCTCAAATCACTCAACACACTAAGAAACAGGAG
Source organism: Cephalopachus bancanus (assembly GCA_027257055.1). Classification (NCBI taxonomy): domain Eukaryota; kingdom Metazoa; phylum Chordata; class Mammalia; order Primates; family Tarsiidae; genus Cephalopachus; species Cephalopachus bancanus. The sequence continues at coordinate 564,279 of JAPVLO010000146.1, forward strand.
AATGTATCCCATCCTTAAGAGAAGAGCTAATCAATGGACATTGACCCAGAGATGACCCAGGTGTTGGAATGATCAGACCAGGCTTTTAAAGGAGTTATTATAACCATACTTAATGGCACAAAGCAAAATATGCTTGTAATGACTTGCAAGATAGGAAATCTTGGCAGAGAAATAGAAACAATAAAAATAACCAAATGAAAATCATGGAATTAAAAAAATACATTTGAAATCAATGAAGTCACTGAGGTGCTTAACAGCACAATGGAGATAAAAGAGGAAAAAGTCAGTGAATTTAAAGATAGTCTAGTAGAAGTGATCCTATCTAAAGATGGCTACTTTCACTTGGCAAAATTTAGTCCTAAGTTTACTGTCACCAAAGCACCGAGGAAAGCCAGATGGATTGTCAGTTGAGTTGTTCGCCTGAATTTTTGTTGCATAATGTTGCAAGAGGCTTGAAAGGCCAGTCTCTGCATATCCAGAAACACTCCTCTAGCCAGTTGTTAATCTCTTGTTCCTCAGTTCCAACATCCTTCTATACTCTGTTCTGTGATGCTGGAGTGGGAATTCTTTCTGCAAGCTGCATTTCTTTTTTGCCAGCTATTCCTTGTCAGGTTCAGCTACTTGGGCAATAGAGGGAAACTAGAAGACTGGAGGGCAGAGAAGGGACTTTCTTTCTGTTTGCTTGCCAATAGCATTTTCCCTAACCCTTTTCCTGATAGCTGCAACTAGTTCTGGTCTACAATTTCTTTCAACAGCTCACCTCAGAGGCCCAGCACTTGCCAGGCAGTGCAGAGTTGCCTTCTTAGAGGTCTGTTGTGTCAGTTTTATGGGTCCCTCTTCTAAGTGTCTATTTTATTTTTGAGTCAGGGTCTTGCTCTGTCGCCCTGACTGGAGTGCAGTGGCATGATCACTGCTCACTGCAGCCTCAACCTCTTGGGCGCAGGTTAGCCTTCTGCCTCAGCCTTCCAAGTAGCTGGGACTACAGGTATGAGCTATCATGTCTGGTTACTATTTTTTTTTTGATAGAGACCAGCCTAGGCTGGTCTTGAACTCCTAGCTCAAGCAATCCTCCTGCCTTGGCCTCCCAAAGTGTTGGGATTACAGGCATGAGTCACCATGCCCAACTAAACATTTAATTTTTGATAACTTCAAACTCTTCCTTTTGTTCCCCCAACTTCATGGGTGATAGCTGCTTCCTGTATTTACTTACCTCTGTTTTTCTTTTGGAATTTTTAGTTCTTTAATACTTATTTTCAAATTTCTGTTAAAACAACTCATATGTTTTCGGTTTTCCTGACTTACCCCTAACTGATATACATTCCCTTCTAGACTGAGCACCATATGTGGGACTGGCTGCAGAAAAAAAATTGTGAAAGAAAAAATTTGTTCTTGGATCCAAGATACCTCCTTTCAGGGCCTAGATTCCCAGCTACCCACAACAGGTATGCAATGCCTCAGACTCCATACTACCTGGCCAGCCCTAGACTCCCTCCATTCCATCACTTATACCTCCAGGGACTGCATTCTGACAGGTAGCAATAAGAGGCCATAGATTTTGGTAAGATAAAATAGGCCCTTAGTGTGCTAGCTTGTTAGAGAATTTTCCTCTGAGAGACCCTACTTCCTTGGCTTAGACAAGCATGCTTCTTAAGAAGGCCTTCATTGAGCCGGGCTCGGTGGCTCAGCCTGTAATCCCGCGCCTTTGGGAGGCTGAGGTGAGTGGATTGCCTGAGCCTGTGGGTTCGAGACCCGCCTGGGCAGTGAGACCTCACCTCTACAAAAAAAAAAAAAAAAATCAGCCGGGCGTGGTAGCGCACGCCTGTAATTCCGGCTACTCGGAAGGCTGAGGCGGAAGGATCGCCGGAGCCCAGCAGGTCGAGGCTGCGGTGGCCGGGAGCGGCCACTGCACTCCAGTCTGGGCGACAGAGTGAGACTCCAACTCAAAAAAAAAAAAAAAAAAGCCTTGTCAAAATATTTTAACTACTGTAACCACCAGGCAAATAGAAAATCTATTTTCATAAAACTTTAAGGTTTGAAATACACTCTGTGTATTATCCCTGCTCCTTATCTCATCTCTTTCTGTTCTATGACCTGCTGCCGGAGCCCAGCAGGTCGAGGCTGTGGTGGCCGGGAGCGGCCACTGCACTCCAGTCTGGGCGACAGAGTGAGACTCCAACTCAAAAAAAAAAAAAGAAGGCCTTCATGGGACATTAGAAATGGAGGAAATCTCAGACCTAGTGGTTAGTCCATGATTTTCATGCACATGGATATAGCCATCTACTCTGTCCATGTGTAGACACATGGATGCTCTTCCTTTGATGCCTTCTTCTCTGGGCCAGTGGGAGAGTTGATGGAGCTCATGAGTAAAACCAGAGCTTCACAGATACTATTTGTTAGAAATGCAGCAAATCATTTTTAACTGGTGCAGATAAATTAGTTTAATTTTCTCAAGTAGTCCATTGAAATAAAATGTACTAAACTTTGCTTTGAGTAATTGAATGTAATTTGAATTATGGGTTGCTTGTAACTCTTCAATACTTGATAATTAACAGCTATCTCTACTTGCCCTTTATGTAGAAAAGGATTTTGCTTTCTGCGACTCTTTCAATTCTCCTGTATTATGAATATTTCCACGCTTAGAAATACTCTCCTCATCTTACCATTTAATCAACCAATCCAATGCTTTAAGGTAATTCAAGAGAATACATGCAGGCCACAAGGCATATGGCTTAGTAAATGGTAATGATAACAATACTGTGTCAGATTGCATTTTCCAAAAATGCCCATAACAATCTTTTCCTCTCACGTATCCTTTTGGACCTTTGCCGCTTCCTTCGTCAAGAGGTGGCGTCTGTGTCCCCAACCCTTGAGATAGGATGGCTTTTGTGATTGCCTTGTCTATTAGGGTATAAGGAAGTGACATTATACCCAAGAAAGGTGACATTGCTTCTGCCTCTCAGTCATCTTTCTTTCTCTTTCTCTCCACTTTTTAAAATTTAATTTAATTTAATTTTAGAGACAGGGTCTTCCCCTGTCAGACTGGAGTGCAGTGGTATGATCATAGCTTACCACAGCCTCAACCTCCTGACCTCAAGTGATCCTCCTGCCTCAGCTTCCTGAGTAGCTGGGACTACCAGTGCGCATCACTACAACCAGCTAATGTATGCTTTTTTTGTAGAGACGAGGTCTCACTGTGTTGCCTAGGCTAGGATTATAGGTACGAGTCATTATGCCCAGCCTCTCTCTCTTTCCATTTTTTGTTGGAACCCTGAGTGTCCACATAAGAAATCTGACTACCCAAAGCCCTCCAAGCTGGAGAGTCTTCATTGCAAAGCGATGCAGAGATAGAGAATGCTTGAGGAGCCCTGCTGGCTGCTCCCGCCGTCAGTTACTTGAAGCTTCCCAGATGTGCTAGTGAACCTTCAGATGATTCTAACCCCAGTCACACTGTCTGGCTATAACTGCATGAGAGCAAGAACCCGCAGATCCATGAGGCAATGATGAATTATTATTATTGTTTTAAGCCTCTCAGTTTGGGCTGATTCGTTATGTAGCAATAGAAAATGGATACAATATTTAATATTTGACAGGTACATGAGTCACACACTCTGCCAAGTGCTTTGTAGAGATTACCTCACTTACTCCTGATTATTCCTGCGATAAGCATTTGTATTCACCCTCACAGAAGTTAAGTGACCTGTCCAAGGTCGCACAACAGTCATGCTGCGATTTCAATCTGGATAGTCAGGCTCTAGAACCCGCGCACCCAACCACTAAGCCCTACGATATGCGGCATTCCCCAGAGTCACGGCCTTTCTGCCTGGTAACAGCATCTCCCTTGACCCTGGCATGCCTACTGCTCTGTTCTACAGCAGCAGGTCAGCACAGGGAGTGAGCAGAGGAGGGACCAGCAAGGCCACTTGGATCTAGCCAATGCCGAACCCCGTATCCCTTTAACTTTAAGACTGTGTGTTGTGTTTTAAAAAATCTCCGCTGCTGGTGGTAGTAGTGGAGGGTGGAGACATGTTATGTCATATTAGTCATTTGTACTTAAGGATGAGTTTACAGGGGACCCCTGCTGGAAGCAGCTAGTGAAAAGAAAGGGAGAGGAAAAGTAAGAAGAAAAAGAGAAAGAAGGAAAGAAATGAGAGGGGAGAGAGAAAGAAGGAAGGAAAGAAAAGAGAAAGAAGGAAAGAAAATGGAGGGAGGGAGGGAAGGAAAGAAGGAGAGGAAGAAGGGGAAGGAGGAAAGAAAGAAGGAAAGAAGGAGGAAGGAAAACAGGAGAAAGGAAAGGAGGAAGGAAGGAATTAGTCATTAAAGGAAAAGAAGGAAACAGAAAATGAAACAGATACCCAACAGAAAAAGGGTACAGAGAAGGGCAAGGTGCCAGAGGCAAACATTCACTCGTGTGTGATGCATTCATTTATTGTCATTCAGACATTGTGTTGAATGTCCAGTGTGTCAGACCCTGTGTGACATGCTAGAGATACATATTTCCTACTCTGAGATCACTCACACAAATAGAGGAGCACACACCGTATTATGGGAGCTCTTACTCCTCATAGGCAGAGGGATCAGGGAAGTTTCCTGGAAAAGGTGACAGCTGAGTTGAGGTTTAAAGGATGACAGTTAGCCAGGCCAACAGGAGGTGGAGGCACCAGGCCAGGGAACAGCCTGAGCAAGGCCATGGTGTGGGGTGTGTGGGTGCCAGGCCCAGGACAGAATGCAAATCAGTAGTGCTGAGAGATGCCTCCGGTCTAGTGTCCCAGAGAGAGCCCAGGAGGTCATCACAGAGTTTGGATTCTATCCTGCGGGTGATGCGGAGCCCCTGAAGGGTCTTGGGGGAGCTGTGAGAGACCGTACATCACCAGCTCCCCCGCCTCACTCCTGCCAAGCTCTGCCTTACAGGATTTGGCATCTAAATTTTGCAAGTTGAAGACCACCCCTTATAATGGAATGTTTAAATTCTGGTGGCAAAACCAGAGGGGCATGGGTCCCACCCTAGTAAGGAAACCTCCCCAGTGTCTTCTGCTCCTGTCCCATGAGCTCAGCATGACCAGCTGGTTGCTCTCCTGGCAGAGGCATTACTGCCACCACCCCCACATACTTCTAGGGGCAGGCCTTGATTGACTTGAACAGCAGATAAATGCTCAGTTAAAAGAAGTTACTGATAATTCCGGCTACTTGGAAGGCTGAGGCGGAAGGATCGCTGGAGCCCAGCAGGTCGAGGTGGCCACTGCACTCCAGTCTGGGCGACAGAGTGAGACTCCAACTAAAAAAATAAATAAATAAAAAGAAGAAGAAAATAAAAAATAAAAATAAATAAAAGAAGTTACTGAGAACCATGATGCTGCAGAGAAGTGAAATGGACAAAAGCAGCTCCATGTCAGACTGGGAAGAGTGTCCTAGTGTCTGGAGTCAGCAACACACCAACACAACAAGAAGTCCTTATTCTTGTCTTGGTAAATCCATTCATTCATTCATTCATTCACTGAGTCAGGGTCTCACTCTGTCACCCAGGCTCGCTCATGGTTCAATTCATTATAGCCTCAACCTTCTGGGGCAGGTGATCCTTTTGTCTCAGCCTCCCAAGTAGCCAGGACTACAGGCATGCACCACCATGCCCAGCTAGTATTTTTTTATATATATATATAGAGAGAGAGAGAGATGAGGTCTTGCTATGTTGTTCAGACTGATCTTGAACTCCTGGGCTCAGGTGATCCTCCCACCTTGGCCTCCCAGAGTGCTGTACAAGCGTGAGCTACCACGCCCTGCTGGAAAATTTATTATTAAAATAAAATAAATAAAACCAAGAAAGATAAGACTTCTATTCTTGGAATCATTTAGGAAAGAAAGAAAAGATTTCAAAACCAACCAGAACATGCTGATTAATACTTTCTGTCCCAGTACTTATTCATCTGTATTGGCTTTGTGTGTGTGTGTGTGTGTGTGTGTGTGTGTGTGTGTGTGTGTGTGTAACATCTTTCTTTCTCACCAGAAACTGAGTTTCTCTAGTTCAGGATATACGTCTTATTTATCAACTTCCAAAACTGCCCCTTCTTTGAATCTCTTTGACACTTAATTCCCAAATCACTCATTTGGCACTTAAGTGACCTTATGCAGTTAATTGATTTTTATTGTATCAATACTGACTCTTGAACTAGACTATAAACTTCTTTGCTTTGAACATTTTGTGTCACCATTTATCATTTGTTCAAAATATCATTTGCTCACTATCATTCGTCTCCTGAGAACAAAATATCCAGGGAAGGTGCTATGGAGATAAGAGTCCCTGGCCCACTTTCAGGGAATTCAAAATCTGTCTGGAAGGTGGGTAAGTAAAGAGAAGATTCCTCTGTTTGCTCTGGGCTGTGCACTCTGATGGGGTTGCCGTCCTGAGCCCATCCCCCACCTTTTCCCTTGGAGGTCTCCTCTCAAGTTCGGAGGGGATACCTGCATCTAGGCCACCGGTGGTTTTTTTGGGTTGTTTTTTTTTTTTTGAGTTGGAGTCTCACTCTGTCACCCAGACTGGAGTGCAGTGGCCGCTCCCGGCCACTGCAGCCTCAACCTGCTGGGCTCCGGCAATCCTTCCGCCTCAGCCTTCCAAGCAGCCGGAACTACAGGCGTGTGCTACCACGCCCGGCTGATTTATTTATTTATTTATTGTAGAGATGAGCTCTCGCTGCCCAGGCGGGTCTCAAACCCGTGGGCTCAGGCGATCCACTCACCTCAGCCTCCCAAAGGCGCGGGATTACAGGCTGAGCCACCGAGCTGGGCTAGGCCACAGGTTTTAACCATCCAGCACTCATTTCCTCAGTGATTGGTTCAGAGTTTGGCATGTGACCTATGAGATCATCTTGCTTTCCTGCTGAACTTGAACTCAGGAGGGGTGAGGCCAGAAGCTGCAGCTGCAGCCTCTAATGCCCCAGTGCCTGATAGATCAATTCCCCTTCAGCTCTAGTCAGTCTGGGCTGAATTTTCTATCAACCAATAGAAAATACAGAGAGGTATTTATGAGAGCGGGTGTTAGGGAATCATGTATGATTATATGTCACGAATATGTGTGTGTGTGTGTGTGTGTGTGTGTGTGTGTGTGTGTGTGTGTGTGTGTATGAGAGAGAGAGAGAGAGAGAGAGAGAGAGAGAGAGAGCTAGGAGGAAGTGCTGCCTGAACTGAATCTTGAAAGACCAGCAGACATTCATCAAAGATGCTCTGAGGGACAAGAAGGGCTTCTGTGCTTGCATCCTGGTGTCAGAGTAGGAAAAATTCCAAGTCTTTGGGGCCCCTGTGCTCTGTTCTGGTGCTGCCCCGCATTTCTGTTGAGGGAGATGTGAATAGGTAGATGTGCAGAAGAAAACTGTCTCTTGAGAAACTGTCTAGTTTCTGCACTGCTGGTTTTCTATGAGTCTTTAATATGCAAATATACACCCAACAACAAATCCTTTGTCTCTCCCTGTTGAACAGTTCTGGAAAGCTTATGAAGCACTTTTCAATGGGGTGCGTGTGAAGTGATAATGATTCTGTAACATTTCTCTCCTGCTATCCTAGGTCTAACTGGCTACACTGTCATGAAAACAAATTACATGGTACCAAAGACAACATTAACACAATCTATGGGGTAAACAATTGCATGATGGATTACTGTAGACTTGTCCATAGTTGCTGCATAATTCAACCTTTCTCTGTTCTGCATATGAATAGCTCTCTCTTGGGCCTTAGTCTGTGGTTCACTGGAATAGTGTTGACAGCATGAATCAGGGCAATGTACAATGAGAGTACTATACTGTCTCAGTTAGCAGAAGCCTTGAAGAGATGCACCTGTTTTTTATTAATTATGCTGCAGGCATTCTGAAGACCCAGCAAGAGATCGTCTGCGCAGACAAGCAGTACCAGAAACAGGATGTTGGGATTTCATCCTGAAGGAAGCCTCTGGAGGTTCTTAACCAGGCAAGGGCAAAGATCAGGTGTATTTTAGAAAGCTCATTCACAGGGAGAGAGGACTTGAAGTGGGGTAGTTGCTGGAGAAAAGAAGAACTAGTTTGGAAGCTATTTTAGTGATGAGGGAAAAATAAGTTAGGGGTATGTTAGGTCCGTGGGCTGAGACAGTGCCACGGGTATGTAAAGAGTTGCACAGAAATTAGATTAGAAAAGAAACTTTGTTTAGAAAGTAGATTAGAGAAAAAGTGTGGATCACCTCTCCAAGACTGAGAGGGGGCCAGACGCTTAAGGAATGTTTGGCAGTGAATGCTTAGGTTGAAAGAGCTTTTAAATCTTCTTTGGGTGGGGGGCAGGCAAGCACTCACAGGAGCTGACGTCCTGGTGATGGGTCTGTTTCTCTTATCTCTGACAACCTGTTGGATGGGTGGTTCAGTCATGCACACATAGACAAAGGTGGGTCGGTGGCTGAATGCGTGGGTCTGTCATGGGTGGCTAATCACACAGACAAGAAGGGCAGGGCTGGTAGCTGAAAGACAGACTCCTGGGAGGTGTCAAGAATATTAGGAAAGGCATATTGTCGTGTATGATCTCAAGGAGATCAGAGAAACTCCGTTTGGGACTCTGTTCTTTCTGGGTTAAACTAAAGAAGTGGTAATGGGAGTGGTGCGAAGGCACAGTCCGAGAAGCATTTCAGAGGTAGAATCGATTGACTTAGCTCCTAAGCAACTGTGTGCATGAGAAGCCAGGTGCAGGGGTAGGAGGAGTAAGGATGATCTCTGACTTCTGACTTGAGCAACAAAGCAAGGGATTACGACCCTGAGCAGCTTGGTACATTGAGGGCAATGCAGAAGAGAGCTCAGTTTGAATCCTGACTCCATAAACTGCTTAGTATTATGGCCTTAGTGCAAGGAAGTTAATGTCTCAGAACCTTACTTTCTTCATCTGTAAAATGGGGCAATAATCTCCCTCTCTTGCATGTATAAAGTGACTGGTACATAGTCTGTGCTTACGAAGTGGAAGTTACTGTTACCGAGAGAACACACAAGGAGAAACAGTTTACAGAGAAAGACGAGTTTCATTTAAAAATATTGCACTTGGGGTGACTTGGGCAGACACATGGCCAATGTCTGGTAGGGCTTTAGATATGAGAGGGGACCAAAAAAAAAAAAAACAACACCCAGAATTATCTTTTGGAAGGTGGGCCCCTTGTAGTTAGGTAAGTGTTCTAGGAACTCATCGGCATCAGAGTACCAGCTAGCATTGTTGTGAGAGGCTGTGTTCGGCTTCAGTGGATTTGGGGTTGGTTTTTTTTTTTGAGATTCTTTTAATACATTTGCCCATTTCATGATGAGTGATTTACAACCGCACCTGCCCGCACCACTGAGTGTTGAGCAGTTTTGGACCCAAAACAGTATGGCCCCTGTGCCCCACCCTCCTTATTCACCTGATCTCACCCTGATAGACTTTTTTTGTTTCCCCAGATGAAAAAATTCCTTAGAGGGAAACATTTGCCCGTGTGGAATAGGTGAAACAAAAAATGGCAGAAGCACTAAAAAGCATCAAAACTGACAAATTCAAAAATTGTTTTGAGCAGTGGAAAAAGCATCTTGATAGGTGTATTGCATCAAACGGACAGTACTTTGAAAGTGATTGATGTTTAAACATAAAAGAATAAATACAGCCGGGCTCGGTGGCTCAGCCTGTAATCCCACACCTTGGGAGACTGAGGTGAGTGGATTGCCTGAGCCCGCAGGTTTGAGACCTGCCTGGACAACTTGGTGAGACCTCATCTCTACAATAAATCAAAAAATTAGACGGGCATGGTAGCGCGCGCCTGTAATTCCAGCTACTTGGAAGACTGAGGCTGAAGGATCACCGGAGCCCAGCAGGTCAAGGCTGCGGTGGCTAAGAGCAGCCACTGCACTCTAGTCTGGGCGACAGAGTGAGACTCCAACTCAAAAAAAAAAAAAAAAAAGGAATAAATACACAATTTTTAAATAAATAAATTCCAGGTTTTTGGGGTCCCCTCCATATATGGGTATGGAACTTAGGAGAAGTATCTGGACTGAGAGGGACCTGGGGGCCATAGACTTTTTGAAGTTAGACCAAGGCAAATAAGTCAATGAGAATAACCAGAAACTGTGTGGAGAGAGAAATGGAAGAGCCAAGAGAGGGCCTTGGGAGCAACAACACTCTGCAGTTGGGCAGACAAGGAGAGCCAGTGGAAGAGACATTGTTCTAGAATCAGAAGTTGGTGCATACTAAAGTTGGAAGACACAGGTTTGAGTCTCAGCTCCATTGCTGACTAGCTGTGTGATCCTGGTTAATCCATATAACCTCCCTATGCCTGTTTTCTCATCTGCAAAATGGGAATGTTGCTATGTCTATCTCATGAAACTTTGGTGTGTGAAACTGTTTTTCAAGCTGAGAGCCCTCCAAGTGGTTCCATGTGGTCATTTCCCCCTAGGCTGAACCAGCCTGCGTCTAAAAACAAGGTCACTTTGGGGGTGGGGGGTGGGGTCTCTGGAATAGTGTCCTGGCTTATCCAGCAGGGATTGCAGCCAGCTCAAGCTCCCCTGGGCAGTTCTGGGAGTCCCAGGCAGTAGGCATGGTACTTAGTGTCGAGGAGGAGTCTATTTTTCTCTGAGGGACCCATGCCTCTACTGAGGATACGGGGCCCCGTGCACAGCCCCCTCATACTCTCTTCTCCTTGGTTCCACCACCCCAGCCACTCTGGCGGGATTAAGGGTGGGCCTTGCTTCCAGGACACTTGTTCAGCCAGCAGCTCCCCAAACCTGCCCAGGGGGCCGTGTGCTAGAGGCCCCGCCCCTCTCCTGTGTGGACATTTGGACTCAAGAGCGCGCAGAAGGAGCCCAACAACTGATGGACTGGGAGTTCCAATGTCAGAGTCTGGGTCTTGGAGCCCCTCACAGCTGCTTGGGGCAGAGGCGCCTGGCGCCCATGGTGGGTTTCTGTCCTCCTGCCCTTCACAAGCTGCTGTCCACTTTCCTTTTTGGTCCATCTTGTGGTTAGGGTAACCTGAGTGTGCTGCTCTGTCTCGCAGCCTAAAGGGGCCCAATTGTCATGGTAGAGTCTCAAGGTCCTCAGGAGAGTGTGGACTTGCTCAGAGTAGAGATAATAGCTATAGGCTGGGCATGGTGGTTCATACCTGTAATCTCGGCACTTTGGGAGCCTGAGGAGGAAGGATTGCTTGAGCCCAGGGTTTCAAGACCAGCCTGGGTGATATAGCAAGACCTAGTCTCTACAAAAAAATTTAAAAATTAGCTGGGCATGCACTACAGGCATGCACCTGTAGTCTCAGCTACTTGGGAGGCTGAGGCGGGAGTATCATCTGAGCCTGGGAGGTGGAGGCTGTGGTCCAGTCATGATCGTACCAGTGCACTCCAGTTTGGGTGACAGAGTGAGACCCCCAGCTCAAAACAAAACGAAAACAAAACACACACACACACACACACACACACACACACACACACACACACACACACCAAAAACATCAGCTATGGTGAAGAACAGAAACCAGTTAACATCTGTTGACTAAGGGAGACTGGTTAACAGTCACCCCCACAATGAAATCCACAGCCAGAAAACGGAGCAAAGACGCTCTTCATGTTCTGCTAAAGGATGACCCACAACATCTTTTCCTAGGTGAATAATGTGAGGCTCAGAACAGCATAGTGAAAAGAAATTCACTAAATTCATGAACTATCACCCATAGTCTAACGACCTAGCTGTCTATGAGGAGAGGACCAGGGCCGGAGGCAGTGATAGGTGACGGAAATTTTACTAAGCAATAATTATTACTAAGTAAAAATTTTTCCAAATCTTGAGTCATGAAATTAAGCCACCTATTTCAATAGCCAACTTAGAAAAAAATCTATTAAGAACATGGCCTATGAAGTCGAGTAGTCCTAAGTTTGAGTTTGACTCCACAGTTCATTGCTATGTAATGTTGAGCAAGTTACTCAACCTCTCTGGACTCATTTGCTCATCTGTCCCATCACAGCAGTAATGCCTGCCTGATAGGACTGCTGTAATACTCACCCTGCCTGGCACAGAACGGCCATTCAACTCCAACCGGCTCTTGCTGTCCTTACATTTCCACAAGATTTTTACCACTTTCCATTTCCCTCTTAGTCTGGGCTGTGCTCCGTAAGCTACAGAACTGCAAAGCAATGTGATCTGGTGTTTGCATTTTGCTTTTTTTTTTTTTTGATCCCGTGCACTCCCTAGGATAAGGGCTGTAGGGATTGGGTCAAATAAATTAAACCAGCCTCTGCTGTATTCAAAATTAGTTCTCTTATTTGAAATGGGTTTTGGACCCAGCCTATGCCTGACTGTTTCTTTTGTTTATTTATTTGAGATGTTTACTTATCTATTTATTTAGTAGCCATTCTTATCCATTTACTTAGAATTTTCTCACTTTAATCAAGCATTGATAATTAAAAATATAAAGTAGAATATGATGCCTCTACTTACTATTTCATTTTATATGTATTTTTTTGAGTCAGGGACATGATCCTGGCTCACTGCAGCCTTGACCTCCTGGGCTCAGTGGGTCCTTCTGCCTGAGCCTCCTGAGTAGCTGGGTCTACAGGCAGACATCACCACGCCTGGCTAATTATCTATTTATTTATTTATTTGTAGAGTTGAGATCTCACTATTGTTTCCTAGGCTATTTTTTTCCCTTTTATTTTAGAGTTGTGAGGAACATGTAGGGATTTGCTACATTAGTATATCGCATGAAGGTGAGGTTCGGGCTTCTAGAGAGCCCTCTCCTTTTTAGTAGTGGACATGGTACCCAGTGGGTGGTTGCATATCTTCCTCTGCCCTCTTCCAGTTTTTACACGGCAAAATAAACCATCAAGAAAGTAAAAAGACAACTCACAGAATGGGAAAAAGTATTTGCAAGCTATGCATCCAATAAAGGCCTAACATCCAGGATCTATAAGGAACTCATATGAATTGACAGGAAAAACACAAATAACCCCATTAAAAAATGGGTAAAGGACATGAACAGATACTTCTTAAAGGAAGGCATGCAAGTAGCCAACAAACATACTCAGCTTCACTAATCATCAGAGAACTGCAAATGAAAACTACACCGGTCAGGATGGCTATCATTAAAAAGTCAACAAAACAAAACAAAACAACAACAGGTGTTTGTGCCGCTGTGGACAAAAGGGGACACCCATACACTGTTGGTGGGAATGCAAGCAGGTTCATCCTTTGTGGAAAGCAGTGTGGAGATTTCTCAAAGAACTGAAGATTGGCTCTTTCCTTAGAGTGAGTTCTTTTCCCAGGCTCTCCTTGGTCCTTCCTGCAAAGAGTTTCCCAACAGTCCACCCTGTGGATCCCCGAAGCATGTCTAGATTCCTGGTGAGCACAGTTTGCATTAAGCTATTAAGACATTAGTTGTTATCATGGCGTCCACTTTCTGTCATCTTCAATCACGCATGTTATGCATTGTAGTCCCTGAAGTGTGACCGGGATTTCATTCCAGCACAGTGATGGCTCCAGGGCTCATGGGCTAGATGGATGAGGGTCACGCTGTGTTGTGACAGGAGACAGGCAGCGCCCCAGTCAAGTCTGTCCATACCTTCTTGGCACTAGGGAGTGCTATCTTGTTTAGCTCTTTTTGGTTTTGTTTTAGCCTTTGAATGAATGGTCTTGCTACATTGACATCTTCCTAAGTGGACAGTAAAAGGTACAGGAAGATGATTGTGGAAAGGAGAGCCAGGTCTGTTCGACCAGCTGTCTTGCTCTTCCTCTTCAGGGAGTGGGTGTTAAGGCAGCTTCCCAGGCTCAACTCCCAGAGCCAAGGCTCAGCAGATTTGGAATGGGACCCAGGAATGTGCATTTTAGTAACCACTCAGGTGATAGTGGTATCAGTGTTCCAAAGGGCAGATTTGGAAAAGCAAAAAATGGATTTTTTTCTTTTCTTTTTTTAAAATTTGCTTTTCCTACTTCAAGTCCCCTTTACAAGGGGGAGGTTAGCCTTTGGCTTAAGGCCTTCAACTGACTGAATGAGGCCCACCTACATTATGGAAGATAATCTGCTTTACTCAAAGTTCATTTACTTAAATCTTAATCTCATCTAAAAAATACCTTTACAGCAACATCCAGAGCTGTTTAACTAAATATATGGGTACTGTGGCCTGGCCAAATTGACACATAAAATTAATCATGCATCCCTTGCAGCAGTACATAAAATACTTGAAAAACAAAATAAAATAAAATTTCCTTTTCCTATCTTTTCTTTAAAGTCTGTCCCCCCCACACACCCTCATGCTTGCTGATTTCTAATTGTGTACTCATGTTTGTTAGAGCTTCATCTGTGGGAATCTTCCAGGCTTCAGTGGGTGATGCTTTCTTTAGGGAAGATTTGTACCTATGTCTGCCAAGATCCAGGGGACACTGCCAACTTGGACCCACTGAAAGCTCCTTCAGAGTTCTGGCTTAATGAAAGACTCTTAGGTTTGACTCCCCTCTCTGCTGCTGGACCAAGAGTTAGGATCTGGATCATGGCATTTCTACCACAATTTGCTCTTCATGTAGTTCTGTTCCTCCCTGTTTGTTCACTGTTTCCAGCTCTAATTTCTACGTATGGTTTACTTCTTTTTGTGGGGAAGAGTCCCTTGACAATTTCCCCTATTTCCTACAAACCCTGCATTGCATGAATAAGCATGCTTTATTTAGGATGTAGTTGTTTTGTATCAGGAGGGCCCACTAGAATATTCTTTTTCAGAAAAAATGTAGGTGTTCTTGCTTCTATGAGATAAAGGGTCATGCATCTATTGTGGAAGAGTTATTCCTCAAGCTTCTGCAAGCCGGGCTCGGTGGCTCAGCCTATAATCCCGCGCCTTTGGGAGGCTGAGATGAGTGGATTGTTTGAGCCCACGGGTTTGAGACCCGCCTGGGCAGGTGAGACCTCATCTCTACAATAAAATAAAAAAATTAGTTGGGTGTGGTAGTGCGCGCCTGTAATTCCGGCTACAATTCGGAAGGCCGAGGCGAAGGATCGCCGGAGCCCAGCAGGTCGAGGCTGCGGTGGCTGGGAGTGGCCACTGCACTCCAGTCTGGGCGACAGAATGAAATTCCAACTCAAAAAGAAAAAAAAAAAAGAAAAAGCTTCTGCAAACTGGCATTCCACACAGTAGGAGGGCTGATCGAACTACATGTCTGGGTGCCATTTGTGTGTACCTTCTTATAGACTTGCTGGTGTATTGTATTGTACTCTGCTCCCATGTCTTGAAGTCTGATAAGACGAAAAGCAGAGTCATAACACATTCTATAATTCCACTTGCATCTGCACCTACTTTTTTCTTTCTTCTTGTTTCAGTGAAGGGGGTATCTCTCTTGCATCAAACTCAGCCTTACACTGTGGGTGTTAGATCCCATTTCTCTAATCATCTCAAGGACCTTGCTCCATATCCTCCCTCTTATGCACCATCAATTTCTCTTTCTCTGGTAGGCAGGTCCCATCTCAAAAGTGCTCTATTTTCCATCTTTAAAAAAACCCACTCTTGGTCAGGCACAGTGGCTGTAATCCCAGTGCTTTGGAAGACAAGGCGGGAGGATCACTTGAGCCCAGGAGTTTGAGACCAGCCTGGGCAACATAGGCTCTACCAAAAAAAAAAAAGAAAGAAAAATAATTAGCTGGGCATGGTGGTGTATGCCTGTAGTCCCAACTACTCAGGAAGCTGAGGTGGAAGGATCGCCTGAGTTTAGGCAATCAGGGCTGTGGTGAGCCATGATTGTGCACTGTCCTCTAGCCTGGGCAACAGAGTGAGATCCGGACTGAAATCAAACAAAACAAAACAAAAGAGTTTTTTAAAAAATGCCCAGTCTTGATCCAACCTACTCTGACTCACATTTCTATTCTCCTTTAGAGCCAACTTTCTCTATATGTGTCAGAAACTGTCTTTGCTTTCTATTTTTAGCAAGGTTATTCTCACACGTATTTTAAAGACTTAAGAGTTCTGTAAGACTTGCTATGAGAAACAGCAGTGACCCCTTCTGCCTCCCCACCAGAGACAATTACTTATAACTTTTCCAACTGCCTTTTCATTTTGGCATTTAGCTCTGTGTTAAGTAAAATGCTAATATTGTGCTACTTCCAGATCCTCGGTTATGAGCAGTATCTGCTGAGGATGAGGACTTAACTCCCATTCTTTTTCCTTCCCACAACACACACATGGGCTCCTCCTATCTCCCGCCCTGCCTGTATAGTTACATCATCATTTTGCTCAGTTCAATAATCAACATGTATCTTATTTTGATTATATGGTGAGACTGAGAGCAGAGCTATGTAGTAAATCGAGACTACTTTTTCTTTCCTACACAACTTTAGTTTTCCTTGGGAATAACTTTTTTATTTGCTTATTTTTCTATTCTATTATTACCAGTTTAACCTCAAACTGCCATTATTCAACTCTCCTTTCAAAATGCCTGGATTTATGCTATTGAGGCAGGTTATTCAGTGCAGGTTAGACAGAGAAAAATTTCTTGTAGGCAGTTTAAATTAAAATAGAGTAAGCTTAGCCGGGCGTGGTAGCGCACGCCTGTAGTTCCAGCTACTCGGAAGGCTGAGGCGGAAGGATCACCAGAGCCCAGCAGGTCGAGACTGCGGTGGCTGGGAGTGGCCACTTCACTCCAGTCTGGGTGACAGAGTAAGACTCCAACTCAAAAAAAAAAAAATAGAATAAGCATTCAGATAGCTTTCTTATTGGTACATGACCTTCACCTGGCGACCAGACCTGACCACCTTGTGGGCTGAAATGTGAATTTACCAGTGTAGCCCACCCCACTCTCTTAGCCCACCAAAAGTGGAGATGGTAATCGCCCACCCTCTTAGTTCACGGTTAGCATAATGATCGTTGTAAAAGTATATAAAGCTTCTTGTCAAAGGCGAAATGTGTGTTCTTTCTCTTAAGATGCCTGTATCCATTGGGTATGCCTCCTTCTCTTTCTAATAAATTCTTTCTTAAACTATACTTGAATTTGCTCTGAAATTCTTTTCTGCGGTGAGTCAAAAGAACCCATGGAGCGTCACATCATCACACCACAGCCCACCCGGCAACACTATCAGCTTTATCCTCTTGAAGAAATCTCTCCAAGGGCCTCTGGATTTCTTCAGTGTGGACTTTCTCCAGTCTGCCCTCCAGCCAGACCTGGTGCAACACTGCTTCTTAGACGGTCCTTTCACCATCATCCTGAAGATTCCTTCCATCTTTTTCCTGGACCTTAGCTCCAAACTTGTCTTTCCTGTGTAGGTGGAACACATCTTCCAGTTACTTCTTGAGAAGTGCATGTAACACTTTTGAGACTTTGCAGATGAAATTGCCTTTATTCTGCCTTTTCACTTCACTGATGACTGGGAACAACAACAACACAACAAACTAGGTTTAAAATGATTTATTCAGAATTTTGAAGGCAATGGTCCACTGTGTTCTAGTCTCCAGTTTGTGAGTGAGAAATTTAAAGACATTCTGATTCTTAATCCTCTGTACGTGACCTATTTTTCTCTTTGGAAGACTGTAGGACCGCTTTGTCCCCAGTGTTCTGAAATATTATGATGGTGTTCTTTGGGGGAGGTTTACTTTCATCCATTTTGACAGTTTAATTCTAGAAAAATCTCTTGAATTATTTCATTGATAACTTCTTCCCCTCTGTGTTCTCTTACCTCTTTCTATAATTTCTGTTATTTTGGGTGTTGGACCTCATAAATGGATCCTTTAATTTTTTTTAATTCCTTTTTTTTTTTTTTGGAGTCTCACTCTGTCACCCAGGCTGGAGTGCAGTGACACAATCATAGCTCCCTGCAACCTCAACCTCCTGGGCTCAGGAGATCCTTCCACCTCAGCTTCCCAAGTAACTGAAAATACAGGGGAACGCCACCACACCCTGCTAATTTTTTGGATTTTTTTTGTAGGGACGAGATCTCACTATGTTGCCTAGCCAGGTCTCCAACTCCTGGATTCAAGCAGTCCTCTCACTTCAGCTCCCAAAGTGCTGGGATTACAGGCGTGAGTCATGGCACCTATTCCTTACCTGTTTTTAAAGTTTCCTAGGGCACCACCAATTCCTGAGACTGAAGGATTTTGAGGAGTAAATTGTGTTGGTTTCAAGTTTCCTCACTGCTGACTGAGGATTCAACTTTCTGTGTTCTGCTCAGTTGGTGAAAATGTATTCAAATGGTTTCCAGCTTTCAGAATTTTTTGGCTGTTTTGTCCTCTCCCCTTCTTGCCATCCTCACAAGTTGATGCTAAAGATAATCACATCAGTCTTGTTTTTGTGGGGTTTCAAGAAGAAATAAAATTAGACGCAAGTGTTCCCATGCAATCATTAATCCACTCAGCCTGGCTCTGACTCTACCCTCCCACTGACACTGTGCTTAGGAAATTCACCAGTAACCTTCATGTTCTCAAATCCAAGGGACTGTTTTTCATCCTTGACTCATACAACCCCTCAGCAGCCTTAGTCAAAACTGAATATTCGCTTCCTGACAAGTTCTCTCCTGCTTTTGTGACACCACACCTTTCTGGGTTTCTCCCATGTCTCTGATTTCCCCTTCCCGGTTTTTCTCTCAAGTTCATTTTCCTTTGCTCATTCTCTCAAGAGTGGCTTCCTCGGAGCATATGCTCAGGTCATCCTCTTTCTGCCTCTCTGTACTCACTGCTGTCTCCTGAGGGAGTCTCACGCTGTGGTTCATGACTCCAGCACTGATAATCCTTTAAGCCTTCGTTTTCTCTATCCAGTACCTTCTTGTCTCTCAGGCATGTTTGACTTAAAATCTCCAAAACAGAAATTCTGTGTTTTTTTTCCCCCAAATTTATTCCTCACTAAGTCTTTGTCACCTACTTTAATACACAAGCAGAAATCAGAAGGTAATTTTTTGCTTTCTCCCTCTTCCTTCCTTCCCCCCTGACATTCATAGCGTCATCCAGACTTCTTGATTTCACCTCCACAACATGCCTCGGTTCTGTCCTTTTGCTCAATCTTCTCTGTTACCACCTTTGTCTATAAACCACTGTCATCTCTTACCTTGACAATTGCAACCATTTCCAAGCTGATCTCCCTCCTTTTTTTCTTGGCTCCTTAAATTGGTTCTCTATATGAGTGATCTAAAAACTAAAACCCAGATTATTGTCTCTCCTGATAAAAATACTTTTCACTTCTCTTAAAACAGAATCCAAACTTGTAACCATGGTTTCTACACCAGACATGGCTTTCTACTGGGAACCCTCTTACTTCCTTGGGTGCCACCACTCCTTCTGGGTACCACAGTCTCCTGCTGGGATGCAGAGCCCTAGAGATGCCAAAGCACATTTTTGTCCTATTTTTGTGCATACGCCATCTGTTTAGAAGAGAGTCAGAGGAATGAAATCTATGCATGAACATCAAAGAGCTTTGAGTGACATTATTTTTTTAAGCTTTGCTTACAGGCTCCTTCTTGCTATGGGATTTTGGCACAAGTTCATGGGGGCAGGGATGGTGGGGACTGGGACTTGGGTGGGGGAGGAAGTGAGTGTGAACATCCAGCACTAGGCTACACTAAGAACATTCCCTCTTTCTGATGGTGAAGGACTTGTTTTGTAGGTAAGCTTGCTTTCCCCAAATCTTTCTCCTAGAAGGATTCTCAGTCTCTCAAGCAAACAGAGTCTACCCAAGCCTTTGTCCAGGGAGATTTAGATATATTTGAACAGTTTAGCTTTAATCTGTTCCTTACCGCCACTACCTACTTTTCTTTAATTTTTAATCACCACTATTTCCCCCCTCGAATATCTGCATGAATTCTTTTTTAAAATTAATTTTTTCAATTGGAGGTCTTTGCCTAGGCTGGAGTGTGATGGCATGATCCTGGCTTTTGGCAGCCTCGACCTTCTGGGCTCAGGTGATCCTTCTGTCTCAACCTCCTGAGTAGCTGGGACTAAAGAAATGCACCGCCACGCCTGGCTCATTTTTAAACATTTTTTTATAGAGATGAGGTTTTGCTATGTTGTCCAGGCTGGTCTCAAACTCCTGGGATCCTCTCTGTCTTGGCCTTTAAAGTGCCAGGATTACAAATGTGAACCACCACACCCTGTCACATGCATTCTTGAGGGACCAAAAGGATACACTGTTTTTTCTAAGATAGGGCTTATTCAGTAAGGTATTTTTTTCTTTTTAAAACAATCCTAAATTTCCATTTTGTTATGAGATGTTTTGATAAGAGTGAAATTACTTATTTTCTGACCTGTGAGATAGCATTTCTTTGAGATTCATTGAGTGAATTGCTTGCTGGTAGCCGAGAACTTGAAATGCACATCAGTTAATTCAGCCTTATGATAGACTCTATCAGGAGGCAAAATCAACAATGCAGATAATTCAAACATTCTATCAGCCCACACATAACTTTTACTAGCTAATTTCCCCCCAGTGCTGCCAGGATAACACCACATGCAACATAGACAATAAATACATTCAAATCAGCATTCTTATATTCATGGCTTGTTCCTGGATTTGGTCATATGACAGTTTATGCGGGAGTTCTTGACATGGAGGGAGTATTTTTCATCCTATTTTTGGTATCTGTTCTATTTTTCTCAATTCTGAATAGGATTACTTACAGCACAGACACCACTTGGAACTGGAAAATTTTCCTTGTCCCTTAATCATTTCTGATTTTCCTCCCATGACCTGTAGGACTGCACATATGGCTTTCCCGCAATGGGGTTATCCTTCAAGAGGTCCTTACAGGCTCTCCACCCGGTACTGTGACATAAGCAGCTCCTTAGATGTTTGCAGCTAGCCAGCTCCATGGGAACAGCTCTAAAATGGAAGACTGGCATTGTGATCAAGAGCATGGACTTTGGCATCACATAGATCTGAATTTAAATCCTGGCTGTGGGGCCAGGCACAGTGGCTCATACCTGTAAGTTCAGCACTTTGGGAGGCCAAGGCAAGAGAAATGATTGAAGCCTAGAGTTCCAGATCAGACTGGGCCCCCATCTCTACCAAAAAAGAGAAAAAAATCCTGGTTTCAGTGTTTGTGGATGATATTGGACACGTCATTTAACCTCCTTAAATCTCAGGATTCTCATTATGAAAACGGAGCTCTTAATAATACCTACTCCCTAGTATGGCAGTGAGGGTTAAATGAGATAATCCACGTTCAAAGTGTTTATCATGCTAGTGGGGCATGTAAGTGCCGTGTTACTGTGAGTTTTTTTTTTTTTCTGAGTTGGAGTCTCACTCGGCTGCCCAGACTGGAGTGCAGTGGCCGCTCCCGGCCACCGCAGCCTCGATCTGCTGGGCTCCGGCGATCCTTCCGCCTCAGCCTTCCGAGTAGCCGGAATTACAGGCGCGCGCTACCACACCCGGCTGATTTTTTGATTTATTGTAGAGATGAGGTCTCGCTGCCCAGGCGGGTCTCGAACCCGCGGGCTCAGGCAATCCACTCACCTCAGCCTCCCAAAGGCGCGGGATTACAGGCTGAGCCACCGAGCCCGGCTATTGTGAGTTTTTATTCGTTGTGGGAACTGGGAGAGAGGTCTGCTGGCTCCCTCTGAATGTTCCCAGTCTGGGAAGCTAGCCCTTCCATCCCTTCTGCCTTGTGAGGACATGGTGTTTGTCTCTTTTGCCCTTCTACCATGGGAGGATGCAGCAAGCAGGTGCCATCTTGGAAGCAGAGAGCAACCCTCACAAGACACCAAATGTGCCATCACCTTGATCTTGCACTTCCCAACCTCCAGAACTGTGAGAAGTGAATTTCTGTCACTTATAAATTACACAGTCAGCTGGGCTCGGTGGCTCAGCCTGTAATCCCAGCACTTTGGGAGGCTGAGGTGAGTGGATTGCCTGAGCCCGCCCATTCAAGACCCGCCTGGGCAACTTGGAGAGACCTCATCTCTAGAATAAATAAAAAAAAATTAGCCGGGCGTGGTAGCAGCTAATTCCAGCTACCTGGAAGGCTGAGGCGGAAGGATCGCCGGAGCCCAGCAGATGGAGGCTGTGGTGGCCGGGAGCGGCCACTGCAATCCAGTCTGAGCGAAAGAGTGAGACTCCAACTCAAAAAATAAAATAAAATAAATTACACAGTCAAAGATATTTTGTTATAGCAGTAGGAATGGACTAAGATATACATTGTCAAAATCACAGTGCCCATGTGCACCAAAGCCCCTCTGATCCACTGTGTTAGAAAGGGTGCCCTTGTGGGGATGGATGCCCCCACCCCACGTCTCCAGTCCGTCTCCTCACTTCCCTCCAGGTGCAAAATGCAGTTATACCTATGCGGAATCCGGGTCCTGCCTGTGAGTTCTACCTCTCTGGCCAGAGATTGGGAACATAAAGAAAGGGAGAAGGGCTCCTGCACTTTCAGAGCCCCACTGGGGGGCTCCACCCTTTGTCTTGCTCTGAGGATGCCAGAACTTTAAGGACATTGTGAGCCAGCATATAAGGACAGCCCTGCAATGTCAAAGACAGAACAGAGAGATGACCCAATTGTCCCAGGTAAGTCAAGGAAAAACAATCACAAGAATACAACTTTTTTTTTTGGAGTTGGGGGTCTCACTCTTAGACTAGTGTGTAGTGGCACGATCATAGTTCACTACAGCCTCAACCTTCTGGATTCAGGTGACCCCTCTGTTTCCTGAGCAGCTAGGACTACAGGCGTGTGCCACATATTTGGCTAACTATTAAAAATTTTTTTGTGTAGTGATGAGGTCTCGCTATGTCGCCCAGGCTGGTCTTGAACTCCTGGGCTTAAGCCTCGGCCTCCTAAAGTGCTGGGATTACAGGCATGATCCACTGTGCTCAGCCAGAATAAAACATTTTTAAACATTAAAATGATAGGTACCATCTGTTGAGTACTTGCTATGTATTAGGACTTGTGTGAAACATTTTCATGCCCAGCAACACTGGCAAGTAGATATTAGGGTTATGTGAATACAGGTTTGTTTGAGGAAAAAAAATGCAACAATCATTCTAATCCTTAAGTACCCCCAAATGCAGGCTAAGCCCTATCAACCCTCCCTAGCAGGCAGTGTACCAGGAGCCTCACTCATATGCCCAGTTTCTGCTTTAGAAAGGCCCAGCGGGCCACTGGGCTTCTTTTCCATGAGCTCCTGAGCTGCCAGCTCACTCGGGGCAGTCAGTGTTCCACTGGGTCACTACAATGAAGGACCTAATTGTCTGTCTTGCTAGGTCTTCCTTCTCCCTACTTACTTGAATCAGGAAGTCATGCTTTTCATTTCGGATAAGGCAATTACTCTCTGTTGACCAAAGACCAGCACAAAGCAAACTGAGCTTCATTTCCACATTCATGTAACGGGGATGGGATTAAGAGATGGGGCCTGACTTCCAGGTGTCTCACCCCCTCTGTGTTCTAACTATATCTTCTCTGACAAAAGCATCAATCATAATAGGAACAACCAAAATGGCATTGATAGAGCAAGCAACTGTGGTCCCTTTCCTGCATCTGGGACATGATGACTCAAGGTTGCCATCTGCTCCCCTGAGCTTTGCTGTGCTGTAGTCTTATTTATACTTAAGGACAATGAGCAGCTTGCCCCATTCTAAGAAGCAGTGCCATAAAGATGAAAAGGACCTTTTTTCTGATTTGACTGAGTAGACAAGCAACTCTACAAAGGGAAATGTATAAGACACACCACATCTCTTTAATGATTGGAGGTTCAGGTTAACTGTGGTATAATTAAACAAATAGCAAACAAAATTGTTCTGAATGTGCTTTTTTCTT
The DNA here is from genome assembly GCA_027257055.1 of Cephalopachus bancanus. Lineage (NCBI taxonomy): Eukaryota > Metazoa > Chordata > Mammalia > Primates > Tarsiidae > Cephalopachus > Cephalopachus bancanus. The sequence goes on from JAPVLO010000146.1 coordinate 587,974, forward strand.
TTTCTTTCAGAGAAAAAATCTCAATAATCTGCCTACTTTGTGCTACCTGAAAATTTCTGAGAAACTTCAAGACCCCCAGGAAATAGTTTATCTCCATGCTCTAGGCCATGGTCAGGGGTGAAGAGAACATTCTGTTCCACTCTTTCAGCTTTGGCTTAGACATTCAAGCCCTGTGCTCCTGGGCTCCTGGCATTGTAAACTAGCAATCTTCTGCCAAAAGCATTGGCTAAATCTATTCTATTTTCAGTTCTTTTCTTTTCATCAGATTATATTCTTACAGGTGCCTGCTGATTCTCACCCTACTCTTCAGATGCACATACTGCTGTGGTCTGAATGTGTGTTTCCCCAAAACCCACAGGTTGAAACTTAATTCCCAATGTGATAATGTCAAGAGACAGAGCCTGTCAGGAAGTGAGGATGGAGCCTTTGTGAATAGGATTAGAGCCTCATAAAAGAGATTGAAGGGAGTAGCTAGCCCTTCCTTCCCTTCTACCTTGTGAGGACATGGTGTTTGTCTCTTTTGCCCTTCTATCATAGGAGGATGCAGTCAGCAGGTGCCATCATGGAAGCAGAGAGCAGCTCTCACAAGACACCAAATATGCCATCACCTTGATCTTGTTCTTCCCAACCTCCAGAACTGTGAGAAGTGAATTTCTGTCACTTATAAATTACCCAATCAAAGGTATTTTGTTATAGCAGCAGGAATGGACTAAGACATATTGTCCAAACCCATTGTCAAAATCTTCATGGGTTAAAAGTGGGGGAAGAATGAGAGAAAACTAGTGCATGGAAATGGAACCATTAGTCTTAATGAAAAATTGCACTATTCAAATCTATAGACAATGTTCTTTCTCCAAGCTCAGAAGTTATAAGCTGCTCTTCTTTTTTTGTTCTAAAGAAAGGTAAGATTCCTCGTTTATGGACTAAGAGATCTAGGTACCAATCTTTCTCATTCTGGCAGTTATAGTAACCTTTGGCAAGTTACTCCAACTATGTTTGTTCTGGTAAAGAGAAAGTGCAGAGGATGGTCTTGGGAACTTGGGAAGTGCTGGGTTAAAAGTGGACAATGATGTTCTAAAGGTCTTTAAGAATATGTAATGCTATGTGGGTGTTTGATTAAAACCTTCCCTGGGTTTTCAGAATTCTCCTTGAAATTATTCCAGTGGGAACATGCCTTTCTAGTTCTATCCTCCGTTCCAATTCAATCCCCTTTTCTTCTATTACAGTCTACAATTTGAAGCAGTTCTGTCATTAAAAAATTAAAACAAAACAAAACAATCTACTTTGTCATTGCCGGATGTTCCTCTCCAGGCCATTTCCGGTAAAATGTGGCTCATATTCCCTTGGGAGAGAACAAATCAGTTATTCATTACATCTTATCAATGAGCTAGTTATACCCCATAAGGAAACATAATGAAATAAGAAATTGGGAACTATCAGAAACTGCTTTGGCCTGTGTTTGAATTTGGGGCATGATAAAGAACCACAGGACATTAATCCAGACCCTGATATAGATTCTGAAGCATTTTGTAGTCGTCAAAAGAACTTTGACTCTTTTTAGAATTAACACAAAGGAGTTGGCCTCTCTTCTCACGAGAACTATTTGTTTTAGAGATTCATGGAGGGAGAATTAACTAAATTCTGTGGTCTTATTTACCTCATATGTCTGCATCACCTGAATTCCAGGTGTACCGTTTGTTTTCTCGGTATGTTGTTACTCTTTAAAAGCAAGGGAGGTGAGAATAGGCTCATGTCAAATAACACTTTTTTCCCCAGATGTGGGAAAAGGAGTTCAGTTTTGTGTTTTGGGGTGCTAACTTTGAGCTCCCTTCCTTCACAATGTGTAGATCCCTGGGGATGTGTCAACCAGCCAAGACTATTGGCCTGGAGGGCAATTCCATGGAAAATGCATAACAGGTCTCCAGACTGGGGTCATGGCACTCCAGTTCTGGAATGCTCGCAGAATCTGGAGCACTCGGGGTAATGGGTGAGATTTGGCACTCTGGACAAAAGATTTATCTAGGGTCTGCACCCCGTTGACCAGAATTACTGCTACTGTTGTTCCTCATTTGTACTACTTTTCACTTGGAAAAATGGAAACTTGTAAGGCAGTGAGTATATCTACACTCCTTTGCAGGTGACAGATTCTGAAGGCAGGTTTAGGTTCCTGCTGAGCCTTCTGTTCTGTTCTGATTATCTGTCTCACTGAAGGTCTCCTTTCTATAGCTCATGATGCTTGAGTACAGTCCAGTGATGCTGGGCCACAGACACCAGCCCTTGGAGGTGGAAGCCCTGAACCCTCTGCTCCAGTTTCCATAGAAATCAGTCAGAGGTGGTACCTGCCACAGGGGGGTCTTAAAGCCATAGATACTTTATTTTGAGAATCCTGACATGTAACAATACCACCCTTTGCTCTGGATTGGATTTCATTGCTCTGGATGGCTTTGGCCAGGCTTTCCAGTTCCCTCTTGCAACCCTCCTCTTTTAGAAAAATTATTTTTTTGCTGCTTTCAGACTTAATTAAAAAAAAATGAACAATTCATGCCAGTCAAGCTATAGATTTTGAGCAGATGATTTAAGATAACTTATTACATTTTACATATTTACATGTACCTAATTGTAGCTTATTACATTTATCCATAAAGGTTTAGGAGAAAATTCAATCACAACTAGAGAGTTATAGTTAAAAGAGCACAGAGCCTGTGGCCCCAAGCATTGCTGAAACTTCAGCTCTGCCAGAGATAACATTTACTCTGTGACTTCAGGCATTCCACAAACTTTTCTGAGCTGATTTCCTACTTGGTAAAAGATTTCCTACTTGGTAAAATAGGACTGGGCAGACTGGATCAGCTGCTCTCTAAGTTTTTCTGGGTTCAAAAATTCTCTGAATCTATGGTGTTATGGCAAGAAGAGATTCCATGAGAAAGTGGAAAGTTGCTCTGTCAATAATGTCTATGTAGAGATGGTGGTAGGAAATTCTACCTGCAGGAAGTTGTGAGCAGTAATTTCATAAGGGAGGGAAAAGGGAAGGCAGGGAAAAAAGATGACCATTTACCAAACTTCTGCGGTGTGCTAAGAAAATTCACAAACATTATCTCACATGAAAACACACAATAATTTCAGGATTGTCTTTCTTCAGGGAGAGAGTTTTCATCATTGCTCCTTGTCCCCAAAGTGCAGTGACAGCAGTATCTATAGGTTGCTTTCTATGTGCCAGGCACTCTTCCAGACCCTTTACACATGGCGACTGATATAGTTTGGATGTTTGTCCCTCCAAATTTCATGTTGAAACATGAGTGTGTTGGAGGTGAGGCCTAGCGAGAGGTGTTTGGTCATGGGGGCAGATCCCTCATAAAGGACTTGATGAGTGAGTTCTCACTCTATTAGTTCACGCTGAATAGAGCAGGCTATTTAAAAGAGCCAGGCACCTCCCTTCTCTGTCTCCTGCTTTCACTCTCACCATGTGACACAACAGCTCCCCTTCCCCTTCTGTCATGATTGTAAGCTTCCTTCAGTCTCACTGGAAGTAGATGCTGGCATTATGCTTTCTATAAAGTCTACAGAGCCATAAGCCGAAATAAACCTCTTTTAAAAAACCCCCAAAACCAGGTATTCCTTTATAGCAATACAAAATGACCGAATACACTGAAACAATTATTTCCATTTACAGACGAGGAAACTGAGGCACAGAAGTGTTAAGTACCTAGCTCAAGGCCATCCACTGGTAAGTGGTGGAGCCAAGCTTCAGACTCAGTAAGTCATACTCCAGAACCTACGCTCTTAGCCACATCCCCAAATTACCTCTTGTCATTCATTCATTAAACACATTTTTGGATGAGTGCTGACTCCATGGAGGTGTAGAATGAATTCCTTTTGAGGGTTCCAAGCTGAATGAAACAATGTCCTTGAGAAGCTTAAAATATACATGATAGATGATCAGAAATGTGTATGGAATGAGTGACCACTCTCAACCTGAGCTAGAGAGTACTTGACAACCATCTCCTGTATTCATAGTTCTATTCAAATTACTAGACAGTACCTGGCAAGAGGGGTTTCTACTCTAGGCCCCTGCCCTAAAGGCTCCATTCCAGTTTTCCAGTCCTGGTCCTCCCTGTGGCCCAGGAGTCCAGAACCACATAATGCACTCACCTAGAGCCTGAGTCCGAGCCCCTTCTAACCTCACAGCTGGATATCTAAGACCTTGCAATTCTCTTCTCCAAATGTGTTGAACCTACTTGTACTGGAAGCAAGCCCCACAAAGACAGACCATGTCCCCCAGGCACATACCCCTCAGCCAGAGGGATGGCCAAGAGCAGCTATTTGTGGGAGGGACAGGTAGGCAGATCTTAGACTTGTGGGTCCACAAGGACCTTTGTGGAGCAGGACAGAATTGGGGATAGAAAGAGGAGTGGGTGAGTCAACTCTGCCTGTCCTGCCATGTTCAGCACAGAACTCCAACGATTCAGAGAATTCGAAATTAGAACCTGGCCTTTTGGGTCTTTATGACAATAACTTGGGAGGTAAGAGGATAGAACATATTTCACTTAAGCTTGCTAAGTGGGTTTACAGCTTTTAAAGTGTAGACATATGGGCATGTGGGTTTCCATTGGACTCTTGTTCAGCCCCCTCAGGTTTATCCCCAGGTATCGAATGGGTCATTGCCTCATCTCAATACTTTTTAAGGCTCCTTCTAATGGGGTTTCGAAGTCCTGCTGCTGCTGCCTTCAACCCTCTCTCCTACTCCCAGCTCGTTGTCCAAGGGACCCTGCAATCAAGGCTCTCCAGCCTCCATGGGGCCTCCAGACCATGGATATTATGATGTCCTCTTCCATCAGCTCCCTCCCACTCAGTCTGAGCTCCACAGCCACCATAGCTGTTCCTTTCTTGCTCCTCTGTCTTTGCACATCACCTCCTCCTGACTTTGGCTGAGTCCTCCCTCATTTGACTCATTGGAACTTGCACCTGGGTAGCAAAGCCTCTTCACAACCAGCAGAATGAAGTCACTCGCCTCATCTGGGCTTGAAATGCTCTGTCTCCCAATCTTTGGAATAATGATTGAATCCTTTTCCAACTACTTCAAGTCTCTGAGACACCCTCCCCACCTCACTCTCAGTGGCTTACCCTCCTTCATAGAGAAAATAAAACCTAGCCCTTGGGAAAATTCTCAGCATCTTAGTTCTAGGCCTGAACACCTCCCAGCCCCCTTTTGTGCTCCTGTTACTGTAGTGCGGGTAGAGGTATCCTCTGCTCCTGGACCCAACTGGTTGTGCTTCTGTGGCTCTCCCCACTCCCACCACCATGGGTCAGCCTCAATCCCTCCCTTATCACTAAACATATTCTAGTTTCTTCAATTTAAAAAAAGAAACAAACTTCTTTCTTGGACTTTTCCTCCAGTTGCTACATTGCTGTCTACTTCCTTGCCTTTCCTGCACTTCTTTTTCTTTCTTTCTTTCTTTCTTTCTTTCTTTCTTTCTTTCTTTCTTTCTTTCTTTCTTTTTTGAGTCAGGGTCTCACTCTGTTGCCCAGGCTGGAGTGCAGCGGCACGATCACAACTCACCACAGCCTCTACCTCCTAGGCTTAGGCAAGCTTCCACCTCAGCCTCCCAAGTAGCTGGGACTTCAGGCATGTGCCACCATGTGTAGCTCATTTTTTGATTTTTTTTTTTTTGTGGAAATGAAGTCTCGATATGTTGCCCAGGCTTGTCCCAAACACCTGGTCTCAAGTGATCCCCTGCCTTGGCCTCCCAAAATGTTGAGATTACAGGGGTGAGCCACTGGGGCCAGGCCTCTCCTGTACTCTTGAAGCTACCTCAGCCTGGCCTCCACTCCCAGCATTACACTAGAACTTGACCTCCCTAATATTAGATTCTGTTGTCCACTTTTTAATCTCCATGTTCCACGCTCTGTATCACGTACATATGACTGGAACCCTTTTCTCTCAAGACAGCCACTGTCTTGGGTTTTCTCTGACTGTTAAGTCTCAATTTCCTTCTCTGGACTCAACCTCTGAATGCTAAGCATCCTCCAAAATCGCTTCCAGCTTTCTTACACTCTCCCCGGGATCTCACTCACTCAGGCACCTCAGACCTGACTGCTCCTCTGTGCTCAGCTTTCTCTCAGCCTACCTGACATCTTCCTTCAGATGTCGCCTGGACAGCTCAGAGTCAACATTGTCTGAGTTTAACTGTGCCCTCTTTTGTCATCATGATGGCTGTGGTGACACCACATTCTCCTGATGCCCATCTTTTCTCCCTCACCACTCCTGTTCGATCTTATTTTCACTCTCCTCTTTCCAGAGCCCTGGGAAGGCTACATTGGAAGGGTGCTTTTCCGAGGCATCCATTCACAAGGGTCATTTAAACATCTCTGAAATGAATCAGAAATGGGGTACTGGTTTATTCCGGTTTCCATTTATGTCTCCTATAACTGGCAAAATGTCCAACTGACCCCATTCCAACTGGAACAGATATTAAATATCTTACTTTGAATTTGAACATGTGACAAGAAAAAAATGCTTGCCATTTACTCTTCTCTACTGCCTGGGTACCTTTCAGTAGAGAAGAGTAAATGGCAAGCATTGAATGCTGAATGTGGACGTTATCTTCCTCCTTCAAGGCTTTGGTGTACATGAAGACGGTGCTCGACAGTGTCTTGAATATAAGACTTGGAGTCAGATGCTGGGACAGACTGCTCTTCCTAAGAAAGGAGCAAGGCGAGAGGAGGTTGAACTGGGAGTGGAGGGTGGGAGTTGGAAAGACTGAGTACTAGAAAACAAAAACAGGAAAGGTCACAGTATTTGGGAAGAGAGACTTTTTCCCCAGATATCTTTTATATGCTGATGCCTTAAATTTATTTTTCTAGCTGAGACATCTCTCTTGAGTTCCGGACTTGGAGCCATCTGATAATGAAAGCCAGCATTTATAAAGCTACCCTCATTATGTCTCATAGGCATCTCAAATTCAACCCAAACAGTATTCCTTCTCTACACACCATTTCCAGACCTTTCCACCCCACCATGTTGTTCTCTAATATTCCCTTCCTCAGGAATTGGCAATCTTACCCTCATCCTCCAATATCATCCCTCTCTCCAAAGGTCTCCTACTTCTCTCCAGAACCCACTCTGTCCTTTCTGTCCACCCATTCTCCCCCTGCCTCCAGAGGGACAGCTTTCTACAGATTTTCTGCTGGCAGAGCATGCCTTCAAGCCCTGCAATGCTTCCCATTGCTTTTAGGATAGAGTCCAACTCCCTTTTCTCTATGGTCCTTTCACCCCCATCTAGCTCCACCGCATCTCATGTTTACCTCATTGCCTGTACTCACCAAGTACAGCTCCAGGGCTTTCTCTCATTTTCTAGAGCACCCCCGGCATCTTCCAACTCAGGCGCTCTTCCTGGCCTGACTACTTTTTGGATGGTGACATTACAAAGTCACTAGTTAGGAAAGGAGCACTTTGCCATAGAACTGGGGGAAGCACAGGCTCCATGAGACATGTTGGAAAGGCTCTCTCCCTGAGAGCTGGTTCTTCTTAAACCAAAGTATTCGGGGAAGAAAAAATGAACAGAATGCATCTGAATCCCAAAGGACCGGAGAACCCACCATATTCTGGATAACTGTACCTTCTTCACCTCACATGCTGAAGTGGGGTTGAAGAGACCTGCCATGGCCATCTCAAAAGGAGAAACAAAGCCTGCAGAGAGGCCAGCCTGGGCTTTTGGGTGGGAGTGTGTACTGGGCCCAGCATGAGGAGGGGGAGCCCCTCGTCTTGGCTCCATGAAACTTTGCTCCTTTCTGCCTATGGACTCTGGTTGGTGCCTGACAGCTGCACCCTAAACTGGATGCTTTTTAGCCTGAATTGCAATAACTAAAGTGAACTGAGTTACTACAAACAGTTTATTATTCATTCAGTGGACAATGCTCTGAACTTGGTCTACTTACTAGATGCTACATACTAAATGGTATAGACAATGGACTCTGGTCCATTCTACCATTATATAGGATATAAAGAGTTTTAAAACTATATTCTCTATACTTTATATGCTCTATTAAACAGCACACACTTTAGCTGTATACAATGAGTTGGGTATTATGTATACTAGGACAATGTTTTGTCATAATAGGAATTTAGAAAAATACACATTGAATGAATGACTATGACACTTATTCAACACCATATTATGTCCTAGTACAGTCTGGTCACTGAAGATTTATTCTTCCAAATTCTTCCCTTAGCCCTCTCTTTAAGGGCGGTTTCCTTCTTTTATCACCTTTTGTGGGTTATTGGGACAGGTAAATTCATTGACCTATCCACGTCTGAGCTTTAGGTTTGAACCCATGATGACCTGAGTGTATATGGGGGAAAGGAAAGCTGACAACTGGGGGTAGACCCCAGGAATGTCAAGGCCAACCCTGGGCTTGGGGGGAAACCAGCCATGCCTCCAAGTCCCACCCAGAGAGGCGTTGGGGTGCTGTGTGGTTATCCTTCGCTTTTTCAAGAACAAAGTTCAGAGGGTCATGAAGTCCCAGAACCAGAAAGGGTGTTAGTGACACTTCCTAGCCCAACTCTCCCCCAAATCATAGGCCCTACTCCCTACTCCTCAAATCAGATGAGACAGACAGGCTCTGGCCGTTCCCTTATTTTTAGTGGCAACACTCTCTGGCCAGTTTTTCGGGGTTATTCCCAGCTCCCTTGCTTTTGAAACAAGTGACCAGAAAGCCTAGAGTCCTTTTGTAAGTGCGTCAGTTCTCCCCAGGATGGATGGATGGATGGAAGGATGGATGGATGGATGGAAGGATAGATGGGTGGGTGGATGGAAGGAAGGAAGGAAGGAAGGAAGGAAGGAAGGAAGGAAGGAAGGAAGGAAGGAAGGAAGGAAGGAAGGGAGGATGGAAGGAAGGGAGGATGGGAGGATGGATGGATGGATGGATGGATGGGTGGAAGGAAGGATGGACAGATGGATAGGAGGATGAACGGATGGGCGTGCAAGAGGCTGGGAACTGTAATCCGGCCCGGCATCTCCTCGCGGGTCCCCCGCCCTCCTCCGGCGGCTCCTGAGCCCCGGCCTGCTCTGGAGCTCCGAAACAGGGTGCGGTGCGGGCGAGCGGGGGGCCTGGGGTCGGGCAGCGGCAGCCGCGAGGCCGAGAGGAGGCGAGGACGCGGGGGGGGGCGGGCCTCGGAGGCGGCGGGAGGGGCCGCCGGGAGGGGCGGCGGGCGCGCGGGACTCGGCGCCGGCGGGCGCGGGGAGCGATGTCGCCGCCGCCGCCCCCTCGCGGGCCGAGGCTGCGCCGCCGGCGCTGAGCCGCCGCTGGAGCTGCGAGCCGGGCGGCAGCCGAGCGCGCCCGCGGCGGGAGGATGGGCTGCGGCGGGAGCCGGGCGGACGCCATCGAGCCCCGCTACTACGAGAGCTGGACCCGGGAGACCGAGTCCACCTGGCTCACCTACACCGACTCGGACGCGCCGCCCAGCGCCGCCGCCCCGGACAGCGGCCCCGAAGCGGGCGGCCTGCACGCGGGTGAGCGAGGCCGGGCCCCGAAGGGGGCGGGGGGCTGGGCGAAGGGGCAGCCGCAGACCCGTCCCCAGAGAATTGATGGGTGGAGGGTGGGGAGGACTGACAGAGCCAGAGACAGGACCCGCCCGCTAGCGGCAGGGAGCGGGGTCCCAGGGAGCGGGGTGGACGCGAGCCCCTTCCAGAAGCTGAGCTGACCCCTTCCAGCTGCGGGGAACCCAGCGCCTCTTTGTCTGTGCCATCGCCTGCTCAGTGGCCCGGGCTGGATGGATGGGAGGACAGCCCGCCTCCTCCGGACACCCATCCCCGCGTCCCCAGCCCGCTTGGGTTCGCCTCTGCCCTCCTTGGTCCACCTTCCCCTCTGGCCACCTGCGTCCCCACCCGGGGACTTCCATCCACCTGGCGCCTCTCTCCCTCGATTTATAGACAAGGCGCCTGACCAGGATGGCCTGGGTGGAGTCTTCCTTGTCGCTTCCTTTTTTTTTTTTTCCTCTTGGAAATGAGCTCCCTCGTGGCCTTCAAATACCAGGATCCTAGTTCAGGGCAAAACAAATGCTTGCCCGCCTGCCTCATCGCTAGTTCTGCACTTAAGCTTACTTTTCAACAGTTGTTTCCCGGTAAAGGACTTCCCTCCCTACTCCGTGGGGTCTCAATGCTTCATATGAGGCAGTGCATAAAAGTGGATTTTGACTATAAATTAAATATCCTTACCTAAGGCATTCCCCATCCAGCAGAAATCTGACAGGAGATGCAAAGAACTTTCTGGTCCAGTCACAAGTTAGGATTTTTTTTTTAAGCAGTCGCTAATAATTATAGCAAAGAGATGAAAACTGTTGCCATAGATTGAGCTTTAATCATAAACGGGTAAAGACCTCACTACTTATGACATGGATGTTGTCAAAAGCTAGATGAATATTTGGATAAAAATGCTTAACTGTTTCCTTTATATTGTTGGTGTTTTTGAATAACGAAACCTAAAATAGAATAGGGTTGAGTTGAAGCATAAAGTATATTAGATGGAGGAAGAAAGACATGTGAAGTACTTTTAGAAGCTTCATAATCCTAAATCCATGCCTCCTAAATAACAGCTGTCACTTTAATCTTGAAAACAAGTTTCTCCATCCTTTAGGACCAAAGGTGGCTCCTTTGTCACATGAACTTTGTGGCTTGCTTTTTAAAAAAATTTTAAATCATGATGTTTGTGAACCCTGTACAGGCATGATGCTGTATTTGTCTCTAATTTTTCCCACTCACAGTGGCAATCATAGTGGTTACTTTGTGTTGCCGATGCTTTTAGCAAGTTACCAAATGATGTGTTGGCCAAATTCAGTGTCAGAATGAGGCTAAGATATGAGCCTTCTAAAGGGGTCTGGTAAATATCCCTTTACAGGCAGAGTCAAAGGCCAGAGAAGCACTCCAAGGAGATGAGCATAAAAAGATCTAGCATGGAAAACAAACCCCTAAGTACAGCTTTAAGGGATGGTTGCCTTGGTGATTGGGAGTCTATGGTTGTGTGTGTGTGTGTGTGTGTGTGTGTGTGTGTGTGTGTGTGTGTGTGTGCACGCGTGGAATTCAGCTTCAGCCCAGGACAATACCCTGAAATTTGCAAGACCCTTAGATGGGCAGAGTCATTTTGATTCCCTAGAAACCTCTATCAGCCTCAGGGGAGAAGAACATTTCTGAAGACCAATACTAGATCAAGGATTCCCTTGGAGTGTAGTGGCATTCCCCAGGACCTTTGAAAGAGTGGCTTGATCCCTGTGGATTTTTCAGACTGGGAACTGGTCATCTTTAGTCAGAGTAGGTCGTCTGAGAAAGCTGCAAATCCTGGGTTTCAGCCACCCTGGGAGATGAGCCAGGATTCTTTTGGCGGGGGGGGGTCGGATCTCACTGTCGCCCAGGCTGGAGTACAGTGGTACGATCACAGCTACCGCAGCCTCGACCTACTGGACTCAGGTGATCCTTCCACCTCAACCTTCCAAGTAGCTGGAACTACAGGTGTGCGGCAGCATGCCCGGTGAATTTTTCTTGATTTATTGTAGAGATGAGGTCTTGCCAAGTTGCCCAGGCTGGTCTGGAACCTCTGGGCTCAGGCAATCCTCTTGCCTCAGCCTCCCAAAGTTCTGGGATTACAGGTGTGAGCCACCGCATCTGACTTCTTTCGTCTTTTCTTTACCCTGCTCCCTCTGTCTCACCTACCCATGAATTCAATACCAAGCTGCTGGGGAACACCTAATGGCTGTGTTGTGATAGGAAGCCAGAATGCCACTTTTTGCTGTTTACAGCAATCCTTTTCTGATAGGTGTGAGTTGGGGTGGGGAAAGGTCAGTGAAAGAGCTGGATTCAGGAGAGTACAGGTTATAAAATCAACAAAAATGAACTTACTACTCGAATTCCAGAGCTGGAGAGGGTCTCTGGAGGTCAGACGTCCAAGTCAAATGAGTCTCTCAGTGGAACTGTCCCAGCCTGACTACTCCCTTGACTGCTCACAGAACTTACCCCCGGTTCCTTCTGTCCTAAAGAATCCTTTCTTTCTGGGACCCTGGTGACTCTCTTTAGTGTTCAACTGAAGCTGCCTTTTCTCCTGGCCACCTCAACCTCAGGACCTTTGAGGGCTGGGAGTAGACTTAGTTCATCTTTGCTCTTCTGCGCTGAGCACACATGGGACTTGGTGAATATTTCTGAGTGAACAGGCACTCAATCTACACCCCACTCCACCCTGTCAGCTCCTCCCAGACTTACTTCTTCTCTTCTCTTCCATGTAGTCCTTGCTGTTGAGGTTTGCCCACTTGAATCAGTTTAACCTAGATTCTACCAAAGGCCTTCCTGACTCCACAGCTTCTCTTTTTAAAATTTTATTTAAGTTTTTGTGTTTGTTTTGTTTTTTTAGAGACAGGGTGTGGCTCTGTCATCCAAGCTGGAGTGCAGTGGTGTGATCATAACTCACCGCAGCCTCAAACTCCTGGGCTCAAGCTGTCCTCCTACCTCAGCCTCCTGAGTAGCTGGGACTATAGGTATGCGCCACCATGCTGACTGATTTTTTAATTTTTTGTGGACAGAGGATCTTGCTGTGATGCCCAGGCTGGTCTTGCACTCTTGGCCTCAAGTGATCCGCCCGCCTGTACCTCCTAAAGTGCTGCGATTACAGGTGTGAGCCATCATGCCCAACCCCCTATTTACCCTGCTCCATTGAAACCACACTCCCTATTTACCCTGCTCCATTGAAACACCTGACCTGCCCAGAGATTTCATTTCTTTTCCAGGCCCCTCCACCGCAACTCCACAACCATACCTACCGAACAGCCCCATTGGAGCATACATGCTTTTACATCTTACTTTAACTTCTACTAGCCACATCCAGATTGCAGATGTGTCACATGACAAGTGTTCAGTAGATATCTTTGAAGGAATTCTGCACTTCACTGTGGAAAGGGAGGGGACATGGTTTTCTGCCAATTCCACAAAGGAGTTTCTTACCTCTCCTCCTTACACAGAAAGTGATCCTTAGCTTCTGGTTCATGTTTTCAGAGATCATCTTCACTCCCCTGCAGAAGTGAATGACATTTTTAGACCTGACTATTCTGTAGCCTGGAATTTAAGACTTACCTGAGGTCACAGTATTTGATATTTACTGTTTCCCTGTGTCACCAAAGACTGTGCCCATGTCACAGAAGGAAATTAGTCCGGCATGATTTAGTCTTCATAAAATCAGACTGCTGGCTTGATTTTTACTTCCATTGTCTGATGGTGGTCTCCAAGGAGAAAGGGAGTCTCTGAGGCCACCATGATCCAGCTTGCCTCAGCTGTTCCATACATTAATGACTTCAATTTGATGTCATCATAAGTCCTTAAAATTGCATTCTTAAGTCTCCCGTTTTGGACTGTAAGTTTTTTTTCCTTCTAATTTCTCTAGAGAATAAAACATTTCAAATGTCTCTAAAGTGCTTCTAGTTTATAGTTATAAATTGCTAAGTAATTGCTTTAGTATAATAGAAGTTTGCAGAATTAGAGACTCAGCAAAATGATCTACCCAGATAAATCGAAAGATAGTCAAATAAAATGGAGAGCACTTAATATTACTATTTGCTAACATGTATTATTGATTTGCCAAGGGCTAGTGCTGTCATGGCCACTTTATATAAATTATCTCCTTTAATCCTCACAACCAGATGAAGCGGGAACTATTACCACCCTCCTTTTGCAATTGAAGGAATGAGGCTTCAAGTGTGTGAATTACTTTTCCCAGTTCAGGCCTGGAATTCAGCTGTGTCTGATTCCAAACCCTGTGCTCCTAAATCCAGTCTTCCTGACTAATGAGCATTCACTATCTTGATTTCTTGATTTAACTGCTTATGAAACTCAAGATCTAGTCTGATCTCAGACAGTAGCATTTTCTTCTACATCATCCCTGAAGATGGACCATCTCTTCCCCAGAGAAGGCAGCCTCCCCACGCTTTTGTGGGCCCTATGAGATGCTTCCTGCCCCCTTGCCAATTCTGCCTGGTGAGCTCCAGACCAGTGCAATCAAGTCTTGCAAAAATAGATTTTTCTGTCTTTGGAAACAGCTGCCACATCACCTCTTACCCTCGGTCCTCTAGGCCAAGCACATGCAACTCCTTCAATCATTTCTCACACCTCATGTGGCCTGACTATATTCCTCTAAACACACCATTCAGTTTGCCAAAGTCCCTCTTGATACGAGTGACCTGCGGTTAGCTCCAAGGTACTGATGTCATCTGAGCAGCACAGAGCAATATGAAACGTACTATGACACGGCCATTGAACAAACCTCTCCTAGTGCAAGTAAAATAGGTTATGATTTGTTCGTTTTTTTGCATTAAGGTTGTGATTTATTAAAACCTTTAGATCTTTCTAATCAAATTTAAGTCCTGTGACATTGGGGACATTTGATTTTCTCTGCTATGCATGAACAGTGACTGGAATACAGGTGTCACTCAATAAATGCTTTGTTTGTTTGTTGAGACGGGGTCTTATTCTGTTGCCTAGGCTAGAATACAGTGGCACTAACCTAGCTCATGCAGCCTCAACTTCCTGGACTCAAGCAGTCCTCCACCTCAGCTTCTCAAGCCAAGGTGCTGGGACTACAGGCTCATTCCACCATACCTAGCTAATGTTTCTCCTTTTTTTGTAGCGATGAGGTCTTACTATGTTGCCCAGGTTGTTCTTGAACTACTGGACTCAAACAGTTCTCCCTTCTTGGCCTCCCAAAGTGCTGTGATTACAGGCAGGAGCCACCAGGCTCTGCCAATAAATGCTTATTGAATGAATGAGTTTTTCCTTCCATGAATCCTATTGATTTCTGTAACCCAAATTTGGGATCTTAGCATTCACTTCTGTTAAAATTCATCTTGTTGGTTTTGGTTTGATGTTTAAATTTGCTGACCTTGATTCATTTTGATAGTGTTATGAAGACAATATTCTAGGTCTTTGTTTCCCTATATTGACAGACTGAAGATAAAAGACATTTATTTGTTCTTTGAGTAGACATTTGGCACAAAAATGAATGAGGTAAATTCCTTGACCTCAAGAAGTTAATATTATAGGGAGACAGATTTAAAAGTGGGCACATTTCAGGTCAGCATGGTCCATACCGAAAGGGCATGGAGGAAATGCATTGGATGTGTTCAGGGGACTAAGCAGTTTGTTCTGCTTGGGGAGGGGTCCATGTGTGTCCAGACCACTGCAGGAGCCCAGAGGAGGAAGCAGGACCGTCCTGGCAGGCCCTCTCAGCCTGGAGAGGTGCAGGGAGGCAGCCTGGGGCCCTGATTCCCTCCTTGAGAGTGATAACACCTGTGGAGAGCCTCAGAGGAGTGACTTTCTGGGGATAAAGCCTTTCTATCCCCAGCCCTGCTCCCTCTACATACCTGTGACCCTTTGTGGTTATATTTTCAAATAGCTACAGACTCTTGTCTACCGCTCTCAAGGATGACTGTTAGGTAAGATGAAGTAAGGGGTCTGCTAGGTTAGGTAAGGGACCATTTCACTCACCATTCTATTCCTGTGCCTGGCTATAGTACAGGACCTTGAGTGTCACCTCTTGAATGAATAAATCTAAAACTTCTTGGTGTGTGTTTCTAGACAATGTGCTCATTCCTCACCTGTTTCATCTACTCATCTTTTTCTTGTCTACCTGATTGGTTGCATAGTAAGAAAACATGTTCCTTTCTCATGGTCCTTTTGCCAAGCATAAGTCTCTTGGCTCTAAGGGTCATTTTGCAAAAAGCACTACAAGAAACAGGTGGCAATAAACTTAGGCAGTTTATAAAGGCTCAGAGAGTCTCATGTTCTCATGTCCTTGTCTCATGGGTAGAGTGTTACATCCTGCCACCAGCTCCCAGGTACTCTGTTTTCTTGTTTTGTTTTGGTTTTTTAAACATATTTTTTATTATAAAATTGTGGGGTACAGTTAAGGGTTAGGTATACAAATGTGCATTGTTCAGGCACCCTTGTTGATAAGGGGTGTCTCCCCATCCCCAGACAGATATTGACTACCGTTAGTCCCACCTCCCTTCCCTTCCCTACCCCCCTATAGTTTCCCACCATTGTCAGTCCTTTTTTTAATAGTATTATGGTAGATGTTCAAGGTCCACTATATGAGTGAGAACATGTGATACTCCGATCTTTGTTTCTGTGAGAGATCACTCAGTATTATAGACTCTATTTCCATCCAGGTTGCTGCGAAATTCATGATTTTGTTCTTTTTTATGGCTGCATAGTATTCCATTGTGTATATGTACCACATTTTAAAAATCCAGTCCTCTTTTGATGGACAGCATGGTTGGTTCCAGGTTCTTGCTATTGTGAACAATGCTGCGATAAACATTCGTGTGCAGGTATCTTTTTTATAGAGTGATTTGAGTTCTTCAGGGTATATTCCCAGTAGGGGGATTGCAGGGTCGTATGGGATGTCGATATTTAGAGCTTTTAGGTATCACCACACTGGTTTCCACAGAGGTTGCACTAGTTTACACTCCCACCAACAGTGTAGAAGTGTTCCCTTTTCCCCACACCCTCTCCAGCAACTGTTATTTTTTGAGTTATTGATAATTGCCATTCTGACTGGAGTTATGTGGTATCTCGGTGTGGTTTTGATTTGCATCTCCTTGATGATTAGTGAGGTTGAACATTTCTTCGTGTGTCTGTTGGCTGCTCGGATGTCTTCCTTTGAGAAGTGTCTGTTCATATCTTTTGCCCACTTTATAATGGGGTTGTTTGTTTTTTTCTTTTCAGCATGTTTGAGTTCCTTGTAGATCCAAGATGTTAGGCCTTTGCCGGACCTGGAGTTGGCAAATACTTTTTCCCAGTCTGTCAGCTGTCTCCCTGCTCTCTTGATGGTTTCTTTGGCTTTGCAGAAGCTTGTAAGTTTAATGAGGTCCCACTTGTCTATCTTATCTATTATGGCCTGTGGGTTTCAGGTTTTGTTCAGGTATTGGATGCCAGTTCCAATTTTCATAAGGGTATGTCCTGCATTTTCTAAGGTTCTTATGATTTGAGGTTTTACATTTAGGTCTCTGATCCATTTAGAGTTAATTTTTGTGTATGGGGACAGATAGGGGTCCTGTTTGAGTCTTCTGCATGTGGTCAGCCAGTTTTCCCAGCACCATTTACTGAATAGGTTCTCCTCTCCCCAGTGGTAGGTGGTGGAGGCTTTGTCGAAGATGAGTTGGTTGAGAAATTGAGGTTTAGCTTCTGGAATCTCAATTCTATTCCATTGGTCTATATGTCTATTTTTGTACCAATACGAAGCTGTTTTGATGATTGTAGCTTTATAGTAAAGTTTGAAATCTGGTAATGTGATACCGCCTGCTTTGTTTTTTTTTGCTGAGGATTGTTCTGGCTATTCTTGGTCGTTTGTGTTTCCATATGAATTCCTGTGTTGTTTTTTCTAGGTCTGAGAAGAATGTTGCTGGTAATTTGATGGGTATTGCATTAAATCTGTAGATTGCCTTAGGTAGGATGGACATCTTCACAATGTTGATTTTTCCAATCCATGAGCATGGGATATTTTTCCACTTGTTTGTGTCATCTTTGATTTCTTTGAGCAGTGTTTTGTAGTTTTCATTGTAACGGTCTTTCACGTTTCTGGTTAGGAAGATGCCAAGGTATTTCATTTTTTTTGTGGCTATTGTGAATGGAATTGTGGTTTTTATTTGGGATTCTGTTTGTTTATTCTTGGTGTAAAGAAATGCGATTGTCTTTTGTACATTTATTTTATATCCTGAGAGTTTGCCAAAGTCCTTTATCAGTGTAAGGAGGTTTTTGACAGATTCTCTTGGTTTTCAAGGTACACGATCATGTCATCTGCAAAGAGTGATAACTTGACTTCCTCTTTTCCTATTTGGATACCCCTGATTGCCTTCTCTTCTCTGATTGCTCTAGCCAGGACTTCCAATACTATATTGCACAGGAGGGTTGAGAGTGGGCATCCTTGTCTTGTTCTAGTTTTCAGGGGAAATGCTCCCAATTTTTGTCCATTTAGGAGTATGCTGACTGTGAGTTTCTCGTAGATGGCTTTTACTATTTTGAGGTATGTTCCCCGTATGCCTAGATGTTCGAGGGTTTTTATCAAGAAGGGGTGCTGGATTTTATCAAAAGCTTTTTCTGCATCTAATGATATAATCATGTGGTTTTTGTTTTGATATCTGTTGATGTATTTAATTACATTTATGGTTTTACAAATGTTTAACCAGCCTTGCATCCCAGGTATGAAGCCTACTTGGTCATGATGGATGGTTTTTGAGATGTGTTGTTGAATCCGGTTTGCTAGGATCTTGTTGAGAATTTTAGCATCTATGTTCATCAAAGATATTGGCCTGTAGTTCTCTTTCTTTGTTAGGTCTTTGCCTGGGTTGGATATCAGTGTGATGTTAGCTTTGTAAAATGATTTGGGGAGAGTTCCATCTTTTTCAATCACCTGGAATATCTTCAGTAGGATTGGTATCAGCTTCTCCTTAAATGTCTTATAGAATTCCGCTGGAAAGCCATCTTGATTAGGCTTTTTTTGTAGGTCGTTTTCTTATTACATAATCAATTTCCTTGATTGTTATTGGTCTATTTAGGGTCTCAATTTCTTCTTGTTTCTACCTAGGCAGGTTGTGTGATGTCAGAAACTCCTCCATTTCCTTAAGGTTTTCAAGTTTGTTTCCATACAAGTGTACGTAGTAGTCTCTAATGATCTTTTGTATTTCTTCAGGGTCAGATGTGACTTTATCTTTTGTGTTTCTGATTGTGTTTAATTGGGCTTTTTATCTCTTTTTCTTGGTCATTCTAGCTAGGGGACCATCGATCTTGTTTATCCTTTCGAAGAACCAGCTTTTTGTTTCATTGATTTTTTTGTATTATCTTTTTGTCTTTTATGTCCTGGATTTGGGCTTTTATTTTGGTGATCTGGATTCTTCTGTTGAAATTAGGGTTTTTGTGGTCTTGCTTTTCCAGCTTCCTTAGGTGGCTTGTTAGGCTATTAATTTGTGATCCTTCCATTTTCTTCATGTGCGTTTGTAGGGATATAAATTCCCCTCTTACTACAGCTTTCATGGCGTCCCAGAGATTTTGGTAAGATGTTTCTTCATTTTCATTTGTTTCCAGGTAACTTTTAATCTCTGTTTTGATTTCATCATTGACCCAGGAGTTGTTTAGCATCATGCTGTTTAGTGTCCATGTCTTTGTGGGTTTTAGGGGGAACTTGTTGGTGTTAATGTTTATTTTTATTCCACTGTGGTCCGAGAAGGTACATGGTAAAATTTCAGTCCTTTTAAATTTGCTTATACCTGATTTATGGCCAAGTATGTGGTCGATCTTAGAGTATGTTCCACGTGATAATGAGTAGAATGTATGTTCTGTGGTCTTGGATGGAGTATTCTGTAGGTATCAATTAAGTCCATTTGGTCAAGAGTCACTTGGAGGTTTCAGATGTCGTTGCTGATTTTTTTTCTTTCCCAGGTACTCTGAAGCTGAATTGTGTCCCCTCCAAATTCATATGTTGAAGATCTAACCCCTACTACCACAGAATGTGACCTTATTTGGAAAGGGGGTCTTTAGAGAGGCAATCAAGTTACAAAAAGGTCATGAGGATGGGTCTGAATCCAATGTGACTGGTGTCCATATGAACAGGGGAAATCTAGAGACAGACAAACATAGGGGGAATGTCACTGAAGACGAAGGCAGAGCTAGGATGATGCTTCTACAGGCGAGAAGCATCAGGGATTGCAGCAAACCACTAGATGCTAGGAGGGAGACTTGGGACAGATTCTTCTCAGGACCTCCAGAAGTAACTAACCCTGCTGATGCCCCAATTGTCCAGCCTCCAGAACTGGGATTCAGTAGATTTCTGTTGTTGAAGACACACAGTTTGTGATGCTGTTACAGCAGTTCTAGCAAACTGACATTAGTGTGATTCTGAGCACAAGCACTGTGAATACTTGGAAATAATAAAGGAGGGTTTCTACTGTTACTGCCTCACACATCCTTCTGAGATTGGACTATTTCCTTACCATTTAGATTCAAATAGCATTTATTGAACATCTATTATACATGAAGAAAAAATATTTTTTTGAGTTGAGGTCTCACTCTGTCACCCAGGCTAGAGTACAGTGGCACAATCAGGGCTCACTGCAGCTTTGACCTCCTGGGCTCAGGCAATCCTTCTACCTCAGCCTACTGAGTAGCTGGGACTATAGGCATGTGACACCATGCCTGTCTAATATTATAATTTTTTTTGTATAGATGAGGTTTTGCTATGCTGTATAGGCTGGTCTCGAACTCCTGGGCTCAAGCAATCCACTTACCTTGGCCTCCCAAAGTGCTGGAATTACAGGCGTGAGCCACCACACCTGGCCAAAGATTTTTCCTTTGTGAACATTAGTTCATGTCGTGGAGTCCCAAGTTCAGGCTGGTGCACCTAATGCATAGCTGAGGCCAAACACTGAGACACCAGTGCTTGTTAATACCGGTGTCTTGGAAAGTATAACAAGGCTTATTCAATTTGGCCAAAGCGAGAAGGTTGGAGAGAAAATCTCCTAAATCTGTCTCAGCAAGGAGATGAAACATGGAGTTTTTATTTATTTATTTATTTTGAGGCAAGGTTTTGCTCTGTCACCTAGGCTAGAGTGCAGTGGGATGATCATGGCTCACTGCAGCCTTGAACTTCTGGCCTCAAGCAACTCTCTCACCTAAGCCTCCCAAAGTGCTGGGATTACAGACATGAGCTACCGCATAGGGCCAAAGCAGGGAGTTTTTATGTGGCTGGGGGGTAAGGGAGTTGGAATTTCAGGGGACCGAGGGAAAAAGTCTATTTCTTCAGTCTCAGATAACACCTTGAGTAACCAGACTTCTGGCCATCAGCCTCTGGTCGCCAAATCCTTAAAGGCATTCCTTCTTTCTGCAGACATTTTTCATGACCTTGAAGTGATCTCCTTCTGCTTGACAAGCAGAACTTCAGCAGTTTATAATCTTTTTGTGGGAACAAGGGATATTGGGCAAAAAGCAAGTGGTTCACATGTCCAAGCAAGCCAATGCCTGATCAGAATTTTCATTATTTCAGTCACTAAAGATACTGAAATCTCTAAGGGGCCTAGCTACATTTACATCCTCTCCAAAATTGCCTCATAAACCAGGGTTGTCACCACCTGCCAGATGAAGAAACCGAGGTTCTGTGAGATGGGAAAGACTGAGGAAGGTCACCCAGCTAGGATGTGGGAGAGCCGGGATCAGGGTTCAGGTCTCTCATTTCTAGATCCAGGGCAGTGTTCGTTGCACTGTGCTGCTAAGCATGGATTTAGTACCCTCCTCCACCCCATCTGCCTTCGGCTTTTTTGAAAATATTAACCATATGAAATGGGAGCTTCCTGCCAGCGTTTACAAGGCTGTGTCCCACAGCTCTGGGACACTTGTGCCACCAGCTCCATGGGCTGAGTGACCTGTGCCCATCTCCACAGAGCCGGGATACAGAGGGTAATCACCTGCATCCCCATCACCTGATGGGCACATTAAGGATAGATAGTCTGTGGGCAGAATCATATGGTTTTCTGACTTCAAATGTAATGCATGTTTCTTATAGAAAATCTGGAAAGTATAGAAAAAAACACACCAAAGGAAATAAACCTGTGACAGCATTTAGGTTTCATCCTCAGGTCCTGTGTTTAGGTGTAGATGGTGCATGTTACATCTTACAGGGGGGTGATGTTTAAAGTTCGGGAGGGAGAATGGGAAAAAGCCCTCACGTTGCTTGGAAGTTCAAAGGCTAAGAAAACAATTTTTATTCCTCTTTGTATTTAGGGATATTTTGAGGTAGTGGGAGCCAAAGTCTAGTTTGGATAGAGGAAGAGCAAGGGGAAACAGTATGGAGAAACAAAGGGATGCTTCTCCCATTTTTCTTTCACTGCTGAGCAAATGTAGTTAAATTCAGGCAAATTTTAGGTCAGTTAAATGCACACTGTGGCACTGCTGTATGTAATTCCTCAGGGTTCCCTCAGGCTGAGTGTGCTGGTGTATCTTCTGCCTAGCTGTTTTCTGGGATTTGCAGTCTCTTTATGAATGTGGAAACATGGCCGTGTGTGTGTGTGTGTGTGTGTGTGTGTGTGTGTGTGTGTGTGTGTGTGCGTGCTCATTCAGGGACCAACTCTCTGAGTCTCAACTACCCATGCAGTCAGTCAGGCAGGTTAGTTGCCCAGAGTTCTGGCTGATACCTCTCCATATGCTTCCAGCTCTGGTCTCTGTGTCAAGTGGGCTCGGTATGGAGTGTCTGCCTTCATCTTGCCATATGGTCTTTGTGTAATGAAGTTAGGCCAGAAGCCTGAGTAGATTTTCCTTGATTAACCTGATCTGCCTTCCGAGGTGCCACTTCTCCTAGATTCTGGGGTTAAGTTGCCTGTTGGTCGTCACTTGCAGTGATGTTGTGAGTCTTGGTCTTATTTTGTGTCTTCACGGGCATTTGAGTGGACACTCTGGAAAAGCGGACCTTCTCTAAGCCATCGTCCCTCCCTCTGACACAGCCACACTCACGCGACCACCCAGATGGATCTGGCTTCTCAGTTTGCAGCTCCACACACTTCCTCCCCGATGAATGAGCCAGCTTTTCACGCATATCAGTGACCTCAAGTCCCCAGACCTCAACCTGTTGTCCTGCTCATACATCACCTTCCTTGTTACTTCACTTGGAGAGAACACAGTTCAGGGGTAGAGGAATTTGACTTTAACAACAGACATTTATCAGCTGTGTGACCTGGAGCAAATTTCTTAACCTCTGTGAGTTTCACTTTCCACACTGTAAGGTGGGAATCCCTGAAGAACTCATGCTTTCCCAAATATGAGGGCCAACAATGGTGTCCATCGTAGCAGTTGTGATCCTCTCACCTCCTCAAGCTTGCACTGGGCTCGTTATGCCAGTCTCAAGCCCTGGGTTACCCTTACCCTCTGCTCCTCACATCCCTGTTTTTGCATGGTGTTGCTGGAGAAAGTCATGTGTGTTGGTGACTGCACCTACTAGCAATACATGCTCTAGGACCTCATGATCTCACTCCTCTCTGCAATTCTATTAATTCCTTATTCATCTACGATGACAGTTCCCGTGGAATAGCCCCTGACACTGCCCTACTCCTTTCCTCTAAATACCAAAATGAACCCAAAGAGTTGATATGAATTCCCCCCTTTTCCCTTCGAGCCATTCACCATCCATCCTTCTTGCCACTCCAGAGTTTTTCAATCTTTTTTAGTCATCCTTTTTTTCTAATCTGCCTGTTTGGATCCTAACTGCCCTGATGGATTGTTCCTGGTTGTTACCATATGCAAGGGCCTCACAGGCATCTCCATCCGGGTGAAAGTCTACCCAGCATCTCCAGGGGCCCACCCCAAGCCCAAGCCACTGTCACCTTTCACTTGAACCCCTGCCTTAGGCTGCTTTCCCTCTTGCCCTTGACAATTCATTCTTTATGTCATAGGCAGAACAGTCTTTTAAAAACATGTATCAGACCCTGTTCCTCTCTTGTTTAAGACCTTCTGACAGCTTCCCAATCTATCAGGTGCAGAATACAATTCCACTCCCTCTCTTTGTCCCTCAGGGACCTGCATGATTTGGTCTCCAGCATTGTTTTCCCTGTTTTCTCTTTCCCTCAGCATTCTGGCCACACGGAGTTCCTCTCTGTTCATTGAACACACCTAGCCCTTTCCTGTCACAAGCCTTTGCCTTACTGGAATGCTCTTCCTCCCACCACGCCACCTCTGTATGTCTCACTCCACCTCACCTTTCAGCTCTCAGCTCAGAGGAGCCTTTCCAAGTGGCTGTCTGGTCATTTCCTTCCTAACATCTCAGCCTGCCATTGTCCTATTCATTTACTGTTTATTTCTTGACTCTCACTCCATGAGGTCAAGGGTCTGACTGACTCACTGTGGTAGCCAAGCGCTTAGCATAGTGCTGGACACAGAGTAGGCACTCAGTGGATATTTGTTGAATGAAGGGAGTCCCCCTCACTTTTTACAGCAGTTGGGGATTGTGTCTGGCTGCCTGGACAGAAACCAGCCATGTCATGGAGTTTAGCAAATGGAGGGTTTGCATGAGAAGTCAAGGTAGGCAGCCGTCCCTGCTCAGGGATGCTCTCCAGGACCTGGACTCCCATAGGTTTACTGCTCTGCCACCCTTCATGTGTGGGTCTCACCATTTTGGTTCCAAGATGCTGCAATTACTTTAGATAGGAAGAAGGGGGAGGGCAGAAAGGAGCATTCCACCTGATTTGATCCCAGAACCCAGGAAGCTTTGCTTGGGTTTCGTTGGCTAGAACTGTATGACCTGTGTGGGTGTCTCTGACTGCAAGGGAGCCTAGGAAATCAAGACTTGGAGCTGGACATGTGCAACCCCGAAAAGGGCAGATACTGAGAGGCTGCCAGCAGGGTGGCTGCATCTTTCATACTAAGTTTGCACTGGGAGAGGAGAGATTAGCAGCAGCATAAAGAAGGAGGAAAGGAAGTGGGTAGGTGAGGTGGCAAAAACATTCTGCCCGAAAACAAAGTGATGTGTTTGCTAGTATTAAGGTTTTGCCTGTAATCCCAGCACTTTGGAAGGCGGAGGCGAGAGGACTACCTGAGCTCGCCAGTTCGAGACCAACCTGGGCAACATGGCGAGACCTCATCTCTACAATAAATTAAAAAAAAAATTAGCCGGGTGCAGGGGCGCATGCCTGTAGTTCTAGCTACATGGAAGCCTGAGGTGGAAGGATCACCTGAGCCCGGCAGGTCGAGGCTGCGGTGGCCGTGAGTAGCATGCCACTGCACTCCAGCCTGGGCCACAGAGTGAAACTATGACTCAAAAAATAAAAGATTTGCCATAATAATATTTTTAATATTTTCATGTGTCAAGTGAGTTGATAAGGCAAACATGTGGTGAAAAAGTTACATGTGCTAATATTGAAATACTTTTTTTAAATTTATTTTTTGTTTTAGTTTGTTTGTTGAGTCGGGGTCTCACTCTGTTACCCATGCTGGAGTGCAGTGGCACACTCATGGCTCACTACAGCTTCAAACTCCTGGACTCAAGTGATCCTGTCGCCTTAGCCTCCTGAATAGCTGGGACTACAGGCATGCACCACCATGCCCAGATAATTTTTAAATTTTTTTGTAGAGACTAAGTTTCACTGTGTTTCCCAGGCTGGTCTTGAACTCCTGGGCTCAAGCGATCCTCTCACCTTGGCCTCCCAAAGTGCTGGGATTACAAGTGTGAGCCACCATAGCCATTCTTGAAATGGCTTTTTAAAATAATACAATACCCTAAACTTAATTCTCTTAGAACAGTCTTTTGCCTTGTGCTGTGTACACAAAGTACATGGTAGACATTCCTTTGTTTTCTGCTTCATTTTTCTGCAAGGTTCATGTAAGCCAGACACTGATGTGCCAGCTGATCTTCCCTGGCACTGGTTACCGATTAGTGGGGACATTGTGGAGGTTTCACAGGATGCCCGGTCTGGAGACTTCTGCTGGAGAAGCAGCACATGGCCAGCTGACAGACTTAGAGAATGGACACTATTTCCTGAGGGAGTTCAAGAAAACCACCCTGTTACTGTCTTTAGAGCTTGTAGACTTCAGGGTATGAGGAAACTGGAAGGGCTTGTAGAAAATAGCAGGGCTGTTTGGAAAACTGGTCTCCATAACAACAGGGCACGACACTGGCTCCAGTGGAAGTGGAGATCGCCCGCGCACCCCTCTTAAGAGGCATGATTCAGGTTTAAGCACCTCAGTCAACAACAGTGTGTTTGAAACCGAGGCCACATTAAATGATTACCTTCAAGAATCACTTCTCAAGGGCAGTCAGGCTTAGGCTTTCTTGCTGGGGTGTTGAGTGGTGTATGTCCAAACACAAATTCACACAGCTATGACCTCAAGGGCATGGCTTCCGTTAACTGGGTGCCCTGGTGTGCCAGGCATTCCGGTCTATGGCCTAACTCTGTTATCTCGATTCTACAAATAGGGGGTGACAGAGCAGCCAACTGACTTGTCTAAGCGTACACAGGTTGTAAAAGGTGGATTAGGGTTTGGAACCCAGATCTGTATCTTTCCGATGACTAGCTTGAGTCCCCACTGTCCAGTTCATCTAGACATCTGCAACAGCCTTTGGACCAGTCTCCCTACCCCGGGTACTCCCACCCAGTTCCCCTATACATTGTCACCAGGTGATATTCCAGAGGTCTGTGTAGCTGGGATCATTATCGTGTTATTCTTTTGCTTAAAGCCTTTCATGATTTTTCATTGTCTACTGAATGCATGTCTTCATGTGACCTTTAAGGCTTTCTCCCCAGCCTCATGGGCCAGGAGCTCTTGGCATGTCCCCACCCAGCCTGATCAGGGAAGGGAAGGGGACTGCCCTTTGCCTGTAGGCCTGATCCCGCTGCCCCACCCCTACTCCCAAAGCACTTCTACCCTTCCTCCTCCATCAGTGTTCCCTGCTAGCACATCCTTTTAGGAAACTTACTCATGATTTATTTCTGCTAGCCTACTTATACTCTTAAAGACAGAGCTGGAAAACAGACTGAACTGGAACAGACTCTGAACTGGACCTTCCAAGGAGATATCTAGGGCAGGGGTCCCCCACCCCCTGACTGAGGACTGGGACCTGTTAGGAACTGGGCCACACAGCAGGAGGTGAGCAGTAGTGAGAGAAAGCTTCATCTATATTTACAGCTGCACTCATCACTCACAGTGTCTGAGCTCCGTCTTCCATCTTCTGTTGGATCAGGGGTGGCATTAGATTCTCATAGGCACGTGAACCCTATTGTGAACTGCACATGTGAAGGATCTAGGTTGCTGCTCATTATGAGAATCTCATGTCTGATGACCTGAGGTGGAGCTGAGGCAGTGATGGTAGTGCTGGGGAGTGGCTGCAAATACAGATTGACAGTAGCAGTGAGGTCTGACTGCACAGAGATCATATTAAATCAATTGCTTGTAGACTCACATCAAAACCCTTTACGTGAGTGGCAAGTGATCTGATGTACTTCCGTTGTACAGCTGCATCTGGCGGCAGGCTTTAAGTCAGAATCTGACACTTATTTTAGTCCATGCATGGCCCGCCCATTATTTTATTTACCACTTCCATCCGTGCCTCTTTTATTACGGTGAGTTGTGTAATTATTTCACTATATATTAAAATGTAATAAAAATAGAAATAAATAACATGATAAATGATATGTACTTGAATCATCCCCAAACCACACGCCCCTACCCCCCAATCAGTCTGTGGAAAATTTGTCTTCCATGAAACTGGTCCCTGATGCCAAAAAGGTTGGGAACCGCTGCTATAGAGAACACCCCGTGAGAGGGTGGGAGGTGAGGGTGCGGGCGGGGCAGAGGAAGAAAGTGGATGACTGTTGCAGTAGGGACCTCTGTGGATCCTGGGGAGCTCTGGAGCTGGGATGGCCCTTCAGCGACTGTGATGAGAAGACTGGACCCTTTACCTTATATTGACCGGGCACTGGAAGCAGGCTGCCTCCTGCAAGGGGACAGGACCTTGGGTGGCCCACAGAGGGCACTCAGCTGTGCACCTTTCGCACCCAACTCTCCCGGCAGCTGGAGGATCTGGCGCGCAGCCCCACAGGGAGATCAGGTGGGCCACTACAGCGACCTCTACAGGCAGGGGCCGCAACCACCGCATTCATCTTTCAGCTTCCCTAGTGGCTGCGCCTCAGGAAACGTAAAACCAAACCCGCCCTCCCCCACCCCGAAGGGACTTCCGATTTGGTAGTGTGGCAGGAGGCCTGAAAACGTGCGTGTTTAACAAGTTCTCTAGCTCGGTGTTGATGGAATCGCGTAGGTCTGGGGCAGGCCGAGATTCTGCATTTTTAACAAACTCCCAAGTGTTGCTGATGCGCTGATCCATGGACCAGTTATAGAGACCAGAGGTTCTAGATGAGAAATTGGCGGACATTTTCCATAAAGGGCGAGATACTAAACATTTTGTCTTCGAAGACCACATGATTGGTTTTACAGCTACTCAACTTTGCTGTTTTTATTGCAAAGCAGCTAGAAACACATGTAAATGAATGAGTGTGGCTGTGTTCCAGTGCTCACTCCTGTCCTAGGTGATTCTGAGGCACAGCCAGATTTAAGGGCCACTGTCTTTAACGCCGAAGGCAGTGCAGAAGAGAAGAAAGAGCATGGGGTGTGCTGTTACTAGTCACAGCCTTCAGATAACACTCCGCAACAGCTTGCCACATACTAACTACTCAAGCAATGTTTGTCAAGGAATAAAGCATGGATGGAAGGGATTGGAAGGGATTAAGTTCATACCTCACCTTGAAGGCAGGTGTTTTTTGTTTTGTTTTGTTTTGTTTGAGTTGAGGTCTCACTCTGTTGCCCAGGCTGGAGTGCAGTGGCACAGTCGTGGCTACTGCAGCCTTGACATGCAGTCATGGCTACCGCAGCCTTGACATGCTGAGCTCAGGTGATCCTTCTACTTCAGAAGTAGCTGGGACTACAGGCATGCACCACCACGCCTAGCTAATTTTTTGATTTTTATTGTAGAGACAAGGTCTCACCAAGTTGCCCAGGCTGGCCTTGAACCCCTAGGCTCAGGCAGTCCTTTCGCCTCCACCTCCCAAAGTGCTGGGATTACAGGAATGAGCCAAGGTGCCCAGCAAATTATTATCATTTATTTTTAAATTAAAAAAAAAATAGAGACAAGCCTTTGCTATGTTGTCCAGGCTGGTCTTGAATTCTTGGGCTCAAGTAATCCTCCCACCTTGGCCTCCCAAAGTCTGGGATTACAGGTGTGAGCCAGTGTGTCTGACTGTGAAGGCAGTTTTTAAAGTATCTCTGATAATATTAGCTCATTAAGGTATCAGAGATTTTATTACACAGATTACACCCTTGAATTGGGTGGGATTTGGGAGGAAATACTTGGCATCACCCAGAGTGAGGTAGCGGATGCCTGATGATTCATTTCATCTCCTTCCCAGTTCCCAAAGGAGCTCTGACTGCCGTGGGCTCCTAGAATGTTGGGTCCCTTCTGTCCCTCCAGCGCAGGTCACAGTTGATTTAGAGTTTCTAGTGCAGCTGCTGTGGCCTGGGTTGCTTTCCCATCTGCCTCAGACTCAGACAAGCCTTCTTCTAAGCATGCAGATCACTCTTGGGGCTTGAGGAATAATCACCTCCTTGTGTCTCTCTGAGCACTGATCACCTTCCT
The DNA here is from genome assembly GCA_027257055.1 of Cephalopachus bancanus. Taxonomy (NCBI): domain Eukaryota; kingdom Metazoa; phylum Chordata; class Mammalia; order Primates; family Tarsiidae; genus Cephalopachus; species Cephalopachus bancanus. The sequence continues at coordinate 617,158 of JAPVLO010000146.1, forward strand.
GACCACTTTGGTATGACAGTTACAGGCTGCCGTGTCACAGTGGAGGGGTTTTAGCAAGTCGCTGCATGACTGGTTGTGAGTCTGGGCAGCTAGTGAATGGGCTGTTGCTAGGAGGTTTACTTTTCTGAATCAGGTGTTCCTCTGCAGAGGCAGGGGACTTCCAGCCATTACGTAAGGCTTCAGAAAATACCCAGTGAACGTCTTAGAGAAAAAGCGCCATTTAGACAGAAGCTACTAAAAATGTTAACAAGGGAACTCAGGGAGTGTACCCATGCCCTTTAGCCATATTTTTTCTTTTGCACATAAATTCAAAACCCAAACACTGGTTATTCTTGAAACTCTATAACCTCATAGCTTTAAGCAAAAAATCAGTGGGAAATGTACAAAAAATTATTTGAGAACGTGATCTAAATGTATGTACAGGGGTGTGTGTGCGCACATGCACACGTGCACACACACACCCAGAGATTATATCTTCAATCGAGCAGCAGACACCATCTGGTTGCCACAGCTCAAAACAATTCTGGAACCCCTTAATTGTTGCCTCAGACATTTTTTTTATACAGCATTTCAAACACATATAAATGTTTAAAACTTTAACACATTTCAAGCTATTTTATTCCCAAAGTTCTGAAAATAAACAACAAACAAGTTTTAAATTACTTGCTGTTCTGGGTAGTGTGATGAAATCTTGTGCTGCCCTGGTCCATCTGGACAAAGGGACATGAACCCTCCCTTTGTCTGGTATCTCCACACTGTGGACACCACCTGCCCACTAGTCACTTTGCAGCCATTTTAGTGATCAGATGGACTGTTGCAGTATCTCAGTGCCTGTGTTCAGGTCACCCTTCTTTTACTTCGTATTGGCCCCAAAGCCCAAGATCTATAACTTGGAGAATAGAATAAATGAACATACTTGCACCCACCACCCAACTCTGACAGTTATCACATGTTACAAATCTTATTTTTGTCTCTGGCTCCATTACTCTTCAACAACTGGATAATTTTGAAGCAAATTCCAGAAGTTATGTAGCTTTAGTATGACTCTCTAAAGAATTAGTACTCTTTAAAAAATATATTAGATTTGGTCATATGAAGTTGTCATTTTTATAGGTTGAAATAGCGTAGCATCAGCCATTCCATATGCTTCGACCTACACATCCCTACACCACCATTATCGTACCTGAAAATTAATGAGAATGCCTTAATTCTTTAAACAGTCATTCAGTTTCCAAATTTCTCAAACGGTCTCATAAGTGTTTTTTTTTCTAACTGGTTTATTTCCATTGGTATACAAACAACAGTCACACATTGAATTTGGTTGATATTTTTCTTACTGTTAAAAAAATGTATATGTTTTCATTTTTCTCCCTTCACCCTCAATTTATTTGTTGAAGAAACTGAGTTTTTTGTCGTGTAGAGTTTCAAATTTTTTTGGATTTTGCTGCTTGCATCCTGATAGTGTTGTTTCAGTTAGAAGGAAAATTTTTAGAAAATCTATTGTACGGCATGGCGCCTAGAGTTAATAACAATGTATTGTATGCAGCAGGCGCCCCTATGGGGGGGAGAATGTGTTCCAAGACCTCCAGGGGATGTCTGAAGCCAAGGATGGTACTGAGGCACCCACCCGGGCTCAGTGGCTCAGCCTGTAATCCCCGCGCTTTGGGAGGCTGAGGTGAGTGGATTGCCTGAGCCCGCAGGTTCGAGACCCGCCTGGGCAACTTGGCGAGACCTCATCTCAACAATAAATCAAAAAATTAGCCGGGCGTGATAGCACGCACCTGTAGTTCCAGCTACTTGGAAGGCTGAGGCAGAAGGATCACCGGAGCCCCGCAGGTGGAGGCTGCAGTGGCCGGGAGCGGCCACTGCACTCCAGTCTAGGTGACAGAGTGGAGACTCCAACTCCAAAAAAAAATTTTTTTTAGTTGCTAAAAAACTTAGTTCCTATGAGCATTGTAAGTACTTACTTGCTTTGTGTTATATATGTAACAATATTATTACTGAAAATGTTTTTTAAGATGTTGAGGGGTCTTTTTTTTTTTTTTTGTCCTTAGGGTATATCCCAGTAGGGACACACAATTAGATTACTACATTTTAAAGTCACTTGAAATAATTTCTTGCTGTGTGGTTATCAACTTGCTATATGTGTAGCAAAATGTTTCATTTTTGCTTTTGCTTTTCAGGCAGAAGTGCTGCTTCTTTCATTTTGGTTTAATATTGTTTTATATTGGTCAAACATTTACATGGTTCCAATGAGAAATCTGTAAAACAAGTTGCATCTAGGAAGTTTAAATTTTATCTCTGCCTCCTCTGCTCTGTTCTCTTTATCATTTTATAGATAATCATTTTATTAGGTTTTTGAGGGTTTTTTCCAGATAAGTGAACACACACACATATACACACATTTGTACATATAAATACATAAGACTTCAGAAATACCCAGTGAACTTCTTGGAGAAAAGGCATCATTTAATAGAAGCCTGTGTGTGTGTGTTTGTGTGTGTGTGTATATATATATATACCCTCCCTTTTAAAGATAAAGGCAGCATGCTATACCCACTGTTCTACACCTTGGCTTTTCACTGAAGAATATATCCTGGAGATTACTTCAAAGCGCTATAGAAATTCCTCATTCTTTTTATAGCTACACAGTGCTCAATTGTGTGGATGTGTCCTCATTTATTTATTTTTATTTTATTTTATTTTTAAATAGAGACAAGTTCTCACTGTGTTGCCCAGGCTGATCTTGAACCCCTGACCTCAAGTGATCCTCCCATCTCGGCCTCCCAAAGTGCTAGGATTACAGGCATGAGTCACTGTCCCCGGTGTGTTCTCATTTATTAAACCAGTCTCCTACTGATGGTTGTTTTCAGTCTTGTACTGTAACAAATAGTCTTGTCCATGTGTCTTTTCATTTTTGCCAGTATATATTTAGATGGAGTCCTAAAAGTGGAATAGCTGAGCCAAAGGCTGAATGCAAATGTATTTTTGCTAGATATTGCCTGACTTCCTTCCATGGGACTTGGACCATTTTCCATTCTCATCTGCTTTTTTTTTTAATCCAGTCAGGGTCTTACTCTGTTGTCCAGGCTGCAGTGCGGTGGCGTGATTACAGCTCACTGTAGACTCGACCTTTTGGGCTCAAGTGATCCTTCTATCTCAGCCTCCCAAGTTGCTGGGACGACAGGTGTGTCTGACCACACCTGGCTAATTTTTTTTCCTGCAAAGATGAGGTGTTGCTATATTGGCCAGCCTTCTCTTGAACTCCTGAGCCTAATCAGTCCTCCTGCCTTGGCCTCCCAAATTGCTGGTATTATAGGTGTGAGCCACTGTGCCGAACCCAGGCCTGATCTTTTGGCTATTTTCACTAGTTGTGAATCTTCATCCTTTGAGGATGACTGAGATATTGTGAAGAGCAAAAAGTTCCTCAGGTTATTTAGTGAATAAAATTGTGGGGCTTTTGTAGCCAGGTGGAGTAGCTGAGGCTGGCTGGGCATCTCCCTCCACACAGTCCCAGGGCTTCTCCATCTGGTCTTTCTGCAAGAGCTAACTTGGGCTTCCTCACAGCATGGTGGCCCAAGGACAGTCAGACTGTCTGCAGAACTGCTCAGAGCTCCAGTGCAAGTCCCAGGTAATAAAGTAAAACTGCAATGCCTTTTTTATTCCAGTCTTGGAATTCATGCAGTGTCACTTCTCCTGTGTTCTTTTTTTTTTTTTTTTTTTTTGAGTCAGGGTCTCCCTTTGTCACCCAGACTGGAGCGCAGTGGCATGATCATAGCTCACCACAGCCTTGACCTCCTGGTCTCAGGCAATCCTTTCACCTCAGCCTCCTGGGCTCAAGCATTCCTCCTGCCTTATCCTCCCAAAGTGCTGGGATTACGGACATGAGCCATTGCACACAGCCAACTATATTCTATTAGTTACAAATGGATCATGAGCCTACCCAGATCCAAAGGAAAGGGAATTAGACTCCACCTCTTGATGCACACCAGATGCACACATGACCATTTTAGAACTGCAAAGGATCTGACATTTTGCAAGTTAGGCTGTTACGGTTTCTTGGATGCCTGTAAGCCAGGAGACAAGACTCCTAGGTCAAAAGCAAAGGACTTTATAACAATGACACAGCAAGCCTGCGCTTTAGCATATTTGTAACAGCTACCCTTTTCCCTAAGTCTCGTTGGGGAGAAGCACATGGGTCCTGACGGACACCTGCATATGTGTTGCAAGAGATTTCTGTTCCTATTAATCTGTTGGAACTCTTCTCACAACGGGTCCCAGTGAGCTTGTACATGGAGAGCCAGCGCTCACCTCCCTTGACTTTTCTGCAGTTTTCAGCACTACTGACCTGACCGGTCTCCTCTGCCTCCTCCCTCCCCCACTTTGGAAATTGACCTCCTCCCTCAGTTTCACTGCATTACTGTTTCCTACATCTGATGATGTCTTCTCAGCTTCACCCTCTTTTTTGGCCCCTGTTTCCGGTCCATCCCACTCCCCACCCAGGTCTCCTCATGCAGTTTCCCAGCCCCCTTTTCTCCTCCAGCAGGTTCTTTCTCCCTCTCCTGATTGCAGACCCATATTTCCAACAATCCCAAGACATCTGACTACTGTCAGCTGGGTTGTAACTGAAATTCAACTTGTCCAAAACCAAATTAGGCTCTTTTCTTTTGAGTTGGAGTCTCACTGTGTTGCCCAGGCTGGAGTGCAGTGGCACACTCAGTGCTCACTGCAACCTCGACCTCCTGGGCTCAGGTGGTCCTTCTGCCTCAACCTCCTGAATAGCTAGGACTACAGGTGTATGCCACCACACCCAGCTTTTTTATTTTTTATTTTTTTTGAGAGACAAGGTCTCGCTGTATTACCTAGGTTGATCTCAAACTCCTGGGAGCAAGCAATCCTCTTGACTTGGCCTCCCTAAATCCTGGGATTATAGGAGTGAGCCACCGTGCCTGGTCCAAGTTAGACTCTTCTCCCATACACCTGCCGTCCTACCGTGCCATCCCCCTCAGTTCACCAGTGTCACCTCTGGTTGTCTATGTGCGAGACTTTGGGTTATTTTTGTTCTATTCCTGTCTTCCTCTCTCTGCACATCTAATGAGAAGCCACATGTCTTTGAAATGAATGGCTGCAATGAATTGTGCCCTTCCTTCCAGTGCCAGGTCTACTGCCCTCATTATTGCTCCCCTCCCCGCCCCCTCCCCCCGACCTTCCTAGATGTGGGGACATCTTGGTGGCTAGGCAGGTGTCCCCTTCTTCCCTCATTGCTCCATGCTTGTCTGTCACGAAACCTCAAACTCAGTTGAATTTTACATATTTCTCAGATAGACAAAGCCCTTCTTTTCTCTCTCCCTTTCTTCCTCTTCACATTTTTTTTGTTAGTCAGAGCCTAACTCTATCACCCAGGCTGGAGGGCAGTGCCATGATCATGGCTACCAAACCTTGACCTCCTGGGCTCAGGTGATTCTTCCATCTCAGCCTCCTGAGTAGCTGGGACTACAGGTGCATGCCACCATGCCAATTAATTTTTAAAAAATTTTTTGTAGAGACAAAGTCTCACTATGTTGCCCAGGCTGGTCTCAAATTCCTGAGCTCAAGTGATCTTCCTTCCTCCCGAAGTGCTGGATTTACAGGCATGAGCCACTGCACCTGGCATTTTTTTCACAAATATTCTTCAGCACCTACTGTGGGGTGGGCACTGTTTCAAATGCTGGTGCTATAGCAGTGAACTAGGCAGGCAAGACACTACATTCTAAGCTTTCATTTAGGTTGAGGGTAATGGTGGTGGGCAGAGAAATAAATACTCAGGGTAGTTTCAGATGTCAGTAAGCACCGTGAAGAAAACCAAGATAATAGAGTCACTGGAGATGAAGAGGCCTAGCAGATTGGATGCTCAGGGGAGGCCTCTTTGAGGAAGTGGTACTTGAGCTAAATTGTGAATGAAAAGCAGGCATAGCCTTGTGAGTATTAGGGGGTAGAGTGTTCCAGGAGGAGCCACCAGCAAGTGCAAAGGCCCCGAGGCAGGAATGAGCTTGATGTGGTTGAGGCACTGAAGGAGGTGAAAGTGATTGGAGGGAACTGAGAGAGGTCTGTGGATAGGAGAGGATATATTAGGTCAATGCATAAGCTCGTGACATTTGTTTTTGGCATGGCAACACTGCGGTATTGGGAGTTTGTTTATCCTTTGTCATTTATCATTTGGAGTGACAATGTTGTGCTTGTGAGTATGCCTTGCATTTTACAGATTTGAAGAAAGTTAGTGCTATTTGTGGGTTGAAAAAGATAGAATGTCAAGTGGAAAACAACAAACACTTCTGACATATTCTCCTGTGTGAGTTTAATAGAGGAGTAGAGGCAGTGGAGGTGGCTTGAAACACTTGTGCTGTGTGCAGGGAGAATACCACCGGGGAAAGCACAGTAAGGAAAGGGTTTTGTTGTTTCAAAGAGAGCCAACCTGAGTGATTCTCCACATTCAGGAAGACCATCAGGCTTTGATGAAGATCATTTAAACGCTTTAATTCATGATGATCCACATCAGTCAACCCAAGAATTGGCAAATATGATGGACTGTGACCAGTCAACCATCGTGCAACATTTGCATTCCATGGGCAAGCAAAAAACCACGAACTTATGCATTAACTCAATAAGTAGGGAGAGGAGTATGTAGGACTTGTGATGGGCAGAAGTTTGGGCTTCATTCCAGTGATAATGGGCAGTGGCGGTTGCCCTTGTTTACATGTGACCTTCCCTTTTCTTCAGTCCATTCCTCACATTCCAGCCCCAGAGTCTTTCTGGAGCATGGATGCAACCCTGTCGTTCTTGTACCCCAAACCATTTCATGATCCCTATTTCCTATTAGACCAATGATGACATTCCAGGTCCTTGACCGCCCGGCCTGAGCCTTCTGTTCCCATCAGTTCCATGCTCGAGTCTCCCTGTTTCCTAAGCCTGCCCTTTCCTTCCGTCTCTCTGTTTTTAATCCTGCAGTTTCCTCAGGTTTGACATTTTACCTTCGCGCTTTCTCATTGTTCAAGTCTAACCCCTCTGCAAACACCTTCTTGGGCTCTCCCCAAGTGGAGCTTACCCCTGTTCCCCCATTTCCTGGTTCTTTCAATGGTCATGTCCACTGCTGTGCGGTCAGCCTTGTGCACATGAGTGCGGGTCTGCCCCTCTCCAGGAATGAGTGTCTCCTGGGGACAGAAATTGAGTCTTGCTCTTGGTCTTTTCCGCTGAAGACTTGCATGAAATAGGAGCTCCACTGCTGTGGTCTGAGACTGACAAGCAAGGCATATCCCTATTTTGTTACCTGTCTTGCACTTGAAGAACATCATGGGCTGTTGCTTTGCTCTGAGACCGTGGGACTCAGGCCTGGCTCCATGGACACTTAGCTGTGTGGCTGCGTGACTGCATGATTGTGTGGCTGTTCCATTGCATGAGAATATGGAAGCAGAGCTGTTTGGGCAGTTTGCACAGCTCCATGGCCAGATGATTCCATAGCTTTGACAGAAAACCTCCTCTCTCCTTTTCTGTCACATGGAGTTACAAGGTGATGACTACCAGCATTATGAAGCTGTGTTTTCCATAAGGAAGCCGTTGGCATCTTGGGGGGACTGCAGCGTGCATTGCTAAATATTAAGCCTCCTTGACTCTGCCACCAAATGGCAATATGAGACAACCAAAAACATCCCTGTTCTGAAGTAGGGTCCGAGCGCTTAAATCACAGACACCAACACAAAATTACAAGTAACAAGGGAGAGGTTTATTAGTCAAAGCTCAGCTTCAGCGACCACTTGCTGGAAGCATAAGTTCCAAGGCAAGGGCCCCATCCTGCAGCAAAGGATTGTCTTAAATAGTCCTTAACCACATTCTGAAGGCCTGGACTACATGCATTAGGGGCTTTCTTTGATTTAACTGCAACATTTCCTATCTCCTGCTGGTGCAAGCAAGCAAGCAAGTTCACAGAAGCAGATGTGGCTGGTTATGCTGGTGTAAGCAGATTAGCTCTCCCAGTTAATTAACACAACAGAGGAGAAGTTTCCAGGAAGTGAGCTATAGCTGCCCTAGGGGTCAGGGACATTCCAGAAGCCCAGAAGCAGATGTTCCTTTTTTCATTCCCCGCCCCCCCATCAGTTGTTCCTGGAGTCAAATCATTGACTCCTTATACAAGGGGTTATAATGGGATCTGGGAACCATCATTTTGATGGGTGTGATGCTACTTTTGATGTAATTTAGGAGGCTTTTAATAATACAGGGACCCACCGTGATGCCTATTAGAAGCAGGAGAAGGGGGCCTACTATGGCTGAGACTAGGGTTGTGAGTCAGGGGGACCATGAAAAGAGGGATTGGTACCAATTTCCTGAGGCTTGATTTTGTAGTTCTCGTTGCCTGATGGTTTCCCTTACTTGGGCAAGAGTCTCCCATATTACTCCAGATTTATTAGCATAAAAACAGCAGGTTTTCTCTAGGGCTATATATAGTCCCCCTTGTTTCATAAAGAGGAGGTCTAGGCCCCTCCAGTTTTGGAGTACCACCTCAGCTAGAGCATTCACTTGCTGTTTCAACTGGGAAGTACAGTATAAGATTCAAGCAGACTTAGATCCATATTAACTTGTGTACTTAGTTGCTTGAGGTTCTGGTCCCCCCACAACCAAGGAAGCTGTACCCAGGGCAGTAGTACCTGCAATACCTAGACCCACAAGGAGGGACACCAGTATAGGGGCAGCACGCTTAGCTCGCATTAGACCAGGGAGCCTGAGAGGCTCCTGTCCCTCCGTTCCTTCATAGATATATACCTGAGGCAAAATATGCACCAAGACACAGAGCTCCGAGGTGTTCTGGAGGTTCTGTATGGTGACACATGGGGTAATGCCCTGCATACAAGTGAACCAAGTAGTGGGAGGGGCCACGGCCAGACTAGGGTCCTTGGAGTCCTGAAGACTTACAACATTAATCTGGGAGGAGATGTTGCAGGACGCCTGAAAGGGAGAACTATTTACAGGATACTGTGGGGAATGGAGACAAGTCCCCTGCCCCTGAAGATTCTCTAAGGTTAGTGTAGGGTGAGTGCCCCAAGGGCACAGCCCTTGGGACTGGACCCTAGTTAAGGTGAGGATCCGTATGCTTTTTTGTGTGTGTCCTACGGAGGAGACGGCCCCAATTCCCATGAAATATGGGGGGGTGAGGGTCTAGGTATAGCCAGCAATGTTTTGCCAAATCGGGGCGAGTTGCATTGGCAAGCCAGTGGATTGCTGACAGCATAGGAAAGAATTGATTGCCAGGCAGTGGGGCAGGTAGAAGGGTACCTTCAGCAGATGGAGTAGTGGCAGAGCGGGCAGTGGAGGGAGTAGTTAACTCAGGGTTTGATTTTCCTTTAACAGTAGGATTGGGAGGTACAGGCACACATAACACGGTATTACGAATTGGGTCCACAGGATTCAGCGTATGTGGAGCAGGTTTTCTTTGTATGGTAAAAACCACTCCGGGGTCAAACCCTGGGACATACAATCTGAGCCCCCATGTCCTGGCTGATTCCCATACTTTTTGAATGCTAAAGGCATCCCAATGGCGAACAGTAAGTTTCAGTGGGTTACAAGTTTTCGACTCACTACATGGGGGGGGGGGGTGATTGTCTGTGGAGGTATATATAAGGATCAGTGTCTTTCCAGGGGGCAATAGTTTCACAGCCCCATGTAGCACAATGGAATTGCCCTGACTTGTGGCAGTGGGTAGGTCCGGATGCCGGGCAGGCATAAAAGGTAACACTTGCAAGCTTTTTTTCAGATTTTAGGTGCCAACAGCCATGGGTCACAATTTCTTCCGTACTACCACCCTCATCAATGAGTCTTTCATCCTCATTTACTTTTAGACCAGGCCACAGGTTACAGTGGTCAAAATTAAAAACTGGTTGTCCACTCCTGTAGTAGGAGGAGACTATAGTCCCAGTGACAGTCTCTATTAAGTCCCAAGAGTAATTCCCAGGGGCATAATAGTACTGCGAATAGGGCTGGTAAGCATTACACCAGGGGAGACCTACTAAGACCAAAACTAGGGGGCCGAGGTTCGCAAGAGTCTTATCTTTAAAGGGTCCTCCCCAGTGACGGGCTTGGTGACTTTCCATATTTCTGGGTGCAAGGTGGTAGCTGCCTTTACTTGCGAGTGGTGAATCCAAGGTTGGACGCCACTAGCCTTGACAGCAGTGGGAGTTGTCAGGATCACCACATGGGGGCCCTTCCACCTGGGAGCAAGAGTCTCGGTTTTGTGCCGCTTTATTCAGACCCGGTCACCGGGTTGGAACGGGTGCGGGATTTCTGGAGCCAGTGTCTGGAGGGCTGCTTACAGTTTTAGCCACAGCCTGCTGGACTTTTTGAAGTGCCTGCAGTGACTGAAGAAAATAATGATTAGACAATTCTGACATATTTTCTAATCCAACCTTCGGAAGTAACGGCGGGGGCCGTCCGAAAAGGATTTCAAAGAGAGTCAGGCCTTTGATGTAGGGGGTACACCTGGCCCTTAAGAGGGCATGGGGAAGGAGCGTTACCCAACCCTTGCCAGTCTCCAGGGTTAATTTGGTTAAGGTCTCTTTGAGTGTCCAATTCATTCTTTCTACCTGACCTGAGCTTTGGGGATGATAAGCACAGTGTAAATTCCAATTTATTCCCAAGGTTTTTGCAATACTTTCAGTGAGTTTTGAGACAAATGCTGGGCCATTGTCTGACCCTATTGAGTCAGATAGACCATACCTTGGGATAATGTCATTTAAGAGTTTTTTGACAGTGACCAAGGCAGTTTCAGTTTTGTGGGAAATGCCTTTACCCATTCCGAGAAAGTGTCCACCAGCATCAATAGGTATTTATATCCATACTGCCCAGGTTTTATCTCCATAAAATCTATTTCCCAATGTCTCCCAAGGGTTAATTCCCTGTCTCGGACCCCGTGGGTAGATACATTGACCTTAGCACAGTTGGTTTGTTGACAGGGCACACAGCCCTGAACAAGTTCTTGCACCAGCTGGTCTAGATGGGAGAGGAAAAACTCCTTCCTATGAGTTTAGTTAGTTTCGTTTTTCCTAAGTGGGTTCCTTCGTTGGAGCTGGCGCAAAAGTTGCCGTCTTAAGGCTTGTGGGAGGAAGATTCTGCCATCCTGAAGATGCAGCCACCCATTGGGGTTTTTGGTTCCACCTAGTTTTCGCGTAGCAAGGAGGTTTTCTTCTGTGTATTCCGGCGACTCACTTAGCACCGGAGGAGGTAACGTTAGCAAGCAAGTGGTTCTGTGGAAAGTAGCATCTCTGGCCGCTTGGTCTGCCTTTCTGTTTCCTATTGCTTCCTTTGAGTTTCCTTGTTGGTGGCCTGGACAGTGAATAATGGCCACCCTTTTAGGGGCCCAGGTTGCCGCCAGTAAGTCTAAGATTTCTGCCTTGTTTTTAATGGTTTTCCCCTCCGCAGTGAGCCCCCCCCCCCCGCTCTCTGTAAATTGTTCCGTGTATATGCGCAGTAGCAAACGCATAGCTGCTGTCAGTGTAAATGTTTACAGTTTTCCCCGCGCCCACTTTTAGGGCTTCCGTTAGTGCGATTAGTTCCGCTTTTTGGGCTGATGTCCCTTGAGGGAGGGGCTCAGCCCAGACAGTTCCCTGCAGAGTGACCACCGCCGCCCCCGCATACCTGACCCCATCCTGCACGAAGGAAGCTGCTGCCATCCGAGAAAAGGGTTAGATCAGGATTTGTTCTTGGGACGTCTGTTAAGTCCCATCGCAACTTCTGGAGAGACTCAGTGACTTCGAAACAGCAGTGGGGTGGTCCTGTAGTGTTTTCTTCCGGCAACAGGGTTGCAGGGTTTAAACTGGTGGTGTGCTGAAACTTGATACGCGGCTGATCTAGAAGCAGTGCTTGATAATGAGTTATTTGGGCATTTGACATCCATTTGTCAGGGCCCCTCGGAGCAGAGACTCCACTGCATGTATGGCTATCATGGTTAAATTTTGTCCCAGTGTTAGTTTGTCTGAGTCTTTTACTAGCATGGCAATGGCTCTCAAGCAGGTTGGCCAGCCTGAAGCTACCGGGTCTAGCTTCTTTGATAAGTAGGCAACTGGTTTATTCCATGGGCTGAGTCTTTGGGTTAGAACTCTTCAGGTGATGCCACGCCTCTCGTCTACAAAGAGCTGGAAGGGTTTTTCAGTGTCCAGTAAGGCCAGAGCTGGGGCCGAGACTAGGGCATTTTTAAGGGCCTGAAAAGCTTTTTCATCTTCTGGAGTTCATTGGAAGCCAGCTTCTGGTCCCTTTGTGATTTCATATAGGGGTTTTGCAAGTTCAGCAAACTTGGGATCCACAGTCGGCAGTACCCTACAGCTCCTAGGAACTCCTGAACCTGACTTTTGTTCCCTGGGGTGGGGATGCCTACTATGACTTGAATGCACTGGGTAGTTAGAGACCTTTTACCTCCTTGGAGATTGTACCCGAGGTAGGTAGCCATTGATACACAAAGCTGAGCCTTTTTTGCTGACACCCGATACCCTGGGGCTTGGAGTTCTTTGAGCAGGTGGCAGGTAGCATTTAGGCACTCACCTTTTGTTGGGGCTGCTATTAATAAATCATCCACATATTGCAGCAGGGTTACCTCAGGGTGCTGCTGCCAAAAAGTTTGGAGGTCCTGACAAAGAGCCTCGTCGAACAACGTAGGGGAGTTTTTGAACCCCTGTGGGAGGTGCGTCCAAGTTAGCTGGCCACTTTCTCCTTTATCAGGATCTGTCCATTCAAAGACAAACATAGGCTGGCTCTGCCTGGCCAGTGGGATGCTGAAGAAGGCATCCTTGAGGTACAGGACAGTAAATACTTGTCTTTCAGGGGAGAGCCCACCCAAGAGCGTATACGGGTTAGGGACCCTGGGGTGAATGTCATCCACTCGCTTGTTAACTTCCCTTAGGTTCTGCACTGGTTGGTAATCCCCTGTGCCTGCCTTCCAGACTGGGAGCAGTGGAGTGTTGCAGGGCGAGTGGCATGGTACTAAGATCCCAGCCTGCCGGAGGTGCTGGATGTGGACTGCAATGCCCCTCCGGACTGCAATGCCCCTCCAGGCCTCCTGTGGTATTGGGTACTGCTTTACCCTAATGGGCGCTGCCTGGCTTTTGAGCTGTGCAATGACTAGCGGCTGATGGGATGCCAGCCCGGGGGGATTTGATTCGGCCCATACTTAGGGAAACTCAGTCTGCAGCTGAGCTAGTAGACTGGCGTTTGAAGAGTCAAGAGGGAACTTACCCTCTGTTAACATGTATTCCTCACTTAGAGGGACAGTGACAAGAATTTTTGATGCCTCTGTTTGATTTAGGCTCACTGTTGCTGTAGTTTCTTGAAAACCTATGTTGGCTTTGAGTTTATGCAGGATGTCCCGTTCCAGAAGCGGATATGGGCAATCTGGCATTACTAGGAATGAGTGGGTTATTTCCCCTTTTCCTAGGTTTACTATTTTTTCTGTGGTCCGGGGGCATAATTGGGTTCCAGTTGCCCTTTGGACCAGAGTCTCCTTCTTTTGCAAAGGACCATTATCTTTTTGGAGGACTGAGTTTTCAGCCCCTGTGTCCACCAGAAAGTGGACGAGTTCACCCCCCACAGTGAGTTTTACCCTAAACTCTGGGGGAGGGGTTTAGCGGATCCCCAGCCCCATCAGTCAGTCTGTAGTTGGAGTACTGGAGTGAGCTGCGGCAGATGTTCCTCCAACTGTGGGGAGGGGCCCTGCTGCTGGGGCAGTTTGTTTGGGCAATCTTTTACATGGTGTCCGAACTTTTTGCAGTAGGTGCATTGGTCCTTTGCCAGTGACTTTCTCCTGGAGCCTCTGTTGGCTTCCCCCCGCAGTTGGTTGCTTGGGTTTGGCTTCTTCCAGGGCTGCCACAACTACCTTGGCCATTTTCTTGGCCTTCCTATCCTCCTGGGAGTCCCTATTGTTAAAAACTTTCTGAGCTATCTCTGCTAATTCTGATAAGTTTCTGCCTTCGAATCCCTCAATTTTTTGCAGTTTTTTTTCTTGTATCTGGGGCTGGCTGGGAGGCAAATGCTATGACCAGTGCCCTCCAGTTTTCTGGGACTTCAGGGTTTATCAGAGTGTACGTCTGATAGGCCTCCATGAGCCATTCCAGAAAAACGGTGGGAGATTCCTGTGTGCCCTGAATAACCTTGCTTACCTTGGATAAGTTTGTTGGGCACCTCACGGCAGCCCCGGAGACCCCCCATTAGAGTCCGGTGATAGGTGGTGAGACAATCCCTACCGCAATCAGTGTTGGGGTCCCAGTTAGGTCTCTCAGTGGAGAAGACATGTTCCACACACGGGACTGCTCCTCAGGCCTGCCATCTGGTCCTAGTACCAGCTTCCTCGCTTCCTGGAGGATTCTCTCCCTCTCTTCTGCGGTGAAGAGAGCTTGGAGAAGCTGTTGGCAATCATCCCATGTGGGCTAGTGGGTAAAAAAGATAGTTTCTGGGAGAGATATGAGACCCTGGGGTTTTTCAGAGAATGCCGGGTTTTGGTTCTTCCAATTATAAAGGTCACTAGTGGAAAAAGGGACATATACCATAAAAGGTGGGGCTCCCATCCCATCAATATCAAACCCTGGGGCCTGTCTTAAAGGGAGAACTGCTGGTGTCTGCATCTCTGGTTTTTCCGAGGACGAATCTGGTCTCGTCGGTTGACTGGGATCCATCAGCTCTCCTGAGAATAGACGGGGAAGCGGGGGATAGATGGGCTGATTAGGGGGACCTGCTTCTAGTGTGTGACGAGCTGAGAGCCTCCTGAGCCCCTTGTTTTTGCTCAGGCACAGGGTATGGCAGGAGAATGTTGTCATCCTCCGGAGGACTCTGGAGGACTGGGGGTCTGGCTTTAGGGGTCTCCTGTAGAGATAAAATATGAGAAGAGTTATCATTTCTCTGTGCCTTTATCATCCATGGTGGTTGTTGCATTACCAGGAGGTACCAGGATGTAATATACAGGATCTGGTCCAGATGACAGTGACAGACTAACTGGCGGACTCCTTCCACTACAGTGAGATTGAAAGTCCCCTCTGATGGCCAGCTGCAACTAGGAAATGTGGGCCATTCGAGAGAGCAAAAGGTGGTTAGTTTACCCTTGTTCACCTGGTCACCTATTTCCTGCACTGCTTTCTGGAAATCCTTGAAGTGGCACAAGACCAGCTGCAGAGGGGTGTCAGGCTGAGAACATTGTTGTCCCATGATATCGACAGCAATGACAGACACAACAGTGACAAACACCAAACACGAAAAGACAAGGACAAGGACTGAACAAAGAGACTTAACTGCCCATGGGCAAAACAGGAGGTCCCAGTGACATTTCACTGGGACCTTGGACCCTGGAATTAGCACTGCGTCTAGCTTTCCTGAGGGTCCCTATAGGAGTGCACTCAAACAGAAATCAGGAACCTGACTTACCTCTCTGAGGGTTTCCAGCGGCATTGTAAGTCTGCCAGAGGTACAGGCCCAATCAAACCCAGAGAGTTCGCTGGGACACAGCCCCACAAGGCCGTCAGTTGAAATGGGTGTAATTTAAGCACTCAGTTATCCCGGACGAACCCCCAAATGAAGTAGGGTTTGAGTGCTTAAATCACAGACACTAACACAAAATTACAAGTAACAAGGGAAAGATTTATTAGTCAAAGCTCAGCTGCAGTGACCACTTGCTGGAAGCATAAGTTCCAAGGCAAGGGCCCCGTCCTGCAGCAAAGGATTGTCTTAAATAGTCCTTAACCACATTCCGAAGGCCTGGGCTACGTGCATTAGGGGCTTTCTTTGATTTAACCGCAACATTTCCTATCTCCTGCTGGCGCAGGCAAGCAAGCAAGTTCACAGAAGCAGATGTGGCTGGTTATGCTGGTGTAAGCAGATTAGCTCTCCCAGTTAATTAACACAACAGAAGAGAAGTTTCCAGGAAGAGAGGTATGGCTGCCCTAGGGGTCAGGGACATTCCAGAAGCCCAGAAGCAGATGTTCCTTTTTTCAGTTCCTGTTCAAACTCCCTCTCCCTTCACCTTGGAAATCCCTGGTTTCTGAGCAGACGAGGAAGAAGGGGAAGGAAAAGCTACAAAGCAATTGTACTCTTCTATTGAGCAGAGGAAACTTATAGCTGGAAGGGATCCAAATAGTCATTGAGCACAAACCCCAAAGTTGTTATAAGACAATCAAGACCTGAGAGCTTCTGGGCCTTGCCTGAAGGCCCACAGTTTGTCAGCAACAGAACTGAAGCTAGAATGCATTTTTCTTTTCTGTAAAATGGAGACATATTCTTGTTATTATTTTTAGAGACAGGGTCTTACTCTGTTGCCCAGGCTGGAGTGTATTGGTGTGATCATAGCTCACTGTAGCCTCCAACTCCTGGGCTCAAGTGGTACTCCTGCCTCAGCTTCCTAAATAGCTAGGAACACAGGCACATGCCACCATGCACACTCGCACGTGCCTGTGCACACACAGAGACACACACACACTTTTTTTTAGAGACTGGGGGTCTTGCTATGTTGCCCAGGCTGATCTTGAACTCTTGTCCTCAAACAGTTCTCCCTCCTTCACTTTCCAAAGCTTTGAGATTACAGGCATGAGCCACCATGCCTGGCCATCATTTTTGTATGACAATTTCTTGTGTATTTTGCTTACTTCAAGTCTTAACTTCTTTACTTACTTCTGTATTAACTCTATAACAGAACTCATTGAATACTGTGGCAACCCTCTGGGGTCAGATTACCCCCACCTTGCACATGAGGCCACACAGCTAGTAAGGCATTTACCCTCTTTGTGTCACAGTCTTCCTATAAAACATACGCCCAGAACATTGAGGTCCAGATTGAATGGTGTCATTTAATGCGCATCAAGGACTCAGCAGGTGCTCAATAAATGCTAGCAATCGTTTACCACTGTGACTGTGTTTACTGTGCTCTTCCCGGTGGACTCCCTTGGGCCAACTCAGCTGTCCCAGTTCTAACCATCATTGGGCAGGCTTCTCATTGTTTTCTTTCCCTGAGATAATCAGACACCAGTATGAGGATGCATCTTGGGGAGAGGAGGACATCTTTGTACAATGTCCTTTAGAGACTCAGAATTTAAACTTCAGCCACTCCATGTCTTGCTTATTTTAAGAGTCCACTTCCACTTGCTTCTGTAACCTTTGTCTCTGCTCTCATAATGCTGCAGGGCTGCCCTTGGGTTGTTTAGTTCTGGAGAGTGGAGGAACAAGAGGGAAGGGAGACAGAAAAAAAGAAGGGATGCTGAATACCCATGGCTGAAAAAGAGAGCCACAGAGAGCCCTGCTTCCTCTCACTACTTTTTTCAGGCCTCAGGAATATGGTCTTTGTTTGCAGGGCCTCCTTGAATCAAAATGGAACAGATGAGTGGGTGGGGACAGGGCCGTGGGCCTGAGGGTAGGCACTATTTCTTGGAATGAACATTGACTTGGTGAGGAGATTCTCCATAGTTTGCCTGCTGGGAAGAGAAAGCCAGTGATTTTATTATTGTTCTGAAAGACCTGATTTTACTTTTAAAAAAATCTCCAGAGTGCTTAAATAAATATATTTGAATGCTTCTCTGGGTTGTTGAATTTGTTCAAACCCAATGAACACATTAACCATTAATGAGGTGCTTGTGTGTTTCTTTGAAAGCCTGGTAATAATCCTCTTAAAAGAAAATCGTACCTATTTAATCTCTTTTTTTGTGTGTAATGCTAAACACAGCATCGAAATTGGATTTGTAGTCCACAATGCCCAAAGTGACTTCGCTTGGCATAGTCAAAGGACACATTAGGATGCTTTAAACCTAAATGGACTCTGAAAACACAAGTCTTCCAGGTTAATTCTAATAATGATTGGTTCATCAGACAAAGGGGAAGCCAATTCTGAGAGTGACACTTGGGGTGAAATGGAGTCCCTTTGCCTTCATGAGTCCCTTAAGTCCACTATTATGCTCTATATGCCATCATTATTCATTTATTTTGTTACCTAAGTTTTAATTTTCTTTGATGTAAATTTTGCTGTTGGGGTGATGTAGAAATAGACATTATTGAAGGGCTCAAGAAACTAAGATAGACCAAATATAAATGTCCTCTCAGTCAGGGCAGCAGCCTTAATTACTACCCTAAGTGAATGAGTGAATATATTCACTCAAGAGTTATTTAGGAAGCACTTTCAAAGTGTGAGACATAGTCCTAGGCACCCAGGACAGATCTAGGAGGAGGCCTTGTGGCTTTTACAGTCTAGAGCAGCACAGACCAGTAGAACTTTCTGTGATGATGGAATGTTCTGTTTCTGCATTGTCCAATACAGTAGCTGTGACTGTGCACCACTTGAAATGGGGCTAGTGCCACTGAGGAACTGAATTTTCATATGATTTAATGTTCATATGATTTAATGTTCATTTAAACTTACATAGCCCAGTGTAGCTAGGGGCTACCACATTGTTCAGCACAGGAAGAAGAAGAAATAGATAAACTAACCCACACAATTAATGTATTAAAATTGTTCTAAGTGCTACAAAAGAGAAGTCAGAGATGATGGGAAAATAAAATTGGGAAATGTAACCTAATCTAAGGGCCAGCTAAGACTTCTCTGAGTTATTGACATTTGTGCTAAAAACTGAAGAA
This sequence comes from Cephalopachus bancanus, assembly GCA_027257055.1. NCBI lineage: Eukaryota > Metazoa > Chordata > Mammalia > Primates > Tarsiidae > Cephalopachus > Cephalopachus bancanus. The sequence continues at coordinate 635,767 of JAPVLO010000146.1, forward strand.
TGCTTGGGATTCATTAGGTTGAGGTAGGAAATATTTCTAGCAATAAATGAACAAAAAACCCAGCACGTACAAAGGCTTCAAGGCAGGAGGAGTTTGGCTCTTTCCAGATGTTGAAGGACAGCAATGTGACTGGGTCATAATGAAGGCTGTGAGTGAGGTGAAGCAATGCAGGGAGCAGACAGGGCTGGTCAAATAGGATTCTGCAGGCCACGTCAAGGAGCGTGGACTTTATTCTAACAGCAATGAGAGGCCTTGGAAGGGTTTTGAACAGGAAAATCACTTGATCCAGTTATGTTAAAAAGTATTTTAATATGTATCTCAGTTCTACAGGCACAAAACTTAAAGAGTCAAATGGTTCTGCAAGGCTTACTATGGAAATCAATTGTCCCCTGTTATCTTCCCAGTTTTCAGTTCTCTTCAGGTAACGAATTTCAGCTCTTTAAGCCAATGCTCTTGGAATTTATTCCCTTGTCTCTAGCTCTTTCTTGTCTCTTACTCTTTCTCAATGTTTCAGTCTAAGACCTGATTCACTGATTACCCACATGGAAGGTAAGGATTTCTCTCTTTTACTCCCGCCCACAACTGCCAATATAATTGTAAAATAACTTGGTTAGATCATGTTCACTGTTGGGATTATTTTATTAACATTCTTCACAGCTGAACCATATAATATAGACTATAATCATAGTAATCACTTTTTCTTCCACATAGGATATTTTATTTTTGCTGCATTTAAATCTTTTTTTTTTTTTTTTCTACTTTGAACTCATCACTAATTCACTGGTTCACTGGTTTGATAACCCTCCTCTGGTTGTATAAATCTCCTTTCAACATTTTGAAGCACATTAGGAATTCTATCAATTTTTTTTTTCTTTTTGAAGAAATTGCCCTTGGAGATGTCCGACCCATTCCAGTCAGCTGCTTGCTCTCCCAGCTGGCTACATGACTCTTGGCTAACATCTTTCTTCAACACTAACCTGAGGCTTCTCTCATGTGTTGAATTGATCCCATGTTTCCTGTATTCTGTGTTTTTCTCTTTCTTTGTTTGTTCTCTTGTTTGTCCAAGAATATCCTCAAGTAACTTTCTGTGTGGGAGGTGGCATTTTTGAGACTTTGCATTTCAAAAATTTCTTTATGCCTTCTGCATTTAATGGATAGTTTGGGTGGATGTAAAACCTCGATTGGAAATTCCGTTTCCTTGGAGTTTTGAAGATGTCGCTCCACGCCTTCTAGATTCCAATGTTGATGTTGACAAGTCTGTCATTCTGATTCTTGATCCCTTGCATGAAATTTTTCCTTCTCCCACTCACCCCTACTGCTCTTGTGTGCCTTTGTTAAAATCGAATAGCCTTTAATCATGGAAACATTTTCTCAAGTATTGTTTCCCCTAGACTGGTACTCTTTTTTATCTTTTCTATCTTCCATCTCTTTGGTTTTTCTTGGAGGTTTCCTCAACATTATCTTCCAAAGTGTCTGTTGAAGTTTTTTAAAATTTCTCATCCCTTATTTTTAGTTTCTAAGAACTCTCTTTTAGTTTTCTGAATGCTCCTTCTTATTGTACCCTATTCTCATTTTTTTAGATACACTATCTCTCTGGTGATAATTTTAAATAGGTTCCCCTACCCCATAGTGTTTATGTTTTCAAGTTTATCCCCCCCCCTTTTGTTTGGCTGCCTTTCTCTTGTTTGGAGGCTTTCCTCAGATGTCTGATGACCCTGGGCTTTTTGCTCATATTCATCTTAGGGGCACTAAGATGTTGGTTGAAAGCTCCATTCATGAGGTTGGTGCTTGAGGTCTGTCGTATTCACTATAAGAGTATTTGACAGGATCATTCCTTTCAGGAACATGAATGTATTTCTAAGCCTTTTTGGGGAGGAGTGGGTAATCAGATTCTACTGAGCAGATTACTTCCTACTGGGAAGGTATATGCGTGACTGAGTAAAGCAAGAAGCTTGGTGTCCCAGTGCTTCATATTTTTAGTATAATAGTCCAGACATCCATCAGTTGTTCTAAGTGATCCCCAATCCAGAAACTCATTAGAAAGCTTTTGTTTGTTTGTTTTGGGTGTTTCTTTGTTTTTGTTTTCTTTTCTTTCTTTTTTTTGAGTTGGAGTCTCACTCTGTCACCCAGACTGGAGTGCAGTGGCCGCTCCCGGACACCACAGCCTCGACCTGCTGGGCTCCGGCGATCCTTCCACCTCAGCCTTCCAAGGAGCTGGAACTACAGGTACGCGCTACCATGCCCGGCTAATTTTTTTTTTTTTTAATTGTAGAGATGAGGTCTCGCCAAGTTGCCCAGGCAGTTCTCGAACCTGCAGGTTCAGGCAATCCACTCACCTCAGCCTCCCAACGTGCGGGATTACAGGCTAAGCGACCGACCCTGGCTGTTTTTGTTTTCAAGTCAGGGTTTCATTCTGTTACCCAGGCCAGAGTACAGTGGTACGATCATGGCTCACTGCAACCTTGACCTCCAGGACTCAGGAGATCCATCTACCTTAGCCTCCCAAGTAGCTGGGATGACAGGTGCACAGCACCATGCCTAGCTAATTTTTAAATTTTTGGCAGGGACGAAGTCTTGCCATGTTGCTCAGGCTAGTCTTGAATTCCTGGGCTCAAGCAATTCTCCTACCTCAGTCTCCTAAAGTGCTGGGATTACAGGCATGAGCCACCACACCCAGCAAAAAAGTTTTTTTATTAGAAAATAAAACTACAATTTATTTCAGGATGAGGAAGGGCAGTTATTCATATCTGCTGTGTTGAGGAGAGATTCTGGGATTCTAACTGCTTCTTAAGCAGATGCTCCACAAATCCCTTCTTTCCCCATTTCAAGGGTATCTGGTGCATCCAGCTCCAGAGTTTCTTGGATACAGGGAGATAAACCATGTCGCCTCTCAAGTTCCCCCTTTTCTGCCTAGGATTCGGATTTCTTGGACTGTTAAGCTAGTAAGCACTTGTGTGTCCCCTTTCCAGCTTCCTACATTTTGTAGTGTATCTTTTCTCCTCTTTTCTTTGTCCTTATTGGTTTATGCCTTTTAAAATTTTCCTACATTTGTTTTAGTGGGATTTGGGAGTGAAACAGAGCTAATTGCATTTGCAATTATAAAACTTGTCATTTAAAAACTGGAATTCAATGATCCTATTAAAAATTTTTTTTAGTCACCTTCGTTACACTATAGAAAATGAATTTGATGGTCCCTAGTGGTTTCATATTGAAGGGTGTAGTGGGTAGAATTGTATCCCTCAGATAGACATGTTGAAGTCCTAACTTCTAGTACCTGTGAATGTGACTTTATTTGGAAATAGGGCTTTTATAGATGTAATCTAAGTTAAAATGAGATTATATTGAGTTAAGGTAAACCATAATCCAATGACTGGTGTTCTTACAAGACACAGACACAGAGAGGAGAATGTCTTGTGCAGGTAGAGGCAAAGATGGGAGAACACCAAGGCTTGCTGGCAGTCACCAGAAGCTAGGAGACAGGCCTGGGATTGATCATCTCTCAGGGCTTCCAGAAAGAACCACCCTGCTAACACTTTGATTTCATACTTCTAGCTTGCAGAAGGGTGAGACAATACATTTCTGTTGTTGGCCAGGTGCAGTAGCTCATCCTGTAATCCCAGAACTTTGGGAGGCCAAAGCTGGAGGATTGCTTGAGTCCAGGAGTTCAGTTTTGGGCAACATAGCAAGACCTCATCTCTCCAAAAAATTAAAAAATTAGCTGGGTGTGGTGGCATGCTTCAGTAGTCCTAGCTACTTGGAAGCCTGAGGCGGAAGAGATCACCTGAGCCCAGGAGGTTGAGGTTGTGGTGAGCTGTGATTGTGTCACTGCACTCTAGCCCGGGAGACAGGGTGAGATCCCAACTCAAAAAAATAAATCAATACAAATACATTTCTGTTGTTTTAAACCACCCAGTTTTGCTTTATTTGTTATAGCAGCCATATGAAACTAATACAGATGGGTATTAAGTTCTGTGATTTTGTGTTCTTAGAAATGGAAGTACTACTGAGTGTGGTGGCTCGCACTTTGAGAGGCGGAGGCATGAGGATTGCTTGAGCCTGGGAGTTTGAGACCAACCTGGGCAACTTGGCGAGACCTCATCTCTACAATAAATCAAAAACTTAGCTGGGTGTGGTCATGTAAGCCTGTGATGCCAGCTACTTGGAAGGCTGAGGCGAAAGGGTTGCCTGAGCCCAGCAGGTCAAGGCTGCAGTGACCATGAGTGTACCACTGCACTCCAGCCTGGGCAACAGAGTGAGACGCAACTCAAAAAAAAAAAAAAAAAAGAAATGGAAGTGCTTCAAGACTCTTTCAGTGCCCTCAGAAATGGAAGGTGCTTTGAGAAATGGAAGGTGATTTCCTCTGAAGCAGAACTTAGTTCTCCATATGATTTGTCATCTGGTAGTTTCATTGAGTAAATGTCTTAATTTTTCTTCAACACTATAAAATTATCATTGTGTAGCACACAGCGGATGTGTCTTATATTGGTCAGCTTATAAAATGCCTATCTGATTTCTTTGGAAAACTATCAAGACAAACAGAACCAGCTGAAGTTTAGGAAAGCTAATCGGAAAAGAAAAAAGAAATGTAAGAAAAGGGAGTCTAAATATATCTCCATTCATTTTGATTCAAACACTGGAAAATCTTTGAGCAGCAATGACCCCAATAAGACTTCCTCCTCTTTCTCCTGCTGCCTTTTTCTCCCAAGGTTACCAGGACCCCAGAATCCAATTTGAGTCCCCCAAATTCTTCCATGCAATCCAGATTCTAGACCGTCTACATGGATTCTTCTAAAGACCTTCCATTACTTGTGTTATTTAATCCTCTCACTGTGACAGAAGCCCTCACCTGGGCAGACTGCCATTACCAATTTTTTCAGTGTCCTGGGTCTGTCACTTTCCCCAAAGAGCTAGGAATATTCGTTCCAAAAGACACACTAATAAATGCTAGGTGACCACAGGGACCTTGGAGGGCAAAGAGAAACAATGAGAAGGAGGAGTCCTGGGAATGACCCCATCAGCAGACTCTGTCTCCCGTGCCTCTGTTTACCTCTCACATCAGAGAGAGGCAAACCTGGATGCAGGAAACCCATGCAAAATCAGCTTCCCCACAGAGTTCACTATTGGTGAAGAAATATCCCCAAAGCTAAAGAAAAGAATGGATTTTGTATCAGTCCAAAGAACAGTCCTCCAAAAATAAATTTGCCAACTAGTGAATCCACCTGAATATCCACATTCTTCTGCCAGCCTCTGGTTCTGCCTCAGCTTGCTGCAGCTGCTTTGGCTGGGAATTGCTGTTCCATGATTCTTTTGTGCAAAAGCCTGAGCTTCCTTAAATCCATTTTTGCTGTCTTCCCTGGGATGGGCTTCCTCCATGGGGCTCATGTCATGGCCTGCTGCTCTTCCAGTCTATATATCTGCTTTGCTCTTGGAATTTCTCTACTTCTGTTCCTTCCTGTTCCTGGTCCCTGCATCTGTTTCTATGTGACAGTGTTTGGGGGGAATTGAGCACTTGGGTTCTTTTTTTCCTCCTTCAATGAAAAGAACACGTGACTAGCTTTTGGCTAGTTTTTTGGCTAGTTCTTTCAGTGAAATGGTTTTCAGTGAATTAAAATTTGATAAGACAACCTAGAGGCCAGACATCATATCCAAGAAAGCATCTTTTGTTTTATGAAGGCGTTGAAGGTCATTAGGATTAGGGAGCCTGAATTTTATTCTGACTTGCTTCTTACTTCTGAGGCAAATTTCTACATCACCTAAGCTCCAGTTTCCCAATAAAATGGGTATAATAATGCCAACTTCACAGGTGTAAGGATGAAATTACCCCAGAAATAACTTAGTGATTTTTTAAAGTGCAATTTACATAAAAATGTATACATTAAATGAGGAAAACTAATCCTTATATCTCCTAAACAGTCCTAAAACAAAAAATGAGTTACAAAGGAGAGAACTGCAAACTAGAAAGCCAATAACATTCTGAAAAACAGTATTAATTTAACAAGTAATATTGTTTTATAGAAAATTCCAAATATTTATTTTAATGGTAGAAAAAGACATTTGCTTATTTTCTGTTCCTCTTTTGCCCACCGGAGTCTTTTGATTTTCTGAGCACAATGGACCGTCATTTGCATCCTCATCATGATCACAGTTATTTCTCATTTTAACAGTGATGCCAGCTTTAGCCACCCACCACACTTATTGCCAGTTGGATGGGAACCATGCACTACACAGATGTGAATTTCACTGCTTCCAGCACAGAGCCCTTGTGGTACCTTGTGCTGGGTGGTGATCCAATCCTTTTCTTTTTTTAAAGTCTTCTCTTTTTAAAAGACTCCGAAGACTTCATCCATGATGCCATTTTGCCTTCATGAAGTACAGAGATCTCATTTCTATATTTTTTTTTCATACTTCAAGACTATTAAAGGAGTTGATGCCAATTCAGCCTTCAAAACAGTACAAATGTGAGTACCAAATCATGGAATTCTATTAAACTGAGATCATTTAAGAGATTCCAAATTTGCTTATAATAGTTTTCCCCCCCACAATTATTAAAAAATGGAAGAATGATAATATGTCTTCAGACCTCCAGGAGTTTGTTGATTGCCACATTTTGGGGTAAACTGATAAAAATTTAGGAAAGCATCCAGCATGTAGTAGGCACTTAATAAAGAAAAGTTTTAACGAAATTTATGCCAAAACCAGAGAGTTTCAACCTTTATATTTAAAGTTAAATCAACTGGACTTCAACAATTCCACATTTCAAAGAAATTAAAATGCATTATTCAACTTAAACCTTGACAGAGGTGAATCTGAATCTAAGTATCTAGTTACAGTGATGCCAGAGTGAGTAAAGTGATCTGCAGAAGGCAAAATTGGTTCTTTTCCTCACCCATGGGCCTGCAGTCTACATAGAACCAGAAGGCCGTCAAGAAATTATTTTTGAAGCCTATTGCAGCAAGAAGGCAGAGACTGTGGAAAGGATACCCATCCTCACGATAAGCCAGGTTGTCCTCGTAGAGAACACTGGTGGCCTTCAGCCATAAACAACCTGGAGCATGAAAATTTTGGAACCAGGACACTGAGCAACTTTGGGAAGATTCAAACTCCAGAATCTGATGGCTGTGTAGACTTAGAAAGGGGACTGATTCCAAATTCATTCCTCCAGCCTCCTCCATCAAGATGAAATTCTTCAAGGAAAGGACAAATATACAAGTTCCAACGTGGTTGTCAGGGAAACTCCTCTGGACTGTCACCAAAAAGAGGAAAAAAAGTGCCACATGTTCTGGGAATAAAGGAGAAAGTTGTTTGTGTGTCTACTGAGAACCAGCTGAGGTGAGACGTGCTTTTCACATTGGGCACCTAGTACTTAGTCCAATAACATTTTTTCCCTACGGGCTCTCAAGGGATCCAACCACAGTAGAAAGACGGGGCCATCAAGAATGGGCTGTTATTCTAACTTGCAGAGGAGAGCAGTCTTCATTTACAAAGAGTTATTAATGCCCACAAAGCTGGAGTCCACATTCTAATAACTCAAGTAGATCTTGAAGAAGGAGCATTATGAATGAGGATGTGGACAGTCCTGGCACCCACTGCATTATCTCGTTTTTCCCGTTGTACCACGCACTGCAGAAGTCCTAGGGAAAGTGTTTCTGTGATCTGACACTTGGACCTCTCTGCCCTTTGCTATCCATGTTCCCCCGAAGTTGAGATGGGAGGGTCCTGTGAGGAGGGTTCAGACTCTCCCTCTGATTCATTTCCTTCCAGGCTTTTCCAGCTGTGTCCATCTTCCTAGACTACTGATTGGCTGAGGCTTTAATCTTGCCTGAGACATGATCCAGGATGTTTTCATTGTGTCCTGATGTAAATCAGCATTTCAGTGGGAGAACAGTGAATCCAAAGCTTTTGCTATTTCAAGGTGAAGGCTGTGGGCCTCTCCTGCCTTTCCATTGTGCTGCCTCCCCCTTGCTAGACTTGCTAAATGAGTTTGAGCTGGTGCATACTGGTTTCTTCTCCTCACATATTCTCGTGGGAAGAAATTTTAGACAGAATATTCTTATACCCATTTGATAAAGGTTGTTGTCTATACTTTTGTTGTTAAAGTTGTTGTGAAAAGGGATGCTTTTCAAACTCCAAATAAGAGGAAGGCTGCTGGGCATGGTGGCTCACGCCTATAATTCCAGCAATTTGGGAGGCCAAGGTGAGAGGATTATCTGAGCCCACGGGTTTGAGACCAGCCTGGGCAACTTGGCAAGACCTTATCTCTATAATAAATCAAGAAAAAAATTAGCTGAGCATGGTGGCACACGCCTGTAATTCTAGCTACGTGGAAGGCTGAGGTGGAAGGATCGCCTGAGCCCAGCAGGTTGCGTCTGCGGTGGCCGAGAATGAGCCACTACTCTCCAGCCTGGGTGACAGAGTGAGACTCCAACACAAAACAAAAAAGATGGAGGCCATATTTGGATTACAGAATTTCCTTTTCTCTTGATAGCCACCTATCCCATGCAAAATTTCCACCCTCTCAGCAGTCTGTGTTCCCCTGGAATCTGAGTTTCTCTCTCTTTTTTATTTATTTATTTATTTATTTATTTATTGTAGAGATGAGGTCTCACCATGTTGCCCTGACTGGTCTTGAACCCCTGGCTGGGCTCAGGCAATCCTCCAGCCTCGGCCTCCCAAAGTGCTGGGATTATAGGCTCGAGCCACCGCGTCCAGCCTGAGTTTCTGGTTTTTACTCTGAGTACAGCTCCAATTTCTCACAAAGTGAGTAGGGCAAGGCAATATTTGCAATCACAGAGACCAGAGTTCTCACTGTGGCTCTGCCTCTTACTGGACCAAGACCTTAAGAAAGTTACTGGAGCTTTTTCAGCCCCGGTTTTGTTGTCTGTTGTATTGGGGTAATAAAAGTATCTACTTCATAAAGTTGATGTGGATATTAAGTGAGATAATATATCATAACTACAGTTTAATGAGAATTTATTATGTGCCATGCATGGCTCTAAGTGCTTTATGTGTATTAACTAATTGAATTCTCCACAGTCGACTTGAAATCAGAGCTATTACTATCTCTATTTCACAGAAAGAGGAACTGAATCACAGAGACATTAGACTCCCTGCTCAAAGTTGCTGTGTGTTCCCAGCATGTAAAGTGATGGTTTTCATTAATGTACTCTCTGGTGGGGAAATTAGAACCATCTGGTCTACCCTTGTCATCAAAGCTCAACCCCGAGCTGCTACTTGAAAGGTAGATTCATTAATGGTCAAGGAATATATCAAAGTATATTTCTCAAAATGTTCAATGTTCAATTCTCATACAAATAAGTAGTGAGCAGGTGTCACTATTTAACTCAGTGATGAGGATCACAGACAAATGATAAGGCCAGGTCAAAAGAGAATATGAGGGTGTAATTATTAGAAGGGCGATCTGAAGGATTCTTATGGTTATGGAACTTTTCTATATCTGGATTGTGGTGGTGGGTACATGCACACACACATAATAAAGCAACATAGGCTTAAATGCAAACACGAATGAGTGAAAGTAAAACTGGGGAAATCTGAATAGGATGGATGGATTATATCAATGTCAATACCCTGGCTAAGATCTTGTGCTATCATTCTGCAAGATGCCACCACTGGGCAAAATTGAAAAAGGTGACACAGATCTCTCTGCATTATTTCTTACTTTGTATGTGAATCTATAGATGATATCAAAATAAAATGTTTAATTTAAAAACAAAATAAGTAGCTCAGAAAAAAGGAGAAACTTCTTTTTTTTGAAGGTAGTAGAAAGAAGGAAAGCTGAGATAAGATTGCTAAATTAATACAAAACTAGTTATATCATATAGGACAAACAAAACAAAACAAAACAAAGACCTATAGTCTAGGATTATCTTCTCTATCAGACAGAAAAGAAACTCATCATATATTATCCATTCACAGAATTGTAAGGTGTTTAGCTCTAATCAACTGTGTATACAAAGTTGCCTACTCTGCCCCAGGATGATCTCAATCTCAGCACTATTGACATTTTGGGCCCAGATAATTCTTTGTTGGGGGTGCTGTCCTGTGCACTGTAGGATGTGTAGTGGCATTTGTGGCCTCTACAACCAAAATGTGTCTAAGTGTCTACTGGGGAAAAGTCATCCTGAGTGAGAAACCCTATGCTAGACTCAAGGATCCTGACCAGAAGACCTTGGGTGAGACCTTGTTGGGAAGTGCTCCTAGCACAACACTAATCATTTTTTGCATGATTCCTAAGTTTTTGATAATTGCTCTTCACATAGAAGGCAGCAATTGCGGGGTCACTGTGCTGGACAGAAGCACAATGTACTTTGTGAGGAGTCTTAGACTTTTAGCAGAATAGGATCCTTAGAGATTCACTAGGCCTGGTTCAGCCTCCTCAGGTTACAGCTGAGGAATACAAGTGGTGGTGGCTTCCTTGAAGACTAACAGCTAGTTCATGGCAGTGTGTTCAATCCTGTCATGATCCAAAATGTATTTGAGGCAGTCATTACAGAGTCATTAAAACTTTGTGGGCACTAATTATGTGCCAGGCCCTGTGCAAGGCTCAAAGCTGGGAAGATGATTAGCACCGGGTTCCTGCCTTCAAGGAACTGAGGGTTTTGCTGGGGAGATAAGGCTGTGGGCGAATAATTACTGTGGGATGAATATTTCAGTGAGAGTTGGATGATGGGTGGAGGTGTGTCAAGGGTCATGATGGCCTTAGGCTCTCAGGGCTTAGAGGTATCTAATGAGGACCAGAATTCCTAGCTCCATGATCAAAGAGAGGTGTTAGTATTCACCATATAGGGGAGTTATTGCTCCTGGTCTGGGGTGGGGTGGTGGGAAATGAGGCTTGAAAGTGAACTTGCCAGAAGCACAGGCCTGGGCTAGGTTTAGGGGGTGGGGAGGGGTTACTGGGAGGCCCAGGAGAGATGGATAAAGGGGGTGAGGGATGCAGAAATGGGGAGCTGTGAAAAACAAAATGGAGAAAGGAGCACATTTCTAGCCAAGAGGCAAGGCCAAAGATAGGACAGGGTGGGCGGGTGGGAAGAATGAGATTCCAAGATGGAGAAGCCAAGATAGATGCAGCCCGAAGGAGAAGAAAACAAGTGGGTGAAGCCATGGTGTTTCAAGCATTGTGGGGCCCGTGGCTTGTTGTTTCTAGTCATTATGGTCCTAGGGAGCTGCCTGCATGAGCAGCACATAGGAGTCTGAATCTGGGGTTTCTAGCCCGGCTCTACCCTGCAGGGTCTCTCCTGCACTTAACTCTGGGAAGGAAAGAGCCTCTGGAACCAGGTCTCTGATGCTAATCTCTGAACAAGAACTTGGCAGAGCATGAATCCGGGCCTGGCTGGCAAAGCAGCTGCTTTCAAGGTATTTTGCATGCAAAACTCCAGCCTCACACGCTGTGGCAGTGAAAGGAGGAAGGCTTCCTACTTTAGCATCCTCTGAGTCCTTGCCTCTCTTCTCGTGATTTACCAAGGAGAGAAAAACTAGAAAACAGGGACCAGAGGGATATAGGGAGAGGATCAGACAGAAGAAGGGAGAGGGCAGGGTACACAGCGTGGAGGCTGCTGGGCAGTTATTTGGGATTCAGCAAGCTTTCTTTGGTGAAACCCTTTCAGGAAAGGAGGAAAACAGGCTGAGGTACAATAGCAATGATCACATGAAAGTAAAGACAGACCTGAAAATGAAAATAAAGATAGACTTGAAAAGACAGACATTTCGGATTCCCCTGATTTTATCTGCCCAACTTCTTTAAGGTGGGTGACTCTGAATGACCAAGCATCTATGTAACTGCTTTTCTGTTCTTTCCTTTCACATTAGAGAATTCTAGTCACCCTTAGTTACAGTATCCCCAAAAATAGCTTGAAAAGAGAAAAGGGTGAAGAGAGCTAGCTTTCCCCTCTCTGGGATACAAGATGTTGAGTTTGGGTTTTCTCCTTTCTGGTATATCAGATGTAGGGTTTAGGTTTAGCACAGGGGTGTTGAGACCTTTTTGGAATATCAAAGGGAAGAGATGCAAATCTCAGGAAAGGGTGGAGATGCAGTAATAACTGACTCTCCCATAAGGCCCCTCCCTGCCATTCCCCTTGTCATATGGAAGTGGGTGGTTGTGCTGTGGAGGTGAAAAGGAGGGAACTGGGAATTTTGAAGTGTTGATCTTTGCAAAAGCTCCCGGGGTGAGTCAGATTGTGACCAAGGCATTGCAGGAATATCTCGAGATAACCCCATGCTGCTAATACAATTCCTCATGTGCTGTAGCTACATGGTATCTACTGTAGTGGATACTGATTTCCCCAGGACCTAGGTAGGGCCACAGCTACAGGGGATTTGGATCTAATAGCCATAACAAAATAGAATTTGGTTAATAGTAGCTCATGTAAAAAGTAACACTAGCACTTTCTATGGTCATGCCTGCTGCATGGATTATCACATTTGATCCTTACGGCAATCCTATGAAGTAGAAACTATAATGCACCCATTTTATGAATGAGGGAGCTAAAGGTTAGCAAGAATAAGCAACTTGCCAAAAGGCCAGGTTCACTCTGGAGGACCCGAAACTCAGACTTGTTAGGAACAGTGATTTCTCTGCTGCTTGGAGGAGGTTTCACATTTAGTTCCTGCTTTGTTTCAGTGCTGCCTGGTTACCACACCCAGACAAGGACAAACCTTGTTCAGATATGGCTCTGTGAGTCATACTGCTGCCTCCTGGTGTGGTGCCTGCTTGGGGAACAGATTAAAAGTTGGCTTCCTGGCCGGGCTCAGTGGCTCAGCCTGTAATTCTGTGCTTTGGGAGGCCGAGGTGAGTGGATTGCCTGAGCCTGCGGGTTCGCGACCCGCCTGGGCAACTATGCGCGACCTCATCTCTATAATAAATCAAAAAATTAGCCACACATATTAGCACGCACCTATAATTCCGGCTACTTGAAGGCTGAGGTGGAAGGATCGCCAGAGCCCAGCGGGTCAAGGCTGCGGTGGCCTGGAGCGGCCACTGCACTCCAGTCTGGGCGACAGAGTGAGACTCCAACTCAAAAAAAAAAAAAAAAAGTTGGCTTCCTTTAAAAGCTGGGACTTTGCAACCAAAGTCAAGTTGAGAATGCCAAATCTACAGTAAGAATAGAGCTTGTGCTGTTCACTAAACATGAGTATATATGTGTATATGTGTATATATATATATGTATACGGATATGTATATAACCATACTTTACTGGATAGATTTTGCAGAATGGTTCTGGCACTGACTCCTGATCCCTTTCCACGTGAATTTTGGGTACAGCACTTAGCTAAGCATGAAACGTGAAATTTCCTTTCTTCTTTGTCTACAGTGTTTCCTTCTTTTGTCTTCCTCACTCTACATCCTTTACTGTTTCATATCCTGCCCTAGTTTACCATAGAATTAATTCACCTCCAAGAAGTCCCCATTCCTCCCTCTGCAAGGGTGAAAGATCTACTTTCTAACTGTATGTCCCGAGGCTATTTTCCGAGGCTCTTGCCAGCTACCTCCCCAGTGTCCTATTGTTGGGAGTCACACAATACTAGAACTTTTGAACACTGACTCCCTTTTGATGTGGCCTCTGCAAAGTACCTGTTTCACTGCTGTTATTCCCAAGTGGCTTTTCTTGCTCTCTACCTCCTTTTGTGGCATGAAGAAGAGGGATCAACAGGCTTAGCATGTGGTTGTATATGGAACACCTGAATTTTTTATTTTTTTATTTTTTGAGTTGGAGTCTCACTCTGTCACCCAGACTGGAGTGCAGTGGCTGCTCCCGGCCACTGCAGCCTTGACCTGCTGGGCTCCAGGGATCCTTCCGCCCCAGCCTTCCAGGTAGCTGGAACTACAGGCGCGCACTACCACACCCAGTTAATTTTTTTGATTTATATTGTAGAGATGAGGTCTCACCAAGTTGCCCAGGCGGGTCTCGAACCCCGCGGGCTCAGGCAATCCACTCACCTCAGCCTCCCAAGGTGCGGGGTTACAGGCTGAGCAACCGAGCCCGGCTACACCTGAGTTTTTAAGGGAACAAATTTGCCATCTGAAAAATCAATGATCTCTAGTGAGACTTAAATGGGGGTTAAACACGAAGTGACAGGACTCACACTGTTTTCATGACTTCCGGAATCCCGAAGTGGGAGCAGGTAGGAAGTGGTTTCCGTCATCACGGCATTAGACTATGAAGTCCTGCAGGTAGAGACTCTGCCTTATTGGTTATTGCATTGTATAGCTCATCCATCTCCACTGGGAGAGTCCTATCCGACCAGCAGTTCCAGAGGTCTGCAGGAAACCCAAAATGTTTATCAGTGAGAGGGCTTTCAGCTGCGAATGAGAGAATGTGCTACTGACTGCTAAACAGTAAGGAATTTGTCATTGCCATAACAAGAAACTTGGGGGCAGGGAGGTTCCGGGGTGAGCTGACTCCACAACACAGTGAGGCAAGCTTCCTGGACTCTTCCCAGTGATGACAGGTCTTCACTCCTCCTGCCATTCAGAGGCAGGAAAGGCAGTCATCTCTTTTGTCTCTTTCCCAGAAGCCCCCCAGAAGACGATCTTGGCATCTCACGGGGCAGAATTAAGTCACATGTTCACCGTAGTCCAAATTGCTGGAAAAGGAGATTTTTACCACGATAACCTCAGACTAGTCATACTACATCTCCTTGGGCTGCAGGGGATGCTGCCACAGAGGTGAGAGCCTTTGGCACTTCAGCCTTCATCACAGGAGATAAGGTCTGCAAAGATGGGAGAGAATGGCTGTTGGGTGGGCAGCCAGCAATATGGCCAAGAGTTCTTTGTGAGAAGGCCCAAGGTGATGGGAAATGGGGACCAACAGGGAATGTCTTGTTTCTCTTTTAGGTCCTAACCACTTCTATCACCGAATCCCGTTGTCCTTATTTCCTCTGGTTTTGCCCATCAGCCCATTACCCTTTTGCCTTCGTATGTGACTAGAGAGACAATAGACTAGGGGCTCTGCTGATTCAGGAAGGACTGAGCAGGTGGCATGGTCGCACACCATGTAGAGGGCAGAGAGGAGGTGGGAGAATCAGATCTGGGGTGGTGGGCATGGGATAGCCATACAAGGACCTGGTGCTTCATACCCTGGGAGAGCATCTCTCACCCAGGTGTCCTGAGGCATGCTTCCCTGCAGTGGGTGGACATTTAGGCTTCGGTATGCTTTAGGTTGACAAAAAAATTGCTAGCAGTGATCTGTTCTTTTCTAACAAAGATGTATCAGAAGTTATCCCACCTTACCACCTGTCCTCTGTATCTGCTCATGATCCTAGGCATATAATGACTGAACTGGTCACAGGTATAGAAGTCATGGTCATGTCACTGGAATACCTAAGTTTGCAGAGCACTGTTACGTACTAACCAAATTCCTGTGTGTGGTCCCTGAGAGCAGGATGGGAAAATGCCCATGATGTCAGACTCTATTAGTTTCCTGTTGCTGCTGTAACAAATTATCACAAACTGAATGGCTTAAACAACACATATGTATTATCCTCTTGCGTCTATAGGTTAGAAGCCTGACATGGACCCACTGGGCCAAGGCGTCAGCAGGGCTGCATTCCTGTCTGGGGATCCTGCAGGAGAATCCCATCCCTTGCCCTTTCCAGCATCTAGAGGCAGCCTGCATTCCTTAGTTCACAGCCCCCTCCTCTGTCTTCGAAAGTAGCCACATTGCATCTCTCTGTACCTTTTTTTTGTCATCACATCTTCAATTCTCATCTTCTGATTCCTTTTTCCTCTTTTAAGGACTCTGGTCATTACACAGGGCCCACCAGGATATTCCAGGAAAATCAATTTTAAGGCCAGCTGATGATCAACCATAACTATTTATAGCCTTAATTTCCCTTTACCGTGGAACCCAATGTGTTCACAGGTTCTGTGATAAGGGGTAGACATTTCTGGGATGAGCGGGGATTGATCTGCCTACTATACCATGGCCTGGAGTTGTGCTCAATACACGGAGAGCTGTGGAGAAAGAGATCTGCCATTCATTGAGCACCTTCTATGTGCCAGGCAGTGTTAGGTGCTTGCTTTACAGATCATCTCATTGAATTCCTCCACATTCAATCTCTGATTTACAAGTGAGAAAATGCTGGCTCAGAGAGGTCTAGTCACTCACCCAAAGTCACCTGGCTGGTGATGATGGAATTCAGTCCATATGTCCTTTAGTCCATGCTGCCTTGTGTTATCCCTTGCTTCCTCCCAAACAGGTCCAGAGGCTTCAAAATATATGTGGGAGTGAGGGACAAAAACATAGTAAGAAGTCACCTTCTGAACTTGAAGCCCTGGAGAGTCAACTTAAAATAGATGAGAGCGGCAAGCAGACATGGTGATTCACCCCAGGGAGAACTAGTGACCATCTGGCTGCGGACGACAGAAGGCCACCAGGATGCAGGCTCAAGAGACACAAGTGGCTCAAACCACAGAGAGCTGTCACTTACCCGATGTGGGGGTATCTTAGGAGTCTGATCAGTTCAGGAAATGGCTGATAAGAATGTCTCGGTGCTTAGCCAGCCCTCTATATGTGCCAATTTCTGTACTCTCCAAGCAGCTTTCTGCTTGTTTTGGTACCTTCATAGCTTATTGCCTCTCCTGCAGAACTGTAGTTTTAAACCTCAGCCAGGCCCTGGTTGCTGCAAGATGACCATTTGACTCAATCTAGATGGCTTCTTCTCATGCCCTCCATAAGCCACCTGGAACCTCCACCACCCCCAACCTGGCCCTGCCCTTTCAGGGAGGCCTGCACTTCCTGCTTCTGCCAGAAATGGACCCACGAACTTCTTCACATTTTCTCCTCCCAACTTCTCTGTTCTTTCCTCTATGTTTTCATTTCCTTTTGAAATTTCTCTTTACTCATTTCTGATTTTTTTCCCTATACTGGTATGGAATCTTTTGCATTATCTTTCTATTCTAATGGTTATCCTAAAGTTTTTATGTACATAGTTTATCAAAGTTTGAAGATAAAGATGCCAATATCTTTCCCTGTTCCTGTAACAATTTAATTCCTTCCTATAAAAAAAAAAAAAAAACCACTGGTGCTTCAGAGTGCGCCGTAGGCCCCAAAGTTAAGTGACTCCCAAGAAACTGGGACCAATGACCCCTCATTGAGTGACATGGGGAGAGCAGAGGGATTAGGATTGTGAACTAGAGTCTGTATGAATCTGTTTTTTCCTACCCAGCACAGGGCCATTTTTCATTTGAGAAAGGAATATCATCCAGCAATGGGGATAAACAGCAACCAAATCGTTAACAAAATAGTCACAAGTGTGCAAAGGGACTTTGAACTTGATATACAAGGCACTGTGGGCATGGACATTGAGGGGATCCTGGACATCTTTGTTTCCTTCCACATAGTACACACCTAGAGAGCTGTAGTCTAGCCTTCTGTTTCTTGTTCATATGAAACTTTTTTTCTCTCCTCTCTTTGTTGCCAGGGCCCCAAGTTAGTCCTCAAGGTAGCCAACGTGCCCATCTCTACTTGTACACAATATGAACCTCTGTTGAGGAAACTGAAGAATGAGATACCTGAGCCCTTTCAGGGCAGGGACTCAGCCTCATTCCCCTGTGATTCTCCCTCAGGGCTTCTCAGGTAACAGCATCCAAGCACACTTGTCCCCTGACTGGATGTCCAGGAGTCCCTTCTTCCTTCCCTTTGTGGAGGACTCCCTACCACGTGGAAAAGCACCTAAGTGGCAGGTCAGCTCTAGTTGCTTTCTCCACACCACCCTCAAAATTATCTTGTGAAGTGGTAACTATGGTCTCTGTTTTATTAGATGAGGACATTGAGATTTAAAGAAGAAACTTGCCTAAGGTCACATAACAAGTAGGTAGCAGTGAAGGGACTGGACCCCAGCTCTGAGGGCAAAGCCAGGTCCCGTTACATTTCAACCCCTGTGTTAGACATAGAAAGCCAATAAAAATGTGCTGAATAAATGGTTCTGGTTCCTTTTGAAAATTCTAAAGCCTCCTGCCTTTTGTCACCAAGCTCCACTCCTGTTCCCATGGGGATTATTTTTGGTCTGTCTCAAGGCCTCTATTATCTGAGCTAATCTTCTTGCTGCCCTGGAGATGCTTGATTAACTGTGCCAGGGAACACCTTCCTGCTTTCTCTCAATATGTCTCTCCCAAGCCACTTACTGCAATGTCCAAGCCCCCAAAATAGAGAATGTGCTGAGTTTAAACTGGTTTCTGGAGCTTATGATCCAGTGGCTATAAGTAAATGTACCTGTGATTGAGAGAATGGTGGTAGCTGACCTTGAGCCAAGCTATTTGATACAGAATACGAGGAGGACCCCTCAAAAAATGGGATCATTTTTTGGAGGGCAGACCCCTTGTAGTACAGGCTTTCCCTACTAAGTAAGTGTCCTAGGAACCTATTGGCACCAGTGTACCAGCTAGCGTCGTTGTGAGAGGCTGCATTCAGCTTCAGTGATTTTTTTTGAAGATTCTTTCAACGTGTTTGCCCTTTTTTTTTTTTTTTTTTTGAGTTGGAGTCTCACTCTGTCGCCCAGACTGGAGTACAGTGGCCACTCCCGGCCACAGCAGCCTCGACCTGCTGGGCTCCAGAGATCCTTCCGCCTCAGCCTTCCAAGTAGCCGGAATTACAGGTATGCGCTACCACGCCCCAGTGATTTTTTTTGCTTATTGTAGAGATGAGGTCTCGCTGCCCAGGCGGGTCTCGAACCCGCGGGCTCAGGCAATCCTCTCACCTCAGCCTCCCAAAGGCGCAGGATTACAGGCTGAGCCACCGAGCCTGGCTAATTTTTTGATTTTATTGTAGAGATAATGTTTGCCCATTTTTTACAAGCACCCCTGCCCACACCACGTGAGAGTTCAGCAGTTTTTGACCAAAACCGATATGACCCCTATGCCCCAACCCTCCCTATTCACCTGATCTTTCCCCAAGAGACTTTTTTTGTTTGTTTCCCCAATGAAAAAAGTTCTCAAAGGGAAACATTTCACTGATGTGGAAGAGGTGAAACAAAAAATGGCAGAAGCACCAAAAGGCATCAAAATTGACAAGTTCAAAACTGTTTTGAGCAGTGCAAAAAGCATCTTGATAGGCGTATTGCATCAAACAGAGAGTACATTGAAGGTGACTGAAGTTTAAACATAAGAGTAAATACACAATTTTTATATATATTCTGGGTTTTTTTGGGTCCCCTTGTATCAAGGTTATGGAATTTTCCAAGTTTAATCCAAATGTCCTCAGGTCTCACTGTTCTCTGTGTACAAATGGGCTTACCGAAGCAGCAATGAGCTGTTTCACTGTTTCTTGCCACCACTTGATCTCTTTGGACCCCAGACCTTTTGCAAAGTCTCTCAAAGTGTTTCAGGGGGTCCTCGGAGTGTGTCTCATAAATAATACTGGCAGTTGCTGTTCTGCTGCAATGAGGCTCTGTTTTTGCTTTTTTTTTTTTTTTTCATTTTCCTCTTTAGAACCTCCCTCTACCCTCCCTTGTTGTTCTCCTTCTCACCGCTCCCCACCCCAACCAAACACACATACATCCTGGGCACTGCCATATCTTCCAGGCACATTTCTTTTTGTGGCTGGGCATGATTGCGACATGTAGTGGATATTTAAGTCCCCTCTTAGTTACTCATATTTCCACAGCCAATGCCCCAGAGCAGTAGTTCTCAACTGGTTGACTTTACTGCCCCCCAACCAGGGAACATTTGGCAAAGTCTGGGGGTGTTTTATCACAAGTGTGTGGAGTGCTGTTGGCATCTGGTGGGTAGAGGTCAGAGGTGCTGCCAACTATCCTATAATGGAGCTTATGATCCTGTGGCTATAAGTAAATGTACCTGTGATTGAGAGAATGGTGATAGCTGACCTTGAGCCAAGCTATTTGATATAGAATACGAGGAGGACCCTACAAAAAACGGAATTATTTTTTGGAGAGCAGACCCCTTGTAGTACAGGCTTATCCCTGCTAAGTAAGTGTTCTAGGAACCTATTGGCACCAGTGTACCAGCTAGCATTGTTGTGAGACCTGTGTGGGGCCTGAATAAACTAGTACTGCATATAAGTCCCTTGCATGACCTTGGTTTCATGAAGCTGTCTGTAGGGCTGCCTACCTTCTTGTATATTCCTGAGGTCTGATCCAGATATTTTGAATGGGAAACTTGAAGAAATACCAGTTTGCTATTGTTTTATACTGAAGAAAAACTGCTGTATAGTGAAATCTCTAGAAGGGATTTTGATTTTTCTCAGTCTTCACGTGTCCTGATTTTTTTATGCCCAGCAAAGCAGAACTTCTGCTTCAAAATGGAATCTGTGCATTTAGGATTGGATCAGATCACCAAAGAATTATCTGGCACCAAATATCATTATAGCTGAAATGGAGAAATCCTGCTCTAGAACCAGTGTAACCAGCACAAGTAGAGTTATACTGTAAAGTAGGAAACAAGGCTTCACTCCCCTTTTTGTGTTCGGTTATAATCTTAGAGGGGCCCCCAAGGAATGTTGCTTGTATACCATGTCTAAGATAATTTTTTGGCAAACGTATTTCTGGTTTTTTACTTGTGACCCTCTCATCTCCATGGGGTCAGGTTGTGAACAGATGACAGATTTGAGGGACAAACACTGATTCTTTTTAAAATTACTCCTTCCTGCTGACCTCTGTGGCTTGGTTTGTCTTTGTTATTGGATGAAGTTTGCAGGGCCTTATCCTTCTTCTCTTAGAGTGAGTTATTTGGGGAAGTCTCCTTAGCCCCTAATGCAAATACACTGCTGGTAATGTTCTCACTCATAAGTGGACCCTGAACATTTAGCATAATACTATAAGAAAGGGTTTGACAGTAGTTGGATACTGCCGGGGAGGGGGCAGGGCATATAACATCAATAAGGGTACCTGATCTCAAACCAGGTGAAGTGGGGACCAAAGGGAGGCCCAAACTTTACCTGTATGATGACCACTTATCTACCTAATCCTGAATTGTACCCCACATCTTTACAATAAAAACAAACAAACAAACAAATAAATAAAAGAATCTTAGATTCTGCATAATGGGCTGGGAGATGTTAGGTCAGGCAGGAAATGAGTCTCTAATGAAGAATGTACTTTTTAAAAATAAGGATAAAAATTGATAAATTTATGTTTAAACAAATCAGAATGCAGAGTATGGAGAGCCAGAAATGTAGAGATTTCTAAAGCAATTTGGCTAGGGAAGAAATTAGCCTGCATGCTCTTCCTTTACTAAAAGGTGCCCCATCCCTTTTTTTTGTGACCTTTGCTATTTCTTCCAGGATACTTACAGTTTTTATAGCCCCCAAATTAGGCACACACTTTCCTTCTTCAACCTTTCAATATCTGAAAGTGATGAACACTTAGATTTTTTGCATGATAACATGCCAAGATGTATTCAATAGTAATGAGTATTTATAGTTTCATAATCTTAATATATTCCAGTTTTAGATTTTCTCCAAAATTGCTTATAAAATCTCATCTCACATCTTTATTTTAATAGATGACTTTTAAAAACAGTGCCCATTATTTTCTTTGAAATATTAAAAAGTGATGATTGGAGTACCTTTTATTGCCATTAGACTTTTAAGTGCCTTTTTCAACATTTCCAATACTATTTTAAAATATAACTTTTAAATAAAATTAATTTTTAAGAAAAAATTGCCTTTGTACATGTCTCACAGTATAGTAGTAAAGCTTAAATAAAATAAAGCAACTGGTTTAGTGCCTGGCCTGTAGTAGGCTCCCATAAATAGAAATTCCTTTCTGCTTATGTCTAGGAACATTTGAAAAATTTCTTGAAGAAAATATATATATATATATATATATATTATATATATATATATATATTTTTTTTTTTTTTTTTTTTTTTTTTTTTGAGTTGGAGTCTCACTCTGTCGCCCAGACTGGAGTGCAGTGGCCACTCCTGGCCACCTCAGCCTCGACCTGCTGGGCTCCAGCGATCCTTCCGCCTCAGCCTTCCGAGTAGCTAGAATTACAGGCGCGCACTATCACGCCTGGCTAATTTTTTTTTTTTTTTTTTTGTAGAGATAAGGTCTCGCCTGCCCAGGAGGGTCTCAAACCTGCGGGCTCAGGCAATCCACTCACCTCAGCCTCCCAAAGGCACGGGATTATAGGCTGAGACACAGTTTGTAGACATGGCAATGTTCATGTTTGTCAAGAGGTTATAAGACTTAAACCCAAGTTGTAGTTTCACCTTAAATAAAGCATCTTTGGTCTTAAAGTACATAATTTAATAGTTCTAATTTAATAATGTGCAATGAATTAGAGAACAAGTTATGCAAGTTTTTCAAACATTATTGTACTTTCATACTTTGTGTGAAAGAAAAAAAACATAGTCTAAATAACATCAAAAGCTAAAATACCAAAGTTCTCTTGAGATCTTTCTTTCTTGCGTAGCAAAGTGAGAGACTGTTCCTGAGGGAACAAACCATCTAGCTAGGGAGAAGTATATATAATCCCAGCACTTTGGAAAGCCGAAGTGAGAGAATTGCCTGAGCCCACAGGTTCAAGATGAGCCTGGGCAACTTGGTGAGACCTCATCTCTACAATAAATCAAAAAATTAGCTGGGCATGATGGTGAGTGCCTGTAGTTCCAGCTACTTGGGAAGGTTGAGGTGGGAGGATCACCTGAGCCCAGCAGGTTGCGGCTCTGGTGGCTGTGATGTGCCACTGCACTCCAGCCTGGGCAAAAGAGTGAGACTCTAACTCAACCCCCCCCTCCAAAACAAAAAAATGGGCCCTTGGATTAAGCAAGGAATCATTTGGAATTAAACTGTGTGTTGCTGGCTACAGATGGCAGACATTGATAAGCGAGGTACTCGCCTCCCCAGACTAGAAAGGTGGAAGGAGGAAGGAAGAGCATTCCTGGTGGGAACCATCCTGTGCAATGACACTAAGTGGGAACCATTCTGGTCTTTATCAGGCCACCGGCCTGACTGAGGGTAAGGTCTAAAATTAGAATTAAGCCTGGAAAATTACCATGAGCCCATGTGATGGAGCAATTGCAAGCCAGGCAGAGGTGTCTGGATCTGATGCAATGGGCAGTGTGGTGAGGGGAAGAAAGCCCTGCTTAGGAAAGATTCATCTTCCTGTCATGATTAGGATGTGCTGGACAGTGGGAAGAGACTGGAGTTGAGGAGGCCAGCCGGAGTTTATTGCAGTAATTTAGAGGCGAGGTGAAGTAAAGTGAACTGGACATTTCCAATGGAAGCATAAACAGCAAAGAGCTATTTAAGGAGATACGTGCGGATTAGTGTCAGACCTGGTTATAGGGAATGTAGGAGAAGGGTAGGGAAACGATAGTTCGCAAGACTTTAAGGCCATAGGCTAGGAAATCTGTGACATGGCTGACCGAAATGGCAGTCAGGAAGGGAACTGAACTGGTTTGAGAGTAGTGTAGTCAGTTCAGTTTGAACATATTGAGCCTAAAGCTACTTGAGAGACATCCATGTGGAGAAGTTAAACTTGCAACTGTCAGCATTGCTTCCTGAATCTCTGCCTCTCTTCTTCCCTAGATGTCTCTGGAATCCATCTTGTTCAACTCCCCCCATCCCATTGTTTGAGTTGAGACCCTCATCACCTCCTGCCTTCACTGTTGTAACAGTCCTAGGCCATTTTCCTTCCTCCAGTCTCATCCCCTCTATTCCATTCTCTTCCATGTCTCTGAACTTTTCTCTTATTTTTATTAAGCCTGTAATTTTGTTTTCCTGATTACTATCTCTCTGTTTGTCTAGGAATATTATACAGTGTTGCAATGGATTATGAATGGGACTTCCTTTGCTTTCCTCCAAAAAAGCAAGGAAATGATTAGGTTACTTTTTAATAGCTTATGTGTATTGAACAATCATTTCTTCTAATGTAATGACACTCTGAAACTGGCCCTCAGAATGACTTAATTTATAAGGACTGCACTGATTTCCATTTTCAACTCTTTCCCTAGGTGTGAGGACCTGCAGGATGAATGATGGTAACATACCTCTGTGAAACAGAGCCCGATGAAATGTGTGGCATGTGTACGGATTCAGCAAATACTGGTTGAGATGGACTGATAGGAACAGATAGTTGGGCATCACGTGTGAGCTACTACAGTGAAGATGGTGTGGTTTCTGAGAGAGGTATATATTAGGACAAAGAGTAGGGAACAAGCTTCTTAGGGTGATCATTTTCTCCTCAGTGATGCATGAGCCACATGTGCTGATTTTTCTGGACAGAAGCTACAAAGCAATGGGTCCTCAATGTGGGGCCTGAATAAACCAGTCCCAGTACTGCATCTAAGTCCCTTGCATGACCTTGGGTTCATGAGGTTGTCTGTAGGACTACCTACCTTCTTGTATATTCCTGAGGTCTGATCTAGATATTTTGAATGGGAAACTTGAAGAAATATCAGTTTTGCTATTGTTTTACACTGAAGAAAAACTGCCTTATGGTGAAATTCCTAGAAGGGATTTTGATTTTTCACAGTCTTCATGTGCCCTGATTTTTTAATGCCCAACCAAGCAGACCTTCTGCTTCAAAATGGAATCTGTGCATTTAGGATTGGGTCAGATCACACAAGCAGTTTATTGACTTTATGGATGAGATGATGTCCAAACCCTTCTATTGGAAAAGCCAACTCCTTCCATAAATATCAAGAATGATAATATGATTTAAAGCAAAGCCAACTGCACCTACTCCCAAAACTTTGCAGGCGTTTGTCAAAATAGGGCAGCTTTAACTTGATTTCTAAGAAGAAAAAAAGTAAGCTTAAACCTGCTTTTAAAGCTATCTGGGCCAGGCACAGTAGCTCACACCTGTAATCCTACCACTTTGGGAGGCTGAGGCAGAAGAATTACTTGAGGTCAGGAATTCAAGATCAGTCTAGGCAATATAGGGAGACCCCATCACTACAAAAAAATTAAACAATTAGTCAGGCATGATGGCATGCACCTGTAGTCAGCTACTTGGGCCCAGGAGTTTGAGGCTGCAGTGAGCTATGATCATGCCACTGCACTTCAGCCTGGGTGATGGAGACTCTGTATCTATTTAAAAAAAAAAAAAACTATCCAGGGAAAGTTGCAGAGACAGGAATGAGGATTTAAGAGTCAATTACTGCATTTGTGAAATACCAAATCAAATAATCAGATCAGCCCAATTGGAGTTTTGGTTTTATACTCTGAATAGAAAACCCGCAGCATCACTGTGCTACTCCAGAAGAGATTTTAGGTGTCATCAGGGACACAAGCCCTAATAGGTAGCTACATTATGAGAAGGTTGTCAAGGGTAACCCTGTTTATTTTGACCATGTCCCTTTGAAATTGTCCTGAAAAGCTTTTCATCTAGATGCTGGTTGTAGATGAATGATTATCCTAATTAATTTACAGTTGTTTTGCTTCTTCCCTCTTTCTTTGGAAGTGTTCGATCGTACTCCTCAGGTGAGTTTTTTTTTGCCAAAAGCCATCTTTCTGTAGTGGTGTGATTTCCACAGTTTTCTGAGAGTGGCTTCCCATTTGTTGAGTCCAGGGGGAAAATAATCGCCTCAGCAGTACATTCAGATGGGTAAGGGAAACTCTGGAAGAAGGTAGAGGCTCCAAGGCAAGGCTCCACTGGCTGGTCCCCCTGCCTCAAGGCTTGATCCTCCTTAGAATGGATCTTCCACACAGTTCCAGGGCTGCCATGGCCATAGGATAGCATCCAGACTCCTTGATGAGGTAGACATGGCCACCCAGGACTTGGCCTCTGCCTCTCTTTGGCCTGTCCTGTGCTTTGCCACCAGCAATTCCTTTTAGGCTTTTCTCTTCCCAGCATTTTAAAGCTATCTGGGCCAGGCACAGTAGTATCTGGGCCAGGCACTGTGCACCTTGACCTCACCACCAGAGGTCAAGGACTGTGCTTCTGTCCTGCCCTTCTGCACCCCCATCCTAGACCTGAGCCTGGGCACATCAGAGAGGTGCAGCAAATATTTGGTGCAGAATTTGATCCATTCCCGCTTGTCTGTTTTTGACTGCTCTGTTCACTTCTCTTCAGCATGACCAGGTCCCAGTAGCTTGCCAAACTCCAAATTATCTGTCCTTCTCAAGAAAGTAAGGCACAGAAAGAGCCTGTGAACATGACTCTTTTATGACTTAAACCTGTCACAGGTGTCTCTTATCAGTCCTCTGATAACACGCAGTAAACAGACCCTGATGGAACAGCCATCTGCTTTGTCATTCCCACTTCACCTCAACTTCTGACATCCTGATTGGCCTCCTGGGACCCGTAGTCTCTGGGTCTAAGTTCCTTTAGGGTATGCTACACTCTGACTGACTGGAGGACACAGGTATAGATTTGGCAGAGTGAATGCTCTCTTGTCCCTGCCTCTTTTCTCCATTTTCTCTCACCCACTCAGTGCCCTCCCTTGCTCTCAAGAAGGCATCTGAAATCTGCCGTTTGCACATTGTTGTGCCTGGGAGTGGGAAGCTGTGAGATCAATGGTGCCAGCTCACCTGCTCTTTTTTTCTTTGATCACTGTCTTTGATGTAGACATCACCTTTCTCATTTCATTCCCAATGAAAGTGGGGCTCAGTAATGCTCAGCAGATGGGAGGAGGATATCTTTGGAGGCTATATGGGTTTGGAGTCCTGGCTCCACCACTGGTTGGTTGGTTGCCTTGGAGCAAGTTATTTGGCCTCTTCAAGTCACCATGTCCTACTTTATAAAACAGGAGGAACAATACCCATTTGCAGAAGGTAGATGCTGCACGTGATAGAATGTTTGATGCTTGGTAGACAGAATGCAAGGTAGATGCTGTTATTTAGTCTCTCCTGAAAGGCCATATAGCCTGCAAGGGGCAGAGCTGGGATTGGAACCCAGACCTGCCTGACTGTAGCATACTCCTTCCCAGGACACAGTGAAGTTACTAGCGATGCTTGTTGGATGAACATGAATTGAAGTCATGAACTCATAGACGCTTAAGACCCCAAGAGGTTCTGTGTCAAAATGGAGTCAAATTTCGAGATATGGAAATGAAGGGGGAAAAGTGACTCAAATCCTGTCCCATCAAAAGGAAAAATATAACAAAGGAAGGCGTCTACTTTTGATACATAACAAAACCTCTTTGAAATCCTCTTACTCTCAGACTTTCTCTTTTTTTTTTGAGTTGGAGTCTCACTCTGTCGCCCAGACTGGAGTGCAGTGACCGTTCCTGGCCACCGCACCTCGACCTGCTGGGCTCCGGTGATCCTTCCGCCTCAGCCTTCCAAGTAGCCGGAATTACAGGCATGTGCTACCATGCCCGGCTGATTTTTTTGATTTATTGTAGAGATGAGGCCTCGCTGCCCAGGCGGGTCTCGAACCCGTGGGCTCAGGCAATCCACTCACCTCAGCCTCCCAAAGGTGCGGGATTACAGGCTGAGCCACCGAACCCGGCTACTCTCAGACTTTCTTACAAACCAAGCAGAGATTTTCTCCAAATCTTCTTTTCCTGATACCACTCTTCTGTTTCTCCATCCCTTCTCCATCTAAACCCTATTAAATACATCAGCAAAAATGTTTCTCTTTTCTTTCCACTGGTTAATTACCTAGATTCGTCAACCCAGAAGCAAGCTGTGAGATCATACTAGCCAATAAAAATACTGAGCCTTTAAAGGGTGGAGAGAGGTGGAGAGAGGTTGCAACTATGTACATATAATATAATGCAGTCTTTTATTTAATCTCTGTTACAGAAGAATATGAATTTAAGTTATCGTGTTCCCTGTCTTTCTTCAATCCAGAAGCAAACTGTGAGATCATTCTAACAAACAAGAATCCTCTGCCTTTAAAAGACTGGGAGAGGTGGATGCTGGGTGTGGTGGCTCATGCCTATGATCCCAGCACTTTGGAAGCTGGAGGCGAGAGAATTGCCTGAGCCCAAGAATTCGAGACCAGCCTGGGCAACTTGGTGACCTCGTCTCTACAGTAAATAAAAAAATTAGCTGAATGTGTTGGTGCATGCCTGTAGTTCTGGCTACTTGGAAGGCTGAGGTGGAAGGATTGCCTGAGTCCAGCTGGTCTAGGCTGTGGTAGCCCTGATGGTGTCACTGTACTCCAGCCTGTGTGTCAGAGTAAGATTCTGACTTAAAAGAGAGAGAGAGAGATTGGGACAGATGGAGAGTAGTCAGTTAAAGTTATCATATTCCTTCTCCTGGAGCTAATTTAGCCTTTAGTGTTAATCCTAATATAAAATATACTATTTCCTGATGTCAGTCAATTTGTGTTATTACATAAAAAAAACCTGAGATTGGGTAATTTGTAAAGAACAGAAATGTATTTCTCACAGTTCTGGAGGCTGGGAAGTCCAAGACCAAGGTGTCGGCCTGTTCAGTGTCTGGTGAGGGTGGCCCTGTCTAGGTATCCTCATGTGGCAGAAGAGAGAAAAGGGCAAAAAGGAGATGAACTCTGTGTCCTCATGTGGTGGAAGAGAACTGAAGGGCCCAAGTTAGTTCCCTCCAGCATTTTTACTAAGGCACGAATCTTTGAGACTCATTATCTAACCCCTTCCCTACCTCTTAAAACCACCACCATGGGGATTGACTTTCCACATGAATTCTGGAGGGGACACAAACATTCAACCCATAGCAGCTGAGTAAAGAATTCTAAATCTAGGTGAAAAGAAGACAAGTTTTAGAGGCTGATGACCCTTCCTATTGGCCCTGTAGACCTTCCAGCCTCAGAATCAAAGATTCAAGGCTCAGGCCTTCAACCCCTCACTGGAGTCCTTTCATCAAAGACCTCCTTTCCAGCAGTGATGCAGCCATCCATGGTGAGTGGGAAGGAAAGCCCCAATGTCTCTTGCCTGTACCTTCACCTGCCCCATGTAGCATTCCCCATCCCTGTCACCAGCTCTTCCTGTAAGTTGATATTTACCACCCTGAGATTGTTGAAGAACTGCTCTTACCAGGGGCCTCTGACAGTCCTGAGGAGAAACTGTCCCCCTTTCCTGCAACACAAACCCCCAAAGGGCCAGCGCAACCACTCAGGACTTAGGAGGATTCTGGAGAAAACTGACAGTATGGTCTTAAAGTCTGCACTCAGCCCCAAATCCTAGAAAGACACCAGCCTTCCTTAGGAGCCCCTGGGGACCACAGCAACCAGACCGAGAGTGTGGGATGTGTGGGTGGCGACCTGGGACAGGTCTCCATCAGGACAGATTTTACTGTTTATGTGAGCTGTTCCTTCCACTCCCTGGCACCTCCCCAGGAATCAGAACAGCAAGCAGGATTCATGTTTGCCCTTGCTTCCCTAGGAATTTCAGTTGTTTTGTACATCAAGGAAAAAACACATGAACACATAGAGGTCCATGTAGAAGCTTCCTCCTTTAGGGACAATACCTACTTGGGCAACCTGCTCAACAGTTCAAGACTCTTTGTACAAACGCTTCTTGAGTACCTAAGGTATGCCAGGCTATGAAAAAGACAAGTGCAGTCTTGTCTTTGTGGCCATCCCAGACTAGAGGAGCAGGCAGGCAGTGAAATCCCAACAGTGCTGAATGCTCCAAAGAGAAGTTGCACTGTGGTGGGAGGGGAACAGGAGGCCAACCTAGTGTGGGGAGGAGTCTGAGAAGCCCCTCCCCCAGAAGTCACATATAAGTGGGCATGGAGAATTAGCCAGGCCAAGAGGACAGCCTTCCAAGTAGAAGGGACAGTGCTGTAAAGGCTGTGACGTGCTTTTGATGTCCTGTAAGGCTGGAGCATAGAGGACACAGGGAAGAGTATAAACCCAAGAGGCCAGAAGAGGCAGGAGAGCATTGCAGTACATGTAGGGATTGAAGTCCTTATCCTAAGGACACTGAGAAGTTGATGGGGGAGGGAGGCGGGGTCAGATTTGTGGTTCTAAAAGGTTGAACTGACTGCCCAGTGGACAGTGGTGCCTGCAGGACGCCATTCCTTCTTAGTTTGGCAGCCCCGCTCTGATGGGATCATCAGATGTCTGCAGCATGGTGGGCTTCCCTGGAGTTATTTTCTACTTCCCAGCAGGTCGTCATGATCCTGCCTAGAGCAGAGACTGACCAAGACCAGTTACTACACTCCAAACACAGGAGCTGTTGAGTGCAGAAAAAGCCTGGCAGTGGCCTTCTAGTGTTAGGGAATCCACGTCTAATCTTCAATGGGTGACCCAGAGGACGGGGCACCTGACAATTTCATGGGCCCAAGGAGGAGAAAATGCACTGAGGTAGTTTAATTAAATACACTTGTCTTCTCACTGGCAGCTCTTTGGTGTGACCTACTTAATTCTGAAGGCAAGTTGTTTGCATTCTGAAGATCTGCTTCACCCCCAGGAATAAGACATTTGAACTGAAGGTAGACATTACCTTTAAAGTAGCCAACAAAAGCCTTCATTTATTTTGATGACACCATACAGCCACTAGATTTTGCTTATCCCTGAAAAGAGGAAATATGATTCATTGTAGATTTTTTTAATGATAGAAATAAACACAGATGAGCATGAAAGCAAAGGATTTAGCATCTGGCAGACTTGAGGTGGAAGCCTAGCCCTGGCACCAGCTGCAGGTCCTCAGGCTAGTTACTTAACCTGCCTGACCTTCAGTATCCTCCTCTAAAAAGGGGGGGTGGGCGAGAGGGAGTGATGATAACACCTACCTACAACGAGGTTGGAACCAAATTTCAGCCCCATGCTCTTAGCTCCAAATTGTTTGAGTCTTTCTGTCTTTGTATCCTTAACTCTGAACATGGGTCTGGCATGAGCCCACAGGCATGAGCTTTATTTCATTTTTTTAACTTTCATGTAGGCTGGGCACAGTGGCTCATATCTGTAATCCCAGCACTTTGGAAGGCCAAGGTGGGAGGATTGCTTGAGCCCAGGAGTTCAAGACCATCCTAGGCAGCATAGCGAGACCTCATCTCCTCAAAAAATTAGCTGGGTGTGGTGGCACATGCCTGCAGTTCCAGCTACTCAGAAGGCTGAAGTGGAAGGATCACCTGAGCCCAGGAGATCAAGGCTATGGGGAGCCATGATTGTGCCACTGCACTCTTGCCTAGGTGACAGAGTGAGATCCCAACTCAAAAACAAAAACCTTTATGCCATCAGTGTCCAGTCTTTCCTTTTAAACTCTGCTCAAGAATCACCTGCTCAGTTGAAGACTAACCATAACTGGCTTCAGTCACATAAGTGACCCACAGTTTTTTATGAACAACTATAACTTGTTCCATCCACATATACTGTTAGGATGCCTCAAGGAACATGACCAGTGCCCTAAAGAGGGCTGGATATCTCTTCCCTTTATTTAAAAAGGGTTGGATTTTTTTTTTTGTACAATATGCTAACACAGCAATGTATTAATTCTGGTGTGTTCTTATGTATCATTTGATTTCTACTTTTGATAGCATATTTGATGATTAAATGTGATATAATAACTAAAAAATAAATAGCTAAATATTCCAGATGGATCCACAGCTATTATATGAGTGAGAAAAGACAAAATGTGACATAGCTTTATTTCTTAAAAATTATTTTTATTTCACAAGTAATATATGAAAAAAGATAGAGAAGTTGTAGAGAAGGCCCTTTTGACTGTCCCCTGATCTTGGTCCCTTGCCTTTTCCTCAGAGACAAACATTGTCAGTTTGTAGGGCCTGCCTCCAGTTTATTTTTCTGTATATACATGTATTCATGTAGTAAAACAAACAAACATAATAATATAGTATGTAACATAAAACATAATAATATAGTATGTAACATTGTTTTTTCAACATAAAAGCTGTCATTTGTACATATTTTCATTCTACTTGTTTTTCCATTCACCCTTATATATTGGATTTCTATCTATAGAAATCTACTTTATTCCTTTAGATGGAATGGAATTCCATAGTCTAAATAAACCACGAATTTTTTAGTAATTAATTATCCAACTGATGGATGGCTACGTTGGCTACATTTTTCACTGTTACAGTGGTATAAAAAACAACCTCAACAAGCCTCTGTGTGAAGCAGTGAGAGATTTTCTAAAGCAGATATTGAGGATGGAACTGCTGAGTCATAATGGTGTGCACATTTTAAACTTGAATAGACTCTGCCAATTGCCCTCTGAAGTAGATAGTTTTATTTGCACTCCCACCAACAGTATACAAGAGAACACATTAGCCTACACCCTTTCAACATTTAATATAATCAGGCTTTTTAACTTTTGCCATGTTAATGAGTAAGAAACAATATGCTATTATTTAAATTTTGCATGGCTCTATTTTTCAATCATTCTTAAATAAGCCATAAGTTCCCAATTAAATTACAGAAGCATAAAGGGTTCAGGCAGATAAGAGTTTTATATCCCCTACCAATAGCACAGTGCCAGAAACAAGACAGGCACCAAGAGGATGCTAGATAATTAACTGATTTTCATATTTCAAAAATTTTAAACAATTTAATTGTTTGAATTCTCCTAATTTTGATTGACCCAGATATATTTCTTAAATCTAATAAAGATGTATGGTCTGATTTCTAATGTCTATCTCAGATAATAACTTAGTGCCAACTACAGCAATATGGAAAGAGCTTGATGAAGAGGCTGGTAATACTAAGCTTAGAAAATGTCAAAGAGTTAAAAAAAAATCAGGAAAACAGGTACCACATCAAAGGTGATTGAACCAAGGAATAAAAGAAAACAGGAGTGTCTTACTCTGGTTGCTATAACAAAATACCTTAGACTTGGTAATTTATAAGCAACAGAAGGTTACTGCTTACAGTACTGGAGGCTGGGAAGTCCACGATCAAGGCACCAGATTCGGTGTCTGATAAGAACTTGCTCTCTGCTTTAGAGATGGCACCTTTTGCTGTGTCTTCACATAGTGGAATGGCCAATGAGCTCCCTTCAGCCTCTTTTGTAAGGGCACTGATCTTGTTCATGAGGGTAGAGCCTTCAAGACGTAATCATCCCTAAAATGCTCCACCTCTTGATAATGCACTGGGGTTAGATTTATACACATAAGTTTTGGGGAGACACCAACATTCAGACCACAGCAAGGAGGAAAGTTTCATTACAGGACTCTTTCTCTAAAGAAAAATTTTTATGACTAAGGAACAGAGTCTGAAGAGTAGGCCATCAAACCTAGCATGGTGATGGGCACCTCTGGAGCAGTTTAAGGGAATCCTCTCCAGGATATTTAAAAATCTCTGACTGATTAGATCTGCTAATATGTGGGAAGAGGCTGGGACACAAGCAGGACATCTTATCTGAACATGTAAGGAAGTGGCATAAAAATAAAAAATCAAAGGAAGCTTCCCTATCCAAGCAGAGATGAGGCCAGGATGGACAGGGCTTTGGCCAAAGAAAGTCACCAGCTCTTCTTGAGCAAACCAGCCACCAGGGGGCAGTAGGATCTTGATGGCCACTCCCTCTCACATCCAGCTCCTCAGACTTTCTTCCCAGGCATCTGTTGGTCACCCTAGGAAAACCTTCATTGTAAGGGGGCTGCTTACTGGGGTGCCTGGGATTGTACAGGTAATTTCCCGGAGATGCCATCTGAGCCTGAGTAAGAAGATGGGATCCATTCTGGGTCATGTGGAAGAGGAAGGGGGAGTTATATATGTATACCTTCTAAATGTTCTCCACTTTGCCATGTCTTCCCTCTTTCAAGAAGAATTGTGATAAATGCCCATATTCAAATTCTCCTCTTTTCTCCCTTCAATGAGAATCAGATTGCTTCTGTCCATCCCTTGTATCCTGTCTGATGGAGAATTGAGGGCAGAGACAGGGCAAGGCAGCAGAAAAGGAAGACCACTGGGGAGAGGATTTAGCTGAGAGACCATGACCCTACTACTGAATTAGAAGCCATGCGTGTAACCCCAGCACACAGCATAATGCTGGCACATAGTAGGTACCAAATAAACATTTTTCAAATGACTGGCTCATTGAAAGATAAATGATAAAAGAACGAATTAATCATCTATGATGGGGAAGAAGCAGATGAAGGAGGAATGAAGCAGAATAGAAATGTTGAAAAAGAAGGGTGGAAAAATGGAGCAGGATTATTGTGTAATCTTATTTCTTAAAAATTACGTATGTCTATGTATTGAATAAAGTTTAGGGACACAGTAGGCAAAATGACCATCCCTGGTTGGTAGGATTATGGGTAATTTTTATTTTCTTGTTTTTTCTTGCCAGTACGACCCAGTTTTCTAGATGAAATATCTATTTCTTATGTGATAAAAATATAAACATTATTTTATAAAAGGAAATGCCAGTTGATATGGGCAGAATTGTGGCCTTCTAAAGTTCATGGATCAAAGTCCTAACTCCTAGTACCTCAGAATGTGACTGTATTTGAAGATAGGGTCTTTGAAGAGGTAACCGAGGTTAAAATGAGTCATTTGGTGGACACTAATCCAGTATGACTGATGTTCTTACAAGAAGAGGTAATTAGAACATGGACACACCCAAAGGGAAGACCATGTGAAGACAGAGGGAGAAGACATGCATCTACAAGGCAAGGAGAGAGGCTTCAGAAGAAATCAACTTTGTTGACAGCTTGAACTTGGACTTCCAGCCTTTAGGACTGTGAGGAAATAAACTTCTCTTGTTTGAAGCGAATCCATCTGTGGTACTTCGTTATGGCAGTCCTAGCAAACTAATGCAGAAGGTACACATTTTAAAAGTTTAAGAGAATTATTCAGTGAGAGACAAAGAGGAAAGAGAAAAGCATCAGAGAAGTATTTTGAGCAGTTTGGAAGGAACGCTCAGGAAAAGTACAAGGTATTGTTACAGTCCTAGCAATATTACCTTAGAAATAGTAAGATACAAAGCACATTTGTTGGGCGGCAGAGTTGGGACAGCTGGCAGGTAATTAACTACCCTGAAGAATCTGCTCTGCGGTGCTCTTGGAGCGGAGGTGAAGCATCAACGAAGGGAGGTACCACTGAGAGGATCAAAGGGAGAGAGGGCAGTGAGTAAGCTGCAGAGAAAACTGACAGATCCCAAGGGTAGCAGCAGGGAGAAGAAAAGTGGGATTTGGACTTTTCCCGTTGGCTGCCTCCCTTCATTAGCTTGTTTGTTGTCTCCTGGGCTTCTCTCTGGGGACAGAATAGTTCAGGCCCATTTCACCAAAGACAAACAGGACTATCCTTGCTTCTGTTTGCCGCCCTCTCTGTTCCAGCTGTAATTCTCAGTGGGTGTCTTCCTATGGAGAAGCCATTTCCATTACCAAACCCCATGGCCAAGGGCAGATGTG
The DNA here is from genome assembly GCA_027257055.1 of Cephalopachus bancanus. NCBI lineage: Eukaryota > Metazoa > Chordata > Mammalia > Primates > Tarsiidae > Cephalopachus > Cephalopachus bancanus. The sequence continues at coordinate 670,932 of JAPVLO010000146.1, forward strand.
ACAGGCTGGCAGTTCATCTCAGGGAACAGTAGTCCTTTAGTGCCCCCTAGTCAAGACCCATATCCTTTGGGGGCTGTTGCTAGTGCCGTTTTTGATCTTAAGGACTATATAATCTCTCTCCCAGCTATTGCTGTTCAAGTCCAAATTTGCTTCCTTTTTATCTTTAGTCAATAAACATTTCCAAATATGTTGCTCACCATTTAAAAAATAACACCTTTGTTGAGCTATAGCTCACATACTACACAATTGACTCATTTAAAACATACAAATAAATGATTTTTAAAAAATGCTCAGTGTTGTGCAAACATCCCCACAATCAATTTTAGAACATTTTTACTGCATCAAAAAACCCTGGTACCCATCGCTCTCATTTCCTCCCATAACCCCAGCCCTAGTCAACCACTAACCTACTTTTCTATCTATATAATTGCCTATTTTTGAATACCTCATATCAATGGAATCATACAATATGTGGCTTTGGCTTCTTTCTCTTATCATAGTGTTTTCCCAGTTCATCAATATCGTAGTATGTGTCAATACTTCATTTTTTTGTATGGCCAAATAATATTCTATTGTATGTGCATGGCATATTTTATTTAAACATACATCAACTGATGGATATTTGGGTTATTTCTTCCTTTTTGGATTTTATAAATAATGATTCTAAGAATATTCATGCTTAAATTTTTGTGTGGATATGAAGTTTCATTTCTCTTGGGTATTATACCTTGAAGTGGAATTTCTGGGTCATGTTAATTCTTTGTCTAACCTTTTGAGGAACTGTCAAACTGAAAGCAGCTGCACAATTTTGCATTCCAGTATGTAAGGGTTTCAAAGTTTCCACATCTTTGCTAACACTTATTTGCTCTTTGTTTTTTTTTTAATCATAGCCATCCTAGAGGGTCTGAAGTGGTATCTCCTTGTGGTTTTTGATATTGTGTCCCTGATAGCTAATGATAGTGATGCTGAGTATCTTTTCATGTGTTTACTGTCCATTTGTATATCTTCTTTTTAAAATTTGCATATCTTATTTGGAGAAATGACTATTCAGAACCTTTGCCCATGTTTTAATTGGGTTATTTATCTTTTTTTATTACTGAGCTGTAAGTGTTCTTTGAGACTAGGAGTTCCTTATCAGATACATAATTTGCAAAAATGTTCTCCCATTCCATGAATTATCTTTTCATTTTTTCCATGATATCCTTTGAAACCCAAAAGTTTTCCACATTGGTGATATCCATTTTGTTTTGTTTTTTGTTTTGAGTTGGGAGTCTTACTCTGTCATACAGCCTGGAGTACAGTGGCATGGTCACAGCTCGCTGCAGCCTCAAACTCCTGGGCTCGGGTGATCCTTCTGCCTCAGCGTCCTGAATAGCTGGGACTATAGGCATGTGCCACCATGACCAGCTAATTTTTTAATTTTTAATTTTGCAGAGACTGAGTCTCATTATATTGCCCAGGCTGGTCTTAAGTTCCTGGGCTTAAGTGATCCTCTTGCCTTGGCCTCCCAAAGTATTGGAATTACAGGTGTGAGCTGCTGTGCCCAGCCAATGATGTTCATTTTATCTACTTTTTGTTGCTTGTGATTTTTGGAGTCATTTCTAAGAAACCATTCCTAATTCAAGATCATGAAGATTTACATCTATGTTTTATTTTAAGTGTTTTATGGTTTTAGCTCTTATATTTTTAGGTCTTTTATCCTTTTGACTTAATTTTTTTATATGGCATGAGGTAGGGGGTCCACTTCATTCTACCTAATGATCCCAGAACATTTGTTGAAAAACTATTCTTTCCCCATTGAATTGTCTTGACACTCTTGTCCAAAATCAATTGACTATAAATATGAGGGTTATGCAACATTTTATAGGAATGTTTTTATAATAGCCATGCAAAAGATCACATATTATGCATAGTACATGGTCAACAACTACTCGTCAGATTGAAGAATGACACACACACCTTTCCATTCTAGTTCATTTTGGAAGATGAGACACAGTCTTAGTAAGTGGCTGGGTAATCACAGTTTATTTGATTTACACCTTAGCTTTCACAAAATTATTATCAGCCATATGTTCAAGACCTGAGAGCCTAAACAGTGTTTGATGAGCCAAAGTTTCATCTGATGCGCTTAGAAGATTCTCCCTAAATAGATTGCTAGAGTCTTATACTTTGGTTTTCTGTCTTTGAGGGGAATGACCTGCATATTATTTTTTATTATTTTGGACTGACTTTCTGAATTCACCTTCACCAAGGAAAGCCAGGTGCTCAAGCTAAGGAGAAACTGTCCCTCGACCTGCTCTCCACATGGCTTCCAGCTATCGTTTTAAATTTCTGTACTCTGCTCTCCTGCTCGGCTCCATTTCCAAAATAGCAAGGAGCTCTGTCAAAAGTTACTGAGGTTGCAGTTTATCAGCATGCTGTGAAAGCAGCTGTTTCCCATCTTTTGGAAGACTCAGTGATTTGGCTTGTCTCCTGGATGAAGTGAAAATTGTGTGAAGAGTGTCAAAAAAGACATACTCTAGGGACACACAAATACCTCTTAATTTTTCTGATGCAGAATTCACTGTGGAAAAAATATAAACAAGCATTTTGCATGCAACCCTCAATGCTATCATGAGTGTCAGGCAGGCATAAGGATGGATAGCAAGATAGATAGCAAGATAGATAGATAGATAGATAGGTAGATAGATCATAGATGGATGGATGGCTAGACAGATGATAGATGAATGGATAATGGATAGATAGATGATGAATGGATGGATGGATGGATGGATGGATGGATGATGGATGGATGGATAGATAGATGGATAGACAGATTGATCTGTATATACCTATATCAATAATATAGATGAACCTCTGCAGTCTTCCTAATGAGGTGGAGGGAACCTGTTAAAATGCATATTCCTGGGTCCCTGCTGAATCAGAAGTTCTAGAGGAATGGATGTAGAGGTCTGCATTTTAACAGACACCCCAGATGAATGTTGTGCACACTAATATTTGAGAATTGCCTCCTTGGGAATTTTTCCTAGAAGGAAATACTTGCTAACATCACAGACTTTTGAAACACAGAACCTGGGTTAAATGCCAATTTATTCTGTAAAATAGGGGTAATTCTCACACCTCCTTGGCTTGAAGGGGATGATATGGGATAGATATGCAGACAGAGCCCAAGGTCTAGTACAATGCAGTTTTTGCAACATTGTCTCTGGTCTGGGAGACTTGACAGTATGATTGTCAGATAAATTTCAGGACACCCAGTTAAACATGAATCTCAGAAAAACATTGTTTTTTTAGTATAAGTGTGGCAGCAGCGCTGAGGGCAGTTTCTAGGATCAAGGTGTTGGTGGCAAGATTTGGAAAGTTGTCCCGTGATAGCCTCCATGCCTCAACATCCAGGATACCCAGAAATTATGTGATCTCCTGATTCACTTTAATAAATCCTTTTTTTAGTTGAATCACCTGCCAATTTCTGTTGCTTACAGCTAAGAACCCTGACTGATACAGCATCTGTAACTCTCCACCCAACAACTTGCCATCTGTCTTCTGTTCCCACTGCTTCCCTGAGCTCTTCCTGAAGTCATTAGGGAGGCATAACTGCATGACCTCTCAGGCTTTTCTTGGTTCTGTATCCTCTTCTGGTGGAGGAGTGTGTAGAGGACACCCATAACCACCTGCAGGGAGGGAGCTAGTAGAATCAAGATCTGACCTCAGTGTGCCACTACAGGCCCTTCCCCTCCATAGCAAGTGCCCCCCATTGGCCAAACCCAACTAGAAGCCAGTGGACAAGGATGCCTGTTGACAGATACATTTGGGTCAGTCTCTAGGACACAGAGCATGGAGAGAAGGGGAGAGTGAGTCTAGAGAGACTAAAGAAATATATCCAGCAAGCAGGGTATATATACTGTCTTGGGTTTGGTCCCCTAGAAACAGAGCCAGTGATGGGAATTTTGCACAGATAACTCTTTGGAGCACTCCTGGGAAGAGACCCATGTAAAGGAGGGAAGGAGAGAAGCAGGGTGGGGCAGGAGAAGGAGTTGGATAAAGATGTGGTTTCGGGATTAGTTTAGTCTCAGCTTGATTCCATGGGTTGCTTTGGAGGAAAGGGGCAGAAATTGCTTAGAGGCAAAGAACTAGGTTATTGTACCCACTGCCCCCCATCAACAGATATTATTAGTTGGTCTTGGTCATGGACTGCTGCTGATATAACTGGCCAGGTCTCCAGATGGGGGCAGCTCTTTACAGCCAAGCTCTTTGGGGAATGAGGGAAAGGAGTAAGCCATTAGCCACCATCAACCACTGCAGCTGGGGGGTGATGCAGAGTCAGTTTAGGATAGGGTTAGGGTTAGGGTTAGGGTTAGGCTTCGGGTTAGGGTTAAGGGTTAGGGTTAGGGTCAGGGTTAGTGTCAGGGTTAGGGTTGATCTGGGTGGGCATCAATAGCAGCTGCTGGAAGGACATGCCCCTTTTTAACAGGTGTAGAGGATTATAAAATTTTCTTCCCTTAATTCCTAGGTAGGCTAAACCCTGAACAAAAGATAGATTAATAATAGATAGACAAATAGAAACGTATTATCTTGTATATTTTACATATTTCAGGTATATATCTGGGAATGAGTACATACCAAAGTGGTGGCTTAGAATTCCAGTTTATACAGCATCTTCAACTAATAACAGTCCATTTTTAGAGAAGTGAGAAGACAAATGAAAAGGAATTTGTGTCTTTGGGTATGTGGCAGATAACGGGAAGGCAGATGTTTAGTTGATAAAGGCTAGTTAGTATAGCTTGTTAATTTGGATCCCTCTGGTGTTCTCTCAGCCTGATAAGGTCTGAAGTTTTCTTTAGGAGATCAACATTTGTCTTTTCTGGTAGAGGGGGAGGAGCCTTCCCTTCTCTTCTTTAGTCTTCAATGAAGAGTAAATTTATGTCCTGTTTTTAGGCAGATGAGATTAGGGTGGAGAACTTGTTTGTATTTGCTTCAGCTCAAAATAATCCTTCTGTCAAAGTGTCATATTTTAGGATGGCATATTCTGGTCTCCTACACCTGCATATTTCTGGATGATGAGGTAAAAATTATTTTTCCTTTGTGATTTTTTGTACTTTAAAAGTGTTCTAAGATTGAATCTATTTTAAGGTGCTAGAAAATACGAAGTAAATTAAATCCTTCACCAAAAACACCTGGTTTGTTGCAGGCAGAAGTAGTAGTAAATGGCCCCATATTCCTGACCCCCATGATGACCTCTTGACCACACTGAGAGATGACCTCTGCTCACTGGCAATGCCAGTCCCCAGGCTGTCCCTGCTTGTCATCAGAGCTTCTTTGCTTCTTTATGAAACTCACTGGGCCAGTGGTTTAGTGCTCAGCTGATTATGTGACTCCTAAATCAAGAATGTAACCAATGTGGCTTGTGGAAGGGACTTGAGGCAGAGACAAAGCAGCTGGGTTGGGCCATCAATAACCAGCGCAGTGTGTGTGCCAGAGACAGATGGAACCTTTAGATCTGAGGCCTTGTGTAATCCTTACACTAGCCCCATGAAGGTGGAATCATTATTCCCATTTAATAGATGAGGCAGTCCTTGGATTGAGGGGTTAACCAGAACTTCTAATTTTTGTCCAACCACCAGTGAAAAGTGAAAGCTCTGAATCAAATGGCTTTAGAGCTTTAGGAACCTTGAGGCTTAGCAAGGATGTCTGTCTAGGAAAAGAAGAGGGGCTGACATGTGCGCCTTGGTCACCACAGCTCTGCCTTGGTCTGTTTAAAATGTTGGCTGGGCTGGCTTCATGGGTGTTGTATTAATCCGTTTTGTGTTGCTGGGTAATTTATTAAGAAAGGAAGTTTATGCAGGCTCATGGTTCTGCAGACTGTACAAGAAGCATAGTGCCAGCATCTGCTTCTGGCGAGGCCACGGGAAGCTTACAATCATGGTGGAAGGGGAAGGGAAGCTGGTGTGTCACATGGTGAGAGTGGAAGCAGGAGAGAGCTAAGGAAGGTGCCAGGCTTTTAAAAAGTAGCTCCTTCGTGACCCGCCTGGGCAGCGAGACCTCATCTCTACAATAAATCAAAAAATCAGCCGGGCGTGGGAACGCACGCCTGTAGTTCCAGCTACTTGGAAGGCTGAGGCGGAAGGATCGCCAGAGCCCAGCAGGTCGAGGCTGTAGTGGCCGGGAGTGGCCCCTGCACTCCAGTCTGGGCGACAGAGTGAGACTCCAACTCAAAAAATAAATAAATAAATAAATAAATAAATAATAAATAAAAAGTAGCTCTTGTAACCAATAGAACAAGAACTCACTCATTACCAAGAGAAACAGCACCAAGCCATTGTTGAGGGAGGGTTCCGCCCCCATGACCCAAGCACCTCCCACCAGACCCCTCTTCCAACACTGGGGATCACATTTCAACATGAGACCTGGAGGGGGCAAATGTTCACACTGTATCAGGTGTGCAGACAGTGCAGCCACACAGGGCCTGCTGGACTCAGGAGGGGAGGGGCCCTGTGCATAGGACATAGTGCTCTGCAGGCACCATCTTGAAATTTTTCATAATTTTATTTTTGAATGTGTGTTTTGTAAGGGAAATAAATGGGCAATGGAGCACATGCCAGGTCCTGGAGCTCTGACTCCTGCTCGGCCCCCCTTGCTGTCGCCTTTCTGCCTCCCTGGCATGTGTTCTCTGCTTCTCACTCTTGACCTGATGCCTTGGGCCTCGCCCCGCCCTGCTGCCCTGCTGCCCTCCTCCAATGGGGGGAGGGAGAAGGGAGCTGTGTTTCTATGTGCTCCAACCCCTCACAGGGACATGGTTGTGGCGTAGGGAGGATAGGTCAGGGGTGCAAGTGTCTCAGGCTGGGACAAAGGGGTGAGCATCCCCATCTCGGCTGACAGCACCATGGTGCATTCAGTGGATGGCTCAGGAGGGTCCTCCCACCCACCTCCAACCCTGGTACTGAGTCACGACATCCAGGGAAAATGGCAACGTCTAATGGCACACTGTGGTAAATAGGGAAGGTAGCACTGGGTAGCCTTGAGTTCCACTCAGAAGGCACGAGGGCTGAAAGCAGAGGCCTCTTGCCCCTTCCATCCCATTGGCTCCACCTTTCCCACAGGGCAAGTTATCCAGCAGACGAGGGAACATGCTTACCAGCGCTTAACCCTCTTTTAGAACTGGTTTGTTGTGTTTTTTTTCACATCTTCCAGTCCATCACAGACAAATATATGGTCTAATTGTTTGCAACTAATACACATAGATTATTCCACCTGTGACTCACCACATAAGTTTAATAGCACCAAACTAGTCTATATCCCGATCTATCTCCTGTGGATGTTCTGGCAATGTCAAGTTGCTATAGAAATTTCTAAGTGCTTGAACTCAGTTTTTGTACATATCCCACAGCAGGTCAGCCACAACCACACCAAGCAGTCTTATTCTAGAATCTTCTGTGGATACCAGGACCCTAGAATCTAGTCTAAATCACACCAAGTCCAAAGCCTGCGTCCAAGGCCTTCATGGGCCTCTTCTTCCGACCCATTCTCCATATGTGCACTCCCCTAGGCCCAAACTCTTTGCAGGGGGGAGAAGGGACAGAAATTAAGCATGCACTGTGGGGTCCATATACATGTGATTCAGATCCCTTTTGGTGCAGGATGGAGAGGGCAGGGGATGAGGAGAAGGGAGAGGGACAGGCTACAGCTGGCGGAGGAAGGGGGCCACAAAGATTTGGGGAAGCCCAGCTGAAGGAATCCATTTCTCTGTGCACCTGGAATCCATCCACAGCACTCCAATGTGCCAAGGCCTTCCAATGAGGAAGCTCTAGGCTGGGCATTTTCCATTTCGACTTGCAATGTTTTGAATTCTGATTTAGATCCCATGGTCACAGTTGAGAGCCCGTTAGCATTTGGTAGCATGGGTGAGTGACACAAGGATAAGTGTCCTGTGGATCAGTGCCTCCTTCTTGTGTAGGACCGCAGCCTCCTCAGCTCTGCTTGTCAACTCCCTCCTGCCCTTACAACACCAGATACCCTGTGCTTCTGATGCCTGCGTCCTGGCAAATAATGTCTCAACACCAGGGAAAGGAATGTGTTTGTTTTCCTTATGTTTGATTAAAAGCAAGCCCAGGCAAACACCCCAAAGGAAAGAGAAACAAATGACTTGACAATTTTTTAAAAACCTACACAATTAGCCAAGAGACATATAAATAATATAATTATCTCTAGTGAACCAAGAAGCATTAGTCCAAACAATGAGATGCTTTATTTTCTCTCTGAAATTGGCAAAGATGAAAAACAAAAAGGAAAATATTCATTGTTTATGAGTGCTTGGGGGAATACTGCTATTGCATATACGATGGGCAGAAGAGCAATAGAGAAAAATATTTGTAGAGATATTTAATAAATTTGGGAATATGTACATATCTTTTGAAATTTTGGGGACATTGTTTGGTAGACTTCCTACATTGGTTGCTGATGAAAAGTTGGTGTCAGTCTCATTCTTGATTTTTTTTTTTTCTCTTCTGAAGCTGTTATTATCACTGATGTTCTGAATTTTCACAAAGATCTGTCTAAGCTGGGCTTCTCTTTTTATTTATTTTGCCAAGTGCTTGGTAGGCTGTTTCATGTTAAGGTTTCCCATTTTTCTCAGTTCTGATAAATCCTTATCTATTATTTCTGTGAACATTGCTTTCCCGAGTTTTCTTTTTCTAAAATTCTTACTAAATCAAGGTCTAATTTCTGGATTTCTGTCTTGTGTTTCCTAATACTTTGTGCTATCTTTCAAGAGATTCCTTGGCTTGCCCTTTTGGCTCACTAAATTACTCTTTGGCTGATATTCAGCTTCTCTATCAAGGCTTTTTTCTTTCATTTCAACATTTAAGATTATTATTTCATGTACCTCTGATTGAACCTTTTTGGGTCACTCTTGTCCTTATTGTGTGGTTATATTATCTTCATTTTTCTGAGCACATCTATTATGCTTACTTGAAATTCTTTTCTTCAAACATATGAACTCCATTTCTTTTGAGGTCTCAATTGTAGAGCTAGTTATCTCTCTTTTATGGTGTTGGCCTTCCTCAAATGTTTGCTCATTCTTATTTTTGTAACTGAAATTTCCTGCTAGAATGTCATCTGCATTTATTCAAGAGGCCCATTTAGCGAGCAGGGATGGAAACCTAACTCTTGGCACTGTTTTCAGAAAACCAGCCTTCTTGGTCTTGGGTTTTTCTTCCTCTCAGGTGTCTCCAGCCTACGAAAGAACTGTCTGTGTCTCTGAGTCAAGTCTCTCACAGACTCCTCTGCCATTGCCGTCTGGCTTCAGCTAGTGGAGGAGAAGAATGGCCGGGTTACCTGGCTGCTCCTGGCCTCACTGTGGCAAAGCCTCTGTCCGCTTCTGTCATTCCATCCAGGGTTCCCCTTTGTGCTTCCTGGGTCACCTTTTCTCTTTCCAATAAGATACTTTTCATCCTTTGTGAATTCTCCAGTGTAGTCCTCCTCTTGCTTTTCAGTGAGGCTGTGTATCTAAACTTCTTCCAATCACTTCTTGGTACTTGTTATGCGAGGCCCACGTGCTCAGCCCAACACTTTGAGAGGGAACTATGCAAAAATCTCTGTATAACCTTCGAGCCAGTGATCCCATTTCTAGAAATTTATCCCAAGGAAGGAATTAAAAGTAAAACTTTAAGCACAAGGAGTTTCACTGCAGTAACATTTATTATGAAAAAGTGGAGCTTGGATCGCCTGAGCCCAGAAGATCGAGGCTACGGTGAGCTGTGAGCGTGCCACTGCACTCCAGCCTGAGTGACAGAATGAGACTCAACTCAAAAATAAATAAATAAATGAAAGAAAAAGCGGAAACAAATATTCAGTCAGAGGGGATTTGTTAAATAAATGGTGACACAACTGTACAACAGCAGACATGTGAAAAATAATATGGCAGAATATTTATTTTATTTCATTATAGAGATGTAGGGTGCAGAGGATTTACTGCATAAGTAGGCTGCATGCAGGTGAAGTTTGGGCTTTTAATTGGCTCTCACTCCCCCTGGTAGTGAACCAGGTACCCTTTGTGTTGTAATGTGCTTCCCACTCTCCTTTCTCCCTCCCTCCCCTAGCGGTGGCCAGCGACTGCCAATCCCTACCTTGTGTTAATATGACTAATGTTCAGGGCCCACTTATGAGTGAGGACATGTAGTATTCAGCTCTTTGTCTCTGTGATAGATCACTTAGTATGGTGGTCTCCAACGCCATCCAATTTGCTGCAAAGGTCATGATTTTGTTCTTCTTTATGGTTGTATAATACACCATTATGTATATGTACCACATTTTTCTTATCCAGTCCACTTTCTGTGGGCAGTAGGATTGGTTCCATGGTTTTGCTACTGTGAATAGTGTGGCAGTAAACATGCATGTGTTGTTGTCTTTTTTGTAGAGTGAATTATGTTCCTCTGGGGATATTCCCAGGAGAGGGATTGTTGTATCGTATGGAAGGTCAATTTTTAGTTCTTTTAGGAATCGCTACACTGCTTTCCATAGAGGTTGAACTAGTTTGCACTCTCACCAACAGTGTAAAAGCGTTCCCTTTTCTCTGCACCTGTACCAGCATCTGTTGTTTTTTGATTTATTAATGATAGCCATCCTTACCGGAGTTGGGTGGTATCTCACTGTAGTTTCAATTTGCATTTCTCTGATGATTAGTGAGGCTGAGCATTTTTTCCGGTATCTGTTAGCTGCTTGTATGTCGTCTTTTGAGAAGCACCTGTTCATGTCCTTTGCCCACTTTTTAATGGGGTTGTTTGCTTTTTTCCTTTCACTTTGTTTGAGTTCCTTGTAGATTCTAGATGTTAGGCCTTTGTCTGATGCATACTTTGCAAATATTTTTTCCTATTCTATGGGTTGTCTCTTTATTCTCTTGATGGTTTTGTTTGCTGTGCAAAAGCTTTTCAATTTGATGAGGTCTCACTTATCTATCTTAGCTTTTATGAAATTGGCTTTGGGGAACTTGGTCAAAAAGTCGTTGCTTACTCCGATGTGCATAAGGGTGTTTCCTACATTTTCTTCTAGGATTCTTATAGTTTGAAGTTTTACATTTAGGTCTTTGATTCATTTAGAGTTGATTTTTGTAGATGCTGATAGGTAGGGGTCCAGTTTCATCCTTTTGCATGTGGTTAGCCAGTTTTCCTAGCACCATTTGCTAAATATGGCCTCCTTTCCCCAGTAATTGTTATTGGTGGCTTTGTCAAAGATGAGTTGGTTGAGAGACGATGTTTTTGTTTCTGAAATCTCTGTCCCAATCCATGGGTCTATGTTCCTATTCTTGTACCAATACCAGGCTGTTTTGGTTCCTGTAGCCTTGTAATAAAGTTTAAAGTCCGGAAGTGTGATACCTTCTACTTTGTTCCTTTCGCTGAGAACTGTTTTTGCTATTTATGCTCTTTTTTGTTTCCATATGAATTTCTGTATTGTCTTTTCCAGGTCTGAGAAAAAATGATTTTGGTAATTTGATGGGTTTTACATTGAATCTGTAGATTGCCTTGGGTAGGATGGACATCTTGACAATATTGATTCTTCTAATCCATGAGCGTAGAGTATTTTTCAGTTTGTGCCATCCTTGATTTCTTTGAGCAGTGTTTTGTAGTTCTCATTGTAAAGGTCTTTCAGTTTACTGGTTAGGTGGATGCCGAGGTATTTCTTTGTGTATGTGTTGGGGGGGGTATTGTGAATGACTTATGCTTTTTTTTGGTTTTCTGCCTGCTTCTTCCTGGTATATAGAAATGCAACTGTCTTTTGCACATTGATTTTATACTCTGAGACTTTGCCAAAAACATTTATCAGTGCGAGGAGGCTTTTGGCAGACTCCCTTGGGTTTTCAAGGTGTAGAATCATATCATCCTCAAAGAGGGTAGCTTAACTTCCTCTTTTCTTATTTGGATAACCCCCAATTTCCTTCTCTTGTCTGATAGCTGTGGCTAGGACTTCTAGAACTATGTTGAACAGGAGGGGTGAGAGTGGACATTCTTATCTTGTTCCTGTTCTTAAGGAGAATGCTTCCAGTTTCTGCCCATTGAGCAAAATGTTGGCTGTGGGTTTATCATAGATGGCTCTTACTGTTCTGAGGAATGTTCCTTATTAATTAATTAATTAATTAATTTATTTATTGAGTTGGAGTCCCACTCTGTTCCCCAGGTTGGAGCTCAGTGGTATGCTCACAGCCACCGCAGCCTCGGCCTACTGGGCTCAGGCTATCCTTCTGCCTCAGCCTTTCAAGTAGCTGGAACTACAGGCACACGCCACCATGCCAGGCTAATTTTTCATTTATTGTAGAGACGAGGCCTCACCAAATTGTCCAGGCTGGTCTCGAACCCCTGAGCTTGGGCAATCCTCTTGCCTCTGCCACGCGAAGTGCTGGGATTACAGATGTGAGCCTCCGCGCCTGGCAAGGAATGCGCCTTCTATTATCGCATGGATAAATATCATCAAGGTATCATTAAGTGGAAATTTCAGGTTACAGAATTATTCTAAAATCCCATTTTTTAAAATGGACACATGTTCTTATAGAAAAGGGTAGCTCTGCACAGTGGGATTTCTAGTGGCTTTTATTTTTTCTTTTTGACTACCTTTTTCTCTACTATCTTGCGATTGTTTATAGCAACTGTCATGTGCAAGCCTCTGATGACATCCTCTGCTCACCCCTCCCCCAGGTGTGCTGGAAGAGGGACTGTCCTCCAATGGTGTACCCCGATCTACAGCCCCTGGTGGAATATCCAACCCAGAGAAGAAGATGAACTGTGGAACCCAGTGCCCAAATCCTCAGAGCCTCAGCTCAGGTCCTCTGACCCAGAAACAGAATGGCCTTCGGACCATGGAGGTAGGATCACAGCCACAGAATTGTTGGGGAGGGGAGGGGGCTGGAGAATAGGGGTGGGTCTTGCTTCAGGGCAGAGCCACTTAGAGGCTGTGTCCCAGGCAGGAGCAGGGATGATGCAACTTGGCAATGGAAATTCTCTACCTTACCCATGTAAAAGTTGCTGCCAACACCACCCTGAAACTCGCCTTGAGGGTTGCTGTTTTTTGTTGAATCAGCAGAAACAGGCCCTTGGTATTTGCACGTGTGTGTTTGCTTAAGTACAGCTTTGTTCGGGGATTGTCTTTCCTGTGGCAGCTGTCACTGTTTTGACAGTGAGGCCGGCGCTGGTTAGAGGAACCAGTCTCGGGCCAGGCAGCTGGTCAATCTCAGGTGCTGGCTGGGTGGGGAATGGGCAGAGGAAGGAGAGAGAAGATCTGTGTGGTAGGAAACAAACCTGGCATTTTGCCTCAGACCTTCCAACCAGGAGGGCATTGAAAGGGTTCCAAGGTGGCTCTTGTACCAGAATGTGGTGACAGAATCATCCCCAGACTGTTGCTGTGGGAGAAGAGGCAGGGCGGTGGTGTCCCCAGACCTGGCTGGCATTCTTTCTGATCCTTCCTCTTCTCCTAGAGCTATTTTGGGGAAGGTGCCTCCTGCTGCCCTTGGCTTCTCTCACGGGTGCAGGAGGGCATAGCCCAGTATGAATGCCTTCAGTAGGGGGCTCAAAGTTCTGCTGCCTTCTTCCTCCTATGCAGTTTCTCCCTCCAACTTCCTGATCACCCTGCCCTGCCCTCTTCAAAGTCCATGGCTTACCCAGTGCTCCAAACCCATTTTCCCTCATCTGCTCTGTCAACATTTACTGGTCCTGTCCCTCAGGCTAATGCCACCTGTTTCCTGAGGACACAACTTGTCACCTAATGATGGGATTTTTGCTCACACTGCTGAGTTGCCTCTCCAAGCTTTGGTCAGAAAACCTGCTGCACATGCATCTCTAAAACTCATTAACTAAGAGCATTGCAGAAATCATTTAATTTCTCAGAATCTCAAGTCCCTCTTCCAAACAATGAAAATAATGCCAGAATGTCTGAGCAGAGGGGCCAGCTTTTGTACACTGAGATGTACATAAGAGTAGCAGTAAGGATTAACAGGGGATGGTTAGGCACACAGCACCACAGCGGACTTCAATGAATGGCTAATGGGGGCCCTGCAGACACTGGAGACGCCAAGGGCTGAGGGGTGGGCTGTTGGTAATCGTGACCTTCCTGGCATCCTGTGTTGTCTACATTACCTGGCATAAACCGGCCTTCTAGAGACCTAAGCTTCAACTTCACTGCTCTCTCCCAGAGTAGTCTAGGCCCCACAGAACTGTATTCAGAAGGTTGGTGACTGCCTCAGTGCAGATCCAGTCATTTGTCCTCTAGTCTCCTCCTCACACTGTGCCCCCACCCTCTGAGCCAGGATAGGCCCTGGCAGGGAGGAGGCAGCTTTCCCTGGTGGATGGCATAATCTGCACACTCATTTCTCCCACCTCATTTCCTGCCCCCATCACCCACCTATTACTTTAAAATTGTGTTTTACAGTTCACAAAGTGCTTTCAGGGTTTCTGGCCCATTAAGTCCTCCCAAGGGTATTGTGAGGTAAGCATCATCCCTGTTTTATAGACAAGGAAACTGAGGTTCATTTGTGTGACATGAATGAAGCCAGGGAAGTGTTGAAGATGGCCATCAGTAACTTTAAACTGAAAAATGTGGTTATTAGAAAGGTGAGGCATAAGATCTTAAAGTGCCTTTTTTAGAGGAATAATGTATTAGTCAGCTACTGCCTCCATAATGATACATAACAAAGCACATCAACATTTGGTGGTTTGAGACAACTCCCCCCGCCTCCCCCACCATGGCCAACTGTAGCTTAAATGGGCTAAGTCTGACTTTAGAGTCCAGGCTCCAGGACTGGCTTGGTTTGTGCACCACATATTATTCTGGGGATCAGACCAAGAAAGCAGCAGCTATCTGAGGTATGTTCTTCTCTTGACTATGGCACACACTCAAGAGGCAAAGCCAGACTACTTACACATTTCTTCACATTTCTTTCTTTCTCCTCCCCCCCCTCCTCCTCCTCCCCCTCCCCCCCTCCTCCCCCCCTCCCCCTCCCCTCCCCCCTCCCCTCCCTTCCCCCTCCTCCCCTCCCCCTCCCCTCCCCCCTCCCCTCCCTTCCCCCTCCTCCCCTCCCCTCCCCCCTCCCCCTCCCTCTCCCCTCCCCCTCCTCCTCCCCCTCCTCCCAGGCTGATGTACAGTGGCACAATCACGGTTCACTGCAGTCTCAACCCCCTAGGCTCAAGTCATCCCCTTGCCTCAGCCTCCCAAGTAGTAGGGACTCTAGGCATATACATCACACTTGGCTAATTTTTTATTTTTATTTTTGTCGAGACGAGGTCTTGCTATGTTGCCCAGGCTGGTCTTGAACTGCTGGTCTCAAGTAATCCTTGGCCTGGTTTTTGTTTTGTTTTGTTTTTACCTTTTTTGTAAAGATGAGGTTTTACTGTGCTGCCTAAGCTGGTCTTGAACTCCTGGCCTCAAGAAATCTTCCCTCCTCAGCCTTCCAAAGTGAGCCACTGCACCCAGCCACTTGAACACATTTATTGTGTCTGCCCACATCATACCCACTGCTTCTTATTGGCCAAAGCAAGTCAAATGGACAACCTAACATTTAGCAGGGAGGCATACTCTGTCCAAAGGGGAGAGAGCACAAAGAATTAAAAGCACTAATGTAGTCTACCATATGAAACATGCATAAAGATGCACAAGTTCAATGAATTTTTATAAGGTGATGCTCATGGAACCATCGTGCAGATGAAGACATAGAACATTGGCACTAGCCCAGAAATCTCCCATGTGCTCCTTTCTGGCCATCAGCCATCCCTCATAACATAAGCACTTTTCTGCTTTCTAGTATGATAGATTAGTTTGGTTTATTTTTGAGATTTTTATAAATGAAATCATATAGTGCATGCTTTTTTTTTTGCATCTGGCTTCTTTTACTCAACATTATCCTTGTGAAAATCATCTATGTTGTGGTGAATTGCAATAATTTTCTCATTTTCATTGTAATGTATATTTTATTATATGAATTCACCACATTTTTAGCCACTTTACTCGATGGGCATTTGTGGTTTCCTGTTTGGGGCTATTGTCAACAGTATAGCTCTTAACATTCCCATGCATGCTTTTTGGTGGACAGCCACTTCTTTGGGGCATATACCTAGTAGTGGAATTGCTGGATCTTAGGAGAGCAAATATTGACTTTAATAGATACTGACAAATAGTCTTCCAAAGTGCTTATACTGCTTTACACTCTAACCTGCAGTAGATAAGTTCCAGTTATAAAATATCAGAATTTAAAATCAGTAAACTGTGCTTAGTCTGTCTGCTTGATGCTTATGATAGCAACTATTCATTCATGTGTGTTCTAGGTACAACAGAGGGTGCTAAATACTTTGTTATATTATCTCACCTAATCCTTACGGTAATTCTAAAATGTTGACATTGTTGTCTCCAGTTTACAGGTGAGAATTGAGACTCAGAGAGAGCTTAGGAAAGCACTCTTTGACACACACACACACACACACACACACACACACACACACACACACGCACATGCTTTCTGGGAGCTTGTGTGACAGTTAAAATGGGGCCAGGCAGAGCCAGCCCCCACTGACGGCAGCAGAAATTGTGTCACAGGGGAGTGACGACCACACATACCTGACCAACACACATTGATACACACCCACGCCACTTTTGTTTTCTCAATTCAGTGATCATGGCTGTGTTGTGACTATTTCCAAAATAAGACCAGGGAGCAGATAAGTTCAAGTTTTAAGTGTTCAGACAACTGCTAAAGTTTACCAGTTGCTTTCACATCCTGAGACCTCATCAGCCACCAGCCACCCTGAGTCCCTCAAAGGCCTGGACAAAGTGTTTCTATCTAAGGCATTGGTTTACAAGGAGAGTTGACCTCTGATTGACACTTCTGTCAGTAGAGTCATTCCACACCAGCACTCAGATTGGCTCTCAACTGCCTAGAATCTGCCCAGAGAAAATCATTTTCTTCCTATTCCCTCCTGGGCCTTGGATACCCTGCCTTTTCCTGGTGTGCCTCATAGACTTTGGACCAAAGCCTTGTGCATTTTTAGTATCAGGCTCAGTTAGTGGCTACCTGTCTCTTCTGGTTGTCCTCTGTACCCCTAAGATGACCAACTAGCATTTCAGAACATTCCCCTGATGCATCAGCAGGGCACCTGGCAGATAGCTCTCTGGTGTTTTTTTTTTTTTTTTTTTTTTTTTTTTTTTTGAGTTGGAGTCTCACTCTGTTGCTCAGACTGGAGTGCAGTGGCCGCTCCCGGCCACCGCAGCCTCGACCTGCTGGGCTCCGGCGATCCTTCTGCCTCAGCCTTCCGAGTAGCTGGAATTACAGGCACGTGCTACCACGCCCGGCTGATTTTTGATTTATTGTAGAGATGAGGTCTCGCTGCCTAGGCGGGTCTCGAACCCGCGGGCTCAGGCAATCCACTCACCTCAGCCTCCCAAAGGCGCGGGATTACAGGCTGAGCCACCGAGCCCGGCTTTCTGGTGTTTTTTGAAAGCTTTTCTTCTCCTGGAGATCCATTTCCTGAAGCACGCATCCTCACCCACACGCCTGCTGCCGTCTTCCTGCTCAGATTAACAAAACAGATTTGTATGTGAAAGGCAATCCTTGCTAGGCCTGGAAAACAGCCTCATGGATTCCTAGAACTGCTTTAAGATTTATTCATCAAGCGCTCATTGAGTGCCAGCTAGTGCCAGGCGCTGCACTAATGCCAAGGATCCAGGAGTGGAAAAGACAGACGTGACTTTTGCTCTGAAGCAGCTACCAGTTTTTATGGGGGTGAGGGAGGGGAGTCAGATAATTTGGAATAATTAAACAAGTATGTATAGTGTCGGGACAGTAATAGAAGGAAATAGAAGGGGGTAGCAACTACCGTATGCAACATGATGCCACCCCACAGTTCAAACTGCTTTCTGAAAGACAGAGGGGACAACTAATGTTGCCAATGACTGTGAGCAACATTATCTTGTTTCCTGGGATTTTTAAAAATCAGGATCTCTCATTTTGTCGCCCAGGCGGGAGTGCAGTGGCATGATCACCGCTACCACAGCCTCGACCTCCTGGGCTCAGGCGATCCTTCTACCTCAGTCTCCCAAGTGGCTGGGATTACAGGTGCGCGCCACACTACACTCAGCTAATTTTTTTAGTTTATTGTAGAGATGAGGTCTTACTATGTTGCTCAGACTGGTCTTGAACTCCTGGGCTCAGGCAGTCCTCTCACCTTGGCCCCCCTAAGTGCTAGGATTACAGGCATGAACCACTGCGCCCAGCCTAGCATCTTGTGTTCTGAGCCCTTCTCCACTTCATGTCCCATGAAACAACCCCTATCTTCCTTGTGTCGATTCCCTCTGGCCCCTGCCTTATGCCTGGTGCTAATAGATGGTAACTGTCAAAAAGATTGTAGCAAAAACGATTTTTTACAAATTGTAACTCACTCTCTTGGTAGAGAGCTCTTTCTCTATTGCACCCTGATTTCCTCAGTCATCTGGGGCCTTTTTGACTTAGTGGAGTCTAATAAATCATCAGCTTGGTCTTCTTCCTCCAGCTCCCTTTCCTCCAGCTCCCTGAGTTCAATGAACAGCATTAGAGGCAGCCCTAGGTTGCTGCTCATCTATTAATTCATTGTTTGGAAACTCTGGGCTGCCTCTAAACATTTACTCTCTAACCTGAATGTGCCATTTCCTTGGGCTTAGGACTCTTGTTTTTCCCACTCCCAAATCACCTCCTCAAGTATCCAGCTCAGTAGAAATGTATATGTGGATGTAGCTCTAAGCAGACAAAGCTCTGAGTATGTGGCTGGCCTCCCAAGGGGCCTTCGTGTCTTCAGAGGCAGCGTATTCTCAGTTGCTTGATTATTCTTGGCAAAGTGGCCTGACTGTTCTAGAGGAATGAGCCAATGGACTGACTCTCTGCTAAGCAGCGTCCTCCCTTAGCTTCTCCCCCTGCCCCCCACCTCCCCCAATGTCTGCCATCAATCATTGTCAAGGCCTAGCCCAGTCTAGAAAAGACGGGTGAAGCCCCACAGAGATGGGAGACAGATTAAGGGAGCAGGGTGGGACGGGCCCAGAATTTCTCCTGAACAATAGTAGTATGAGACATATCAGGGAAGAGTTTGGAAAGTAAATATGAGACTCTCCTAGAAAAACAAAAACAAGACATTAAAAGGAGGAGGAAAACAAAAGAAACCACTGGAGAAAAACAAAGAAGGAGAAGCTGTTAGAGGGCACTTTGGTATACTCACCAGCTCAATCTGGGGAAGGGAAGGGATTCAGCAGTCGAGGGATATTGCCTAGTTATTGCAGAGATTTCCAAGAGTCACCATGAAATCTAAGGTCTGCAGTAAACCCAGTCCGGTGAAAAGGCTCTCAGGGTGGAGACCTCGCTTTTTCTTTATATTCTTCCCTTGACCCTGAACCCTGAGCCTGCTTTAGAGTTCTGCATCTAATAGGTGCTCAATAAGTGCACATTGATTGAATGATACTGCCTCGTGATTCACTCAGATAACAAGTTCTGTGAGCAGGATGCTGACTTAAGGTTTGTTAGTCACTCGTGAACCAAGAATTAACACGATACCAGACTCAGGACTACAGAAAAGCAAAGCAAAGCCAAGTGTGATTGCAAGCAAGCAAGTACACCCTAAGGGTCAGGAGGAGCGGGCTGCTCAGGAGAGTGAGCTAGGTCTGCTTATTCTTCTGGATTGGTCTTCTATAGCTCACTTTTTGAAAAGTCTCCACAATTTCTTTTGTCCTAACAATTTTTGGTCTTGGTGTGTTAGTTACCTCTCTGCTTGGTTAATGATTAGAGTAAAACTGAACTTCAAAATCACAAAGTGGGGGGAACCACACTTGGAAAAAAATGTGCACTTTTCAGTCTAAGTGGCCTTTACATTCAGCTTGACTAATCATTGTAAAATAAAAGCTAGTTTTTATTTTTGTTTTTTTAAACAGAGCTTATTAGTGAGAAGAGAGGGAAAAAGGAAGATTCATGGCAGAAAGGCCTGCCATGGGCAAAATTCCCAAAAAGGAAAACCATGCCCTGTTTTTATTTTTCTAATAGAAGCTGTTTCTCTATCATAAACATGCAGTCCTAGGTTGCAGCCTGCAATAGTTTGGTTGTTACAGCCTGGTGAAAGGGAACAATTAACTGGAATGTCAGTGGGCTTCCTGTACCTCACCCTTCCCTTTGTCTCTTGCTCTTGTCTGTTCTAACTTCCTAATGGTTCTGTAGGTTCCGACCCCACCCTTCCCAGCTTTGCACCACTGAGGTTGTCATATGATGACCGTGGGAGCCCAGATGCTTTTCTAGAGCAGGTTCTGCTGCCTTTCTAATGTCTGACCTTCTATTTGAGGTTCAAGTTAAAAAATAACATCTCCTTTTGCACTTGATAAAATTCCCAAGGCTGAGTTAGTCCACGTAAGGACTGGGCATGGTGCTGTGGTCTACACAAGATATGCTGCAGACTCAGGGATTCTTGAGAGTTTTGCCTGTAGCATGGTCTGATCCCTGCCCTGCCATCTCCCAGGGCAGCCTGGGCCCTACAGGACTATGTTCAGAAGCTGGCAACTGGCCTGCAGTGGAGTTACTAAGATCAAACGCCCCCCTCACCAACCTCCCGTTACTGCTATACAAGTTTAGTAAATAAATTTATGAGATTTAGGAACTAGAGGTTTGTTATTGTCTGTCACCCTTTCATGGGACCTGACTGAAGTCAGATGTCTTGAGTTGCAGCTGACAAAGCTTTGGTCTTTAATCTTTTGGGAAGGAAAGGAGGAAATAACATTTCGGTGTGCCTACTAGGTGTCAGACACACTATATATGACATCATCTTTAACCCTCACAACTCTAAAAGGTAAGCCGTATCATTCCTCACCTGGGAAAACAGAGACTCAAAAACTAGATATTTGGCCAACACAGCCCAGGGAGTCATGATATGGCTGTGTTGGAATTCAAACCCAGGCCTGTCTCCTCCAAATCCTACATTCTTCCTTCCCATTACCTGCAACATAATAGTAGATAATTTAGAGTGAGCTTCAGCAGAGTTATGGGAGGCTGGATGTGGAACCTGGGGCCACCATCTTTGGTTTGTCTCACCACCTATATTGACATTGGCCTTGGGGCAAATTGCATGAACCTGAGTGATTTCAGCTGCCTCTTTGGGAAAGCAAATGTGGTAACATTCCCACCTGTCTCTAAAGGATGGTGCAAGGAACAATCAATCATGAACATAATTGAAATCCTGCAGAAAAGTTCTAGGGCATTTTAGGCAGGGCAGTGCAAACAGCTTCTGTTCCCAGGGATTTTTCTTCTCCTATCTTTCTTTCTGAAGATTTATCATTGTCAGATTATTTATTGGGTGTCTATTTTGTGATAGACACTAAATCAGAGTCTGGAAATACTGCAGAGAACAAAATAGACTGGGTCTCTCCATCTCAAAGTTTATCTTCCAATGAGAAAGTTAAAAAAAAATATCAGCAAACAAATAAGTGTATCATTTAAACTGTGGTTAAAGACCAGGAAGGAAGTAAAGAGTGTAAGGAGAGAGAATAGCAGGGCCCTATGTTTATATCTGCTTAGAAAGTCTCTGCAACATTCCATTAGAAATTATTAGCCATGATTACCTCTGGGAAAGGCCTTAGGAGGCAGAAGGTGGAAACGTGTTACTTTTCACTGTGCCCCTTTCTACTCTTTGAATTTCTTTTTACCATAATTATGCATTGCCTTTATAATTTAAAAATACTGACACAGAAAAATTGGTGTCTCATAAATCATAATCTCATAAGCTTTTCTTTTCTTTGTTGTCTGAGAAGAACTGTGAAAAGGTTCATATACGCCCATGTTAGGTACAGATATAATTGTGGAGTTCAGGCAAAGCCGAGAACATCTCAATTTCCGTTTTGGGGGAAAGTGAGAAAAGGCTGAGTGAGTGGAGCTGCAGCCTTGAATCCAGGTCTCCAGCAGCTGCCAGGCTGTCCCCGCCTCCACCGGGAACAGGCTGATCGTTGACTTGGAAACCTCAAGAGAAACACATCCATCTGGGTCAGAGACTGCCAAGAAGTTATCACAGTCAATCTGGTTCCCCTTGGGAAATGGCAGCCAATAAATTACTTTTAATTAAAGAGACAGTATCAAGAGGACTAAAATCTATGATTCACAGGGTACTAAACCTGCAGAAATTAAAATAAGGCAAGGAAATAATAGGAAAGCTATAAAACTCAGTGAGAGGCGAGAGGTGGCCCATTAACAAGAGTCAACAGTGATAAAACTCACAAAATGCAAATATTCGAAGTGGAGGCAGGAGTGAATTAGCAGACAGCTGCGTAAGGAAAAGGTGCCAGAAAGGCTGTTCTCCTCGATTTAACTAGGAATCAGGAGATTTTTTTTTTTAAGCCAATAATTGCAGTAGGGACACATTTTCTTTTTCTGTCATTCAAAGAAGGGGGTGGGTGGGATATTAAACAATAAGGTTTAGCTGGCCGAAAACCACACCAAAGGAAAAACCACATCTATGTTGTGAGGGACACATGGTGTCATTGTTTACTGAATTTATAAAGCTCTTTTCTCAGAGGAAGGCAAAGCAACTCACTTCTTAGTATGCCTAGAGAAAACATTTAGCATTGTAGTTCTCTTTCTCCTTTCCTTTCTCCCTCTCATTTGGGCTTGGAGTCTAACGTTTCCCAGTTGTAACTAGACTGTGGTGACTACCAACCTCCCAAATATACTCACAGCTATTAAAGGGGTGGGAATCCTTTTCTTGATGTCTCAGATTCGAAATCTTCTTTTTTATAAAAATGTTTCCAAGAAAAGACATTGTTACCAGGCAAATGGGGGCCAAAGGGGGGCCCAAACTTTACCTGTACGATGACCACTTACTTGTATACCTAATCCTGTACCCCATATCTTTAAAGTAAAAAGAACATTAAACACCAAAAAAAAGCCAGAAAAAAGCACACACACACACACACACACACACACACACACACACACAAACACACACATACAAAATTTTCTAAATGCTTACTGTCCTAAATGTAATGCACTGTAATTATCTGAAGGTAGATTTGTTTATACCTTGGAATCTTCTGAGCCTACCATGGGCATTCCGAACTGTAGTTTGTCTTTTTATTCAAAAGCATATCTTTTAGTTATTATTGTTGTTGCTATTTAGAAGTAGTAGCAGCAATAGTTGCTGTTTCCGTAGAATAAGGTTTTATATTTTAATCTGCTGTATTTGACTGACATCATCTTTTTTGCAAATAAAATTAATGTTAATAGCTATAATTGGGGTGACTAACTGTCCTGGTTTGCTGGGGCCTGAGGAAGTTTCTGGGATGTGAAACTTTTAGTTTTAAGACACGTCAGTCCTGGATAAAACAGGAGAAGTTGGTTACTTTATCAATGCTACATGACATACTTATTTCTCTCAAAAAACCTAAAAAGCAGCTAGGCTCGGTGGCTCAGCCTATAATCCCGCACTTTGGGAGGCTGAAGTGAGTGGATTGCCTGAGCCTGCGGGTTTGAGACCCACCTGGGCAACTTGGCGAGACCTCATCTCTATAATAAATCAAAAAATTAGCCGGGCATGGTAGCACGCACCTGTAATTCCAGCTACATGGGGGGCTGAGGCGGAAGGATCACCGGAACCCAGCAAGTCAAGGCTGCAGTGGCCAGGAGTGGCCACTGCAGCCCAGTTTGGGCAACAGAGTGAGACTCCAATTCAAAAAAAAACACCTAAAAAGCAGTCATTATTGCCCCACTTTTCAGGCGATGGAACTGAGACTCAAAGGTTAAATCAACATCTTGTTCCAGCTAACTGGTGGCAAAGACTTGCTCTAAATCCCGGTCTATCTGGATTTATAAGGCTTGTGCTGTAAACAATTCCACTGTGTAGGCTTGTGATATACAGATTCAAGAAATCTGACCAGGTATGTGGCTCATGCCTATAATCCCAGCATTTTGGAAGGCAGAGGTGGGAGGATTGCTTAAGCCCAGGAGTTTGAGATCAGCCTCACCAGCATAGTGAGACTTCATCTCTACAAAAAAATTGTTTAAAAAGTTAGCCAGGCGTGGTGGCATACATTTGTAGTCCCAGCTACTTGGGAAGCTGAGATGGAAGGATTGCCTAAGGTCAGGAGGTCAAGGCTGTAGTGAGCTGTGATTGTGCCACTACTCCTGCCTGGGCGATGGAATGAGACTCCAACTTGAAAGAAAGAGAGAGGTGGTGGGGGGAGGGAGGGAGGGAGGAAGGGAAGAAAGAGAGAAAAGATATTAACCCACTGTAATTGTAATTATAACCATAAATATTCTGTAACTGTCCCAGAAGTGACGATCTTGTAACCTTTGACTCTTATATAGGCTTGGAAACCCAACTACTGAATTTTTGCGTGGATTTTTAAGCTTAGAACCGCAGACTGAAATAGAGAACAGAGCACTTTTTGCATATCATCCTTAATAACCTTTTCTGAAATCTCACCAACAACCTTTTCTAAGGTAAAGCATTTCTGCAGTTTGGAAAGTGTGCATTTTCTTTCTGGAAAGCCCTTTTACTTCCCACCACTTTGAGGGGAATGCTGCTGTCAATTGGCTTATTTCAAAGAAGGCCTCTGTGTCTCCACTCCATGCCCCGGTCCTCAAACCTTTTATGTAATAACACCCCAAATGGAAGGCAGATAGAGCTGGCCTCGGAATCACCACAGTTTTCTTTGGGAAACCATATCATTGCCTTTTTCCCTTAACAGTGCTGTGTGTGTGTGTGAGTGAGTGTTTGTGTGTGTAGTGGTTAGCAGGCATGAGGTAGTCCACTGTGAAGCAAGATGGTGATGTAACTACTCTTAGGAAAAATGCTTTAAAGGCCAGGAGGAGTTGCAGATAGAGAACCACACATGTTTAGTTTGAAGGTTGCGAGTTCTCTGCTTTGGGGGAAAAATAAACACATAAAAGTCTTGCTAGCCCTGGTGCCAGTTCAGGCTCAGAAGACCTGAGTGTAAGCCTGACTCGTAAACAGTATTGCCTACTAGTTGTTCAAGTACCTTGACAAATGCAATGGGCTGATTCATTCATTCATTCATTCATTCATTCAACCAAAGTTGAGTGGAGAGGCTACAATGTCTCAGAACTGTGCTGGAGGCTGGGAACACCAAGAAGAAAACAATGAAATTTGATCTCATGAAATCAAGAGATAAGACTCAAGTTACATAGAGTCAAAATTATTCTTGAACATTCCTCAAATCACCCATAAAGTATAACCTTAAGCTGGGTTTTCTAGAAGCAGAGCCTGAAGGGAGAATTCTCGTGTAAGTAATGGGAAAAGTACTCGCAGGTGTGAAACCTGCACAGTGTTGGAGGAGGCAGGGCAGGGCAGGGCAGAGGATCAAGTTCAGCTGATATGTGAACTCAGCTGAACAGCTGCAGTTTAGCTGCAGCCCGATCCCACAAGGAGCCCTGGAGCACACATGGCATCATGGGTTTGTACCCATAGAAGCAAAAGAGCCAGCCTTTTGTGACCCAGCAATCAGACATGGGCCATGGGCCTCTCCAGGCTTGAGGTCATAACCTTTTTTGGCATTCCTAGGGTAGGTGGCTGCAATCAGAGAGCTACAATTCTCAAAAGAAGGATGCTGGCCGGGTACAGTGGCTCACGCCTGTAATCCCAGCACTTTGGGAAGTGGAGACCAGTCTGGGTAACATAGTGAGACCTTGTCTCTACAAAAATAAAAATAAAAAATTAGCTGGGTGTGGTGGTGCATGCCTGGAGTCCCAGCTACTTGGGAGGCTGAGGTGAGAGAATCATTTGAGCCCAGGAGTTTGAGGCTGCAGTGAGCCGTGATCATGCTATCGCACTTCAGCCTGGGTGACAGAGTGAGACCTCACTTTGTTTAAAAAAAAAAAAAAAGAGGCTGGGCTTGGTGGCTCAGCCTGTAATCCCAGCACTTTGGGAGGCTAAGGCGAGTGGATTGCCTGAGCCCATTGGTTTGAGACCAGCCCCAGGCAGCTTGGTGAGACTTCGTCTCCACAATAAATAAAAAATTAGCCGGGCGTGGTAGCACATGCCTGTAGTTCCGGCTACTTGGAAGGCTGAGGCGGAAGGATTGCCTGGGTCCAGCAGGTCGAGGCTGTGGTGGCCATGAGTGTGCCATTGCACTCCAGCCTGGGTGACAGAGTGAGACTCTGACTCAAAAAAAAAAAAGTGCTGCGGTGAGCACTTTGCAGCCAACACTCCCAGCCACTGAGGAGGGATGCCTACCCAGAGTCAAGGAGATATGAGGGGGTGTCACCAGCAGCTACACACACAGGATTTATGTGACATGTTACAGACCCACATATCATGAGTTAATAAATACAACAGAACTAATTATTTCTCTCCAGTGGCACAACAGTCTACTGTTTCTTTGGATGCACTGGAGATGAAGTCGTTGGCTTGTTTTCAGGGGCTGCATGGTATTAAAATAGCATGTCAGCTGGGTTCAGTGGCTCAGCCTGTAATCCTACGCTTTGGGAGGCTGAGATGAGTGGATTGCCTGAGCCCATGGGTTCGAGACCCACCTGGGCAACTTGACGAGACCTCATCTCTACAACAAATAAAAAAATCAGCCAGGCGTGGTAGCGCGCACCTGTGGTTCCGGCTACGTGGAAGGTTGAGGCGGAAGGATCACCGGAGTCCAGCAGGTCGAGGCTGGGGTGGCCGGGAGCGACCACTGCACTCCAGTCTGAGCGACAGAGTGAGACTTTGACTCAAAAAAAAAAAAGAAAAGGAAAAAAAAATAGCATCTCTGATCACCTGGCCCAGGGAGACGCTCATGCGTTGGGGGGTGCTCCACAGGGCCTGAGGCCACTGTGTTTCCAGGAAGCTGATTGTGAGGTGTCATCATGCAGGATGTTTATTAGAAAGTGCCCTTGGACTCAGCACCTATGGAAGGTCATGGAAACAAGAGTGGGCTGAGGGGAAGTCGAGTCACAAAGCAGGCTGCCACAGCCTCTTCTACCCCCACCCCATGGGGTGCTCTGGAAGTGCTTGTCGGAGCTGACCTGTTTGGTCTAATGGCCAGGCCTTTATGCCCCTCCATTTACCTCTACCTTGGGCCACAGGCAGGAAGGGCTGGCCCTGGGTGAGTGGCTCTCTGCAGCTCAGGCTGCCCCAGAGGGACAGCTGGAGGCTGTTTGCTGACTGCTCTCTCTGCAGATGGAATAAGGGCTAGGCAGCACTTATCTGGGTCCATCCACTGGTGGCGATGCTTCACAAGCTCAGCTCTTGCTCGCTCCCAGCACACAGGCATTGAGTGGAATGGGCACAAGGTTGCCCCTCACTAAAGCTGTCTTCTCTTTGGGGAGAGTGGGGGTTGGGGGGCCGGGCACATATAATTGAAGAACCTACAGTTCAGTTGATGCTTTAATATTTAATATTAAGTCTGGACCTTCATCATTGGTTTATCTTCACCTAGAAGTGGATAATATATTCTACTTTTTAATTTTTTCATTTTTATTTAGTGACAAGCATCATTTTTATTTAGTGACAGGCTAAGTACCCTCCATACATGACCTTTTTAATCCTTACAGTAGCCTTATGAGGTAGATGTTATTATTCCCCATTTTACAAATGAGGGTTGGTTAGAAAGTTAGAAAATACTTGCCCATAGTGAAATGATATAACCAGTATTTGAACTGAAGTCTGTCTGACTCCAAAGCTCAAACCCTTCACCATGAAACCTTTCACATTACCCTTTGGTAGACCTTAGCTCATTCATTCATTCATTTGATAATGTTTTAGTACTGAGCATACCCTAGGCCAAGTTCTGTACCAGGTCAGTATTACAGATTCAACAGGGCAACCTCTTATATGGAGTGTATGTACATGAGTTTTTGTGGGTCATTCTTCTGGCCCTGTGTGTGTGTGTGTGTGTGTGTGTGTGTGTGTGTGTGTGTGTGTAAAACAATCTCAGGAGATAAAGGCAAATGCAAAAAAAACTCTGGATATTTTCTAGCAACTTAGCTCACTGTTTTAAACTTTTCAACAGGCTAAAAGAGATGCTAAGAGAATGCCCGCAAAAGAAGTCACCATAAATGTTACAGACAGCATCCGGCAGATGGACAGAAGTCAAAGAATTACAAAGAACTGTGTCAACTAGCACAGTGTCAGGACAGAAGGACAGAAGGACTCCTTTGGTGCCCTTCATGGCACTGGATCCCGTCAAGGAACCTTGAAGATATGGCTGCCCCTTCAAGAGACTGTTTTACCCAGGAGCAAACAGCTGCCTGAGGTATTGGGACCTTCTGAGCCTCCTACTTGTCACTTAAATGTATCAGCACACTGCTTGCATATGTTAATACGCTGCACATGTGCAGTTCAGTTTGCCCCGTTGCCACTCCTATAATTGGGTCTGGTGTGAAAGTGGTGAGCTAAACTACAGGTCAGTGTATAAATGGAGAAAAGTAGGAGGAGGGGGTGGAAGATTCACACCCCAGTGCTAAGCTCACCTGGCCACTGGAGTGTGTTCTGTCTTCAGCGAGCCTATTCTTTTCTTCTTTTTAAATGCTACCATCACAGACCTTACCGTGTGCACTTAAATGCTGGCTTCCCACCCAACTCTAAACCCAGATATATGAGAAATCAAGAAACAGGAAGATTCCTGTCTTGGCATGACAGAAGTCCTCCTATGCGGGTGTCCATGTTGGCCTTCAGCACATAATGTCACCCTCCTTGCAGCCAATGCATCCACACAAGACACCCTTCGGGGAACCACCAAACATTGCAGTTTTTCATAGCTTTCCTGTTCCTTCTTGAGTGTTCTCCCTCTTCATCCAGGTCATTTGCAGTTATTCATCAGAGACTGGACACTGCTTGTGAGAGGGAGATAATTCAGGGACACGTGGCAGCATACATGGCTTCCCTTTGGCCTCTCTATGCACAGTCCTGGGACTATGTCATTTTGGCATCTGCAAAGGAATCACTTTAAAGACAACCCCTGGCTAATGTGTGTTCACATTGACAAGAGATGGATATGCACTACATTAGAAGTCAGGTTGCGCACACAGCAAAATGATGTTTTGATAGGAACAGTTTTCTAGCATTTCTTTAAACATGCTCAGCTGGAAGTATTTTCCTCCAAAGTAATACAGCATGATTTTTAAAGGACTGTTAACATGGCTGAGACTGGGAAAGGTAGAACTAAAGTTGTACCAAATTATACCAATAAACTCCATGTTTAGCAGAAATAGGCATCCTGATGGTGTGTGTTTATATAACATAGTTCAGAGAACTGTCATGCAGGTTGAAAGTCAGATACTCAGCCTCCTTATCTGCTCACTCTGTTACTCCTCAAACACAAGTGGATGGTGTCATCTTTCCTCCCCTTCCCTCCCCTTCCTTTCCTCCCTCTCTTCCTTCCTTCTTTTCTTCCTTCCTTCCATTGGTAGATTGCATATTTATTAAACATTAAACGCCCTTCCTGTGCCAGGTGCTATGCAGACGTTGAAGGATTTAGTCTAGTTAGTCATGACTGTCTATCCTGAATCTAACAGTGACTTCAAAACTAAGAGATTGACTTAGACCCTAAGGTATAATGTGTGTTGCGAATTAATCTGCAACAGCCTCTCACTTTTATAGGCAGGGTAGGTTTGTGTCTTAAACTGGGTGTTCTCCTAATCACTGTACCAGCCTTTACCATACACAAAACTACAATTTTCCTAAAGCTTTATCATTCTGTGATTCCTTGAAAAAGGGCTTTTAGGGAACTTTATGTTCTAAGAAAGAAAATTTTAACAATAAAATAAAAGCAAAACCTGTGACTCATATGCCCCCACTGGCAATTACTCAGCAGGAGCCCCCAACTGCCACAGGTTGGCGATGATCCTGCAAGTTCAAGGGCTCTTCCTCCCAGGGCATGTGTGTTGTGTTTCTGCGGGAGGTGTTCCTTCACCAGGTACTGTGCCACCCGTCACAGGCTGAGCCTGGCTTCTCTCTCAAGCTTTGTTTCTGCACCAGTGCACTACTGCATGTTGTTTGAAATTTATCACCTTGAGAAGGTGTCTTTGTTTCATATAGAAACACATTCTCACTTCTAGAGGAGAAGGAAATGCAGGGAATGTGATGTAGACCTCCCTGGAACAATCCGTATTTCACCAAGACCGTGACCAGAAGTTAAAGTATCTTAGTAAAAATTCATTTGGCAACTCTTTTATGTGTGTATGAGACAGAAACTGATTTTTACTGCGCTATTAGGATAACACTTTTCATTGCAAAGTTTGTGTCAATAAAGTCATTAATTTCAAACATATATGGGCAATTACGGAGAATTTTTACTGGAACCTTACATTTAGGTTCTTCAAAAAAAAAAAACCTCAAAAGTAAGAAGAATATTATTAGTCCCAATTTACACTTAAAGAAGTATTTCTAGCCCACTCAACTAGTAAGCGGTAGTGCAGGGCTCAAGTGGGGAAGCCTGCCTACAAACTCCACCCTTCCCCCCATCACATGGTGCCACCCATGACAAGAAAGTCTGATGAGCCGGGAGACGCGACTGGTTAGAGAGGAATTGTCAGGGAGCCCAAGACTGGACTGAGCTCAAGTCGAAGAAGGTAATTTGAGTGATTGGAGAAGGTTGGTGAACTCTCAGGGAGTTTGGGTCTGGCCCAGGCTCACTTATACCTCCAAAGAGGGTGACCCTGACGTGGTCAGAACTCGGAGAAGGACTTCACAGTTCAGAGGAGATGGAAATTGCACACCATGGAGTAATTGCTGAGGCCTAAAGGTAAGGACCTCTCAAGTTACTGCCAGCGCAACTTCTTTGATGTCCTGGTTAAGGATGTACCCCCCCACCCTTTCCCCACGCCCCGCCCACCACCCAGGCAACCCAAAGACCCTCCTTTTTTGTACTCCCTGTCTAGGCCCTGCTGACTTTCATCTGTTTATGACCCTCACTGGCCCCCTGCAGGCTGTCCCACGTGCCACAGAAGTGCATCCCACCCACACTTGCCCCTCTAGGCTGGGCGCACAGCACTAGCAGCTCCTCTGTTGAAGCCAGACCACCAGTCTGCTTTGTTTGGCTGTTACAGTGTTCAAGCTTGGGAATTCCACATGAAAAGCCAGCTCTGGCAGAGATTCCTGGTTTAGGATTCCAATCTCCATCTCCCCTTCTTCTTTAGCTGGGCATATGTCCACTTAGAATAAAGATTACACTTTCAGCCTCTCTTGCAGCTAGGAGTTGCTACATGATTAAGTTCTGGACAATGAAATGAAATAGAAGTGAGGCATGGAAGCTCCCAGGAAGCTGTCCCCATGTTCTTCCTGCTGCACCGAATGAGGAGGTAATGGCTGGAGCTGCATTGGTCCATTGAGCCATGAATAACCTTGGGAATGAAAGTTACACCAAGCTGAGCAACAAAGTAGAAGAAACCTGAGTCCCTGACTCCGCAGAGCCTCCAAGAGTCCCAGCTGTACACTCAGACCTCTTTTTGTGAGAGGGAAATACGCTTCATTTAAGCTGCTATTTCAAGTCATTACAGCCAATATTAATTCTAAGTGATATACAACTTTCCTTCTTCTTTTGAAAAATTGGTAGATCTCCTGCCCTTGGGCCCTTGGTCACTTGACCACAGCTGGCTGGAGCTGGTAAGTCTGTGTTAGTTGGAGCCGGGGATCTCCAGATTATGACAGTCCCTGCCACTCACCGTGGCTTACACAAGGTGACCTCCCCATTTGTTACCTGCCACAGCCCTGAGATATTTGAGTTTGCAACTCCTACTCCAAATTATGTTCCAAATATATTGTTTTCACATTATTTTCAGGCATCATAGAAATATACAATTTCTCACACCTCATCAACAAGGGTACCTGCACAATGCATATTTGTATACCTAACCCTTAACTGTCCCTCACAATTTTAAAATAAAAAATATGTATTTTTAAAAAAAGAAATATACAGTTTCTCTTACCCCATCCCACCAATCTGGGAAGTAGCCAATTCCAGAAGAATTTTCTGAGTAGGCAAATTACAAATATGATTTAATATTTAAAATTATGCAGTTACTTGCTCTTGTATTTACTCCAGATGTACTTTTTAATTTTTAACTTTTTTTTTTTTTAGAGACAAAGTCTCACTCTGTCACCCAGACTGGAGTCCACACGATTATAGCTTATTGTTGCCTCAAACTCCTGACCTCAAGTGATCCTCCTGCCTCAGCCTCCCGAGTAGCTGGGACCCTAGGCATGCACCACCGCACCTGGCTAATTTTTACATTTTTTTGTAGAACAGTGTCTCTCTATGTTGCCCTGGCTTGTCTTGAACTCCTGGACTCAAGCAATCCTCCCACCTCGGCCTCCCAAAGCACTGAGATTACTGGCATAAACTACCATATCCCACCCAGTTGTATTTATTGAGAAGCTTCAATGTGCCAGAAGTTGGCATATAATGAGGAATAAAACAGATCTGGTCCCTGTTCTTATGGAGTTGACATTCTAGTAGAGAAAACAGACAATAACAACATAAATGAATAGATTATGACCAGGTTCATGCCTGTAATCCCAGCACTTTGGGGAGCCAAGGTGGGAGGATTGCTTGAGACCAGGACTTTGAAACCACCCCGAGCAACATAGTGAGACCTCCCTCTCTTAAAAAAAAAATAATAATTGCAGGATGTGGTTGTATGTACCTGTAAACACAGTTACTCAGGAGGCTGAGGTGGTAGGATCACCTGAGCCCAGGATTTTGAGATCACAGTGAGCTATAATAGCACCACTGTACTTCAGCCTGGGCGACAGAGCAAAACACTGTCTCAAAAATAAATCCATAAATTACTACAATAAGTTAAGATGATGATGAATGCTGAAAAGAATGTTAACAGGGGAATGAGCCAGACGGAGGCAGGAATGGAAGCAGGAGTCCCTTTAGGAGGCTACAGCTGTAGCCTTGGGAAGTGATGTCAACAGCAAGGAATAGGGTAATGGTTGCAAAGATGAATGGAAGTAGATGGATGCTGAGTGCATTTAGGAAATATAAATATTAGGACTTGCTGGTGGATTTGGAGATGAAAGGAAGGGAGAAATCAGGGTGATTCTAAAACTTTTTTATTTGAGCAATAGGATTCTTGGCAAGATAGGGTGAGACAAGGGGGGAAAGCTTTTCAGGGGGTGATGCAAATTAAGAGGAACATTTTGGACCCATTAAGTAGGAAATATCCAAGGGGAGGTGTCCAGAAGGCAGTTGGAAGTATGAGTCTAAAGTTCAGGGAACCGGTCAGAGATGGAGATATGAATTTGGGAGTCATCAACACTCGAAAGATATGTTATATAATGGCAAGAAGCTAGAGAAGAGAGCCCAAGACCATGCCAAGAGAAGCTCCAACATTCAGGGAGTTGGGGTAGAGGGAGCATCAGCAGAGGACTCTGAGAAGTGGTGAGGAAGTTAGGAAGAAAACTGGCAGCTTGTTTACTGAAGCCAAGATAGAAAAATGTTTCAGGAAGAAGAAATGGCCAACCATAGCAAATGCTACTTAAAGGTGAGAACAGAGGTATGACCCCAACTAGTACCATGAATGTCACGGGCAACCTTGTCAAGAGCAATTCCAGGGGAAGAGTAGTCCCAGAGGCTCTGAGGGTGATGATGGAGGGATGGTGAGGGAGCAGAGAGAGTGAAAAACCTCTTCACTGAGAAATTTTGCTGTTAGACAAGGTGACAAGAGACCAGTAGTTGGAGAAAGAGAAGGGTCTAGTAGGAGCTGCAAAAAGAGGGGCATAAGCCAGGCGCGGTGGCGCATGCCTATAATCCCAGCACTCTGGGAGGTGGAGGCGAGAGGATTGCCTGAACCCAGGGGTTGGAGACAAGCCTGGGCAACTTGGCAAGGCCTGTCTCTAAAATAAATAAGTAAATAAATAAATAGCTGGGCCTGGTGATGCATGCCTATAGTCCCAGCTACATGGAAGGTTGAGGAGGAAAAATCGCCTGAGCCCAGTAGGTCAAGACTATGGTAGCTGTGTTCATGCCACTGCATTCCAGCCTGGGTGACAGAGTGAGACTCCTACTCAGTAAATAAATAAAACAAAATTTAAAAGGGCATACTAGAGTATAATTCTCACCTATTGCAATGATTCCACAGAGAGTGAGAGGTTGATGTCGGAAGGGTGAAGGAATTGACCATGAGGTAAAAATGTCCCTGAGGAAATGAGGAGAAAACAGATCCAGGGCACAGGTAACCGCATTCGAATGTAAAACATCTGTATGGCCAAAATCCACATAAATAAAGTTTCAAGATAGGTGGTAGTCTATGAGAAGACACCTGCAACACATATATCATGTTGGCAAAATGACATACATTTTTTAAAAAATGAGAATTTAATAAGCAAAAGACAAATGGCTCAAGAGAAAAATAGAGAAAAGAATGTGAACTGGCAGGATGAAACTTGAATTGCCAATAAAAATATTAAAAAGCCTCAGTTTCACCAGAAATTAGGCGAGTTAAAACAGAAATGCCACTTTTTTCACTATCTAATTAGCAAAAAAAATTAAAATTTGATAACATCAGTATAAGCATAATATGGAAAAGAAGTTATTCTCAGACACTGCTGGTTGAAATGAAATTAATGATACTGCTTGGGATGGTGAAGGAAAGGCAAAACTTTATCCTCCTAGGGCCCCCAGCAGGACCTGAGAATTAAATTCACATTAAAAAATCTTAACAGGATTAAAAGATAAGGATTTATTTAAGACTTATGTGACATGGGAGACCTCATAAAGAAATAAAGGCCCAGCCAGACATAGTGGCTCACACCTATAATCCCAGAACTTGGGAGGCCAAAGTGGGAGGATTGCTTGAGTTCAGGAATTCGAAACCAGCCTGGGCAACATAGCAAGACCTCATCTCTATTAAAAAAGAAAAAAAAAGCAGAAAATTAGCTGGTATGGTGGTGCTCTCCTATAGTCCCACCTACTCAGGAGGCTGAGGTGGAAAGATAACCTGAGCCCAGGAGATGGAGGCTGTGGTGAGCCACTCTAGCCTGAAAGACAGAATAAAATCCTGACCCCATAAAAAAATAAATAAAGGCCCAAAGATGTGGCAAAATCAAAATGCTTTTATACCAGGCTGGATAAAAAGAGGCAACTATAAAAACACAGGAGAAAACTAAGGAAAGATAAGAATTATTTTAACAAAGTTTGTACAGAATTCTCTCGGCTTCAACTCCTTGTCTCTGGTGATAAGAATGTTTCTTTCTTCCTGGCATAGAGGGGGCATCTTTTACATGGGTGTTTTATCTCCTGCTTTCAGGAAGAAAAGGGAGCTCAGAAAGTTCTTCTTGCACCTGCTGTTTTTTAATTGCCTTTAGCTCAAAATAATCCTTAGGCCAGAGTGGCATACAAATATGGGGAGGCATATTGTTCCATTCTTCAGTAGTAATTTGGCCAATTTACTAAAATTTAAAATGAATATACTCACTGACCAAATAATTTCATTTTAAAATATGTACCTGTTGTGGGCTGAACTGTGTGTACCCCCAAAACTCATATGTTGACATTCTAATCCTTGGTAACTGAGAAAGTGATTGCATTTGGATATAACATCTTTCAAGAGGTAATTAAGGTAAAATGAGGTCATCTGGGTGAACCCTAATTCAATATGACTGGTGTTCTTATACAATGAGGAGATTAGGACACAGACACACATAGAGGCAAGATCATACGGAGACACAAGAAGAAAACAGCCATCTACGAGCCAAGGAGAGAAGTCTCAGAAGAAACTAACCCTGCTCTCAGACGTCTAGCCTCCAGGACTATGAGAAATAAATTTCTGTTTAAGTCAAGCAGTCTGCAGTTCTTTGTCATGGCAGCCCTAGCAAACAAATACAATGCTCTAGAAAAACACTTGCACATGTTTATAAGACAAGCATTTTGGGGACCGTACTCGGACTTTTGGAACTTGCTTCAAAGGAGCCAGAATGACAGAGGACAAAAGGACACGGGACTGCAACAGACACTATGCTGTATCTACCTTCCCACAACCCCTCTCCTTGGAAAGGGAGGGATCGGAAGGCTTCAGCTGGAAGACTGACTTCCAACTGTGGCAGCTGCTCTCCTTGGCTAGCAGGCTTTATCTTGCCACTCCCAGGGTAGGAGACACCAGGACATTGGTGTTATTAAGGCGTATTTATTTCTCTCCCCATCCCAGCATGCACCAGTCAACGACTGATGCGTGCTCCCTCAACCTTGGGTGGGGTAATATCGAGATATATATATCTCATAATATATATAATTATCATAGTCAAACGTCATCTTTTCCAAGACCTGGTTTCCATCAGTAGATAATCCTCCACCTTCTCCCTATCATGAAACATACATCCTACTGCCACTGATCTTTGGACGTGTATCATACCACAATAAAAAAGACTTTAAGACCAATAAAAAAATAAATAATAAATATTCTGTTTTGCTTCAGAGGGTGTAATGTGGTAACCCAAAATGTGAGAGGGCTTACACATTATGTTTACCTACTCCAAAGACGTCACCGGGAGGTCCAGCAGGGAAAGACATTGGTTTGTTGAAGCCTACAGAAGGTATGGATGGTGGCAGTTTGGTGAAGAATCTGCACCTTGGGGCAGTATAGCAAACAGTTTTATAATCAAAGCAATGGAGTAAATCATTCAAATTCCTATCTGGTGTTTACAATTACATTGATTAAGTATGACAGCTACATTGTTTTCAGCTTTGCTTGGTCACCTGCAGCCCATGACTCATGCTGGGAATATGCATACCCTTCAGAGACCAGTCTTGACCAGAGGCCACTCCCTGAAGGAAGGAGCAGGAAGAAGCTAGGTACAGGGGCAGTCTATGTCTGGACAATACCTCACAGAAGTTATCTCTCATATACCCTATTTACAAAAAGTAACTTGGAAAGGAGCTCCCAAAGATACTTTCGCCAAAGTCACAAGCCACGTGCTTTTGAGCAGGTGATATAAGTGAATGTTGAAACCACTGGGGGTCGCACAACCCAGGATGAGAAGGAAAATGCATGCCACACTTAAGGATGCTTGAATTAAAGTTTAAAAATAGCTTGGTAGGACAATTGCACGAGGATTGTGTGATCCATCCTGTAGGTTCAGAATTGGACTTGTTCAAGGAACATTTCCAGATTCCCGACTGATAATACTTGATAACTGCTTATAGTTGGTGTTGCCAAAGTGCTTTTGCTATTTGGACATGTTCTATCCACGGAACCCCTCTACTTCAGTGTGTGTGCCCACCCCCTGACTCACGTGCTCCTGTGATAATTTGATGCCAAACACAGGTAAGGAAAGGTTCCAGGAAAAATAAGTGCACTGCACAGTGAGCTGATCACTCTCCCAGATGAAGAAAGACACTTGTATTAGTTTACCAAAGTAAAAATCATTAGTATGACACTTCAGGAAACATGGTACCCAGCATGTGTTTACTGCCTAATTGAGATTTCATAATTAGTAGTTGCTTGGGATGCCAGAAAAGTCTCCAGCTGTCAGTGAGCAGTCTGCTCATGAGCTCTACATCATCACTTGGCATTTCCTTCTCAGGCCTCTACCATCTCGCGTCTGGCTCTACTCACCTACGGAAACGACTCTCACGGTCACCAGTACGCTAATGGCCAAAGTCAACGACAAAATCTAAATCCTCATCCTGCCTGACCTCTCTGCATTGGTTTCTCATCAACGTCCTTAAAAATTCTATCAACCTTTGCATGTATATATGCTACCCTCCATCTGGTCCCCCCTCCCCTCCTGATTCTACTGTTTAGCAGTCCCCTTGGCCAATTTCTCTTCCTCCATCTGTCCCTTAAATGTTAGTATTCCTCAAGGTTCCCTTTTCAAACTTTTCTATTCAGACTCTACCCTGTTTCCCTGGAAATGTTTCTCTGATTCCTTCCTCCCTTCCTCCCTTCCTTCCTGTTGGAGATACCTGCACTCACGTGTTTATTGCATCACTATTCACAATAGCAAAAACATAGAACCAACTGTGCTGCCCATCGAAACTGCACTGGATTAAAAAAATGTGGTACATATACACAATGGAATATTATGCAGTCATAAAGAAAGACAAACACATGAACTGTGCAGCAACTTGGATGGATTTAGAGTCAATCATACTCCGTGATCTATCACAGAAACAAAGAACGGAGTACCATATGTTCTCATTCATAAGCAGACCTTGAAAAATTATCATTATACTATAAGAAAGGGATTGGCAGTAGTGGGAAACTGCCGGTGGTGGGGAGTGGGATTGACAGTAGTGGGAAACTGCCAGGGGAGGGGGGCACACCTCATCAACAAAGGTACCTGCATAATGAACATTTGTATACCTAACCCTGATTTATACCCCACATCTTTAATTTTAAAAAGAAGCTGTGTCTCATGTTTTCATAGCCAATCAGCAATAAAATCAGTATTAGAATCCAAACTTAATTCCTGGTTAGAATGATTGCTGAGGGATTCTGGGGTGCGGAGACTTTTGGTGCTAAAACCATGACATTTCCAGGCAGCTGAGGACAAAGTCGATTACCCTATTCCTAGACCAGTGATCATCTAACCATTTTCTCCTTTGGTGACAGCAGCTGAGACCGAAGTGATTGCAGTGAGTGACTTTGTTTATTCTTGTCTTCACAGGAAGATTGCTTTCATTCTGTTCTTTTTCTTTTCTATGTGAATAAAATATTATGTTCATTTTGAAGGTTTAACTTTTCCCGAGAAGAAATTACAGAGTGATAATTACTGTTTTCCTGCTCCTCCTGGAATAAGCAGAGAAGGAATGACAATCTTGCTGCTGGTATCACATGATTAACTCTCAAGACAAAGTTGAAATCTACACTGGTGGGAGAAGGGCGCGAGAGGATAAAGTGACCCAAATGGAACTCAGTGTCTCCCTCAACTCACCTACTCCTCTCGACTCGTAGGCTCATATTGCCATCACATCCTTTCTCTCCCACTCTCTTCCCTTCATCTCTCTCTTCCTGATAACCCTCCAGTTTCCTAGCTTACACGTTTGTCCCCATCAATGTGCATCTGACAATCAATGACCCACTCACTGTCCACAAAACTGTTCAAAACAGAAACTGTGGAGTCACCCTTGACCATCCCCTTCTCCCTTTGTGATGGAACCCCGTCTCTCATACACTCCCCAAATACCTCTCGCATCTGTCTTTTCCTTCCACCTTGGCCCAGGCCACCAAATCTGCTGGATTTCTGTCTTCTCTGCCTCCCACCTCTGCCTCTAATCCAGGCCCCACGCTGCTGACAGAGTCATCTTTCTAAAATGCAAATCTGTTCATAGCACTTGCCACTCTCAAGAGTTAGACTTTTTACATTTTCTATTGATATATCATAGTTGTACATATGTTGGGGGAGCATGTGATAGTTTGATACCTGTATACAATATGATGCAATCAGGGTAACTGAAGTACATCTATCACCTCAAACATTTATCTTTTCTTTGTATTGGGAACATTACAATTCTTATCCTTCAGCTATTTTGAAATACACAATAAATTATTGTTAACTATAATTTCCTGACTGTACTATCAAACACTAGAATGCATTCCTTCTATTTAACTGTAGTTTTGTACCCCTTAAGACAGTTGTCCCCAACCTTTTTGGCATTAGGGACCGGTTTTGTAGAAGGCAATTTTTCCATGGACCAGGGAGGGAGAGGGGAAGGTTTGGGGATTATTCAAGCACTAGCATTTATTGTGTACTTTATATCTATTATCATTACATTGTAATATATGAGGAAATAATTATACAACTCACTGTTAAAAAAAGAGGCATGGATGAAAGTGGTAAATAAAATAATGGGCAGGCCATGCACAGACTAAAATAAGTGTTAGAGTCTGACTTAAAGCCTGGCACCAGCTTTCTGGGAGGAAAAAATTAATAATTCCTCTAACAGATATTTTTGCCATAAAGTTGACAGAAACAAATTACAAGATGTGAAAATGTTTTCAAATTACAAGCTGTACAACTGAAGTACATCAACTCACTTGCCACACACTGATAGGGTTTTGATATGAGTCTGGAAGCAACTGATTTTTTATGGTCTTTGTGCAGTCAAACCTCACTGCTAATGTTAATCTATATTTGCGTGGCCGGGAGCAGCCACTGCACTCCAGTCTGGGTGACAGAGTGAGACTCCAACTCAAAAAACAAAAAACAAAAACAAAAAAAGCCAGGATCGGTGTGGCTCAGCTTGTAATCCCGCTCTTTGGGAGGCCAAGGTGAATGAATTGCCTGAGCCCGCGGGTTCGAGATCCGCCTGGGCAACTTGGCGAGACCTCATCTCTACAATAAATCAAAAAATTAGCCGGGCGTAGTAGCATGCGCCTATAATTCCAGCTACTTGGAAGGCTGGGGCAGAAGGATTGCCGGAGCCCAGCAGGTCAAGGCTGCAGTGGCTGGGAGCAGCCACTGCACTCCAGTCTGGGTGACAGAATGAGACTCCAATTCAAAAAACAAAAACAAATCTGTATTTGCAGCTGCTTTCCAGTGCCAACATCATCACCTCAGCTCCACCTCTGATCATCAGGACTAGATTCTTATAAGGAGTGCGCAACCTTGATCCTTTGCATATGCAGTTCACAATAGGGCTCATGTTTCTATGAGAATCTAATGCCACCACTGATCTGACAGAAATCAGAACTCCAGTAGTAATGCGAGTCATGGGGAGCGGTTATAAATACAGATGAAGCTTTGCTCACTCACCTGTTGCTCACCTCCTGCTGTGCAGCCTGGTTCCTAATAGACCATGAACCAGTGCCAGTCCATGGCATGGGGATTGGAGACCTCTGCCTTAAGATTCAGGCTTTAATAAGACTGGCCTACTTCATATTTCCTTTGAAAGCTGACTCTATCACCTTCAGTTAGTTTCTATATACAGATCAGGTCTTTCTGAATCTTTTCATTGGGAAAATGGGAGATTGTGTTATGTCTGAGGCTGCTTTATTTGTGGCAGTGATACAGTGAAGGAATGTCAAGGAAATATTCCTCCTTTCCTCTCAGCTGGAATTCCTAGCTTCAGACTCGCTCCCTGAAGTTCATTCTATCCTGCTTACAGTGAGTTCACCATTTTTCCATTTGAATGCAGAAGTAGCCCTGTCCAGCCATAGCTCTGCCCCTCTGCAGTGCTCTACAATGGAAAACATAACTTGGTGGAATTTACAGGTCTTTGGGTAAAGATTAAAAAAATAACAGAGTCTGCCGTCTACTACCACATTTTTTTTTTGGTAATTTGAAAACATTTTCACATCTTATAATTCCTCTGGAGAAACTTTGTTTTGTCAGAGTAATTCTTTGGTTTAGAAGACATAGGTTGGAAGACCCTCACTTGACTCTGCATAGACAGAAAACCTTTCCAGATGTGCCCTGTCTGTTCCTGGCACCTGCAGACTGAAGGACAATCTAAGGAACTGGTGACTTGCAGTGTTCTTCATTCAGAAAGAGTCTTCCACCCCT
Source organism: Cephalopachus bancanus (assembly GCA_027257055.1). NCBI lineage: Eukaryota > Metazoa > Chordata > Mammalia > Primates > Tarsiidae > Cephalopachus > Cephalopachus bancanus. The sequence continues at coordinate 712,346 of JAPVLO010000146.1, forward strand.
TCTTTCTCCTCCGCATGGGAAGTCCTCTTCTAAGCCCTCACTGCCCAGTGTGTGCCTGTGTGGAGCTGTCTCACCACAGGGGCCTTTGGTTCTTACATCCGAACAGCTTTGGAAGAGCCTGAGAAAGGAAAATGACATGTGAGAAACTTCAGTGCCTTCCTGCCTCTGATGGTTCATGCGTGGCATTTTTTTCTTTTGCTTTTTTTTGCAACCTACCTTCACATTTACACAAAGTTGGTAGAACTTGATAGCTCTTTCTTCCTTCTCAGTAAATTCTCTTTACAAAGTAGACATACTTTTTCCTTTGCTTTTATGAAATCTTTCAGAAATACAGCGCTGGAGACATTTTTTCACTTTTGCTGGGGAAACAATTTCTGACCAACACCAGTTTTAGGACACGCTCCAGGTAATACACAAAAGTCTGAAGCTTCTCTCATTCTCCTGCTAAGTTCTCCATTTACTACTGAGGTGCCCTGGAGAAAATAGTTTGAGTCTTTGTGCTCAATTTCTTACTCTAAATTCAAGCTGGAGAAAACATCGTTGGTTACATGCTTAGCAGCGGTAAATAAAATAGGAAGTAAAGCTCTTTGGTATATATTCAGTAATATGTTATCATAAATAGTTGGGTTGTTGGTCACACATGAGTCATATGTAAATAGTAGATCTGTAATAAGTTGTTCATCTTCCAACCTTGACATTTATTTTATTTTATTTTATTTTATTTTATTTTATTTTTTGAGTTTGAGTCTCACTCTGCTGCCCAGGCTGGAGTGCAGTGGCACGCTTATGGCCACCAGAGCCTTGACCTGATGGGCTCAGACAATCCTTCTGCCTCAACCTCCCAAGTAGCGGGAACTACAGGCATGCACCACCACACTCGGCTAATTTTTTTTTTTGAATTATTGTAGAGATGAAGTCTTGCCAAGTTGCCCAGGTTGGTTTCGAACCTGTGGGCTCAGGTAATCCTCTCACCTCGGCCTCCCAAAGTGCTGGGATTATAGGCATGAGCCACCATGCCAGGTCAATCTTGACGTTTAATATAAACTTTAGTATAGAGGAAAGACTTTCAATCTTAACTGCACATTAGGATAATCTAGATAAAAAAAAGTTAAATCAGGCACAACCTCAGAGATTCTGAATTAATGGCTTTGGGGAGGAAGTCAAGATGTCAGCAATGTTTTAAAAGCTTCCCAGGTGATTCTGATCTAAAACTAGGGCATGGAAACACTGGTAGCGAGGAAATAATTCAGACTTTGGAGTTGGATAGCCTTTGGTTGAAATCCTGGCTCTACTACTTACTGGTTGTGTGATTTGGGGTAAATTACTTAATAATTTTAAGCCTAAATTTCCTCCTCTGTCAAAAGGAAGATGGGGAAATTTAAGGGTCTTGTATTAAAGACAACTGAGGTAACTAGCAGATTAAAATACAAGATATGTTATATTCATTTGTGTTTACCTTCTCTTTTGAAATTTGATAATTTTTAAGATTCAAATGACAATCTTTTAGAGAAGTAGGGGCAAACCCTATGGGCCTTCTGTTTAGAATGGAAATGAAGGCAGATTTGGGATTGATCAGGGTAGATAGGAGGATGAGGTCAGATCTCAATTTTCTGTGATTATTATTTTCACAGATTATTCTGTGATGAATAATCATATAAAGATTGTAAATTTCAGCTCCATAGCATCCAGGTACAGTTCTCTTTGTTTGTTTGTTTAATTAAGCTTGTGACCCCATATTATAGAATCTATATTTTAAACTTAATATCTAATAACCTTTTTCTGAGATGTTTTTGGATATGATGAATGACTTGGATATTCTGTTCCATGCACTGTATTATTTGTTTGTTCTCTTACATTGGCTATCAGTAGGAAATTTATAACTTCACAGTCCTATGAATAACAATATTTGAAAATCTCCAGTAAAACAAGATAACATAAGTTCTGTTATTTTGGCAAAAGATTATTTATCCAAGATATCCCATCTATTCTTCCCAGACGCCTTTGTCCACCTACCTAGAAATAGCCCTGAACATACTCTCTAAATGTCTTAAAATGTAAGCTGTGAAGAAAGGTGATGCTACCCAGACCATCAATAAATGACAGCATCCCTGTGAGAAAGAACGTGATTCATGCTCCATGTTATATCTCTGAGGGCTCAGTACTCCATGTGACCTTCTTTGGTGATAAGCTCGAGATGCCAGAAAAACCTCTGGACAGGTTGAGGGCAGTGTGAACAAGGAATTCAATAGGGCAGAGGCATGAGGAAGAATGGGATTAGGGCCAGTGGAAAGAAAGAAAATGCTCTGATGCTTGAGATCAACCAGGTAATGTGTGGCGCGCCTTGTAGGACAGCTGAGCTGACAGTCTAACAGTTCAGTGATTCTGAGTCAGGTCTTTTTCCTCTTATCACTAAAGAATAAGGAGCTAGCCTGACACAGGGAATGACTCACTGTTGTGTTGCTTCTCCTCCCCCTTTCTAAGGATGTAGATATTAGATACTACAATTAAAAAATCATGTAGCTAGAAGGGAACCTGGGTCATTTAATCCAAACTGTCTCTCAGCAGAGCAATGCTCAACTCATAAATAAGTCTCCAACTCATGCATATATATTTTCTTTAAATATACATGTTTTCTTTAATTATATATATTCTTTAAGTATATTTCTTTAATATATATGGTTTATATATTTTCTTTAACTATATACTCATATATTTTCTTTAAATGTTTTTCTTTAACATACATGCTTTCTTTAAATATATATTTTTTCTTTAGGTATATATTTAAATATAAACACATATTTTAAAAAATGGGTTAAAATGTTCTTATATGCCTCTTTAAAATGTATATGAGGCAAAAAGAAAAAAATTCTTATAAAAGTTACAATGCAAATACAAATATATACTTTCTATTCTATAGTGTAGTCTAAGAGCTTGGGCTCAGGGATAGCCCAAATGTGTATTCAAATCCTAGCCCCCCAGTTACTAGCTGTATAGTTGTCCACCTTGCTAGGTCTCGGTTTCCTCATCTATAGAATGAGAAAAATAATAGTGTCTACCTCATAGATTTGATGTGAGACTGAAGCGCTGGTGCTGGACACAAAGTGAACACTTCAAGTGAGATATTGATGTTAAAAATATGGGGAAAATCACATATTTAGAATTGATGATTTAGAACGATGTCTGGCATATAGCAGATGTGGATTAAGCCTTAGCCATTAGCGCCAATGTCATTACCATCTTCTTCCTCCTCATCACCATCCTAGCCTGGGTTCCACTACCTATGACCACATTCAGTCCAAGTTGTTTTGTGATACTTTTCTTTCTTTTTCCTCTAGTTGCCAATGAATTCCTTTTAATATGAGTGATATGTATCCCAGTATTTCTCAAAATGACTCAAAAAATGTTAATCAGCTCCACATGACCAATGTGACAATATTGGATTCACAGTAAGTACTTAATATATATTTGTTAATTGACATTTCAAAATGTTATCTCTCTATACAGTTACTATAATTTGTAACCCCAAATTCAGGATGCAACATTATATCCATGGTCTGATGATGGAACAGAGCATTTAGAGTTGAGACTGCCCCAGATCATCTTGGCCACATTTAATTATATAGAAATGTATAGATGTGACAGAGCTTTGTCCTTAGAATTGCTTCCTAGTCAAGTTCTGATCTCGCAATTCAAAGATAGGATGGGTCTCTTCTTGGGGAACACCCCGGCGGGGGGGTCCTCATTGGTGCAATAGGATACTAGCCTTCCTCCTGCATGTCTGGTTTCTAGGGCATCTGCTTTTCAATAGCATCTCTACCTGCCAGTATTCCAGAGCTTTGCAAGAAAGAGTTAGCATCAGTCTGACTGATGACCAGTGTTCATCTCTTACAGTTCTTCCCCCAGATACTCTAAATGCTAGGTTTGTAACACATTGAATCCAAGGCTGCCTACACATATTAATAGTTCACGTTTATTGAACACTAACTAGTGCCAGCCACTGTGTAAGCACTTTACTTTCTTTTTTTTTTTTAGTGAGAAAGCAGAATTTAAGAGGACAGAAAAGTTCTCACAGTGGGAGGGGACCCAAAGGAGTTGCCCAAGCACTTTACTTTCATTATGTCATTTAATCCTCGAAATAATTATTGAGGGGGAGTCTCTTACTTCCCCCTTATGGCTGGTGCTGTGGACTGGCTACTCAAAAGTAAAGTATATTCCTTTTCTCCTTCATGACTGAGATGCTGACGTGAGAATAAGGGTAAAGCAGCCACTTTGCAACCATAAGGCAACAAGCATAAAGACAAAGGCCTCCATGTTAAGGATGTCAACGCAGAAAGATAGAGAGAGCCTGGACCCAGATGACAGCCATGAACAGCTGCATTGGCCCTGTACAGTTCAATCCTATACTTGATTTTATATCAGAAACATAAACTCCTAAGTAACTCTCATTGATTATTTTGTTCCTTGAGCCAGACACATTTCTAATTATGCACTCCATATTATTAATGAGGAAACTAAAGCTCAGTGCATTTGGGTAACTCTTTCAAAGTCATGTGACCAGTAGGTGCTAGAGGCAGGTTTTGTATCCAAGTCTGCCCAGCACGAACACACATGTTCTTAACCACAAAAGCACTGTGCCATCCTCTCATCATTGTATTTGCATCCTTTCCAAGCCATGTGTCACAAAAATCAGTGGTTATTAATAGGTGAATCTGAGAAGAAAGGCTTCTGTGATAAAATAAGTTCTAGAAACACTGAGTTGTATATCTCCTTTTTGTAGAGCCATAATGCACATCAACATATCAAAGTTTCCAAAATTCTACAACAAAGAAATCTGCTTGACTTTGATTAATTCCGTGGTTCCCAAACTTATCTGAGCACGGAACATATTTTTTTAAATGACGTTCCTGTTAATATCTTTCAGAACATTGTACCCTAGAACGCCAATTTGGGAGGTCACTCACTGCATTTCAAGTATTATTTCCTCAGCTTTGGTTTAAAGAGAAAGAAAAGTGAGTCACAGACCATTTTGTCCACTATGCAATTCAGGGTCCCCTTTGAAGTCCCAAATGATAAATTTCCCTGGGAATTTGATGCCAGGACAAAACATGCACCTCCTGAGGAAGCTGTCTGCTTCCTTTTTTCTAATAATGAGAATTATGTAACTTACTGTGTTTCCCCTTCTGTTTTAGATTTCTGGAAGCTCAGGGACAACTGAGAAACAATTACTAGCTCAGGTTCATGGGTTTCGCATATTTATGTTGTCGTTTTTAAATCTGATCTTGTTTTTCCTTGTCTCAATTTTTTTTTTTTTTTTGAGTTGGAGTCTCACTCTGTCGCCCAGACTGGAGTGCCTCGCCTGCTGGCCTCCGGCGATCCTTCCGCCTCAGCCTTCCGAGTAGCCGGAATTACAGGCATGTGCTACCATGCCCAGCTGATTTTTTGATTTATTGTAGAGATGAGGTCTCGCTGCCCAGGTGGGTCTCGAACCCGCGGGCTCAGGCAATCCACTCACCTCAGCTTCCCAAAGGCGTGGGATTACAGGCTGAGCCACCGAGCCCGGCTCCTTGTCTCAATTTTGTATTTCAGTTTTATTTGGTACTATTGTGTATGTTCTTGTGAGTGATGTTATATTATTTTTGAAATGGAGTGAATTATAAGCAAATTCAATAAATAAAAATCAATACTGATGTAAAAAATACAAGTAATATGGCCTCTTTGGCAACATGATTGTGCCTATAGTATCTGATCAAAGAGCCAATTTAATTTTTAAAAATTGATACTATATAACTTGAATTATGGCTTTTGAATATCTAATAAGAGAAAAGGACTTGGTCTTCAAACAGGAAAATATATTCTTGGGGATAGAACATAAGTGCCTTTGCTGAATTTTCATTGAAATTAACTATACTCTAGATTGTTAAGCTAAGTCAACACCATCAAATTCGGTAATCATATTAATCACAACCTTGCAAAAAATAAAAGTGAGAAAGACAAACATGCCCTGTAATATATACCTATTTTGGGAAATTTAGTTTAGTTTACCATGGTTGAATAACAATCACTTCCTTTAAGAGGAACAGAATTCACTATAATTGTCAACACAGAGGTGTAGTAAGTTACTCATGAAGTAGATGATATGTGCCATTCATTGAAGGGTCAACCCAATGCACCCCAGATGGATAAGCAAATGTTAACCAAGAGGAATACTGTGAAATGCAGTAGGAGACACAAAGAAATATAATCCTGCAGCTGTGGAGGGCAAGCCCTCAGGTGCTGAGAAGAAGCCAGGAGACGCAGTTCAGAAAATGCTATTTGCAGCTGCTATTTTTAAACAAACTTCTCTTGAATTGTTTTCAGATGTCACTAAATTTATTGATAACTTTTCATTTCTCTGTATGGCTCTCTCAGATTTGTAAAGCCCTAAATCCAGACTTAAATCTGAGGCAAGGCGACTGCTTGAATAAATTTTATATATGAGGATAGAACGTTTGGAAATATTAGCATTTGACCAGTGCTTTGTTAAATTCTGGTGTGTCCATGTGACTCTTTGAGCTATGGCCACCATGTTTCCTGGCTTTGGCCCCCTCCCCTACCTTGGGGAGGTGAATCTCCTCTCTCTTCTCTCTCTAACTTACTTTCTAAATAAACTATATCTTCCAATCTAAAAAAAGAGAAATATTAGCATTTGTTTCTTTCTCGCCACTCTTTCAGGCACCACGAAGACAGGCTCTCAGAATATAGAATAAATGCAACAACAATAACAACAAAAAGAGTCCAATCTTAGCTTTCGAGTTTCAGTGTAGACCTTTGAAACTCATGGCTGAGAAAACAACTTAAAAGAAAAGGATTTCAAGAACTAAAGCCAAATCCTTTTTAGAGTGAGTTAGGTGGCATAAAACAGAAAATGAAAAGACTTGCACAGTTTATTTCTCTTTCTTGTAGAATAAGTAGACAGGCTAGAGCTTGTGTGATCATCAGACATTCAGACTTAAATTATGTTTCAGTTTCCTCCTAGTACTAGCTTGCAGCCTCAAGACAAGATGGTACAACATGGTTGCTGGAGTTCTAACCATCATAACCACATCTAAGGGAAAAGGAACGAGTAAAAGGCAAAGAGTAGCCCTTCCTGCTGAGTCAGATCGCTTACACAGCCATTTCATAAGTACCACACAACACTTGTGCTTGCCAAAATGTCGTCACATGTCCATGCTTGGCTGCAAGGGAGGCTGGAAAATCTAATCTTTTAGTAGGCCATACAACTGACCCAAACAAAACTAGCACTCTGTTACTGAGACAGAAAAGGAGAATGGTTGTAGGGCAGCAAATACAGTCTGCCACATTCCTAAAAAACCCAAGGTACAAAGTTGATACCATAACTATAAATTGAGAGTAATTCTTGATTATGCAAGAGCAAACTGTCTAACCCCAGATGGGATAAATATCCTTTGGGGCTGGGTGTGGTGGCTCAAGTCTGTAACCCCAGCACTTTGGGAGGCCGAGGTGGAGAGGATTGCCTGATCCCACAGGTTGAAGAACAGCCTGGGCAACTTGGTGAGATCTCATCTCTACAGTAAATCAAAAAATAAGTCAGGTGCACATGCCTGTAGTTCCAGCTACTTGGAAGGCTGAGGCGGAAGGATCACCTGAGTCCAGCAGGTCGATGCTGGGGTGGCTGTGAGCATGCTTGCCACAGCACTTCAGTCTGGCAACGGAGTGAGACTCTAACTCAATATATATATATATATATATCCTTTGGACTGGAGGATGAATGAAAGGACAGAAAGGAAATGAAGAGAAAATACAGGTTGTGGTCCCCTGTGGGATCCTGTGCCCTAAGATTCATCATCAAATCCTCCAGAGGGATACCAGAAACCTCAGACAGACTGGCAGATCTAAAAGCAGAGAAGGCCAGGCACAGTGGCTCATGCTTGTAATGCCAGCACTTTGGGAAGCCAAGGTGAGAGGAATGCTTGAACCCAGGAATTTGAGACCAGCCTGGGCAGCATAGCGAGACTTCATCTCTACAAAAAATCAAAATTAGCCAGGCTTGGTGGTATATACTTGAAGTCCCAGCTACTTGGGAGGCTGAGGAAGGAAGATTGCTTAAACCCAGAAGGTCAAGGCTGCAGTGAGCCGTGACTATGCCATTGCACTCTGGCCTGGGTGACAGAGTGAGACCCTGACTCATACACACACACACACACACACACACACACACACAAAAGGAGAGAAGTCCTGTGCCTTGTTCTATGGTAGAGAGAGACCTGGGAGGTGACAGGCTCCATGGTTTTCCCCAGATCAGCCTGCTGAGAGATCCATCATGGACATGACAGCCAGCATGTCTAGGCAGCAGGGCCTTTGAAAACTCTGAGATTTCCTGTTACCCTATGGTAGTGTGAAAGAGAACCCAAAACGTCCCAAGGCCTTCACAATCCATTATGAAGGGCTCAAAAGTAGCTGAGAGAGGCCAGCAGGTCTGAAGACTGACTGAGATGTGAAGGGTGCAGGTGATCCTGGACCAACTACCAGAGACCAGATGGAGGACCCAGATGTCCTGGAATTTTCCTTTGGGAATGATGGACCTCTCCATAGATGCCAGCGGGACAGATGCCTTCCCTCCCCCAACACTGTGGCTCTGGGAAATTCCTCAGGATCTAGACACAATCCAGGGAACAGGGGTGGTGAGAATCCTGAACTGATTGGGGAAAAAAGAAATCTTGATGTGAGTGAGAAAATTCCCCTTTGACTGCATTTTCTTTAAAATGGCTAGGATTAAGCTACGCTACCAGGCAGAATGCAAATTTAAAATTCAAATTCAATTATAGGCTGTAAAACTATAGAGTGTATGACTTGTAAAAATGTATCTGCAAAACACGCTTTCCTGATTTTTCAAATCACATCTTTGGAAGTCACTTTCAAAAGCTCAGAATTTTGGCATATTCTTTCTTCAATGGTGTATGGAAAATAGTGACAAGTGAGTGTTTTGCTGTTTCATCTGAAGTTATTTTGAGTGAGCAGAGCTTCACCGTCATATTGCTTCAGTGATATTTTGTACCTCATGTCTATGACTCACAAGCACCCTCTCCAGCCCTTGCCTTGTTGTATTTGTACAAAAATACAAATAAAGTTTGTATTTGTCAAATCCTAGATGCACCTGAGGTGACCAATTCATTATAGCTTGTTCGGAACTTTTCTGGTTTTAGCAAAAAAAGTCCAGTACCCGGGAATCCTTCCCACCATCCTGGACAGGCCAGTACTGCCGGTCATGCTCTCTATATCTGAATCAGGAGAGCCCCTTACGTCACAGACTCCTGGGCTCCACCCCTAGAGAGCTTCTAATTCAGTAGGGGTGAGGGTGGGTTCAAGATTTTCCATTTGTCGCAAGCTCCCCAGCTACAGATCTCAAGGCCTAAGACACAGGTAACAGTGTTTTTGCCAACATTGACATAATAAGGCAATTGTATTGATCCATTATCATCGTGACAACAGCAAATTCTTAGCAAGAACTGTGACCAAGATCAAGTTTCCCATCTTTTCTTTTATAGCTGGACAAGTCAGTTTCATGGGGCTCTCCTGGAACTCATCCCTGGTTAGCCCAGAGCCTGCCCCTCAGTCCTTCCTGAAGTTCCATAAACATCTAATTTTGTCTATTAAAAACTAGCAAAAACTAGCAAAAGAGTGTTCTATTGTCTATAAATGAATCCTAGCTGACACATCATGGGATATTGGGGAATGGTAGAGGAAACGGGAAAGGATTCTGTGCACGTTTCAGGGACAAGAGAAGGAAAAGCAGAGGTTTCCTGTGAGTGCAAAGGCCTGTCTAGGCAAAGATGCCCCTGCCCACCTCAGGCAGTTTACAAGGAAAACACAAACCCAGCTGTAGAAAACCCTATCAATACATTCCTGAACAATTACTATAGTCAGCACAGAAATGACGTCATCCCCTTCCTATCTGAACAATAAGGCCTGCTCTTACCCTGTAAACAACAAAAGCCAAAGGTCTCCCTCCAACAGATGGAAATGAACAGTCTTGAAGTTGAAAGTGATCTTTCTGTGGTCTAAACGAATGCCCTCCCAGTACAGATATCCTACCCTAGAAAATTACAAATATGAACACCACTAAACACAGTGAAACCCCCTGAGCTGAGTGGAGACTGGCAGATTCAGAGACACAGGTCCTGGCACATGTAGAAGATTAAGTACAATTTAGAAAAGAGTCCCTGAATTTTCATACATCTCCAAAGAAATCAGCTTCAGAGCCATTCCTTTTGAATTTTTATGTAAGCCTTTAAAAAAAAATTCACCTTGTAAGGTAGAGAGATGGCAGACATAGTCTCCACTACATGGCTACTAATCTGCTAAACCAAGCATGGAAGGGGAAAAATAAACCATACAATTCAATGTAGACAGCCCTTGATTTTAACTCAAACATGCCAATTAAAATTTTGAATTGGATTATGCACGTGTAAGGAACCAGTGTTAGATTTTAAAGCTAATCTTTCTCCTGACCAAGCAATGCTTTACTAGGACATGCCTGTTGGTCCACCGCACCCAACAGCAGTATCATCAACGCTCAGGGAACCACCACGTATCACCTCAGTCTGATTCTCATATGCCAACTGACACCATCTCTGACTCATTTTAAAAATTCTCTACTGACTTGCAAAATAATTGCAACTGACCCTCTTTTTAAAAAAAATTTAAAAAAATTTTTTTATTATAAGGATGTGGGGTACAATTCAGGGTTAGGTACATAAACATTGATCATGCAGGTACCCTTGTTGATGAGGTGTGTCCCTCCCTCCCCTAGCAGTTTCCCTTAACTGCCAATCCCAACCCCCCCACTGACAGTTTCCCACTACTGCCAATTGCTTTCTTACAGCATTATAATTGTTCAAATTCCGCTTATGAGGGAGAACATATGGTACTCTGTTCTTTGTTTCTGTGATAGATCACTGAGTATGATTGACTCTGAATCCATCCAAGTTGCTGCAAAATCAATATGTTTGTCCTTCTTTATGGCTGCATAATATTCCATTGTGTATATTCACCACATTTTTTAACCTAGTCCAGGTTTGATGGGCAACATGGTTGGTTCCATGTTTTTGCTATTGTGAATAGTGCTGCAATAAACATGCATGTGCAGGCATCTTTTTTGTAGAATGATTTGAGTTCCTCTGGGTATATTCCCAATAGGGGAATTGCTGGGTCATATGGAAGGTCAATTTCTAGTTCTTTCAGAAATTGCCACACTGTCTTCCAAAGAGGTTGCACTAGACAGCATTCCCACCAGCAGTGTAGAAGTGTTCTTTTTTCTCTGCATCCTTATCAGCATCTGTTGTTTGTTTTATTTATTTATTTATTTATATTTTTATTTTTGAGTTGGAGTTTCACTTGGTCGCCCAGACTGAAGTGCAGTGGCTGCTTCCGGCCACCGCAGCCTCGCCTCCTGGGCTCCGGCGATCCTTCCGCCTCAGCCTTCCGAGTAGCCGGAATTACAGGCATGCGCTACCACGCCTGGCTGATTTTTTGATTTATTGTAGAGATGAGGTCTCGCTGCCCAGGCGGGTCTCGAACCCGCGGACTCAGGCAATCCACTCACCTCAGCCTCCCAAGGTGTGGGATTACAGGCAGAGCCACCGAGCCCGGCTGTTGGTTTTATTAATGATGGGCATTCTTACTGGGGTTAGGTGGTGTCTCAATGTGGTTTTGATTTGTATTTCTCTGCTGATGAGTGAGGCTGAGCATTTTTCATGTGTCTGTTGGTTGTCTATAAATCTTTTGAGAAGTGTCTATTCATGTCTTTTGCCCACTTTTTAATGGGGCTGTTTGTTTTTTTCCTTTCAACACATTTGAGTTCCTTGTAGATCCTAGATGTTAGGCCTTTGTCAGATATACAGTTGGCAAATATTTTTTCCCATTCTGTGGGCTGTCTCCCTGCTCTCTTGATGGTTTCTTTTGCTTTGCAGAAGCTCGTCACTTTGATGAGGTTCCACTTATCTATTTTATTCCTTAAGGTATGGGCATTTAGGGTTCTGAATAGGAATTGGTTGCCAGTTCCAATTTCCATAAGGGTGTCTCCTGCATTTTCTAAGATTCTTATAGTCTGAGGTTTTACATTTAGGTCTTTGATCCATTTAGAGTTAATTTTTGTGTATGATGATAGGTAGGGGTCCTGTTTCAATCTTCTGCATGTGATCAGCCAGTTTTCCCAGCACCATTTACTGAATAGGTTCTCCTCTCCCCGGTGGTTGTTGTTGGAGGCTTTGTCAAAGATGAGTTGGTTGAGAAATTGAGGCTTTGCTTCTGGAATTTCTATCCTGTTCCATTGATCTATGTGCCTATTCTTGTACCAATAACAGGTTATTTTGAATGCTGTAGCCTTATAGTAAAGTTTGAAGTCTGTAAGTGTAATACCTCCTGCTTTTATTGTCGTTTATGTTTCCATATGAATTTCTGTATTGTCATTTCTGGGTCTGAAAAGAATGATGTTGGTAATTTAATGGGTATTGTGTTGAATCTGTAGGTTGCCTTTGGTAGGATGGACATTTTAACAATGTTGACTCTTCCTATCCATGAGCATGGACTATTTTTCCATTTGTTTGTGTCTTCTTGGATTTCTTTGAGCAGTGTTTTGTAGTTCTCGTTGTAAAGTTCTTTCACTTCTCTGGTTAGGAAGATACCGAGGTATTTCATTTTTTGTGTGACTATTGTGAATGGGATTGTGCTTTTAATTTGGGTCTCTTGTCTGCTTATTGTTGGTGTATAGGAATGCAACTCTCTTCTGCACCTTTATTTTGTACCCTGAGACTTTGTCAAAATCCTTTATCAGTGCAAGCAGGTTTTTAACAGATTCTCTTGGATTTTCAAGGTATAGGTTAATATCATCAGCAAAGAGGGATAACTTGACTTCCTCTTTTCCCACTTGGATACCCCGAATTTCCTTTTCTTGTCTAATTGCCCAAGCTAGAACTTCCAACACAATATTGAACAAGAGAGGTGAGAGTGGGCAGCCTTGTCTTGTTTCATTTTTCGGGGGAAATGTTTCCAGTTTTTGTCCATTTAGCAATATGTTAGCTGTGGGTTTATCGTAGATGGTACTTACTATTTTGAGTAAGTTCCTTCTATACCTAGGTGTTTGAGGGTTTTTATCAAGAAGGGATGCTGGATTTTATCAAAAGCTTTTTCTGCATTTAATGATATAATCATGTGGTTCTTGTTTTTACATCTGTTGATGTATTTAATTACATTTATGGTCTTGCGGATGTTGAACCAGCCTTGCATCCTGGGGATGAAGCCTACTTGGTCATGGTGGATGATTTTTGAGATGTGTTTTTGGATTCGATTTGCTAGAATCTTATTGATGATATTTGCATCTATGTTCATAAGGGATATTGGCCTGTAGTTCTCTTTTTGTTAGATATCTACCCGGTTTGGGTATCAGTGTGAGGTTAGTTTCGTAAAATGATTTGGAGAGAATTCCATGGTTCTCAATTGCCTGAAATACTTTCAAAAGGATTGGTATCAGCTCCTCCTTGTACATTTTGTAGAATTATACTGGAAAGTTATCCGGTTCAGGGCTTTTTTTTGTAGGTAGTTTTCATATGACAGATTCAATTTCCTGGATTGTTATTGGTCTATTTCGTGTCTCAATGTCTTCTTGTTTCAACCTGGGGAGAAAGTCCTCCATTTCTTTTAGGTTATCAAGTTTTTTTCCATATAGGTGTATATAGTAATCTCTGATAATCTTTGTATTTCTTTGGGGGCAACTGACCCTCTTGATTACTATTCTGTAAGGTCCCATTTTTATAAGACCAAGGAATCTTCACAATCCTTTTTTCTCACCCCCCCTTAAAACTTGAATTCTTATCCCAATAGAAACCTTTTACCCACAGGATTTTATATAAAGTATAACATTATTATACGAGGGGAAACCCCCCAAAAAAACCCTGGAATTTATTTATTAAAAAATTGTGTGCAATACACCTATCAAGATGCTTTTTCCACTGCTCAAAACAGTTTTTGAACTTGTTGATTTTGGTGGCTTTTAGTGCTTCTGTCATTTTTTGTTTTACCTCTTCCACATTGGCAAAACGTTTCCCTTTAAGGACTTTTTTCATTTGGGGCAACAACAACAACAAAAAGTTACTCAGGACAAGATCAGGTGAATAGGGAGGGTAGGGCTTCGGAGTCATGCCGTCTTGGGTCAACAACAGCTGAACAATCAGCACAGTTTGGGCAGGTGTGCTCATAAGTTACCCATCATGAAATGAGCAAACACGTTGAAAGACTCTCCAAAAAAATGCACTGAAGTCTAATGCAGTCTCTCACAACAACGCTAGCTGGCACACTGATGCTGTTAGTTTCCTAGAACACTTACCTAGCAGGGGAAGCCTTTACTACAAGGAGCCACCCTCCGAAAAATAATTCCAGTTTTTGGGGTCCCTCTCATATATTGCAGATTTAACATTTTTACTTCTGCTTTTCTCTCCTGCTGCACTTGCAGTGAACTTACTGTAATAACTTCATCTGCTTATTGAAGGTACTTTATATACACCAAATCTTTAGTGTATGGGGGTGAGAGCAAAAGTTAAGAATGTAATGATCTATTTCTACTCTTGAATATTCCCAATCCATCCTCAACACAGCAGCAGGGTTTTTGCAAGATTTAAAGCCAATCACATCTCCCTTCTTAAAATCCTCAGTGATTTCCTATTGCACTCAGAATAAAAACAAACCTCTTTCCAAGACCTCCACTAATAGGCCTTCCCTCTAGGATTTTATGTGAGTTAATACAAGTAAAACTCTGAGAACTGTGCTTGGCACATAGCAAGTGTTCAGCGAATCTTAGCTATCGTCCCTCTTCTTCCTCCTCACTATTATATAGCAAGATTTTCCATGCTCTGTCCTTTGCCTCACTCTGCCTCCAGTCGCCTTCACCCTCCTTCTCTTTGCTGCATTCAGCCTAGTCATCTTTCAGCTACTCAGACATATCAAGCTCATCCCTACTTCAGAATCTTCCCTCAAGCTGTTCCTTCTCTTTCTTCTAGGTGGTTCCCTCTCATCTTTGAGGTCTCAAGAGCTCCTCTTCAGGAAGCTTCCTTTTCTGCCTGATCTAAATTGGTCCCTCCTACATGCTTCCATAGCATCAAGTCCTTTGCCTTTAGCATCAGATTCACAACTAAAAATTTATACTCATTTGTTTTACATCTTTAGTGTCATTGTGTCCCACTGCTCTTAAACTCTGTTAGGAAAGATGCAACATGTTTTATTCCCTACTTAGACTCTGTGTACAGCACAGTGTTTGGCACCTAGGGGTAACTCAAGTAATATTGAAGGAGCAAAGGAAAAATTATTGAAAATAACTCCAAATATTTAGTCCGTGTTTACTATGTGCCTAGGCATGCTGCTAAATCCTTGGTATGCATTAACTCCTCACATGTTTCCAATATTCACTCCATAAGGTATATATTATCTCCTTTTCACATTTGTGGAAAGTGGGACTCAAAGGGCTTATTTGTTTGCTTATTTATTTTTTAAATTGATTTATTGTAGAGGTCTTACCATGTTGCCCAGCCTGGTTTCAAACCCCTGGGCTCAGGCAATCTTCTTACTTCGGCCTCCCAAAGTGCTGGGATTATAGATGTGAACCATTGCGCCCAGCCTCAAAGAGTTTATATAAGCTACGTAAGGACAAAAGTTCAGAATTAAGATGTGAGTTAAGGTCTGCCTGACGCCATATCATTTTCTTTTCTTCTCACACCAAGTTGCTTTCAGGAACAAGGGTGTGAGGATATATGAAATTACATGTGGTAAATAGCTAGTTCTGCCTCATATATGGCATGTAAAAATTCTCTGAGTAAATGGTGCAATTATCCTTCTGAACTGAAACATCAATGGGACAGTTTTGTTGCCATGTGATGTGCTTTTCCCTGGTCATGTGTTGTCTCTTCTATCAACCTCAGCAATAGTCCAGGGCTTGCTCAGGCACCATGTCTTAATCATGTGACTTGAAAATATGAGGCATGCTTCCTCAAGGGCTGTGTTTTCTGTCAGTGACTTTGGGGCTCTGGGTTTGTTATCAGGTGAATGAGAAGGTCTTCCATTTCCAAAACACCTAAAGGAATGCCCTGCAGAATGGAAGGGCTCAATAGGAAGGAAACAATCAAGTATGAAGGGATAAGGAAAATAATGGTGGGGAAGAGGAATCAAGGTGTTTATTGGTTCCAAGTCAACTGCTCTCAGTCTTAAAATCAGTAATGTGTCAAGTTATAACCATGATTTCTCACAGACTAAAGGGTCTTTGGTTCCCATTCCATTACCCAAATAATGAGATCTCCTTGAATATCAAACTGAAAATTAGACAGCCTAGAAAACAAAAGATAAATAATAATATTTAACATTACTGAATTCTAACAATGAAGCAGGCCCTGTGCTAAGTCTTTTGCATGAATTAATGTATTTTATCCTCAAAAACCCTTGAGGTAGGCACTATTATTATTCCCAAAAAACAGGTGAGTAAACTGAGTCAAAGAAAGGTTGAGTAAGTTGCAGCATGAATTTTTTTTTAGTCTTTAATTTTTAATTTTAAAATTGTGGGGTACAGTTAAGATATACAAATATGCATCATTCAGGCACCCTTGATGATAAGGGGTGTCCCCCCATCCCCAGACCGATATTGACTACCGTTAATTCCACCTCCCTTCCCCTCCCTGCCCCCCTCATAGTTTCCCGCCACTGTCAATCCTTTTCTTATAGTGTGATGATAGATGTTCAAGATCCACTTATGAGTGAGAACATGTGATACTCAGATCTTTGTTTCTGTGAGGGGTCACTCAGTATTATAAACTCTAGTTCCATCCAGTTTTCTGCGAAGTTCATGATTTTGTTCTTTTTTATGGCTGCGTAGTATTCCATCGTGTATATGTACCACATTTTTTTAATCCAGTCCTCTTTTGATGGACAGCATGGTTGGTTCCAGGTTCTTGCTATTGTGAACAAGTAGCATGGTTTTACTAAAAATTGTACAGGAGGATGACAGGAATGGTAGAGTAAGAACCACTGAAAATTTTCTCTATAAAAGCAACAAAAATGCTAGAAAAAATGATCAATATAAACATTTTTAGAACTCTGAAAATTAGCCAAAAGTTTGCAACAATTCAAGAAAAATGACTGAATCTCAGTAAGAACAAAAAATTGCTTTAAGGGCAATTGCCAAAGGACGTCTCCAAATCTCTTTGTATGAGCAGATGTTTCATCCTCAGAGGCTGGGCAAATAATGGAACATCAACGTTTCCTGGTTCATGACTCTGTTTGGATGGGAGTGGAGGAAAAAGGGACATTCCTATCAGGACTCTCTTATCAAATAAATAACTCTGTGCCCTTAGAAATGAATTTTAACCTAAATATTTCCTTGTAATTTGCTGAGTGAGACGAATATTAATTACCATTCTTTCGTCACTGGGGTTTTGCTAAGATTTATGAGACATTAAGCCTGAGTCAACCAAGCTGGGAAGGTCAGTGTTGGGGCCCACGAGGAGGAATGAGGAATGAGAAAGAAGGAGAGGAGAAGAGCCACTTTCTCTTCATCCATAAATTAAAACTTGTTTGGCCCACATCACAGGGCTGTTACAAGGATCAAAGGACGCTGTTTGTGCAAGTGCTTTGTATCCACAGTGCACCATACAAATGAGAGGAATCATTATTGTTTAATGAGCCAGAGAAGCAGTTCACTAAATTATTAGTGGTCTGAGTTACTATTCTCGCGTGTAGGATCATGCTCAAAATTTCCATAGAGAACTTTGATGTTTGAAAGATTGGTGTTACACATACAACACAATGGCAGTGTCATTAACTAGCATAAATTATGCAGCTACTGTGACTAAAGGACATGTCAACAACAGTCTAAAGTACATAATAAAAATTTCTCAATATATTGACGGAATTTGAGATAGAATCAAAAGAAAGATTTAAAAATCCTTTGTTGACAGGAAAATACAAAAAAATGCCAGTTATGATTTTAATTGAACCAAGGATGTTTTATTCATTTTAACTTTTCAGTTCATGTTGAAAAACATTAACCAATTTCTTTTTTAATTTGACACTACTTTAATTAATATGTTATAACATTTAATTTGCACATAAGCATATTGTTACATTCTGTTTCTACACAAGTATAAGTACTATTTTCTTTTTTTTACTTGGAGTCACACTCCATCACCCAGGCTGGAGTGCAGTGGCATGCTCACGGTCACCTCAGCACCCACCTGCTGGGCTCAGGCAATCCTTCCACCTCAGTCTTCCAACTAGCCAGAACTACAGGTGTGTGCTACCATGGCCAGTTAATTGTTTTGATTTATTGTAGAGATGAGATCTTGCCAAGCTGCCTGGGCTGTTCCCGAACTCATGGGTTCAGGCAATCCCCTCACCTCAGACTCCCAAATTGCTGGGATCATAGGCTTGAGTCACCGCGCCCAGCCATAAGTACTATTTTTATCATGAACAAAAATGATTCTATTTTAAACATTTTGAATATTAAAAAAATCTATATTCTTAGTGTATACACTGTTGAAATACACTATATTTCAATTACACAGTTAACTCCTGAGAAGTGTTCTCTATATTCACCATATCAAATATTTCTCTTCTTATCATTTCAAATAAGTTTTTCCTTTGCCACTCCATTAACCCTGCTGTTATCAAGGTTGTCAGTTATCTCTACTTTAACCAATTTCGAATTCAGTTCCTTGACAGTATTTATTGGTGCCATCTGCTGGAAGTTTTTGAAAAATTGATGAGGTTAAGATGAACAAAATGATAAACAGCCAAGCACATTGTATTTTAAGTACATGTATTCCTCACCTATTAAAGCTAGCAAGGATAAAGTTCTTGGCATGCATTTTTTTTGTCTTAAAATTTGCTATGTACAACATTTTAATGCTGAATAAATGAATGCATTTCATGAATTATAATATTCATTCATTCAATCAATACGTTTTGAGCTCTTGCTGTCTGCCAGGCCCTGTGCTAAGAACCAGGCATGTCACTGAAAGGACATGTGCTAAGAACCAATGAAAGTCACTGTCCCTGCTTACAAGGGGTCTGGGTCCTCCATTTGGTGGGGGCAAAGACAGATTCACAAGCAACTACATATATTGAATTGAGAAACAAAATTTCCACGGGAGAAACCAAGGAGGGGCCTCTTTCATCCAGAGGGTAGTGATCTTTTCCACAAAACACTGAAATCTACCACCCGCAGAAGTGGGATAAAGAGGGGAGAATTACTAAAGAAAAATCAAACTTGAGAAAATGAAGCCATTAGGCAAGTAGAGGTAGGAATAAAGAAAGGCACGCTTTCTCAGATCCTGTGAAACATCATGTGTGTCAAGTAGTCTCCATGATAGGCCGATTTGATTTAAATTAGTGTAGCCTTCCGTCTATGAAATGCACCATGGATTTCAATATAGAGTGTATATACACTCTGCAGACCAATATTTAGTCTGAAACCCCGATGTAATCTGCCCCACAATGAATTCAGACATAAGACAACTGTAATGAGCTTTCATCTTCCTCAGCAGGCTCACCCCAATTAGTTTACTAACCCCACAATAATGCAATCCTGCATTTTTCCGTAGGTGACCCCACCTACGGAACTTTAGTGGACACTTACTGGTATGTGTAACGAAAGTTATCTTTAGACCAGTGATTCACAAACTTTAGTGTTCATTGAAATAGTGTAGAAGGCTTCTTTAAACACAGATTTCTGGGTCCCACCCCCAGAGTCTGTCATTCAGAAGGCCCTGGGAAGGACCTGAGAACTTGCGTTTCTAACAAGTTCCCAAGTAGTGTTGCTGCAACTGGCCAGGAACCACTTTTAAGAGGCACTGCTTTAAACTACAGTAACATAAACTTAAAGGCAATAAAGGCAAATTATTCATTCATTCATTTTTTTTTTTTTTTTTTTAGTTGGAGTCTCACTCTGTCGCCCAGACTGGAGTGCAGTGGCCGCTCCCGGTCACTGCAGCCTCGACCTGCTGGGCTTCGGCGAGCCTTCCGCCTCAGCCTTCCAAGTAGCTGGAACTACAGGTGCGCGCTACCACGCCCGGCTAATTTTTTGATTTATTGTAGAGATGAGGTCTCGCCTGCCCAGGCGGGTCTCGAACCCGCGGGCTCAGGCAATCCACTCACCTCAGCCTCCCAAAGGTGTGGGATTACAGGCTGAGCCGAGCCCGGTTTATTCATTCATTTTATAAGCATTTTAAAATAAATTATTATGGTTTGTTCTGATACAGAAAGGAATACAGGGATACACTGAAAAAATACAAAAATAGAGACAATTATAAAGAAAAAATATAAATCACTTAAAATCTCAACACCCAACAATAACCACTGTAAATATTTGAAACCTTTCTTTGCATATTTCTTTTGATGTGTGTGTGTGTGTGTGTACACACTTGCATACAATTAAAATCATTCTGTACATAAAATTTTTGTATCTGATTTTTTTCTTTTGGTATTATACTTTCAGTATTGCCCACATTATTAAAAAATTAGTCACTACAGAGTGCCTTAGTGATCAGGCTATTGCTATGAGCAACTAGGGCATAAAACCACAGCCCTCTGGAAGACAACTAGCACATGCTACAGAGTTGACCTCAAGGAGTAAGGGAGCTGGGGTATTTATCTGGTATTTCCCCTTTCTTATTGGTTGAGGACCAGTGTTTCCAGGACTATTAACTTGTCAGCACTGCCGGTCCCAGTGCTGGTGCCAAAAGAAAGCCCTCAGAAAGTCTCCCTTGCTTACAGTAGGATGTCATTGGTATATAAAGGAACAGTGAATGAGTGTGGATAGGCTATGGATGGGTGATCAACAGTATCCACTCCAGGCTCTAGGGTGAGAATGAAGCCTCCAGAGGCAATGACTTTGAGAAGTATATCCATCTAGCCTCAGTTTCCTGATAAATAAAATGAAAATAATAATGGGTTACCTCACCAGGTTGTCTTAAGAATTGAAAAATCAGTTAGCACAGAGTTGGGCACATGATAAGAACTCAATAACGACTAGCTATTTAATCATGTTAAGTCGTGACACAATTTCTGTACATGAGCTCAGAAAATAGCAGTGGTGGTAGTAATTATTATTCTTATTATTTGTATTGGCCTAAAGTCCTACCAAGATCTCCTAAAATGCTATTGTTTGGGAAGTTTTTTCAGCACTGTTTTCAGTATCATTTTTTGTTGACTTTTGACTCTTACCTTCAACACAGCTCCATTTGCAAAGAGTCCATGGAAATCATCACTGGGTGAGGGCAATTTCCTGAGCCCTTCGCAAAACTTCTGCTATTTAGAAGTCAGATGTTAGCAGCAACCCAAGGAATAGATTCCCAGACTAGGAGAACTCAGATTCCCTTGGAGCTACACTGCCCAACACCATCTATGTTAGTTTCATGCCATAACACTCATCAATTCTCAATCTAAAGCACCACTGGTTCTGTTCTGGTAATTGTGACAAAGAACATAATACTCAGAGATTCCAGAGGCAAAGAGATGTATGTTTGTGATAATTGTGGGATAAGGAATTTTGCTGTCTGAACTACAGAAATCCTATACATGTTCCTTGAGCCTGAGATATGATGTCCACTGAATTTTCTCATTTTCCCTTATTTTTGTTTAAGCACTTTATTAAAACATAATCCATACACCATGCAGTTCCCCTATTTATATGTTTTGGTATAATCACAATGTTGCTCAATCTTTAGCATAATCTAATTTTAGAACATTTTTGTTTCCCCAAAAGAAATCCAGTGTCCATTAGTAGTCATCTCTATTCCCCTATTAGACTCTTTTCCAGCCCAAAGCAAATACTAATATATTTTCTATCATTATAAATTTTCCTATTCTGGACATTTTATGTAAATGGCAACATGCAATATGTAGTCTTTTTGCTCCTTTCACTTAGTATCATGTTTTCAAGGACCATCTATGTTGCAGCATGTATCAGAACTCCATGCTTTTTTTAAATGTCCAAATAATATTCCATTGCATGAATATTTCACATTTTATTTATCCATTCATCAGTGGATGGACATTTGGGTTGTTCCCATTTTTTGGTTGTTCTGAATAATTCTTCCATGAACACTTGTATACAAGTTTTTGTGTGGACATGGGTTTTTATTTTTTCTTGGATACATATCCAGAGTAGAAATTCTGGATCATATGATAACCTTATGTTTGATCTTTTGAAGAATTGCCAAATTATTATCAAAAGCAATTGCTGTATCTTACATTTCCACCAGCAAAAATGAAAGTTTTAATTTCTCCACATCCTCATCCACGTTTGTAATTTTCTTTTTTCTCATAGCTACACTAGCACGTGTGAAGTGGTAGTTCTTTGTGGATTTTATTTGCATTTTCCTCATGGCTAATGATATTGCTCATCTTTTCATGTGTTTATTGGCCACTTGTATATCTTCTTAGAGAAATGACTATGCAAGTTTTTTGCCCATTTTAAAATTTGATTTTTTTATTATTTAATTGTAAAAGTTTTTGATATAAGAACCTTCTCAGATATATGATTTTTAGATATTTCTCCAATTCTGTGAGTTATTTTTCATTTTTCTGGTAGTTTCCTTTGAAGTACAAAAGGTTATAACTTTACTGAATCCAATTTATCTATTTTTCTTTGGCTTCTTGTGTCTTAGATGTCATATCTAAGAAAACACTGCCTAACCCAAGTTCACATTTTGTTTTGTTTTCATTTATCTCAAATATTTTCTAATCTTTCCTTGTAATTTTTTTCTTCAACCTATAGTTACTTAAGAATGTGTTGCTTAATTTTCATATATTTGTGAATTGCTCACATGTCCATGTTATTGATTTCTAATTTAATTCCACTATAATTAGAAAAATACTTTGTATAATTCCATTACCCTTAAATTTATGGAGGTTTGTTTTGTGACCTATCATATGGCTTATTTTATAGCCTATCCTAGAAAATGTACCATGTATATTTGAGCAAAATGTGTATTCTGCTGCTATTTGGTAGACAGTGTTCTATAGATGTCTTGTAGTTCAGGTGGTTTTATGGCCCCATTCAACTCTTCCATTTTCTTGTTGATCTGCCTAGTTTTTAAAAATCCATTATTGAAACTGGAGTATTGAAGTTGAATTGTCTATTTTTTACTTCAATTTTGTCAGTTTTTGCTTCATGCATTTTGGTATTCTGCTGTTAGGTAAATATATTTTTATAATTGTATCTTCTTAATAGATTGGAATTTTTGTTATTTTGCAATGTCTTTTTGTCTCTAATAATACTTTTTTTTTTTTTTGAGTTAGAGTCTCACTCCATCACCCAGGCTAGAGTGCTGTAGCATGCTCAGGGGCATCCCAATGTTGACCTGCTGGGCTCAGGCAATTCTTCTGCCTCAGCCTTCCAAGTAGCTGGAACTACAGGTGCATGTTACCATGTCCAGATAATTTTTTGATTTATTGTAGAGATGAGGTCTCACCAAGTTGCCCCGGCTGTTTTCAAACCCCTGGGCTCAGGCAATCCTCTCTCCTTGGCCTCCCAAAGTGCTAAGATTACAGGCTTGAGTCACCACACCTGGCCAATATGTATTGTTTTAAAGTCTATTTTGTCTAATGGTATAGCCACTTCCATTTTTTTATGATTGCTATTTTCATGATGTTTTTTAAAATTCTCATACTTTCAGCTAATTATATCTTTGAATCTGGTGTACCTCCTTAGATAGAATATAGTTAATATTGTTTTACTCAATCTGCCAATTTGTGCCTTTGCCTTTTGATTAGATTGCTTAATATATTCATATCTTAATTTCTTTAAAGATTTTTTTAATTACTTTGTAAAGCTGTGTTCTCAGTGGTTGCTTTAGGACTTGTAATATACATTTTAACTTATCAGAATCTACTTTAAATGTATACTGATTCTAATTAAATACATAGTTCCAATCATTTTTCATCTTTTTTGTGGTATTACTGTTATAAATATGTTTATATGTGTTAAAAACACAATAAATGAATACTATTCTTAATTTAACTTTATGTCTTTTAAAGAAAAGCTGAGAGAAGAAAAGAAAGCAAGCATATCTTTAAGAAATCTGTTACCTTAACTTTCTTAACTGTCTGGTTCTCTTTATTTTTTCCCCCATGGATTTGAGTTACTATCTGATGTCATTGTTTTACTCCAATACAGCTTTGTTTCTACCTGTCTTCTCTGTGCTGTAATTTCCAAATATGTTTCATTTACTAATATGATAGTCCCAAAATACAATTACATGCCAATTATCTTATGCAATTCTTTTTGAGTTCATCAAAAAAGAGGAGAAGAAATATGCAATTATATTACCTTTTGTAATTGCCTATATAATTATCTTTACTGATGCCTTTTATTTTTTTCATGTGGCTTTGAATTACCATCTTGTGTCTCTTGCTTCCAGTTTAGGAACTTATTTCTTGTAAGAAATCTTGCCATTTTTGTTTATCATGGAATGTCTTTATTTCATCATTTTTGAATAATAATTTTGCTGGATCTAAGAATATTGATTGAAGAATATTGCCTTCTGGTCTCCATTGTTTTGGTGAAAAGTTGGCTGTTATAATCTTACTAAGGTTTCCTTCTATGTGATGAGTTTGTTTTCTCATGCTGATTTGCAAGATTTTCTCTTTATCTTTTCGAAGTGGAAACTGATTGTGTTTCTCTTACTTGCAATTCATTGACATTCTTGGATGTGTATGCTTTCAATCACATTTGATAATTTTTCAGCCATTTTTAAAAACTTTTTTCTGTTGTTGTTATTGTTGTTGTTGTTGTTCTTCTTCTTCTTCTTTCTCTCCTCTCATTCTGGGACTCACATTAATGTATATGTAGGTGTCCTTAATGGTGTACCATATTTTTATGATACTCTGCTTCTTTTTCTTTGTTCTGTTTTTCAGACTGGATAGCCTCAAAAGCTCTATGCTCCAGTTCAGTGATTCTTTCTTCTAGGAGCTGAAATCTACTGTTGATCCTATCTAGTGAATTTTTATTTTAGTTATTATAAACTTCAACTTCAGAATTCCCATTTGGTTCTTTTGGATAATTTGTATATTTTATTGATATTATCTATTTGATGAGACATTGTCATCATATCTTCTTTTTTTTTAAAGCATAGTTTTCTTTAGCTCTTGTAACATATTTCTAATACCTGCTTTAAGGCCTTTATCTGCTTAGTTTATCATCTGGGTCCCTTCTAAGGCAGTTTCTATTTCTGCTATTTTTTCTTGTGTATGAGTAACTCTTTCCTGTACCTTTGCATGTATCATAATTTTTTTGTTGAAAACTGAACATTTTAAAATAACTCTTCACACTGATTTTCCCCTCACCCTACCTCAGGGGAGTGTTGTTGTTTGCTTTGTCATTTATTTCTTAGGTGATTTGGCTGAATTAATTCTATGAAGTCTCTTTCCCCTGTAGAATGCAGCCTCTGATAGCTCTGCTCAGACTTTTTTCCCTTGATTTTATCTTTTAAAAATCTGGATGCCCTGAGCCTGCGGGTTCGAGACCCACCTGGACAACTTGGCAGGACCTCATCTCTACAATAAATTTAAAAAAAAAAAAATCAGCCGGGCAAAGTAGCATGTGCCTGTAGTTCCAGCTCTTTGGAAAGCTGAGGCGGAAGGATCACCAGAGTCCAGCAGGTCAAGGCTGCGATGGCCGGGAGCGACCACTGCACTCCAGTCTGGGCGGCAGTGAGACTCCAACTCAAAAAAAAAAAAATCTGGATACTTATGAGTTGCTCCTGGATTGGCATAAGCAACTTATTGATCAAAGGTGTGCTTAACTACTCTTAGCCAGTTAGAGTTATACTCGACAACTGGATGTTTGTGTGACTTGTAAACTATTGTCACAACTCAGGAAGTTTTTTTGTTTTTGTTTTTGTTTTTTGAGTTGGAGTCTCACTCTGTCACCCAGGCTGGAGTGTAGTGGCATACTCATGGCCACTGCAGCCTCAATCTGCTGGGCTCAGGTGATCCTTTTGCCTCAGCCTTACAAGTAGCTGGAACTACAGGCATGTGCTACCATGCCTGGCTTATTTTTAAAATTTATTATAGAGATGAGGTTTCACCAAGTTGCCCAGGCTGGTCTCAAACCCCTGAGCTCAGGCAATCCTCTCACTTCTACCTCCCAAAGTGCTGGGATTACAGGCTTGATCCACCATGCCTGGCCAAGTTTGTTTTTTTAAACTTATTTTTTCCCACATTTAGCCAAGGATTAGTAACTTGAAATTCCCTCTCAGATTGTTTCCAAAAGGATGCAGCTTTGGTCATGCACAGAGACTTCCAGAGAGCCAGGGATTAATATGATACTATTTTTAAGCTTGACTTCCTAGGCATCACTCTTGTGGCAAAGTAACACATTGTGTAGTGAGTGTTTTGTCATGAGGTTATGTTTAAGTCACTTGTGCTAGTGTTCTGCCCTGTGTTGATGAGTATATGTATGCAGCTTGCAGGATGCTTTCAAGTCTGCTCATGACTTGCACAGCCTAACTTATGCACACAGACTTCCTGATCTCCAGAGTTGTCTATGATCCCAAGAGGGCTCTTCTTAGCTATCTCTTCCCTGTCTCTTGACTGGTTCTTTTCATTAAACTTCTGGCTACCCTGCCATTTTTGTTTATGGCTGAGCCATTTGCCCCCTCTTAATTGTTCTCCACTATGGCCTTCACTGTTTTGAACAAGGCCTTTAATTTCTCTGTTCTAAATAAAGTCAGTCTCTTAGACAGTGTTCTTTGTCCTTGTGGCTTACCTTTCCATTTGGGCAGAAACTCTGTACCACTGCAGTGAAGCTGGGGATAAGGACATCTTTTTTCTGGTGTGATATCCCCACTCTCCCAGTGGCCATGTGGAAAAGCCCCTGGTCTTTTGGGTTTGCTCCTCCTGGCATGAACCCTTTGTCCTTTGAGTGAATTGGGACATAGATCACATGGGCTACAGTATATTTTGTCTGCCACGCATGGGGTAGAGCTTCTTCCTTGTGAGTAGTGACTGAGTTGGGGAATAGTGACCCAGTTCTAGAGACCCTGAAATTACATAAATCACCTACAGCTCTTTACAATTACATACATTAAATAAACTGAAATTCTTTGTCTGCAGAATTACAGAGATTCTGCAATATGGTGCAGGAGGAGATGAGAAACTCCATTGGTCTGCCCTTCCTGGGTAAACCATGGCCCTAGACCAGGAGCTGGTGAGAAAAGGAGTCACTGTCTTCTTGCTTGCACACGTTTAGTTTAGAGTCTCTGTAACACAGAGTTGGGGGCAATGGAATGAGAAATGCAGCTGGTTGTGGCTCACATGCCACAAATTGCAACTGTTTTTAACAAAATTTATTCAATTTTCTTGAATGAATGTTTTTCCATTGTTATATGTCCTTCAGACACAATTTCCAGAGACTTTGAATGACTTTTAAAAATATTTTTCACCAATTATATCACTGTTTTGCTGATGAGAAGATCCCCTGAATTCTTTAAAATTTTGGAAGTCTCATTCTCCTTTGCTTTTTTTTTCATTGCTGACCAATGGGAGGAGTATGCATAAGTAGGAATTCAGTGATCAAATGTCTTCCCTTTGTGGAAAAGTTCTTTTGAGCAAATAATAGGAAAGTTACATTCTAGGATCTTCCCCGCCTCTGTATCCTCAATCCCTTTAGCCATTAATGAGTAACATTTAAATATTTTTTTAAATTTTAAGGATGTGGGTACAATTCAGAATTAGGGATACAAGTTGTCATCATACAGGTAAAGTTTGGGCCTCCCTTTGGTTCCACTTCGCCTGGGTTGAGATCAGATACCAATAAGTAGTATTAACTTTGAATACATTAAGTATAATAGGAGTAAGTTGTAACTTTTGTTGGAGCTAGCATCAGCTGATAAATCACAGAATTAGTCTAATTGTTTTAGCATTTCTAAGAAATCTGATTTTAGATTTGTTGATAAAAATTTAGGGTGAGATTAAAGTTTAAGGTAAGATCTATAGCTTCAAATTTTTAAAAAGTATTTTTTGAATTATGTAAGTAATAAATATTTATCACAGAGAAAAGAGCAATATCTTTCCTTTCCAAAGTATTCTGATTGTTTAGGCATTCACTCTAATTAATAATCACTTTAGTTTTTGTCTAGATAATAATTACTCTACTTTGGTTTAAATCTTCTCTTTTTTGTTACAATCCAAGTAAATGCTCAGTCACTCTCTCTTGAAGCCAATAAATTGAGAGGCAGAGAACTGGCAGAAAGTTTTATTTCTAAACTCAGAATTCAGAATTCAGGGTGACAGAACCTGGCATCTGACATTCCTATAAGCTGTCTGCTCTCCCCTTAGGTTTCATAGTCTGTTGTATAGTTTAGGGCTGCGTATCTGTAGATTGACTAGGTGACTCACAAAGCATTGCATAGAACTTAAGTTACAGCACGTTTTGTCAGTAGTAACATTTATGGTCCACATTTCCTGGTGCCAGTTACCAGGGGTAACTCATGGTTTCTCTTATCAGTAACACCAAGCAGAGGAGTTGATCAAATTTGCCACAGAGTAAGGGAGTTAACAGAGCCTATTACAAAGTAAAACATTATTTGCTACAACATACTGTTAACTAGTAGTCATAACAGGCAAAAAATTATACAAAATTACAAGACTTATGGTTACATGGGTACTATATTTTTCAAATCTATGCCTACTGATAAAAGGAAGTGGATAAGGATTCATTCCTCCCAGTTGAATGAGCAGTCTGCCAGGGAGTTAAGGATTCTTTGAAGTGACTTAAGGGGACTGTATAGGAGATAAGGGATAACACTTCCTTTGTTAATTCTCAGGAATGTAAGTACACACAGGCCTGCTCACTCGGTTATGCCTTTCTTTAAGGGTTGTGGCAATATGGACAGTATGGACAGACAATAGCGGGTTTCCATATCATTTTCATTTTATTTTCAACATAACTTACTGGTTAAGAACCTAGCTTCAGAGTTGGAGTTGAGTGAGAAACAGTCTAGGTATTTCAAATATGGGATTTAATAGAAGAAGTAGTGACAAAAGTGCTGAAAGGGCTGAAGGAGCAAAAATGGGACAGTGAGAAACTGACAGATTAGTAACTGCAGGAATCTGCTACCGCCCTAAGGCTAGGGAAAAAAGAAAGGAAGAAATTGATGTTACCAGGCCATCAGGCATTTATCCCTGTTTCTGTTGAGGTTTGCTGTTGCTGCCAGAAGCACTGACACAACACTGGGGCCCACAGCTGCCACTGCTGCTACTGCTAAAGAACACTGGAATTTGTAGCCATCAGAGGCTGTTAGAGGATGAAAAATGGCTTCTCCCATCTCTCATCAATGATTCCCACTAGCACTGGGAGTTTATTGGAAGAAAATGTTGGTTGTTTACAGAGTCTAGAATTCAGAACTGTCTGGTGGAATTTTCTGTAGTTCTATAACCTATGTTGTCTGATACAACAGCCACCAATCACACGAGGACTGTTGGGCACTTGAAATGTATCTGAGATGACTAGGAACTGAATTTTTAATTTAATTTAATTTTAAATTATTTTAATTTGAAGAACCACATGTGGCTAGTGGTTGCCATATTAGACAGCACAGACATAACATCTATGATGCAGAGTAGATCATGGAATTGCTAGATAGGAACTGAGAGTAAATGGGCAAAGGATTGGTAGAGGATCAATGCTCAGACAGACTTGGTTCCTACATGGCTTTGTCAATCTCCAGCTGTGTAACCTTGGGCAAGTTACACAGTCTCTGGAAGCCATCTGTAAAAATGACAATGATAATAATACTGACCTCCCAAGATTATAGAGTTATTGGCAGAACTAAGTAAAATGATGCAATAAGTAAGATGATGAACTAAGTGCTCAATAAATGTTCATTATAATTATCACCTAAAATACACATTTTAAAAACTTTGATGGGGACAGGGTAAGATACAGGAAGTCTACAAAGAGATACTAGTCCAATTTGTCTCCCAATGTTTCTTTGAGCTATAATTCTGCAAATATATTTGTTAACCATTTTCTTTCTCTCTCTTTCCTATGTTATTCTTTGTGTCTTTGTCTAGCAAGTAATTTCAGTGTCTCTATTCTTATTATAGTATGGACTTTTTAAACTTGATTTAATTATCATATTATTATAGCCATACTATTACAGAAGACTTAATTATCACACACTATGGAAGTTCACAATTATGTGAAAATAATGTTTGTTGGACCTGACACTGAGATATAAATTTCTTGTTATTTACTCTTTTGTTTCCTGGAGAGATTTTTCTGACACCTCTATGACATGCTAAGAGATTTAATTATAATACATCACACTGTATGTTTATGTCTGACTTTTCCTTATCATATTCTTAAAGGTAAGATTTATAAATGTTTATAAATGTTTTTATGATAGGGCTAATACACTGCAGAGGCTTAATTTATTAAGAATTGAAATGTTACGTGTCAAATCTAGCCATCTCTTCCACAATCTCTTCTGTTCTTTCGATGGTTTTATGAGAGCAGACTAGCATCTGGAGATGTATCTCTTACATAATATTGCTACAGCCTATATATTGTTGATTGCTTATAGAACAATGTTCCAGTTAAAATGACAGGCATTTAACAAGACAGAATCATTCTTGCAACTGCATTGAAGGAGTATCTTATCTTGGTTCCAGTCAGAAACAGGCTAATAAGACACACCTGGGAGTAAAATGATTCTTTCAAACCACTAAGTATTTTCATTGCTTATCTGCATTGCTGGACATTTCTTACACAACTTACAAGGGAGTCTTTTGAGAAAAGGGTAATATAAAAGAAATGCTGCATCCTAAATGGAACCTAACCCAACAATAACAAGATTTGCCTGCAATGCAGCAATGTGGACCACTATTAATAATATGTGATGGCACATCAGGCTTTTC
This sequence comes from Cephalopachus bancanus, assembly GCA_027257055.1. Taxonomy (NCBI): domain Eukaryota; kingdom Metazoa; phylum Chordata; class Mammalia; order Primates; family Tarsiidae; genus Cephalopachus; species Cephalopachus bancanus. The sequence goes on from JAPVLO010000146.1 coordinate 743,303, forward strand.
ACCACAGCCAGACAATGCAGTGCGTTGCTCTAAATTTTTCCTGTGGATACTCTGCTAACACTAGTGGGAGCTCTTTACATTAAAAAAAGTCACAAGGTCTGCAATTGTTCTGCATCCTCTCTTTCTCTTGTTAGATCTGTTCATCATGCCTGGGGAGTTATCTTTAAGGGAATCATTTGCCAAGACTTGGATTAATTTTTAAAAACATTATGAGACACTAAAATATGGAAGTGAATAATTTGCTCCAATCTTCCTTTCCACCTCTAAACAATCTGTAAAAAGGAAATTAGCCCTGCTCATTAGTGCTTCCAAAATAGACTGCCTAGTTGCCTGTGCTTTCTGTTATAGATGTTGTGAAGCCCCATATTCTATTTAACACCATATAAAACTCCAGGCATGATGCCCAGACAAAGAGGGCGATTTCTTTCCAACTTTCACTTTCCAGATATCTGACTTGATCTTCAAGGACTGGGTGGCCTGGAAATCCTTGGGAGGCTGAGACTCCCACAATTACAAGATTATTTAATTTCCATTTTCATGCACTTTCTACAACCACCCCAACACATCTACATAATTCTATTTCTAATGAAGGGAGTTAAGGGAACAATCTGGAAGATAACGATCATGGACTATTGGATCTGTACATTTCCCTGGGGACCACAGAACCAGGCCCCTTCTTTACACATTGAGGTGAAGACTCCAGGAGCTGAAGTGACTTGGCTCAGGCTTTCTTCTGATTCTTTCCAAGGAACCATGCTAAATGCATTAAAGAAAATGCATACCTTCCACTTGCTGGAGAGTGGGTAGCACAGGGCTCACTAAATGTTAGGCACTATGCTAAGGTTTTTATGTGTAGTCTTTCATGTAAGTCTCATGCCAAAGCTACAAATTATTATTCCTCTTACTTTGTGGATTTATAAACTGCGACTTTGAGAGTTTAAATGTAGTCAGTTATGTCTGACTACAAAGGCCGTTTATTCAAGCCACTACACTACACTATATTTTCTATGCAGAATATTACTCATTCTCAAGAAAGAAGCATTACCAAGACATGGAGAATAATTTGAGAACCCAGGAGACAGAGAGATTACAGAAAACATATCCAGAGTATTATCCCTTAACAATAATAATAATAATAGCTTCCATTAACTGAGTGTCTTCTATAGGCCAGGCACTTTATATTTGTTATTTTATTAGATTATCACAATCTCCTTGTGAGGTAGGAATGATTATTCCTATTTTTCAGGTGAGAAAACTGAGAATTAGAGAAATTAAACAACAGTTAAACAAGTGGTAAAATGAGGCTTATATCAAGGTTAAGTGACTTGAAACCTCACACTTTTACTCACCTTGAGTTCCTCACCCATGGAAACTGTTTACTAGGTATTGAATTGTGAATAAGCAAATGTAAACATGAATGAATGGGGGCTGGAATGGAGTATTTTCCTTTTATGTAATGCCCACGTAGGCCTTGATTTGAAGTTTTTAAAAAGAAATTCATAAGAAATGCATGTTTTGTTTTGTTCCAAAAGGTAGAACTGGGACAAATCAGTGGAAATTGCAGACTTCCTGTGGCTTCCTGTACAGGAATCTGGCTGCAGAAAGTCTGTTGCCTGTATGACCTTCAATTCTATGATTCAAAGATTCTATGAGAGTCAGTGTCTCTACAGAGGCATAATAAGGAAAATCATTCCCATAGTGAGAGCCGTCTAGTAAAACAGTAACTAACCCATTTTTTAGGTTCTGAGCACATGACCACCTGCCAGAAATGCTGAGGAGGACAGTATTAAATTGGGCAGTGTAGAAGATTGTTTGCAAAAATGACTGCAGTTATTCCCTTCCCTTTGCCCATCCCCTTTGTGAGATGACTTTGAAGCTCCTCCCATTGAGAGATAGTATTTCTCTACTCCTGGAGCCTTGTGAATGGTTTTGCCCAAAAGAATGCAGCAGAAGCAATACTACAATATTTCTGAGTCTAGGCTTCAAAAGGGTTTGCATGGTTTCAATCTCTTGAAATGCCAAGACTAGTAAGAGAACAAAAACTGTAGCTAGACTATGGCCTGCTGGAGAATGAGAGACTACATGGAGTAGAACTGTCCCCATCACTAGCTAGCCAATCTCTAGAAGTCAAGCCACCTAGCTGACTTGTAACTGACCACAGATTCATGAGGGAGTTCAACAGAGACCAGAAGAACCAACCAGCTGACCTGTAAACTCGTGGGCAATAATAAATTTTACTGCATGATTTTCAAAAGTACTTCCTGAGTTGAAGGGAAGAGAGGGAATGCCTGACGTCTCAATCAGGAGAGTCCATGTCACTCTCATCTGCCTGCATTCCAGAAGGCCTCAGGGACTTTCCTCAATGGACATAGTAATGGACAAAATTACTTGGGCATCTTACTACTTGTCAGGCAATTAATGCTTTGCATAAATTAATTCTGTGTGTGTGTGTGTGTGTGTGTGTGTGTGTGTGTGTGTGTGTGTGCTGGAGCCTCACTCTGTCGTCCAGGGTAGAGTTCAGTGGCATGCTCATGGCCACCACAGCCTCGACCTGTTGGGCTCAGGCGATCCTTCCGCCTCAGCCTTCCAAGTAGCTGGAACTACAAGGTGCGTGCTACCACACCCAGCTAATTTTTTGATTTATTGTAGAGACGATCATGTTGCCCAGGCTGGTCTCGAACCGCTGGGCTTAGGTAATCCTCTTGCCTCAGCCTCCCAAAGTGCTGGGATTATGGGCTTGAGTCACTGCACCTGGCCATAAATTAATTCTTAAGACTCATCATAGCCAATAAGAAATGTATTGTTGTTGTTGTTGTTAATTAACTAATTTTAAATATACAGAAACCATGGCAGAGAACTTAAGTAACTTACCTAAGGTACAGAGTTAGTAAACATTGACCAGGACTGGATCCCAGAAAGTCTAAAGCCACAGCCCTTGCTATTAGCCATACTATAGTATCTCTTGCTGGCCAACTTAAGGGGAAGATTGTGTGCAGGGACTATACTTCTAATCACAAAACCTAGTCGTCGTATTTCCTGATTATTTTCATCTGACTCTCTTATAGAACCTGGAGTGTCACCAAATACCTCATTCATCTTCCAGGTTTATCCCACCTGAAAACCATTTTTCTTACTATCTGTATCTGAGGCACTTCACTGTAAAACTTGAAATGTAGAACCTATGATCAGGAGAAATGGTTAAAAGGGCTCACTACCAAAAACATGGAAGCCAGTAGAAAAAACAATCCTTTTCCAAGAGAATCAATTCTTCAGTATGAGAGTTTCCATTCTATCCAGAATTGGAAACATACTTAAATCAGATTTTCAAAAACACATGAGATAAGCTTATGCAAAAGGATTTTGTAGAGAATCAAATGTTAAATAAAATGTTAAAGGCAGATTTAATCATACCTGATGTCCAAGATGGGTCCGTTTTTTTCTCCTAGATATAGTTTCCCTGAAATTCAAGACAGTTACAAGACGTCTCACATCCCTGTTTTTCTTATTTAATACAATTGACTGCCAATGCTTCAACCATAGTTAAACCAGTCCAACAGGAAAAAAGCCAAGGAATGTGTCTATCCCAACATTTTCTGCACAGTCTAGTAGTGTATAGCTCTCTGCTATGAAATGTCTTAAATGGAAATTCCATCTACCAAACTGGATAAAATATGACCGATATATACTATACACACACACACACATACACACACACACACACACACACACACACACATATAATATACCGAGGGTGCCAAAAAATGTACACGTTTTAAGAGATGCTATCTATATATTACTTTTAGTTTGCCATAATCAGAAGTGTCTGGATTGGTATTTGAACACCTCTTAAAATTGTAGGAATCAAACTTGACTTGTACTTATCTACAATTTTAATACAGTTTTTCTTTCCTAAAATATGTATACATTTTGTATATATGCACGCGCGCGCACACACACACACACACACACACACACTTTCCTAGAAATTTTTTCTGCGCTGCCTAATTTTCCCATTAGAGTAGCCAGTATCAATCATTTCCCTACCATTTTTTCCCCAGATGCCTCCCAGTCCTCCCCCCGACCCCACAGTACAGCTTAGTAGTTAGTTGTTGACTTATTAAGTAGGGAATGATGGGAATCACCTATCACCCCCACCCCCACCTCACCGCTAGGGATTTGACTACTGCCTCTCTTCCTCCCTCTATTTCTTTTCTTTCTTTCTTTCTTTCCTTCTTTCTTTCTTTCTTTCTTTCTTTCTTTCTTTCTTTCTTTCTTTCTTTCTTTCTTTCTTTCTTTCTTCCTTCCTTCCTTCCTTTCTTTCTTTCTTTCTTTTTCTTTTCTTTCTTTCCTTCCTTTTTTCTTAACAGACTTTATTATCTTGAGCAATTTTAGGTTCACAGCAAAACTGTGCAGAAAATACAGAGACTCTCCATATCTCTCCTGCCTTCACATAGACAGCCTCTCCAATTATCAACATTCCCCACCAGGTAGTACATTTGTTACAATCAATGAACCTAATATATCATTGTCATCCAGAATCCATTAGGGCTCTCTCTTGGTGTTGTACATTCTGTTAGTTTTGACAAATGTACAATGACATGTGTTCACCATTACAGTATCATGCATAGTTTCACTGGCCCCCCCAAATTCTCTGTTCTCTACCTATTTATCCTTCTGTCCCTCCTGAGCCCTGGCAACCATCAATCTTTTTACTGTTTACATAGTTTTGTCTATGTATAGTTTTCCATATGTTCAGGATGTCACATAGTTGAAATCATACTATAGTATGTAGCCTTTTCAGATTGGCATCTTTCACTTAGCAATGTGCATTTAAGGTTTCTCCATGCCTTTTCATGGCTTGAGAGTCCATCTGTTTTTAGTGCTGAGTGTGATTTCATTATCTGGATGTACCATAGTTTATCCACTTACATACTAAAGGACATCTTGGTTACCTCCAAGTTTTGGCGATTGTAAATATAATGACAATAAACATCAACATACAGACTTTAGAGTCTTCATACATTTTCAACTTCAAGGAGCGTAATTGCTGGGACATATGGTAAGAATTTGTCTAGTTTTGTATGAACCCATCAAACTGTGTTTCAAAGAGTTTAAACCATTTTGCATTCCTAACAGCAGTGAATGGAAGTTCCTGTTGTTAAATATCCTTGCCAACATTTGGTGTTGTTAGTATTTTGGATTTTGGCCATTTTAATAGATATAGATTGTGGTATCTTACAGTTTGTTTTCACCTTTGTGTTTTTATTTCCTTTTAGCCTTTTGCTCTTGTTTATACACTTTACTATGAAGTTTTCCCATATTCCTTCCAAGTATTTTTATGAAAGTAATGTATACTTGATGTGAAAAAATTAAGATTTCCCTTTGCACATTAGACTCTGCCTTGGACTCCACTTATTCCAACTAGCCACAAAGAACCCAAAGTTGGTAATTTCTTATACTCCCTTGGGAAGCTATCTTTGACCTTTCTTCTCTATCTCTATCCTTCCCTCCATGTTCTAGCCTAACCCAACTCAACACTAGACCTGTCAATTGTGTTTTTTTTTAAACCAACTAAAATTTGTTTAGGAAAACATTCTGTAACTTTTATAATTTGTCTTATAACTATAATAAGCCCATAGAATGGGTTTTATAATCTCAGATGTCTCTAGTGTTGAACTTCCCATGCAATTCTCTTATTGTCATTTAGGCTATAATGGAATTGTTAATCAAACTAAAATACAACATTTATTCTACACAAAGCTTTTACAAAAATGTAAAATTCCTGTTTAAATCATCTCTCTCTCTATCCTTAAGATTATAATCCATTCAATTTGAGCAAAAGAATAGTCCTTTAAGTTAGGGCCACGTTTTAAAAGTTAAAATGAAAGTGATCATCCAAAATTAAATTTTAAAAGAGACAAAAATTGACCCAGGTTTTCATTGTGGGTTAGGTTGTTTATTAGTGGAATTACTTGGAGGCCGAATTCACCTTGAGGATCATGTGGGAACATAGCAAGGCAGGGGAAAAGTCTAACCCATGCGAGAAGATAATGAAAAAGAACACTTGATGAAAAGAAATTCCTCATTACTGATGGAGAAGATGAAGGGTCAGGTCAAGCAAAGGAAGAGAAGAATTTCATCTTCCCAATTCTCCCTTTGGCACCAAGGGCCTCTAGACTGGAGAAGGGACTGAGGGACAAAGACTGATAAGGCTTGCCCTGCAACAAAGAACATGCACGGCCATGGGCTGCCCAGTATTCTATCTTCCCTTAAATAAATAAATAACTTTAAGTTTCGCCAAATTTATACATACAAAACTTAACTAGTTCTACAGGATTTATTATCAATAAAAACATAGATCAGTAACCTCCCTTCTCACCCTTCCCCCCTTCCTAGGGGAAATCAGTGAAACTTTTCTAAATGTTGTTAACTGCTTCAAAATCAACTCACATGATTCCATTTCCCTGTTCTTTACTATGTTATTTTCCTTCTTTCAAGAGGAGTGTACTTTGGTTCTGCAGTTCTTAAAGCTTATACAACTTTAGGGACCCTTTATAAGAAAAATAATGTAAGATTTCAAAATGTCAAATTAGAGCCTTGGAAAGTTCCCTGAGGATTAAGCTTTATTACTCATAGTAAATCTGCCTCTGCCTTCAAGTGAAAACACACAAGAGCCATTGTATTAAATTATCCCATTGCTCCCTCTAAACATCTCCCTGTTCACATTATCATGTCAGGAACATCAAATCTCTCAATAATTTACATCCAAGTATCTCCCCAAAGCTCACCTCCTCCATAAAATCTTTTCTACTGAATTGCAAAATAGTGATATTTCTTTAATTCCACTTTCTTTAAAAATTTATTTATTTTTATTTTAAAGATGTGGGGTACAATTCAGGGTTAGTTCACAATCTCTAAAAATTTAATTCCATGTTTTCTTTTACTTATCTATGATACATATTTATCCCATTTGTGATTTTTTTTGTCTTTTCCCCTGCATTACTGAGTCAAAATTCAAGATAAACAACATAATGGTTTGATAAACATATGCTTTGTGAAATATTTACCACAATCAAGTTAATTAACACATTCATCACCTCACATAGTTACCATTTTGAGTGTGTGTTTGTGTGGTGAAGACACTTAAAATCCGCTCTGTTAGCATGCTTTAAGTATACAATACAGTCTTTCTAACTATAGTCATCGTACTGTACATTAGAACCTCAGAATTTACTCTTCTTAAAACTGAAAGTTTATGCCCTTTGACAAACATCTTCAGCCCCTAGCAACTACCTTTTTACTCTCTGCTTCCATTACAACCTTTTTAAGATTCCACATATCAGTTAGATCATACAGAATTTATCTTTCTGTGTCTGGTTTGTTTCACTTAGCATAATGTCCTCCACATTAATACACAATGTTGCAAATGGCAGGATTTCCTTGTTTTTATGACTGAATAATATTCCATTGTATACCTATATCACATGTTCTTTATCAGTTCATCTATCAGCAAATGCTTGGGTTGTTTTTATATCTTAGCTCTTGTGAAAATGCTGCAATGAACATGGGAGTGCACACATCTTTTCGACATACTGGTTTCATTTCCTTTGAATATATAACCAGAAATGGAATTGCTGGATTATATGGTAGTTCTGTTTTACTTTTTGGAGAAACCTCCATAATGTTTTCCTGCATAGGGATACCTTGAAGATATTGCAGGGAAATTAATTTATTGTCTCAATTATTAAATATAAAGGAAGAAGTTCCTTTCTATAATAGTTGCTAAATGCTTTAGGGAAAATATTATTTTAATATTTGACTTATCATGACTGCCTTACTAGAAAAAAAAGGATATTAAATATTAATGATGACCAGATGGTGGGTACTGAAGCCATTAAAAACAAATCCCAGCAGGGTAAACTCACAGGAAACTCACAGGTAACTCAAAGCATTAGTAGAGCTAAAGCTGCTTTTCTTTCGCCTTATGAAACCTTTTTATTGGCAATGACAATAGCAGTGCTCCAAAAAGGCAATCTTATACATCAAACTGTCATTAAAATATGTGGCTCTTTCCTGCAGTGTCATGTTATACTGCATTGAAAATTTTATTTTTCCAGTAACGCTGGAGGTAGTCACTAGAAGGTCTGTTATTTCTGGCCAGCCATGATAGATACAACCATAATGGATACAACCCAAAGGTTAATCACTGTGCTGCAAACACTGCCGCAATTAGCCTTGAGAACAGGGAGCAACAGGTAATGTACTTCAAGGGAAAGTTCGTTTTTAAATAGAGGCTATTCTCTATGTCCTATTCATTGATACCCTTAAATCAAGTGAATGCATGACAAAATTCACAAATGTCCCTGGGAGAGACTGCAGCCACGGGTAGACCTTTCAAGGGCTGGGGAAAGAGTGATTCAGGGGAGAATTTCAGGAGAGAGGATGCAGCTGTTCTAATTGCTTTCCTCCCAAGCACCTCTCTTTCTCTCTGTCCTTGTCTATGCCTCTGCTCAGCCTCCTCCAGCTGGGGTCCCCCTCTTGCTGTTTCCTCCTCAAGCCTCTATTGTCTCAGTACCAGGTCAGTGGTCCCAAGCCAGCCTACCTCCAATACAAGGGGGGGACCCAAAAAATCTGGAATCTATTTATAAAAAGTTGTATATGTATTCTTACATGTTTACACTGCAATCTCATTCAAAATACTCTCCATTTGATGCAATATGCCTATCAAGACTCTTTCCATTTTTCAAAACAGTTTTTGAGCTCATCAATTTTGATGCCTTTTATGCTTCTGCCATTTTTTGTTTCACCTCTTCCACATCAGTAAAACATTTCCCTTTGAGGACTTTTTTCATCTGGCAACAACAAAAAAAGTGCTCCATGTGAGATCGATTGAGTATGGAGGCTGGAGCATGGGGTTCATGCCATTTTCAGTCAAAAACTGCTGAACACCTGGTACGGTGTAGGTAGGTGTGCTGGTAAATCACCCATCATGAAATGGGCAAACATGTTGAAAGACTCTCAAAAAAAAAAAATTTATTGAAACCGAACACAGCCTCTTACAAAACACTAACGGGTACCCTGACGTCAATGGATTCCTAGAGCACTTACCTAGTGGGGGAAGTCTGTACTACAAAAGGTCTGCTCTCCAAAAAATACTTCCTTTTTTTGATGGGGGGGGTCCCCTTCGTATGTGAGCAGGACCCAACGAAGAGTACAAAGGACGACACCACACTACATGTCTCGTTAAAAGTCGTATATCAGACTAACAAACTTCTACATAAAATATGTTCTATCCTCTTACCTTGAAAAAAATGTACCTTTATACAGACCAAAAGAAATTTTAATATGTAAAGCTATGTTTTAATGAGTAGTCAAAATATCAAAGATGAATACATTCAATTATTGCATGTATCTGCAAAGTCTGGTGATAGACTGGAGATGTTTGGATAAGCAATAAAATAAAAACATATATAAGTTATAAATCACATATTTATCCCCATAAATTTCAGAAAAATAATTTATTTATTTTTTTGAGTTGGAGTCTCACTCTGTCACCCAGACTGGAGTGCAGTGGCTGCTCCCAGCCACCGCAGCCTCGACCCACTGGGCTCTGGCGATCCTTCCGCCTCAGCCTTCCGAGTAGCCGGAATTACAGGCTACCACGCCTGGCTGATTTTTCATTTATTGTAGAGATGAGGTCTTGCCAAGTTGCTCAGGCGGGTCTCGAACCCACAGGCTCAGGCAATCCACTCACTTCAGTCTCCCAAGGCGCAGGATTACAGGCTGAGCCACTGAGCCCGGCTCCAGAAAAATAATTTAATTAGGTTAATACCATCATCAAAATTTTTATATAATCTGTATTCTATGAACAATAATGCTAAACATCCCTGTGTTATTGTAGCTCTTGGGATTTTTCAAGTTGATTTTAACTTGCAGAAACTTAGCTGGGCACGCTGGCTCAGCCTGTAATTCTAGCACTTTGGGAGGCTGAGAGGACTACCTGAGTCCAAGGAGTTTGAGATCAGCTTGGACAACTTGGTGAGATCTCATCTCTACAATAAGTCACACACAAAAAACCAGCCAAGTATGATGGTGTGTGTCTGTAGTTCCAGCTACTTGGAAGGCTGAGGCGGAAGGATCACCTGAGCCCAGCAGGTCAAGGTTGTGGTGACCGTGAGCGTGCCACTGCACTGCAGCCTAGGCGACAAGGAGTGAGACTCCACCTCAAAAAAAAAAAAAAAAAAAATTGGAGAAACTTTGTTCTGCCAGGGCAGTAGCAACTGGAATTGCCAATAACATTTTTAAAGTAATACCTGTTTTGAAAATAAGAAATTGGTATTTCCAGTCTGCCATGCAGGGAGCTTAGAAGTTGTCACTGTGTCCTAACAACAAGTACAAAGTTGAACAAACTGAAAATCAACAACTCTTCTTAGATCTATCAGAGAAATGAGGACACAGGGCAAGCCACTGCCCTCAAAACTGGAAAGACAAACAGACACAAAGAGAGAGAATCGGCCGGGCTCAGTGGCTCAGCCTGTAATCTAGCACTTTTGGGAGGCTGAGGTGAGTGGATTGCCTGAGCCTGCGGGTTCGAGACCTGCCCGGGCAACCTGGCAAGACCTCATCTCTACAATAAATCAAAATGAGCCGGGCATGGTAGCGGGGGCCTGTAGTTCCAGCTACTTGGAAGGTTGAGGCTGAAGGATCGCCGGAGCCCAGCAAGTTGAGGCTGCGGTGGCCGGGAGCGGGCACTGTACTCCAGTCTGGGTGACAGAGTGAGACTCCAACTCAAAAATAAAAAAAGAGAGAGAGAATCACAACTCACCGGAGCAGAAACCTACCAGTAGAAACCTTCAGGGGAACCACTACAGGGTAGGAAAACCAGAACTATAACTGATGAATTTGCTGGAGGCTCAGTGCTGACAAGTTTCAGAGTTAAAAATTCCAGGGGCCTAGTCTTTGAGGGGGGAGGCACACCTGTATTTTTGTGAGTTGTACCTAGAGGACCTCTTCCAGGTTATCTCAGTGAAGATCAGAGAAAAATCAGCTCCTATATTCAGTAGAGAGAGGAGAATACTAACCATTTTGAAATATGTCAAAATACTCCATTCTTCTTAACAAGGCATGCTCTCAAGAGAAATTACTATACTAGTAGCTTTTGGGGTTTTATCAAGCCTAATCAATTTGGGGGAAGGAAAATATCCAACCCCATTCCTCTCTAGTCATCCTGTCCCACCTAAGATGGGGTAAAAACTGATAAGCATTTGTGAAGTTCACAGCCTAGGGACACAGGCTTACTAAGACTGAAACCTAATCATAGGTCTGTCGAAAGCTTCTCTTCCCACCACATCACTAAAGCACTATTTACCCTAGTATCTTTTACTCAGTATATCACGTCCAGCTTTCAACAGAAAATTACGAGACACATTATTAAGCAAAAGCAGTTTGAAGAGACAGAACAAGACCCAAACTCAGATATGAAAGAGGTGTTAGAATTATCAGGCCAGGAACTTAAAATAACTATGATTAATATGCTAAGGGCTGTAAGGGAAAAAGTAGATAATGTGCAAGAATGGATGATAATGTAAGCAGAGAGATGTAAATTTTAAGGACGAACAGATAAGAATTGCTAGAGATCAAAAATACTGTGACAGAAATAAAGAATGCCTTTGATAGGCTCATTAATAGACAGAACATAGATGAGGAAAGAAACTCTGAGCTTGAGGATGTTTCAACAGAAACTGTCAAAACTGAAAAGCAAAGAGAAAAAAAGACCAAGAAAAAAAGGAACATAATATCAAAGAACTGTGGGACAACTACAAAAGTATAACGTATACGTAATAGAAATACCAGAAGGAAAAGAAAAAAACAATATATATTTGAAGTAATGATGACTGAGAACTTCCCCCAGATTAATGGCAGATATCAATGTTAGGCCTACTCTCTAAAATCTATTCCAGAAGATAGAAGCAGAGGGAATCCTTCCTCACAGCATTCATTTTCTTATTACCAAAACTAGATAAAAAAAAATTTACAAGCAAATAAAACTACTACATACCAATATATCTCATAAGCAAATATGTAACAATCCTCAAAAAAAATTAGCAAGTGGAATCCAACAATACATAAAAAGAATTGTACACCACAACCAAGATTTATCCCAGGTATGCAAGGCTGGTTCAACATTTGAAAATCAATTCATACAATCTACCATGCCTATAGGCTAAAGAAGAAACATCACATGATCACATCAACAGATGCAGAAAAAGTATTTGACAAAATGCAACACCCATTTATGATAAAAACCCTCAGCAAACTTGGAACATCCTCACTTACTAAGGAACATCTAAAAAAAAACCTACAGAAAACACCAAACTTATTGGTGAGAAACTTACCTACAGAGGGACAAAGCTAGGAATAACATCCAATGTCTCAGAAACAATGCAAACAAGAAGAGAGTGAAGCGAAATACTTAAGGTATCAAGAGCAAAAAACTACCAATCTAGAATTCTGTACCTTGGAAAATTATCCTTCAAAAGTAAAGGAAAGTATGTTTCTTCTACTTTTGGTCACCACTATCCCCTAGCATCAGTCCAGATGAACAACACAAAGAGGAAAAAAAGGAAAATAAGTAAAACTGGCTCTGTCAGATAGTTTCATATTTTACAGATGATGAAACTGAGGTAAAGCAGAGCTGAATAATTTGCTCAAGTTCACATAGCTAATAAGATAGAGATATTCTTTGAGCCCAGGGATTTTTTAACTCCAAGGTCTGCATCCTTAATCCATGCCATTGATATGAACTTTTTACATTGGAAGACAAGTGATGAGATCTTAATACATATTACCCAAATGTTCCAAATCTACCCTAACAAAAAATTATTTTAGCTCATCACTGCTCACTGTGTAATTAAATGCAATTAAAAATAAAGTAGGCTTTACTTCTGTATAAATCAAGTTATGCCATTTCCACTCCAAATCATGTAACATGTGTTCATTTGAATTTTAGAAGTATCAAAATGTCACAGCCTGCTATTCAAGCCTGATCACAGAAAGGCACATTTAAGTTCATAAGAAATGGAGAGAAAGAGGCTGGGCATGGAGGTGCAAGCCTGTAATCCCAGCACTTTGGGAGGCCAAGGTGAGGGGATTGCCTGAGCCCACAGGTTCAAGAACAGCTTGGACAACTTGGCAAGACTTCATCTTTACAATAAATAAAAAAATTAGCTGGGCATGGTAGTGTGTGCCTGAAGTTCTGGCTACTTGGAAGGCTGAGGCAGAAGGATCGCCTGAGCCCAGCAGGTCGACGCTGGGGTGGCTGCAAGCATGCCAGTGCACTCCAGCCTGGGTGATGGAGTGAGACTCTGCTCAAACAAAAAAAGAAAAGAAAAGAAAAAGAAATGAGCCGGGCTCGGTGTATCAGCCTGTAATCCCGTGCCTTTGGGAGGCTGAGGTGAGTGGATTGCCTGTGCCCGCGGGTTCGAGACCCGCCTGGGCGGCGAGACCTCATCTCTACAATAAATCAAAAAATTAGCCAGGCTTGGTAGCGCATGCCTGTAATTCCGGCTACTTGGAAGGCTGAGGCAGAAGGATCGCCGGAGCCCAGTGAGACTCCAACTAAAAAAAAAAAAAAAAAAGAAATGGAGAGAAATAATCTTACAGCACAGAAATGTAGGGGAAAATATTCTTCCTACATAAAAATGTATTATGCAATACATAAACTGTCCAACTCATAATGATGTTAATATTTCTTCAGCACTGTCTCTTTCCCAACATTAGTCCTAAGCTTTTGATAAAACTGGGAAAGAATTCCCCTCTCCAAAGTCATGGCTGTATCCACAGATTTCAAAACTCTGACTCTAGTTACTCAGTTGTATACTTCATCCCAGGTATTGAAATCTGATATTTCTTTTCTGCTACAGGATGATTCATCTGATAAGAATAGCCTCCATTTAAAAGTCATTTTGCATTTTTCAAGCGCTTCTACAAATTCATTTGCTTCTCATACAATTCTGTCAACCTCATGGGGGGTTCTACAGACTAGATGTAAAAGCACATAAAGGATTTGGAACTATCTGATTTACAGCCAGTGCTCAATTAACGTTAACCATCATCATAACTATTATCATTTCTATACTGTAAAGAAACTAAGCCCCTGAAAGATTAGGTCATTTACCTGAGAAGATATGTGGCAGAGTTGGTACTAAAAACCAGGTCGACTTTAAAGGTGTACAACGTTCTATTACGGTTTTGCATCAATAAAACTGCAGGAGCACTGGGGCTGGAATACCACTACCACATGCACTTTGAGTTGGTGACCAGACTCCCCCAATTAATCAAAGGTTTTTAGAATAGCTGTCCAGGAAGTTATCTTCTAACTTGGGTCACTTGGGTCACTGACCTTACAGAGCAGATTGGCCCTGTTTAAGGATACTTGGCTCCTGAAATTCGCGATACAGTGGGGTTTTTAAAGGTAGCTTTACACTATTCACAATAGCAAAAACATGGAACTAACCTAGGTGCACATCAGCAGTGGATTGGATAAAGAAAATGTGGTACAGATATACCATGAAATACTACATAGTCAAAAGAACAAAATCATGTCCTTTTTAGTGACATGGATGCAGCTGGAGGCCATTCTCCTCAGCGGATTAATGCACAAACAGAAAGCCAAATACCTCATGTTCTCACCTGTACGTAGGAGCTAAACACTGGGCACACACGGGCAAAAGAATGGAACAACACACACTGGGGACTCCGAGCGCGGAGGGAGGGAGGGAGGGGGTGAGGGCTGGAAAACCGCCCACTGGGTACCATGCCCACCAGCTGGATGACAGGTTCAGTAGAAGCCCACAGCTCACAGGTGCTCACGCAGTGTACCCAGGTGGCAAACCTGCACAAGCGCCCCTTGAATCCAAATGAAAACAAATTACTCGTTTTGAGGATCATCAAGAGCTTCACGAGACCCTCGAAGGGCGCCCCCCCGCGGGTCCAGACCGCCGCACAGGGCGCAGCCTCGTGCCTCGAGGCCCCCACAGCCGCCAGGCGGAGGCGACCTCCAGCCCCACCGCCGGCCTCGGCACCCCGACCCAGTCCACGCCCGCGGAGCCAGGCCGGGCGGCGCAGCGCGGGCGGGGCCGGGCGCAGGGCCAGTCCCGCCGCCGCCGCCGCCGCCGCCGCCGCGAGCCCCGACCTGCCCGCCCGACCTGGCGGCGCAGTCTCGCGGGATCGCTCGGCTTTCGCTCCCCGTGCGGCTCCGGCGGCGGCTGGAGTCCGGGACGCTCCCGGGAGCCGTCTGAGGCCGCGGGGCCGGCGGGCCGGGGGGCGGGAGCGCGGCCTCCGACCGCCGCGCGAGGTGAGGCTCCCCGGGCCGGGACTGGGCAGGGGCGGGCGGGCCCTGGGAGGCGAGGCGGGGCGGACGGGGCCGGGCCGCGGCCGGGACGGGGCGGGCTGGGCCGCAGGTGCGGGGGCGGCGGGACGGTCCGCACCGGCCCGGGTGCCCTGGGAGCCGGAGCCGCCTCGCGCAGGGCCTCGCCGGGCCCCGCGGCGCCGGGCGGGCCGGGCCGCTGCTGGCAGGCTCCAGGCCCGGCAGGTGCCCGCGTGGGGGGTGCCGGAGGCCCGGGCGCCGGGGGGTGGGGGCGGGGTGGCTCGTAATTCGGGGCGCACGGCCTCCGCCCCCCGGGACCGCCGTCGCCCTCCCGGCACGGGTTTGCGCATGTTCCTTTCGACGGCAGCACGACGCCCCCCCACCCCCAACCCCAGCCCGGGAAAACGGCAATTTTGCCCCCCTGCAGGAGGAATCCTGAGCGTGGCCACCAAAACTGGCTCTTTAGAGTCTTTATAGAAAGTTTAAGAACTCTCGAGGTCTTAAGGGACTTGCCAGCGCCTCCGTTGTCCTGTGCGTAACAGGGGCCTTTACCTTGAGGATTCTACGAATCGATTTTTTTTTTTTTTTGAGTTGGAGTCTCACTCTGTCGCCCAGACTGGAGTGCAGTGACCGCTCCCGGCCACCGCAGCCTCGACCCACTGGGCTCCAGCGATCCTTCCGCCTCAGCCTTCCGAGTAGCCGGAATCACAGGCATGCCCGGCTGATTTTTTTGATTTATTGTAGGGATGAGGTCTCGCCAAGTTGCCCAGGTGGGTCTCGAACCCAACGAATCGATTTTAACTGTGCTCCAGCATTCCTTTTTCCCCTCCGTCTCACTCATCCTCTGCGCCCCCTTTCCACCCTGTGTTCCTCACAGCGCCAGCCTTCGTTCCTCGGGTCCCTTGAGATGAGACTTGCCCAGCAAGTGACATATTCAGTGCCTAGGCAGGTGGAGGAGTGTCTTGCTAGGACAGCATTTTCCATCGTTGTTCCACTGTTAGTTTACCTAGGAAGGAAGTCTTAACTCTGCACTTTGAAGTCCGCATTTGAATTTATGGCACATGTTGCTAATACACCCTCTTGGTTGTTTTTACAGTAATTGACCCAGGACTCATTTTCAGGAAAACAGCTTCCTTCAAAATGGTAAAATGATGAAATGAGGAATTTGAACCCTTTTTTCCTTCGGATGGGGATCTTCAGAGGATGAAAAAGAGCGATTTATCCAAGCTATGTGGTAAAATAGGGAATTTGAAGAAGATGGAAATGTTTACGTTTTTGTTGATGTGTATCTTTCTGCCCATCATAAGAGGGCACAGTCTCTTCACCTGTGAACCAATTACGGTTCCCAGATGTATGAAAATGGCCTACAACATGACATTTTTCCCTAATCTGATGGGTCATTATGATCAGGGTATTGCTGCTGTGGAAATGGAGGTGAGTAGTGCTTCGTACCTTTATTGAGAAATAATTTATGCTCTGTTCTAGTATAACCTGTAAATGTGGCTTTTGTTTTTAAATACAGCAGGGGATTTCTTCAAGTTGTGTGCAAGTCATATTTTGAAAAATCTTTTTGAAAATTAAATCCCCCCTACTGACTTACATTTTGTGTCTGCTTGGGACCCTGTTTCGTGGATTTGCTTAAGATGGGGTTCGTTTTATAATGAAGTATGGTTACAAAGTATTTCTAAATATCTTGTACCTGGAAGATATTTTGCTTCCTAAAGCAAGTATGATAGTTCCTCTAAAAATGCAACTTCTGAGGGTTTTTAGTTCAATGAACACGTAATCTATATTGCCTAGACTAAAAGTGAAGAAATCTACATGTTTTTATAAGTAGTTGTAATGTTCGCTTGGTGCAGTTTTTCTGAAGCAAATAAATTATTCAAGTGTTTGGGGGCTATAGACTTTTTGCTAAAAAGTGACTTTGTTTTCTAAGTATAGCACTTAAATATTCTTTATAAGATACTTATTAAAAGAAACCACTTGTCAGGGGTGGAGTAGAGTGACACTAAAGATTGCCTTAGGTGTCTCAGTTACCTGCCTCTGGTTTAGAGATATGCAAATTTCTTGGGAGGTGTGGGAAGAAAGAGCTACCTGTGAAGACAGGAGCCTGCCTTCCCATACAGATCTGTTAGGTTGATAAGACCCTTGAAGGCAAGAAGACCTATGCGTTGTTTTGTATTTTTTCTCCAGAAAAACTTTCTGAGGATGGTAAAGGCTCTTTTCCCCTCAGATTGTTGCTAAGAGATGAAACCCCCCACAAATGTAATTTAGATTCTATTTTTAAAACTGATTAGTTTTGATTTTGCAGCTTTGAAAGTCTTCCATTGTTGTTCAATTGAATAGTTGACTGACTACCTCATTGTGGATTCATGTCTAGAATAGGAAAGCTTTTAAATATTAAGTAGATATAATTTAAAAGGATATTGCAAATTATATTACTATCTTTCTGTGGTTTTTCAGACCAGCAAGATGTTCTTTTGTAATACTGATCAAATGGCACACTAAGGTTTTTATTGATTAATCAGAACCATTTTGATAGTTTAAACTGATTAAAATATACAGTAGGAATACCATGAAGCAATAGTTATATTATTGATTAGCTTTTACTCTGATGATAATATATGTTTCATAATTCAAGTCTTAATAATGTTCTTGAAATTTTTTCCTTTCTACTGATTTTCTTTCTGTGTCATAGCTACATTCATTTTAAGTTTGAATGCTAACAGTGACCCTATAGATTCATATCATTCAGTAGACTTGAGTTTCTTATCATAGAGTGCCATTATCAAGATTGGGGAGAGATGCATCATCCTGTTACATAATTATATATGGTATATATATATAATATAGAACTATAATTATAAGATGGTAACAACCAACTTTGCTCTACACACGTCTCTTTAAGACCAATTATTTCTGGCTAAAAAAAGTTATTTTTTAATTTACCTAGTTTCTTTCTGAGATAGTTTTGTATCTGGATATTATCAAAAAGACTTTTTGTTCTTTCCTCGTTTATTTGATTGCTAACATGACCAGTCTCTGCAATATAAATCTTCCTCATATACTGAGCTTTCTCGTAGCCTTTACTAATGACATTTTTGTCCTATAAATCATAGTTCAGTAGATTTAAATATACAAAAGAAGAAAGCCATCCAGCACTCTCTTAATACCAGCATTAGCCTAAGTGTACCAAAGGAGAAAGGGAAGGGAAATTGGAAAGACAAAAAATAATATCAACCTGAATCAGACTTGTATTCCCTAGACATATTTTTTAGTCTGTAGTATGTATTGTGCTTCTCCTACTGCCCCATTTCTATGTGTCCTTGGCTAGCAGCATTCTCTTTAGTTCCTGTATTGAATGTCCAAAATTGTATAACTTGAGAATTGTGACCCGAAAGGTCATGCAGTGCTTCTTAACCACTTTTGTGCCCTTAACTCATTCTCAGAATAAGAGAATGTTTTAAAATTTAAGTAAAATGAGTGGGATTACAAAGGAAGCCAATTATATTGAAGTACACCACAAGAGGGGATCAAAAAAAACCCAAAATTTATTTATAAAAATTGTGTATTTATTCTTACATGTTTAAACTTGTTGCCTTCAAAGTACTCTCTGTTTGATACAATACACCTATAGAGATGCTTTTTCCACTGCTAAAAACAGTTTTTGAATTCATCCATTTTGATGCCTTTTAGTGCTTCTGCTGTGTTTTTGTTTCACCTCTTCCAGGTTGGCAAATGTTTCCCTTTGAAGACTTTTTTCATCTGGGGAAACAAAAAAGAAAGTCACTTGGGGTAAGAACAGGTGAATAGGGAGGCTGGGGCCTGGGGTTCCTGCTGTTTTTGGTCAAAAATTGCTGAACACTCAATGTAGTGTGGGCAAGTGCACGTATAAATCAATCATCATGAAATGGGCAAATGCACTGAAAGAATCTCCAAAGTAAGTTTGCTGAAGCCAAATGTAGCCTCTCACAACAATGCTAGCTGGTATGCTGATGCTAATGGGTTACTAGAACACTTACCTAGCAGGGGAAGCCTATACTATGAAGCGCCGCCCCTCTAAAAAATACTCCAGGTTTTTTTTGGGGGGGTTCCCCCTCGTATATTAGGTAAATAATCCCTGAAGGTTAAAAAAAAAAAAAATCCCTGAGCCCTTCATTATACAGGTAAAGAAACTGAAACCCAGAGAAATTGTGATTTGTCCAAGGTTTGATTACTGTGATCTCACGTAGTCCTCTCTGTCTACATGGACCAAGTCTTTAACAGTTTTTTTTTTAAAGGTCTTTGAGCTTATTGGATAAACACAATAATATCTTATATGATTTGGAATGCAGTGTATAAATTTCAGTCTTTGCTACTTCTTTGCAAAGTTGATTCAGATAAAAATGAAAGTGGGTGGGTTTTTTTAATCCTCTATTTAGCTCTACTGCTTCCACCCCCCAACACACACACACCCTCCCCCCCATCAGTGCCTTGAATACAAGGTCTTGTTAAATCAAAAGTAAAGTCTATAACCTTCAGTCTCTCTCCTCTGGTGGTGACAAAGTGATTTTGTTAAAATGCAAATCCATGCAGTTCACTTTGGGGTTAAAAGTCTTCACCATTTCCTTAAAGCCGGAGAAATAAAGACCTGATTCTAGAGTGGCACCCAAGGCTCTTTATGTAGAACTCTGCCTTGCTGTCCAGCCTCCCATGTGTCCCTTCCCACACTGCACACTCGGTTTCAGCCAGCTGACCTATTGTAGAACTCGGATTGTATTACTCTCTCCTGGCTTGTGGCTTTGCACATGTAGTATCCCTCTGGTGGGGCCTCTACCTGTCTTCTTTACCCACTCAATTCCTTTAGGTCTCAGTTTAAAAAGTAGCTTTGTTTTTAGTGGGGCTTTCTTTCCCCTATCTCCCAAGTATATTTAACAATTTGCACTCAGATTCATCTCATGGACCACCTACCGGCAACTCAATCACACTTTTTTACAAAATAGTGAAAAATTAATCACTTCATATTAAATAGTGTAGTGTTGGAACAAATCACTATATTGTAGTGATATTTGGCTTATAATGGAATTGTGGACATTGAGGAACTTATGGCCAAAAAAACAATCAAAATTTGATATCTTATACTTTCTGATGTGGTAATATGTGAAACAATCACCAACATACATTGCAAGTTCATTGATACATGTTGTGCAATAGTAATTTATTTGACATCTTCCACCTGGTGTTTTTTTACTTGAGCAGACAATGCAGTCTCAGTTTCTTCCTCCCACATTAATAATATATAATTTATTGTCCAGTGTGTTATTCAAAGACTATGTGGAAAGATGTACTCATGATTCCTAAAACCACAAAGATGAGTCTAAATCTAACTCATCTTCACGCTGCTTATAACTCTTTTTGTCTTTTCATTTTGCCATTGTTCTGTAGACTAAATAAATGGATTAAAAATTTCTAATTGTAAATTATGAAATCATGAAATGAAATTTATCAAAGTAATTTTACTTTTCCTACTTAGTGTAGGTAGATATATTTGATCTGTGCTGCTCGATACTTCAATATGATCTGCCTTCAGCTTCAGAAATGTCTTTTAAGGCTACAGTAACTTGTTTATCTATCATTTCAAGTTATGCCATATGATACAAAGGGTATACCCACAACTGTCTTTCTTATACAAATGCTCTTTATGGCTACCTTCTGTTATAAAGAAGTGTTGGCACCACTGTGAAAGCACTTTACACATTCTCTTGCTACACAACCAAGCTGATTTTTTAAATGTACATCTCAGTATATATTCTGTCTCTTTGTTGCTTTTTCGTGCAGTTTGAATGAAACTTCAAGGAAACATACATTTTTGAAAAATTCACACTTGCATAAGTTTGTCCTGTATAATCATCAGAAGTCTCTTTATGTTCCCTGAGAGGGGACATCTGAGTGGTTTGCTAGTTTTACAATGTCTTCTCAGAGGGGACATCTGAGTGCAAAGGATTAATCAGATCACTCTCTACACTCTTACAGAGCTTAATATATACAATTGTTCTTATACTGTATTACAGTTATTTATAATCATTGCTGTATTATAATTATGTGTGTGCCACCACAACTGGCTAATTTTTTGATTTTTTTTTTTTTTTTTTTTTTTTTTTTTTGTGGTGATGAGGCCTTGCTAGGTTGCCCAGGCTGGTCTCAAACTCCTGGGCTCAAGCCATCAAGCCTTGGCCCCCCCCAAAGTGCTGGTATTACAGGTGTGAGCACCGTGCCTGGCCCTAGTTGTACTTTCTTTCTTTTTTTTTTTTGAGTTGGAGTCTCACTCTGTCACCCAGACTGGAGTGCAGTGGCCGCTTCCAGCCACCGCAGCCTCGACCTGCTGGGCTCCGGCGATCCTTCCGCCTCAGCCTTCCAAGTAGCTGGAACTACAGGCACATGCTACCACGCTCAGCTCATTTTGATTTATTGTAGAGATGAGGTCTCGCCAAGTTGCTCAGGCAGGTCTCGAACCCGCGGGCTCAGGCAATCCACTCACCTCAGCCTCCCAAAGGCACGGGATTACAGGCTGAGCCACTGAGCCCGGCCAGTTGTACTTTCTTAGCCATCAAACATTCCGTGTCAGTCAAGAGATCTGTCTTACTGTTTTGCACCTCAGTTATCATTTTGTGACAGCTTGCCTGTTTTATAGAATTTAGGCATCTATGGTCATTGTTAATCTGTGATTATACGAGATGGTTTAGAACAGTGGTTCTCAAAGTTTAGTTCATAGACCAGCAGATTGTAATTTATTAGAAATGCAAGTTCAACCGGGCGCGGTGGCTCAAGCCTGTAATCCCAGCACTTGGGAAGGCTGAGGTGAGGGGATTGCTTGAGCCCACACGTCCGAGAACAGCCTGGGCAACTTGACGAGACCTCATCTCTACAATAAACCAAAAAATTAGGCAGGCGTGGTAGAGCACACCTGTAGTTCCGGCTACTTGGAAGGCTGAGACAGAAGGATCGCCGGCCTGTTGACGCTAGGTTGACTGTGAGCGTGCCCCTGCACTCCAGCCTGGAGACGGAGTGAGACTCCAATTCAAAAAAGAAAAAAAAGGAAAAAGAAATGCAAGTTCATGACCCCCCCCATCTCAACCTACTGAATCATGATTGCTGAAGATAAAGCCTGGCTGTGTTTTAACAAGCAGTCCAGGTGTTTCTTAGGAATGTTAAAGTTTAGGACCCACTGGTTTAGAACCAGGATTGTAAACTTTTTCTGTAAAGGACCAATATTTTTGGCTTTTCAGACCAAACAGTGTCGGAACTATTCAACTTTGCACTTGGAGTACAAAAGAAATTATAGAGAATATGTCAACAGATGAATGTGTCTGTGTTTCAAGAAAACTTATTTACAAAAACAGGCAGTGGGCCATATTTGACCCATGGACTGTAGCTTGCTGAACCTTGGTTACAATACTTGAAAGTGTTTTAAGGATAGTATACATGCAATAAATAAGCATTATTGTGCATTCTTATTAATATGTTACCTGAGTTATAAGTCATTTACTTTCCACATAAATTTTTTTTAAGTAAAATTCATCACAAACTAAAAGGATCTGACTGAGATATCCTGGTTCTTTAGTTTTGCTTCAGCAGTTGAACCAAAAATAAGGAACTTCAGTGTTTGCTTGTTTTATTATCTGAACCTGAAGCCATTTTTACTACACAGAGTTAATTTTCATTTCTGCATTGTAACTTGGTTTTGTAATGAAAAGGATGTTGTACAGTCTAACTCTCCCAAGTGGAAAAACAAATGGCTGCTGGTTTTCCATTGTGTTCCTTTTGTTTCATATCTAGAGTATTGTTTCACAAATTGTGAGGTTGAGGTCCCTTGAGAGGCTGATTTTATCCAGAAAGAGCTGAGGCTGATGTAGGGAAAATGGAAACAGGAATATTGTATTTTTCTTTTTGAATTGCCTTCACTGAGGTCTGGGCAAAAGCAAAGTCATGTATTGTGTTTGGAATAGCATGTGGTCATTCCACTTAAACAGTCTAAGGGAAGTGAGCCAAAAAGGAAAAAAAAAAAAACAACCTTTCCTTTCCACCTGTTAGTATGTACTATTAGAATGTCTCTATTCAATTAAAAGTCAAGGAATGGAGAAAAACTGGGTACACAGACTTTTAAGCAAGTCTTTTTCTGTTGTGGTTTTAAGCATTTTCATTTTTCTGCTTTGAAGAGTTCTGTGTTCCCCTTCCTGCTCTCTACTCTTCCCCTTATTCTCTGCCCTTGGACTTTCATACACAAAGATAGAAACTATTTGGGGGTGATTAACCTCTGTTCTTCAGGGAAGACTATCTGAAAATAACTGTAACTCTTCTGAAAGTAACATATTAGTCATAAAAAATGAAATAAATACTGAAAGGTGTTCCAAGCCAGTGCTATATAGAATGGCTATTATTGTGTTTTAAATGTAGAAACCTTCCTCTGTGATGTTGTGTTGCAGTAGTAGGGAAAGTACCTTGACATCTTCTGAATCTGTAGAATAAGGGCAGACATGTATGTGAACAGAAAGGCTGGTCTTCCTGGGAGTCTCTGCTGATGGGCACAAGGTTCCTAGTCCATTCTTCGGTGTCCTGCAGTCTAGGATAGTATTAGTTTTGCCTCAGGAGATCCTGTCCCCAAAGGAAAGCCTGTCCCATAGAAAGACATACTGTGATTATTTCCTTTCCTTGAGAATGTGGTATGTAGATAATGAAGCATTATTACTCTAGTTTCTAAATTTGTTGTATGTTTATTCATTGATATTTGTTGAATGCATACCTGAATGTGTACCTTCCCAGAATTATAGTTTTTCAAGTTATAAGTTTCAAATTAATTAATTCTTCACTGGACAGATTCTTTTGCAGTATCAACCAGTTAATATATACATTTGTCTAATTTCCAAGGAAAGATCTTTTGGAGAAATAATTTAAATTTTCTAATACTGACTGAGATAGTTTAAAAATAGCTGGTTTTCCATCATGGAAATAATGCACATTCCTGCTTCTTATTCTCTTGTACTCCAGGCTCCTCTTTACATTTTGTAAAGAAGCTGACTTGCCTGGGATTGATCACATTCATGAACATAAGTAGCAAAATTTGTACCACTTTATTCTCTACTTAAGACCTTTAGAACCACTTTGACAGTATTTACTCAGCAAAGTGTAATTGAAAACATTTACAGACTCCTTTAGACTTTAGTGAGTCTGTTCTTTGCTAAGGTCTGTCACTTTTTTTCCAAGCACTTTTTATTTTTTAATTTTATCATTATTATTTTTCGAATCAGGGTCACACTGTCACCTACAGTCATGGCTCATCATGACCTTGACCTTCTGTGCTCAGGCAATCCTTCCACTTAGCCTCCCAAGTACTTCAGCACCACACCCAGCTAATTGTTTTTATTTTTGATAGAGATGAGACCTTGTTTTGAACTCCTGGGTTCAAGCAATCCTCTCACCTTGACCTCCCAAAGTGTTATGATTACAGGTATGAGCCACTGTGCCTGGCCTCAAGCACTTTTTAGATTTCTTCACTTTCATTCAGTTTTCGTCACCATCACTAGACGTTGACTTGCTTTTTGGTGCCAGTTTAGAACAAGAAACAGAGCTTTTATCATTTCATAGGAATTACTGTGTATGCCACCATGAGGAGAACACAAATCCTGAACTGAGAATCAGATGCTGTGCGGTCACTTGGTCTTGCTCACTGGTAAAGTGGCTTGCTTCCACGCACTAGTGGGATTCTGATCTCTGCTTCAGAAGTGACAAATGTTTATATATCCTGTCTGTTCAGTACTCAGGGAGGCAAGGCACAGTTGAGAAATTGTTACAGAATAATTCTGCTTAGACTTAGCTTTATGTATTTTTAAAAAATCAAATATCTTTCTTCTTTTGATCCCTCTCAGTTAAAATTCTAGCCCAGACTTTCTCTTCGGTATCTTCCAGTGTCACCAACCCCGGGCCTGTGTCATGGTTCCTTTATCACCATATCATGAGAGCATGGGGAGTATGGTCCTTTCCCTGCATTTCACACTGAGCCCATAGGTGGTTATATATTCTACAAACTTGAATGCCTAAATAAATATATGAGGCACTGTTCAGGATGGACATACAGTAATGAATCAAACAGACTTCTGTGCCCTCATGGAAACCATTCTGGTAGAAGAAATGTAGGACAAACTCTCTGTTTTCTGTCATTGTACTTTTAGTTCTACTTTTTAGAAAAGGCTTATTTTCTTTTATTGCTTTTTTGCCCTTTCTGTTGCTTTTTTGCCCTCATTTATAAAAATAATTTTTAGACCTATTGTAGTATTATTTTGCTCTTGTTTTGTTTTGTTTATCTCTTTAATTCTTTTAACTCTGAAAAAGGAGCCTCCTTTCCTTGTGTTTTGACTAATTTTTGTGTGTGTGTTCTTTCCACCAGAGATAGTTACCTAGGCTGCTTAAACAGAAAAGGGATCAATTAGAAGAGAAGCAGGTAGTCCATGGAATCAACAGGTGGGCTAGAATTCAAGCTCAGGTTCTAAGGAAACATGCTACAGCCCCTAGCACAGGTGTATTCTCTTTGGGAGCACTGAAAGCAGGGAATTTTGGTGAGGACAGATCTTGGATGGATGTGCTCCAGAGCACTTAAACTGACACTAGATAGTTAGATGATTCCTCTGGGACATGGTACCATATTGAGGGCTTCGGGTTGGTCACTGCTCTGTTTCTGGCAAGTTAACTACTCAGCAATAGGCCATTTCAGCCTTAAGGAGATGAAGTCTCATGCTGTTGGACCTGGGCACTCTTCTGCCACCATGGCCCTTTGGTTCCTGAGACTATTGAGCAAATACTGGGGTAGCTAGAGAAAAAGCTGATTGGCATCCACTGAGTGGATTTCTATTCCACGTGTTTAAGAGCCTCCTCTGTACTAGGGCTTTTTGTTTGTATTCACATGCAGTAAAAATATCTTCACAGTATGGGCTCATTTTGGAGAAGTCCAATCACATACTGCTTTTCCAGACTCCTGATCACCAGTTCTCTAGTCTTGGTCCATGAATCAATGTAACTTCTTACCTCAGACCATCTTTCTCCTGGTAACATAGATGTGACACAGTGATTGAAGTTCTGCCCACTAGGACCACCTCTGAATGGAGTTTGATGCAATAGTAGTTCACTCTTGGCTGGGACCAGCTTATGTGATCCAAGCTGTAATTGTTTCTTCATCAGCCATTTGGTCGGAGGAAATTTTCCATGAAGCCATAGGTTCTTAAGGAAAGGATTATAATGTGGCACAAGTAGGCATTCTGAGAATGTGAACAATGTGCTACTTTCCCATGTCTCTAAGATCTGCTCAGGCCACGTGAAGGTGGAATGCTGTTGAGTACACCTGACATCATGAGTGGGTGAGTTCAGTAACACTCAGTTCATGAGAGGTAGCTTGGGTTGATGATCAGTAGATGTTTCTTCCTTTACCAGGAAATAGTAGCAAAATCAAGGTCCCTTGTATGTCTATAGGGTTAACCTCCTCGTTTGCACTCATGTCTTACCATGGTGTCTAGGCTACATGTCTATGGCCTCATCAATATCCTCAATATGATGGGTGAGTGTGATGTCCTGTGACATGGAGATAGGGTTAGAGTCTCTGACAGTGAAATTGAGGCACAGAACTGAGGAGCTCCTGATACTCTAAGGCAGTACTCAAGCTTTGTTGAGCATCAGGATCATCTAAAGGGCCTGTTAAAACACACCTCAGAACTCTAGGTCCCACTGCCTCTTAAACAATATCACCAGATATCTTATGTGGAAAGGAAGTGAATTAAACTGATATAATTTGGTGACTGTGCATTTAGTTTTCAACTTTTTGAGCCTTACATCCTTTTAGTCCTTATGTGCTACTTCATGCCTTGAGTATAGAATTTGGAGATGCCAATCATTCTCTTCCTAAGCCAAGCAGTACCATTAGAAGCCCTCACCTCACCCTGCAATCTTTGAATAACTCATGGTCTTCATATTGTTTTCTGGTTCTCTGGTAGCAGGCACTCACTGGATTTCCCACAGCCTTGCCTTCACTGGGCATATCATTCTAAGATGTACATGGAATCTAAGTGATTGCAAGGATAACTCATTCATTATGTTGCTGCTATATGTCATGGGTTGTCGACTTTCCACCTCTAAGTACTAACAGGATGTCTGCTGCTTTTGGCCTTAGCCGAGGAACCCAGTTCTAGAATTCATCCCATTCTGCTGAGTACTCTTGCAACCCATTCTTTGTTTTTTTTCTTTTAAAGATGTAGGGTACAAGTCAGGATTGAGTACATACGGATTGGGTTTACATACAGGTGAAGGGTTTATGTACAGATGAAGTTTGGACCGTCCATTGGACCTCACTTCACCTGAATTAGAATAAGGCACCCTTATTGATGTTATGTGCCTCCCCCTTCCCTACCCTGGCAGTGTCCCACTACTGCCAAACTTCCTGTAGTGTTGTGCTAGATGTTCAGGGTCCTCTTATGGTAGCGAGATCATACGGGACTCAGTTCTTTGTTTCTGTGTCAGATCACCGAGTATGATAGACTCTAAATCCATCCAGGTCCATAATTTTGTCCTCTTTTATGGCTGCCAAATAATCCATTGTATATATGTACTACTTTTTAAAATCCAGGTCACTTTCAATGGGCAGCACAGTTGGTTCCATGTTTTTGCTGTTGCGAATAGTACTGCAATAAGCATGAGTGCATATATATTTTTTGTAGATTGATTTGAGTTCCTCCAGGTATATTCCTAAAAGGGGGATTGCTGGGTCATATGGAAGGTCAATTTTTAGTTATTTTAGAAATTGCCACACTATTTTCCATAGAGGTCAAACTAGTTTGCACTCCCATCATCGATGTAGATGGGTTCCTTTTTTTCCACATTCTCTCCAGCATCTATTATTTTTTGTGTTACTAATGATGGCCATTCTTATTGGAGTTAGGTGGTATCTCATTGTGGTTTTGACTTGCATTTCTCTGATGATTAGTGAAGGTGAGCATGTTTTCATGCGTCTTTTGACTGTTCATATGTCTTCTTCTGAGAAGTGTCTATTCATGTCTTGTCCACTTGTTAATGGGGCTGTTTGTTTTTTTTCCTTTTGGTACATAAGTTCTTTATAGGTCCTGGATGTTAGGCCTTTGTCAGGTATACAGTTGGCAAATATTTTTTCCCATTCTGTGGGCTGTCTTCCCTGGCATCCCATTCTTTATGTAATTTCTGTACTAGTCAGTCTTCTTGATTATAAACAGCAGAAACCAACTCTGACTAACAAAATGAATGGTTATTGGATAGCCTGTAGAACAATGAGGAGGCTGCAGAACCAGGTTCAGGATATATTGGGGAGCCGAGGGAACCAGGGCATAGCTAAGATCATGCCACAGGATCAGTTTGTCATCAGTGTTGATACCATTGGGTATTCCCTGAACCACTGTCACTGGATATTTATTTTGGCACTGCAAAGATTATCAATCTCACTGCAGCTGCCTCAAATAATCTGATTATATCTGTTCTTTTGCACAACCCTCTCCCCAAAAACCACAATACCTGGAGCACACAATGGTCAAACTTAGCCTGGGCACCTCTATTTTATTGCCAGATTAGATCCCTTCTTCCCTCTTCAGCTTCCACAGCATCTCACCTGCTCTGGGATTCCCCAAAATAGGACTGCTGGGCATGAAGACAATAACTGTTCACTCCAGAGCACAATCTAAGACAGAGCTGCATACCAAAGAGAAAATGTCAGTATAGTACCTACATTTGTTTGAAAATTTAACTCCTGCTCTGCTACTCAAGGCTTTGTCACCCTCTTCATAAAATTTTGAGCCATAAGTCTCCTTAGAGATCATCCAGTAGTTCATCACTCTCCTTTGCCAAGGAGGCGCAGAGACAGATTATCTGCCAAAAGTGATACAAGTTGTTAAATTAAATAACTAGAATCAAACTATTACAATTAAATAGTAATTAGAATTTAGTTAGACTTAAAATGTTGGCGTTATGTTCAGCAAAGGATTATATTAAAATACTTCTTGTATTGGGGTTTTCATTATCCATTTGTCTTACTGTTTGAGTCAGGCTGTTTTTCAGAAAGAAGGTGAGAAGTGCCTTCTCAATTACCTTCTTCTTTCTCATCTCTGCCAGGACTAATAGTAATTGCTGTTTCTAGGGATTTCTGCTTGACTGAACATTTCCTTAAAGTAGTCTACCATCTATTTCTGACTGTTAAAACTGTAATGAACGGGACTGTTTTGGTTATTGTTGAATGGTAGAATCTCAAAACAATTACTGATACTTTATGATGTGGCTAGTTATTAGGTGAGTTTCTTTGAGAGAGTTTGTTTTTGTTTTTGTTTTGTTTTGTTTTTTGAGTTGGAGTCTCACTCTGTCACCCAGACTGGAATGCAGTGGCCGCCCCCGGTGACTGCAGCCTCGACCTGCTGGGCTCCGGCAGTCCTTCTGCCTCAGCCTTCCAAGTAGCTGGAATTACAGGCACGCGCTACCACGCCCGGCTAATTTTTTGATTTATTGTAGAGATGAGGTCTCGCTGCCCAGGTGGGTCTCGAACCCGCGGGCTCAGGCAATCCACTCACCTCAGCCTCCCAAAGGTGCGGGATTACAGGCTGAGCCACCGAGCCCAGCTGAGAGAGTTTGAAAAGGAGAAATTTGCCGGGCTCAGTGGCTCAGTCTGTAATCCCACACTTTGGGAGGCCGAGGTGAGTGGATTGCCTGAGCCCGCGGGTTCGAGACCTGCCTGGGCAACTTGGTGAGACCTCATCTCTACAATAAATCAGAAATTAGTCAGGCGTGGTAGCACGCGCCTGTAGTTCCAGCAACTTGGAAGGCTGAGGCGGAAGGATCGCCGGAGCACAGCAGGTCAAGGCTGCAGTGGCCGGTAGCAGCCACTGCACTCCAGCCTGGGCGACAGAGTGAGACTTCAACTCCAAAAAAAAAAAGAAAAGGAGAAATTCACAAGTGAGATCATAAAGATGCTGGGTCACCAGAAGAGTAGAAGATGTTGAATCACTAAGGGAGAGGAAAGGGAACAAACAGAAGAAACCAGGAGATTTGAATATTTGTTTAATTCATGGATTACACTTTAATTCAGAGGCTTGACATTTGCTGTAGTAAATGCTAGATTAATAATGTGATGAGATTCAGAGTTTAAAATTAGGGATGCAGGAAATGTTGTGATGAGTCAGGTGATCTGAGGGTTAGATTCAGTTTTCAAGCTGTGATCGCTGGAGGTGCTTTGAGGTCACTGGTGGTGAAGGGGAGCAGCAAGAGGTATCTCAGCAGGGAAGGCTTCCTTTTCAGCCCAAAGAGGCTGTGACTTTATTTATTTAGTATATCAGTCTTCTTTGTAACCTCTTATTTAAAGAAAATGTTTCTTGGCAATATGCTCATGTGTGCGTGCAGAGACGCATACACATACTTTAAAAGTAATAACGTAAAGTTTTTTTCTCAGATCCCTTCCAAGTCTAAAATTCTTTAAGTCTGTTTAGTCTGCAACAGAACTTGGAAGTTGGTGGCCTACCCTGGATCTGACCTGAAGACTAAAGTTTTTTTTTTTCCTGCCACAGTCCTTTAAATGTGTAGATTAAAATGCCATCTAAAATTTGGGAGCTTTCACGTAAAAATTCAGGTTCTGTGTTCTTGTGAAAAGTGCACATACCTGACAGTTCTGTGCTCCCATTTCCAAGTAGCAGTCTACTAGAGCTGAGTAGCAGCTGCTGCCCAACTCCTCCCTATTGTCTTACACCCCTTTGAATTTTCCTGTGTGGCCCTTGAAGGTATTTGAGTTTTCAACATTCAGTTTATCCTCCACACAGTACGGGAGCATCAGCATTACTGGATTAGCTAACATTGACACTGTAGAAGAATTAAATGAGGGAAGTGACTTGTAAGAAAATTATTTTAGTATAGAAAAAGTACACATTCTGCTTTCATTTTGTCTGCCCTTGAAATGGACAATTAGTTCTTATGTGCTGATGATCAGTTTATCATGGCTATCGCAAAATGACTTCTGAGTTAGAATTAAAGACAGTGTGTTTTAATCCTTTCCACCAAAGGATCTGATTACCAGACACTCAAAAAATGTAGGGACTAGACTTTTTGGGACAGTAAACAAAGAAGTAGATGCTAGCAATTGCCCATGGCTCCCTTTTTCCCACCTCAGTCCTAGATTCAGATTATAAAATGAGGGATTTGCACACAGTCTGGGCATTCTCCCCCATTAGAATAGAGGAGATTGAAAAAAGCTCTGTGCTGTTTACTCTTCACCAAGCTCCTGTTAGGTGGCAAAGGATCAGGTCTTAGAGCATTATTCAGTTAAGAGAGATATAGTTTACCAACTGTGGCACTCTCTCTTTGCCCCATCAGGACAGGAGGAACTTTCTACTGGTCCAGCATCTTCCAAAGCTATTGTCCTCTAATTGCTGGGTGTAGGTTCTGCATGTGCCCTTTAAATCAGACTTGTCACTTGCAGTCTCCAATCAAATCTTCTATTATTAACTTTTTTGTCTGCTTGACCTTTCATTTCCTAAGAAAGGTATATTGAGACATCTCATTATGACCGTGGAATTGTCCAGTTCTTCTTGTAGTTTTGTTGCTTTTTGCTTGATATATTTTAAGGAGGTTTTATTAGGTGTATACAGTGCTTAACAATGCATTTTGAAGTCTATCTGTTGTAGTTTGTCCAGGACACAAATGTTTTGTGGCAGGAGATAGATGACCATACTGCTAAAAGTAGACATCATCATTCCTTCTAGAAATTTCTCAAAGTTTATAGTTCACTCATGAGATCTTTCCCTGTTTTTTGAATGCAGCTATGAATTTTATTTTTTTCTTTTGAAAACCATTTATCTCATTTCAGTGACATGTGGAGAAGAAGGAAATGCTAATATATAGATTCGTTGCTTCCCCCTTGAAGCAGAATTTTCATCTTTTTTCTCTACACATTCTCTTTAGGTAATTTCAATCAGTTATTTCAGTGGCCACTCTTGTGCTCATGACTTTCAAGTCCATATCCTTAATCTAAAGTCTGTCACCTACATAGCTCTATTTATTTAACTGCCTACTTGTAGATAGTCAGTCACTCTCAACTGTCTCATGAGCATTTCAGACTGTTTATCAACTGGTGAATGGTTGATAAATTATGGTATAGCTATATAGTGGACTACTACTCAGCGATTAAAAGAAGAGAACTACTGATATATGGAACAGTATGGATGAATTTCAGTATAATGATGCTGAGTGAAAGAAACCAGACCAAAAAGAGAAGACATACTGTATATGTAAATAGATCAGTGGTTGCCAGGAATGGGAGGTTACTGAGGGGATGAGAAGAAAGATGGAAGGGGAGGGAGAGATTACAAAAGGGTAAAGAGGAAACTTTTGGTGGTGATGAATATATATATTACCATGATTGTGGTGATGGTTTCAAAACTTATTAAATTGTACACTTTATACGTGTTCATTTATTCCTGAATAAATCTTTTTTAAAAAAAATTCTCAATACTAAAAGGTTTTTTAACAGAGAAACACTAGTCCTTGTCTACCCTCCCCCCACCCCATTCCAGGCCTGCTGCTTGGAGGCAGCCATTTTGAGCCCTTTTAGGTGTTCTTCTGGTGTGTAGGCCATGTTCTGACTAATACATTTACTCTGCTATTTACTGATTCATCAGCTCAGAACACCAGGCAGCTTCTATTCATTTCTTCCTATTGTGGTGGTTGATAATTCATTTTCTTTCTCTGCCACTTTTACTTCTCCCAATGTCATAATACAATTTTTGGTTAATTCAACTGTCAGTGCTAGCATTACTGGGAATACTGCATATTGTATACTTTTGAGTCAAGTAGTTTACTTGGATTACATTAATTTCTTTAATATCTCCTCTCCTACCACTTAATGCAGTAATTGCATTTTCCCCCATTTGCTTTATTTTTTATGTACCTATGGCTAACTTTTTTCAGGTATCCTGGTAGACTTGTCAGACACCTAGCAACAGTTTCCCCAGATGCTCAAAACATATAATCTGTCAATTCCAACCCCCTACTCCCATCCTCTGGAGACCTTTCTCCTTGGGCCCTCAGTCCTTCTATCAAGTATGCTCTGATTACTTTCTGGACTAGACTTATAGCTAACTCTGGCTTTCTTTGGTGTTGAATCAACCAATTGCTGAGTCCCATATCCTTTTCCTTTCTGGTTTATTCATATACTCCTTCAATTTGTTTCAGGAACATTACATCTTCTAAAAAGAAATGCTTGAAAGCTTAATTTTTTTTTTTTTTTATTCCTTACAGGGCCAAAACTGTCATTATTTTACCCTCCCCTAAATGTTTGGCTGGGTATAGAATTCTAGATTGAAAGTAATTTTTCTTCAGAAGCCTATTGTTTTTTCTTCATTGTCTTCTGGCATCTGATATTATCAAATATTCAGAATTTAATTCGTTTGCATATGTCCTTTTGTCCCCCTCTGGAAACATTTATGATCTTCTCTTTTTCTTGATGCACTGAAAGTTTTTGCATGCTTTATCATTGTTTATTCATTGTTCTGGAGAGTCATTTATTCTGTTAATATTTATAGAAAAATTACTATATGACAGATACAGCAGTTAACAAAACAAAGTCCCTCTCCTCATGGAATTCATATTCTAGTTGCAAAGGCAGAAATTAAATACATATATGAACATGTATACATTATATACATGTATATAATGAAATGTTAGGTAATAATAGGGCTTAAAAGAAATACAAACCAGAGTAATAGGATGGAGAATGACAGGATAATTAATGACAGGATATTAGGGTGGATAGAGAAAGGTGATAGTTGAGCAGAGACTCAAATGGGGACTAAAGCTATGTGACTGTCTGGGGAAAGAGGTGAAGGAAACAGTAAATGCAAAGATTCTGAGGCAGAAATACACATGGAATGATGAGAAGCAAAGGGCCAGTGAGAAACAAAGTGAGTAAGAAAAAGAGTGGTAAGAAATGAAGGTGGAGCCGTAGCCAGAGACCAGGAAATTTAAGGCCCCCAAGTAGATAGTAAAGACTTTGACATTTATTTTATTGGAATCTTTGAACAAGAATAAACTTACATTTTAAAGAATCATATTCCCCTCCCCTACCTTGGGGAGGTGAATCTCCTCTTTCTTTCTTCTCTCTCTCTCTCTAATTTACTTTCTAAACAAACTACATTTTCTAATCTAAAAAACACACACACACATTGGTGGGAGTATGGATTGGTATGGAAAATTTACTGTGGGATTAGCAGGAGTGGGGAGTAGTGAGACCTCTTAGGAGGCTCTTTCAATAGACTAGGTGAAAGATATAGTGACTTAGATGAGGTGGTAATAATGAGATATGGTCAGATTTAGAATATACTCTGAAGAGAGAGTCAACAGGGTTTGCTGATGGATATAGAGTGAAAGAAGAGAGGAGTAAAGAATAAATCTTAAGATTCTTGGCCTGAGCAACTTGGTGAACTGTGGCATCATTTACTGATATGGGGAATACTGAGGGCATGTTTGGGGACTAGGGATGCAGTGGGATTACTTGTGTTTTGGATACACTGGGTTTGGATTCCTGTTGACAGCCAAGTGGAGTTGTCCAGGAAGCAGATGTCCATTCAAGTCTAGTGTTCACAGGAGAGATGGGGGCCAGATGAGTTGCCCTGAAATGTGAGTGTAGATCATGAAGAGGTCTGCAACTGAACTCTGGACAATTTCACTATTTAAAATTGAAGAATACAATTGGAAAAGGAAAAGCTAATAAGACTGCTAAAAATCAGAAGAATTAGCAGTCAACAATACAATGAAAAAAAATCCTCAAGGAGAGATAGGATCCATATGTCAGTTGTTGTCAAGAGTTGAGTAGAGTGAAGACTGAATTCATCATCAGATGTGATAATGTAGAGTCTGTTGGTGACTGACAAGTGATTTCATTGGAGTAATCTGTGTCTTCTAGAATATACAATTGAATTAAAAAATGGCATTCTTTTGTGTATGAAGGATTCATAGTTCAATAATGATTCAGTTGAGTCTAACAGAAGGAGATTTAAAGATTCTCTGGAGGATAAGTTTTAAAAGCATATATTTTAAACAGTAAATGAATTAATTTGTTATTAAAATGTTTTCTAACCTTATTTTTCTGTTTTTAATAGCATTTTCTTCCTCTTGCAAATCTGGAATGTTCACCAAATGTTGAAACTTTCCTTTGCAAAGCTTTTGTACCAACCTGCACAGAGCAAATTCATGTGGTTCCACCTTGCCGTAAATTTTGCGAGAAAGTATATTCTGATTGCAAAAAATTAATTGACACTTTTGGGATCCGATGGCCTGAGGAACTTGAATGTAACAGGTACGTTATGTTTTTTGTGGAAAGCTGCTAATGATATTTTAATATTGTTATTAGCTCTCCAGAATGTTAGTGACAGGCTTTCATTGATTGCACATTAATATATGCCAAACATAGTGGTGATAAGTGTTGAGGATACAATGGTGAGCAAAAAACAAGACTTGGTTCTTGCTCTCAGGGAACTTATGATAAAGTGGGAACTACAGATAGGAATCAAATAATTATGCAAATAAATGCAAAATTACCACAGTGGTAGATTCAGCAAAGGAGAGGTACATAATTCTATGAGAACATATATTGGTACCTTTGCCCTAAACTGGAGGAAAGGGAAGAAAATGACTGTTGAGCTAAAGTATGGGAGGTAAAACAGAGGTAAGTAGGCAAGGAGGGAAGGGAAGAGTACTTTGGGTGATGGGAATAGCTTGTTCAGAGGCCCTGTGATATGAGGGGAATTGGCGTAGTCAGAGAATTAAAAAGTCAGTGTGGGCCAGGTACAGTGGCTCACACCTGTACTGTTAACACTTTGGGAGGCTGAGCTGGGAGGATTGAGCCCAGGAGTTTGAGACCAGCCTAGGCAACATAGTGAGACCCCCGTCTCTCCAAAAATAAAAAAATAAAAAATAAATTAAGTGTGGTGACTGTGCATCTGTAGTCTCAGCTACTCAGGAGGCTGAGGCAGTAGGATCACCTGAGTCCAGCAGTTTGAGACTGTGTGTTGAGTCGTGGTGGTGCCACTGCACTCTAGTTTGGGTGACAGAGTAAGACTTCACCTTGATAAAGTAAAAAATAAAAAGTTAATGTGGCTTGAGTTATGAGAGTAAGAAAGAATGTGGTGCAAGATAAAGGCGAGAAGAGCAGCAGTCAGACCATTCAGGGCCCATCTTGCGTGTTGTGCTAAAAGCAGTGAGAAGGTCTTCGCGTATTTTAAGATAGGAGTGGGTAGCATGATCCTGTCAGCTTCTGTGTAGAGCATGGCACTCGCGTCACAAATCTCCTGAGGGTTGGGCAGAGCTCCTTAGTAGTTCCTCCTAGCAATTCAGTTTGCTTCCAGCATGCAACTCTGATAGCCACGTAGAAGGAGAGAGAGAAGGTGATGACACACACCTTTTCTTGACAGCTTCAGTCTGGAAGTGTCTCACTTTTTCCATTCACATTCCTTTTGGCAAGATGTCAGTCATGTGCCACAACTGCACTAGCAGGGAGAATGAAAAATGTGTGTCCACAAGGGAAGAAGGTATTCAAGGCTGAGGACGTGCCAGGTGCTGCCAGTCAGAAAGAACATTGCCTCGCACCATCTCACTCGAGTGATTGGGGCAAAGGATGGATTGTAGTCGGTGAAGGAGTGAGTAGAAAGGGAAACAAGACACTAGAGAGTCCTTAGGAAATGTGGCTGTGAAAGAGGAACATTTATGAGTTTAATGGAAAAGGACTGACTACTTTCAGAACTACTAGGCAAAGGAAGAGGCAAGGACTTTCAGGCTTTTGTGGCATTTATTTTGATACACAGAAAAAGAGGATCACTCCTGATTAAAACCCAAATTTTAACTTGTTGAAAGGTTTCTAGCATAATGAAAGGGTTTAACATATTTAGTTTTGTGGTAAAAACATGAAGGCAGCAACTATTATTTGAGAAACGGCAAAACCGTGTGGTGATAGCATCTGTTAGGCTCTTGGTTACCTGGGAGAATGCCTTTGCCATCCCACTACCTTGGCCTTGGGAGTAAGGAGTGAAATTCATTCTTTGAGACCTGTGGGCTCCTCAGCTTGTGAGAACAGAGGCACATTCCATATGTGAAGGGTTGTGTGGCAGATGGCTTCCTGGTCAACCCTGGCCCCAGTCAGCCATCGCCTGGCAGCTTTGTGGGAGATCACCCGCTCACCATGGCCTGTTGTGTGTCTTCCTTTTCCTTTCATCACTCTGTTCCCACAGCAATGCATGCATATCCACTAGCCACCTGCCCACAGAATCAGACCATTTTCTGTTATACCGTTTTCCTTTCACTTATTTTCCTGTCTTTTTTATGATAGTCAAACTTTTTCCCATCAAAGACATACCTGCCTTGCTTTCATGAAAATATACTTTCCTGATGTGATGTATTAGCAGGCCTTTCTACACCTTACCCTCTGAACTGTGACAGATTTTTAAATTACTAAGTGCATTTCAAAATGAAAATGATGCAAAAGTGCTTAACACTGTTTTTGTAACATGAAGTATTCTGTGTTAGGGTCACCCATGCTAGTTATATTTGTTACATCTACCTTCAGACCAGTGTTAGTGTAATATTTTGGGAATAGGGTCTGTTTTGGATATAAAAGTCTCAGGCATACACCAGGTACAATGGCACACACCTGTAGTCCCAGTTACTTGGAAGGATCACTTGAGCCCAGGAGTTCGAGACCAGCATGGATAACATAACAAGACTCTATCTAAAAAAAAAAAAATCTCCAGCACATTCTTATTTTCTTAAAAAAAAAAAATTCTACCTGAACTTTTCTGTGATAGTGACTAAATGTGGTAAGTACTTGTTGGCTTGATCATTTGCAATTAAAGTTCATATGAGAAAATTTTAAGCACAATTAACTCATGAATGAACCTTATCAATTTATTGACCTTCTTCACATTTGTCTTGATTAATTACTTTTTTCTTATTCTTTAGTCAGTGGGAGCTTGTAATTTTAAATATTTACTGATATAGTGAGACCTCATGTAATACATTGGGGAAAGAAGTTGGCATTTGGTATTTTGGTACTTTATTTCTAGGCTGAGAAACGATAGAACCTTTGTGGAACTCATATACTTCTGTTAGCTGCATAATCACTTCCAAGACCAGTTGAGTACTGTATAGGAAAGTTGCAGCTGCTCAGACCCTACATCCTGGTAATTCCTTTCTCTAGAAACTCTTACGCAAACACAGAATCATGCACAAAAATACTGATTGTAGATTAGTCCTAATTTTTTTTAAAGGGAAAAAGTCTAAAAGTCCATTGTAGAAAAATAGCTGGTAAATTGTGATGTACTTACACACTGGAATACTACCATACAGTTGAGAAAACAAATGCAGTTGGCCTACATCTGTCAGCATGGGTAAATCTAAAAAATACAGTGTTGAGTTTTAAAAAAGGAAGCTATTGCATGATACATACAGCCTAGTGTCATTTATATAAAGTTCAAAACAATACTTTGTAAGGTTATGGTTAGCAAATAACATAGTACAAATATTTTTAAATGCTTAAGAATAAAAACCACATTTGTAGTCATAAATACTTCTAAGGAGAGAGGAGGGAATAAGACCAGAAAGGGGTTCCAACTATATCTGTAATATTATATTGCTTTATTTAATAAGTTATAAAGCAAAACTGACAATATTATGTTTTACTGAAACTGTTAGAGACATGATTTTATGTATTTCACTTTATGGGCGTATAAAGCATATCATTCTTGTTCTTATCTAAGGTATATTTAAAATGTTTTCTCATTAAAACCCCCCACTACTTTTTAAACCATATTGATCGTCCAAATAACAACGGTGTACACAAAGTCAACTCCGTGCAAGTTCTGCACAAGACAGAAATGTCTCTGTATCACTCAGGTCTGTCCACAGAGACCAGTATACAGTCAAACTAAAGAAAATGGTGGTGTGAGCTGGTCCTCAGCCTACCTCTTGGTGGTATTCTTACCCTTCATAAAAACTTGAACTCTACCCTGTCAGCTCCAAAAATTTCTACCCTTCTCTAACCTGTAATCCACTTAAGTTTGCATGTCTTCCTATCAGTTATGAACATGTAAGGTAATGTTTTATAGGTGGAAAGCATAGCATTTAAATAGTAAATTAATAAAAATGTTGACTTTGTATATTTAATTTGTATAATCTTTGCAGATTACAATACTGTGATGAAGCTGTTCCTGTAACTTTTGATCTACACACAGAATTTCTTAGTCCTCCAAAGAAAACAGAACAAGTCCAAAGAGATATTGGATTTTGGTGTCCCAGGCATCTTAAGACTTCTGGAGGACAAGGCTTTAAGTTTCTGGGAATTGACCAATGTGCACCTCCCTGCCCCAACATGTATTTTAAAAGTGATGAACTCGAGTTTGCTAAAAGTTTTATTGGAATAGTTTCAATATTCTGTCTTTGTGCAACTCTGTTCACATTCCTTACTTTTTTAATTGATGTTAAAAGATTCAGATACCCAGAGAGACCAATTATTTATTACTCTGTCTGTTACAGCATTGTATCTCTTATGTACTTTATTGGATTTTTGCTAGGTGATCGCACAGCCTGCAAGAAGGCAGATGAGAAGCTTGAACTTGGTGACACAGTTGTTCTGGGCTCTCAAAATAAGGCTTGCACCGTTTTGTTTATGTTTTTGTATTTTTTCACAATGGCCGGCACTGTGTGGTGGGTGATTCTTACCATTACTTGGTTCTTAGCTGCAGGAAGAAAATGGAGTTGTGAAGCCATTGAACAAAAAGCAGTGTGGTTTCATGCTGTTGCATGGGGAATACCAGGTTTTCTGACTGTTATGCTTCTTGCTATGAACAAAGTTGAAGGAGACAACATCAGTGGAGTGTGCTTTGTTGGCCTTTATGACCTGGATGCTTCTCGTTACTTTGTCCTTTTGCCACTCTGCCTGTGTGTGTTTGTTGGACTGTCTCTTCTTTTAGCTGGCATTATTTCCTTAAATCACGTTCGACAAGTTATACAGCATGATGGCCGGAACCAAGAAAAACTAAAGAAATTCATGATTCGGATTGGAGTCTTCAGTGGCCTGTATCTTGTGCCATTAGTGACACTCCTCGGATGTTATGTCTATGAGCAAGTGAACAGGATTACCTGGGAAGTAACTTGGGTCTCTGATCATTGTCGTCAGTACCACATCCCATGTCCTTATCAGGTAAAAGCTATTGTTGGATCATGTCACTATTTACTTCTAACGTAAAAGGTGTTCCCCAGAAATATACTTAGTAGTGGTCATAGACAGAATATTTTATTTCAAGTGAGCAAATCCAATAGACATAGGAAATGATTTCCTATGCATCAGTTGAAAGTGAGGTAAATGTCCCAAGGGTTCTTCCCTCCAGCTTTAGCTTCAGGTTTAATAGTAAAGTGCATCCTTGAACTTCCTTTAAAAGTTCAGTTGAGTTGCACAAGCGGATTAGTAGTAATGGAGAGCAGAGTTCGAACAGGTCTTGTCAAAGAGAAGAAAAAAGAAGTTACTTCTGCTGAATTGGAGATTATTTTTAATTCTTCGGTTAGTAAGGAAAAACCTCATTTGGGTATATTTTATTTGATCGTATTATAACTTTTTGCATAGTATATACTTACAAAAGCAATTTGATTTTTGCCTAACTCATTCTGTAAATTCTTAACTGAAAAAAAACACATTTGAAACAGAATATATTTCTTGTGTTTCTGATGCTTACAATCATATAAGGGTAATGTTTTCAAAAATAAAAAAAGTAACTCGGTGAAGTGGGGACCAAAGGGAGGTCCAAACTTTACCTGTACGATGACCACGTATCTACCTAATCCTGAATTGTATTCCACTGCTTTAAAATAAATAAAAATAAAATTTAAAAAACAGGTACAAAAAGAGAATTTAAAAAGTAAATTTCTGAAAATATAAAATTTCTTAAAGCATTTTAGGGTTAACCTTAACACTAACCCAATTAAAGTTTTTTAATAGAAGTTTTGTTTTGTTTTAATAGACTTTATACATTATGCTTGACTATGTGTGTGTGGTATTAACTAACTATATTGAACATGAGAACTATCATCACAGTGTATCAAATCAAGCAATATGAGCTGAATTTTTTTTTTTTTTTTGAGTTGGAGTCTCACTCTGTCGCCCAAACTGCAGTGCAGTGGCCGCTCCCGGCCACCACAGCCTCAATCTGCTGGGCTCTGGCAATCCTTCCACCTGTCTTCCAAGTAGCTGGAACTACAGGCGCGTGCTACCACGCCCAGCTAATTTTTTGACTTATTGTAGAGATGAGGTCTTGAAGAGTTGAATTATTTTACATCATTTATATTTTATAAAGTTACTACTTTAGAACATAATAGAACCTATTTTTACACTGATGTGTGGGGATAATAGTTTTATTTTCCATAGTCTATTATCCAGTGTCTGTTTTTACTATATTTAGTAAGAGAGCTATATTTGTTGTTGTTGTTGTTTTTGAGTTGGAGTCTCACTCTGTCGCCCAGACTGGAGTGCAGGGGCCGCTCCCACCCACCACAGCCTCAACCTGCTGGGCTCCAGCGATCCTTCCACCTCAGCCTTCCCAGTAGCCAGAATTACAGGCATGCGCTACCACACCCAGCTGATTTTTTGATTTATTGTAGAGATGAGGTCTCGCTGCCCAGGCGGGTCTCGAACCCGCGGGCTCAGGCAATCCACTCACCTCAGCCTCCCAGATGCGTGGGATTACAGGCTGAGCCACCGAGCCCGGCTGAGAGCTATATTAAATGTCTCCTAGATTCCTCAGCATTTGGGGAATGGGGAGAGAAACAGGTATCACATATTACATACTGCTAAAAAAGTTTAAGATCTGTGGTTTTTTAAGAATATATTTTATGTAAGAAAATACTAGAAAAAATTTTTTAAAATACTAGAGAATAGAAAGAAAATTATAATCTTCAAGTAGAGAAGGATTGTATAAGTATGATGTAAAATTCAGGAACTATAAAAGAAAAGATTGTTAAATTTGACTAACTAAAAAAACGTTTAAAGATTCTGCATGGTTTTAAAAAAAACAACAGGCTGGACGTGGTGGCTCATGCCTATAATCCTAGCGCTTTGGGAGGCCAAGGAGGGCAAATTGCTTGACATGAGGGGTTTGAGACCAACATGGGCAGCACAGCAAGACCCTGTTTCTATTAAATTAATTTGAAAAATAAAACAATGATCCAAGTCAAAAGACCAGTTGGAAAGTTTATTTGTATATCACATCATAGCTGAAGGACTAAGTTTTTAATTTATAAATAGTTCCCACAGACTAAAACAAAATAAAAAAATCTGATATAAAAATGAGAAAAAGATAGGAAGAAAGTTCACAGAAAATAAAAAGATTATTCTTAAATATGAAAAAAAATGTTATAGGAAAAGGATAAATTAAAACTGTATTTCTGTTTATGACATGTTGAAAACTGTGACAAAATACAATTCTCAGACTTTTCAGAGTTTCAATTCTACTTTCTGTGGATAGCAATTTGACAATATGTGTCAGATTTAAAATGCATGTACTCTTTGATCCTACCCTTCTGGGAATTTGTAGACAGATCTGCTTAAAATGTGGGAAATTACACAATACAAAGATAGTCACTTCAGCATCCTTTGCAAATGGCAATAGGTCGGAAGTAAGTATCTATTAATAGGGGTAATTGAATAAGTTATGGTTCATCCACACAATGGAACAGTCTTTAAAAAGAATGATGAGCTCTGTTTGTACTGCTATAGAATGACCTCCAAGAAATAGTAGTAAGTGCAAAAAGCAAGATATACAGAATATATAATATTTTGGTACTTGTGCAACATTTAAAAATAGTTTTTGGAAGTTTATATTTAAAAGAAGCTATGATTTTAATTTTTATGAAATTTCTACATTTTCATGTTTTATTGATATTTATTTTACTCTAACCAACCAAGTTTTATAATATAATCATTAGCAATGCATAAAGACTGTAGAATATATGTTAGTAACGATATGTTATAGTATATAGTATGAATATAGTGAAATGTGCACTTATGGTAAATTATAGTGAAGGAAAATAGGAAAGTATTTAGAGGCAAAATATTTTAGCAATTATAAGCGGCTGCTGTATCCTTGGGGGAAAATACCAGGAAATTATATCAAGTCTTAGGAGGTTATTCCTAAATACATTTCATTATTTTTACCTT
This sequence comes from Cephalopachus bancanus, assembly GCA_027257055.1. Taxonomy (NCBI): domain Eukaryota; kingdom Metazoa; phylum Chordata; class Mammalia; order Primates; family Tarsiidae; genus Cephalopachus; species Cephalopachus bancanus. Next base: position 786,937 of record JAPVLO010000146.1, read on the forward strand.
TCTAGAGTTTTTGGTACACAGATAAAGGTTCTTTGTTCAGAACTTAGGTTAAAAAAAAAAAGATGTATTGCACTTAAAGCACTATTAATTATATTATTTCCAACCTTTTATAACAAAACAGTTGAAGATTTATAATTTTTGTTAAAATTTTACATAGGCAATATAGAATTTCTCTCCACTTTATTGCTGAAAATTTTATTATTCACTATTTTTTGTAGGCAAAAACAAAAGCTCGACCAGAATTGGCCTTGTTTATGATAAAATACCTGATGACCTTAATTGTTGGCATCTCTGCTGTCTTCTGGGTTGGAAGCAAAAAGACCTGCACAGAATGGGCTGGGTTTTTTAAAAGAAATCGCAAGAGAGAGTAAGAACCTGTTTAATTATCTGACACTGTTTTAAAATAAAGGGATCCAAATACCAGGGAACTATTCAAATCAACATTGTACTGGAGTTTTTTAATATCAACTATTATTATAATTTGAGCCAACTGAAGTTTGGAAATCTTTTTCATGGAAAAGACATGCTTTATTTTAACATTTATTATAAATGGTCTTTGACACAAATTAGTCTGTTTGAAATATGAATGCAAGATTTATGAAATGTACGTTTTCATGATTTATAGTGTATCCAGTATTTATTACTGCTATCATTGGTTTCATTATTTTGAGTGGAGCATTTTTAGTAATTTTATTCTTTTTTTTGCATGATAAAGATTGAATGAAATCAAATATATGTAAAGAAATCTATATAGTTCAAATATGTGATATGTTATGATCATTATTTACTACCTTTAAATTTTATTATACACAGTTCTGATCAAAAATTTCATTTGTCTGCATTGTCTAAGATGGTGAAAATTTAAACTTATTTTTTCTATAACACCATAGAATATATTATATTCAGTGAATATTCTATAACACTATAGATTTATATTTATAAATAAATAGTTAACAATATAGATTTATATTTATGAATAAATAGTTCATTTTAGTTATGTATATACATTATATAGAGTTGTTTTTTAAAATTTTATTTATTTATTTAGAGAAAGCAGGATTTATTGAGAGGACAGAAAAGCTTCCTCAGTGGGAGGGGACCTGAAGGGGTTGTTGCCCCAGTAGAGTTTTAAAAATTGTTCTCCACTGGTTTAATTAATGAGCGCTTTGTGGTACAAATTTCAGAACTGTAGATCTTTTCACAAATAAGTTTTGAAACTCTGAAGAATTGAATTTAACTGGAACCTTTTTTTTTCACTATTATTATGTGCCTATCTCATATTTATATACACCCACTAATGTCAATGTAACTTGCTTACTTTAATGTTAGGAAAAAAAGAATTAAATTTAAACAAAGGCATTAATTGTATTCTATATCCTTTTTCTTCTGGTTTACTCTTTTTTTTTTTTGAGTTGGCATCTCACTCCATCACCCAGGCCTGGAGTGCAGTGTCATGTTCACAGCCACCACAGCCTCCACCTGCTGGGCTCCAGCCATCCTTCCACCTCAGCTTTCGGAGTAGCCAGAACTACAGGCGCATGCTACCACGCCCGGCTAACTTTTGATTTATTGTAGAGATGAGATCTCACCATGTTGCCCGGGTGGGTCTCGATTGCGGGGGCCCAGGCAATCTACTCGCCTCAGCCTCCCAAAGTGCTGGGATTACAGGCTGAGCCACCAATCCCATCCTTTTTTTTTTTTTTTGAGTTGGAGTCTCACTCTGTCGCCCTGACTGGAGTGCAGTGGCACGCTTCCGGCCACCACAGCCATCACAGCCTCAATCTGCTGGGCTCCGGCGATCCATCCTCTCAGCCTTCCAAAGAGCCAGAACTACAGGCGCGCGCTACCACGCTCAGCTAATTTTTGATGTAGTGTAGAGACGAGGTCTCGCCAAGTTGCCCGGGTGGGTCTCGAGCCCGTGCGCTCAGGCAGTCCACTCGCCTCGGCCTCCCAAAGTGCTGGGATTACAGGCTGAGCCACTGAGCCCGGTCCTGGTTTACTTTTATATTGACATATGTGATACAAATATAGCTGGTCCCTTACTTTTTGCTGGTTTGAGTTTCCTTGCCCTCATCCTTTGATTTTACATATTTAATTTCTTACCAGTTTACTATTTATGCTGACAAATGCAACTAAGAGTGTATGCACAGATTTTACTTTTTGGATGCCTACTTATATCTTAGCATATATATATATAAAATCCCAGATTTTATCAATAACATAAGTTATAATTTTAATGAATGTGGATTTTTGGCAAAAGTTATGTGATATCCTTTATGACTTCTACTATAACACTAAAAATTTATTGAGTAAATCCTCTCCTTGGACTTTCTTACAGTCCAATCAGTGAAAGTCGAAGAGTTCTACAGGAGTCATGTGAGTTTTTCTTAAAGCACAATTCTAAAGTTAAACACAAAAAGAAGCACTACAAACCAAGTTCACACAAGCTGAAGGTCATTTCTAAATCCATGGGAACCAGCACGGGTGCTACTGCAAGTCATGGCACTTCTGCAGTGGCCATCACCAACCACGACTACTTAGGACAAGAAACTGTGACAGAAATCCAGACCTCGCCAGAAGCATCAGTAAGAGCAGATGGAGAAAACACCTCCAAGTTAGGAGAACCGGACTGTGGGGAACCTGTCTCCCCAGCAGCCTCCAACTGCAAACGCTCCGGGGAACAGGCCAGCAGGAAAGGCCAGGCGGGCAGCGGGAACGATAAGAGCAGTGTGTCGGGAAGTGTGCGGGGTGAAGGAAGGTGAGGCTACATGTTGTTATCTAAACTCTCGATTTAAACGCTGAGATATACATCTTTATTAAAGCATAGCACATCTGAAAAGAAAGCATTTTGTGATATGATTCAAAGAAGTTTGGTTTCAGCCTACAAATAGGCTATGTACTAGTTTAATTCTTAGCTTTGAGAAGAGCCTTTATGTATGTTGTTTTAGTAGGAAAGTTACATTCATTTCCATGATAATTATTAAGAGTTACTCATACATTCAGGTAAATGTTTGTGATTCATCCGAAATATAGGCTAAGTTATAGTTAATACCACATTATGATACTGTCTAAAAGGTGTGCCATTTTATACAAAGATAAAATTATAAAATCTTATTTTCTAAACATGAAAGGATATTGATATCTTTCATGAATTTTCCCAAATGGTTATGGGTGATCAAAGCATGAGTAAACACAGCTGAACCAGAATGCTGGCAGCTAATTCCTTTAGGGTCTCAAGGTTATCTCACCCAGATCCCTCAGACTAGGCCACCTACACCTCCTCTGTGCTCCCCATGACCGCTGTCATACATTTGGATTGTAATTAGACACATGCTTTTATCCTTCACTAGATTTGCATACTCCTTTAAGGCAGAGCTATACTCATCTCTTGTGTTCCCAGCCTCTTACCGTGTCTGATCCATGGTGGGACATCAGTAAAATATTTGTTAAACTGAGCGCTGGAATCCTGCCTTATTAATTGAATTCCCCACAAGATACCATTCTCAGCCCACATGTGGGTAGTGCTTGATGAAGTTTCTGAAGTCAGCAAAAATTGTATATATTTTTTAAAGTATTTGTATTTTGAAGTATTAAAATATACCGAAAGTTTTAGCTGCTCATCCTCTGATAATGGTAGACACTGATTGGGGGTTAAACTCATAAAAAAGGGGTATAAGGACAATAGGCATCACATTTGTGCTTGTGGATGTACATGTGTCGACTCTTCTTTTGACTAGGGTAAGTCCAAAGAGTGATATTACTGAAACCGGCCCGGTGCAGAACAGCAATTTGCAGGCCCCCAGTTCTTCAGAACCAAGCAGCCTCAGAGGCTCCACATCTCTGCTTGTTCACTCGGCTTCAGGAGAGAGAAAAGAGCAGCGAGCTGGGAGTCATTCAGATGCTTGAAAACATTTATCCTGTTACTTAGAAGCAAATTCGTATTACACTGGAAGTGACCTATGCACTGTTTTATAAGAATCACTGTTATGTTCTTTTGCACTTAGAGCTGCATTGCCTACTGTTATCCTGGAAATAATAGATTTCAAGAATAATACAGTTCATTTCACACAAAGGTTAATGACAACAGTACACCTGAAACTAGAAATGTGCAGGTTTGTAATATTTTCTAAGCTGTGTGGGAAGATAGAGTTAGTGGAATCTTCCTTTTCTATTTATGAAGACTCTACTCTTTTTAAAAGTATTTTAAGATGTACTCTGCTGTTTCACTTTTTTGATATAAAATCAAAATTGTTCTTTGTTGAAGTATTTAAAACTTACTTTTGTATCTTTTATATCTATTTGAAGATAAGCTTATATATATTTGAATTTTTGTGGAAATCCTGAAAATTCTATTGAAATATTTTTACTACGTTATTCTGATATTGTAGCACTTTGGTAGCTTTTACACTGAATTTCCAAGACAATTGTAAAATAGAATTGTTTTATAGTATAAAAAATATTTGACACACCAGAAAGTCTTATAATAGGAATTAAGCTTTAAAAACCCACTTACTTTTTTTTTTCCTTTTTTTTTTTTTTTTTTGAGTTGGAGTCTCACTCTGTCGCCCAGGCTGGAGTGCAGTGGCATGTTCATGGCCACCCCAGTGTCGACCTGCTGGGCTCCGACGATCCTTCTGCTTCAGCCTTCCAAGTAGCTGGAACTACAGGCGTGCACTACCACACCTGGCTAATTTTTTTGATTTTTGTTGTAGAGGCGAGGTCTCACCAAGTTGCCTGGTCTGGTCTCGAACCCACGGACTCAGGCAATCCACTTGCCTCGGCCTCCCAAAGTGCTGGGATTACAGGCTGAGCCACCGAGCCCACCGAAAAAAACCCACTTTTGCCTTCCCATTTAAAATGTGTGAATTTCATATAGTCCTGTTATTTTAGAAATTTCGCAGACCTATTATACAACTGAAATAAGGTGCTCCCTGAAAGCGTCCAGTTTGATTGTATTATGCTGCTTGCTGATCCTTCTACATTTTAAAATAAAATGTCCTGGAGGATTAGTAGATAAAATGTTATAAATTAAGCCAAGTGCAATTGACTACCTTTTTTCTTTAATGTTTCATGACCACCCAAGATTATATTACAACCATTTACAGTTGCTTATGCTTTTTTTTTGTTTTCTAACATTTAGAATGCTACACTTTGTATTATTGTACAGTATCTTTCTCAGATGTGTAGAATTCCTTTGTGCAGCTCAGTAGGATTATGCAGAATATTCAAAAATGTGATAGCCATATTAGTGCCAATCAAATGGAAAAAATGTAGTCCTGATAAACAAAAATTTTATACAACATACTTTAAAATCTTAAGGAATTTTCTTATTTTTTCCCCATTAAGTATTATTCTTTGAACAAAATTTCCTGATGCCTTTGGTTTTCTCTCTATTTGGTATTTTGCTTGCATGAAAAAATTATCATGTACTGTATGGGGGATGTTGTAAATATTAACTTTTTCACATTTTTAAACAGATAACTTTGTATTCAAAAACTTTGTTTTGTGTGATCTTTTAATTAATAAAATTTTCTTTGGATAAGAGAGTGTGAGTGTCCTGTGGTTCAGTGTCATAGCCCTGGCCCAAGAGTGTTGTAATTTTTCAGATTAGTGATGCCATGACTAATAATTCAAAAGCTTCTTTTTAAGTGCAGAAAGAAGATAGTCAGAACACTTGTTCTTTGTTACGCTTTCTCTCCAAAACTAAAGTGTTTACTGTAACTTTTATTTATTTATTTACTTTAAGGAAACACATCTATTTTGGCCTTGGAACCCAGTAAAGAGGGGGGATCTAAAACCAAAAAAAAAAAAAAAGGATACCCTGAGAATCTCTAATAAGCCATTTGGCTTAGAGGCCCACATTCAATCTATCTTTGCAATACAATAAACCTCAAGTGAAAAATTTAATCTGGTCCTATGGTTTATAGTGTCTCCAAACAACTTGCAGAAGTAAATTCTAATACTCCTGGAAAACTCAATTTTAACCTCAGCCTCAAAGAATCCTTAGGCTTACAACCTCAGAAACATGAATTCAGAGTCCAAAACCCCAACCCATAAAGAAACAGGTATCATGAGCAGAAGTTTTTGTTTTTGAAGAGATAGCACAAAAAGATTCACAAATTTGTCAGTATTTGATTTAACAGAAACAATATATAAACTAAATGATTTGTATACAGAATTATAAAATGACTTGAAAAGAGAACTTATAAAAATGAAAAGTAGCCGGGCTTGGTGGCTCAGCCTGTAATCCTGCGCCTTGGGAGGCTGAGATGACTGGATTGCCAGAGCCTGCGGGTTCGAGACTCACCTGGGCAACTTGGCGAGACCTCATCTCTACAATAAATAAAAAAAATTAGCTGGGAGTGATAGCGCACGCCTGCAGTTCCAGCTACTTGGAAGGCTGAGGTGGAAGGATCACCGGAGTCCAGCAGGTCGAGGCTGCGGTGGCCGGGAGCATGTCACTGCACTCCAGTCTGGGTGACAGAGTGAGACTCCAACTCAGAAAAAAAAAAAAAAAAGAAAAGTACTAACAATTCTAAAATAAAGAACACAGCAGAAGGACCAAGAGAAAAGGAGAAGAAAGTGAGAAAGAGATATCCTAAAGAATGATGGAAAAAAGGGGAGGGTTGGATGCAGTGGCTCATGCCTATTATCCCAGCACTCTGAAAGATGGAGATGAGAGGATTGCCTGAGCCCACGAGTTCGAGACCAGCCTGGGCAATTTGGCAAGATCTCATCTGTACAATAAATCAAGAAAAATTAGTCGGGTGTGATGGCACATGCCTGTAGTTCCACTCTGGAAGACTGAGACGGGAGGATCACCTGAGCCCAACAGGTCGAAACTGTGGTGGCCGTCTACTACTATAGCTTTTAAAGCTAGAGGGAGACCTGGGGGAGATGCTGGAGCAGAGGGAACCCAAGACTGCTTTCACTCCTGATAGTGGATTAGGTCATTCGGACAAACCTCCTCAGAAAGGAAGCTAAAATATATGGATAAAACAATATTATCCCCCAAACATTAACACTAACAAGATAGGAATTGCCAAGTTAAGATCTGGAAGAAGAGAGAAACTCACACCACCAGGCCCAACATTTGGAGCTTCTTTTGCCCAGGGAGCATTTGATGATTTGGGAAGGGAGACAGGAGTGGAAAGGGCTAGAGATCAAGGGCAGGGAAGTCTGCAACCATCCTACACTTAGAATTGTGAACTCAGAGGGTTGGATCCTAGGGTAAAGTGAGAGCTGTAACTAAAGCATCCTGCTTCAAGTTGTCTGGGTGGATGAGAAAAAACGCAAACCCTGAAACTATATTAAGCTAGATTTGGATTAGTAGTACCCTCAGGCCCCAGGTAGAAGCAAATGAAAATATCTGGTGTAAGAAAATGTTATTCTATGTATTCTACAAGTACTTTTTAAAAATACAATATCCATGATCAAAGAGACATGGGGAAAAAAGGCAATTTTTTTTATCAAAAAGTGAATTGGCACAAACAACAGAAAAGGATCCACAAAACCCCTGAGTCACCAGCCATACATCATGTAACTTTAAAAAAACAGCAAGGAAAGCAACAATAAGATGCTAATACCTATTAAAGTGGTTAAAATCCAAAACCCCGACAATACCAGTTTTTATTTATTTATGTTTTATACAGGGTCTTGCTCTGCCACCCAGGCTGAAGTGCGGTGGCACAATCATGGCTCAATGGGCTTAGGTGATCCTCCAGCCTCAACCTCTCAAAGTGCTGGGATTATGGGCACGAGCCACTGTGCCCGGCTCATCAATTTTTGGTGTGGGAGCAGATCAACAGGAAGTCATTCATGGCTGGTGACAATGCCAAATGGTACAACCATTTTGGAGAATAGTTTGGTAGCAGTTGAGCCAGCAATTTATCTCCTAGGTATTTATCCAACTGATTGATGTAGATAATCCACCCTCGATGTGGAGCATAACTCTCCTCTCTATGTTCTTGGGCAGCACATAACAGTTTCCTTCCAGAGTACAGAGGGGATAGGGAGAGTAACTTTTACAGTGTACAGAGTGCAGGGGGTATAGGGAGAGTAACTTTTACAGTGGAGAAACCTGATAAACACAATCTCAGCCAGAGGCACTACTCAGAAGGTGATCAATGTCTAAGTCAACAGTGATAAAGTCATACTGATGATAAGGACCCTTCTTATGATGTAATGAAAATGGCAGTTTACCTCTGTGATCTTCACAAAACCCATAACCTCACTCCAGACATGCACGAAATATCAGATAAATCCCTACAGGTGAATGGTTTACAAAATGCCTGACCAGTACTCCTCAAAAGGAGTCAAGATCATCAAAAACAAGGAAAACTTGTGAAACTGTCACAACCAAGAGGAGCTCAAGGAGATAGGACAATTACATGAAGTGTGGTATCATGGGAAAGAAAAAGCACATTAGATTAAAAAAACAAACAAACAAAACTAAGGAACTCTGAATAAAGCACGAGCTTACAGAGCCTGACAATTAAGTTTACAAACTTGCCACTACACACTATGTTGGCAGCACTGTACAAATAACTCGATAAGGTTTCATAACTTTGGTATATCAGTCTCACAGCTCTGTGTTGATGTGGTGGTGTCTTGCTGAGTGGCGTTCATTATCGTTGCATGTTTTTTTATGCCATCACAAGAATGTCAGAGTTTGAATTAGAGCAATGTACAAGCATTCAGTTTCTTGTTAAACTTGGCAAGAGTGGAAGTGAAATCACGGACATGTTAGTCCAAGTTTGGGGGAATAATGCCATGAAGAAAATGGCAGTGTCCAAATGGATTAGACATTTTTCTGAGGGGAGAAAAAGCATCACTGATGAAAAGAGGTGAGGATGATCAATAATGACCAGAACTGATTAAAGCAGTGCAAAAATTTATTGAATTGTGTGTCAAAATCATCCCCTGACTGTGAGAAGCACAGCAGGCCAAATAAACATTGATACGGAAACAGGAAAATCAAACGTGAAAATCTTGGCATGAGATAGGTGGGTGTAAAAATGGTCCCAAAGGAGCTCTTGCATCATGACAATGAACCAACTCACACAGCACTGTCTGTGAGGAAGTTTTTAGCCAATAAAGAAATAACTGTATTGGATCACCATCCCTACTCACCTGATCTGGCCCCCAAAGACATTTTTCTTTACCCAAAATAAAGGAAAGGAAATCTTGAAATACAGACGTTTTGATGACATTCAGGACTTCAGGGGTAATACAATGACAGTGCTGATAGCCATTCCAGAAAAAGAGTTCCAAAATTGCTTTGATGGTGGACTAGGCGCTGGCATCAGTGCATAACTTCCCAAGGCAGTAATTCAAAGGTGACTATAGTGATATTCAGTAGTGAGGTATGTAGCACTTTTTCTAGGATGAGTTCACGAACTTAATTGCCAGACCTCATAAGTTTAGCCCTTTAGCTCATTCAATGCAGTTAAATGCTTTTTAACTAAATGTGTGATAATTTTCTTCTTTCTGCTTGGTTTTTCTCCCCGGAACTCCTTTTAGTCAGCGGTTGGGCCTCTTGGACAGAGATTTTTAAATTTTCTCATCGCTCCTCTCCTTTGGCCCATCTCTTTGAATTTTTCTTCTCTTTCTAAAAAAAAAAATCAAACTTATTTTTTAAAATTTCTATTGAATTTTTGTTTTGGCTATCATTTTTTAATACCACAGAGCATTTTTAACATTTTTGTTCCTTTTTCATAGTGTCTTTCTGTTCTATGGTTCTTTCATTTACACTGCATTTGAAGATGTATAACTTACGTTTTAAAGGTCATATAGAAAACATTAATTTGTAATATTTATTTTGTAGCAGATGACTTTATTAAAGCCCCAGTCACGCTAATAATTTTGCAGTTGATTTTTCCTGGATTTTCCAGGTGAAAGATTTTTGCATCTTATAATAGTAGCAATTTCATTTATCATCTGTTAGCTAGAACATTAGACTTTCTTATCTTATTTCTTTATTTTAATGAATATGCCTATAGTGTTTCATCACAGAGAACAATGGTGGCATTTGATATAAGATACGTATTTTTAATGAGCTAATTAAGAGTCTTGTTCCATTTTACGATTTTTAAAAATAAGCACTAGGAGGTACTGAATTTTATCAAATGCCTTTTTGCTATCAGGATTAAACAGTACGAGGCTAACTGCTATAACAAACAATCCTTAAACTCTTAGTTGCTTAAGGAACTCTTATCATTCATGCGACAAGTGCAAATTTTCTTGGGATAGCCTTCCAAACTCAAGCAACTACCACTTCCATCTTGTGGCTCTGCCGTACCTCATAGAGGAAAAGAGAAAGTGACTGCACAGAGAAAAGTGTCATGGGCCAGAGCTGGAAGTGGCACACAACGTTTCCAGCTATATTTCATTTGCCAGAACTCAGGCACAAATCCATACCTCACAGCAAGGAAGACAGAAATGTAGTCTAAATGTCTGCCTGGCAGGAGGAGAAACAGGTTTACTGAGCCAATGACCACATTTCAATCCACTAATGTGAGTTGCTAAATAAATTTCCTAATGTAATGCCATCTTTTAATTGTTTGAATAACCCTACTTGTTCATAATGTACATTCAATATACTGTTGGATTTGATTTTTTAGTGATTTATTTAGGATAAGAATGTGCATCTATATCTACCTACATTATTATTATTATTATTTGAGTTGAAATCTCACTCTGTCACCCAGGCTGGAGTGTAGTGGCACACTCACGGCCACCCCAGAGTCGACCTGCGGGGCTCTGCTGATCCTTCCACCTCAGCTCTCCAAGTAGTCGGAACTACAGGTGCGTGCTATCACGCTCAGCTAATGTTTGATTTATTGTAGAGACGAGGTCTTGCCACGTTGCCCGGGCTGGTCTTGAACCCGCGGGCTCAGGCAATCCATTCTAAATGATTTATCAACCCTGGGCATATTTGCAATCAGTAAATTTGAATTTTTAAAGTCTTCATGTTAGCCGGGCTCGGTGGCTCAGCCTGTAATCCCGCGCCTTTGGGAGGCTGAGGTGAGTGGATTGCCTGAGCCCGCGGGTTCGAGACCCGCCTGGGCAGGCGAGACCTCATCTCTACAATAAATCAAAAAAAAATTAGCCGGGCGTGGTAGCGCGCGCCTGTAATTCCCGCTACTCGGAAGGCTGAGGCAGAAGGATCGCCGGAGCCCAGCAGGTCGAGGCTGCGGTGGCCGGGAGCGGCCACTGCACTCCAGTCTGGGCGACAGAGTGAGACTCCAACTCAAAAAAAAAAAAAAAAAAAAGTCTTCATGTTTAACAGCAAACTTCAAAGGCATGATCTAATTCAAAAGAAAACAGCCATTATTCATGGGGCCAGAGCCTCTGATGCAAAAAAGAGCCTACTGGCTCAGAAAAGGTTACATTAATTTTTATGAGAATTACATAGCATTTTTCAACTAAGAAAGTTAACTTAAATTACATAATATATTTACATTTACAATAACAAAGCTGGCACTAGCAGTATGCAGTTAAACCCAATAGCAGTAAAGTCAGCTACAAACCCTCACTTTGAAAGTCTACTACAAGACCTGGTACGGTGGCTCATACCTGTAATCCCAGGACTTTGGGAGGCTGAGGTGGGAGGGTTGCTTGAGGCTAGGAATGAGTCAACATGGTGAGGCCCCTTCTCTAAATGAATGAATGAACACTACAAACCCTCTACAGAAGTTTACGGAATGTCATCTTTCAAAAAGACCCCAAGCACCCACTGGGTTCCATCACTGCCATGCGATTCATGGTTCTGAAAGAATCTTCCCTAAACTTTCCTGGTAAGACTAGAACAAAAACAGATCATAAATGCCACCCATCATCAAAATCACAGTTTTTGTGCTTCCTGACTCTCATCTTCTCAGAAATGTACCATTGGTGGGCGTTTCTAGTTACTACTGCTGGAAAGTTGTAACATGGCCAGTGCAGGCACCGGTGCTCTCAGGAAATGAAAGACCTAATTTGTAATAACCACAAGAAGCTCTGCCGTTGCTTTACTGCATGGAAAGCATAATCTTTAAGACCTCATTGCCCACAGCACAAGTAAAAGACTTAAATTCCAGGCTTTAACAGCAGCCTCTGTGATCCGTCATGTGCAGAAGAATCAGACTTTTATTAACTCACAGTGGCAATGTGTCTACAAAGAGAGGAAGGAAAGATTTAAAAAGCTGATCCTGAGTGATCAAAGACATTGGGTCTGAGAGCTAGGCAGCTGCGGGAAGCCACATGAAGTTTATTATGAATATTACAGGTCGGGGGACCCAAAAGAGAGTAATAGGAAAAGAAATAGCAACAAAACGAAAAGAAGGAAAGACTTCTACTGGTAAATACTAACTAGAAATGAAAAGTTATTGCCAAGATGAGTAATTTAGCAGCCAAATCTGAGGATTTTATTTTCCGTCCCTAGAAGGAAAAAAGGGAAAACCAAGAAAAACTTTGAAGAACAGGCTTTCTAATTATCCATCACAAAAGAAAGAAGCGAGGGAGGGTGAATTCTACTTGTCATGGCAGAAATGTCTTAGAGAAAGTTTTTCAAATAAATTATTTTCCAAATGCATACCACAGTTCATCTTCATTGACACTGAATGCACTGTAAATATTTTCTACTAATTTCTTTTTACTTACATGGGGTTTTAACACACATGTAAATTTAAATTTAAGTAATTAAACATTCATTCATTCATTCATTTAGAGATAGGTTTGCATCATGTTGCTCACGCTGGTCTCCGGTCCTGGTCTTAAGTGTTCCTTCCACCTCAGCCTCCTAAAATGCTGGGATTGTAGGCATGAGCCACCACACCAGGCCCTGTAGCAGATTTTCAAAGTGAGAGTTTGCAACTGACTTTACTGCTCTTGGGTTTAGCTGCACATTGCTAGTGTCAACCTTGTATTGTAAATATAAATATATTACGCAACTTTCAACTTTCTTAGTTGAAAAATGCTATATAATTCTTATAAAAATTAATGTCACCTTTTCTGAGACAGCAGGCTCTTGTTTGCATCAGAGACTCTGACCCCATGATAAAAGGACTGTTTTCTTTTAAATTATTAAACCCTACATTGAATAGCTATGTTTATAAATATACTATTACATACCACATTTAAAATATGTTGAAAAGAGAGGCACAAAATCAACAGATATTAAGAAAAAATGTTTTCCTAAACTCAGTAGAAAATGAAGTATGTAAATATCTTCGTCTTTTCCCCAAAGTACTAGCTAGAGTAAAACGGTGCAGTTTGTAGGTTTATTTCCTTAGGGGCCTATTCCAGGATGTAATTTGTTTCACTGCCAAGATATATATAAATCTGAATATATACACTCCATGCATTCCAGAAAAATTCACCAGCAAAGAAAAAGCTTCCCTGGTGGTTTCAGTCCTTCTTACTGGTCAGTCCGCTGGCCCCCATGAAAACTTCCACAAAACACAAACATCCAGGCCTGTAAACAAAGCTGACCACCAGCAAAATCCTTGCTGACATTTCCAGCCTCTTAACTGCCACCTCTACCAGCTCAGGCTCTGTGTGAAAAAAAGAATGGCACGCTGTGTCTCTAGAGCTGGACTTGTTGGCAGGCTGTGGGCAAATAAAAAGTACAGTAAAACAGAACAGGAGAGCTGTGTTTCCTCGACTGACGGGCATCACTGCCTCTTCGTCACAGGTCATCAGACTCCATGTAGGGTTTTCCAGACTTAGGCACAAACCCAAGCTTTCCAAAGGGTTTTCTACTGAAAGCAAAGACCACGAAAGTGGGGTGTGCAATCTGGGAGGAACGTGCTCAGGGGCTTTGGAAACAGAGCCCAGCTTGGCTCCTCTGGGCCCTCTTCAGGGACCAAATACAATCTAAAGCCATGCTGTCTCCACTCAGCATGTGTGTAGAGGGACGGAGGACACCGAATTCAAGCTTGCAAGGCAGAAGAACACCTAAAGAATTAGCAGTTTAAAAGTATGAAATCTAAGGCCACAGACGTGGAAGCCTCCAAAAGCATTTTTAAGCATTAAAAAGTCATAAAATTATAGAAGAATACCATATATGTAAACAGCCCCACCCACAGAACTGTACTGATATTTTCTATTGTTATCTGTACCTGTACGTAAATGCGTACTGATACCATGTGTGTTAACAACCCCCACTGCACAGAACAACACTGTATGTTTTCTATGGTTACCTGTATATGTTTGTAAACACACAGGAGAAGATTCGGGAAAATGTAGCAACATGGGTTATCTCTGTGGAGGGGAACAGCATCCTAGATGATGATCCAAGCAGATCTTAGCCTGCTCTGTAATGTTTAAATTTGTATAACGTGCATCTATGAATATATAATATGGTGTAATTAAGAATCTTTTATTTATTCGCTTGTTTGTTTATTTTAGTCAGGGTCTCACTCTGTCACCCAGGCTGGAGTACAGTGGCACAATCACAGCTCACCACAACCTGAACCTCCTGGGTTCAGGCTATCCTTTTATCTCAGCCTCCCAAGTAGCTGGGACTACAGGCACACACCACCATGCCTGACTGATTTTTTTTTTTTGGTAGATGAGGTCTTACTATGTTGCCCAGGTTGGTCTTGAACTTCTGGGCTCAAACGAATTCTCCCACCTTAACCTCCCAAAGTGCTGAGGTTACAGGTGTGAGCCACTGTGCCCTGTCAAGAATCCATTTTTTAAAAAGAAGACCTACTAAGCACTTATCTAGCTAGTGGTGACACAGTGGGTCCAGCCACATGTACCTGACAGCCTGGGTCTGAACATTGTTGTTCTGGTGGCTGTGAGCTACACATCTGCCATCGGCCATGGCAGTCCACACCAATGAGGCCGGGAAAGGCCATACTTCAACCAATTCAATCTTCCTTTGGTCTTGACCTCCTGTGCTTCTCTTCTTTCCCTGAAACTTTACTTGGCAATCACCACATATTTACTAAGCACCTCTGTGCCCACTTCAGTCCCTCCCTCAGCCTCTACTCCCTCCCCGGAGATAAAGCTAGACCTGCTGGCTTGAGCCCAGCATGGAGAAGACAGAGGTGAGATGTCAGGGACAGAGTGAAGGAAGCCAGGCTATAGTTGGCTGCATTCAGTAAACACCCAATTCTTCCTGTCTTCTGCCACCCTTCCCCCAACACCATGGGCACCTCAAGGGCCCCCATATTACAACTTAGTTGTATACAAAGTTGTATACTAAGTTGTTACAACTTAGTTGTAACAAAGTTGTAACCCCATATTACAACTTTCTTCTAAATTCTTCAGTCTCTAGTTGAGAAACTGCTCGACAGTGAATGCAAATATCCAAGATCTGAGGTGAGGAAGCATCTAAGGAATTCATGGCCTTCTGCAGAAACTCCACCAGTGTACCCAGCCATGCCCCTCAGAGCCCTGCAGTGGGCCCAGGCCCTTGAATTCTGGTGGGAGCCACAAAAGCCCACATAGCTGAGGAGAAAGTTGGCTGTTCAAGTTGGCTATGTCCTAGTAGCCATGGCTAGGTATCTTGGGGACTACCCGGTTTTGATGCACAGTTCCCAACTTGCTAGATAGCTCCAAACATAGGCCAAATTGTGAAGGGAATAAGTTTCTTGTCTGTGCCTGCCTATTGCCTAGGCTGCTAAGAGCCTGGGCTTTGATTTTAGAATTTGACCTAGTCCTTTCCCTCTGGATCAAGTGAGTCAACTTTTCCTCTTAACATATCTGCCAAGAGCAAAAATAACATTCCTAACCACCTGACACTTAAAGATCCATCATTTTTAACCAAGAGGAAAAAATGTTCCAATAAGAATATTATTTATGTATCAGTCAGAGATGAGGCCCCATTGTGGCCTGGGAGACCACTGGAGCCTCCCCAAGAAATTATTCTACCAGTATTTGATCTGCCACTCAACCTCTAGAATCCAGCCAAGAAGAAAATGGACATTATATTTTGGCAAGATAACATTCACACTCTACAGATCCTGAACTCAGTAACTCTGAATAGCTTTTCTTTCTTTTTTTAATTAAAACAATTTTAAATCGACACATAATAATTGTACATTTTTATGGGGGTACATGGTCACATTTTGATACATATAACGTATAGTGATCAGATCAGAGTTTGGGCTGGTTTTATAATTTTTGCGGAACTAGAAGCTGATGCTGTGTTTCTCCTATGAGCTAAAGCATGTGCCACAGTCCCTCCTTATCAGCTTCTGGGGTTGGGAGGAGGTACTAAAGTCAGCCATTGTCTGTGCAAGCTGTAGGCCAGATCCTCATAGCATGGAACTCAAGATATGCCAAGGAGCTAAAATTACTTGTCTAACACAAAGAACAGGGATCCAAGGGAATAATACAACCTTATATGTGTGTGTATATATATATACATATATATATATATATATTAATATTTTACTAAGACACTTATTCCATATTGCTTTGGATTTAGAAACAAGGTCGGTAGATGCCGCCGCCTTGAGCCTTTTCCCATCAGCCATGGTCAACCTCACTCAGTTCTTTGACATCGCCATCAACGGTGAGCCCTTGGGCCACGTCTCCTTCAAGCTGTTTGCAGACAAAGTTCCAAAGACAGCAGAAAATTTTCGTGCTCTGAGCACTGGAGAGAAAGGATTCGGTTATAAGTGTTCCTGCTGTCACAGAATTGTTCCAGAGTTTATGTGCCAGAGTGGTGACTTTACACACCATAATGGCAGTGATGGCAAGTCCATCTATGGGGAGAAATTTGATGATGATAACTTCATCTTGAAGCATGCAGGTCCCGGCATCTTGTCCATGGCAAATGCTGGAGCCAACACAAATGGTTCCCAGTTTTTCCTCTGCACTACTAAGACTGAATGGTTGAATGGCAAGCATGTGGTTTTTGGCAAGATGAAAGAGGGCATGAATGTTGTGCAAGCCATGGAGGACTTTGGGTCCAAGAATGGCAAGACCAGCAAGAAGATCACCATTGCTGACTGTGGACAACTCTAATAAATTTGACTTGTTTTATCTTAAAAAAAAAAAAAAGAAAGAAACAAGGCCATGTCCTGTTTATAAGACCTATTTACTAAGGCAAACCACAGCATGTAATTGGCATCCTAGGTTTTAAATTTGATAATTATCGAGCATGCGTTGCAGGTGCATGTGTTAAACTTTTGGAACACCACTGAGGAACAACTAAGAGAATCCTGAATCAAGCCTCTATCATACACATTCAAGTAAATGGGTCTGTCCTGCAGACCAAATTTTCCTTTGTGTGTGATCTGTTCTAAGGTCTAAACTTGAGAGGATGTAGAGGCCAGGAGCACGGGCAAGCCCTTTTAACTGTCACAGAAAGCCATGTTCCTCAGTGGCAGGTTTAATATTACAAAAGTCAGATTTTTATCTTCACCTGTCTGATTCCTGCATGTCTCTTAATTGCTTTGAAACAGGGTTGTCATTTATTAGAGACTCTCAAACACAAACATTTAGCACACGACCTAAAAAATGAGGAGAAGTAGAGCAAAGTGAGGACTTGCTCTGACAAGCCATAGAGCTATTTGGTAAAAGTATTGGCAAATCAAATAGAAAAAAAGAGAGATTTTGCTTTCTTTTCAGTCCTGTAATGCTAACCACAGTTGTTTGGAGAAAAGCAAAGAGGAAAGAGCTCACCTACACAATCCCGTGTCAAGATAAGAACTCGTGTTATCCTGGAACAATACTCTGGCTTCTCACTCACATAAACACTTACAAATAGTTGGTCCAGAAACAACTCACCTCATCAAAACATGAGTAGCAATTTTCAAGTGAAACCAACCCAGGGGTTGTACAATGAAGTTACAAGAAAAAATATGAAAAGGCATAAGACAAACGGCAAATATATTTCTACTCCTTAGAAAATACTGCTACAGAGCACATGCCATTTTTAACTAAACGTATCATATTTACAAATTTTAAAAAGCAGTGAAACAATCAATATTGTAAAGGAAATATGCAACAGAGATGAAAGAGCTCAGTAATAACATGGAAAATGATACAAGGAGACAAAACATGAATTGCTGCCGAAACTCAGGAAAGAAATGTGAAAAAAAAATTAGAAGCAGCAACAGAGGATAACAAACACAGTCTATAACACAATAAAAGACACAGAAACAGGACTGAAAATAGTAAGTAAAATGAATAAAAATTAGTAAGAGCTAAAATGGTTAAAAGAGTAGCCAGGTTCATGCCAGCACTGTGATGCCAGCACTTTGGGAGGCTGAGGCAGGAGGATTGCTTGAGCCCAGGAGTTTGAGAACAGGCTGGGCAACATAGCAAGACTTCATCTCTAAAAAAAATTAAATTAAGTTTTTTTAAAAAAAAATATATATATACACACACACACATATATGTTTTTTACACACACACACACACATATGGTAAGGTAAAAGAAAATCTAATGAGAGAACTCCCTTATTCAATGGTCCTGGTCATTGGAAAACTGTGACAACCCAATAAAGACAGAACCACCAAGACCCCAATTATGTAAGAATGACAGTATGACAGTTTGGGTCACCCACTGGGGGAAAAGCTCCAACCCAACAAAAGGCTGTAAGAGGGCGAGGCGGATACGGGAAGGGTAAAGGGAGAGACAGCTAGGATATATCAGCTTAGGCCTCAGAACTTTCCCTCCTTTCTTCCATTGGTTGTAGCTAATGTTTTAAGTTTCCGGTTTCAGAAGTATAAGCATTCCCCTACAATAGTAATGGTGATATTTAAAGGATTTTTTGTTACCTTTATCCAAAAGAAAAAGGAATATTTTGAAGTCTTTTTGGTCAAGCAACTCTTCTTGCTATGCAGCTCCCAACACATTGGATGGATCGAAGGCAATCCTCTCCTAAGGGAAACACCAGATACAGCCAAGGGCAAAGGAGTCGGGACACCAGTGACCGCATGTGTCCTTGGCTCCACACAGCTTGATCAGTTGCAAAGAGGAAAGAAGCCAAGGAGGGGGTGGAATTCCTGGGACCTGATTTGGGTCCTGGCTTTCAGACTGGGAGGATTCCAAGGCATCAGAGGAGCAGACTCTCTGAAAGGAAACTGCTTAGATAGGAAGAAACCCTAAGGGCTGAGTGCAGGATGTGCGGGAGAGCACCAGAAGCAGCCAGCTCCCCCAAGTGTCCCTGGACTCCCTGCATTATTGATGGGATCTAGAAATATCTAAATGTCCCCAGTAATAACAACAAATGACAGTATCTGTCAGGCACTGACCCAGGGCTCAGGACACAGGACAAGGCCCCTGCTCTCATGAATCTTTTTTTTTTTAAATCAGGATCTCACTCTGTCGCCCAGGCTGGAGTGCAGTGGCAAGATCACAGCTCACCACAGCCTCAACTTCCTGGGCTCAGGCAATCCTCCCACCTCAGGCTCCTGAGTAGATTGGACTACAGGTGTTCACACCAGCTAATTTTCTGGGGTTTTTTGTAGAGATGAGGTTTCACTATGTTGCTCAGGCTGGTCTCGAACTTCTGGGTTCAAGCAATCCTCCCTCCTCAGCTTTCCTACGTGCTGGGATTACAGGCATGAGCCACCACACCCGGCCACTCATGCATCTTATATTCCAGATGGTGTTAAGCAATAAACAAGTTACTAAATAGACAAACAAGATAAATTCAGTTAGGGATTAATATTACACTAGAATATTACTCAGTGGTATTATTGGAACATCATATATAACAGAAGCTAAATTGTCTTCAAAAGTAGACTGATTGGTTATAAAATTTATCTCATTCAATGGAATATTGTGAAATGCTTATAAAAGACAAGGAGGAATCCTAAGCGTTCATAGGGAAAGATGTCCAGAATGCGTTGTTAGTGACAAAGACAGGTTATAGCATAAAATGTATATGATAATCTTATTTATTTTATATTTTTAAACTGTCATGTGTGTGATACGTGTATGTATAATGACTAGAAATGTATATATCAAACCACTGTGAACAACGGTTATTCTAGAGGAGTGGGATTATGGTGGGGGTTGACAACAGGGAAAGTGTTTACTTTCTGCCTTATACAAATCTACCTTGCTTACTTCCAAAATGAGCATATGCTAGTTCTCAGCCACCCCCAAAATGGGGATGGCAAAGGAAGATGATAGCTCTAAGTGGTAAGCAAAAGCAGCCTGTTTTGCAAACTCCTGTTACTAACAGGAGTTCTACTGGTTTGATGTTTCACATCAAGGTATATATCAGTTCAAGATAAATATCAAGATGTCAAGGACAATAAGTAGTTTTATGAATTTCATTATCTTCAATATTATTCTAGAATTTTCAAAATCATTTCTTACCAAATAAACATTTTCTCTTTTTCCAATTTTGTAAGAGACAATATATTTGTTTCTGTAACATGGCATGTAAATTTTCATTTATTTCATGTATGATATTAAGGTATAACATACATAGTGAGTTTTACCTTCTACTGTGACTTGGTTTAGAACTTAACTTTGATGAGTGTCCTGTGTCTCTGGATAACGACCTTAGAAATATTTGACATGCTTTCATCCTATACTGAACTGTAAGTTAAATATTTCAAGATGACTTTGGTCAGCCAAGCTTGACTGCTGGTATGCAGACATGAGCAAATCACTAAGAAAAATAATTAAAACCCTTACTTTGGATATGTAGCTTGGAAACCAGCATATCTGTTGAACATATTAACAATGACTCATAACCACATGAGTTAAATATACTGAGGAATTAAGTGTTTAGCTCATAATTCTGGGTGTGCTGAGTCTGGGATTACCATAACTCCAACAGAAAATTGGGATTGAATTAAATGTACTGGGCCTGACTCCTAACTTCAAGGCCAAGAGTTTGCTCATCAGGCACCCTGTAGGACTCAGACGGGAGGGGAACCTCCCTGTCTCCCTCTGCCTTCTGTTTTCCAGGACTCTGTCAGGCAGGGGTGGGGGAAATATCTTTGCAGCAGCCCGTGGTGTGACTTGGATGCTTGCTTCAGACACAAAGTCCAAAAATCTCAGAACAAAAGGAGTCCTGGTGACAAGTTGTAAGGGGAGAGAAAGCTGGACTTCCTCGCCTTGGGAAATCCACAAGAGCACTTGGGACAATCCAGCTTGCATCTGGGCCTCCTCCAGCAATGAAAATCCCAGGGGGGTGTCCACTGGCATGCTGCCTCCCAGCCTATTTCTGAACATGGGCGTTACCACTCTGAACTGGGCACACTCCAGAGCTCCAGGCCCCAGGGCCAAGTCCCACTCTCGGGAAAGGAGCTGATAGACCCATCCTCATTCACCTTAAACTGTAAATGCTGATTGGGTGCAATCTTCCCAGATACATGGAGAAACAAACTATGGAATCTTGCTAAGCGATAAAAAGAAATAAACTACTAACATACGCAATAATGGATGACTCTCAGAAACTTTATGCTAAGCAAAGGAAACCAGACACAAACGATTGCACAAAAAGTACATCGTCTAGAAGTGGGGGAATGAGGAGCAGACCTGCTAACGATCAAACGGTTGTACAGGCTGCCTAGCATCTCGCCATAGAATGTGTGAACATAAGTCACCTATTTGGGCTTCATCCAAAGTTCTGAGGAAAAAAAGAACAGTCTTCTTTAACATATCTGCATCCTCAACCAGAAGTTATTGGCTGCCAACCCAATATCCATTCCTTCATCCTTTTTCCTTGCAAAATTTCAGTTAACTCAAGTAGCAGTTCTAGTCTACATGGGGAAATTAATCCCAGGAGATTCTTCTTGATTTGCCTAAGTCTATCATGGTTATTTCATTCCTCTGGTTAAGGATTATTTTAAGGTTGAATATGTGACCACCTTCCGGCCAATAAGATATAAAGAGGGCGGAGGACTTCCAGGAAAAATTGTCTTCTTAAGAAAGAGACAATGCAAGAGATGGTCCTCTTCTTCCTCTAGACATTGTTGCATCCAGCAGGGACACCTGAACTATCTCTTTGAGGGGATGGTGACGTGGGGAGAAGCCAAAAGTAATCTGAATCTTGAATCCTTGACGATGTGGCTGAGTTCTGAGTTCACTAATCCTGGAACAGCACTTCTTCTCTTAAGGAAAATAAATTTCCTTTTTGCGTAAGCCACAATGAGTTGGATTTTCTATTACTTGCAGCTGAGATTTAACCACTTACTCCTTAGGGGTGATACATGTACCCCAATATAGAGTGTTTAACACATAAAAGACACCCATCAATGTCTGTCAAAATATTATATGAATGTATCTATCAGACCCTCTGATGACCTCAATGACAGGTGCATCATTCCATCCAGGTATACTCAATCATTACCATTTTTATTTGACTTTAGATCCAGAGGGTACAGTGCGTGTTTGTTACACGGACATACTGCATACTAGTGCGGACTGAACTTCAGATGATCCATTCCTCAGATTGTGAACATTAACCCGATAGGTAACTTCTGAACTCTAACTTCCCTCCCTGCCTCCCCCATCTCCTATTAACATCCCCCACCAGCATAGTGCATTGTAACAAGTGATAAATCTGCATTAACCCATCATTATCACCCAGAACTCATAGAGTTTACTCTGGATATACATTCTGTAGGTTTGGACACAGGCATAATGACATGTATCCACCATTATAGGTCACACAGAGAAGAGTTTCAATTCCCTAAAAATCCTCTCTGCTCTGCCAGTCCATCCCTCCCTGCACTTCCACTCAACAACCACTGATTTTTTTTTTTAACTGTCTCTACAGTTTTGCATATTTCCAGAATGTCAGACAGTTGGAATCCCAAGTATATAGCTTTTTTCACATTGGCTCCTTTCACTTAGTAAAATGCATTTATGTTTCCTCCGTGCCTTTCAGGGCTTGATAGCCCATTATTGCCTGGATTTATTACAGTTAACTTACCCCATCATCTGCTGAAGGACATCTCAGCTGCTTCCAAGTTTTGGCAATTGTGAATAAAGCTGTTATAACACCCATGTGTAGGTTTTTGTGTGACATAAATTTTCAACTCCTTTGAGTACATACCAAGAAGTGCAATTGCAGGATTGTACAGCAAGAGTATGTTTAGTTTTGAAATAAACCACCAACGTCTCTGCAACGAGTAAGAGTTTCTGTTGTACAACCTTGTCAGTATTTAGTGGTGTCAGTGTTTTGGATTTTGGCCATCCTAAGAGGTATACAGTGATACCTCATTGTTGTTTAAATTTTTAATTCTGTAATGGCATATGATGCTGAGCATCTTTTCATATGTTCACTTGCCATCTGTATATCTTTTTTTTTTTTTTTAGTTGGGGGTCTTACTTTGTCACCCAGGCTGCAGTGCAGTGGCATGATCAATGGCTCACTACAGCCTCGACCTCCTGGACTCAGGTGATCGATCCTTCTATCTCAGCCTCCTGAGTGTCTGGTACTACAGGTGCACGCCACCATACTCAGCTAATTTTTTAATTTTCTTTTGTTGTTGCTGAGAGACAAGGTCTTAATATGCTGCCTAGGCTGGTCAAACTCCTGGACTCAACTGATCCTCTCATCTTAGCCTCCCAAAGTGCTGGGATTACAGGTGAGAGTCACTGTGCCCAGCCCCATCTATATATCTTCTTTGATGAGGTAACTGCTCAGATCTTTTGCCTATTTTCTAATCAGATTATTTATTTTTCTTATTGTTAAGTCAAACTTTTGACATCATTTTGGTGATAAGTGTTTAAGAGAAATTGACTTCTTCCTACCCTGATTCTATACTTCTGTTCTGGATACTCTCAAACATCTATAAAGATAAGGCTGGAATTTCAGCTCAATGCAATACACATTATTTAACATCTGTTATGTTCCCTGCACATTGTTTTAAGTATTGTGGAAGATACAAAGAAATGTCAGATACAGTTCCTGCCAATCTGGGCAATCTTTGGGGAAAATAAAAATATGGCAATAAAAAAATTAGATACTAAAAGACATAAAAAATTGTCAAATGTGTGGTATCCCCTCTAAATACTTATCAAAAAACTATCAACTCTGATTATATAACTATCAACTCTAATGGGGTACACTGGCACACACCTGTAGTCCCAGCTACTCAAGAGGCTGAGGCAGAAGAATTACTTGAGACCAGGCATCTGGGACCAGCGTGGGCAACATAGCCTGACCCCATCTCTAGAAAATAAAAATAAAAATAATTAACAGTCAAATGTTTTGTATGCATATCTTTAAAAGTTATTCTTATGAAAGGTGATGAAAAATTAGGCAGGTAAACCACTAAGATAGTCTTGAAAACTATTGATCTATAAGCTTAGAAACTGCTTATGTGTTTCATTTTTACTGATGCTGAACTAGCAGGCAGACTAGAAGAGGGACTAGAACAATCACTTTACACCTCTTTCGGATAGCTAAATTGGTAGAAGATTCTGTACCAAGAGAAGATTTATCATAAGAACTCATATTTTCTTCTTTGGTGTGGAAATAAAGACCACACCACTGGAAATAGAAATTATTATGGAAACAGCCAGTGAACTAGCATGCAATAATGATTATTATTACAGAAGTATGGTAGCAATCATGAATAGCAATTGGGAAACAGATGCCTAATAACCGAGCTTATGCCAAGGGACCGATACCTCAGGAACCTGAAGACTGTAATGAGTCTAGGAAAGAATATAAGCATTATGAGAAAGCCCAAGTCTCATCTGAGGAATTAGCAAGAGATAACAAAATACTTGTGGAAAAATGACAGAAACCCAGTGTGTCTGTGACATTTTCCAGACATACACAAGGCTACTCAGTAAGTGAGGGCTCACACATGATCATCACAGGAGGGAAAAAAAAACCCAACATATTTCAACAAGACTAGAATCCTGGGGAGGCAGGAAACAAACATATTATGGGTAAGGCACTAAATGGGCGCAAGCTTCTTGGACTTTGCATAAAATATTTATCAAAATGGCCGGGCCCTTGGGCTCACGCCTGTAATCCCAGCACTTTGGGAGGCCAACACAAGAGGATTGCCTAAGCCTGAGAGACTTGGCGAAACCTCATCTCTACAATATTTTTTTTAAAACATTAGTTAGGCTGCAGTCCCAGCTACTCGGGAGACTGAGGTGGAAGGAATGTCCAAGCCCTGCGGTTGCTGTGATCGTGCCACTGCCCTTCAGCCTGGACAAGAGTGAGGCTCAAACTCAAAAAAAAAAAAAAAAAAATAGAAAGAAAGAAAGAAAAGAAAAGATAAACATTCATTAAAATGAATCTCTCTGGAACATTCCATTGCAACCACACGTAAGCTAAAAACAGAGCTGGGTTCTCTAATTAGCCTTTGTGTAGTAGGAAAATTACTGGTTCAAGAAAGAGAGTGGGCATCATGGGTTAACATCTATGAATGGCACTTCGTTTTATTTCCCCTGGTGTTTATCCTAAGCCTGTCCCCTGGAGGTTTCCCATTGTCAAAAGACACCTAGAACTGGGGTTACTGATGGGAGGTTGAATAAACAAACCAAAGACTTTCCTGTGGTTGACAGGAAGGGAGAAATGCTAAGATGGTCACTGCTGAGTAGGACAGTGTTCTGTGGCAGACGCTCTAAGTTGGGTGCCCAGTAGTAAATCACCATGCCACCACTTGCCCTTCTTCCTTTCTGATTGAACCCAAATGTTGTACATCGTCCTCCAAAAGACCATGTCCTTCAGGGGAGCCACTGCCTCTTTCTAGCCCCATGGGGCTGTTGTCCTCTGCTAAGTTATTTGTTTTGGACAATAGACATATGAGACAATCCTGGCCAATGAGACAGGAGGGAAGTCTGCAAAGAGGACACTGGGAAGAGTTTTCTCACTCTTTTTTTTCTTCTTTTTTGGAGTCAGAGTCTCACTCTGTGGCATTTCATGGCTATTGCAGCCTTGATCTGCTGGGTTCAGGTGATCCTTCCTCCTCAGCCTCTCAGGTAGCTGGGACTACATGCATGCAACACCACACCCTGCTAAATTTTTTTATTGTTTGTAGAGACGAGGTCTCTCTCCAAGTTACCCAGGCTGATCTCAAACCCCTGGACTCAGGCAATCCTCTCACCTCCGCCTCTCAAAGTGCTGGGATTACATGCGTGAGCCATTGCACCTGGCCTCACTCTTAAAGGGGAATGCACAACAGGGTCACATCATGTTTTGGGAGTGTCAAGAAAGAGGAAATGGGGCTGGATGTGGTGGCTCATGCCTGTAATCTCAGCAATCTAGGAGGCTGAGGTGAGAGGATCAATTAAGGCCAGGAGTTTGAGAGCATCCTGAGCAACAAAGCCAGACTATGAAGGAAATGTATGCTGTAGACAAAGCTTAAAGGCAAGGAGATAGGAAGGATAAGCACAGTACCAGGGTTCCAAGAAAATAAACTAACACCAAAGCCCGAGATCACCAAAGGTTCAGAGTAGGGTGCATGCCCAAGTCCTGAGCTGTGGAATAGAACCAACAGGTCAAGGATCTGGGAAGACCAATGGGTGTTTCCACAGAGTATGACTTCTAGTCCCATACTAAGGACATTTGCTCTCTACTGCGATCCTAACTTTGCTGTACAGGCATGTGTCTTCTCACCTGAGTGCGTGTGGTAAGGGAGACTCTGAGACCCAGGTGGGCACATTCTGATCACAGCACAGACCAAGGTTCTACCCTGTCTGAGAGTCTCTCCTCATTTTTCTCCTACTTCTCTGGCCTCTTCCATGAAGCTCTGTCCTTCTTCCACTATCCCAGTCATCTGTTCTCAAAGTGTGGTCCAGGAACACTTGAGGGTCCCGTAGACATTTTCAGGAAGAACATGACACTAAAACTATTTTCATAATATTACTAAGGTGCTATTGGCTGTATCCATCTCATTCTCTCACACACACATAGTGAAGTTTCCAGGAGGCAATATGACATGAGATGTGCCAACAGATACAGAAGCAGATATGTGAATCCCACTGTCCTCGGTTAAGCCAGGGATTAGGAGACATAAAAATGCAAAATAGTGCCACCTTTCTCACTAATTTTTTGTTTTGGAAAATATAGCTATTTTTCATCAAAATATGTTACTTATTCTAACATAATGGACTAATTAAGTCAACTAATAAAAATATTTTTTAAATTTCTGTTTTCATTTCCAATGTAAGATCCCCAGACTAGCAGCATCAAAGTTTATTAAAATGAAGATTCTTGGGCTCTTCCCCAGATCTCAGAAGTGCTGGAGGTAGGGCCCAGCAACCTCGTTAGACAAGTCCTCTGGGCAATGCCCTTGCACATGGAAATCTGAGAGCCACTGTTGTAATATATCAGTCCCCCATCGTCTCTCCAAGGTGAGCAAAAACACATTCCTGGGTCTTCTGAACACAATTCCTGAGAGGTTGTGGCTCTGGTCTGGGTTATGTACCTGTATTAGGATGCTAAGGCTGCCATAACAAAATACCACCAACTGGGTGACCTGAACAACAGAGATGCTTTTTCTTACAGTTCTGGAGGCTAAAAGTCCAAGTTCAGTTCAAGGTATCAGCGGATTTGGTTTCTCCTGAGGCCTTTCTCCTTCTCTTGCAGATGGTCACCTTCTTGTTGTGTCTTCTTTTGGTTCTTCCCTGTGCATATGCATGTCTGGTGTCTCTATGTATCCAAATTTTGTCTTTTCATAAAGTCTTCTATCATATTGGATTAGAGCTCACTCTAACAGCCTTATTTTAATGTAATCACCCTTTAGGGCCCATCTCCAAATGTAGTCACAGTCTGAAGTACAAGGGGTTAGGCTTCAAGATATGAATTTTGGGGTGACAGGGACACAACTTAACCCACAATAGTGCCTAACTGTGAATATTTTTATTTTTGCACTGTGGAGGAACCTCTGGGAAAACTGTATAGGCCCTAGAAACTGAGGTTCTAGGAACACTCCGATCAGAAACCTCTCTCCTTTCCAGTTACAGAGCTCTTAGGTTTACAGTTTGCTGTGTTTACGTGCAAATGTTCCTAGGAAGGATGAACTGCAATACCAACTACCTCCCCCATGTAATCACGCGGCCTTCTCTCTGGCTGAAATTAGGCTAAGGAACAAGGAATTACGTACAGCCTGATGTGAACTGTAAGGTAGAACAAAGTCAGTAATTTGTGACTGCAATTTGGGCATGAGGCAGAGAGACTGTATAGATGCCATGGAGGGATCCCTGAAGGAAGCAAGAAAAACTCCAGGAATTATTTGGGCTCACTGGTTAGAGAACTGTGGAGCAGGAGAAAGTGGAGCACAGGAGGGTATTAGGCTTGGATTTTCCAGTTGTTTCTGCAGAGGGTGAGGGAGAGTGAGCAGGCACATAATAAATGGATACAGTAAGTGTTCAGAAGGAGAGTTTGGGGGAAGAGTGAGTATCATGTATGATAACGACTCTTACTGAAAACTGTGGTCAGTTAGTCATCCTGCTCCCAGATTCTAAACCGAATGGGAACAAAACGTTTGCTTATTAATGGGCATGCAGGATTAGAGAATGTGCTTGAACAAAAGCCTGCATTCCAAATCTATTGCTGCTCCCAAACATTGCTGTAAACCCAGTTCCAATATGTCAGATAACTGGCCAAACCCACTAGAAATGACAATGACAGAAGCCCAATAAATAGGCCCAAATCCTTACCATCTGCTCTGCCACTTCATCACACATGAGGAAGACTTCCCTAAGGACAGACCACTACATTTCCTTTCTTGCTTCTCCATTCCTTTTCTTCACAGAAGATGCTTGAACGGGATCCTGCATATCTCCATGGACCACAGTCCTAGGATGGAATTGGATATTATGTGACATTTGCATTTCCAGACAGGATTAGGCCTTGAAATCCAGAGGTTTTTACCATCCATTCTGAGCTCCCGATACTCATTGACCATTACATTTATTGAACTTCCCTCATCCTAAAACTATGACATGATTTGCATGACGGTTTATATCCATACCAAAATGGCATGCTTCCATACTTGGGTGTCTATGCTCAAGGATGAGGCATCTAATCAGGATACTTAGCCTCAGTATTCTTTCTGGGCCTTTCTTCCTCAGCCACCTTTCTCATCATGGTTTGATGATTACCTCTTTGCTGATGAGTCCTCCATCAAGTTTCAGAGTTGTTCTTCCAACTCCCTACAGGACAATTCTATTGGGATGCCTTTCAGGTACCTTAAATCCAACAGGTTCAACATTTCATTTGTTTATTTATGCCCTGAAAACAATTCCTTCTGCTGTACTTTATACCCCAGTTTATGGCATCACAATCCATGGATTACCACCTAAGCTGGGAATATCCAGAGAGTGGAAAACAAGATCAATGTGGTCCTCTCACTCTCTCACACCACCCCCTGGGTTCAGTCAATCACTTAATCCTCTGACTGCATTTCCTAGATTTTTCTCACCACCTGGTTTGGATCCTTGTCATCGCTAACCTATACCAGTGGGCCCCAAACTTTTTTCTCCTGGGAAACAAATATTCATGTATAATCACAACAAGGTGTGTACAAGACACTCTATGGTCATGAACACACAGCATGGATAAAATAGGCTTCAGATTCTGGGCAGTTTCCCATACTGCAGGAATGAGAGACTGCCTTGAAATTGATCAGAACCAGCACTGTGGCTGAGAGCTGCTGACTTGCATGAGAGTGATGGCTTCTAGATGATCTTCCTACATACAACCTGGCTCCCACAAGTCCAGTCTCCTTACATAGCGAGAAGTCTTGGCCTAAACAAACCTAACCAGGTCAATTCTGGTTACCAAGCATCCAGAGTTTCTCACAGACTACAGGACAAATCCCAGTCAATTCCATAGGGAACACAGGGCTTATCACGCTCTGGCCCCTGCTGGCCTCTCCAGACTCATTTCTGGATGCTGTCTGCCTTGAACCATAAGCTCTGGCGACTCCCAGCTCTACAGTTCTCTGAACATAGGGCCCTTCGTTACCTCCATGCTAGTTCCCATGCTGCCACCTTAACCGAATGTCCTTCCTTTCATTCCTCTCTATACTGATTCCTCCAAATCCCAATGTCTACCCTTTGCCTGATTAACCCCAACCTGCTCTCAGGTATCACTTCCTTCAGGAAGACTTCCATGGCCTCTTCCTCTCTTCAATCTCCCCATCTCAGCCAACTTGTACTCACCTTTACCACGGCATTAACCACTCTATTCTGCATTCATCTCTTTAGAAATCTTTCTTACAAGGCTCAGAGCTCTTTGAGGACAGAAACCATGTCTTTCTCTTATTTATATCCTAAGTGTCTAGCACAGAATTCTAATCCAGCAGATACTCCATGGATGTTAGTTGAGCGAATGAATGAATGACTTCCAGGAATAATGGAAATAACTCAGTGGCAGAGTCAATGAGAGCACCGTATGTAATAGAGAGAATCCAATGTCCAGGAGGTGGTTGACGCAGTTTATTAGGTGAGGCAAGGCTGAGTGAGATATCCTCATGATGAAAAAATCCTGTGATAATAGCAAAACCATGGGACCCTGCTGCCCATCAAAAGTGAACTGGATTTTTAAAAATGTGGTACATATACATGATGGAGTATTACACAGTCATAAAGGACAAAATTATGGACGTTACAGTAACTTGGATGAATTTAGAGTCTATCATACTCAGTAATCTATCACAGAAACAAAAAACTGAATATCACATGTTCTCACTCATAAGTGAGTCCTGAACCTTCATCACAACACTACAGGAGAGGGATCGGCAGTAGTGGGACACTGCCAGGGGAGGGAGGAACACATAACATCACTAAGGGTACTTGATCCTAAACCAGGTGAAGTGAGGTCCAGATGAAGGCTCAGACTTTACCTGAAAGTAGACCACTTATGTATCTAACCCTGATTTGTACCCTTCATCTTTAAAATAAAATAAAGAAAAAAAATAAAAGAAAACTGTGATAAAGTTGAGAGAAAAATAGTGTTTGGCCTCTGCTTTTTAAAGCCTGGGGTCTCTCTCCCACAACCTTGCCACTCTTAAACTGGCTGTGTTTCAAGACTATTTCAAGAGTAGGCACCTAGTTTCA
Organism: Cephalopachus bancanus; assembly: GCA_027257055.1. NCBI lineage: Eukaryota > Metazoa > Chordata > Mammalia > Primates > Tarsiidae > Cephalopachus > Cephalopachus bancanus. The sequence continues at coordinate 817,889 of JAPVLO010000146.1, forward strand.
GACCCCGAGACATGCACTACCTACTAAGCTCAGTTTCAGGGATTTAGACATTACCAAATCATATCCAATTTCTAGAATACAATCTTTATCTACCAAGATCAACTGCAATTGCCTTACGCAAACTACCCCCAAATAGGAGTATTCACAAAGGTATTACTGCACATTCAGATAGTACCTGGGCTCTTGCCTACTTACCACCAGGCAACTAGACTTTCCTTGCAATGCAAACATTGGTCCTAAATGATTGGCATGTCCTGGAATGCAGTAGATCATGTCAGGGAAGTCTACACCATCCTCTTGAGTACAATAGACCAAGGTTCTTCTCTTGCCTTTAGAATAGCCTTTCAGACTTTCACATCTTTCTTCCCTTAACTACCCTTCTCCAGTTTTTCAACTGTTCCGTCTTTTGAGATGGTTTCTAAGCTTCTTCACAATCACGCTCACTCTCCTTAGAAACATCTCTGGTCTGATCGCTTGAGCCTAAAAGGTCAAGGCTGCGGTGAGCCATGATGGTGCCAATGCACTCCAGTAGGGGTGAAACTCAAAAAAAAAAAAAAAAATCAAAAGAAAATAAAGAAAGAAGAAAAGAAACATTCCTGAACTGTAATCACAAATATTCAAATGTGTTCTTAAGCATGCAGAACTGTTTACATCTATCAGTACTTTTATTTCTTATAGTGGTTATAATGCCACTAAGATTACCTTGGTTTTTAATAGCCATATCATCCAAGACCTGATAATCATGAAATATGGAGCAATAGAATTATAATCAAAGTAGAAATGCAGGACTCTGCCTTTGTCTGTGGGCATGAATATGGGGTGGTGGGGCAGGGTGACTGGAAGAGAGCCCAGGAACGTAAGATTCCAGTCACAACTTTGAAATGTCGTCAGACAATTAAGAAAGGGTTACCAAGAAGCTGAAGTTCCTGGAGATATATTGAGCAGATGCTGAGGATGTAACCTGGCCCTTAGAAGAATTCTACATAAAAGAAAGAGTAGGAAGGAATAAGACAAGGATATAAAATTGATGTGGCACCCAAGGGAGCAATCACCTTAAAAGCTAAGGCCTATGCCAAGGACTCCAGTTACCTGATAAAGCGATTTCACAGTGAAACCATGAAGGGGTCAAGTTCAAGCCTCAACTCATCCCTTATTACCCTAAGCATGAGAGTAACATACAACTAGTAGTAGCATCTAACCTGGTACATTTGAATTCCAAAAGAAAATTTGTGTATGACTGGATCAGTAGATATCTGTATCAGTCTAATGGATACATGATAATTTTTATTATCTCTCCTTATTCAATTTCAGTTTATTTTCTTCTGAATAACAATTCATTGGTTTTCATTTGGCAAGTGACTAATTCAATATCTGCCCTGCCTCCCCCTCCACATCCCACCTTCACCAATCACCTGATCTTTCTCCTGCTTTGGTGCAAGCAACTTGAGAATTGTATTAGCTATATTTCCCATCCTATAGGCATCTATAAATTTTGAAGCATGCTTTCTATAGAATTCATAAATTAGGGGTCAACAGTATTCATAAAAATAGGAATCATCCCCCTATCCAAGAGTTAGAAGGAAAAGGTGGTAGGTGGATGTTTCTGATAACTGATAATATTGTCAAAGCATCTGATAATATTGTCAAGTGGTTATTCTCAAATCATGGTAAGAAGCATGGGAAGAGAGTTTGCCCAGTCTCCATTTTAGTTTCCTACGCAGTGGTTAGCAAATCTCAACAACCGGCAAACTCTTTGCCATAATTGACTATTAATTATTCCATTATTCTTGTTTTTTTTCTCTGATCAGTTACCTACTTCTGATTTTGTATCCAATCTTCTTAATCTTTCTCCTATCGCCAGTCAACTTCCACTCTGTCACTTTTTAGCAGTCCCTATTGGATACTTTGGAGAGATGTGAAACTGCGTTCAGCTTGTCATTTGTTAAAAACCCTATGAGGTGAGGGAAAAGAGATTATCATGAATGGTTTCTTATAATTTGTATTATAATGACCTGACTATGCCAACAAAGCAATCACATCTCCAACGCCAGGGGCATCTGGGAGAAGAATAACAGAAACCTTAGTTCAGCTGACAGAGTTGGAAATTTATGGAGGGAGATCGTAGAACTGGATATATTTTGTAAACCTAAATGTTTTGAGAGGCAATTCCAGAAATCCTGCTTACTTTGGCTTCCTTTTATCACAAAACAGGCTGTTCTTTGTACTTTGAAAGAGACACACCGGCTATAAAGAGTCATCTGAACTGCCCAGAAAGGTCTTTAATCTTGACTATTTTCAAACACAGATCTCCACAGTGGACAATCTTCTGAGGATTTCTTACAAAGCAGAGTCTGTTTGGAGGATGCTGATTTTAAAACCTCTGTACACAGAGTATAATGAAGTGGAAGAGAAAGTGCACAGTTTCGGGGAACTCAATAAAAGGGAAGAAAAGTTGACAGGAAATGAAAGACTACCCAAGTTGAAAGCGCATAGCATGCTATGATTCAGAGTAAATGAAATGGAGTTCATCCAGGTCTGACAAACCAGTGCCTGCCCTCAAGCACTGTAAAGGATGTCAGCTTCCAGTTGCATAAATATGCAGAAATAAAAAAGGATGCATGTAGATTGCACTTACTGTAACTGCAAGCCAAGATCTTTTGGCTATCTTTCACCAATAATTTAGGTTCTATAACTTTCCATCAATTTATGTTCTCCTAAGAGAATTCCAAACACTCATGAGCTGGTAAGGGTGCTGTGTACTCAGTGTCTATTAGCACAGAGTGTGGGTAGATTAACCACTTAATACCAATCCGAGCAGCATGGCATCCTGGGTATTTAGGAATGTGGATGAAACCACCACACTGTCAGATTTGGGGGCTGACTGTGTGTTTGCCTGCAAACGGAAGCTAGCGGAGAGGGGAACTCATTGCCGTTTTGGGACTGATAAGTGCCATTTGCCCTCATATCCATCGTTGTGCTTCCCCGGCTCCGCTCTGACATCTGCAGACTGTTTCCCAGGCTTCTATTTTGTGTGGCTGGGGAAGGAGAGGATGGAGGAGAGGGCAGGGGGAGAAGCCCTCCATTTGGGCTTGGCCAACCAGAGATTGAAGGGTGGGAATAAGAGGGATGCCAGGGTGTTACTCATCTGCCTTCTCTGCCATGGGTGGCTCTTCCAGCAGTGGCTTCATATTTCTCATGGATCCAGCTTTGACTGGACACCATCAGTCTTTCCAGTTTAAGGGTAGCAGCTGTGTACAGCTATTGCCAATTTGGATGATACCTGACTATCCTTATTTAGCTTGTAACCTGATTGAGTGGTGAGTTTCTTACATTAAATTACCTCTGTTTATTTAAATACTCAAAGTTGCTTCCAGTTGGACCCTGAATGGCACAACTGATGTATAATGTAAGTTAGGTGCCAACTGATGTATAATATAAGTTAGGTGTCATCTATTGAATCATGACTTCCTCTCAATTATATGGAATCCCCTATTTATCTAATAAAGTCAATAATAGCTAATATGTGTTACACACTCTCTAATGATCGGGTATTGTGCTAAGCCAGAATTTTCCCAATTAATCCTCACACAATTGTATGAAGAAGGTACTATCACTATCCTCATTTGAGAAACCTGAGTTGCTCAAATAGCTTTTGAGTAACTCATCCAAGATCATGCTCATTAAGTGGCTGAATCAGAATTCAGCCAAGGTCTATGTAATTCCAGTGCCCTCACTTTGAATCACTGCATTCTATTGCATTTAAACATATTGGACTTATGAAAAACATAGATAAACATCAAATATCTTAAAATTAAAATCAACTCATATGTTATAGGAAAAAATAAGTCATTGAATCCTATAACGGAACACTACAAGCTCACTTTGGGACAGTGTTCAGATGATGTTTGGGGTCTTTTTTTCTTTCCCTCCATCTTTTAGAAGAGTTCTTTTCCAGTGGTAAACACAACAGCAATTATCAGGCCCAAACTCATATTCTGCCAGCAGAAAGCCCACAGAAGGAGAGAGTATTTGCTGAGAATACTTTTTTAAAAGTCCTGGGGAGACCCTGATTGGCCTGGTTTGGGCCATCTGCTCATCTCTGGACCAATTACTGTGGCTTAGTAAATGGGGTCCTACAATTGTTGGGGTTTGGATAATATATCCTACCTTGGCGGTGGGTCATAGCCCCACTTGACCCACATGGAATGGGAATGGATGTCTTACTCTAAAGAAGGATTCTGTCACCAGAAGAAATAAAAGAAGTGGTTCTGAAAAGACAAGGGCCAGGGACATTCAACAGAGGAGAGTTCATGTCCCTTCTTAATCTCAGAAACATAATGAATTCTTAGTTATTTCCCACCTTTTATAAATATCTGAAAAAATATTTTTCTCATTTTGCACATGTTCTTTAGTTTTTATATTACCATGCACTGGGTTATTTTCTATTGTTTTTCAACTCTAAGCCCTCCCTCTATGCCCTGTTCTGAAATGCTAGCTCTGGAGGCTAAAAACTGTATTTCCCACATGTTCTTGCCAGCCACCTTCCTGCTATGGCCTAATGATTGGACAGTTGGAGGCACTAGAAAGGGGTAGGAAGGCACAAGGAGGGAAAAGGAACTCGTTTCTCATTACCAATTCCTGCCAGCTTCTTGCCACAGCAGGGGACAGCTGTGGCTGTAGCCTCCAGCTTCTCTTGCCACACCTAGCATCAGCTATACTTTGCCTCCATTGGTGGTTCAAACCCTTTGCACTTGGTACTCCAATGAGACATCTAAGAACCAACTGTGTACCAGCTAGGGTAGAGGTGGGGCTTCCTGCAAATTCAAGCTTCTAGGACCTCCCCACAGATACTTCTTCCCTTTTGTTTCTCCAACCCTACTGGTAGCAGCTGCTTCCATCAGTCGCTACCTGGTTCACCTCAGTATCCTGGCTTTCCAACATCTGGGTAACCAATTTCCTGTATTGGATCCACTCTAACTGAAATATCTAGCATGGTTTGTGTTACTCTGACTACACAGATTCTTCAGTCTTAATTCCAGTGACGGTTCCATTGATCAAAAAGGGGGAAAAAGCACTTTCAGCTCGTTTCTGTCTTTATTTCAGCTAGTCTGATTTTATGAGCTCTTATCTTTAATGTCACCAATTTTTTCTTTTTGCCTCTTTATAAAATAACAAGAATATACAAAATAGCAAAACAGTTGCACAAATACTACTCTACAGAGCTAGAAGTGCTGCTAAGACTGAACTTTTGACTAGCAGGCAGTAATCATACTTTGAAATGTCTATCATTAACTGATTCATGAAAAATACACTTGGTATGAGGGTGACTGAAAACTGTGTGACTGCTTAACATTTTAAAAGTTGACTGAAAACTATGTGACTGCTTAACATTTTAAAAGTTGAGAACTGCCTGTATTTTCTTTTCTGCAAAGGAAATATAAAAACTTTGGAGGCTGCCTACTGTCACTGGTATAACTAGAATAGTTGTACTGACCATCTTGATCAAGCCTGATAATATGTTGTGCTTTCAGGAGACAAGTGATGAGAATCTTCTAGCCACTACTAATCACCTACTACACTAGGCAGAATTCGAACATGGCCCCAAGATTCCTGTCCCCTTATGTACAAGCTGTGTATAACCCCCTCCCTTGAGTGTGAGTGAATCTGTGAATATGATCTATGTCACTGCCAAGATTATTTTACATTATATGGCAGAAGGATTTTACAGGTGTATTTAAGGTCCCTAATCAGCTAACTTTGACCTAATCAAAAGGGGGATTATCTGGGGTGGGGCTGACTTCATTGTGTGAGCCATTGAAAGGAGCTGCACCTTTTCTAAAATCCGAGATTTAAAACGAGATGGAGGGCTTCTAAAGGGGGGGGTCACGTGGCAGAGACCTGAGAATAACTTCTAGTAGTACCTGAGAATGATCCCTAGTCCACAGACAGCAAGAAAATGAAGACATCAGTCATACAGTCATAAGGAAATAAATTCTTCCAACAACCTAAGGAAGCTTGGAGGGGAAATTTTTTTTTCCCCTAGTTAAGCTTTCAGATGACAAAGCATCAAGTGGATACCTTGACTTCAGTCTTGTATAATGCTGGGCAGAGGACCTAACTAGCCATGCTGAACTCCTGACTCACAAAAACTGTAAGATACTATATTTACCTTATGTTCAGCCACTACATTTGTGGCAATTTGGCACAAAGTAATAGAAATGTAATGTAGCATATGGGAGGGCTATTCCTTTTGCAACAGCACCAAAACACATAATAGCCACAATAAGAAATATGTAAGAACCTAAACTTTTAAAATTATAAGACTTTACTGATGCATAAAAGGGAATCTGGAAAAATGGGGAGACATTAAGTCCCTAAGAGGAAAGATTAAATGATTTATTTATTATCTTGCTCTGGAGTTCAGTCTCGATCTCCTGGGCTCAAGTGATCCTCCTGCCTCAGCCTCCCAAGTAGCTAGGACTACAGGCACATGCCACCATATCCAGCTATTTTTTTTTTTTTAGAGATGGGATCTTGCTATGTTGCCCAGTTTGGTCTTGAACTCCTAGCCTCAAGGGACCCTCCTGCCTTAACCTCCCAAAGTATTAGAGAGGCATTAGACAGAAGCCACCATGCCCAGCCTAAATGTTTTAAATATATCAAATCTTTAAATCATTTTTATGACAAATAAGAAATGCATTAATAGCCCAATTGGATAAAAAGTAAAGAACAGAAATGTTGAAAGAGTCAGAAATCACAAATAAATGTGCAAATGGCCAATAAACAAGACCAACTTTAAAAGTGGGCAAAAATGTTTAGTACAGTAATATTTAAAGTTGATGAAAGTGTAGGAGATGTGAGCCCCCATATGCTGTAGTGTACAAGAGATAACAACATCTGGCTTACTTACCTTACCGTGTAATTTGATTCATTCTGTGAATGTATAGCTTTAAAATGCCTGGATCTTAAGGCATTATTAGCTTCTTGCTGAAACCTCAATCTGGACCTCACAGTTACACAGAGAGGGACCATCTGACACCACTGCAACAGCAACAGCAGGAATTGGAATTGGGTAGAAGACAGACTCTGGTGGTTCCCTGCCCTCCCTTCCTGTTGATGACTGCTGCCGCAGCGGTTTGGCTGCTAACAGGCATCAGCTGTGACTTGGTTCAGCTTTTTACAGGGCCAGTTTCACAGGCATGTGAAGGACCCCACATGTGGTTTATTGTTCTGTTGACACCATTTTGCAATTCTATGTAATTTTTTTTTTTTGAGTCAGAGTCTCACTCTGTCGCCCAGGCTGGAGAGCAGTAACACGCTGCTCATGGCTACGGCAGCCTTTACCTGCTGGGTTCAGGTAATCGTTCTGCCTCAGCCTACCAAGTAGCTGGAACTACAGGCATGCACCACCACGCCCAGCTAGTTTTTTTTTTTTTTTTTTTTTAATTGTAGAGACGATGTCTCACCATGTTGCCCAGGCTGGTCTTGAACCCCTGGGCTCAGGCAATCCTCTAGCCTCCGCCTCCCAAAGTCCTGGGATTACAGAAGGGAACCACCTTGCCCGACCAATTCTTTGTAATTTTTTATCAAAAGGTCCTGCATTTTCATTTTGCAATGGGCGGGGCAAATTATGAGATCAGTCCTGGCTTTAGAGCTCATTTGAATTTTTTCTTAATCTGACAAACAGGAATGAAATGTACCTGTAGTTAGACTCTAGCCCAGGAGTGAGCATTCCTAGAACTACCCTGAGCTGCTCCCCTGCCCGACTGTTCCTTCTTTTTACTGTCCATCAACTGGACTCTGGGGAACCTGATGGGGTCACGGAAGAGAACCCTGCTGAGTTGAATTCGACTTAGGCAGCACACCTCCTGCTGCTACGGGTGTGGCAAGGCTGTTCTGCCTGATTCCAGCCACGGGTGCCTGAAGGGCCTCCTGCTCCAACCTGGCCCTACCTGGCAGGTAGTCTGGTCCTTGAGAATGCTTTCTTCCAGATGGACAAAGGAGGACAGACGAAAGGGGGCCACAGGGGGGTCAGAATAAGATAACATCAATCGGAACGGACAGCACTCGAAAGTGAACTTCCGCCACCTCTACCTGAGCCTGTTTCCTCATCCATGAGTGTGGTGGGCAGAGGAGGTATCTACTCCCACAGTTTTGCCAACAGGACAGAGTACGTGCATGGTCCCAGAGCTTAGTAAGTGTTGGCACTTACTCATCAAGCATTTGGTTCACGGGACTCTTGGAGAACCTAATGATACCTATGGCTCCTTCCCTTGCCCTTCTGCCCCCCAAAATGACACTCCCCCAAAAAGGCTTGCGACCCTTGAGGACGGCTCCTGGACCCAGGGATGACCCGCGCCTACAGAGCGTTCGTTCATTCAGGCGGTGCCGTCTTCGGTCCTCAAGCCTCCACCCGCGCGCCCCCCGCCGCGAGCTCCCAGCCCCACTCCGCGGAGGGGCTCTCTGGGTCCGCGCCGCCCGCGAGGGTCCCGCCGGCTGCGCGGCGGCCGCGGGAGGAGGCGGGCCCGGCTCTCGGTCCGCCCCACGTCGGGCTCGCGGAGGGGGCTCCGGCCTATGGCGGGGGGAAGCTCGGGCGTGCGGGGGGCGGGGGCGGCGGGAGGCGCGTGGCCGCCGCCCGCGGCGGCTCGGAGCGCGGCGGTGCAGACGCTGAGCTCGCCCGGCGCCCCTCCGCCGCTCCCTCCCTCGCCCCGCGCCGCCGCCGCGCCATGCGCCCCCCGGGCCCCGCCGCCGCCCCGCCGCCGCTCCTCGGCCTCCTGCTGCTCCTGCTGCTGCAGCCGCCCGCGCCGTCCCGCGCCTCCGAGGCCCCCAAGGGGAAGCAGAAGGCGCTGCTCCGGCCGCGGGAGGTGGTGGACCTGGTGAGTCTGGGGCCCGCTGCGGGGGGCGTCCGTCCGTCCGTCCGTCCACCCGTGGGTCGCGGGTCTCGCTCGGCTGTGCCTGCGCCCCAACAAGGGCTGTGCGTGCAGTGGGCTGGAACTCGGCGGGCGACCGCAAGGGGAGAGCGTCGTGGAGATTCCATGTGGGTCCGATGGGACTCCGCGAAGTACAGGGAGTCGCCCAGTGATGTTTCAGGGGGACCCCTTGGAACGGGTGGGAGGTCTAGGGCGGCGGGAGAGTAGACTGAGGAGCGCGGGTGGGCCGGAAGTGGGCCTGGGAAGGACCCTGGCCTCGCCGATCCCCTGGGCCTGGGCCTGGGCCAGGGCTGTGCTACGTGTCCTTTGTCGGGGCTGGTGGCCACGTCCGCTTGCAGGAGAGAATAACAACCCCCACCAAGCCTCGGTCCAGCTCTTTGTAACTTGAAGACTATGAGTCACGTCGGGTCATCTTCCTAGGGAGTATGGGCTGCAATTTACCCTGTTGGACGACCACAGCTGGGGCCTGGAGTGGTTCAGAGGGTTCAAGGCTGGAAGGGGAAACGAAGGGGCCCGGGGGTAACCCTCCAAGGACCCCTCCAACGACCCGTTTTGCTTGTTCTGTTTAGACCAAAGGGACAGACAGTCCTTACAGACACCCTGGGTCTTCAGCCTGGGGCACCACCAGTTAGGAGCATCGCTGTCAGGCTGTTCCAGGAGAATAAATAAATAGCCCCAGTGCTTTCTGAGGGGGTAATCTCTGGGAAGGTCTGTTTGCTTAAAACTCTTTACATCCAAAAGTCAACAAACCCAGTGGAGGGTGGAGAGGTTCTCAGCCTGTGGCAAGAGGAAGCTCACCTAGTCCCTGGCGCACCATAGACTTCAATCCCTAGACCCATCTAACTTGCAGACAAATATGGTTTACAAACATTGCAGGATATAAGACAGGAGTCATTTTTTGATTTTAAAAAAGTTTCGGGTTTTGTTAAGCTGCCATTCTAAACTGAGCTACTCAACCAAGTTCCTGGCAGCTGGTTCTATGCTGGATTCAAGAGTGCTGGAAACAAATTCCTCCCGTTTTACACAGCACTTTTTGGTGATATGCTGTATAATCTTGCTCCACAAAGAGGGGTTACAGTTCTGTTTTAAGTATCAAAATGGTTAAAACTGTACCAGATGAGTGTGATTCGTGTGCACTTTGCATTTTATGAATGTGTAGTTATGGTACACAAAAATACCTTTTCTCCATCAACCTAGCAGTTTTTCCCCTCCAAGGATTTACAGTACCTGTGGTTTCCCACAGCTCTAGCCAGACTTGGAAAACTTATTTTGCAGCCAGGCTCAGGTGCATCCTGTAGATTGGATTTGGTTTTGCTGACAGAAAAAGTCCACATAGTCATTAAGAAGGTTTCAACAGATTCCATAAAGCCACTTCTTTGTATAGGATCTTTCAAAGCGTCCCTTTCAAGCTCCCACTGCGCTCTGCCCCCTGGTGGCCAGTGAAAGAAACAAGGGAGTAGAAAAGTTCAAGCTTCCATTCACATTTTTGTTCATTCCACAGACATTTATTGAGGGTTCTAAACATGTGTTGGGTTAGCATTTTAAAGTGGAAGAAGACAGATGTAACACCTGTGGAACTGAATCTAGCAAGTTATGTGGTCTCTTAAATACAGCTCTTAAATGAAAATACGAATAAAAATTCTCAACCATGGCACTATTGAGATTTGAGATCATGGCACTATTGAGATAATTATTTGTTGTGGGGACTGTCCTGCCCATTGTAGCATATTTAGCTGTATTCCTGGTTTCTACCCGCTAGATGCCAGTAACAATTCTCCCTTCCAAATTGTGACAACCCAAAATGCCTACAGATATTGCCAAATGTCCCCTAGGAAAGAAAATTGTTCCCAGTTGACAACCACTGATATGTAAGGAAGATAAAACTTAGTCTATGTAGCATCTTGTCTTGTAAGGAATAATAGTGAAAAAAAAATCAAAGAATATCAGAAGCAGAAGCAGTCTTTTTTTTTTTTAAATACAGAGTCTCACTCTGTATTCCAGGCTGGCGTGGAGTGCAGTAGTGTGATCATTGCTCACTACAGCCTCGAACTCCTGGATTCAAGGAATCCTCTCACCTAAGCCTCCCAAGCAGCTAGTAATACAGGCATGTGCCACCACGCCTGGCTACATTTTTTTTGTAAAGAAGGAGGTCTTACTATGTTGCCCAGGCTGGTCTTGAACTCCTGACCTCAAACAATCCTCCTGCTTTAGCCTCCCAAAATGCTGGGATTACAGGCGTGAGCCAACATACTTGGTCCCCCCAGAAGCAATGTAATTCCCACTTGAAAGGGATGTCTAAACGTTGCATACATCTGCTAGTGATAGTGAATAATATTACTAAAATGAAAATTAAGTGTAAAATATACCAAACTGTTTTAAAATATTTTGTACTTTAGCATGTCTTTGGATACTTTTGCAATTGTTCAATACTTTTGTTGCTATTTTTATGATAGTAAATAAAGAGTAGTGTCTTTTTTTTCTTACAGACAGGGAAGTGGCAGTGTCAGTCATAAAAAATTATTTATCAAAACAGAACAAACTAGTGATTGAGAAGCAATTGATTGGCAAGCAGTCTAATTACATAAGCTCTTTCCTAGACTATTATTATGGGATTTTATAATCTGATCATGTCTAAACCTAGATAGTGAAATCAAAGATAAGCTTTGAAATTACTTTAATATGTAAGGAACCTTATTTTTTGTTCTTACTGTATTCATACAGAATGATAATATTGGGCAATTTACCTAAACAGGGAAATGTTATAGTAAACATTTAAGTGAATTGTGTTGGGAGTTGGAATGTCTAATACATGGCACCCTTGCTCCCAGCTGTACCAGTTCCGGAGTAGACACAGGAATTGGGCAAATGGAGCTCAAAAAAACCATCTTTACCACAGATCGGAGGGCAATGGATATATGACTTATATGTACTAGCCCCAGGTTTAGACTCTGTAAGTTTCACCCAAAGCAGTGGACACACTTGCCCTGAGTCACTGCCTCACACTGGCCTTGGAAGAATCATAAGAATAATAGTGGCTAACACATGCAGTGTTTATTGTGTTCCAGACATTATTCTAAGCACACTTTGTATATTATCACTCAAATCTCGTACAAAGCCTACAAGGTAAGAATCTTCATTATCCCCATTTTATTGATAAAGAAACAGGCAGTGAAATGTTGAATAACTTGTCCCATCTCACAGAGCTAATAAAGGGTGGAGCTAGGGTAAAATCCAAAGAAACTGGCTCTAGAATACATGCATCTAAACTCTATAAGATACCCTTCCCAAATCAAAGAAACACAAAGAATCCTAGCTCTTACGGATGGTTTGATAGATTATTGCCCCCCTCGTGAGGATTGGTGGTCCTCTGGAACTAAGTCACCTACTCCTCCTTGGAGGCCAGAATTGCTATCCTAGTGCCACATCTCCCACATAAAAAAAGGGAGGCGAGCCAAACATGCTGGTTCATGCCGGTAATCCCAGCACTTTGGAAGGCAGAGACGAGAGAATTGCTTGAGTCAAGGAGTTCAAGACCAGCCAGGTCTTGACTTAGAAAGACCTTGTCTCTACAAAAAAATTTAAAAATTAGGCAGGCGTGGTGGTTGCATGCCTGTAGTGCCAGCTACTCAGGAGGCTGAGGCAGAAGAAACACCTGAGCCTAAGAGGTCGAGGCTGCAGTGTGCCATGATCCTGCCTGCACTCCAGCCTGGGTGACAGAGTGAGACTCTAACTTAAAGAAAAAAAAAAGCAACAGGAAAATCAAGGATATGCATATCTAAGTTAGAGATATTGCCAGTATGAGATAATTATTGACTGTTAAGATTTTATTTTATAAGTATGTCCCTAGGAATTTATCTTATGGAGCTAATTCAAGAGAAGAAAGAGGCTATATGGATAAAGATTTTCATTATAATACTATTAGTAGTAGAAAAAGTAAAAATAAACTGTGCATCCAAAAATATTCGCTTTTATATTTGTATAAAACTGTAAAAGTATACATATTTGTGAAATCCAAGTACCTTTACAAGATATAGGGTTAGAAGAAAAAAAGCTGAATGTCAAATTATGTCTACCTATGAATACAGATATTTAAAATTATGTATGCTTATAATGAGAAGTAGAAAGGAGAAAGCAAATGAAAACATTTTGTACTGGATTTGGAGTGTGTTTGTAAAGTTTGCACAATAAAAATATGGAAGAAATACAGTAGTTTAAAAAAAATTTTTTTAATTAATTCTCTGTATTAAGTCATCTGAACATAGGCAAGTGGCATGAAGGGATTCTGATTCTAAGGGCTCAAAATCAATGCAGGTCTAATCCTATCCTATGGAATCTTTGAATCTTAATGGTGAGAGTTTTCTTCTCCTTTCCTTTCTCTCTGTAGTATAATGGAATGTGCTTACAAGGACCTGCAGGAGTGCCTGGTCGAGATGGAAACCCTGGGGCCAATGGCATTCCTGGTACCCCTGGGATCCCAGGTCGGGATGGATTCAAAGGAGAAAAGGGGGAATGCTTGAGGGAGAGCTTTGAGGAGTCCTGGACACCCAACTACAAGCAGTGCTCATGGAATTCGCTGAATTATGGCATAGATCTTGGAAAAATCGCGGTAAGTTTGAATCATTTTAAAATCGAAGCAAAATTTAAGGGTTTTTGTATTTGTTAAAATTTTAAATGAGATTTTTTTTAACCAAAAGATTTTGAAAAGAGGAGTAGGGGAGTAGGTAGTATGTGACCTTTAACTTAAAATTAATGGAAAAAATTGATAATATTTCAGAGTTAATTCATAAAGGTATTTCTAAGATAAGAGGTTATTTTAACCATAGTATCTAAAATAACATACTCTTTTTTTTTAATGTATACAAATAAGGAGAGCTTAAATGTCTGTGTTGGACAGTAAGCAACTTTCCAAACTTACCCTAAGGTAAATTTGAATTTAGTCTAGGAAATTCTGCCCTGGCTTCATACTTAAAGGTGGAGAGAAATTTCCAAGAAATTACCATATGGTAGGAATTATCTGAAAGTCTGTTGGTATTTGTCTTCATTCTGGGCAGCATGTTCATTCAGCTTAAAATCACTAAGCCTAAGGAAAGAGAAATGGACCAGATGTGATGTACTACAGTGACTATTCTAAGTTATTTGGCAACATTTGGGGGGGATGCTTACTCAAAATAGCCCATCTGGTAATGTATTTTGAATAAAGATTCAGTCACTTTGATTAGCGTTTGCTTTAAAAGTAATTGGCAAGTCTACTGGGATGGACTAGAGTTAAAGAAGTTGGTACTATTTATAAGCCTCTTTCCTCTTGTTGACTAACTTTATACTCTATATCCACAACATATTACTTCGGGATTTTAACTACTGTAACCACCAGGCAAATAGAAAATCTATTTTCATAAAACTTTAAGGTTTGAAATACACTCTGTGTATTATCCCTGCTCCTTATCTCATCTCTTTCTGTTCTATGACCTGCTGCCGGAGCCCAGCAGGTCGAGGCTGTGGTGGCCGGGAGAGGCCACTGCACTCCAGTCTGGGCGACAGAGTGAGACTCCAACTCAAAAAAAAAAAAAAAAAAAAGAGTTTGAGACTGTCTTGACTTTTGTGTGATAGAATTTCCACCTAGCTTCCAGAGTTTTGGTGACTGTGACCTTTTCTGTGTTTCTGTGTGATTTCTTAGAAAGCATTTTGTTAGCTGGTCGTGGTGGCTCTCATCTGTAATCCCAGCACTTTGGGAGGCAGAATTGAGAGGATTGCCTGAACCCAGGGGTTTGAGACCAGCCCGGACAACTTGGCAAGACCTCATCCCTACAATAAATCAAAAAATCAACTTGGCGTGGTGGCACACGCCTGTAGTTCCAGCTACTTAGAAGGCGGAGGCAGAAGGATTACCTGAGCCACTGCCCTCCAGCCTGGGTGACAAAGTGAGGCTATGGAAAAAAAGAAAGAGAGAGAGAGAGAATTTTGTTAAAATGCTGCCTAGTGATTTAAACATTATTTATCGTTGTTCATCAAAAGTTGCTGACTTCTTTGTAAAAGCTATCCTTATTGATCCTGAATCGTTAATATGTTTTAAAGTTCCTTTTAGCAGTGGTCAGAATGGGTATGGGAATTTTCTGCAAGTAAAAGATTGTAGAACCATGAGCCAATAGGCAGACAGTTGACCGATTAAGACAAAAGACCAATTAAGAAAAACACAAACAAGAAACCTGGACCTTATCATTGTGTCATATGAAGACTAAAAACTCACCCTCATACTGTTTACTGATGCTTAAAAATAAACAAGTCAAGGGTAAATACCTAGGACAGCACTAGTCCAGAATGTAAGTCCTGTGAGGGCAGGGATTCTGTATTGTTAACTGCTGTGTCTCTACCATTTAGCACAAAATTGGGACTCAGTAAATATTTTTTGATGAAAAAAATGAAACACATGGATCAGTTTGGTCAAAAGTACTGAAGGAGGCCAGGCTCGGTGGCTCAGCCTATAATCTCAGCACTTTGGTAGGCTGAGAGGATTGCCTGAGCCTGCAGGTTCGAGACCAGCTCGGGCAACTTGGAGAGACCCTGTCTCTACAATAAATCAAAAAAATTAGCCACATGCCTGTAGTTCCGGCTACTTGGAAGGCTGAGGCGGAAGGATCGCCAGAGTCCAGCATATCGACGCCGGGGTGTCCATGAGCATGCCACTGCACCCCAGCCTGGGTGGCAATGGAATGAGACTCTGACTCAAAAAAAAGAAAAAGTACTGAAGGCTAGCTTTTTGGGGGAGAGGGTGGACTGAAAGATACCCTGAATGAGGCAAATGATTCTAAGAAAGCCATAATCAGATTTTCTTAGCATTTCCATATCAAAATCTCTTATCTATCTTGCAGAAAATTTCTCTTCCTCTATGAAAGTTAAGCATTTTAAGAACAGTTTGGAGAAAAGGATAGTTAAGTAAAATTTAAAATTCACCATGCAATCACAGAGTTTCTTTTTTAATGAAAATAGAAAATGTTCATTAAACCCTCTTTCTGTGTTTGTGATAGGAGTGTACATTTACAAAGATGCGTTCGAACAGTGCTCTGAGAGTTTTGTTCAGTGGCTCACTTCGGCTCAAATGCAGAAATGCATGCTGTCAGCGCTGGTATTTCACATTCAACGGAGCGGAATGTTCAGGACCTCTTCCCATTGAAGCCATCATTTATTTGGACCAAGGAAGCCCTGAACTGAATTCAACAATTAACATCCATCGCACTTCTTCCGGTATGTAAGATAGAGACATTGTAGAATGTGCCTCAGATCTAACTAGATTAGTTTTGAGTCCCACTGTTATGTTGGGTCACTAGCCTGCTATCAGGGGACCTCTAGCAAGTTTCCAGTGCATGATTCTCAACCTGGGCAGCATTTCACCATAACTTGTAGATCTTTTAAAAAAGATATGGATGACTGGGGCCATATCTGACCAACTAACTCAGCATCTCTAGGGGTAAGAACCCAGCATCTGTATTTTTTAAAAGATGCCCTAGTGATTCTGACGTGTTCCCAGATTGAAAATTAGTGAGTTAGATGAAATGGCAAAATAGCCAGTAATGCCACAGAGCAGCGGTTCTCAACCTTGGCTACATGTTAGGCTCACTCTGGGAACTTTTAATAATAACTGTCTAGGTACCATCCCTTCAGGGAGTCGGATTTAATGAGTCTGGGTGCAGCCTAGGCAGTGGGACTTGCAGAATATTTCCTGGTTATTCTAATTTTCAGTCAAGGTTGAGCATCACTAGCTTAGCTTAATAGGGAGACTGACTGCTGGCTCTGTCCTTTAAAAAGGTGGATCCTGTTTGCTGAATTTATAAAAGAGGAAATTTCTATATTGTTTCTTCATTCTCTGTTTCTGCCTAGTATGAGAGAAAAGACATTCATCTGGGCCAGTGGCCACTTAATCTGTCAGAAAAATATTATTAGTTTGTTTCTTCTATTTTATTTATTTATGTATTTTTTTGAGTTGGAGTCTCACTCCATCACCCAGGCTGGAGTGCAGTGGCATGCTCATGGCTACCCCAGCGTCGACCTGTTGGGTTCAGGCGATCCTTCTGCCTCAGCCTTCCAAGTAACCAGAACTACAGGCACACGCTATTGCACCCAGCTAATTTTTTCTTTTTTGATTTACTGTAGAGATGAGGTCTCGCCAAGTTGACCAGGGTAGTCTTAAACCTGTAGGCTCAGGCAATCCTCTCACCTCGGCCTCCCTGTACTGGGATTACAGGCTTGAGCCACCATGCCCAGCCTCTATTTTATTTTTATTTATTTATTTATTTTAGAGAGAAGGTCTCCCTCTGTCACCCAGGATGGAGTGTAGTGGTGCGATCACAGCTCACTGCAGCCGCAAACTCCTGGGCTCAAGTGATCCTCCCTTCTCAGCCTCCCAAGGGGCTAGGACTACATGCATGTGCCACTCACTAATATTTTTAAAATTTGCTGTGGAGTTGGGTCTCATGGTGTTGTCCATGCTGAATTCCTGGCCTCAAGCAATCTTCCCGCTTCAGTCTCCCAAAGTGCTGGGATTATAGGCATAAGCTACAATATCCAGCCTGTTGGTTCCATTTTAAAAATCATTAAAGAAAATTTAGAAAATACCCCAAAAAAGAGTAAACAAACAAAAAACACCTATTAATTTCATACCCCAGAGACACCTTATCAATATTTGGCTACTGGCCATTTTGGTTTCTTGACTTGCAGTGGAAGTAGCATGCCATGATAGCACAAGTCCAGTAGCACCAGAAAGTATACATATTATGGCCAGGTTCGGTGGTTCATGCCTGTAATTCCAGCACTCTGAGAGGCCAAGGAAGGAGGATTGCTTGAGACCAGTAATTCGAGACCAGCCTGGGCAACATAGCAAGCTCTAGTCTACAAAAAATTAGCTGAGTATGGGGCACACGCCTGTAGCCCCAGCTACTTGGAGGCTGAAGCAGAAGGCTCGCCTGAGTCTAGGAGGTCAAGGCTGTGGTGAGCCATGATCGTGCTACTGCACTCCAGCCTGGGTAACAGACTCTGATTCCAAAAAAAAGAAAGAAAGAAAGTGTCCATATCGTTGCATTTATATGCCTTCTCTTAGAAGAAGAAGAAAAAAAGAAAGTGTTCATATGGCTAGCTTCATTTCCCTAATTTCTTGAAGGGATTTCTCACTAATCCTGTACTTAAAAGTGGTTGAGGGAAGAGAAGAGATTTCCCCCACTGCTAACCAGAAGTATATATAGCAGCGTTCTTTAGAGTTCCAAGTCAGATACTAAATCCCGAAACTAATCTATTCCTAAGCACATTTATTTCTAAGAAATCAAGGGCGTTCCTTCCGCATTTTCCCTCAAATCCCCACAGTATCCTTGAAATATCAAGAAGATATTTTAATCCTCTCTCTTTGCATACTGAGAAACCCAGGGAAATACAGAATCTTACCCAAGGTAGTAAAATCCATGTTCAGGAGAGCCGAAACCAAGGCCCTATTTCCTCAGCTCCCCAGCCCTCTTCAATCAGATTAAAAAGCCTCTTCACTAAGTCCTTAAATACAAGTGCTTAAGGAAGATGTGCTTTCCGCCTAAGAAGCAATCTCTAAAATAAGAAGACTCTAGATTATAAAATATAAAAATTGATTGGAAGGTGTGTTTCGACAGAGTTGATTGAAGTTACTTACATTCTACTATATTTTCTCTCTTTTTTTTTTGAGTTGGAGTCTCACTCTGTCGCCCAGACTGGAGTGCAGTAGCCGCTCCCGGCCACTGCAGCCTCGACCTGCTGGGCTCCGGCGATCCTTCCGCCTCAGCCTTCTGAGTAGCCAGAATTACAGGCATGCGTTCCCACTCCCGGCTGATTTTTTGATTTATTGTAGAGATGAGGTCTTGCTGCCCAGGCGGGTCTCGAACCCGCGGGCTCAGGCAATCTACTCACCTCAGCCTCCCAAAAGCGCGGGATTACAGGCTGAGCCACCGAGCCCGGCTTATATTTTCTTTAAGGTGTGTTAATGTTTTGCTGTAATGGAAGCCCTTAGGCCCTGGAACTGTGACCAATACCTAAAGTATATACATGCATATACTTTATAAATCATTTAATACAGCATTTCCCAACCATGGGGCAGACACTCACTTGATATGACCAGTTGGGTAGAGTGTCACAAGTAATTTGTTATTAATAACAGTTTTTGCATTACCATGAAGTAAAGGTTACCTCTATAATAAAATCACTGTCTCTTGCACACTGAAGAGATTTCCCCCACTGCTAACCAGTGGGGGAAATCTTCTTTCTTGAGGCAAAGAAAAGGGATGCACTTATAGTCAGCATATCAGATAATGCCTTAAAACTTTGTATATGCTCGTGGGAGTTTAACAGACCTTTGAATGTCATCTGTTACATGGGTCTAGAAGGAAAACAGGTTGAGAATTCCTAATCCAACATATTTTTTGCATTTAACAAGCTGTCATACAATATTATCACAGCAAAAGTTTTAAGTTCATTCACTCAACAAACATTATTTCATGTGTTAAAGACCATGAAGTAACAATTTGTCTCTCACTGTATGAGGCTTATGTGAGACCCAGGCTTATCTGACATCCTGAGCCTGTAGGGTGAAGTGAATAAGTTTCTAGGCCATAGCTGTCAAGACTTTGGGGAAACATGAGTACTTCTGGGCATTTTCACTTGACATGGTACTAAAAATACATATTAAATGGGATCGTAGGCCTGCTGCTTAGTTCTCCCAACTTTGTAAGGGACCTGAACCAGAGCCAGATCCTGGATTCTGAGAGACTTGCCCTAGTTTACTGATATAGCTATGGAAGCAGATTGCTTCAGACCTGCATCCCTGGGGCTCAGCTGGAATGCAGTAACCTCAACCAAATAGGAAACTGGCCAGGTGCTGTTTCTAATGCCTGTAATCCCAGCACTTTGGGAGGCCAAGGTGGGAGGATTTCTTGAGCCCAGGAGTTCAAGACCAGCCTGGGAAACATAGTGAGACTCTGTGACTACAAAAAAAAATTTTAATTAGCCAGGTGAAAATTTTAATTAGCACATGCCTACAGTCCCAGCTACTGGGAAGGCTGAGGTGGGAGGATCATTTGAGCTTAGGAGTTCAAGGCTGCAGTGAGCTATGATAGTACCACTGCACTCCATCCTGGGAGACAAAGGGAGACCCCATCTCTGAGAGAAAAAAAAGAGTAGGAAACCTAACCAGTCACATAAGGTCATCTGCTACACTACTTATATGTTAGGATTTATTTTCTTAAAGAATCTGCCAACCTACAGCTTCTTCTCTCCCTTTACTTTTTTCCTGTTAAAATAACCACTGGGGGAATTTTTTTTTTTAAGTTGAAGACCCTTGGTAAGATGGAATGCAAGTTGTATGTTAATGTGTGCAAGTCCAGACGACATGTGAAAAGGTACATAATTATAAAGCATAAAAATACAGAGGAAAAGTGGAGGGGTTGCCTTTTGTTTTTTCACTGTGAGGATATTCAGTGTAAAATGGGTTTCCCAGATGAAAGGACTGGTATAATGATTATGCTGGAGTTTCTTTTAATGTTGTGGAAGTCCTTTTTTCTATTTGACTCGCATCACTTATTAACAGGTAAGTGTTGGGAAGGGCTTTCTTAAAAAAAAAAACAAACTTGCATATCAAATCAAAATCTTGGCTTTTAAAAGTGTACATAGGCTTTCTTTGTTTCGTCAAATAAGTTGCTTTTGTTTTTAGGCTATTTCTGTAACTTAACAAATTCTGGTTTTATAGTTGAAACCTATAAGAAAACTGCCTGTTAAGCTCATATCATAGAATGGTTATACATACTTCTTTTTAAAATATTTGTATCCTGACTCAGAAAAAGAAAAGTTTATCAAGTACTAGAATTTTTATTTAGCATTACATTCAGCAGAATTATAATGTAGCTTTCTAAAGTAATACAATCTAGCTAGGTTTTGCTCTTTGGTAAAGAAAGCTATAACCTTCATCTTTGTCTTGCAGTGGAAGGACTTTGTGAAGGAATTGGTGCCGGCTTAGTGGATGTTGCTATCTGGGTGGGCACTTGTTCAGATTACCCAAAAGGAGATGCTTCCACAGGATGGAATTCAGTGTCTCGCATCATTATTGAAGAACTACCAAAATAAATCCTTTAATTTTCATATCCTACCTCTTTTTTTATTATATCTTTGAATGGTTCATTTAAATGGCATTTTAAAATCATTTGTATGTATGCATCTGAAGGAAAAACACAACTAAACATGTTTACAGACCAAAGTGTGATTTCACACTGTTTTTAAATCTAGTATTATTCATTTTACTTCAATAAAAAATGGTTTCAGGGTTTTTTAGTTGATTAGGATGCTTTCTTCGTATTAGCTTTCTTTGAACCTATAGTCTGGAATGTTGTCTTTGGTTTTCTTCTATTCCCTTAGTACAGCATTTGAAAAAATAGAAAAGCTACTAGTCTTCATACAAGTTGTAAATGTTCGGAATTGTTTTATATCTGTTAAATAAAACTTATTGCCAACAACTTTATTGCCAACAACTTTACTATCTTTAAACTAACTGCCACTAAAATTGGAGTTTGTAGTACTTTGCATCTGAAAAGTTGAATATAAATCTAATTTTGTATTTATTTATTTAACAGTCACATCTTTTTAGTGTGTGTATAGTATATTTCATATTTTGAGGAATACAAACAGAAAGTGGTGTTTGTCAGGAAATATGCTAGCACTGTTGAAATTATATCTGTATTTAGCAGAATAAGATAAGGTTTCTGGCCTCATCTTGCTTACCATTTGGTGGAGAGGATCAGGCATATACAAATTAACAATAAATCAAAGATTAAAATGTTGATTACTAAAAAAGTGTCTAAGGTGGTGGTGTAGTTCATAGGAAGAGTGATCACTCCTGGCTAACGTGATCAGGAAAAATTCATGAAGGCAGTATATGTGTACGAATGATAAAGTTAAGTAAATTCTAGGCTTGAATTGGAAGTATCAGTATGAACTCATAAAGTACTTTATCTTAAGGCCAGGCACAGTGGCTCACACCTGTAATCCCAGCACTTTGGGAGGCCAAGACGAGAGGATTGCCTGAGCTCAGGGGTTCGAGACCAGCCTGGACAACATGGCGAGATCTCATCTCTATAATAAATCAAAAATTAGCCAGACATGGTGGCACATACCTGTGGTTCCAGCTACTTGGAAGGCTGAGGTGGAAGGATTATCTGAGCTCAGCAGGTCAAGACTGTGGTGGCCGTGAGCATGCCACTGCACTCCAGCCTGGGGAACAGAGTAAGACTACAACTCAAAAAAATAAAAAATAAAATATTGTATCTTAAATCTACAAAACAACAATAACGAAATCTAGCTGTTAACCTAAAAGGCCTAGTAACAGTGACCAGTCTGGTAATGCCCAGGTTGTGGTCTCTACCACTTTCTACTAAAAGGACCTGAGAATCCTTGAAGAAATGGGTGATTTTATCTATGAGGCAGGAAACGTACAGCATGAGCACAGAACATTTCATCCTCCTGGGAAACAAGGCAACTATGAAAGACAACTCAAAAGGACTTAAGAGGCAGCTTAAATTGGTTCCCACTGGCAAAGATGATATAATTAAGGCATCAGTAAAGATAACAATTGCAATGGTTTGAAGCAATCAAATATGTTTAAATGCTTGAGCTCATTTTACATATATATGTGTGTGTGTGTGCATGTGTATATATATATATATTCTTTTTTAATTTATTTATTTTTTGGCTGGAGTCTCACTCTGTCGTCCAGGCTCATGGCCACCGCAGCCTCGACCTGCTGGGCTCAGGTGATCCTTCAGTCTCAGCCTTTCAAGTAGCTGGAACTACAGGCAAGCGCCACCACGCCCGGCTAATTTTTTTATTTATTGTAGAGAAAAGGACTCACCAAGTTGCCCAGTCTGGTCTCGAACTGTGGGCTCAGATGATTCTCTCACCTCGGCCTCCCAAAGTGCTAGGATTGTAGGTGTGAGCCACCGCACCCGGCCAATAATATATTAAAATAAAATTCATTGGTTAGCATATAGGATGCCAGCAAACCAACTTGCTACTTTGAAAATTGATTAAAAAAAAGAACCAAGCATGTCTTCTGCTGTCTCTAAGGATTTGTATCTCTGGGTAACCAAATTGTGGATGAAGGGAGCTATCTCTTTGTAAAAGTACATATACACATACATACAATATTGTGCATCTTATGGTAACACTACATATTGGTATAGTTTGCAAATGGAGAAAGGGTGATAGAATTAGTATATCAACTTTTTCCAATCCCTCATGAATTAAGGGATCTAGCAGTGATCCTCAAAGACTGATCCCATTCCCAAGAGAGACAGACCAGACTATGTCCTTCCTCATGAAATTATATAGCACCATTCAAGAAGTAGTTTGCCAAGAAACAGTCAAACCTGAATCTGATTTAGCATCCAGTTCTAAACTAATTTGTAGGAAATACAGGGGAGAGAAGAACATATTCATTGACACCACAGGGACACAATCAGCAAAATTCAGACTGTGGGAAACATGAAAAACAACTTGGTTTCTTCGCAAATAAATTGTGAGAAAAGTGAGAGAAAACTATGGATTAAATAAGATTTAAGATCATATCAACAAATTGCAACGTTTGGACTTTATTTGGACACTGATTTAAGCAAACTACAAACACAAAAGCAAAATTTCCTTGAGTTAGTTGAGGACATTTGAACATCGACTGGATATCTGATGATATTAGGTAATTATTATTTAGATGTGGTAACAGTATTTTTTTTTAACGGTGCTTATCTTTTAGAGATACTGGAATATTTAAGATAAAGTGACTTTGCATCTTGAGTTTGCTTCAAAATAATCTGAAAATGGGAAGTGGGGGGCATATAAATAGGGAGAAGTTAACCAAGATGGGTAAAAATTTGACAGATGGCTACAGGTAATAAAAACATTTTGAGCGGGAGCAAGAACATTAGTTAAGACTCTGGGGCAGAAAACATGTTTAGAGACTAGATGGGTTGTGCTTAAGGCAAGTGTGTAGAAACAGAAAGAGATAAAGCTCGCAAAAGAGGTTGAGAAAGATCTGTGGAGTTCATGAACACCAGGATTATTTGTAGAGCAGTGGAAGGGTATTGACAGCTAGGGGTAGAACGTAACAACAAAACTCAATCTGACAGCTGAGTGAAAAAACAAAAATTAGAGGTACAAATAATTTGAAGGAGCCTGGGTTAAGGGGCCATTAAGACAACAAAATATAAGCCACATAATCAAAAAGTAACTAAAAGAAAGAAATAGACATTTCTCCAAAGATGATATACAAGTAGCTCACAAACACATGAAAAGATGCTCAACATCATTAGCCATTAGGGAAATGCAAGTTAAAAGCACAATAAGATACCAATTTACCTATACCTATAAGAATAACTATAATTTTTTTTAAATGGGAAAGAACAAAGTGTTGGCAAGGATGTGGAAAAACTGGAAATCTGATCCATTACTAGTGAGAATGCAAATTGGTGCAGCTGCTGTACCCAAAAGAACTGAAAATAGTTGTATAAACAAAATCTTGAACATGAATGTTCATAGTAGCATTATTCACAATAGCCAAAATGTTAAAAAAAAAAGTCCATCAACTGAAAGAATGGATAAACTAAGTACAATGAAATATTATTCAGCCATAAAAAGGAAGTACTGATAAATTCTTATAACATGGATGAAACCTCAAAAAAGTATATACTAAGTGAAAGACGCCATACACAAAGGACTACATGTCGTATGATTCCATTTCTAAGAAATACCCAGAAAAGGCAAATCCATACAGACAGAAAGCAGATAATGGTTGCTAGGGATCAGGGAAAAAGGAAAATGTTTATTAGGTATGAGGGTTCCTTTGGAGGTCATGAAAATATTATGGAACTATACAGTGGTGATAGTTGTACAAACATCGTGAATGCATTAAATGTCACTGAATTGTGCACTTTAAAATGGTTAAAATATGCCAGGCACAGTGGCTCAGACCATTTTGGGAGGCCAAGGCAGAAGGATTGCTTGAGACCAGGATTTGAGACCAGCCTAAGCAACATAGTGAGACCTCATCTCTACAAAAATAAAAATTAAAAAATTAGCCAGACATGGTGGCATGTGCCTGTAGTCCCAGCTACTCAGTAGGCTGAGGTGGGTGGATAGCCTGAGCCCAGAATGTCAAGGCTGTAATGAGCCATGATCATGCCAGGGCGACAGAGTGAGTCTCTGACTCAAAAAATAAATAAAGAATAAAGTGGCTAAATGGCAATTTATATTGTGTATATTACCCATAATAAAAAAGCTGCTGGAATGGGGATGGCCATAGGAATAAAAATGAAAACAGATTTGAGAAATGACAAAGGAGACTCAAAAGGACTTCCAACTGAATATGGAAAAATGGACTAGAAGGCGAATCGAATATCATGTCAGGATTTTAATCCTGGGACACTGGGAGAAACAGAAATAGGGAAGTCAGGAGAAGATTTGGGGACAAGATGGCTTTGCCCATGCTGAGTTTGCATTATGAGTAGGACATTCTTGCAGAGTTACCCAACAGGCGGTTGGAAGTGAAAGTCTGGAGCTCAGAGAAAAGTTTGGGGATGGAGACGGATATTTGCAAGTTCTTAGCATATAAGTGACAGTTCAAGCCTTGAGAAAATATCAGACAGCAAAGAAAGAAAGAAAGAGAAGAGAGAGGCAAGTGAGAGAGAAGAAAGAAAATTTCAAATGAAAGAAGTTTAGTACCTAGAGTTAAAGAAATTAAAAAAATATATAATATTGAAGGCAATAATGTAGAATTTCATGAAGAAAGGGATGGTCAACCGTATTAGATATTGTACAAACAATATGGGTACTGTTGAAAAGGTTGAAGACTGAGACAACCAGTGGCGTGCTGTAGCTGACTGGTGCCAGCTGATGAAAATGGACTGTGCACATCTCTTCCCAACTTCACATTCAGTGACATCATATTGGTGAGTTGTAATAGACCACAATGGGAATAGTTACCCTATGAAAAACAGAAATCAAACACTGTAGAGCTGATTGTTAAACATATACCAGCACACCAATGGACAACACTGTTAATTTGTTGATTATTTAGCCTCTGGTATGTGTTGAATGACCTCATCCATTACATTCAGCCTGCTAAGGAAATTCCTAGCTCTGGATAATCCAAACTACTTTCTCCACTGCTGCCACCAACCTGCAGCAGAAGATATGAATCACACTGACTTAAATTCATTATGGACTCATTGTGTCCAGTTTCATTATGTCTTTACCACCAGAAGACATTCCACAGTGGCAATCACAGTCCTTTCCCTGAATTTATAATTGCTTCCCTAATCTACTGATTCTCAACCTTAGCTGTATATTGCAATCACTTGAGGGAAGTAAAAAAGAGCTTTCTAATTATAATTCAAAATCTAGAAGTCATTAAGAAGAACATGATCAACTAACTACATCAGTTACATAAAAATAAATTCTGCAAGGTGAAAAACATTATAAGCAAAGCTGAAATACAAATGAAAAGCTATCACAATATTTGCAACTCATATCACAGCTCAAGGGCTGATCTCCCTCGTTTGTGAAGAGCTCTTCCTAAAAATCAAGACGTTAAAGACAAAAACCCAGTAGAAAAGTGGGGAAAATCCATGTAAAGATAATTCCTAGACACATGTGAACCAGAGGGTGAGAAATAATCCTACAAAAATTCAGCGTTCTGCCATCTCAGCAAAGTTGCTGGGGGTGTTATTAATCTGAAGTATAAATTCTCCAAAGTGAAAGACAAGTTGCTGTACCTTTTGCCACCTACCATGGACAAAAGGCATAAACACTTGGGAGAACTTCTTGGATTTTAGAGGCAATATATAACATTTGAGTGTACCACTTCAACCCATACATGCAGTCACCCTACAGCTGCCAGTTTTGAGAGGGAACCAGAGCAAGAGGAATCTCTGAGGCAAATGCAGGCTGCAGTACAAGCTGTGCTACCATTTGGTACTTATGGTCCAGCAGATCCAGTAGTAATTGGGAGTGTTTACGGCAAATGGGGATGCGGAAGAACATCTTTGTACAAATAAGAACCAATAGGAGAATCAAACACAAGACCTCCAGGATTTTGGAAGAAAACTAAGACCTCTTCTGAAGATAATTATTTTTCTTTTGAGAAACAGCATCTGGCTTGCACTGAGCCTTGGGAGAGACATTAAGTGACCATGTGGCCTGAGTTTTCCATCATCACCTGGGTGCTGTTTAACCCACCCAGTCATAAGGTGGAGTGTGTGCAGCAGCAGTGTATCAATGAATGAAAATGGCATAGAATAGAAGGAACTTGAGAAGGTCCAGAAGTTACAAATAAGATGCATGAGCAGGTAGCTCAGACTCCTTCACCACCAACTTCTCTTCTACACTATCTTCTCTTCTACAGCCTATGCCAACATCCTCCTGGGATGTTCCTTACGACAGTTACTGAAAAAGAAACTGGGACCTGGTTACAGATAGGTCTGCATAGTATGATGATACAAGCTTACATGCTAATGGAAGTCCAGAGCTCTAGCACTACAACCCCTTTCAAGGGTGTCTTTGCAAAACAAGGGTGAAGAAAATTTTTCCCATTGGGTACAACTTCAAGGAATAGATTAAACTATTCACTATGTCTGCAGTGAGAGATGGCCAGAAGTTTCAATCTGAACTAATTCATGGACAGTTGCTAATGGTTGGGCTGGATATGCAAGGACTTGGAAGGATGACGAATGGAAGATTGATGACAAGAAACTTCTGACAAGAGGTATGTGGATGGATCTCTTTGAATTGGCACAGACTCTGAAGATTTGTGTCCCGTGTGAATGCTTACCAAAGGGTCCATTGCGGAGGATGCTCTTCAGAATGAGGAGGACAAAGTAGCATGTTGTGGGTGTCAGTCAGCTTTTATCCGCAGTCACTTCAGTTGCTAGTTCAATAACTTGTGAACAAAGTGGCCACAGTGGCAGGCACAGTGGCTATGTATAAATTCAACACCATGGAATTTCCCTCACCAAGGCTGGCTTGGCCAGTGCTACCGCTGAGTAATCTGCCAACTAATCCTAATCTGCCAACAGCGGAGACCAACACAAAGTCCCTAAAATGGCATTGTTTCCTAGTGCAGGCTGATTACATCGGACCTCTTCTATCACGAAGGGACAGCAATTGTCCTCACTGAAACAGACATATTCTGGATACGAATTTGCCCTCTCTGTTCATATGCTTCTGACACTATCATTTGTAGACTCACAGAATGCCTTATTGGTTGTCATGGTGTTCTACATACCATGGCTTCTCACCAAGAAACTTCATTTCCCAGCGAAGGAAGTACAGCAATGGTGCTCACCCCACAGAATTAACTTGCCACATACCCTGTCACCTCGAAGTGGCTGGCCTAATGAAAAGGGGAAATGACCTGCTGAAGACTCACTATGGTGTCATTTGTCTATCCTGTCTATCTTACAGGATGCAGTCTGTGGTTTGGACCAGAAAGCGGGATATTGTGTTGTCTCTCCCATAACCCAAATATATGCAGATGTGGAAGTGGCTTTGTGTTAGGGTTCTTGAGAAATATAAATACAGGCATACCTTGTTTTATTGTGCTTTGCTTTACTGTGCTTCACAGATATTGCTTTTTCTTTTTAGCAAATTAAAAGCTTGTGGTAATCCTGTGTTGAGAAAGTCTACTGGTGCCATTTTTTCAACAGCATGTGCTCACTCCATGTTTTTGTGTTGCATTTCAGTAATTCTCATAATATTTCAAACTTTTTCATTATTATTATATCTGCTGTGTGATCTGTGATCAATGATCTTTGATGTTACTGTTGTGATTGTTTGAGGACACCATAAACCACACCTCTATAAGATGGTGAACTTAATTAATGAATGTTGTGTGTTCAGACTGCTCCACTGACTGGCTGTTCCCCATCTCTCTCCCTCTGCTTGAGTCCTCCCATTCCCTGAGACCCAACAAAATTTAAGATAGGCCAATTCCTAGCCCTACAATGACCTCCAAGTGTTCAGATGAAAGAAAGAGTCACACGTCTCTACCTTTAAATCAAAAGCTAGAAATGCTTAGTGAGGAAGGACATCAAAAGCCAAGATAGGTTGAAAGCTAGGCCTCTTACCATAGTTAGCCAAGTTGTGAATTTCAAAGAAAAAAGTTCTTGAGGAAAATTAAAAGTGCTACTTCAGTGAGCACATAAATGATAAGAAAGCAAAACACCCTTATTGCTGATATGGAGAAAGCTTGAGTAGTCTGGATAGAAGATCAAACCAGCCACAACATTCCCTTATCCAAAACTTAATCCAGAACAAGACCCTTACTCTAAAGTTTAATTATTTGAAGGCCAAGAAATGTGAGGAATTGGTAGAAGAAAAGTTAGAAGCTTGCAGAGGTTGGTTTGTAAGGTTTAGGAATGAAATCGTCTCCATAACAAAAGTGCAAGGTAAAACAGCAAGTGCTGATGGAGAAGCTGCAAGTAATCTAGAAGGTCTAGCTAAGATAATTGATGAAAGTGGCTACACTAAACAACAGGTTTTCAATGGAGATGAAACACCCTTCTTCTGGAAGAAGATGCCATCTAGGACTTTCATAGCTAGAGAGGAGAAGTCAATGCCTAGCTTCAAAGGATGGGCTGACTCTCTTGCTAGGGGCTAATACAACTGGTGACTTCAAAGTTGAAGCCAATGCTCATTTTTTTCCATTCCCAAAATCCTAGGGCTCTTAAGAATTATGCTAAATCTACTCTGCCTGTGCTCAGAATGAAACAACCAAGCTTTGTGTGACAGCACATGGTTTGCAGCATGGTTTACTGAATATTTGAAACTCATTGTTGAGAATTACTGCTCAGAAAAAAGATTCCTTTCAAAATGTTACTGCTCACTGACAATGCACCTGGTTACTCAAGAGCTCTGTCAGAGATGTACAGGAGATGAATGTCATTTTCATGCCTGCTAACACAAATCTGTTTTGCAGCCCATGGATCAAGGAGTAACTTTGACTTTCAAGTCATTATTTAAGAAATACATTTTGTAAGGCAATAGCTACCATAGAGAATGAGTCCTCTGATGGATCTGGAAAAAGTCCATTGAAAATCTTCTAGAAAGAAGTCATCATTCTAGATGCCATTAACAACATTTAGAATTTGTGGAAGGAAGTCAAAATATTCACATTAACAGGAGTTTGGATGAAGTTGATTGCAACCCTCATGGATGACTTTGGAGAGGTTTAAGACTTTAGTGGAGGAAGAAACTGCAGATATGGTGAAAATAGCAAAAGACCTATTATAGAATTAGAAGTGGAGCCTGAAGATGTGGTGAATTGCTGCAAACGCATGATGAAACTTGAAAAGATTAGAAGTTGCTTCTTATGGATGAGCAAACAAAGTGCTTTCTTGAGGTGGAAAATCTACTCCTGGTGAAGATGCTGTGAACATTGTTGAAATGACAGAAAAATATTTAGAATAATCTATATTCTAAGGAATGTGGAATATGATAAGGCAGCACAGAGTTTAAGAGGATTGACTCCAATTTGCAAGTTCTATTGTGGGTAACAACGTCACACGCTACTTTCATGAAAGGAAGAGTCAATCAGCATAACAAACTTCATTGTTGTCTTATTTTAAGAAATTTCTTCAGGTCACTATCATCCTTATTAGTCAGCAGCCATCAACACTGAGGCAAGACCTTCTTCCGCCAGGAAAACGATTATGGCTCACTGAAGGCTCAGATGATCGTTAGCAGTTTTTAGCAATAAAGTATTTTTGGATTCAGATATTCTTTTGGACATAATGCTACTGAACACTTAATAGACTACAGTATAGTAAAAACATAACTTTTATATGCACTGGGGAACCAAAAAACTCACGACTTACTTTATTGTGGTATTTGCTTTATTGTGGTGGTCTGAAACTGAACTTGCAATATCTCCAAGGTATGCCTGTATGTGTGTGTGTGTGTGTGTGTGTGTGTGTGTGTGTGTGTGTGTGTGTGTGTTTGTGTATGAGAGGAGCTGTATTAGGAGGTTGGCTCACATAATCATGGAGGCTGAGAAGTCTCACAACAGGCCATCAGCAAGTTGTAGAACCAAGGAAGCTGATGGTGTAATTTTCAGTCTGAGGCCGACGATCTGAGAACCTAGGAGCAGAGGTGGGGTCACTGGTGCAGGTCCTGAAGTCTAAAGCTGCAGAACTGGAGTTCTGATGTGCAAGGGCAAGAGAAGAAAGGTGTCCCAGCTCAAAAAGAGAGACCACACATTCACCTTTCCTTCTGCCTTTTTGTTTTGTTTGGGCCCCTGCTGATTGGATTGCACCTACTCACACTGAGAGATCTTCCTTAAGCAGATTCAAATGCCAGTCTCTTCTGGAAACATCCTCACAGACAGAAATCACGCTTTACCATCTGAGTTTCCCCCAATCCAGTAAAGTTGGCACCAAAAATTAACCATCACAGGCTACTCTCTCTTACACCTAATAACCCACTTGCAGACTTTTTGCTTCCTGTCCTGACAACCTTGAGGTCTGCTGGTTGCAGATATTTGTACCTGAGAGGGGAGTGCTTCTACTAGAGGACACAATGGTTCCACTGAATTGGAAGATGAGACTATATTAATTTTCTATTGGCTGCAAAACAAATTACCACAAATTTAGTAACTTAACACCAAGTTATCACAGTTTGTGGATCAAGGATATGGGTACAGGGTAGTTGAATCCTTTGCTCAAGGTGTCACCATGTTGAAATTAAAGTGTTACCTGGGGCTGTGATTTCATTTGAGACTATTCCCAGCTCATGTGGTTGTTAGCAGAATTCAGTTCTGTGCAGCCATGTGATTAAAGTCCCTCATTTTCTTGCACTTAGCTGAGCATGGCTCTCAGCTTCAAGAGGTCCCCCTCTTGAAGGTCTTTGTCACATGGTCCCTACTCTCACAACATGACTTTATCTGGAGGATTTTATATTTAGTCTAGTGTCCACATTCAAAAGAAAATCCTAACTCTGATAACTCATAAAGTCAGCATACTTTTTAGTTGATATCCCTTTTCTATGGTGGTGTTTAAAAAATGACGTTCTAAATATTGTCAGACCACAAAAGCAGGTTTCCTTTTTTTTTTTAATTTTTAATTTTAAAATTGTGGGGTACAGTTAAGGATTAGGTTTACAAATATGTATTGTTCAGGCATCCTTGTTAATAAAGGGTGTCTCCCCATCCCCAGACAGATATTCACTACCGTTAGTCGCACCTCCCTTCCCCTCCCTACCCCCCACCATAGTTTCCCACCACTGTCAGTCCTTTCCTTTTAGTATTATGATAGATGTTCAAGGTCCACTATATGAGTGAGAACATGTGATACTCAGATCTTTGTTTCTGTGAGAGATCACTCAGTATTATAGACTCTAGTTCCATCCAGGTTGCTGTGAAATTCATGATTTTGTTCTTTTTATGGCTGCGTAGTATTCCATCGTGTACATGTACCACATTTTTTTAATCCAGTCCTCTTTTGATGGACAGCATGGTTGGTTCCAGGTCCTTGCTATTGTGAACAATGCTGCGATAAACATACGTGTGCAGGTATCTTTCTGATAGAGTGATTTGCGCTCTTCAGGATATATTCTCAGCAGGGGTATTGCGGGGTCATTAACTGACAAGCTTCTGCAAAGCCAAAGAAACCATCAAGAGAGCAGGGAGACAGCCCACAGACTGGGAAATGTATTTGCCAACTCCAGGTCTGACAAAGGCCTAACATCTTGGATCTACAAGGAACTCAAACATACTGAAAAGAAAAAAACAAACAACCCCATTATCAAGTGGGCAAAAGATATGAACAGACACTTCTCAAAGGAAGACACCCGAGCAGCCAACAGACACATGAAGAAATGTTCAACCTCACTAATCATCAAGGAGATGCAAATCAAAACTACACTGAGATACCACCTAATTCCAATCAGAATGGCAATTATCAAAAGCAGGTTTCAAATGTAAAACAGCTTTCTTTTCACAAAGCTTGCATAGTTCCATGCTGTGTATATTTTAACCTGCATCTTTATCTTCGAGAGTTCTCCCTAGTCATGTGGTTTTCCCTTTGCCACCCTTCCCGACCTCCTCCACCTTCCTAGACTTGCAGTACTTTTCAAGTTAAAGTTCTTTACATTTCTTTATCTGCCAAAATCCAAGAAAGAAGAGCCTATAGTGAAATGAACACCTGCAGTCACCCCACCTCCTAAACTGCTTGCAATCTGTCTTCAGCCTCTATAATCTGAATCTACTTAAAGTGATCAGTGGCCTCAACCTTCAGTCTACTGAAATATTTACATGGTTGATAACACTCTTTTGAGTTTGCTCCTCTTACCAGATTGGTTTTCCTCTGTCAGTCCTAAGATGTAGCTGTGTCTCTGATCTTATTCCTCTAACTTCTCTTTTACCCAATAAAACCCAAACAGTAATCAGGAAGACCCTGAGTCCTCATGTCCTGGCCCAGATCTTTCAGCACCCTCTTCTATTTTTTCCCTTTCATTACCACATTGATTAACAACTTACCGGTCAAGACAAGTTGCCCGTGCTTTCTCTCTCCATGGTCCCCTCAAGATTCCCTTTCAAATCTCTTCCTTCAAGTTCCAACTTAAATTCTCTCCCATGAACTGTGCTCTAGTTCCCCTCTAGCTATGAATCACTACTTCTGACTCCATCAGCCAGGTCCAAACTACTACCAGGTCTTGACTAGACATGTGGAAAAGCTTCCTAACTAGTATCCCTGCTCTTGCCCGTCTCCTAATTGTTTCTCCACACAATCTAAACTCCTTACTGTAGCTTGCAAGGCCTGACAAGATTTGGCTTCCACTAATGTTTATTGATCCAGGTACTGTGCTAAGCTCTTGATTTAAATGGATTTATTTAATTCTCTCAACAGTCCTACAGCTATGTGCTTTTGACATCCTCATTTGCAGCAGATGCTGCTGGTGACTCACCCAGATTCCCTTCACAGGGCTGACGCAGCCACACCTCAGCCGCTGCTAGCAGCTCAACCCTGCACCTTTATTTGGAGGACTGCCCTTGGTTGAGGAAAGGCACCTAGTCACTCCTCCAGCCCGTCTTCCCACAGCCAGTAGTTAACGACTGCCTGACATGGGAACCTAATGGCCCAGCTCCCTCACCTCTGGGCAGAGTAACTATAGGGCCAGGCTGAGGATACACTACTCCTGAAACTCTTCTTTTCTGCCTGTTTTTCCTCCATTACAGATTTTTTTCCAAGAGCACTCCCTCAATCAATTATTTGCCCATGAATTCTCATCTCAGTCATTGCTATAGGGGAACTGATCTAAGACACCACTTTACAGATGAGGAAGTCTAAGACAAAGAGAGGCGAAATAATTTGCCTGAGGTCAAACAAAATGGGAAAGCTGGAATTTGAAGCCAGACAGGTTGGCTGTCCAACCTGAGCTCTTTCCCACCACACTGCAGTGACCACTTCTCCAACCTCCTCTCTCCTCACTACCCACCTCTAGCCAAATTAACTCCTACCTCAGGACCTTCGTACTTCCTTTTCTCTCTGCCTAAAATGTGTTTCTTCTGTTTCACTGTGGCTTGCCTCCTCACAGCTTTCAAAATGTTTCACATATTACCTCCGCAAAGAGACCTTTCCTGATTCCAACTACCCTACCTTAGTGACACTATCTCCAACTCTATTTACCACGTAGAGGATTAAATATAGTTACAAGGTCAATATGGGCCTTCCAGTGGAAGCACTGTATTTGGTTTAATTCCATTTGCAGAGATAAATGGGCAACTCAGGACCTGTACAATGGCAGTGGGCCTTGAAATGACCCAAAGTCAAGGATTAGTGCAACACACACACACACACACATACACACACACACACAGTTTAGAAGAGTCCAACATCAGGTTAAAACTGAATTTTGGATTTTTTTTTAAAGGTGTTTTTGGATGATGTAGGCACAGGAGGCAGGGCCAATGAGAAACATGAAACCAAAATTTCTGGGAAAATACTTAGCATGAGCATCACTTTGTATGTTGTGTAAACTTTCCTCACTCATTCCAGATGTTACCAGAAGGCATCAGAGGTCTCTGCTGTGCTGGTTGGACAAGCCACAGGCATGATAAAAACCCAAAGGAAAACCCCTTGACTGCGCCCCATGCCCTTTTCTTTCTTCCCATCCTACAGAGGAAAAACTGGACAAATGACAAGCTCCTCTCTTTCATTTTGTTTTTAAGTCATTTTCAGGACAGGGTCTTTTACAATTAGTCATTTTTTTAAAAGTCAGGGTCTCACTCTCACCTAGGCTGGAAGTGGCACCATCATGGCTCACTGAGGCCTCCACCTGCAGGGCTCAGGGGATCCTTCCGCCTCCCAAGTATCTGGGACTACAGCCATGTGCCATTGACCCTGGCTAATTTTTTTTGTTTTTTTTGTAGAGATGAGGTCTTGCTATGTTGCCCAGATTGGTCTTGAAAACTCCTGGGCTCAAGCAAACTCCTACCTCGGCATCCCAAAGGATTGCGATTGTAGGTGTGAGCCACTAAGCCCGGGCCAATGAGTTATCTTATGACACAACAGCATTCTAGCACGGTGGAGAAATGGCAGGCAGCAGCTACCGGGAGGAATGAGTAGCTCGCGGGGAATTCCACGGTCCTACCCTACGTGTGCTGCTTGCTTCATGACAGAGAAAGGACTTCACAGCAGGCTGTCTGAAGTCCAGGGCGCACCTCGACGATTCCATAATAATTTTGTCCCTTTAACAGACCCGGCTGGCACGGTCCTGCCCACATGGTCACAGACTGGCAAAGCAGCACACAGGGAGGCTGAACATATCCCAGCACTCCACCGGCTGCTCTTTTCTGGACATAAGTGGTGCCGAGGTTTTTTTTAAAAGGCGCAGGGATCCGGGCTTGGTGGCTCAGCCTCTAATTCCGCGCCTTTGGGAGGCTGAGGTGAGTGGATTGCCTGAGCCCGCGGGTTCGAGACCCGCCTGGGCAACTTGGCGAGACCTCATCTCTGCAATAAATCAAAAAATCAGCCGGGCGTGGTAGCGCATGCCTGTAATTTCAGCTACTTGGAAGGCTGAGGCGGAAGGATCGCCGGAGCCCAGCAGGTCGAGGCTGCGGTGGCAGGGAGCGGCCACTGCACTCCAGTCTGAGCGACAGAGTGAGACTCCAACTCAAAAAAAAAAAAAAAAAAGGCGCAGGGATTACAAAAACAATACAAGCACGTCCTCTGTTGGAGCTGATGGACATTAAGAGCACACATGACTGTGGCTCATCGGTTTCCGCTATGGTGCAAGAAATGAATCTGTCCTGACCCGGCGGATGAAAGCTGCCAGTGTGCGCGCACTCCCGAGGCTCTTAAGGCCATTGTGAAAGCTGCTTAGCGTCCTGTGGCGTGGAGACAGGCCAGCCTGACCCGGCAACATCTGGAAGTGCCTACTATGCCTGTTGGCTCCGGCGACAGAGTGGTACTTCGTGGAGCTGTGAGGGACAGCCGCGGGGACTACGCACGGCTCGTTTGCAGGGACAGAGGTGCAGCCCGGGATCTCCTCATCCTTGGTCACCCAGTCTTGATGTCATCTTCCATACCGGTCCTCCCCCGTCACCGCTGAGTGCACCATAACAGGGTCGCCCTTTGCAGGGACGGGAAGCCCGTGAGTCTTGAATCCTGGGGTCCTTCTGCCAGTCGTGTTCAGTCTCCCGGCTCAGCCTTCCGGGGAAGGCAGTGTGACAGAGGCTTGTGCCGGCTCACTCCTCCAACCTGAAGCCACTTCGCCTTGCCTTGTGTGCCGCTGGCAGCACCTCGCTTGTGGTTTCCAGGCCAGGACCAGTGCCTGGGTGGCCCCGAGGGTGGGGCGTGTGGCACATCCTGGCTAGCTGAGTCATCTGGTTTCCACTAATGGGGTGAGCCACATCAAGGACAGGCCACACCTTCAGGACCATTTGTTTCCGGACCTGTCCCTTAGGCTCCTACAAGACTTCCTTGTTGTCTTAAGTTTTATTTACAGCACTTTATCCTTACAATGTACTATGCATATATTTGTTTTCTGTCACTTACACTAAAATGAAAATTCCCTGAGGGCAGGAATGTTGTCTGGCTTATTTACCACTATATCCTCAATGCTTGGTGACATACTTGGCACAGGAGCAGTAGTTCAGTAACTATGTGTTGTTGAATGAGTGAAATGAGTTATTTCTCAGATCTCTTCCAGGACTTGGTAGAAGTTTCTTTGTATGTTCTTAATCTAGAACTATAGTTAATGCAAAGTTGTCATACAAGCCTGTATGTTCTTAGGGGTAAGAATTACGTTTTATTAATTTGGGAGTACATAGGAGGCATTCAAATAATGGTGTTATCTCAAACTCCAAATATCAATTGCTGTTCAACTACAGTAATTTCCATATGAAAATTAACATCAGGATTTTATATGAATTATAGTGTAATCCACAAGTATGAAAAAAATCACAATTAATTTATAAATCACTCCTATGCATATTACAAGATATTATAGGAAATACATTTAGGTACTTATCATTTCATCTTTATTTTAAAAACAATGCCATTGCCAAAATATAAAAAATAGACCTATTTTCAAAGAACCATTTAAAGATGACTTTCAAAACCACAATGTTTTATTTACAACAAACAGATGGTAGTGCAACAGCACTCATAAGTGTTTATGATAAATAAAAATACTAGTATTATTCTGGCATCCTTTTGGGGCAGACCTGTATATTTGTAGATATCTACAATGGCTCACAAAAGTAAAATCAATAATGGCCAATAATGCAATTTGTATTTTAACCTGAATTTGAGCAACCAATGTAGATTAATTGCCTATCTGGGATCCAGACCCATATATCTGAAAATTAACGTAGACAGTAAGTTTCCCATTCAGTTTGTCAACAAAACATCCCAAGTATTCCAGCATCTGTAAAAGGTGATCTATTCAGCATCTCCAATAAATGGATTTAAAGTCATATATGCTAAAGGCTGACACAGCTAGATCCTCCAAGTTCAGATTTTATAAATTTAAAATACATAAAATACCTATGCAAAAAAACAAGAATTGGATCCAGGATTACATTTTAAATTATGGAAGTCTCTGGGGGAAAAAATTAGCAATGGAATGATAACAGATGTCAGATATTTCTCAGAAGTATATAATGTCTCAAATTTTTCTAGTCAGTGCATTCTAATTGAATTAAAACTGAGCACATTTATAGTGGATTTTTTGCACTACAAATTTCCTGATTCTCAAACGGTGGGGATTTGGCAACACTTTATCCAGTAAATTCTTAAAGTTTAATTTACCCTTGAAACATACAATGACACTCTTGTAAGAAGCCATTTTCTTGCTATTGCACAAAGGTTCATTTTAAAGCCAACTCAGGCAAATATGTTCAGAAAAAGAAGCACAGTCATCCCATTTAGCAATTGCTGCAAATTAGCTTCTACTCAACAATGAAACGTAGAAATCTATGAAGCTCTACACTTGGTGTGTTTTAATATTGTGTTGACGGCAGCCATTTCAGGCAGAGGTAGCCAAGTTCCATATATATGGGGAAGGCAAAAAGCAGAAAAACATTGTGAAGACTTAGCAGCTCTCTGACTTCTAATGATGACAGCCAAATTTTGATTATGAGTCATGTTGCTACGCAGCATTCTTTTACGCCTTAAACACAAAGGAACTTATTGCTGCCTTGGGCAGATATACTGGAACTGTCTTCTTTTAGCTTACTTTCTCTTTTCTCTAAGGTCAAGTAAAAAATGTGAGACATTTTCATATACCACAAAGGTAATACAGCAGGCTGGAGTCACTCTAATCAAATTGGGGGCGATCCCTTTGTAAAATCCACCGATGCCTTCTTTCCTTTAGAGAGAAAAACAGATATATGCTTAATTTTCTAAATAGCTAACTTGAAAACACAAATGTTAAACTGACACAGGCACGGAGCAGTCAAACCTCACTCTGATTTAAGTCCATGTTTTCAATGTCCTGAAGTAATGAAGGTCCATGAGCCATTTGTAGGGGTTAACATTCTTTTATGGATGGACTGAGGAAAAGAGGGTAGGAACACCTTCCAACTGAACTAAAAAGTGCTTTCATTTAACCATCTTTCAAATGTTTTTAAATGTATGAACATGCAGGAATTTTAACTGAACTAATGTAGGCATTAAAAATCTCATCGTTTATATAAATGCTAGACAACACTAAAAAAAGCATACACAAAAATAAAACTTTATTTCTTTCATGACCAGAATATGGGGTATGGCCTAAAAACTTGTCACTTAGGTTCTCATTAAATATTTTTTGAATTCAACTAACTTTCTAAATATTCTCTCTGGCCTTTCAGCATGAAAGGAAAATATGGTGATGCCTACCTATAATAGTTTAAGTAGTCTCACACTGAAGAACAAGCATCTCTTCCACACACGGCAACAAGTACTTGCAAGTTATACTGCCGGCAGCAGATGCAGTGTCTTCTCAAATGTATTAAACTAGGTTTGTAACTGCTTATACTCAATGCCATTAAAATATTTTACAACATCTACATTTTATTAATTTTTTTCAAAAATATTCTCACCTTATTTGATTTTTATAACAACCCTGTTATCCTACAGAGTCTAATTTTATAAATGAAGAAATCAAGCCTCAGAGAGATTAAGTCCCTAGTGGCATATGTAGTAAATGGGAAAGCAGGGACCACAAGCATGTTTTCACCACAGCAAACCAACTTCCGCTGTAAAACTAGTATCAATGGACAATCTAAGATATGTATGGTACCTTATCAGAGCAATTCTGATATTCTGTATGCTCTTACCTCCATGTCTTTGTGATTACATCCATCACACCACTGTAAACCATGTGTTGATCCTG
This sequence comes from Cephalopachus bancanus, assembly GCA_027257055.1. NCBI lineage: Eukaryota > Metazoa > Chordata > Mammalia > Primates > Tarsiidae > Cephalopachus > Cephalopachus bancanus. The sequence continues at coordinate 857,728 of JAPVLO010000146.1, forward strand.
AAGACGAGCTCTCACAACTTGGTATGGGTATGTTGCTGCTACAGCAAATATTTTGGACAATGCTGCAACAGATATATATTCTACTGTGCTCTAAAATGACAACACAAAACACTTTTGGTTTTCTTTGGACAGGCTTTCTTTAAACTATAGAAGTAAAAATTACATTTAAAAAAATTTAAATGGATCTTTAAGGGGTTCTAATTTTAACATTTGTGTGGCATTAGTCTATAAATTTTTTTTTTCCCTTGACCCCTCTCTCTCTGGGACTGTGCCTCCATGCCATTACAAAATATTTAACTATAAATTAAATTAGTGACAGTCAGTACTCATAATCATAGCAATATTATCAAAGTTAAGAATTACAAAATTTTTGCCTTTTTAATGCCTATAAAAGCAAATGATATTAGTTTTATAAGAATCATCTCACCAACTGGGCTTCTGGTAATCTATTGATATGCTGATTGTACTTCAGCTTCAGCAATTCATACGCCATAAACTGAAGGGCACCATGTGATGTTCCAAACAGTCCAGGAATAAAACCCTAGAAGGGAATGATTTTTAAAAAGCAAAACAATATACTTTCAAAGAAAGATGTATTTAAGTAAAATATTTTCTCTCCTCTCTTGGTATGGTACTTCAAGCAAATTCATTTAAGTTTTGCATAAGTCACTTTTTAAAAAAAAAATGAGTTAAAGACATATGGTAGTAGTATAAAAAACCACGGGGGTAGTATTCTTTCTGCTTGATTCTCCAAGTTAAAGTTTAGATTTTCATATACTAGTTGCTCATTAAACAGTATACATAAAACATAAGAAGACCTACACTATCAAGAACAGGGATGTGAGTGGAAGATTAAATTCTGGGAAGTTAAGAAAGTAAATAGTAACTCAATGGACTAAGCACAGGCACTCTAAAAGAATAAGGCAAGAGGTGACGATGAAGAACAAAAATTGAATGACACATTCCAAAACGTTTGCCCATAGGCCTGTCATCCTAACACCAACTTCATAATTTAGTGATTTTAAAAGCTATTACACAATCTTGAAAAATAAGGTGAAATTCAATGTATCTAATTTTGACTTTAAACTATGTATATCTAAAAAAATTTATGGGGACAAGCAAGAGGTGGGAGTGAAAGGCAGAAAAGGGGAAAAAAAAAGTTACGAAAACAGATCTTACTGTGATGAGGAAAAAAATTTAAAATACTACAATAGGCAAGGGGCTAGGTTTTTTTAACTGTGTATTTTTAAACTTATTTAAATTTTGAGATAAATTAAAATATCAAAATAAGATCCTGTTAGGCTCAATGACCTCTTCTCTATATTACAGTATCCCAAGTTCCCAAGAGCCCATAGCTTCCAAGAAGTGGGATAAGGAATGAGTGATCTATTTGTATGACTTATCAAAAAGATACTTGACAATGTTTTAGATGGCTCTCACACCCACCACTGTCATGATGATAATCTTATGGTAACAAGGATAAACAAGGTAAAAACTCTATATTATAAACTAGATTTCAGTTTTTATTACATTGTCATCCAAACTGAGGTAAGAGAGGACATTATAATTTTCAATTATTCTGTGTATTTTATATATATATAAATTTTTTTAATATAAATTTTTTTTATATAAATTTTTTTTTTAAGTAGGATGTATCGAGAGGACAGGAAAGCTCCCACAGTGGGAGGGGACTCGAGGGGGTTGCCCCAAAATCTATTTTTCTAAAAACTTTTTTTCTTAGTGCTTAAGTTATAGCATCAAAATATATTTATAATAATTTGTTACCTTATATAATCCACGCACACCTTCATACTTGTATATTTTCACAAGTGTATCAAACATTCCTTTGTACTGTTGCTGTGGGGTGCTCACAATACCGTTATACTGCAACATAAGGCGAGTTTTTGTTACCCATAATGGGTTTGTAATGCAGAGGGTCATGGCTCCTAAAATGAGATTTAAATAGGATTATTCAGCATAAGGTACTTTCTCACTTATTACAGTCCAAGTTAAGAAAAATCTATTTACATAAAGAAGGAATGAGACTGCACCGGTGCTGTATCTGAAACAGTGAAAGTGATCTCTGAGGCAAAGTCAAAAGGTACACAGAGTTTCTGATATTCATAAAGTTCTTCATGCAATTATTAAGAGGTAAATTAAAAGGAAGATGGAAATGTGAAAAGTTTTTTCTTTGAAGTACACGGATAGCAAAGATGTGCTGACTCCTAAATAATGTGATCTGGTATACAGAATAGATAGTTCGGAGCCACAGATGTCAGGAGTAGGAGATGACATAAATTAGGGGGGATTGAAGATAGGGGAAAAGGATCAGGAACCTCGCACCTCAATAATCTGTGCATGTGTACCCCAGCTTTATTACAATCTTCCTCAAATCCACTCAAAGCAGTTACTAAACCCCTCAATAATTAAGGTACTATATCAATAAGTCACATTTCCTTATAGAAAGTGACAATTTTGTAAAAAAATTTAAAAAAAGAATTCACCTGGGTAAGTTTCTCATTTACTAGGTTTCCTAAGTAGTCCTTTATTCAACAGATATTTATTGAGTACTGTTATGATTCAGGTCTCTGCTAGTGGCTAGGTATTTAAAAATGGGTATGATAGTTCTTGCCTTAAAAATTAATTACTAAACATTAATAAAACAAAGTATGCAAGGTATCAGTTACAGACTTATGGGTCTTATTTTGTTTTTCCTTCTGGATAGTATACATACAAGAGGCAATTACCAAGGCTACCAAATTGTAAAATTTGAACACTAAAGCTATACTTTAAAAAAGAATCTATGCCAAATCACTTTAAACTATGCATATATTTTCTAAATCTTACCCTTTTGTGATAAGTAAAATTCCTGAAATCTGCCCAGAGTAATCAATAAGAATACCTGCTTTCTATGTAATTTCATGTTATAACTGATTAACATGGTTAGATGAGCATATTTAAATTCAGATGTTAACAAAAGGGCAAATAAAATAAAAAACAAAAATGAAAATCAAGTTTGGAAGGTGATGTATACTTCACATACTGCCTTACCAGCTTCAGCAGCTGAGACGAGGTATTCTGTTGCCTCTAACCGTTCTGCTCTTCCTTCTGTCTTATATGATTTGATGGCATTGTAACTAAAAGAATTAAATATAAGCAGATGAGTTTGAATAGGTGTCATAAAGCAGTAAAGTCTGTTTAAAAGTGTGTAACTTAACAACAGTATCCCCAAAAGTAAACACCAATGCATAATACAACCACAAAACGAGACCTGCTTAACTCCAAGATTATGCCACCCTTCCAATTCAATGTATATGGCTAGCAATACACATGTAAAATATTTTAATCACACACTCATCAATTAATTTTTTTTTTAAAGATGGGAAAACTGGTAGGAGGTGAGGGTGTAGTGTGGTACAAAGATCAGGCAGAAGAGGCAAAAGAGACAAAAGGGTCACCTTGACGAATGTGTGCTGAGCATCTACGTTCAACCACTATAGTTGGCTTTCTGATAGTTAAAAAGATAAACATTTGATGGATTTTTCTTAACAGACTAACAAGGATGATAAGTGGTGCATAGATAATCATAATAAAAGACAATACAGATAGTATAAGAGATTCAGAAACTAAGATTACAAAAGGCTTTGTGTCAGAGGTGGCATTGAGCTGGATATTGAGAGACAATTTCAACAGGGAAACAGATGAGCGTGGGAGACAGAGACTTGGGGGTTTTATTTGTCAGGGACAATCAGTCCATTTTCTTCAATGCCAATCTCTTTCCTCTTAGAAGAAGACTTCAGTTGAACAAATCTGTTCAAACTTTACCAATACCACCCTAACATAAAACAAATGAACTATTTTATTATAAGAAATTCTGATCACATAAACTTCATATTCATATGGCTTGTCCTTAGAAACTCTCTTGGAGAATCTATACTACTGAAGTTAATAAAGCATTATATAAGTGTGTGTGTGTGTGTGTGTGTGTGTGTGTGTGTGTGTGTGGTGTTTCACCCATCTATGTTTTCGGACTAAAAATAAGAAAATTATTTAAACAATACTAACGCTGAATTAGTTCGGATACTGCCATAAACTTATGGAAGATAAGTAAAATACATGACACAAAAAAGCAAATATACTAAGTATTGATGTTTCCCTAAAAAATACCATCTATTGAAACAAAAGCTTCTCCATTCACGGTTTCAGTGTCAAATATCAGAGGCCTGCTCAGAACAGCAAGCACTCCACCACACAATGCCATGACCCTTTGTTACCATGCTCTGGTTCGCTGAGTAAGCTGAATGTGCCTGCCATAGGCATTTTCGGCACGTGGTAGAGTTATTTCAAAATGGTAATGATATCTGACAGGTAAACAAGTAAGGGAATGAGTAAGCTGGGAAGGTGATGAGGTAGGTCAAATAAGAGGTAAGAAGCAATATGCCTCAAACCCTTTCAGCATGCACTAGCTTTTGCTGTCCCCAACAAGAATCTCCCGAGGTGTGTGCACTGAGGACTACAAGTTCTGTCCTCGCCTGCTTTTTCAATTTCATTATGAATCACATGTATTTGTGTAAGCCATCACAAATATTCTGGAAATCTGACTGAGGATAAGTAAGTAATTACCTAACAATACTTCAGTATTTATGAAATTTTCTGTTTCAGGGCACTCTGGAACTAATCTCTCATAAATGGAGAAAATAACTTATTTTAAACAATCTTAATCAAAATTGGATATCGAAGAGAACTGAAATTCATAGGATTTATTATAGACAATGTTTCAGGCTCCTTCAGTCTCTGCAACACTTTACAAAACCTCTGATAAATAACAAACTGCCGAATTTAACTTCTTCTAGTTTATTTTGACTGCTAGAAATGCTCAAGAGTACGCACTGATATGGCCAGAATACCTCATAAATACTGAAGAGGCCTTACAACATCATTGTGAATTATCTGGAGGTAGCTGTTTTTCAAACGGCTTCACTAAAATAAATAGCTTTCTTCTAATGTGTGAGTATTCAGCTTACAAAAGTAAACATTTCACCTTTCTGAATTCACCTCACAGAAATGGCTTCTGTACAAGTATTTCACCACCTCATCCCTTCACCTTTTTCCTATTAAGAACTTTCTTCCAAAAAAAAAGCCAAAAAGAACTTTCTTCCAGAGCAAATGCTCCTCATTTTTCTCTTTCTGACCCTTCCAATTCAGATACACCGATTAAATGATTCACCTTGTTTCACCATCTGATAAGTTAAAGTCACTAAAAACAATAATTCCTTTGTGCTTAATACTGCAATATCTCTCAGATCTACTCACAAAAAAAAGTAGAGTCCCCAGGATAAACCCGCACCCCACACATTTGGGGTTACTCCTTGATAAAGTCCCCGTAGTCCATCAAGTTTCCAAATGGTAGTCAAGCAATGTAAAATTCCTTTATATTTTGGTCTCAGCTCCAATCCATCACTCACTGCATTAAAAGATACACAAAGTTAGGTGAGAGCAAAGTTCTAGCTCTGAGTCACATATAATCATAGATATCACATAATCAGTTATATAAAGGAGATAAATACAGAAGAGAAGACTTTTTAGGTGAATAAATTATTTTCCAGGATTATTTACTATTTTAAAATGTATGCATTCAGGAATGTATCCGAATATTTATTGAGGGCATACTAAGCATTCAAAGAATATTTCAGGAAGTGTTAGATTAGCTCAAATAATCCAAAAGTCTCTTAGGTAACTAGGTTTCAGCACTTAAATTTTGGTTTTGTTTCAAGATTGAAGATTTAAATGTTAAAAAATATTACTCAAAAAATAAACTAGCCAGAAGCCTCAATTACAAGTTGCTGGCAAGACCTGAGGAACGACAAGAAAGAATATGCAGAGAATGGAGTAAACTTTTTTCCTGGAAATTCTCTTTCCCCCTCCCCACTAGCACACACCAAAATCCAAGTAGAAAGCAAGAAAGTGTTTTCCTGGAACATATCCAAAATTGAACTAATTTTCCCAATTCCTTCCAAAACTGCTCTTATTCTAATGTTTCATACAGCTCTACAAAATGCCACTACCATCTATCGGATACCTGGGAACCATCTGTGAACACTCCTCCCTCTCATGCCCTTTTCTTCAATTAACAGGTCTTTTTGATTCTATATCATAAATATTTCTTGCACTAGTTTTATGTCTCTCATTACATTGCCATCATCCTACTTCAGAACACTATCAGTTTTCTTTCTTTTTTTTTTCTTACTCTGTCGCCCAGGCTGGAGGGCAGCAGGACGCTCCCGGCCACCTCAGCCTTGGCCTGTTGGGCTCAGGCAGTCAGTCCTTCCACCTCAGCCTTCCAAGTAGCTGAAACTACAGGCATGTGCCACCACGCCCAACTTGTTTGTTTGTTTATTCATTCATTCATTTATTTATTTTAGAGATGAGATCTCACCAAGTTGCCCAGGCTGGTCTCAAACCTGTGGGCTCAGGCAATCTTCTCACCTCAGCCTCCCAAAGTGAGGGGATTATAGGCATGAGCCACATGCTCGGCCTCATCATCAGTTTTCAGCTAGCACCATCAGCATTTAAAATAGTCTCCTTGGCCAATTTTGTAAAAAAAAAAATATATAATCAAAATGATAAATTTGGCATTCTTTTTTATTACATGTCTCTGTAGGAAATAGAAGGTACATTCAAAACAGGATAATTCTGGGATGTGAGCGGTGGTTAAAAGGACTATTGACAAAGGTGTGAGAAGGTTGTAAGAAAACCACAAGAAATACTAGAGTAGCCATGATTTCTTTATGGTTTTGAAAAGTCATTTAATCCTAGAAGCACAGTATTAAGTATCTCAGCACATTATATATTATACATACTCTACTACGTTATGCCATAACAGAATACAAAATTGGAATTTTACTATATGTAGTTTTGTATACAGTTTTTCCCCCATTCAAGAGTATTTTTGAACATTCATACTTATATTCAAAAATAAAATAGATTTCCAAAAATAACATTAAAAAATGATGTTAGAGTTTTTCATTGTATGAATAGCTCATCATTTATACAATCATTCCCCTATTTGACATATGAATTATCATTTTTTGCTACTACAAAAACTTCTCTGAAGAATATTAGGCACAGCAATCTGTATGAATTCTTATTCCCTTAGAATTTAGCTATTAAAAGGAGAAATGGTATGGATCAAGGGTATAAACTTAAGATACCAATACATACTGAAACTGCCATACATGAGCATGCCCAGTTAACTATCTCTTGTCACTATGTCACTGTGTGTATAATCATCCCTGGCAAAGAAGAGTCACTGACAGTTTATCATTGCCAGGCAAAGAGGCAAAGTCAATTCCTCTCATCATTAACTTGCCAATGTTACAGCATGAAGTGAGATTAAAGTACACTAGGTTTTGGCAGAACACCTGGGTTTGATATATAACTTCCCTAATTAGCTACATGGTCTTAGCCTTTCTGAGCTTCAGCATCCTCATTTATGAAAGGGGATAAATATCATCCACCTCACAGTTTTGTGAGGCTTATACAATATAACAAGTTTAAAAGCAGGAAACAGAGAGATGGGCCTTTGATAAATGTTTTCCTGTATACTTTATAATTTTTTTCATGCTTCCCTTGGATTCTGTGTTTTTAAATCCCTTCTATAAATGTCTCCCTTTAAGTCTCTTTCCATTTTCCTCTCAGTAATAAGCTCACAACACAATTTCTCACCTGAGGTTAAAAGCAAAACAAACCACAGAATACCACCTTTCTTTTCACAGGTATAAACCAATGCTTTCTTTACTGTTTTGAGAAGTCACATAACCCTAGAGGTAGAGTATTAAGTATCTCAGTTATAGGCAAGAATGATTAGAAGCTTGTCTTCAGGAGGAGAGAAAGGTTTACCTTGACATAGGAGAAACAGCTAGTGCTATTTATATGGCAACATCACAGCATCTGGCACTGTCTGAGGGTTTGGTACAGCTGAATTGCTGGGCTGGTGGAAAGAAGAGCTTGTAGGGAACTAGGCTGAGAAGGACAAATGCCTGTATGAACTAAAATGCATCTTCACAAAAGTCATATGTTGAAGTCCTAACTCCCAGTGTGACTCTACCTGTAGACAGGGCCTTTAAGGCTAAATTATTAAGGTTAAATGAGGTCATGTACAGATATAATAGGACTGGCATCCTTTTAAGAGGAGACACCAGGAGTACACAAACACAAAGAAAAGGCCATCTGCAAACCAAGGAGAGGGGTCCCACCAGAAACCAACTCTGTCCACACCTTGATCATGGACTTCTAGCCCCCCAAATTGAGAGGATACATTTCTGTTGTGTAAGCCACACTGCCAGTGGTATTTTGTTAAGGCAGGACTAACAGCAAAGGTTCTTTGACCTCATGTTTTAAAAACACGAAGACGGCCAGGCGTGGTGGCTCATGCCTGTAATCCCAGCACTTTGGGAAGCCAAGGTGAGGGGACTGCTGAGGTAAGTGGACTGCCTGAGCCCATGGGTTTGAGAACAGCCTGGACAACTTGGCGAGACCTCCTCTCTACAATAAATCAAAAAATTAGCCAAGCGTGGTAGCACGCACCTGTAGTTCTGCCCGAGCCCAGCAGGTTGATGCTGGGGTGGCTGTGAGCGTGCCACTATACTCCAGCCTGGCCGAAGGAGTGAGACGCCAACTTAAAAAAAAAATAATAATAATAATAAAAACAAAAACATGCAGACAATGAATAATCAGTATGTCAATGTAAGCACCTCTCAAATAATGGCCTGTGATAGTAGTAAAAGATGCCAATAGATACAAGCTGAAGATTAAAAAAGAAAAAAGTTTGGTGTATAAGAGGAAACCAAGATGGGGACACTAATTCTAGATTCAAGGAAAGGCAATGACTCTTAAAAAATTACCACCTAGCACTATCACCCTAACACAACTTATTTCATTTGCTAGATATTAGTTTTGCCCCTCTTTTCTTCTGTCACAAATGAAGATTCTGTCTCTTAATAAAGTGAATCTCCTCTACTTGAGCTCTATATTGGTGTTTTTAAAACTGCAGATGAGTCAAATCAATTGAGCAGATTGCTAGTATCATTTCTTTAAAAAAACCAACAGACTGGAACAGAAACCAAATATAAATGATACCACATGTAGTAAGAATATGTGTTTCATGAAACTGTGTTTCAGTAATGCTTGTGTGTGTATGTGTATGTGTATGCATCAGATAGCAAAGGTAATATTTATTTCCTATTAAGGGTTCTGGCCAAAAAGTTTGAGACATTGCTTTGCATCCTGTCCTCTTAGACCTCCCATTTCCTTAGAAAACTCACTCATTACCATCCTGTCTCCATTTCCAATCTCTTCTTTACTTTTAGTCCTTTCCCACCAGAATTTTTTTTTCTTGAGTTGAAGTCTCACTCTGTCGCCCAGGCTGGAGGGCAGTAACACGCTCATGGCCACCCCAACATCAACCTGCTGGGCTCAGGCAATCCTTCCACCTTAGTCTTCCAAGTAGCTGGAACTACAGGTGCACACTACCATACCCGGTTAATTTTTCAATTTATTGTAGAGATGAGGTCTTATCCAGTTGCCCAGGCTGGTCTCGAACCCGTGGGCTTAGGTAATCCCCTCACCTTGGTCTCCCAAAGTAATGAGATTACAGACTTGAGCCACAGGACCCGGCCTCCCATCAGAATTTAAACAGGCTTAAATCTCTGAGTCAGTATCTACTCTTTAATCCCAATGTCTCCATCAGTTACGTTTTTGCAGCGAGAACCCCCCCCCATCTCAGCAGGGACCCTCTAACCTCCAATGAAATCTTGTCTGGATCTCACCATTACTTCAAGTGTCCTAATTAAGGGCCTCCAAGTCCTTAATTAATTAATTGGAAGTCCTCTGTTTCTTATGAACCCCTTAGCACTACCCCCTAAACACTTCTTTTGGCTGATTTTACTACCATACTTTCCTGATTTACCCCTTACTTTTTTGCCATTAAATTTCCTTGGCCTCCTTTTCCTCTACCCATCCTTAAATGTCGATTTCTACAGGCACACTTTCCATCAATCAGGGATGGTCTCTCAACCTCTAAGGAACTTCAGTTGCCATCCCTGTGTTATGCTTTCTCCATCTCTAATCCTGATCTTATTCCTAACATCCAGACCTGGTTTCCATTTTTACATGGCATAAAAGATTTATCAATCTGGAGTACATGCATTCACTCATAAGTGGACCCTGAAAATGTATCACAATATTCTAAGAAAGGAATTGTCAGTAGTGGAACACTGCCAGGGGTAGGAGGGTACACACATAACATCAATAAGAATACCCAATCTCAAACCAGGTAAAGTGGGGACCAAGGGGAAGCCCAAACTTTACCTGTATGAAGACCACTTTTATACCTAACCCTGAATTGTACCCCACATCTTTAAAATAAAATTTAAAAATTGCTGAGCTCAGTGGCTCAGCCTGTAATCCGCGCTTTGGGAGGCTGAGGTGAGTGGATTGCCTGAGCCTGCAGGTTCAAGACCCTCCTGGGCAACTTGGCGAGACCTCATCGCTACAATAAATCAAAAATTAGCCGGGTGTGGTAGCATGCGCCTGTAGTTCCAGCTACTTGGAAGGCTGAGGCGGAAGGATCACCAGCAGCCCAGCAGAGCCCAGCAGCCACTGCACTCCAGTCTGGGCGACGAAGTGAGACTTCAACTCAAAAAAAAAATAGATAAATAAGAAAAAAATCTATCAATCTGGCAGCTTCTAAGCTTTCTGGAATCATCATTTTCATCTCTAGCATTTTAATTTACCCTTTAGTTATACCAAACTACCCACTCATAGTTTCAAATTAACAGTAAATGCTATGAAAGCAGACTTCCTGGGTTTGAATCCCAGTCAGTTCAAAGTGATTACTGTGCAATCTTGAGTAAGTCACTTGATTTCTCATCCATAAGATGAAAAAATAATAGTATCTAACTCTAAAAATTATAAAGAATTAAATGAGTCAATATATATCAAGTCCTTAGAATATATATTATGCCTGGCATATTGCAAGCGCTCAATAAATATTAGTTTATTTATGTTGTGGGCCTTGCAATACCATATACACACAAAACTTTACTCTGTGTTATACCTGTTACTGAATTCTGTATTTTAGTCCCTTGATAAATATTTCAGATGTAGTCAAACTTTCTTACTACACTCTTCACAAAAACTCAAACATATCTTTAATTTGTAGATAATTAGCCTTTGGAGTAATTTTTTAAATTACTATTTTTACACCTCATTCACATTCTTCTTTGTTGGGGCTCTCTCCTACTATTCTTGAGGATTTGCAGTAACATCATAAAGTTCAAAGGAACCTCAACCATCATCTACTTCAAACATTCCCAGTACAAAAATATCTTCTAACCTCTGTCATGCAACTGCTATCTGAATTACTTCCAGTCATCACCAGTTTCATTTCTGAGCATCCCCACTTTGGCCAGGCCAAAATCTGCTCCCTTGTAATTGCCACTCAACCTATGTCTGACTTTCTCTAAATATCTTAAGTTTTTTTTCTTCCTTCAAGCTAACCTAGTTCCTCCAGTCATTTCTCATATGAAATAATTTCTAATACTTCTACTATTCGGGACACCCTTGAGTTCCATGGTATACTTGAACTCACTGAAAAATTCCTGGTTTGGTTTAATATATTTAGTACATATATTCAGGACCATGCCCCACCCCTGTCATTACATATCAATTTTATTAAATGAGTTTAGCCCTTTGCACTTGGACACATCTCAAGGATCACCTACCAGCAATTCGACCGAACTTTTTTACAAAATAGTGAAAAATGAATTCCTTCATATTAAATGGAATAGAGTTGAAACAAACTATTTTATTGTAATAATATTTGGCTTATAATGGAATTTTGGACATTGAGGAACTTATTTATGACAAAAAAATCAAAATTTTGTATCTTATATTTTTCTAATGTATGGTAACAATCTGTGTTCAACTTCAAAAGTCTCTTTAAGGCTACAGTAATTTATCGATCTTTCCAAGTTATGTCATATGACACCAAGGATATACCCACAGCTGCCTTTCTTATACCTTCTGTTACAAAGAAATGTCCATACCACTGTGAAAGCACCTCACACATTCTCTTTTATGTAACACCTGCTGATCTTTTTAATGTATATCTCAGTAAATATTCCGTCTCTTTGCCTTTTCATGCAATTTGAATGGAAAACTCCAAGGAAGCATATGTTTTTGAAAAATTTGCACTGGCATAAGTTTGTCTTGTATAATCACCAACAATCTCTTTATGTTCCTTGAGAGGGGACATCTGAGTGGTTTGCTAGATTTACAATGTCCCCTCAGAGGGGACATCCCAGTGCAAAGGGTTAATTATATGAAAGCATAAAAACTACAACCTGTTACTCAACATTGATGCTGATGACCAATACGTTTTTACTTCCATTATTCACCTTTTTTTTTTGAAGCAGGATTTATTGAGAAGAAAGAAAAGTTCCCAGAGTGGGAGGGGACCCAAAGGGGTTGTCCTATTCACCTTCTTAAATGTTCCTCTTATCCATCACCATTTTACACTGTGGACTTATTACCAAGTCCTGCTTTGACTCCTATATCTTTAATATAGGCCTCTCTCCAGTATCAATCCCCTTATCTGTCACCTCAGCTCTACTAGTCTCCCAGTACTCACCCATTTTATCAAGACTATTAATCTTCTCAGATACCAAGATTTCCTTTTCCTCAGGCATAGTTTGTTTCACAGCACTGTCTTAAACTCACTAGGCCAACCTCACTCTTCCTCAATGATCATCTCAACCGTTACCTCTTCTGCTCCTAGACAAAACATTGCTGAAGAAACTAAGTTATACAGGCCTGCACCTGCAGCCACGCCCAAAATTCTCTTCAAGTTCAAGTCACTGTATAATAGGGACTTGTAGCGGTAGTGTGGTGAGTGGTTAAGAGTCAGAGGGTTCTAAAGTTAGACTGCTTGGGTTCAAACCCCAGATCCATCTTTATAAACTTGTGACAGGAAAGTTAGTCAACCTGTTACCCTCATATGCATAAGATTGCTCCTCTGAATACATCTTCAGGACCGTAAATGAAAAAAATGCATCTAAAGCTCTTCGTCTTGCTCCTAGTAAATGCTCATAAAGATTATTTGTCAATAATAATAATTATTCTTGTATGTGCACACATAATAAACTCATGAAATTATATGCCTTTTGTGTGTTTTTTAATAAGAATAATATTGCATAATTTTCCATGATTTGCCTTCATAGAATGGCTTTTTGCTTCCTTTCCTGCTGTAAAAATATTAGTTCTTTTATGGAGAACCTCAAGATCTAAACTTTCATGGGACCTTTACAGATACATACAGTGATCAGTAATCTACACATTTCCTGATAGTTTAACTGTACTCTTGATTTGATTTTATGTCGACTAGAATTATGTTTTATATGACTAAGTCTCAAGCCTATAATTCAAGTGTAAATTTTCTGAGAGCAAGAATTTTGTTAGATACTTCTTTAGCCCATACAGCAGTCTATAAATATTAGGAAAATATACATAGTGAATTGAATAAAATTATCTAACTGTAAGATAAACCACTTTTGCAGATTTAATTCTTATGGCTGAACTTCACTTTTAACAATCAGATAACTGCAATGAGAGAAAATACTTTCCAGTTATCAAAGACCATCTTTGAAACTCTCTCTCCAGACTTTAGTGTCGAGTTTAACTTCTAAAATGCTTTGTTAATCTTAACATACTTAATACATTTAAACAAAACGGCATTTAGATTCTAGCTACCAATTTCTTCACAAATCCTTGCCCCCACGCTATAAACGCCAAAAAACAAAGCAACTTTCAAGAGAATTCCATTCCAAACCTACTCCCAAACCATCCGCTGAGGATTACGCCCTACCCTAACACTGCATTTTTTTTCCTCTTCGCGCTGCCAAACACGTGGCTAGCCTCTAAGATTTCAAAGTACCTCCAAGGCTGAATGATTTGCACGTGTAAGGGCTAAATCCTGTAATGTGACAATCCCTTCTTTGCTTTACAAATCAAGCTCTGAACCCCACGTTCTACACCAGTGAGTCTTTCTCAGATTTTCTGCCCACATGCCCCAACCCTGAGTCCAGAGGAGCGAGGGACCCGCTCGACCAGCACCACTTCCTCAAATCTAACAGTTCCAAGTGAGCCAAGGCAGACAGCATCTCCTCCAACGCTCTCCTCCTCCTCGTAGTACGTTAAACGGGGAGGCGGCCGCGGGCTAACAGTTGGTGGAAGCAGCCCAGGATCCAGGCTCTTACCGGCGAAGCGGATCTTCACGAGGTCCAGCGGGTGCAGCGCGAGGTTAGACAAGACCCCGCCGCTCACGCCCGCCACCAGGTTCTCATACCGGACGTGGCGGAACACAGTACTCCACGCCGACGACCCAGACGCCGCCTGGCCCTGGCCGGTCATAGGCTCGAGGCCCGCCGACACCACGGCGCCCAGGGTCGCGGAGGTGGGACGAGAGACAGTGGCCGCCACCGTGGCAACGGTCGTCCCCTGGGGCAAGAACCGGGACTAGTGAGATGACTTCGACGCCCCGGGCGCCGGAATGAAGCCAGGCGACTCGGGGGCAGAGTGGGTGTGAAGGAGGCGCAGCCCCACGTCACGCCGGCGGAAAGTGCTGTGGAGGCGGGCCGCCCACTCCGGCCAAGTCCCCGCCCCACCTCGTCCACAACCCCCTCAGGCTCCAGCAGCCGGACTAGGGAGCAAACGCTCAGCTGAAGAACCGCCCCCTGCCGACGTTTGCCGACAAAACTACGGAGCGCCGCAGGATCCAGCTGAGCCGACAGGCGGCCTCTGGGTGAATCACGTGACAGGAAGTAGGCTGAAAGAAGCGGAAGTCGCATGTGCGGGAGGAGGCAGCAGTGAGCTGAGCCCGGAGTGGGGAGCTGTTGCAGGCCGGGAGGAAAAGCAGCCAAGATGAAGGTGAAGATGCTGAGTCGGAACCCGGACATATATGTCCGCGAAACCAAGTTGGACTTACAGAAAGGTGAGACAAGTTGGTAGGGAGAAAGGGACGCGGTCCGCGAGCCCTGGGTCTCAGCTTGGCTTCTACGGAATACAGGTGGGGAGAGCCTGGGGCTCTCGTCGCGTTCTTTCCTAGTTCTTTCTCGCCAAGGCCAACTTTGTGCAAATAGGGTCGGTGCGGAACCGGGTAGCAGGTAACGTCTTTTCAAGTACTTTCTCTAAGAATTGTATCTAGTGGTAAGTGGGAAATAATTATCTGAAGGGGAAAGCTTTCATCTGCCGCTCTCGGATCGCCCTCAGGTTCCTATTGAAGAGTGGAACTTGAATGAGCAAAACTTGTGGGTTGAAGGAAAGAAGAATTAAACAGGCTTTTAAAACTTTCCTACTGCTCCAACTTCTGGCCACTTTACTATTTCACATTAGGGACTTCCGGATGTTGGAAGAGACAAAGGTGAAATTCAAAACCATCAGTTTTCTCTTAACTATTGTGGAGAAGTTTGATGGGAGAAGAGTTCAAGTGAAAATAATGAATTTTGAGTATACTTACTGATCTGTGCCCCCATTAACATGCTGACCACTTTAATTATAGCTCATGATGCCTGAATGACAAGGGATCATTTCTATTCTTATGTACCTGTTAGAGCCTTTTTGAACATTAGATACAGTGACCAGGAAATCAGAAAAAAGGGACAGCAGGGTGAGCTGGTGGAGCAAGAATATGCATTTACTTTTATAAATCAAGGGTGTTTTAGACATGTGGGCTTAAAATTATTTCCTGCGCATATTTTTGAACTGAAACAATGTGTTTAGCAGCAAATTAGAATAGTTAAGAACATAGATTCTAGAACCAGACTTCCTTGGGTTTTGAAACTTGGCTCCATCGCTTCTTAGGCAAATTAGTTAACCTCTCTACTTCAGTTTCCCCATATATGAAGTGTGAGATAATAATAGAACTTAGCACATAGGATTCTGTGGAGAGTCATCGATTAAAATATGTTTGGAACAGTACCTGGCACCTGATGGGTGAACTCTGTTTTTTAAGTAAACAAATATAGAAAGTGCTTAATACATAGTAGCTATATTATATATTTATAATCACAAACTTGTGTGCCTCTCAGTACAGTGTTTAGTGCCAGGGATTAGTATGTGCCCTGCCCTACAAGGAGCTTAGAGTTCAGTTGAGCAAGCATTCATTATGCACTTGTGTTGTGCCAGTAACTGTGCTAGGCATAAGAAGTATAAGTGAAAACCGTATTGGAAGCCCTGCCCAATTGAAGAGTGTACAGAACACATGAAAGGAAGAGCTGCGTGTTTATATATCTAGGGTCTAATTATATTGCAAGTTGTATGCATCCTATGATTTTCCAGTAATTTCAGAAAGATTTTTGGATAGCAAGCTATCTGCTCTTGTGTTCTTCATAGTGCTAAGCATAGAATAGTGTCCCTGATTAAATGCTTATTGAATAACAAATTGAGTGATTAGCTGAGGAAGATCACATAATAAAATAAAATGAAATCATAAATGTGAATTATTTTGTTAAGAGGAATAATTTTTATTTCAGTTCCAAGAAACTATGATCCTACCTTACATCCTTTTGAGGTCCCACGAGAATATGTAAGAGCTTTAAATGCTACCAAACTGGAACGGGTATTTGCAAAACCATTCCTTGCTTCCTTGGATGGTCATCGAGATGGAGTCAATTGCTTGGCAAAGCATCCAAAGAGCCTGGCTACCGTCCTTTCTGGGGCATGTGATGGAGAGGCAAGTGTCACTAAATGTTGATATTTTAAACTAAAAATATCAAATATATTACAAATGTTTTTTCTTTAGCTTTAGTTACTGTAGGTTTTGCTTTGTTTAATTTTAGTTTAATTCTCAGGACTAAGTTCTGTAAGTTCAATAGTTTCTTCTCTAAACCTAAGAAATTATAAAGTAGTGGAAGGATCAATTTGACAGTAAATAATCATGTTTATAATTAAAATGTTTTAAGTGTAAGTTTTTTCACAAAGGATGTTATTAACAATTTAGTACCTAATTTCCTACAGTGTCAAGGAAAAAAGTTTTGAATCATCCTAAACTAGAATCAGCAGACTATTTTTTGGTTTTAGAATTTTGCCTGGTAGGGTGATTCATAGCCTTTTCGATATTTAATTTCATTTTCTTCAAATGTAGTACCCCTGTGCCTGAACATTTTACATTTATAGTTCACTGAAATTTCCTGGTATGCTTGCTCATAGGTTAAAATATGGAACCTGTCTCAACGAAAATGTATCCGTACAATACAAGCACATGAAGGTTTTGTGCGTGGAATATGTACTCGCTTTTGTGGGACTTCTTTTTTTACTGTAAGTATAAAGCCAATGAATCATTAAGTTTTATCAACGAGGTCAAAAATTATCTATTGAAATTGTTTTTAAGTTCATGTATTTGTTTTAAGGCCCCTTTGGAGTTTCACAATGCAAAATAGCTTATTAAACTTTGAAAAATACAGGCTTTCTTTATGTAATTCAGCCCTTCCTATACTCTCACTTATTATAAATAATTACTTAGCATTGTTGAACTAATGTTCTGTGAACACAGAAATGAGATTAATGGGAGGCTAGAAAGGATGTTTGGCTTGTTTTGGAGGATTTTCAGTGCTAAGAGAGTAATTTGTACTTCATTTGTCAGATGGTAAGGAATCATCAAAGTTTTGTGCAGGTTGTGATAAAATATACATAACATAAAATTTACCATCTAAGTTCTTAAATACAGTTTGGGGACATTAAGTACTTTCACATCATTGTGCAACCATCGCCACCATCCATCGCCAGAACTTTTCATCTTCCCAAGCTGAAACTATATTTATTAAACAGTGACTCCTCATTTCCCCCAGTCCCCTGCCCATGGTAACCACTATTCCACCTTTTCCTTTGTAGATTTTAATATTCTGGGGGCCTCATGTAAGTAGAATTATACAGTTTTTGTGTGTGTAAAATAAGCCTTTTGTGAAGGCTTATTTTGCTTAACATAATGTCTTCAAGGTTCAGGTCAGAATTTCCTTTTTATGGTCAAATAACATTTCATTGTGTGTATATGCCACATTTTGTTAACCCATTCAATAGACATTTGATTTGTTTCCACCTTTTGACTATTGTGAATAGTGCTGCTATGAATCCTGATATACAAATACCAGTTTGAGTTCCCTGAAGACTTTTTAACAGTTAAATGACAGAATCTAAACTGTGCTTTGATTTGATTCATTTGACAGCAGTTTGGAGTCTATGTTTTAATTGTCTGGGTAGGCAATAATAAGAGACTACCCTGGGGAGTGAAAATAGTAGAAAGTCATGATTGGATTTAGAAACATTTTGGAAGCTTGACAGGGTTGATGACTGAGAGGTGCCTGGAAGGGTAGTGGTTTCTGTTACAGAAATGGAGGATGCAGGAGTCTGAGCAAATCAGAGGGTGGGCATGAGAAAGAAGTGGTGTGATGAACTGGATTGTTTATGGGCTAGTTGAGTAAAGATATCTATCCTACCTCTACAGATAGAGGTCTGGAGTTCAGGAGGGAAGTCAGAGCTAAACTAGGTATCATCAGTATGAATTAATGATTGAAGCCATAGTATGGCATCACTGGGGAGGAAGTAAAGAGGAAAGTATAGAAATACAAAGATGTCAAGGAAGTAGCCTTCAGAAATGCCCACCTCTAGGAAATGGGAAGTCTCTGGGAGTAGTCAGAGAGCTCAAAGAGCCTACAAATGAGTGTGGTCCCAGGAGAAAGAAATAATCAGCTGTGTGAACTTTGTTGTAAAGATAAAGATGAAGGTTAAGGAAAACATTTTAGGAATGTAGAAATGCAAAAATTAGAAAGTTAAAGATCCTGTAATTCTACTCTTTCACTTCTAACACTGTTGTTGGTTTGGTGTATCACTTTTTAAATGTCTTAACTTACATATATAACAGTTCATGTATATATACCCACTGATCATCCAGGTAGATCTTCCTTTTTTTTTTTTGAGTTGGAGTCTCACTCTGTCGCCCAGACTGGAGTGCAGTGGCTGCTCCCAGCCACCACAGCCTTGAGCTGTTGGACTCCGGCGATCCTTCCACCTCAGCCTTCCAAGTAGGTGGAACTACAGGCGTGTGCTACCACATTATTGTAGAGATGAGGTCTCGCCAAGTTGCCCAGGCGGGTCTCGAACCCCATGGGCTCAGACAGTCCACTCACCTCAGCCTCCCAAGGCGCGGGATTACAGGCTGAATCACCGAGCCCGGCTCTTCCTTATTCTTAATTCACTGGTGATGTTTTAAAAAACAGGTTGAGCCAGGTCCGTTGTTTCACACCTCTAATCCCAGCACTTTAGGAGGCAAAAGTGAGAGGATTGCCTGAGCTTAGGGGTTCGAGACCAGCCTGGGCAACTTGACAAAATCTCATTTTTATAATAAATCAAAAAAATTAGCTGGGTATGGTGGCACATGCCTGTGGTTCCAGCTGCTTGGAAGGCTGAAGCAGAAGGATCACCTGAGCCCAACAGGTTGAGGCTGCGGTGGCTGTGAGTGTGCTAGTGTACTCCAGTCTGGACATCAGAGTGGGACTCTGACTCAAAAAAAAAAAAAAAAAAAAACTGGTTGAGCTGGGTATAAAGAGGTTGCAACCCAGGGGAAAAGATAACTTCTGGGCAACCTGATAGCTACAGTTTGAACAATCATCATGTGAAAGAGGAAATAGACTAATTTGTTGCTCCATAGAGAATCACTGGGAGTAGGTGTTACTGTTAAAAATCTGGTTTTGAAGTAAAGAAAAACTAACTTGCTGTCAAAAACCAGAATAGGTTACCTTGCAAAGCATTCAGTTGCCTTTCACTGGAGGGGTGCAGATGAGCTGCATGACTCTGTAAACTGTGTTGTAGAAGTAATTGAATGGCAAGTTGGAGCAGATGGCAAGTAAGGCTTCTTCTAGTTGGCTATTCTTTTGGATATATTGATTAATATCCCAGCCAAAGGGTTTGTTATATATTTTTTGAATGCTTAAAAAGAATAAAGACTGATTTGCATCGTTGTTTACAATAACAAAGATAAGGCATCAACCTAAAGTATCCAGTAATAGCTGAATAGATTTTAAAAACTTGGTATACATGATACATTACTTAAATATAGCTTTTTAAAAAAGGAGAAACAAGTGGTCAATAGGAAACATTTTCAGTCTTTATACATTTAAAACATTTTAATTTGTGCTTTAATTGACATAGAAATTGTGTATATTTATAATATACAACATGGTGTTTTGATATATGTATACACTGTGGAATGACTAAATTAAGCTAATTAACATATCTATTACTTCACACTTACCATGATATTGTGGTGAGAACATTTAATCTTCTCTTAGCAACTGTCAAGAATATAACATACTGTTATTAACTATAATTACCATGTTGTAACTATCTCTCCTGCACATTTGAACATATCCCTCCTGTCTGTTTGAAGTTTTGTATTTTTCATCAATATCTCCCCAGTCACCCACTCTCAAAGCCCCCTGGTAATCACCGTTTACTCTTGTTTCTATGAGTTTGGCTTTTTTAGATCCCACAGAGAGGGAGATTATGAGATATTTGTCTTTCTGTGCCTGACTGACTTCATTTAGGCATAATGCCTTTCAGGTTCATTCATGTTGTTGCAAATGACAGGATTTCCTTCTTTCTGAAGACTGAATAGTATTCCATTATGTATATTATCTGTGTAGCTGTCAGCACAGTGAAAAGACAAACTCTGGCTTTACTAACATGAAACTAATTTTGACTTCTTGGACTCCTGAAAAGTCCTCAAGGTCTTCTGGAGGCCTGTAGTTCATAGTTTGACAACCACTTACTTAGTAGTTTCTGGAGTTCTGTGTCATGTAGAAAAGGGCTTTATCTGTTGCAGTATTACTAAAATACCTTTTCTGTAGTGTTTTTGTGTTTTTTGTTTGTTTTTTTAACATTTGAAACATTTTATTTTCATGTAAGGCAGCAAATTGGCTCCAACTCTTTAGATGACTGTCCTAATATTATAATACCATTATAATCTATTTTTTTCCATAAGTTGAAATGCCATCTTTAATATAATATGCATGATCTAACTTTGCTCCTGTTCTTTTCTTTTGCTCTACTCATATTATTTTAGTTTTAATTTTATGTACCTTATATATTTGTCACCAATCTTTACTATAACAAGGGGAGATATAAATGCATCAACATAATGTAGGGAGGATATGGTATGGTACCTTTTGTAAACAAGATGCTTATAGTTTGGTATATGTATTGGCAAAATTTTAATTTGTAACTTGTTCGTTATCATCATCATAATAAAACAAATATTTCTAGGTTGGTGATGACAAAACTGTGAAGCAGTGGAAAATGGATGGACCAGGCTATGGAGAAGAAGAAGAGCCATTACATACTATGTTAGGAAAGGTACAAAAATATATTGACTTATAATTTGCCTATTAAAATTCTTCTTTTACTTAAAATTATTTCTTAGTTATAATATCCCAAAAGGTGAGGGGAGATGTAAGTATCAAGTGAAGGACCTTAGACTGCAGTTAGTGACCTACTTAAGCAATATTTGACACAGTTGAAGTCCTTTGAAGCTAAAGAATTTTAACAGATTTTTGGTGTTCATTGTAGTGGAGTTTGATTTCTGTTTTTAGCTAGAGGATGCAATGAAACATTTCCTATAGTAAGGCCATGGAGGAAAATCTGTAGGGTAGAAGTTCAGAAAACTAATGCTCAATTTGTCTGGTTTATATCATAGATCTTACACAAAACTCAGAATTTCTTACTTGAAAGAATCCTGTAGGAAATAAAGAAATGTAGTAATATGATGCTTCTTGTATAAATCTTATGCTTTTACCAAATTATTCTGCAAATCAGATAATATGGTTTAGTTTTAGCTTAAGTATAATTCAGAACATTTGGCCTGCCCATGTTTTAAGATGTTTACATTTTTATATGAAGTAGACAATTCTAAAATTATACTTAATCTTTAAATTAAACATATGCATTTTTAAAAATCACTTTGTCATTTCAGTTTTATAATTAGTAGATATTTGGATTCTGTAAAGAAGTTCTAAAAGTTCTTTTATTTGTTTTTTTTCTTTCCCTCTCCTTCCTCCGCCTTCTCTAAATGTTCTTAAAGAGAGAGGGGTGTGGGGTATGAGTAAGAAATAGAGATAATTTGTTGATGGTAACAAATAACAAATTAGTAATTCCTAGAACAAAATTTGTTTCCTTCTTATAACATGTCTCTTTTTGATACTGTTTTCCTTTTTAAGTAAGGGTTTCTATAAATTTTTTTCTCCACTGGGCTTGGTGGCTCAGCCTATAATCCCAGCACTTTGGGAGGCGAGGCAAGTGGATTGCCTGAGCCCGCAAGTTCGAGACCAGTGCAGGCAACTTGGCGAGACTTCGTCTCTCCAATAAATAAAAAATTAGCCAGGCGTGGTAGTACACGCATGTAGTTCTGGCTACTTGGAAGACTGAGGCAGACGAATCGCTGGAACCCAGCAGGTAGATGCTGGGGTGACCTCAAGTATGCCACTGCACTCCAGCCTGGGTGACAGAGTGAGACTCCAACTCAAAAAAAAAAAAGTTTTTTCTCAGAGAAATGAGAGTATAGATAAATATATTTCAAGTATTATTCTGCAGATCTGAAGTCATAATGAATAAACTTAACTATAACAACCTCTTTGCTTTAAAAGACAGTGTATACCGGAATTGATCATCACTGGAAAGAACCTCTTTTTGCCACATGTGGACAGCAAGTAGACATTTGGGATGAACAAAAAACCAATCCTATATGTTCAATGACCTGGGGATTTGACAGTATAAGTAGTGTTAAATTTAACCCAATTGAGGTAATGTTCCTTTTTGAAATTGTTTAAAAACAATTACTATTTTATTTAATTGAAATTTATTATAATTTTAATAAATTTAGCTCTGCTTACAAAACTTTTGCATGTATGGTATAAGAATTTTAATAATGTTTTAGCAATTTGTCAATGTTCCAGATTGTATCTGAGTTCTAATACCTTTGGTAAAATCTTATTTATTTATTTATGTACCCCTTGGTCACATCTCAACATATTTGCCAACAGTTTAGTCTCAGATACCAGTGTTTAGTATAGTTAGAGGAGGGATGTGTGCATGTGCCCCTTGGAACAGAATCCAACCAAATACAAACTGTTTAACTTAATTTTACTTATGCCTATAATACTTGTGTTCCACAGATTGTCATTGTACATTCAGGAAAATGTTAATTTTTCTTAACCCTCTTGGAGGTCAGAAGAAGGAACATTGAGCATTGTTTTGTCTATTTGTAATTGATTAAGGGTACCAGTGTTTCATAATAGTGTGTTGGCAAACTATAGTCTGTGAGCCACATGCGGCCCACTGCCTGTTTTTCTACATAAAGTCCTACTAGGACACAACCATATTCTCTTGCTTACATATTGTCTGTAGCTGCTTTTGTGCTATAATGGCAGAGTCAAGTAATTGCTACGGAGACCAAAAGGCCCACAAAGCCTAAAGTACTTACTTTCTGGCCTTTTACAGTAAAAGTTTGCTGATTGCTTGTCTAGAGTATCTATCTCTGCTGTTATCTTCTTCACTTCGTCCTCCATCTTCCTTCCCTATGTTCCTTTCAGTCGTAGAAGTGAGATATAGCACGGAGAGACAAGCTAGCTTTGCAAAGTAGGGCCTAGGTAACACTGAGCAGAAGCAAGCTACAAACATAAGCCATTTATAGGAACATTTTATGTCCTACTTAGTGTGGTGCTAAGCTGAAACTGTGTTTCCTGCCAATTTGCCTTTGTGTTGACCTTATACAAGTCACAGGTTTTCGCTATATTTTTTTGTTTTAAAAATGAGATTAATTATATCTCCTAGTGTATTTTATAGGTTTGTTGTGAGTGTAAACGTTGATAATATATGTGAACATTTTCAAAAATACTTTCCAAATTCAAGATGGTGATGTTATTACTGTAAAAGATAAAATGAAATAAAACCCAGCCAGTTACTGATTCCTATGATTTTAAGGAACTAACTCTTCTTTGGTGAGAACCTGTGTCAGAAGAGCTTATGACCATTTCTAAAATCATAATTAATTTGTGATGACCTAGTGACCATGTTTTTGAGACTTGCCTGTATAACATCTGTATTTGTTCAGTTGTGGTTTGTTTTTTTTAATTATCCTTATGAGATGACTTAGAGGTAAAGGTAAATGGTGTATGCATGTCTCTTATCCTGTATTAAACTTAATGGAAAGGGCATGTTGCTATGACCAAATGGAGTATATTTGTCTTCTCTAATCATTAATAATTAATTTTCTGTTAAAATATTGAAGCCTAGCTTTCTGGTAAAGCCAAAAGTTTGTGCTGAGCATTGTCACATTTGACAGTGTGAAAGTTGGCATTCAGTTTAGGTAGAATTTTTTTACTTTGCTCAGATAAGTCTTTGTTTTTAGAAATGGAACCTGGTTACACCCCGAGGTGACATAATGAGAGTCCAGGAAGGGTTGAGAGACATCACTAGGGGAAGTTTCAGAGAGGCAGCCATCAAGACAGCAGACTCTCAGAAAGGACTGAGAAGAGATCAGGATCTAACATTTGCTTTATAATGTTTTAGTTGAACTGTGCACACACAGTAGTAGAAGTTAGCTGGCCATGCAGCTATTTAGTAAATAACTCTTCTCCTTTACACTTGCAACAGGAAGTAATAGTAGGCAGAAGTCAGGAGTTGTGTGTCAGGAACCATGAGTGAGGAGGAGTGGTACTGCAAAGTGTGTGATTCAGGGATCCACTGGATGGTAGGGGATTTATTTTCATTTAATACTAAAGGTTCTGTAAGTATTTGTACATTTATAACTGACTTACAAATAAAATAAGTACTTGAAACATCTGAAAACAGTTGGACGAAGGACTGGCCTAATTTTACAGAGAGTTAACAAACACAAGAAAATATGTAACTAACTGCTGATAAAGAATAAATTTATACCCTGAATATTTTCCATAATGCCATAAGAAAGGGATTGGCAGTAGCCAGAAACTACCAAGGGGTAGGGGAGGCATATAACATCAGTAAGGGTACCTAATCTCTAACCAGGCAAAGTGGGAATTAAAGGGAGACCAAATTTTACCTGTATGGGGACTATTTGTTTACTTAATCCTGAATTGTACCCCACATCTTTAAAATTAAAAAAAGAATACATTTATATAACTATGAGACACTAACATACAGTTATTAACTTTAAAATGATATTGCCTAATGCTTCCCAGTTGCATTAAAATTGGCATATTCCCACATTGAAATGTATATTGGTATAACTCTGGAAAATAATTAGCCTAAATATCAAAAGCCATAAACTTGTTCATACCTTTAGATTTCGTAATGTCACTCCTAAATGTGTGAAAATGTTTAAAGTATTACTTATAATAGTAAAAAACAGGAGAGTCTAAGTTGAAGAATGGATACATAAAATATGTTCTGTTATAAATTAGAACAAGTATTAACTGTGCACTATCATCACTGACATCTAAAACGTGCTGCATGGGGATTTGACAGTAAAAATACTTAGGTTGCTGAAATTATGGATGATTTATTGTACCTTCTGAAAATGGACTTTAATATTCAACTTTGTTTTTTAACGTAAATATTAAGGATACTTAAATTATCTGTTCAATGAATAGGTATGGTTTGCTACCAAGCGTGACTTTAACTGGTGTTATACTTATTTTTAGACATTTCTTTTGGGAAGTTGTGCTTCTGACAGGAATATAGTACTGTATGATATGAGACAAGCCACTCCTCTGAAAAAAGTGAGTTTCAATTTTGTCTTTTGCTGTATACAATTGGTGACACGTTCCTCTGTAAATTGAGTAACTGAAAATATGGAACAAGTTTTGTTTTTTTGGTATTTTTTTGGTTTTTTGTAGAGATGTTCTTAGGACCCAAGATGATGATTGTGGCAGTCTCTTAGCTCCCTATTGCTTTTTAGAGACCTTTAACTATTCACTAAGTATTATATCCTAGACATCTCTGTGACTTCCATGACGCCCTAAATTTTAGGTATCTAGTGAGTACTAATGATTTGAAAGTTCTTATGTTAAAGATACTGCATCTCATTGCTTAACACTGTAATAATACTTCAGGCCCCATGATTATCATATGACACATACAGTATTTTAGTCCAGAAAATCTTAGAACTATTCACATAACCAGCTTTGTTTGTTTAGTTGCATGCCGATGGGTACTAGTTTGACATTTTGTTTAGACAAGCACTATCCTGTTCAGGGTAACAGATTTCCCAACAGTTCTAAAGTGGTCATTCCAGGACTTAGATATCAAAGCTAATACAACCTTAAGCTGATTCTCAAGAGGGAGAGAAATATTGTTTGGAGGCAGAGAGAGGAATGCTGTTTTAAGTAAAGGGGTATAAAGTTGATTTCAAGTACTGGAATTGTGAGAAAACAGGAGAAAGACTAGACATCATTCATATGCCATGAGTCCATTGTCATAGTCCACATATAAAATAAATGATTTTTTATTCATTAATTAACTATTTATTTTTGTAGAGACAGAGTTTTACTATATTGTCAAGGCTGATCTTGAACTCCTGGCCTCAAGTGAGCTTCCTGCCTTGACCTCCCAAAATGGTGGGATTAGAGACCTGAGCCACCATGCCTGGCCAAGAAATGCTTTAATACTTGGTTTTGCTATTCCTAAATCATTCTTATAACATATAAAAA
Organism: Cephalopachus bancanus; assembly: GCA_027257055.1. Taxonomy (NCBI): domain Eukaryota; kingdom Metazoa; phylum Chordata; class Mammalia; order Primates; family Tarsiidae; genus Cephalopachus; species Cephalopachus bancanus. The sequence continues at coordinate 884,520 of JAPVLO010000146.1, forward strand.
GCTCAGAAGTATTAGAAGTAGAGTACATTCATTGAAGTTTGAAATCAATAAAAGCCGGGCTCTGTGGCTCAGCCTGTAATCCCGCACCTTTGGGAGGCTGAGGTGAGCGGATTGCCTGAGCCCGTGGGTTCGAGACCCGCCTGGGCAACTTGGCAAGACCTCATCTCTACAATAAATCAAAAACTAGCCGGGTGTGGTAGCGCGTGCCTGTAGTTCCAGCTACTCGGAAGGCTGAGGCGGAAGGATCGCTGGAGCCCAGCAGTTCGAGGCTGCGGTGGCCGGGATCGGCCACTGCACTCCAGTCTGGGCAATAGAGTGAGACTCCAACTCAAAAAAAGAAATCAATAAATATGGGCAACCCTTTTGGTCTGCTCCCACTGGGAGCTTTTCTGTTCTCTCAGTAAATCCTGCTTTCAAAAAAAATAAAATAAAATAAATTAATAAATATGATGATCTTTCCAAAGTCTCACTTTAATCATTTCACTCATTCATGTGATATAGTGGGAAAGTCCTACATGAACTTTGGTTTTTTATTCAGTTTATGTTTCTCTTGTAAAATGGTGGTATTAATAACTACCTTGTAGCACATTGGTGAGAATAGACTTGGTACTTTAAGCAATTAGCAGAATGCTGACATGAAGTACTAGTTTAATAAATAGTAATTTCTGTTCCCTCCTACCTACCTACCTAGCCCCCACCCTTTGTGTGGTTTTTTTTTTTTTTTTTTTTTAAGTCGGAGTCTTACTCTGTCGCCTAGCTGGAGTGCAGTGGCATGCTCACAGTTATCACAGCCTCAACCTGCTGGGTTCAGGTGATCCTACCACCTCAGCTTTCCAAGTAATTGGAACTATAGGCAGGCGCCACCTTGCCTGGCTAATTTTTTTATTTATTGTGGAGACAAGGTCACACCGCGTTGTCCAGGCTGGTCTTGAACCTGTGGGTTCAGGCAATCCTCTCACCTCCCAAAGTGCTGGGATTATAGGTGTGAGCTACTATGCCTGGCTTCATTTTCCGTTTTTAATGGTGCTCCATTACTTTTAAGTTGAAAAAAACAATGGTAGCCTAGCTTTCAAAGCCCTCTAAAATCAGATTCCATTTTGCAATTTATTTGTTTATTTGTTTCAATCACCAAGGCAACATTTAATTGGAATTTGTCACATGCAGGTCACTTTGATAGATGCAGAGATTGTTAGACACTGCTACTTTCTGTTTTCTTGGTTCAGTCTACTAGAGTATCAGTATTTCTTCTGTTCTTTCTCTCCTAAAATAGTGGTTTTCATTTGAGTTTGTACTCCCCCACCAGGTGTAGTTTGGGGAATATAGGAGGGACATTCAGTGGGGAGGAGCCTGAGAGGCTAAACATCCTAGTGGATAATTGCATACAACAAAAGATTAACCTGTGCAGGATGCCGTAGTGTTCTCATTGAAAAATGCAAACACTAAATTCTTGATCCTTCATAGGTTAGTTCAAATTATACCTGTATTTTGAGACATTTTTTTCTCTACTTTAACCCTAAACTCACCATTATTTATTGCTTTATTATATTTTAACTTTTCTTATGTATGTCTCATTTTTCTGACTAAACTAAGTTGTTTGAGATCAAGGAACAGGAGTTAAGCATTTTTCTATTTTTTTTATATTTACCACTCTACCTGTGTATTCAGGAAATAGTTACTGATTGATTTATCTTCCCATTGCACTGAGTTGAATACTGTGCACATAATAGGTACTTACTAAATATTTGTTTAAATCAATGCAAACCAAAGGAAAGGAAATGCAGTGGAAAACTTATCCACTTTAGAGGTAATTTGCTTCATTTTTTCTTTTTCTTTTTTTTTGAGTCAGAGTCTTACTCTGTCACCCAGTCTGGAGTGTAGTGGCACAATCGTGGCTCACTGCAGCCTCAACCTCCTGGGATCTGGTGATCCTCCCATCTCAGCCTCCTGAGTAGCTGTAGTTGTAGGTGTGTATCATCATGCCTGGCTAATTTTTTGAATTTTTGTAGATGAGATCTTGCTATATTGCCCGCGTTGCTCTCAAATCCCTGGCCTCAAGCATTCTTCCCACCTTAGCCTCCCAAAATACCAGGATTACAGGCGTGAGCCACTTTGCCTGGCCCCAGAAGTAATTAATTTCTGGTGATGGCATAGTATATGCTTCCTTTCTCAGGTCATCTTAGATATGAGAACAAATACAATCTGTTGGAATCCCATGGAAGCTTTCATTTTTACTGCAGCAAATGAAGATTACAAGTAAGCTTTCCTCTTTTAAAAATTTATTTCTATCTAAAATGGCTTAATTGTGTAAGTCTTACTAAGAACATATATATCACTAGGTAAGTATACCTTCATATATAAGTTAGAAAACTATCATTTGTTTAGCTTTAAAAAGTTTTCCAAATTGGAGAAGAATTTCTTTAGAAAACTATTTTCTTAGTTTTTAGAATGATATGGATAAGGGATTGTAAATGACAACCTGTGGGCCAAATCCTGTCTGCTATCTGCTTTTATAAAGTTTTATTGGAATATGGCCATATCCATGTATATATTGGATGAGGCTGCTTTTGTACTATAACAACTGAGTTGAATAGTTGAAGCAGAGACCTTATGGTTCAGTTTGCTAGAAATGTTTACTATTTGGCCCTAGAAGTTGTTGGCTGATCTCTGATGTAGATCTTATAAATAATAACTGAACCATACATGTTTTAATGGAAACGAAAATATCTTCCTACACATTTGTAACTTTCAGGTAGCTGATACTCATGTATAGTCATGTTATAGTTATCTTTTTAGTATCCTTATAAGGTGGGTGGAACATGTATATTATCCTCTTTTTAAGATATTAAAGCAGGGAGATCACTCTCCCCATAAGGAAAGAATGTTTTATTCATTTTATTCATTTTTTAAAATCTAAAGCATTTATTATATGAATATAGTAGATTCTTACGCTTTTTTTAGAGAAGTCAGAAGTTTGGTGGTGGATTGAACTTTAGATATTTTGTATTTAAGTTCTGAGTTCCACTATATAGATCTGAAGGCATAAAAAGTAGTAGTGTTAGCTCATAAAAGGATTTATCACATGATGTTTTAGGGTACCAACTAAGTATCTCTTATGACTTTCTGTACTAAAAAGAAGCTCAATTGGACTCTAATTAACTAGAAATATTAAACCACATTGATTGAAGCCCTTTTAAGCCTTTATTGATGTTTTGAAATTAAATGGCATTGTTCTAGTTAAAGGCAAAAAAAGATAAGAGTGAGACAGCATTATTGTAACCAACTTTATTAAGGTTTCTAAAGTATGTTCTGATCAGCTATTTTTAGCCAGATATCATTTTTCAGAATGTCCCAGGAGTTCCTCATTTCTTGCCTTTGGAAGAATGACACCTGAAACAAAGAGCATATCCCTTATAAGAATTGACTTGTTAAAGTACCATAATTACTCTTACTTGAAGGTGATCCTGCTGTGGTATCTCTTTTCTATGTTTGTAAAGACAGGGTATGCCAAAAAATATGTATACTCATTTTAAGTATGGTGATCACTCAAAAGATGGCGTTAATTAAATGAATGCTAGCATCACCATGCAACAGGCAGGACAAAGAAAATGGTAGAAGCACAGTTCAGTGAACATCATACTACACATAGCTACCGTAATTTAATTCAACTTCAAAAAGTAATACATAGATAACATCACTTAAAATTTATATACATTTTTTTGGCACCCCCTGTATTTTCTTTCTCTTAATGCCCTTTAACTATTCTAATCATTGTGAATTAGAAACCCAAGTTCAAGTGTAGGCCAACCAGTAATTACTGTAAAAAGTTGGGCAAGTCATTTAAACTAACTCCATAGTTTCATCATCTGTAAAAGTAGAAGGTTAGAATAGGTGATCCCTAAAGAATCCTTTATCTTGGAACTTTGTTTGTTATATAAACATTTTCCATTCAAACAAATTGATTTACTTAGAATTTGAATACATTCTTATCTTTCTTCCCACGTAAAAATAAATTTGCTAAAAAACAGTTTGCTAAAACATAACAAATTTGGTTGAAAACCACTGCTCTAGGCAGAAACTATAGTTACCAATGATCATTTGATTTAGGGTTTTGTCTGTCAGGTTTCTCCACTATGGAGTTACTATTTTTTTCCTTTGTAATTATTACATGTCTTCAGAGAGATACTTTGAAACGGTAGACACCATCTGTCTCCTCAGATTTTCACTCACTGATGTTCGCATCTTCAAGTATTTTGTTATTAGGAACTTGGTTTCAGTAATGCTATATTAATTTTGTTCATGCTGACTTATTTGGAATAATATTATTTTAGCTGTTAGAGTAAAAATTTTTAAATCTTTAAACTTACGTAATCATTTTTTTTGCCAGTTGTGCATAATTTGGGTAATGCTTTGAAAAGCTGTATTCATCCTTATGTATCACTGATAGCCATATATATTAGTGCAGCTTTATTGGGATTGATTTGACAACTCATATCAAGGCTTAAAAATGTTTGTGCCTTTAGACCTAACAATCCTACTTACAGGAAGCTGTCTAGATTTAATTGAATGTGTCTCATTTAATTAAAGATTAATCTATGATAGAGCCACTGTACTCCAGCCTGGGCAAGAGAGTGAGATCCCAACTCTAAAAAAGAAAAAAAAATTGAATGTCAAAAATTTAAACATCAGGATTTTATTAAGCATTATTTATAATTTTAAAATAAGCTGGGCTCGGTGGCTCAGCCTGTAATCCCAGCACTTTGGGAGTCTGAGGTGAGTGGATTGCCTGAGCCTGCGGGTTCGAGACCTGCCTGGGCAACTTGGTGAGACCTCATCTCTACAATAAAATCAAAAATTAGCTGGGCGTGGTAGCGCACGCCTGTACTTCCAGCTACTTGGAAGGCTGAGGCGGAAGGATCGCCGGAGCCCAGCAGGTCGAGGCTGTGGTGGCTGGGAGCGGCCACTGCACTCCAGTCTGGGTGACAGAGTGAGACTCTAACTCAAAAATAATAATAATAATTTTAAAATACTGGAAACTATTAAGATATAGGGAAAAAATATTTTAACTCAATTGAGTATGCAGTACTTATAATCTTTTCAAAGATTATTTAATGATGTGGGTAAATGCTCATAATATGCTACATGAAATAGCAGAATATAAAGCTTTATATAGAATTTTAGTTTTATTAAGAGTATATATTTAAATTGCATGGAGAAAAGATTTTTTTAACAAATTACACTGACTTTTCTGAGTAATGAAATTAAAGGTAATTGTGCTCCTTGTCCTTTTTTGAAATATTCACATTTTTCTACAAAGAGATTTACGTTTTTAAAGAGAAAAATTGTGTGTATGTGTAAGTGTAGTCTTAAAGAGTAATAAACACTTGATATTTTTTCCTGTCCTCATCTGCCTCTGTACAGTGTTTATTTAGATGTATATTATTTCAATGATGGGTCTTAGTTTCACTAATATCTTTTAGTACTGCATATGACTTCTTTCAAGAAATGTGTATCAAATATTTAAAAATTGTTTTACAGCTTGTATACTTTTGATATGCGTGCACTGGACACTCCTGTGATGGTCCACATGGATCATGTGTCTGCCGTGCTTGATGTGGATTACTCTCCCACTGGGAAAGAGTTTGTGTCTGCTAGTTTTGATAAATCTATTCGAATCTTTCCTGTGGCCAGAAGTCAAAGCAGGTATGTAACTAACAATAAGCCATTTACAGTCACGCATCACTTAATGATAGGGATAAATTCTGAGAAATAGTCGATAGGCGATTTCATTGTTGTGTGAACATCATAGTATATTTATACAGTAACTGTAGATAGTATACCCTACACACAAAGGCTGAATAGTATAGCCTGTTGTTCTTAGGCTACGGAGTGTTACTGTGGGCAGTTGGAACACAATCAGTGGTAAGTATTTGTGTATCTAAACATTTGAACATAAAAAAGGTACAGTAAAAATACAGTATTTTAATCTTATGGGATCGTTGTCATATATGTAGTCTGCCATTGACCAAAATGTCATTTGTTGTATTTTTGCTTGATTTTTCTTTGTTCTCATCATGATTTATCTTTTCTGAGAGCATAACTGGTTATGTGTGAATGATGAGGTTTACACCCAGGTGTGGTGACTTGAGGTACTGACTTTCACTGTGTTATCTATGGGCAAAGCATCAGCCTTCCAGGGGGTTTCTTTCATTGAACAAGGTATTATCTTTATATAATTTGTTGGTATGAAATCTCAGTGTTTGCTTTACAGCAGGGCCTTTTTTATTTCAGAATTACTTTTTAATGTTTTGTAGTAAACTTCTGAGAATTTAAATTTAGTAGTGAAAACTTTGATGGGAAAGTTTTTTGCAGTAATGGCGCTTAAGAGCAATTAATAACAATAATAAGCCGGGCTTGGTGGCTCAGCCTGTAATCCCACGCTTTGGGAGGCTGAGGTGAGTGGATTGCCTGAGCCCGCGGGTTCAAGACCTGCTTCGGCAACTTGGCGAGACCTCATCTCTACAATAAATCAAAAAATTAGCTGGGTGTGGTAGCATGCGCCTGTAGTTTCAGATTCTTGGAAGGCTGAGGCGGAAGGATCGCCGGAGCCCAGCAGGTCGAGGCTGCAGTGGCCGCTCCAGTATGGGTAACAGAGTGAGACTCCAACTTAAAAAAAACAAAAACAAACAAATAACAATAATACCTTACATTTCTTATTTTGTACTTAAATCCAGCTGTTCACACCAAGGCAAAAATTTGAAAGGAGGAAAAAAATAAGTTCAAATCGTCAAAACCGTTCTCCCTCCATTCCACTTAGTTAGGCAAAGGCCCTGGTTGCTTGAGAGGTGGGAGTGGTGAAAACTCGGCTGTCCTTTAGCTTCATTTGTGTGTGTCTCATTCTGTAAGCACACTGAATGTGATTCTGGTGTATTAGATTTGTGTTGTTTTGTACAGTGTGTCCCTCTACATATTATTAAATGTAGATTTATGCATATGCATCTGTATTCTGTTACATTATATCATATTTTTGTATTGAGATATTTTATAGAAAACTGTGGCATTTCAAGGGGTTTGCAAGGGTAATTTGTACTTGATGTTTTGCTTTACAGGCTGACTTTAAAACCTTATTTCTGTGTAAGATCCCTGTGTAGTATGTATGGCTTATAGAACACTTTTATATGCATTCTCATTATTCCTTAGTAATGCCTTAGATGTGTTCCTATAATCATGCAAATCCAAGAAAATGGATATAATTTTTCTCATAAAAAATTACAATTAAAGGATATAGTCATAGTCAATCTGCTTATCTAACTCTGGTGTTTTTACTTGTGATATTTGCGTCTTTCTTCCCTCCAGTTTGAGGAAGCCGTGTTGATTTCTAAACCTTGTGTCATCATTGATTGCCAGCAAGTAATTGTCTTCGTTGCTGTTTATCTGATTACCAAGGTGCTTGAATCAAAAACATGCTGATGGGCGTGTTCTTGTGACTTTGATCTTCATTCCATAATTTCTGTTGTAGAACTACTAGTGTTTGTTCCTATGTGGCTATTGCTTCCTTTGCAGCTGCCTTGATAGTCTCCGAATTTTGTGAATGGTTTATTGGGATTATTTGATCAGGTCCAAGCAAGGCTCATAGCTACCATTCCCACATCTCTGGAAAATGTTGAGATTCAAAAGAATATGGCCCTTCATCATTTCTTGGCACCAGAACTGCCAAAGATACAGGACAATATTTTTCTAACATGGTGCATAAGCATACTCAAAGAATGGAAAGAGAGCAAAAGAAAATTAAAAGAGAGGAATTTTTAGGTATCTTGATTCCCTAGGGCCCAGCAGCTGAGTTTAGACTGAATTATTCTAAAGCAAGCATGAACAACTAAATGCAGGTCCAGCTGCAAGACTCAAGTTACTACAGAATTGTATAAAGGAGTATATATTTCTTTTATTTCATTTGTTTCATTTCCAGGGAGTTGTCTGATGTCATTTGGAGGTTTTGTAATCACAATCTTAAAATGTATTACTTCCTGTTGTATTTGGATATAGATGGCATTCCCTCTGACTGTAGTCTTTATCTGCATAAAAGCTAGTGCTAGTTCGTTTCTGTGGTTTGTTCTAGTTTCCTATCTTTACAAACATCGAATAATTCATGCTTGGGCAGTGCTTTGAATAATCCATATTTCAAAAATGTTTTCTGGCTGAGTATGGTGATTTACGCCTCTAATCCTAGTACTTCGTGAGGCCAAAGCGGGAGGATTGCTTGAGGCCAGGAGTTTGAGACAGCCTAGGCAATGTAGCAAGACCTCATCTCTACAAAAAATTTTAAAGGTTAGCTGGGCATGGTGGCACATACCTGTAGTCCCAGCTACTCAGGGGGTTAAGGTGGAAGGATTGCCTTACCCAGGAGGTCGAGGCTGCAGTGAGTCATGATGGCACCACTGCACTCTACCCTAGGCAACAGAGTGAGACTGCAACTCAAAAAAAAAAAAAAAAAGGAATTTACGCTTAAAAAATGTATTTATCTCGCAGTAGTATAACTTATAGTGAGCTTAATGAATCTAGTATATGTGCAAATATAAATATATTTAGAAATGAGGAACACTGCATAGTTTGCCACTAAGGAGGATTCCAAGTTGGGTAAGTTACTGACCACTGGATTTGACCAGTCTACACCATGAATGGATTATTTTTAATGGTTATAGAAGCCTGATTGAATTTCCTTACATTTAAACTCATTATATTGTTTCAGCAAAAGAGGATTGTTACATATGTAGATAATGTAAGAAATGAATCTTTACAGGCAGAGCAATTGAGCTTGAAGTCAGTGACAGGTTTAAAAAAAAATAAAAGCAGAACGATGGGGGGAGAAGAAAAAGTGTCTGTCTCATTTTAATAGTATGTTCATTCTAATCATTATTTCCCCTTTAAAAATAAATTTCTTATGGTTTAGGTGCTTAAAATATCTTTTGGAAACTAAAGGTCTAGCTTTGTGAGTGTACTGTAGAGGTATTTATCTCTGCATATGAACTATATTTGATTTAGTCATCCTTTTTGGGTTTTCTTTTGCTGTGCATAGTTTCTTGAGCCTGTTTCCTTTCTCTTATGTAGTCTGCATTTTTAGTTATTTAATCCAGATATAGAAAATTTACTTCTCCAGAAGTTTCTAATTTTTTGTGACCTTGTCTTTTACTTGCTTTTTAATATTCTTACACTTCCCAATATAGTGTTCTCTGTGAATTCACTTAGCATGTTTCACAGCCTTCCCAAGTAGGTATGATTCTTGACTTCTCCATTTATTAAATGCTTCTTACGTCAATTTATCAGACACTTCTGTAGCCTTCCCTTTTTTTTTTTTTTTGAGTTGGAGTCTCACTCTGTCGCCCAGACTGGAGTGCAGTGGCCGCTCCCGGCCACCGCAGCCTCGACCTGCTGGGCTCCGGCGATCCTTCCACCTCAGCCTTCCGAGTAGCCGGAATTACAGGCATGCGCTACCACGCCCGGCTGATTTTTTGATTTTTTTTTATTGTAGAGATGAGGTCTCGCTGCCCAGGCGGGTCTCGAACCCGCAGTCTCAGGCAATCCACTCACCTCAGCCTCCCAAAGGTGCGGGATTACAGGCGGAGCCACCAAGCCGGGTAGCATTCCCTTTCTTTTCATACCTGAAAATAAATCATCAACTCTCTTCAATTAATTAAAATTTTTTAATAATTTGACCAAAACAAAAGTCAGACATTAGGATCACCATATCAGAATGTGTTCTTTGAAAGCCATTGTGTTTCTTTTCCAATAAAATTGAGAGAAAAAGATATATGGACCGACCTGAATTGATCTGGGATGGGGGGAAGGGGGCTTATTAAAGAGCAAGCCATTTCTGATTGTTACAAAGTTATACAAAGTTTGAACATCATATTTTAATTGCATTTTATGCATTCAGTTATTTGGTGAACTTTTCTGTACATCTGGTTTTACTTAATTTATATTTCTTTCTCTTACTGGATAGTAAGTTCTCTGAGGGCAGAAACTTTTTTTTAATTTCCGACACTTAACATAGAACTTCGTTAGTTGGGTTCAGTAAAAATACATTGAAATTAATTTGAATTTCTCTTTTATATTCCCTTAGTACTCAAAAATAGTATCCTGGTACTTAATATTAATAGGCGGTAGTTAGTTAAAGAAAATGTGTACCCAAATATAAAGAGTTTTAACAGAATTCCTCTCCCATAGGGAAGTCTATCACACAAAACGAATGCAGCATGTTATCTGTGTAAAATGGACTTCTGACAACAAGTACATTATGTGTGGATCTGATGAAATGAACATTCGTCTGTGGAAAGCTAATGCTTCTGAAAAATTGGGTGTGGTAAGAGAACCCATTTTCTTGTCATAAAGCTAGTTTCTTGTTTTATTAGGTATCATTATATTGTAAAGACTTACTTGAAGTACTTTTAGGTGTTTTGATCAAATTGATAAAGCTGTGATAAAGAGAAATAAGTTCTCAAGAAAACAGACATGGCTGTATTAATAATCATTTGTTTCGTGTTGAGTACCCACAGAGTGCCTTTATTAATTCAGATGTTTGGTAACACTTGAGCCTTCTTGGCACTTTGTGTTTTAAGATACCAAAATTCATATTTTCAGCTTACATCACGAGAAAAAGCAGCCAAGGATTACAACCAGAAGTTGAAAGAGAAATTTCAGCATTATCCTCATATTAAACGGATATCTCGTCATCGACACCTGCCAAAGTCTATCTACAGCCAGATTCAGGAACAGCGCATCATGAAAGAAGCTCGTCGCCGGAAGTATGTTTTGGGACATCTGACTCTGTCTCAGTACCCTTTTCTGACTTTCTCTTTCATCCCATCAGAAGCAAACAATAAAACTCATTCAAGGGAGTAGTTTATATGCTGTTATTGAAGTTAGGGATATGTTTAAAGACTTCTCCAGAAAGTCTTTTTCCCCCTTTTCCCAGTAAAGGGGGAGGCAGTGATCATCTGAGAATGTGAGAAGTTTCACTGTTTTGAAAATATGTTTAAAGGACAATGAAAATGAATTATCAAAATAGGAAAACATTTCTATTCATATTAAAACTATGATTATAAATAGATAATTTTTACAAAATGATTTCTGGCTGGGCATAGTGGCTTATACCTGCAATCCCATTCCTTCGGGTGGCTGAAGTAGGAGGATCACCTGAGCCCAGGAGTTCAGGGTTATAGTGAGCTATGATTGCACCACTGCACTCCATCCTGGGCAACATAGTGAGGCCTTGTCTCTACAAGAAAATTTTTAAAAAAATAAAAAAATTAGGGAGGCATGGTGGTCCATGCCTGTAGTCCTAGCTTCTTAGGAGACTGAGGAGGGAGGATTGCTTCAGCCCAGGAGTTCAAGGTTATAGTGAGCTATGATCATAGTGAGATCTTGTCTCTGAAAAAAAAAAATTATTTTTGATGTAGGTGGAATTAAGAGAAACTGTATTTTCCAAGTTAAAGAAATGCAAAGAACTCCTCTGTATTGTTCGTTTCTTAAGTAAACATTTTTCTAATATGCTTTATCATAACATTTGCAGTCTGACATTTTGGGTCTGGAGCAGAGCTCTTCCACCAATACCATTTTCCCTATGAGATATGCTTTCTTTGGAACACTTGAATGCATGCATGAAATTCTAAGACAGCTCTTTTTTTTTTCAGTTAGACTATGCAAATGACTGTTATTTTGTTGTCTGGATAGATGTTGGGGTCAAATCAGTTTGAAATATTTTAGCAATTTTGTCAGGTTTTTAAGCTTAGTAAAGGATGCTAATAGGTAATAAAATAAGAAATAAATAAGTAACTTAAGTTGATTTCTGCTTACTGGCTACCTTTTGCCTATTCAGACTGTGAAAATAATTTCTTTCATAGGTGTTTTTCCAGTGGAAAAAAAAACTTTGATTTTTTTTTATAAGGTTTTATTTGGATAAGATGATTTCTTGTAAACTTGTTTATATTTTATTTCTAGGGAAGTGAATCGTCTGAAGCACAGCAAGCCTGGATCTGTGTCAATTGTGTCAAAGAAGAAGAAACACATAGTGGCAGTTGTGAAATAATACTTGGGATTCCTACCAATCCTAGGCACCGTTATTTGTCACTTTTGACTTGAGAGCTCTACAAATAAAAGTACTCAGCTCTAGTTTATTTACAAACATTTCAGTTATATGGATAGAGCTTTATTGTTGCTCATTTTAGCTACCCTGAAAAATTATCCTTAAAGGTGGCCTGGTTGATAAGACTGTCTGTTTTATCCTTAATTTATTTTATTCTTTCACTGAAGAAGATGATATTTGCAATGGTGTTTTTTTTTCCTTTTGGGAATTAAAGAGATATACTTTCTTTCTGATCTGTTGTTATAAACGTTATACATTTGAATTTACATTTAAAACATCACATGTCTCTTGTGTCATCTTTAATAGTACTTTGGATAATGATTGCAGTGATGTTTCTTCCTATAAAACATTTAGAAAAACTATGTCAGAATTTTTTTAAAACTAAATTTATTTCTAATGCTTCGTTTATATTTGGCTTTTTGACTCTTTAAGAATAATCAAGGCCGGGCACTGATTATCTTGGCTCAAACCTGTAATCCCAGCACTTTGGGAGGCTGAGGAGAGAGCATGGCCTGAGGCCAGGGGTTTGAGACCAGCCTGGGCAACTTGGTGAGACCTCGTCCTACAATAAGTCAAAAAATAAGCCAGGCGAGGTAGCACACACCTGTAGTTCTTGGAAGAGTGAGAAAGAAGGAGCCCAGCAGGTCAAGGCTGCAGTGGCCATGAGCTTGCCACTGCACTCCAACCTGGGTGAGAGTGAGACTCCAACTCAAAAAAAAAAAAAAAGGATAACCAGCCTGCATTTGTATAACTTCTATAAAAATATAATTTGTCAAGTCAAGATAATGAAATATCCTTTCAGCATTAAAACTTTGGCTCACTTTTGGTAAATAATTTTTCATCAGTCTCACTAAATTCTAAATTTAAAAAAGTTTCTTTTTTAAAGTTTTAATAAGTAAACATAAATATGTATAAACTTTAAATATGTACAAATCAAAATTCTAGGAAGTTTTGAAATAAAGAAGAGATTTAAAAATCCAAAGGAAAAAATGTGTTGAGAATATATTCTTCCCTCTGTATCTGTGGGAGATTGGTTTCAGAACCTACAACATAACAAGAACTTGAGAATCCCTGCACATTCCACAACCAGTTCTCCTGAAGGAACTCTGGGCAGAACATTCCTGTGGCTGCATGGGTCCACTGTGCACCACACAGATCCCCTTTCCTCACAGGTTTAGGAGCAGCTCCTCTGGGGCTCCAGGCAGACATCTTAGGAGAGGAAAGTTGGGTCATCTGATAAGTAGCCCTTTTCTCTGAAGGGCCACAATGGATACTCATCCTCTTTTTTTGCCACTGCGAATTTTGAGCAGTTGATAAGAGATAAAAAAATTCCAGGTAGGAAAGCTGTTTCATCATATAGCAATTACTTAGAATGAGCCTAACAGGAAAGAGCTTCTCATATAACCTGCTCCTGCATAATCAGTTCCAGTTACTAAGGCCAGTTTCAAGTGATTTACAAAGTAGAGCAGAATAGAAGTTTACTTAACTGTTTTTCTTTCCTTTTTACCACTTGACCTGATCTTTCTCTTTTTCTGTTTTTCCTGCTTATGTTTTGGCTGTCCTAAATCTGGTTGTACCTTGGCCCAGTGAACTGTCAGTTTATATACCATCTAAAACAGGAAACAGCCATAGTGTGGTGTTTGTCATAGCTTGTGTAGTACTGCATTGAAGAGAGGTTCTACCTGCTGAGTCACTGTCACTACCTCCTGTACAACCTGTGGTTTCCATGGTGATGTTTCAGTGACTTTCACACAATAGAACACACTGGTTAAAGACATGAGCAATTGCCAGTAATTTGAGCCTTTTACTCATCTAGAGCACGATTTTGAACATTTTGAAATGTAACCTTACCAGTTAATATCTTGTGGAATAAAATGCATAGATTTGTTGTAAGAACCGAGGGTAGAATCGCGAGGAAAGGAGGGAGGGAGGAGGAAGGAGGCAATGTGAAAGGATTACTCAAGGAGTAAAAGAAATGAAAATACAAAGGCCTTATAGTAGCTCTGCAGGGAAGAAAAGTTGTATAAGTTACCTTGTTCTTAAGTCTTGCTACTTGGCCACTGTTGTGACCCTTCTCTTTGAGGGAACCAGAGAAAGGTTGCTATTCAGTCTATTCTTTTATAGTCCTCATTTATCTTACTTTTATAAAAAAGAAAGGGAACAGACTTAAGGACTGTCATGGACAAGATAATCAAGAAATCAAGACATTTTGTCTTTAGGGTCACTTGGATGTTTGAACAATAAACCCCAAATTGGTTGCAACCCAGCAAACTTGTGATTTATACAGAGCCTTCAAGTCCCATGTTGGAAAGTATCAAGGAAGTATTTGATTAGAGTGACAGGGATTTTGAAACATGATGGATTCGTATTTTCCAGTTTTTAGGTAATACAACACTCCTCATAGTACTAATGGTGCATTCATTTTTAATTTTTTTTAAAAGGTTGGGCTTGCTTTTTCACCCAGGCTAGAGTGCAATGACACAATCATAGCTCATTACAGTCTCAAACTCTGGCTCAAATGATCCTCAGGCCTCAACCTCCCAAATAGCTAGGACTGCAGGTGCATGCCACCATGCTCGTCTAATTTTCAAAAAAAATGTGGCGATGGGATCTTGCTATGTTGTCCAGACTGGTCTCAAAATCCTGGCCTCAGCCTCCCTAAATGCTGGGATTAGAGACATGAGCCACTGTACTTGGCCAGGTGCATATATTTTTAAAGTAAAATGTTTGCTTTGACCCCGTCCCTTAAAGTTATTAAATAGCTAGGGTTAAGTCAGGACCTGGAACTGTCATTGAACAAATGAGTGAATGAATGATTTACTGAGTGAGTGTCCTTTTGTTTAGTCAATGTGTACTGAGTCCCAGCCACGTGTGTTAATTCAAAGGCAGTACCAACTGCATGTCTGCATCTCTTCACAAGCAGTGAGGTCATTATCTGGAAATGAACTCATTGTTTTGCCTCAACCCCTAAAATTTCATCTCCTGCATTCTCTCTGAGCGTCACAGCACCCACACAGAGACCCTAGACAAGCCTGGGTGTAAGGGCACAAGTTTTATTAATTCATAATAATAGCAACTATTGTTCATTGAACACTCAAAACACTGCAAGTGGTTTGCAGGTACTTTAATTTCCTCTTAATTCTCATCAGGACCCCAAAAGGAAGCACTATTATAATCTGTACTCTGCACTCAATCTATAAAAGATCCTAAAGGGAGCTCAGTCTCAAAATAAACATGAAAACAAGTGATTGCAGTACATAATGATGACTTAGCCAGATACTGTAGTAGCACCCAAGAGGAAATGCTTGACTTCCTGCTGTGGAAGGAAGAAGCCCTTTGGAGGTGAGCGGTGTTTATCAAGTGCCAGTTGGTTCTGACATAGTGCATGAATGAGTAGGAGTACACGGAACAGTTTTCAAATAAATCGGTGATCCCTCTTTCAGATATGGCACTATTAAAGAAACCATTCTAGCAATGCTGTCTTACCAGAAACTTCACACTGCAGGTCAGAAAACACACAGTTGTCCCTTGGTATACACGGGAGACTGATAGATTGGTTCCTGGACACCTCCCACCCCCTCCACTCCCCTGCATGTACCAGAATGCACATAGTCAAGTCCTTGAAGTCGGCCCGGTGAATCCCATGAATAAGGAAAGTTGGCTCTCCATATACCAGGGTTTCACATGCCACTAATGGGGTATTTTCTATCTGCAATAGGTTGAAAAAAATGGGCATGTAAGTGAACCCATGTAGTTCAAACCTGTGTTGTTCAGGGGTCAACTGTATAAGGTTTGGACTAATATTCTCCAGAGAGAGAAGAGAGTTGAGGGATGGAAGTTTCATTCGGGTACTAAGGATTAATGGATCAGAAAGCACAAAATATTTATCTAGGGGTCTTAGGGCTGAGGGCAGAAAGGGTAAGTGTTTGGTAAAAATAAAAAGAGGCAGCGAGCCAGAGCTGGGTATGCTGCAGCCCCTGGTGGATGGGTGGGCCCTCAACAAGATCACCCAGCAACCAAAAGGCTAGCAGCAAAAGAAGAAACTCTTTTGATCTGTACCCCCATAATTCACCCAGACAAAGGAGAAAATCAGTTTTACTTTTAGAGCCAGCTTTAAAAATGGGCCTGATGGCCAGGCACGACTATAATCCTCGCACTCTGAGAGGTTGAGGCAGGAGGATCACTTGAGCCCAGGAGTTCAAGATCAGCCTGGGCAACATAGTGAAACCTTGTCTCTACAAAAAAATTTAAAAATTAGCCAGGCATGGCAGCATGTGCCTGTAGTCCCAGCTGAGGGACTTTTGGAGGCTGAGACAGAAGGATCACCTGAGCCCAGGAGGGCAAGGCTGCAGTGAGCCATGATCGTGCCACTGCACTCCAGCCTGGGTAACAGAGTGAGACCCCAACTCAAAAAAAAATTGACAAAAAATAGACCTGAATGATTTTATGATCCCCTCTACTAAACAAAGCATTTTTACTGCAGCTAAATGCAAAGATTAAAAATTCAGTGGCTGGTTGACATACTCTTGTTTTGTTGTAGATTGGGATCATTTTGTTGCACGGAACTATTTTCCTCAAGGGAATTCAAGATGTTTGTGGGGAGGAGTCTCACAGATACCCAAGAACAGGAGCCCCAGCACAGCCGAGCTAGACATCCAAGGTTCTGGAGCTGGCACTAGATAGCCACAAAAAAAGGAGACTTTTTGTGTCTCTACTCTGTACACTCTCTACCAATGGATTCTTCTTGCTCATGATCTCTTCCTTCCATAATTTCAGTGCTTCATGTCCCAAAATGGCTGCCCTAGCCTGACTTGACATGACTTTGCATTTCCAGTGCCCCATCAATTGGGCACTTAGCTCTCTGTCTTTCCATTTCAGTTCCTGAGCGAAGACAACTCCTTGTTGGGATCATCAGTTTAGGGGCAGTGTCCTTTGTAGCAGTGGTTAGAGGCTCTGCTTAGCAGCTTTTAGATATCTGCCCTTGACCACTGGCTTAGCATGTTCTGTGGGTAGGCAAGCCCCTAAAATGCTTCGTACATTACAGTTAATCATCAAAATAAATAGTAACATCATATCAGTATCTTTATATGGGTAGAGGGGTGAAGATACTAGGAAGAACTTGGGACAGGTCACCCCTGAGTCGATAAAAGGGCACAGGAAAAGAGGTAAAAATGTCGACCTTACCTCATTTCAACCACCTACTTTTCTGGCTCCATAATCCTAGGCCTCCTGCTGTATACCCCCAAAACTCTTCTAGGCTCAGTCTTGCCTCTGTTACTCCTGACAGAAATGGGAATTATAATGGGACTTTGAATTCAGTTGTTTCCTAGATCCTCAGTGTGGGTGTAGACCCCAATTGCCATCCTTTCTCTATGTGATTCCATCCTGAGCTCTTGTAGTAAGCCCTGCCACAGATCCCTAACTAGCTGCTACCAAATCTGCTTTCTCATGACTGCTAGGTATGCTCTGCTTGCTAGTATAACAGACACTTTGGCACATGACTTGTCTGGCTCCTAAACTGAACCATCACACAGAAACCCTCCCTCTGTGCTCTGGTCAACCACTGGTGAGCTCCTGAATTCTGCCCAAGCTTGCTAAACCACAGCACTGCAGAGAGTGCTGCAGCCATTCCCAGTGAATGCAACCTCCACGTGGCCAGGCAAGAGCTGAGGTCTAAGCATGCTTTGCACCAAGAAGAAGAATACAAATTTTGCAGACTTCAAAACTAATCAAAGGGAATTTTACCTTCATTTTAGCAGGGATAAAATAGAAGCTCTATATAGAGGTGTTTTTGTCTGGCTAACACATTCAGGGCCTTGTTTTGCATCATTTATGAAGGTTTTTGTTGGCTTTAACACCTTGAACTTCCTCATGAAGAAACTTATTTCCCCCAAGGATTTCTTAATCAAAACTTCACAACATTAGATATGTGAAAATATTCCCTTAAGCAATTAGAATTGGGAGGAATTTAAATCCAAATATTGAGCCTGGCATGATAATACACATTCCTCAAAGCTATTCTCAATATTTCTAATTTTAATTTAAAATTTCATTTGGATTTATACATGTTATCACAGTATACAGAATCCCAAATACAAGAGTTTCAAGCTTAAATATAACTACTAAGTAACTAGAACACATATATTTGAGTTCAGTTTCAATTCCACAAGAAAATAGGCCAGGAAATTAACTTGTAAAAAGCAATCTTGTTAATCAGATTTCTTTCCAGGTGAAATGTGAAGCTTTGAATAGCATTATCCAATCTGATTTATAATAAATGAATTCAATTTCAGCTGTAACAAAGAAATTTCCTATTCATCCATCTGGGACTTTCAAACACTACCATTCATTTTTATGAGGGGAAAAAATGTGAAATATTTCCTAGAGAAAATATAGATTTTAGAATAATTTTACTAGTCATATTTTGCTTAAGTTAGAGTAAATAAGGTAGAAGAAATTGATTGCTCCAAGTCTGTTTGTACTCTCTAATAGTCAATTGTGCTTACAGTATGTGATTGTAGGGCAGAATTCATACCTTCTCTGAGATTCAGTCATGTCATTTGTGAAATGAGCATATTTAGTGGGCACACCTACACCTTGAGAGTTGACAATATCTAATGGGACAATGCCATACCATAGGCAAGTAGCAATCTTGACAAAGATATCTGCTTCAAGATCTAAGAAAGCCAAGGGTAAGCCTGAGTAGTGATTGCTGCTTGAGTTGGGCAGTTTCTTTGCTTCCTTTACAAACATTTCTGAAATCCTTGACTAAAATTCTACCTTTATTACAATAACACTTTAATAAATTATCGTAAGCAGTGTACGTGGACATTTGCCCTTTTCCTGGCTTTGCAGCATCTATTATGATGGAGCCCATACCATGTGATTCTCAGAAGTAGTGGAGCCAAGATTCCCTTTCCCCACCCCCTTATGGGCAAAGCCAGTTGGGTTTTCCTGCCCAGGACTTTGAATGTGGGGTGAGTGAAGCCATTGTACAAGGACAGTTTTGAAGTGACATAGGGAGATGCATCTAGCTGAGTGCTGAGTACAGCAGTGAGGCAGTCATGGCCATTGAAACATCCCTAACAGACCATTCCTGCAGTGGGGCTTTGGCTTGGTTCCTGCTCCCTAACCTTCTCTGACTACTATCAAATTTTCAGCCTGGAATCCAGCCTTCCTTTCCAATCTGCAAGCCATCCTATACCTTCCCAACTAACTCCTTTTCTGCTGAAGTTAGCAAAAGTCAATTTCTGTTGCTGCAACCAAGAACAAACAGCACTTGGCCAATTAATTAATTAGAAACCTATCTTTTAGTAGTTACATTAGAAATGATTCTAATGTATTGGCATTTCTTAAGTCAATCTTGCCTTCCTGAGAATTGTCTTTAAAAAAATAATCCATAGGAAATCCTACAAAGAATGGTAAGCTCTGTATAATCTATCAATCTGGTTATCTTGCATATGAACTGCCTCCACTACTGGTTTGGATGGGATTTTTTTTTTCTCTCCTTTTGGTGCTACACATTTCCTTCTCTCTTCTCTTTTGTAACCTTGTCTTGCTCTTCTTAAAATCATTTTTTTCTCATCTACCAACCCCTGCCCTTCTCTACATTCTAACCATTGAGTCACTAGTGACTTCAGTTGGTCCAGGAAGGGGAATTTTGCATGGAGAAGGAGCGGGAAGGAAGGGAAACTTCAGTCTGCACCCGGGAAGTGGAGAAGGACAGGAAGAAAAGCCTATCACATTTTCATTGCAGTAAACTCCACTATTCCGCATTCCCTGCCCAGTTTCTGCTCCCCACTCTTGGAATAGAGAAATGAGAGAGGAAGGAAATGTAGAAGAGGAAAGAAAACCTTGCCACAACTTCCTCCCCTCAGCTCCTTATTTCCAATGAGGCTTCAAGAAACTGTGTTGAGTACTGCTAATTTCTCAGCACATAAACAGTATCTACTGCATGATAGGTGCTGAGTTTACTGAATAATTGTGATTAATCTTTTCAACATGATTTATAGAAATTCCTATTCTAGCTATATCAAGGCCTAAAATAAGTTCTTATGAGCTGGTTTGGGGATTTATCCACATTTTATATATAGCTCATTTGTCCATTAAAAATATATTCCAGAAATCAAATAGTGGTCTTACAAATAGACTTGCATAATGCAATTTCAGGTAGGTTTGGGGACTTCCCTTCCAGAGGAAGCCGAGTGGAAGAGTTGTAATGTCGGTGGTAACAACTTATTAAGTAAAGGAGACTTCAGCTCAAAGCTGATTTGAGTTGGTAAAGAAAATATCAACAATATTTTTTATATATCAATTTACTAATAACTGTTCTCCATTTTTTTTTTGAGTTGAAGTCTCATTCTGTCACTCAGGCTGAAGTGCAGTGGCACGCTCACGGCCACGCCAGCATAGACCCACTGGGCTCAGGCGATCCTTCTGCCTCAGCCTTCCAAGTAGCTAGAACTACAGGCACGTGCTACCACACCCAGCTAATTTTTTGATATATTGTAGAGATGAGGCCTCACCAAGTTGCCCAGGCCGGTCTTGAACTCCTGGGCTCGGGCAATCCTCTCGACCTCGGCATCCCTAAGTGCTGTGATTACAGGCTTGAGCCACTGCACCCGGCCCACTGTTCTCCACTTGAAAATATTTGCTCAAATTCTGTCTTGAGCAGTAATCTGCACCAGATAGCTGAAATGAATTTTAGTGAGATACTGATGAAGTCTTCTCAAAAGTGCCAAAGAAGCTGCAGGAGCCTCTAATCTTGCAGACTCTGCCCACAACCCTGCCCCTCCCCACCCCACACTGTCATTCCAGGCCATCCTCCTGACCTTCTCATCCAGTTGCTGCCATCCATCCTACAACCTACCACTCAGCTTCTCCTTCTCACCCCACAACAGGATAGCATCGCTCCAGCTAATTCGCTTGGTTATGATCCGGACCCTAGACTTCTATCTTTGAATGTCCTTGGCTGTCATTCCATCAGCCACGAAGTCCTAAAGAGCTCCTAATAATCTTTGAATCTCCCTTATTCTCTTCATCACCACAACCAACACCTCAATGTAGCCCACAATCGATCCCTCACTCAGACTACAAGGGTGGCTTCCTAATGGGTCTTTTAACATAAAATTTGCCCCATTTTAATGTGTTCTCCACTCTTTACCTAAAGTAATCTTTGTAAAGAGCAAATATTGGGCCAGGTGCAATGACTCATGCCCATAATCCCAGGCATGAGATTGGAAGCCAAGGGAGCATCCCTTGAGGCCAAGATCAAGACCAGCTTGGGCAGTATGATGAGACCCTCGACTCTACAAAACTAAAATTGAAAATAGCTGGGTAGTGTGGCATGCACCTGTAGTGACAGCTACTCCCACTGAGATGGGAGGATCACTTGAGCCCAGGAATTCAAGGTTGCAAAAAGCTATGATCTCGACAGAGCCAGACCCTGTCCCTAAAAAAGAAAAAGCAAATTTCACCACAACTCTTCTGTGCCTAAAAATCTTTCAACGGCTTGATTTTGCGATTAGAATAAGTCCAAAGTTCTTTAATGTGTCTTACAAGATTCTACTCTCTTCATTGACATCATGGGCTCTATCTCAGACCACACTCCTTTTCCTCCATTCCCAGGCTCAGTCAGTGGTAGACTTCCTCAGTTCTTTCATCACATTGTATTTTCTCCTGCCTTGAGACTTTTCACAAATTGTCTTCCCTCAGGGATTATCCTGCATTCTGTAGGTCTGCTGAAACATCTTTTTCTTTCTTTCTTTCTTTCTTTCTTTCTTTTTGAGTTGGAGTCTCACTCTGTCACCCAGACTGGAGTGCAGTGGCCGCTCCCGGTCACCGCAGCCTCGACCTGCTGGGCTCTGGCGATCCTTCTGCCTCAGCCTTCCGAGTAGCTGGAGCTACAGGCGCGCGCTACCACACTCGGCTAATTTTTGATTTATTGTAGAGATGAGGTCTTGCCAAGCTGCCCAGGTGGGTCTCGAACCCGCTAGCTCAGGCAATCCGCTTACCTCAGCTTCCCAAAGGCGCGGGATTACAGGCTGAGTCACCAAGCCCGGTTGAAACATCTTTTTCTTAGAGAAAACTCTTCAAACCCCACTGGGCAGATAGACACCTTGTCACAAAATCTCACTGCACTTTTCTGTTCACTGCTAGCTCTAAGAGGACACGGACCAGGCCTGTCTTGTCTTCATTGGATTCTCTATCCTGACCCCTCTGCTTTGTCACATCCACTAAAACTCTCCTTTTCTTCATGTGAGGGGGACCCCCCAAAATACAGAATTTATTTATTAAAAATTGTGTATTTATTATTACATGTTTGCATTCCAGGTACCTTCAACGTACTCTCTGTTTGATGTGATAAACCTATTGAGACGCTTTTTCCACTGCTCAAAACAGTGCTTCTGTTGTTTTTTCTTTCACCTCTTCCACATCAGCAAAACGTTTCCCTTTGAGGACTTTCTTCACCCGGGGAAACAAAAAGAAGACACTTGGAGTGAGATTGGATGAATAGGGAGGGTGGGGCACCAGGGTCATGCTGTTTTAGTCAATAACTGCTGAACATTCAGTATGGTGTGGGCAGGCGTGCTCTGAATCACCCATCTTGAAATGGGCAGATGTGTTCAAAGAATCTCCAAAAACTAAATTCACTGAAGCCAAGCGCAGCCTCTCACAACAATGCTAGCTGGTACACTGATGCCTATGGGCTCCTAGAACATTTACCTAGTGGAGGAAACCTGTACTACAAGGGACTCACCCTCCAAAAAGTAATTCTTGTTTTTTGGGGGTTCCTCTTGTACTCTGAGCAGTAGATGGTATTATGTCCTTAGTTTCTCATTTCAAATTCTCTCTTAGAAAAATTTATTCCACATTTAACATCCTATAGGCCTAGGCGTCAATTAGAGAGGTCTCTAATTGACCTATTTCAACAAGCCATTTTAAAGAGGCAAAATGGTATAATAGTTAAGATTGTGGTCCCTCATTCTAGACCTTGGGTTCAAATCCTGAATTTGCCAATTACAAGGAGTGTTACCTTGGGTAAGTTGCTCAACCTCTAGCCCTGACTAGATTTTCTCATTTGTAAAATAATAGTAATATTTGCCTTGTAGGGTGGCTGGGAGAATTAAATGAATGAATGCATGTCAAACAGAACAATGCCTGTATATACTGTATTAGCACAGGTATCATTTTTTGAACACAGACTTGTAAAGTTAATTCTGTGAGGGCAAAGCTTATGTTGGTCTTGTTTATTTGGGTTTGCCCAATGATTAGGACGGTGCCTGGAGCTAAGTAGTTGTTCATTAAATATTTGTAGCATGAATGCAAGAATGACTGAAATGGATGATCATCATTCATTAAACATAATAGTGGGGAATAGCAGAAAAGGAACTAACCCTTGTTAAGAAATTTCCATAAGCTTCCTGTCCTTATGTGGAAAATGGGGGTAAAATCTTCTATATGGATCTGTTGTGAGATATCAGTGACAACGTATGTAAACTACTTATTCCAATGCCCAGCACACTAAGCTCACCAATCGTGGGCTAATAATATCACTCCCCAAACTCAGAAGCTAGTAGAGGTCTAACTCTCCCTGGGGCCCAACATTAGGTTCTCAGTTCTGCCTCCTCATCTGTTCCCTTTATAATGGCATTTGTGACAAAAAGGATCTGTCTCCTCAACCTCTAATCATTATTATCAAATCTCTTTGAAATGCCAGCAGGCTCCTCTGCCTTCCAATTTAGCCAATACATTCCCTGTCCAGTGGTTACTCCCATCCTTACGGATATTGAGAAGATGAACAGAAATGATTAGAATGTACTTTCCAAACATAAAACATTGTACTATAAAAGTTTGCCCAAGGGGATTAATATTAACACATATCTGTAGAAGAACTTTATGAAGACCCAGTGTATCACTCAACCTTAATAACTAAGATTGTAGATATGATAGAAATCTGTAAATAGCATGTAAAAGCAAATTTATTAAAGTCTAGGGCAATTGCATTACCAGGCTTACATGGTGTGTTCTTTCTTCAGAGACGGCAATAAATGAAAAAGATGGTTCTATAGAGATAGTTAAACTATGCCCTTTGGCTAGCCGATTAGAAGTCCATTTCAATCTAGTATATGAGAATGTATTCTGCCTGTAAGTGATATACAGATTACTTCTATCACAGTTGTAACTGAAGTTATTAAAGCTCAAATGTTAAACCTATAAACATTGAACTTTATGGAGACTTTTGTTCCTTCGGTAAAACTTATTTTAACATTTATGTGCTATCTTTTTGCCTTGGAAAATGTGATTTTAAAGTTCTTCCCCCTAGGATATTGTAAAAATCTTCCTTGAAATCTATTCTACCACATAGTTGGCTTCATTTTCTTTAAAGCTCATATTTTATTTTTTGAATCATTTATCAGAGGCAATATGTAGAATCACAAAAGATGTACCAGCACAGGAAGTGCTTATGAAACGTGGAAAACCCATTTAATAATAACTCATAGTAATCAGTTAGCAGAAAGATTTGTGGATGGTAATATTCAGATCCTTATGCAGTCATTTAATCTGTTCTTCAAAATTCAGAAAGTAATTACAAATACACAGCTGGGAAAATCTGCCAGTTGATGCAAGCATTTGCTGCAGGGAGAAAATTTGTCAAGGTTAGGCTTATTTTGTCTGGCTGGGTAAGATAGGTTCTGTGGATAACAAAGAGGAAGCTGGATTTTTTTGTAAATTGAATGAATTTTATGTCATCGTAAATCCGACCACTGTTCTCTGAAATATTGCTGCATAAATCTATTTTCAGGTATGATAACTTAAAAGATATTTGTATTCCCCAGAAAATAACAATTTCCCTCTTTTTCTAGCATTGGGAATGTAGTCACGACGTGCCCTTGCCCAAGCAAGGTTTAAATCATTACTTCCTTCCTCTGTGCTGGTGGTGAGTGTTCATACCATTGTGCGTGGCTGTGTTGTATGTGTGTGTAAATGTAAGTGTATGTGTTTAATTGGGCATTTCAAGGAAGGGAGAATCATAGAGAAAAGATACCTTGCTAAGTATCCTGAACTCCAAAACCATGACCCCTTAAAGTTCTAAATTTAGATGAGCAACCGATCATGTAACTTGTCTCCTATCTTCCCCACAACCCCAGTCCCCAATGTCTTGCTCTTAAATGTAGTAAAACCAAACGAATCAATATACATCAAGATCTTTTAGGACCTGAAAAGAAAGGCCACAAATCATTATGGGTAGTGTCAACATTCTGTTTTCCTGCAATGTAGTGAAACTGAAGTCACTACACAATTCCTAGTTAAGATAGCTGAAATAAAAGTCATACATTGTACATGCTCTTGTTTATTATGCATAAAACCAATTATTTTATATCCTCATCTAAGAATTTTGTTCATGTTTGTACAAGAAAAAGTGGGGCAAACAGCAAAAGCTGGCTAGTCTAAACTTCATTCTCAACCCTCTTCTCCCTTTCCATCCCTTCACCAGAGAGGCTGGAAATACTGGATATTTCTTTCTACCCCTTTCAGCTAGGGGTGGCCCTGTGAACCTGTTATGGCCAATTGTGGCATAAGCAGAAGTCTAGTATGGGGTTTCTGGGAAAGCTTTGCTTTCCAAATAAAGATACAGATAGGGGCTGAATGCGGTGGCTCACACCTGTAATCCCAGCACTTTGGGAGGCCAAGGCAAGAGGACTACCTGAGCCCAGGAGTTCGAGACCAGCCTGGGCAACTTGATGAGACCTCATCTCTACAATAAATAAAAAAGTATCTGGGCATGGTGGCATGTGCCTATAGTCCCAGCTACTTGGAAGGCTGAGGTGGAAGGATCACCTGGGCCCAGCAGGTTGAGGCTGTGGTAGCCCTGAGTGTGCCACTGCACTCCAGCCTAGGTGACAGAGTGAGACTCTGACTCAGACAAGAAAAAAAGAGAGAGCGAGACAGATAGGGGTGGTGCCACCTCTTCCCTCACTCCTCCGTTATGCCTTTTATGTGAACATGATACCTGGTGCTGTGTAGCCATATTGTGACCATGAGTCCAAAAGCATAAGGCTAAGGATGGTGGAATGAAAAGAGAAAAGGCCAAGGTCTTCGTTGGCATCATTCAACAGGAGATCTAATCTCCTATCCCCTATCTTCTAATTATATGAGACAAATGAATTTCTTTCAGTTTAAGCCATTGTTAGTCTGATTTTCTGAATACTTATAGCCAAAAAAACCCCTAATGGATATAAGACTTTGTGTAGGGTTCAGTCTAGGAACCACTCCCCAGCCTAAGATTAAGTTAATATTTTCCATTTTATTTCTTATCTATTTTAGGTTAGATTGTTTCATCTGTAGTAACCATTATGAGCTTTAATCCAGTAAGATGGACCTTTCCAAAGGATGGAAGAGAAGTTATCGTTTGTGTTATGCAAACATTAGAACATTATGAAAATGTGCATGTAACACAGATCAAGAATCAACCTTTGAGTGATAATAACTTTTAACCAATTTGGAAATGAGGCCAATTTCAGACCATGGAGGGACAAATTTAAAGTTAATCGCTTTTTTAATCAGGGTTCAGGTGGCTTATCATATCAAAGCATTTTCTGTGGAAGCTAATGAAACTGACTTTCGTAAAGCAGAAAGCACATCCTCCCTGTAAGGATTCTTAAGTCTTCTACCTCAATTTTTTATCTCTGGGCATTGAATTTGCTCTCTTGACAGACTCATCTGTTTTTAGTAGAACGTGTACAAGTCTTCCTAAGCACTTCTCCTTTGGACTCCGCCTGGTCCTAATTAATACTCCACAGAATAGTAGATGTACTTCTATAGTTTCTAAGCTGTCAGCTGCCATGCCATGTATCTATCAGCTTCATCATCTGACACTATCAAATTCCCCATGATCTCTCAGTCACTTCAGATAGCCAGTCGTGTTCAAGTTCATGTCACCTGTTCTGAACTAATTCTCCATCAGATTCTCCATTGATTCTGGCTTCAATTTGCACATCAGATCATTCAATAACAATCAACTGCTTTTTGTTTTAAGTTGAGGCTAAATTTACATAACAAAATTATCTGATTTAAAGTGTACAATTCAATGGTATTTCATATATTCACAATGTTCCTTTCTTTTTTGAGTAGAGGTCTCACTCTGTTGCCTAGACTGGAGTACAGTGAAGCAATCATGGCTCGCCGCCACAGCCTCAGCCTCTGGGTCTCAGGCGATTCTTCTACTTCAGCCTCCTGAGTAACTGGGACTACAGGCGCGCACCTCTATGCCTGGTTAACTTTTTTATTTTCTGTTGACACGAGGTGTCGCTATGTTGCCTAAACTCACAATGTCCTACAATTACTACCTTATCAAGTTCAAAAACATTTTCATCACCCTAGAAGAAAGCCCCATATCTTTTGAGCAGTCACTCACCATTCTTCTCTCCCTCCAGCCTGGGGCAACCACTAATATTTCTGTCTCTGTGGATTTACCTAGTCTGGATATCTCATGTAAATGAAATCATATCATATATGAGTTTTTGTGTTTGGCTTCTTCTACTCAGCATAATGTTTTCAGGGTCAATCCATGTTATAGCATGCATCAATACTTCATATCTTTTTATGGCTGTATAATATTCCATTGTATGAATACCATATTTTGATTATCCATTCTTTCATTAATGGACATCTGGATGGTTTTCACTGTTGGGCTATTGTGGATAGTGCTGCTATAGGCATTCATGTACTATTTGTTTGAGTACTGTTTTAAATTCTTTTGACCATACACCCAGGAATGAAATTGCTGGGTCACATGGTAACTGTATGTTTAGACTTTTGAGGCACCACCACATTGCTTTCCACAGCAGCTGCACTGTTTTATAGATCCACCTGTAATGTACACAAGTTCTAATTTTTTCACCAACACTTATTTTTCTTTTTAAAAAATTATAGCCATCTTAGTAAGTATAAGGTTGCATCTCATAGTGGTTTTGATTTGCATTTCCCTAATGACTAATGATATTGAACATCTTTTCATATGCTTGTTGGCCATTTGCATATCTTTTTTAGAAAAATGTTTCTATATATTCTTTGCCTTAACTTAAGTTGTCTTTCTGTTGTTGGTTCCTTATATACTTGGGATATAAGTCCCTTATTAGATATATGGATTGCAAATATTCTCTCCCATTATGTGGACTGTCTTTTCCATTTCTTGGTAATGTCCCCTGAGGCACAAAAGTTTTAGATTTTGATAAAGTTAAATTCATTTATTCATTTTCTTCACTCTTTCATGATTTGGTTCCATATGTAGACTCCATTGTCAAATCCAAGACTATAAGATTTACCATTATGGTTTTTTCTAAGAGTTTTTATGCCATCAAATACTTTTTTTGTGAAGTTGGCACAATATGACTGACCAAAAAAAAAAAAAAGTTAAAAAGGAATATGGCTTATGCACTAACCTGCATCAGACAGAGTTTACCTAGTGCCCAAGACTTTTTATTTTCAGTACTGTATAATTAGACATTGGTCCTGGATTCTCCTAACTAACCGTCACACTGTCCTCTTAACATCCAATTAACCGATATTGTTAACCGATGAGCTAAGTGAGAAAAAGACAATTTAACAAAAAGATCATCACAACCCGTGGAAGACAGGTAGATGGTTCAGGAACAAGATGCCAAGCTTCTTACCAAATGAAGAATTGCCGCACAAACCAGTTATTTGCTGTGGTTGAAAATACTCTACCTACTACACACAAACTCATATTATTTCTTAAGTAGCTCCATTAGTGAATATTTTATTGAATGTCAAGGTGGAGTCTCCACCAATGAGATGTTAGGCACAGTTCTGAAACTAGGATATTCTTATAATACTATCCAACAGAAAAGCCCAGCTGTTAGAAAACCACACTAGAGATTAAGTTTGTCCTTATTACCTGTCATGCTTACTAAGGTCTCAAAGAAAGACAGTCCTCTGATTAAGCTGGGTCCCAAATATGTGATTTTCTTGGTAGAGTAACCATTGATTTTTAGTCTTTCAGCTTGAAAAACCATTTTTAAAAACTTCTTACAAAGTGTGTAAGTTTAGGGGAAACTCATTCATTCTACCTTAGTTCACAAGAGAATTCTTATAAGTTAGGAGGCTAATTTCCGAATTTACAGTGGGCAGAATTTATATCTGCCCAGAGGCCAACACCGGCCATTTGCTGTAACTTCTCTCTCAGTGGTAAATCTCCTCAGTACAAATTGTCAGTGTTGAAATACAGTAAAAACTCAGGCCAAGTGTGTGTGTGGTGGATCCAGGTAATATGATGACCCTTTACCTGCCCCTCTCTACTCTCAGTAGGAGAGTACTTGTATAAATATTAGTTGTTTTCCCCGGAGAGTTTCTGTCTTTCAGTAGGTATGCTGTTCATTCCCATGTACAGCTTTTCTCTTTTGTAACCTGAAGAAAATTATATCCAGGTGGGGCACAGTGGCTCACGCCCGTAATTCCAACAGTTTGGGAGGCCAAGGTGGATTGCTTGAGTACACGTTTGAGACCAACGTAGGTCACATAGTGAGAATGAGATTTTGTGTTTACAAAAACAATTTTTTAAAATTAGCTGGGTCTGGTGATGTGCACTCGTAGTCCCAGTTGCTCAGAAGCCTGAGGTGGAAGGATTGCCTGAGCCCAGGAGATCAAGGCTGTGGTGAGCCATGATCATGCTGCTGCACTCCAGCCTGGGCAGCAGAGTGAGATTCTGACTCAAGAAAAAAAAAAAAAAAAATATATATATATATATATATATATATTCAGAGTATCAAGGAGAATATGTCAGGAGACCTACAGTTCTGCCCAGACTAGAAAAGATCTTGCTCTTCTCTTAATCTAAAGCCCTATGACCAAATGGCTACACCTCTGTTTACTCTTTCAGTAATCCAGGAGTTTCAATGGCTTACAAGAAGTCCCTGAGCCACTCAGGCAGGTGAAACTTGGAGAAAAAGTGGGCCCAAAGTGCATTTAGCACATCCCTTATTGTTCTCCAAGCTCAACATTACTATGGACAAGCAAAACATGTATTTAAGAGTTTTTCAGAATGGGGCCTGTGTATTAACCGTAGTGCATAGGTTGATTACAGCTGTTACCCAGGTGAAGAGGAGCTTTTAATTTAGGTTATGCATGTATGTGAAGTGTGTTAGCAAAAGACCTAACGAGCTTATCAAACTCATGGTGTCATAGATACTGTTGCTCAGAATAAAGCTAAAATTAATAAAAATGTCTTAAAGAGGTATATGAAGCAGGTAAGCGTATAGGTGGTATAAGCATATGGCAAAGATGATGAACGTAGTATCCAAAGACTAGTATTTGGGAACTACTATTAATACATATACTTCTCATTTTATATTAAGTAACAAAGGTTTAGCAGCACTTATACAATATGTCTTGATAGCTGATTTGACACATCCAACCAATCACATTCTATGCCCTATCATCTACTTTATTTGGACTGATTATACTTGTAAATGCTTACCCCTCAATCTCTTCACATTACAAAGTGTGAACTTCATTTGGAAAAATGCTTACTATGGCAACCTCCACGTGGGACGTCTTCTCCCAATTTTCCTCTTCATTCAAGCATTCAGATTTATTTATAAATGCACTCCCTTGTGATTATGCCTCATCCTAACTTTCTCTTATCAGTAGGTCAGCCTTGCCTTTCTCCAGCCTTTATTTCTGTTCACCTGCTCCTGAACTGTGTCTCTCTTGAAACTTCCAGTTGGCAATTTATTTTTTCCATCTGGCACTAAATAGATATTATTTTCCTCATCCATGACATTTCTATTCACTCCTCTTCCTATTTCTCTCTGCTTACTACACTTGGTGAAAATAATGATAACAAAAATAGTTAGATGCAATTGCTGGCTAATTACAGAATTAAGTGTAGCTCTGTTCTAGGTGTATTCGAACTAAATAACAGACATTGATCTTTTAAAGTGAAAGTGTCCTTCCATTTGGGAAGGCTGGGTAACACTCATATCAGCTTGTTCTCTTGCCTTTCTTTTCTTATAACTGAAGCCAACTTCCCATCTTCCTTCTGTGTGACAGTCCAACAATAATCGGAGGCATTTGACAGTCCCACTGAGTAAGCTAAAGTTTTTAAAGAAATCGAGTGACTTTCTTAATTGGACTAAGAAACTGTGGCTTCATTTGGACTTGTTTATAAACCACTAAACATGAGTTATTTATACAGATGCAGCCTTATCTAATTTTTATTAATTTTAATCTCAGAAGCTAATTTTTCCTTGACCTCATTCTCAAATTTTGGAACTGTTTCTTACTCAGAGCTCCAATGAATTACTGCAACCTTTACAAGTCTTTAGCATCTCTGCTTCCAAGCCTTAGTCTACACCTTATACTAAAATCTTCCAATCTTAATCAGGTACTCAATTGTAAAGCTACTGTCATTGCTAACCAGGTTTTGGTGAATTAAAAAAAGATACTCTTTCCTAGTCAATGTGTGGATCTGTATAGTACTCCTGCCTATACAGAAAGAAGAATAATTGAAATATAAATGGGACAGGATGAGGGCTCTGAAATTATGGAGGGAGAAGACCAGAGGTATAACTGTGAGAGAAAAAGGTGAATGAAGTTAAACATAGATGCTACTTAAATAAACACTTGGACCAGTTCAGGAAGTATGGGAAACTAGAAGAGGACAGAAGGTTGTAAAGATGCTCAGAGAGTCCATTAACAGAAATGTATCAGCTTTATACAGATAAGTTGTCTAGAAAAGTCTTGAAAGGAAGAAGCTACAGCTTAAATAACTTCATCTAAACAGACTGAAGTGATCTTGGGATAAGAAATGTGATAAAGAGATTTAGGATGGAATCCAAATTCAACTGCCCAAACAGTATCTGGAGGTTGCAGAGAAAAGAGCTGTCTTCAGCTGGGACCAAGGTCAGTCCCTGGTGCCTGGGACTGAGCTGAACAATCAGCTGACCTGGCATGAATTCTGAGTAACAGTCTTAAAACTGGGGTTAGTGAGTTAAGAAATATCAAGCTAGTTTAAGCAGCCAGACTATATTCCTGTCACTCTGGATATTCTGAAAACTCCTCACTGCAGAGCAATGCCATGTTGAAACCTGTGACTGACTGGGCTGAGATAACAAGAACCAGAAGACAGGAGAAATGAGAGGCAGACAAGGAGAAGAACAGGAAAAAGCCATAGTCCATATGACGGGTGACAGGGAAACTTCTCAGTCAGGGGATTCTAGAAAGATTCTCTCTTGGGGTTGCTCTGATGTGTTTCTGTTCCAAGGTACAAAGAGAATTACTTTGAATATTTTCAGTACCTTTTAAAGCATGCCATGCTTGGTCCTACGAGTAAACTGAGGTGGGTCAAAATGAACCTTAAAAAAAAAAAAAACGCACACAGAAATTGAATGTACAACTGTAGCATGTGAAATACTTTTACATACATTTTCTTTTTAATCAAAGTTCTCCTATATTAGGTGTTAAATCAAAGAAACACATGGCTAAATTCCTTAGTTTTTATTTTTCTACCACAGTCGCTCCATTCTTCCTTACAGGCCCTTGACAATCCTTGATTCAGGTTATCATTTAGGCTGCTCCCGGCCACTGCAGCCTCGATCTGCTGGGGCTCCAGTGATCCTTCCACCTCAGCCTTCCAAGTAGCTGGAATTACAGGTGCGCGCTACCACGCCCAGCTAATTTTTTGATTTATTGTAGAGATGAGGTCTCACCAAGTTGCCCAGGCAGGTCTTGAACCCTCAGGCTCAGGCAATCCACTCACCTCAGCCTCCCAAGGCGCAGGATTATAGGCTGAGCCACCGAGCCCGGCTAATGATATGTTTTTATTGCTTATGACTTAAGTTATTTTTAACTTATTTCATTTTGGATTTGATAAAACCTCAAATATTATTTTTCTCAGAGATTTTTTTTTCCCAAAAGACCAAAAAAATTTTTTTAAAGACAGAGTCTTAATCTGTCATCTAACCTAGATGGTGCAGTGGCGTGATTCTAGCCTACTGCAACCTCGACCTCCTGGACTCAAGTGATCCTCCTGCTTCAGCCTCCTAAGTAGCTGGAACTACAGGCACGTGCCACCATACCTGGTTAATTTTTTGTTTGTTTTTATTGTTTTGTACAGATAGGGTTTACTTGTGTTGTCCAGGCTGGTCTCGAACTCCTGGGCTCAAGCAATCCTCCAGCCTCGCCCTCCCAAAGTGCTGGGATGATAGGCGTGAGCCACTATGCCCAATCCAAAAGACAAATTCTATTGTAAAATAAGGGTGTTCTTCCCTAGTTTTTATTTTTTTCTTTTAATTTTTATTTTTAAATGGTGGGGTACAATTTAGGGTTAGGTATACAAATATTCATTGTGCAGTTACCCTTGTTGATGAGGTGTGTCTTCCCTAGTTTTTAAAACAGAACTGTTCATTGACCCCAGTGGTTAACATAGGCAGTGCAAACTGTTGATTTGGAATGTGGAAAGTTTATTAAAATGAAGTGGTTTGGGTGGTAGAATCAGGCCTCTAACAACAAAGAATATCATGGCATATGACATGTGCCATCTCAGAAATGGGAGACCTGTGCCAAGTGTTAGTAACACCTTGTGCCTGGCTCAGAGACAGCCATTAACCAAATGAGGCAAACCTGGTGATATTCTCCTGGGCTCCTCATTTCGTGCCTCTGTCCCCATAGACTGCATTGGGGTGAAAACTTGGGGAAGGCAGCCGATAAGGGGAGACAGAAATGATCCACACTGTAGGGAGGAAGATGAGGATTTCCCAAACATATACTTGGTCTCAGAAGTGAAGGCAAGCTTTGACAGTTGCACATACAAACCTGGGGGAAGCAGGAGGAGTAAGTGGGGGTGGCAGACAAAACTTTTTTTGAGAAGGGAGCAACCACATTAAAAAGTTGCCATGGCAGCCGGGCTCGGTGGCTCAGCCTGTAATCCCGCGCCTTTGGGAGGCTGAGGTGAGTGAATTGCCTGAGCCCGCGGGTTCGAGACCCGCCTGGGCAGCGAGACCTCATCTCTACAGGAAATCAAAAAATCAGCCGGGTGTGGTAGCGCATGCCTGTAATTCCGGCTACTTGGAAGGCTGAGGCGGAAGGATCGCCGGAGCCCAGCAGGTCGAGGTTGCGGTGGCCGGAAGCGGCCACTGCACTCCAGTCTGGATGACAGAGTGAGACTCCAACTCAAAAAAAAAAAAAAAAAAGTCACCATGGCTGGATATGGTGGCTCACACCTATAATCCCAGCACTTTGGGAGGCTGAGGTGGGAGGAATGCTTGAGCCCAGGAGTTCGAGACCAGCCTGGGCAATGTAGCAAGATCCCATTTCTACCAAAAAATAAAATAAAATAATAAAAATTATTGGCTGAGTGCAGTGGGGGCGTGCTTGAAGTCCCAACTATTGGGGAGGCTGGGGCAAAAGGATCACCTGATCCCAGGAGGTCGAGGCTGCAGTGAGTTGTGATCATGCCACTGCACTCCAGCCTGGGTGACAGAGTGAGACCCTGACTCAAACAAACAAAAACAACAAAACAAGAGCTACCACACTTTGTCTTCCTCCTCTACAGTGTCTTAGTCTTTTTTCACTGCTTCCTTTACATCTTCCCATTATGGTATTAACAGCTGCTTCATGTTAGAAAACATGTCAAATGCTAGAAAACTGTTGAAGACGAACCACACTATGATTGACACCTAAAACCCCTCATTTCCAAGGGACTCTAAGTGAGAATTAATGTTCCCCACCTACCTCCTTCATTTTCCTTCTCAAACACAAACACATATGTGCCTTTGATGTTCAGGCTGTATGTAGTCCTCTGTGATTTCCCCCCCCACTAAAGTGTCCCTGGTGTTCATCTATAAATGTTTCCGGTCCCTGTGGAATTACCCTGTTTGGACACCATATGTTCTCCACAGCCCATATTTTGAGCACCTATTATACACGCCAAAAGCATATTTTTAGAGAAGAGCCTGCAAGTGGGTGTGATTTCCTCTTGTTTTTTCAGCTTCCAAGGATTCTAAACTCTCTCACACAGCGTTCAGCAACTCATTAAAAAATTAGTTGTGTTTTTCTTACCTGTTTGTATGGCACTTGGGGTTTCTTCCTCCTGTGTTCCACAATGAGTGAGTCGATATTCCCAAATTATCACTCCTTGGAAGTTTCTTTCCTTGAGTTTCAATATACTTTTTCTGTCCTATAATCTCAGATCCTTGATGGGTTGAGAAAAGTTATGATTATGTTGATCGTCTGCTTTTTCTTTTTGTTGGAATGGAAGCAACTTTCTTTCCAGTTTTCTACATTCTAGATGGGAGTAGAATTATGTTCACTTTTAAACATAATTGATTTGAGTGGATGGTAGAAGAAACAAGCAGATATTTCTTGAAGTAGAAGTAGTTTCAAATGTGAGACACAAGAAAAAAAAATTCAGATGTTCTCTGTAGATGTGATCATCAAAGCTGACAGAATAGATAACATTTTAGAAAAAATAAAACGTAAAAAAGGACTGGTGGTTTCAGACTCAGAATTAAGTCACTGAACTTACTTTAAAAAGGGTAATAATTGTATGTTTGATGGGAAGCAGACAGTTGGACAACATAATAATTATACTTTCCTTATAGTCTGCTCTCATTCCAATTTTATATCTGATTTTCTGCTATCTGTGTCTTTTAGTTAAGCAGCACTGATCCTACAAAATCATCTGAAAGTTTTTCCTCTCTTCTTCCTGAGCAAGTTAATATTGATGCATTCTGGCTTTATCAGCAAAGAAATAAATCACTCGTTCTTTTCTTTAAATTCTTTTAATTATTTAAAGTGGTGCTGCTCCAAATAGCTAAAGACTAATTAAAAAAAACCAAATGGTGATTCATTCATTTCCTCTGCCAGAGCCAAGTCTCAGCCTAAGGGCTCAGGAGGGCAGCAGCATGAGGCTAATTCTGGAATCATAGACTGCTTGAGAACTGTTAGCTTCACTGCTCATCTCCTTTGGGTAGGGAACTCCCACTGATTTACAGAATAACATTTACAGAATAACAGATGACAATTAGGCTTTCTGTTTGGGAGTTAGGTATTTTGAGCAAAATGAAGGCTGGTATAAGATGAGTGGATTAGGTTGAAACAATCCCCATTCAGACAAAGCCCTTAAAATATACACATAAACACACATATAGATAACAAAACCAGTATCGACCCTCCAGAACAAGGTAAATTACTAAAGCTCTGCAATGTCCTACCAGTTTTCCACCAATTGCAGGACAATGTGACAATTAAGGTAATTAAGGCTGTGGATTCTGAATTTAAATCCTGGCTGTACCATTCACTAGCTGAATAACCTTGAAAAGGCGTTAGATCTTTCTGAGTTTCCTCTAATGTTATAATGGAGTTAATAACCAAAGCTAGCATTCATTGAGTATGTACTATGTGTAATTAAAAAAGTACTAAAAATAAATAATTGTTCATTCTAATTTATTTTTGATTTAACAAATTGGAAGATGGGTCAAAAGAAAATATTTGGACTTAAACACAAAAAGGGATACAAATCACAGAAAAGATAGCAAAGACAGTAAAAGATAAATAGGATACAGTAAATGTGTTTGACACATGTGCAGCTGGAGTCCCAGAAGGAGATGAGAGAGAATAGGGAGAAGCTTATTGTTTGCCAGACACTGCTCTAAGTACTTTACAGCTATATCTTATTTAATCCTCATGAATACTCTCTGAGGCAAGTACTATTCTTGCCACAACCATTTTACAGATAAGGAAACCAAAGCACTGATAAGTTATGTAACTTTCCAAGACCACACAATTAGCAGTAAGTCCACATTTTAAAGTAGTCCTATTCGGAGCACTTTACATATATTAACTCATTAAATGTTCATCAATAAGACCTATGAGATAAGCCCTATCATTATCCCCAGTTTATAGGTGGGAGAGGTTACATAATTTGACCAAGATTACACAGCTAGCTAATGGTAGAGTGGGGGCACAATCCCAGGTAAGTCTAGCTCTAAAGCCCAAGGTCATAATCATTATGCTATATCCTCTCTCAGTAACAGCACCTACATCATAGTGTTTTTTGAGAATTAAATGGGAAAAGGTATTTAAGTCAGTTAGCCCAGTCCCTGGCATACACTCTGGTATTATTATTAATATTACTAATTGTCCTCTGATATCTGTTGCTCCCTAAAAGAGTCGAGATGCAATTGCAGTGAGGCGGGAGCAGCAGGAATGTGTAGAACACTGCCTGAAATGACATCTTGCTCTCAGAGATTTCCTAAAAAGAGAGTCATTGCTGGAGATTCCTTGCATTCCATTCACTTACTCCCATTGTCCAACTGTAATATAGAAGGTGACTGGATGTCAGAAAAATTGTAGGGAAAGAGAAAGGGCCTTAAATCCTTTGCTGAGGGTTTTATAATTTGGTTGTAAATACTGGAAGCGGTGGCCCACTACCATATTCCCAGCACTTTTGAGAAGCTGAGGCAAGACGTTTTCTTGAGCTCAAAAGTTTAAGACCAGCCTGGACAGTATAGTGAGATGTCATCTCTCCAAAAAAATAAAAGTAAATTAGTTGGGTGTACCCTGAACCTAAAACAGCTCTGAAGAATTAGGTCTATTTTTAAAAATTGTGCGCAATGCCAAGTCAATTTTTGAGAATCAAATACTATTTTACATTCATTTAGCAAATATTTTATTTGAGTTGGGAGGTCTCACTCTACTGCCCAGGCTGGAGTGCGGTGGCATGATCACAATGATCATAGCTCATGGCAGCCTCAACCTCCTGGGCTCAGGTGATCCTTCCACCTCAGTATCCTGAGTAGCTGGGACTGCAGGCATGGGCCACCATGACTGGTTAATTCATTTTTTGTTTTCTAATTGTTTGTAGAGATGAGGTTTCACTATGTTGCCCAAGTTGGTCTCAAACTTTTGGGCTCAAGCAATCCACCCACCTCGGCCTCCCAAGTGCTGGGATTACAGGAATGAGCCACTATGCCCAGGATAACAAATACTTATTGATCTCCTACTATATCCCAGTTATGGCAGAAGATATAAGCCCTTAGGGACTTTTAGAAACACCAAGGAAAGTAACCTGTTGAAAGATAAAATTTTCTATAATCAAGCAGATTGAAAGATTCAGGTTTTGTTATGTGGAAACTGAAGGGACACACTATTCCTTGAAGATAGGAGAGAACAGGCTCATCTTTCATTTAAAAAAAATTAAGTCAATATTTGTTTTAAAATAAGCTTTTATTTTTATCAAAGTAATTTTAAAGAGTCAAATAGTATTATATTAATAGGCATGAAGTCAAGCTATTTTAGCAATGATACCCCCAACTACAGTGGCTCAAATAATAAAATGTTATTTTCTCTCATTTAACAATCCAGGAAAATGGGCAGCTCTACTCCAAAAGATCATCCAGAGACTTGGCTTAGTTCTATCTTGTTACTCCCACGTCCCCTAAGTTGTCTTCCTTTTACTATCATTGAAACTAGCTCACCCAATTAGCCCATGTTCCAGCATGAAGTAAGAGGAAGAGAAGAAATGAACAACAAGTAGTTTCCTTTTAAGAACATATGTAAATTGGAAAGAGCAACATCTCTCTTTTCACATCCCACTGACCATTTTAGTTGGAAGGGAGTTTGGAAAATATAGCCTTAAGTTGAACAGCCACATGCTCAGCAAAATTTCCGAAGATTCTATTTCTAAAAGGAAAAGTGGGATAATGGATATTGGAGGCAACTAATAGTCCCTCTCTCTCAGGTACTTGAAGACTTTCCTCAAAAGTCTGATGATCCTTGGCTATGAATTCAAATTTAAGAATGAAGCACTAAGAAACTAATTTGAAGACCTGTGTTAGAGAGCAGTATTTGGGGGAGAATCAGGCTGCCCTGTTGGTTTATTTTACAGTTAGTCCATCATCTGTGTGAAATTCCTGAATGTCAATATTTGTAGGTCTTTTTTCCTGAGATTGTTCAGTTTTTCCAGAAAATAGTCCTCCAATTCTGCCTAAGGACAAGAGTGTTATTTTCCCAGGACTGCTGTAATAAAGTACTAAAAATTGTATGGCTTAAAACATCAAGCCGGGCTCGGTGGCTCAGCCTGTAATCCTGCGCCTTTGGGAGGCTGAGGTGAGTGGATTGCCTGAGCCCGCGGGTTAGAGACCCGCCTGGGCAGGTGAGACCTCATCTCTAGAATAAAATCAAAAAATTAGCCGGGCGTGGTAGCACGCACCTGTAATTTCAGCTACTCGGAAGGCTGAGGCGGAGGGATCACTGGAGCCCAGCAGGTGGAGGCTGCAGTGGCCAGGAGCGGCCACTGCACTCCAGTCTGGGTGACAGAGTGAGACTCCAACTCAAAAAAAAAAAAATCAAAAATTTGTTCCTCCACCGTTATGGAGGACAGAAATCTGAAATCATGACGTCAGAGTGGCTATAGTCTGAGGCTCTAGGCTTCCTTGTCTCTTCCCAGCTTCTAATGGCTCCAAGCGATCCTTTACACTCCTTGCTTGTAGTTGCCGTCACTTTATCCCGTCTCCATCTTTACATGGTTTTCTCTGTGGGTCCTTGTGGGTCCTTCCCATTGATAAGGACACTAATCATTGAATTTTGGAGTCCACCTTAATCCAATACAATATCTTTTTAAAAATTAATTTATTTTAATTGATGAAAATTGTATAATTTATCATGTACAACACCCTATTTTGAAATATGTACACATTGTAAAATGGCTAAATTGTGTTAATTGACATATGCATGACCTCACATATTTTGTGTGTGTGTGTGAGTGTGGTGAGGACACTTAAAATCAACTCTTAGCTATTTTCAAAAACAGACTACAGTCACCACGTTGGACAATAGATCTCTTGACAAATTTTCCTCCTAACTAATATTTTGTATTATTTGACTAACATCTTCCCTCCTCCCTCCCCCACCACCTCTCTAGTCCCTGGAAAACACCATTCTACTCTCCTTTGAGTTCAACTCTTTAGATTATACATATAAGTGAAATCATGCAGCATTTGTCTTTCTGTGCTTGACTTATTTCACCAGAATGTCCTCCAGGTTCATTGACAGGATTTCCTTCTTTCTTACGGCTGTATAGTATTCCCTTGTGTATATAATACCACATTTTCTTTACCCATTCATTTTTATTTGTTTATCCATTCATGAACACTTAGGTGAATTCCATATCTTGGCTATTATGAATAATACTATAGTAAACATGGGAGCACAGTTTTTTTTTAACATACTGATTTCATTTTCTTTGGCTATATACCCAGTAGTGAGATTGATGAATTATACGGTAGTTTTATTTTTAATTTTTTGAGGTACCGCCACACTATTTTTTATAATGGCTATGTTAATTTACATTTCCTCCAGTAAAGTGCAAGTGTTCCCTTTTATCTACATTATTGCAAGCACTTATTTTTCCTCTTTTTGATAATTGCCATTCTAACAGGTATGAGGCTATATCTCAATGTAGTTTTAATTTGCATTTCACTAATAATTAGTGATGTTGAGTATTTCACGTACCTGTTGGTCGTTTTTATGTTTTCTTTTGAGAAATGACTGTTCAGGTTATTTTCCCATGTTTTGGTTGGGTTATTGTTTTTCTTTCTGTTGAGTTATTTGAGTTCCTTATATATTTTAGATATTAACTCCTTTTCTGATGTATGGTTTGCAAATATGTTCTCCTGTTCTGTAGGTTGTCCTCACTTTATTGATTGTTTCCTTTGCTGTGCAGAAGTTTTTTTGTAGGTTGATGGTTGTACATGGTGTGAAAAAGGAGTCTGATTTTATTCTTCTGCATGTGAACATTCGATTGTCCCAACACCATTTATTGAAGAGACTGTCCTTTTTATATGTGTTCTTGGCATCATTGTCAAAAATCACCTGACCATAAATGCATGGATTTATTTCTGGGCTTTCTATTCTGTTCCATTGGTATATCAGTCTGTTTTTATGCCGGTACCATCCTGCTTTCATTACTATAGCTTTGTAATATATTTTATTTTTATTTTTATTTTTTGAGTTGGAGTCTCACTGCATTGCCCAGGCTGGAGTGCAGTGGCTCGCTCATGGCCACCCCAGCGTCGACCTGCTGGGCTCAGGTGATCTTTCCACCTCAATCTTCCAAGTAGCCAGAATTATAGGAGCACACTACCATGCCCGGCTAATTTTGTTGTTGTTGTTGTTGTTGTAGAGATGAGGTCTCACCAAGTTGCCTAGACTGGTCTTGAACCTGCATGCTCAGGCAATCCACTTGCCTTGGCCTCCCAAAGTGCTGTGATTACAGGCTGAGCCACCAAGCCCGGCCTGTAATATATTTTAAAGTCAGATAGTGTGATGCTTATAGTTTTGTTCTTTTTGTTCAAGATTGTTTTAGTTATTGAGTGTCTTTTGTGATTCCAAACAACTTTAGGATTTTTTTTTCTATTTCTGTGAAAAAATGCCACTGGAATTTTGATAGGGATTGCATTAAATCCAAAGATCACTCTATAGTATGAAAATTGTAACAATATTAACTCTTCCAATTCATGAATATTGTTTGCATGTATCTTTCCATTAATTTGTGTCTTCTTCAATTTCTTTCATCAATGTTTCAGTTTTCAGTGTACAGTTCTTTCACCTCTCTGGTTATATTTGTTCCTAAGTATTTTATTTTTAGCTATTGTGAATGGATTTGTCTTAGATTTATTTTTTAGTTAGTTCAGTGTTAGTGTATAGAAAATGCTGGTTTTTGTATGTTGATATTTGTATTCTGCCATGTTACTGAATGTGTTTATTGCATCAACTTTTTTTGGTGAAATATTTAGGGTTTTCTATATATATAAGATCATGTTTACTGTAAACAAGGACAATTTAACTTCTTCCTACCCAATTTAGATGTCTTTTATTTCTTTCTCTTGTCTAGTTGCTCTGGCTAAGACTTCCGGTACAGTACTGTGTTGCAAGAGTGGGCAACCTTATCTTATTGATCTTAGAGGAAAAGCTTTTAACTTTTCATTGTTTATGATGTTGTAAGTTTGTCATATATGCTTGTTATTGTGTTGCAGTACATTCTTTCTGTATCTATCTGTATCTCGGCGGATCTGCCTGTAATCCTGTGCCTTGGGAGGCTGAGGTGAGCCGATTGCCTGAGCCTGTGGGTTCAAGACCCGCCTGGGCAATTTGATGAGACCTTATCTCTACAATAAATCAAAAAACTAGCCGGGTATGGTAGCGCGTGCCTGTAATTCCAGCTACTTGGAAGGCTGAGGAGGAAGGATCGCCGGAG
Organism: Cephalopachus bancanus; assembly: GCA_027257055.1. Taxonomy (NCBI): domain Eukaryota; kingdom Metazoa; phylum Chordata; class Mammalia; order Primates; family Tarsiidae; genus Cephalopachus; species Cephalopachus bancanus. The sequence goes on from JAPVLO010000146.1 coordinate 926,936, forward strand.
CCCAGCAGGTCGAGGCTGCGGTGGCCAGGAGCGGCCACTGCACTCCAGTCTGGGTGACAGAGTAAGACTCCAACTGGAAAAAAAAAACAAAAAAAACCCCAAAATAACCAAAAAACATGAAAAGATGCTGCATTTGCCACAAGCTTTTCCTGCAGCTATTACGATCATTTTTTGACTTTCACTGGGTTAATGTGATGTATCACATTTATTGATTTGTGTATGTTGAGCCATCCTTGCCGTTCTGGAATAAATTTCACTTAATTGTGAATACAGAAAGAATACAGATACAGAAAGAATGTACTGCAACACAATAACAAGCATATATGACAAACTTACAACTAACATCATAAACAATGAAAAGTTAAAAGCTTTCACTTAATGATCCTTTTACTGTGCTATTGAATTCAGTTTGTAAGTATTTTGTGAAGAACTTGTTCATCTATGTTCATCAGGGTATTGGCCTATAATTTTCTTTTCTGGTAGTGGCCTGGACTGGCTTTGGTATCATGGTAATGTTTGTTTCATGAAATGAGTTTGAAAATATTGCCTCTAGGCTGGGCACGGTGGCTCACACCTATAATCCCAGCACTTTGGGAGGCCGAGGTGAGAGAATTGCCTGAGTCTACAGGTTCAAGACCAGCTTGGGCAACTTGGCAAGACCTCATCTCTACAGATAAATTTAAAAAATATTAGCTACTTGGAAGGCTGAGGCGGAAGGATCATCTGAGCCCAGCAAGTCAAGGTTGTGGTGGCCATGAACGTGCCACTGTACTCCAGTCTGGGCGACAGAGATTCCAACTCAAAACAACAACAGCAACAACAACAAAAATATCACCTCTTCTTCAATTTTTTTGGAGCATTTGGGAAGGATTGGTATAATTTCTCCTTTAAATGTTTGGTAGAGTTCAGTAGTGAAGCCATCAAGTCCTGAGCTTTTCTTTGATGGAAAACTTTTTACTCCTGATTCAATCTTCTTACTCATTATTGGAATATTCATATTTTCTATTTATTCATGATTCAGTCTTGGTAAGCTATATGTGTCTAGGAATTTATCCATTTCTTCTAGGTACACAATCTGTTGGCATACGACTGTTCATAGCAGTCTCTTAAGATCCTTTGTACTTCTGTCACAATAGTTGTAATGTCTCCTCTTTAATTTCTGATTTTATTTATTTAAGTCTTCTATCTTCTTTTAGTTAGTCTAACTTAAAGATTAGTCAATTTTTTTATCGTTTCAAAAAACCAACTCAGTTTTATTGATAGTTTCCATTTATTTTCTAATCTCTATAAATATATCCTACTTTAATTACATCGGCAAAGACTCTGTTTTCAAATAAGAGGTTGTATTCTGATGTTCTGGGTGGAGACACACTTTTGGGGGACACTTTTCCACTACAACAGATATTGGTGCCTATGTCCTGGAACCAGGGTAGAAGGAGGGGCTTATTAGATTTTCTTAATCTACTGTTTGACTTTTTGTCTTCCTTCTAACTTCAGGCCTGGGAACTCAAGTCCAGAGCCTCTCTGGTTCAGGGTCATCATATATCTATGGTGTCTTGATGAAAGTGTTCAGGTATATGATTGGGGTGGAAGGTAGGGGTTAGCATACATGGAGTCACAAAGCACATGGTGTTGGGAAGGGAGCCTGGGGATCGAATTATGCTCTGCCCAGATTCTTCAATCAATCCTTTCAGCCTCAAACCTCACTTCTGCCTTTGCTGTACCCTGGACTTTCAAGGTGAAGCCTTTTCATAGTTCTGGGGTCTAGTTTGCTTCTTTTCTTAACTGGCCCCCTTCAAATCCACCTCTAGAACACATTTAGGTTTTGGTCGAATCCAGTCTGCTACTTCTGTTACCACTTTTACATCTTTCCTCATTTCTCTCTCTATCCCTCTCTCTTGCTGCTTAACTAAATCATACTTATTCGATCCATATTATACCAATCTCTTTCAAACACATTTTAGTTGCTTATTATGGGCTCATGATTCCTATATATCGGGGCACTGAGTTTCCTATCTCAGCAACAAGAATAGACTAACAGTTGTAGAGGAATAGCTCCATGCTGGTGCATGATGATCTTGAGTGTATCCACATAGGCCAAGTAGGCAAAATTAAGGGGCAACTGACTTGACAAGATGCTTGTGATTGTCCCAGAATGCGGGAGCACGGGAGCTTGTGAGTTGTTGCAAGGCCATTTCCTATGTGCCTCCCTACCCATCTATAAAGGAGGGAGTGTCTTGAAACAGTTTCTTATCACCTTCTGGGGTGATAAGATGGGTTTCTGCCTTGTCCTCACCCTCCAAATTAGAGCACAGCTGTAGTCTATAAAACTGCTTAGCTACAGTGTGGCATAGCCTTTTCAGCAACGGGGTGTTCCATCATTTGTGTGGTAGTCATCTGGCCCCTTATGTTTTGATGTTGCCATGCCCAAGAGCGTCAGAGACTTGGCACCTGTGGATACTCTTCCATTTGATGTTTATGTAAATAATGAATTGTCTTAGTCTAAAAAAAGGCTTATTGTTTCTTTATTGGCCAAATCTGTCAAATCTTGTTTTGTGACTGATGATAATAAAACAGTTAATAACAAAGGTTGTTGACCTATATATACATCTTAAGTAAGTTAGAAAAAGGTGAATTATTCAATAAAACTTTTGACAAAACTGGTTTGGTATTCAGGAAAAATCCAAATCTCTACTTCATTCTTTATTTTTGTTTTTTTGAAATGAAGTCTCACTCTGTTGTCCAGGATGGAGTGTAGTGGCATGCTCACAGTCACTGGAACCTTGATCTGCTGGGCTCAGGCGATCCTTCTGCCTCAGCCTTCCAAGTAGCTGGAACTACAGGTCTGCACCAGCATACTTGGCTGATTTTTAAAATTTATTGTAGAGGTGGCTCAGCCTGTAATCCCGCGCCTTGGGAGGCTGAGGTGAGTGGATTGCCTGAGCCTGTGGGTTCGAGACCCACCTGGGCAACTTGGTGAGACCTCATCTCTACAATAAATCAAAAAATTAGCCAGGCATGGTAGCGCGTGCCCATAGTTCCAGCTACTTGGAAGGCTGAGGTGGAAGGATCATCGGAGCCCAGCAGGTCGAGGCTGCGGTGGCCAGGAGCGGCCACTGCACTCCAGTCTGGGCGACAGAGTGAGACTCCAACTCAAATAAATAAATAAATAAATTTATTGTAGAGATGGAGTCTTGCCAAGTTGCCCAGGCTGGTCTTGAACCCCTGAGTTCAGGCAATCCTCTTACCTCCATCTCCCAAAATGATGGGTTACAGGCATGACCCATCGCACCCAGCCCTCATTTTTTACAATCATTCCTTCCTTAATTCAGATGGATAAAGTGTTAAAATAACTCTTATCAAACTGCTAAAAAGTTAGCACTTTGGGAGGCCAGGTGGGAGGATCACTTGCAGTCAGGAGTTTGAGACCAGCCTGGGCAATATAGTGAGGCCCTGTCTCCACAAAAAATAATTTAAAAAATTTAGATTGGTGTGGTAGTGCATGCCTGTAGTCCTAGCTACTTAGGAGGCTGAGGCAAGAGAATCACTTGAGCCCATGAGTTTGAGGCTACAGTGAACAACGATTGCAACACTGCACTTTAGCCTGGGAGACTGAACAAGGCCTTGTTTCAAAAAAGAGAGAAAGGAAGGAAGGAAGGAAAAAATGAAGGAAGGGAAGGAAGGAAGTAAATCACAAAGAGGCCAATTAAAAGTAATAGTAATAAAAAAAGAACATAGGAAATCACCACAACCCAGAATATTTAATGATTTGTGAGATGAATGAAGATGAAAAAGAAAACTGACCCTAATAATTCAGAGTAGGTACACAAGTCACATTTCCTAGATGGAAAATCTAACCCCAGTTATTCTGCAAGCCAACAGGACCCGTGTCTATGTTACTTGGCAGAAATGATTATCACAGCTAAAAAACCAAAGCAGGTAATCTATCAACTGGTGGTGATCTTAATGGACTTTGCAGCAAATTGGATGGATTTGGAGTCTATCATACTCAGTGATTTATCACAGAAACAAAGAACTGAGTTCCATATGTTCTTACTCATAAGGTGACCTTGAACAAATTATAATGCTATAAGAAAGCAATTGGTGGTAGTGGAAAACTGTCAGGGGAGGGGAGGTGGGACAGGCAGTTGAGGGAAACTGCTGGGGAGGGAGGGGCATACCTCATCAACAAGGGTACCTGCATGATCAATGTTTGTATACCTAACCCTGAATGGTACCCCTCATCTTTATAATAAATAAATAAATTTTTAAAATTGTCTTCTGATATTATCTAGACTTCTTTAGGGGGTTGTCCTGAAAACATTATTTGCTGATAATTGTGCCTCCAAGAATATACCTATGCTTCTATGATAATTTTGCATGATTTGATGGAATGAAACAAATCTAGAGCACCAAGGTCCTGTAGCAGTCAGCCCTGGGTCAGCCCTGAGTTTTCAGGTGAAAAGATCTTTATTGAGCACATACCAAATGCCAAACCAATTTAGGTGCTGGAGATACATCAGTGCATAAGACAAACAAAATTATTTCTGTCATAAAAATCATGTGCTGGTAGCTGAGAGAGATAGTAAACTATGAAGAGAAATATATGTACAGGTTGAGCATCCCTAGTCCAAAATCTGAAATCCAAAATTAGGAATGTTTTGAGTGCCGATACCACAAGGGGAAATTTTCACATCTGACCTCATGTGATGGGCTGCAATAAGAACTTTATTTTGCACACAAAGTTATAAAAAATATGGCACAAAACTACTGTCAGGCCATGTGCATAATTTAAAAACCTGAAATCCCAATTCTTCTGGTCCCAAGCATTTCAGATAAGGGATACACAACTGTAACGTAAATTCAGGAAGTGACAAATTCCACGATGAAAAATAAAGCAAGTAAGGGATATAGAGAATGACAAAAGGAGACATAACTAGAAAACACAGTAAGCAGAGGCCTCTCTAAGGAGGTAACATTGAAGAGAGACCTGAGATATATGACTCTACAAGGCAAGAAGCTTCCAGGCAGAGGATGGCGTGTATCCAACAGCCCGGAGACACAAGTTAGCTTCCTCCAATATATATGAGGAAATGTGAGAGGCCAGTGTGGCTGGAGTGGGGTGAGAGACAGTGAGAGTGGTAGACAGGATCCAAATCATGGAGGGTCTTGCAGTTCAGATTGCATTCTGAATATTTTGGAAAGTTTTGGAGGCTTTAGAGAAGAAAAGCAACATGATTCAGGATACATTTTTAAAACATCACTCTGGCACCTGGGGAAAAGAGATTTCCATAGAAGACAAGATTGAAATGAGCAGACCAGTCTGGAAGCTATTGCTGTAGTCTGGGCAAGTGAGGACAACGGCCTGGGCCACTGTGAAAGTTTTAGGAATGGTGAAAAGTGATGGAATTCAGAATAGATTTTGAAGATAGTGCTGGCAGGTCTTGCTAATCGATTGGATGAGGATATGAGAGAAAGGGAGGAACCTGATTATTAATAGGTATCATAAAATAGTCACTAAAATTTTGCTTCAAAAGAATATGTATTACTGGAATATCACTACATCAATACTACAGTGAATGATAGAGTTGAAGTTTGTCAAGCAACTACTTACCTTAAGGCAACTGCTTAGTGACTGAATTCAGTCATCAGTTGCCAAACAAATGTTTGAATTGATTCTGAAAAAACAAAAGATGTTCATTGCAGAATTTTTTTTTGTAATAGCAAAGAAAATCAGAAACAATCTTAATGACTCTTAGTAGGGGATTGGTTAAATAAACTATAATACACTGATACAGATGGTAATGTAAACATTAAAAATGATGCAATTCTACAATACTAATATGGAAAGGGTTCTACAATATAATTTAAAGAAAATGCAAATTGGTAGAACAATTGTATATTATTATCACATTTGCCTTAAAAATTACATGCTGTATGTGCATAGCAAATTTGAATGATTTTGGAGGAAACTATTAAAATGGTTACTCCTGGAGAATAGAACTGGGGATAGGGTAGCTGCGGATAAAGAGAAACTTTTGAAAAATTCTTTTTGAGTTGGGGTCTCACTTTGATTCCCAAGGTTGGAGTGATGTGGCATAATCATGGCTTACCACAGCTTCAAACTTCTGGGCTCAGGCAATCCTGCCACCTAAGTCTCTCAAGTAGCTGAGACTACAGGCGTGCGCTACCACACCCGACTGATTTTTTTTTTTTTTTGTAGAGATGAGGTCTTGCTATGATGCCCAGGCTGGTCTTGAACTCCTGGGCTCAAGCAATCCTCCTGCCCCAGCCTCCCAAAGGGCTAGGATTATAGGCATGCACCACCAAGCCTAGTCTTCAATTTTCTTTCTTTCTTTTTTTTTTTGCATGTGTATAGTTTATTTTTTAAAATTTATTTAATATAAAGTGTAAAAAGTTTCACTACACAAAGTATATAAATGCCATATACATTTCTAAATGTGCACGAACCTCTAAAGATTTTTCCTAAATCATAGTTTTCAATTTTAGTTTTTCTGTGAGTCAAAGCACTACAAATAAACAAAGGTCCAGTATGTGTCACACAATGTTGGATAAAAAAGAGTTAAAACCAAGCTAGGCTCGGTGGCTCAACCTGTAATCCCGTGCTTTGGGAGGCTGAGGTGAGTGGATTGCCTGAGCCCGCGGGTTCGAGACCCACCTGGGCAACTTGGCGAGACCTCATCTCTACAATAAATAAAAAAATTAGGTGGGTGTGGTAGCGCGCACCTGTAGTTCCAGCTACTTGGAAGGCTGAGGCGGAAGGATCGCTGGAGCCCAGAAGGTCGAGGCTGCAGTGGCCGGGAGCGTACCACTGCACTCCAGTCTGGGCGACAGAGTGAGACTCCAACTCAACAACAACAAAAAAAGAGTTAAAACCATGGTTCATGTCATCAAGTAGCTTGCAGTCTTCCTAACAAAGCATTAAAAAAAGTAAGTAGTTCTCTGCAGCAACTTTAAGGACAGAATGATTTCAGAAATAGGAGGCATCTGGCCAGGTGCAGTGGCTCATGCCTGTAATCCCAGCATTTTGGGAGGCCAACACAGGAGAATTGCTTGAGCCCAGGACTCAGGACCAGCCTAGGCTACGTAGCTAGATCTTGCCTCTACAAAAAATAAAAATAAAAAATAAACCAGGCATAGTAGCCTATAGTCCCAGTCACTTGGAAGGCTGAGGCAAAAGGATCACTTGATCCTCAGGAGGCTGAGGTTTTGGTGAACTGTGAGCGTGCCACTGTGCTTCAGCCCAGGCAACACAGAGAGGCCCCAACTCAAAAAAAAAAAAAAAAAAAAAGGAAAAAGAGAAAGAAAGGAAAAAACCCCCCAAAAGAACTAGGAGGCATTTGTATGGTTTTCAGAGTGGGAATAACTAGAAAAGGCCTAATTCTGGCAGAGGAACTTGAACTGTACTTTGAGGATGAGAGAATGTAGAGGGGAGGAAAGCAGAAAGATCATTTCCGTGATAGGCTGGCACTCATACAGACATTAAAGCAAGAATGACTTAGAAACAGTATGAATACAGGGATGAAAGGGAGGACAGCCAAATGTGCCTCTCCAGTTTTCTAGCCTACAAGCTTAGCATCGATGACACTGTTAATTGGTTGACTAAAGGTAATGAGATCCATATTTCTCCACCCTTTATTTACCTCCTGGGTATCATCTCTTCCCTTCAGATTCAGGAACACTTTATATACGTACGTTAGGATTTTTTCCTAGTCATTTATTTTGTCATTTTTTTCTTACTTATATTTGTAAAGAACTGACCCTAAATTTGCCCTGTTCTCAATGTTATTTCTCTTTTATTTTTAACTTCTCTAAACTTTCCTCTAACTAAATTTTTATATCTTCTTTTTCAATCTCCCAATATTATTTCAACTCTGTTAAATCTCATCCTCCCAATTATTACTCAAGACTTGAAGCCATTAGGGAGTTATCTTTGTACCAACCTGGCACAGTACCATGTGGAATAGAAGGTAATCATCAGGCACCATGGGGATCTATAATTAAATTGATCATGATGATAATAGTCAAAGATGCCCTCATATCTACAATCTTGTTTTTCTGAGATTGTTCTCAGTATTTCTGCCACCTTCTTCTATTACGGAAACCACATGAGTTATCATGCTTAAGAATAATCTTATAAACTGCGTAAAAATATTATACACTGAGCCATAAGACAATGTCCTCTCCCCTCCCATCCTGCCCCCTGTTCTCTCCTCCCTATTTTCTTTTTTTTTTTTTCCTTTAGAGACAGGATTTCACTCTGCCACCCAGGCTGGAGTGCAGTGGTGCAATCATAGCTCACTGTAACCTTGAACTCCTAGGCTCAAGTGATCGTCTCACCTCCACCTCCTGAGTAGCTGCAAGCTATTAAAAAAAAATTAGAGACAGGGTCTCACAATGTTGCCCAGGCTGGTCTCAAACTTCTGGGCTCAAATTTTACAAGGGTAAGCCACTGTGCCAAGCCAAGATCTTTCTCTTATAAGAGCTAAAATACAACATCTGCTGAGAGTCATGCAATGAAAATTCTGGAAGGAAAATCTCTAGGAGGAGAAGCTGATTAAACAACCCTAATTTTCCACTTCCACTCCTCTTCTCTTTTGTGCTGTCTCACTTTAAGTTATGCTGAATACTAAACTCTGGTCAAAATGTGAACACTATTTTCTTCTTTGGTTCCCCTTAGGACAGAAAAAATAGATGGTCATTTTGAAAACTTTACCAGATATTAAAATAGAACAAAAATTAAAGAAAACAGAAAAAAAAAAACCAACAACAAAAACCAAAAAAAACTCCACGTGTGATGATGAGATATTTATAACCATTCAGCAATTAGTTCAATTTTGCAAATATGATTTCCTTCCTTTCATTTCCCTGCCTCCACATGATAGGACATCTCATATACCATCACAAAATAGCTGTTTTTTTGACATACTCACTCATTCTTGGACCAAGGTTTAGGAGTCCGGTTTAAACGTCTCAGACTAACTAGCCTGAGGTGTATACCTTACCCATAGTGGATTCCTGAAATTATGATAATTGACACATGAGTTATCCAGCACTTTTTCACTGAGGTTAACAGATTTGCCAACTTCTTGAGCATTCTGTGAGACAGTGATCTAAAGGACTATCATCACCACCATCACATCATCATCATCACAAAATGACTTGAATCATATTATTACTATAATACAAACACAGTAACAACAGAGTAATCATTTCATAGAAACAAAGAGAGAATGAAGAAGGAAAAAAACATCAGCAATTCTGGGGTAAAAAACTATGACCTCCTACACTTTCAGAAAAGTATTTAATCATTTTTTCTAAGAAAAATTTAAATTAAAATGTTTGTTTGCAGGTAAGCAAGAATGTAATGTTTCATCAATTTACCTAGCCAGATATATTTATATTTTTTCAAAAATTATGTTAACAATAAAAGCTAAAGCAAAATATATTCCCCAACATTTAAAAATGAAGAATATTATATTCCTATACTTAGATATTTTTCTTTCAAGTGTCAAGATTTTAGAGTCAGGACATTGCATATCAATTGTTGGCTTATTATCAGGGCTTACTGATTTTAGATTAAATTCAATAAGTATTCAGTGGGGTGGAAGACACCATGCTAGAGAACAGACAAATATAAAGAAGAATTAGGCATTTCATATACTTTCAAGGAGTTCATAATCCAGTAAGGAAGACAGAACAACTATTACCTAGGAATGTATTTTTTAAGAGTTGAGAAAGAGAAAATGCAGTGATTTTTGGCAAATTTATTTTATTGAATCTGTTTTTAGAAATGAGTTTTTTCTCCTAACGTTAATATTTCTCACCTTTATACTATGCTATGTTGCTCTGGTGAATTTAACTTTATAAAGAGTCTTCCCTTCATTTAGCATTAGTAGTACATTTAATAGAGAGAAAAAAGAGTTAGTTCATGCTAATGATATCAATTTATAAATAAAACATTGCATCATAGATGATTTTGCTTTGCTTTCTTTTGCAGTGCAATGATTCAAGAATAATTTTTCTTAATGTTTCAGATCAATCATATTTGAATTAAATTGTGAATTAAAAAATTAAAATGCCAGCCAGCTGCAAATCTACAAACAACAGTTCACTGTGAAGCCTTTATTATTAGACATGTCACATCCTCACATTTCAAGTCATAACATTTCAGTATAATATATAATGTGTGGTTTTCATTAATAAAATATTTTGTCTATGAATAGCAAAATATTTTTATACAAAGTATTGGGTCTGTCATCACTTCCATTTGCAAAGGATGAAGACTGTCAATATTAAATCCTGCTTGCAAGAGCATCATGGGTTGTAATAGTTAGGAAAACAATAAAAAGGTCAAGGGAGAAGTTGTGAAAGAAATGAATAGGTTTTCCCAGGTGCCACTTGAGGGAAAGCACTCTGATAGATCCAAAGGAAATAAGAAACTTAAATTGAGAGTGCCAAGGCTAAGGAAGTCACTTATGAAGGTATAAATATAATCATCAAACACAGCTATCAGAAAATCGTAATTGGCCCCAAGCTCATTCTGAAAGCAGAAAGGGGATTCTGTGGGCTCCTGTTTTAGGAAGTGAAGTTGCTTGAGTGAACTCAGGAATTCATTTCTTAGCTTCTTACTCTCTCCTTATGGCAGGTCTAAGAGATATGCTACTCTTTTTGAGCCCCCTCATTTCTTTTAATCACCTAATGCCACTTTTGAAATATACAAAAAAATGTATGTATGATTAAAAACTATTTTATCCTTTGTTGAGTGCTCTCTGTACGCAGCTCAGTGCTAAGTTGAAATATAATGTCTTTAACTTCAAGAAATTTATAATCTACTTAGGGAAGCAAGACATATATTTGTAAAAGTTACAGCATAAGGCAGGTCAAGGCAGTATTTATAGAAACTAATGTTAGACAAAAAGATTGTCTTTATTGGGCCTTAAAACTGCAATGCAGTAGACATACAGCATGCGGACTTTAACTTGGATAACATATACCTTTACCATATGCTCAAGTACTTTGTAGAAAGCTTATCTGCGGGGCTCGGTGGCTCAGCCTGTAATCCCGCGCCTTTGGGAGACTGAGGTGAGTGGATTGCCTGAGTCCACGGGTTCGAGACCCGCCTGGGCAGCGAGACCTCATCTCTACAATAAATCAAAAAATCAGCTGGGCGTGGTAGCGCATGCCTGTAATTCCGGCTACTCGGAAGGCTGAGGCAGAAGGATCGCTGGAGACCAGCAGGCGAGGCTGCGGTGGCCGGGAGCGGCCACTGCACTCCAGTCTGGGCGGCAGAGTGAGACTCCAACTCAAAAAAAAAAAAAAAAAAAAAAAAAAACTTTGGGGGCGGGGTGGGAGGGAGATGTGGTCAGTTTAAACCAACAATTGGTGCTTTCCATTTCGCCTGCTCACATCATTGATCTGTTGGGTTTGGAGGTGGGGGATGGGAAAAGGAGGGTATGACCCAATCAGAATGAATTTCAGGGCTCTGGAATGTCAGGAAGAATCTCTCTTTTTCTCCAACACCGTGTTGCATGGATGTGAAGCCTGGAACCACAAGAGTCATTTTGCCAGATGTAAGCCTGAGGACCAAGGAAATATACTGAGGAGGGTATAGTCAAGACTCCTGCAAAGAAACAGAAGTTGTCCCACTGGATCAAACCTGTGTGAAGTCTGTCTTAGTGCTAGACCAATATATTTTCTTATTGTTTGACCCACTTTTTTGGTTTATTTGTTTGTTTTGTGCTCATGTAGCCAAAAGTCTTCTGATTTAGGTGGGTGCATTTCAAATAAGTAAAGAGTTTAGGGTGTTCTAAACACAAGTGATATCGAAGACATGCACACAAGTCAGAAGTAGCTGGAAGATAAAGTGTTGGGTGGAGGGTATATAATGTGATAGTAAGAAAGTGTAAAAAGTGTTCAGAAACAGATGTAGAAAAATGTAAAATCTGGGCTATGGATTTTGGACCTTTTATAGGTAGTATCAATTAATGGGTTTTGACTGGGGAATGTAACAGTAATAACAGACATTTATGGAGCATTATTATGTGTTGGACATTACACATGTATTCTCTTCATTTAATTATTGAAATCGTTAATTAAGTACTATCATTTTCCCTGTTTTACAGATGAGAAACATGCTTAGTAACATTGTAAGTGGCAGAGCTGAGATGAAAACCCTTGCATTTTGACCTCAGAGCAGGCTCTCTTAACTAATGCTTTAGTCTGTTTCCTCTATGTCATGATAAAAGTGACATTTTAAAAAGGTTAATCTGTTAGCACTGTACAGAATGATTTGGATGAGAAGAGTGTAAGAATAAAGAAAGGGAAAATAGTTCTGTAGCAAATTTTTGGTGTGTCTGAGATACTATAAATAAATAGTTGATAATATGGATACTTGATCACTGATAGTATGTAGGATCTGAGAAGAAGTAAGAAAAACAAAAAGAATAAACATGGATGTTTTTGACATTCTTGCCTGGGAGATTTGTGAAAAATGATGACACCAACGACAGAAAAATGGAAGTTGGAGAAGGAATATTTTGTAGTTATTGTTGGAGAAGGGGATAGTGAGTGAGTAAAATCTGGTTTACATATGTTCAGTTTGAAGTGATAGCAAAAAATTCAAGTATAAATGCTATATAGACAGCTGGGAATGAAGGACTGAGACTGGAGATACAGTTTGAAATTTTAGTTTCATTGAACTGATAATTGAAACTATAATCTTAACATTAATCTGAAAGTGAGATTAGAACAGAGTGGGGGCACCATCATCATCATTATTATTTTTTTTTAGGATCAGTCCAGAGAAGTAAAACTCTTTTATTTTCACTGTCCAAACATCAGTCAATATACTGGGAGAGCCAGCGGAAACCCTCGCTGTAGCCTTGCCTCTTGAGCACACTGCACATGAATACTTCCATGGGGCGGGCATTCAGCTCCTTCAGGGTCACATTCCCCTTTCCTGTGGTCTGTCCATAAAGCCCAAATATCTCACGAAGTTTTTCTTCACTGGTTGCATCTGTCCTGTCAATTTTGTTACCCAAGATAAGGATTGACACATTGGATATTGTTTCATCAGTCACTAAAGCATTAAGCTCAACTTTGGATTCCGTGAGGCGAGAATGATCTGCACAGTCCACCAGAAAGACAATCCCATTAATTGCTGGGAGATAATTTTTCCAAACCCGACATGCTTGTTCGTGCCCACCAAGATCGAAAATTGTAAAAGTCATTCCAGTAATTGTCAGCTCTTCTGATGTCGGATGCAGTGTTGGAACATGCTGGCCCAATCTGTCATCTTTGAGCATGTGAAGAAGAGTGGTTTTGCCTGCGTTATCCAAACCCAAGAATACAAGTTTTCCAGATTTCTTGCACAGTCCTAGGAACTGGAGCACACTGCTGAAGCCATTGTAGATCCACTCAAAGATGAAAGACATTATTAACGCTTACTGCGGCCTGAGGGGTTCCTCTGGCGGCAGCTGGCGGCTTGGACCCTCCTTTAGAGAACACAAACCAGCAACACCCGGGACTACCAGCTACTCCCATCATTATTTTTAAAATTTCCTGTTTCCACCTTGGGTCATTCCAGTTACTTGAAAAAACTTTTGAAATTTTTACACTGGATTTAGACAAAAATTCTCAAGTAAACTCTCATGAGTGTAGAAAAGACAAGAAATAACATGCTTAAAGCTGTCATCAATTCAATGCATGTTTGTATATTAGGAACTTTATAAAGTAATTAATTCCTATGCATATATCTTTTAAGAGAGGGTTAGCCAAAGACCATCTATTTCACTTTTGGTACCACTTTAATTTTATCAAATATTCTCATTTATAGTTTTAGGGTAAAATCTGGCTATATCCCAATCATCTCTTTATAACATCAGTTTTAAAGTCTATTCCCCCCTACACACACACTTTTGTGGCAACACTGAAAATGTAAAATTTACTACCTTCATGCCACCATTTTTTCCTGACGTTATCTCTATGTGATTTTCATTGTGAAGCTGAAATCAACATCTTTTGCTCACTTTTATATTTCACAGTATATTTCATATCATGAAGAAAATCGCTTGAAATACAAAGATTTCAAATATTAATGTTTGACATTAATGAAAACTAAAGAACAGACAACATTCTTTTTCTGCTGACATGGTTAGCGTCCAACATCTTTTTCACCCTTCCCCAATTATGTGGCAACCATGTGATTTTGTTGGCCCAAGCCTGTCAGGTAATCCCATTTGCTACAGTGATAGATTCAGATTAGTCAGACCTAACTCATTAGCACATGGCCTGCCCTGGACACAGGGATGAATAAAAGGTGCTCCAATCAGTGCACAGTTCAGAACTTCTGCTGAATGGATATAGGAGGAGACTAGCGCAGATATGGAAAGGACATGGTTGTTTTTGTCAGCCTTATTATGTCAGAGAAAGAATCATTGTAAAAGTCAACACCATGGACAGCGAAGCACAGATCCAGAATGAAACTGAATCCCTGATAAAAACAACTGGGCTGCTAGATCAACCAATTCTGAAATCTCATCTATTTCTGAATTTTCTAGTTACATAAGCCAGTAAATGTCCTTATTGTTTGTCATTTTGTGTTGAATTTCCTTTATACATTTCTGAAATATGCTAAGATGTAGAACTTTCTTTCTCTATTGGTAAGCTAACTTCTATTATAGGGAAATACCCTATAGACTCCATCTCTTTACACTTCTGTATCCAGTTCTTTCTTCTTGACTAAACTACTTATGGCAATTGCATGAGGCTTCAAAACTGAGCCTTATTTATTCATTGCTTACATGCAAAGAGTATATCTGTTATCATTCTCACTGACTTACAAATGAACTAATTTCCTCAGGGATATTATGATCTTCTGGGATTTCCAAACCTTGGTGTTGTTTCTCAAGGGAAAATGATGTTGCTGAGACTACCATGATCTCTCCACCTTCAGTATGGTTTACAAATATTTCCATTTCTTAATTCATTGACCATCACATTAAAAAATCTTAAACTGTCTTATATGAGAAGAAAAATATACATTTTAAGAGAAGTAAACAAAGAATAAGGACAATGAGATTTTTTTTATGATGCTGAGTCTTTGCAATGCAGATGTCTAACTGATCCTCTATCTGTGCTGTGCAACAGAAATACTTTTCAAGGAGGAAATATTCCATATCTGCACTATGCAAAATGGTAGCCACTAGTCACATAGAGCTACTGAGCACTTAAAAAGGAACTAGTGTAACTGTGGAACTAAATTTTTAATGTCACTTAATTTAATTAATATAATAATAAATTGATATAAATTTAAATTTAAATAGCTACATATGCCTAGTGTGGCTATGGCTAGCTACCATATTAGACAACACAGAGCATAGATCAACCTGAGAATATTACAAGGTTACATAGAACAAGTGGCTAATTAATGCGCTATCCTAACATGTGTACTTTTATAGTTTTTTCTTATCCTTGGGATGTAGTTCAACATTTATTTAATGAGGTCTCCCTCTCTTTTAAGAGACAGGGTCTTACTATATTGCTCAGGCTGGACTCAAACTCCTGGGCTTAAGTGGTCCTCCCTCTCAGCCTCCTGTCTTAGCCTCCCTAGTAGCTGGGACTGTAGGTGAACAGTGTGCCCTGCTTATTTAATGAGATTTTATTCATTCAGGTCAAATTAAATGAGACTACAGGATTAGTTTGTGAACTCCTTTGTCTCCCTCAATCATCACAACTGATTGGTCACCAAGTTCATTGTATATCTTTTTTTTTTGAGTTGGAGTCTTACTCTGATGCCCAGACTGGAGTGCAGTGGCACTCTCACAGCCACCCCAGCGTTGACCTGCTGGGCTCAGGCGCTACTTCCACCTCAGCCTTCCAGGTGCATGCTACCACTCCCGACTAATTTTTTTAATTTATTGTAGAGATGAGATCTTGCCAAGTTGCCCAGACTGGTCTCGAACCTGTGAGTTCAGGCAATCCACTCACCTCAGCCTCCCAAAGTGCTGGGATTATAGGCTTGAGACACTGTGCCCAGCCTATCATATATCTTAAATATATCTTAGAGTTATTCTTTCCCTTCTATCTCCATTACTATTGTTTAGGTCCTATTGGACCTTTATTACTTTTTTATTATTGGACCTTCCAAATTTTCCTCTTTACTACCATATCACTTCCTATCTGTTCATAGACTGACCTTTCTTAAAAAACAATCCCACCACACCACATCCCTGTTGGAGAATATACTTCCCACTCAAAATGTGGTCTATGGCCAGTAGTATAGGCATCACTTAGAGCTCATTAGAAATGCAGAAGCTTGGGCAATCCCCTTGGGTCCCCTCCTACTGTGAAAGCTTTTCTGTACTCTCAATAAATCCTGCTTTTAAAAATGCAGAAACTCAGCCTCCACCTCAAGCTAACTGAATCTGAATCTGCATTTCTTTCTTTCTTTTTTTTTTTTTCAGCTGGAGTCTCGGTCGCCCAGACTGGAGTGCAGTGGCCGCCTCGACCTGCTGGGCTCTGGCGATCCTTCCGCCTCAGCCTTCCAAGTAGCCGGAATTACAGGCATGCATTTCTAACAAGATCTTCTAAGGCGATTTTTTTGCACACCTGAGTTTGAAACACTGTTTCCTTAGCATGTCTTGGAGGGTCTACATGACTTAGCCCAG
The DNA here is from genome assembly GCA_027257055.1 of Cephalopachus bancanus. Lineage (NCBI taxonomy): Eukaryota > Metazoa > Chordata > Mammalia > Primates > Tarsiidae > Cephalopachus > Cephalopachus bancanus. The sequence goes on from JAPVLO010000146.1 coordinate 943,627, forward strand.
CTCTGTTTCCAGCCTCATCATGTGTGTATCAACCTTTGCCGTCCAAGTCATTAAGATCCAATTGAAAATTTTCAGTTTCTTCATAAGAGTTATGCATTTCCTCTTTGTATTCTCACAGACTTTTGTAGTTACCTCTCTTATAGTGTGTACCACAATGGATTATAAGTATCTGTGTGTTTCTCATACTAGTGTGAACTTTTTTTGAAGACAGGTATTATTTCCTATATAGTTATGTGGTTCTCAATAGTTACCAATACATGCTTGCTAGATGAATGTGTTTCAGAAGTGCATATTAGATAATGGTAGTAGCTCATAGAATCATTACATTTGAAAGGTAGAAAGAATCTTACTAAAGCACCTTGTTCAGGATTTTTATTTTACAAGAGGAAAACTGAAGCCTCCAAAATGGAATGATTTTTCCAAAATTATTGGCATGGTGATATTTTCTCTATATGCCAGGCACTCCATAAAATGAGCAACTAATATTTTCTCTCTCTGGTACTGGGATGAACTAAATTTCCTTCCTTGAGTAAGACAGAGACTCTTATTAAACTTGGGCTAGATTTTTTCCGCTAATCCTTTCTTCACCCTTCTCTTGTGGGAAATGACAGTGCTCTTCTCTATCTCCCTTTCAGTTTAGTGTTATATGACGCTAATCAGAAAGATAGTGAAGTAATTAGGGATGCAGTACCATCAGTACACCACTGATAGTAAGCTTTGCATCTCCTTTCATCAGATCTAGGATGTGGTTTCTTGAATTTCACACTGTCTGGCAGAGTAAAGGACGTGGATGAAAGCAGTTGGATCAGGCACCATCTAGATAAGATTAAAGTAATCCTCCTAGGCAGAGGCAAACATTTGATGTATACAGCAGCCATTCACATTATGGAAGAGATAAACCCACCCTTTGACTCTGAAAATAACCACAATTTTGTGGGAAATCTTGGATTGCAGGCTATACTGAATTTCCTAGATTTTGGTCTAAACTTCTGCAATCACTTCCAACATATTTGAAAAGAAATGAATATTATCTTTTCTCCCAGTTGGGAAGATTGCTAGGACTTTATTATCTTGCATTGTATTTCAGGCCTATGTTGATAACTTTTACATAAATTATAAATTACAATGCTTGTCTTACAAATCCCTGGGTAGTTTGATCCATTTTTGTCATGAATCTTCATCTGAAGATGGACTTGGTATTCCTGGTAGTGCTAATAGTTATTTCAGGATTCCAGCTGGGGTCAAAATCTTGTCCTAGGGGAGAATATAATCTAATGAGAGTGCTTTATTCTTTTCTAATAGAGAATTCATTAACTTGATTTCAACCAACATATAGTGTCTGGCGCGTAGTGTAATTACAGGATGGTTATGACACAGACCTTTACTTCAGGAATACACTGTTTAAATTTTAAAGATATTTCTATACCCGTTACATATTATCCGAGACAAACTCACGTTACATTAAATAAAGCATGACCAAATAATGTGATGTGCAAAATGGGATACTTTGGGGGAGTGAAAGGAGTTGCAATTAATAATCATACCTAATCAACAGATTAAACAAAGACTGTCCTGGGAAAACTGGCATAGTGTCAGGCAAACTGTAACATACGGTCATCTTAATTTAACATCAGTTTCTCTTATATTTGTGTTTTCATATTTTAAGTATGACAGTTATTAGGGAGCACATTGGGTTAAATACAACTACTTCATGATCCTTATTATATGCCAGGCACTAAAATAAAAATGTGCTCAGATTTTAGTCAGGGAAACAGAATATATACATGTAATAATATCAAACAAATGCATATAGTGGAATGAATACTGACAGGAGCCAGGAGACCTGGATTTGCCAAGGTGGGAGAATTGCTTGAGCCCAGGAGTTTGAGACCAGCCTGGGCTAGTGAAAACTCATCTCTACTATATATATGTAGAGCACGGTGGCGTGTGTCTATAGTTTCAGCTACTAGGGACGCTGAGGTGGAAGGATTGCTTGAGTCCAGGAGACCCGAGGTTGTAAGCTGTGACTGTCCTAATCATGCCACTTCACTCCAGTCACTCCCTGCCACTGAACTCACTCAAAAGAGTGAGGCTTCTAACTTAAAAACAAACAAACAAACAAACAACAAAAAACTTGACCTTGAAATTCAAGCACTCCCTTTGGTCAAATCATTTAGCCTCTCTTAGGCAGTTTTCTTACTTGTAAAATAGAACGACATAATTCTTCATAGGATGGTGCAAAATATCTAATATAGTATCTGCTAAATAACAAATGCTTGATAAAGGGTTATCTGAGTTTGCCGATATCACAGTTTAATGAAAGGCAACCAGAATGGAAGTTAAATGTGTTATTCTTTCTGTAAAACCTTTATTATGAAGAATTTTTTCTGGCCAATCCTGAGAGTCACATTATTTCGAAGCAAATTTCAGATATCACATCATTTCATCCAGTATTTATCACTAAGAATTATTTATTTTTAATATAATCACAATAACATTATTAGCCTAAAATAACAATAATTATCTATTATCCTCAAATATTCACTGTCCAAATTTCCAATTCTCTTATAAAAGATTTTTCCAGTTTTTAAATTTATTATTTTTTTAGTGTTTTTTTTTTTTTAAATTCAGGGTCCAAATGAAGGTCACGAATTACCCACGCTTGATTAATTTCTTTGAAGTTGTGTTTAAACTTATAGCTCCCCCTCCATCTATTTATTTTTTTCCTTGCAATATGTTTGCTGAAAGTAACTAGATTTTGTCCTGTAGAATGTTCTCAATTATTCCACAGATTGTAATCTTGTGGTGCAGTTTAATATGTTCCCGTCTTCATTATTTCCTGTAAATTGGTAGGTGAAACTAGATGTTCAAATTAAGATTTGATTTTTTTGCATGGCAGCCTCACAGGTAGTATTGTGTTCTTCTATCAGGAAGCAAATAATGCCTGGCTGACTACTTTTATGATGCCAGCAGCTGTTGCTATTTAATTGGTATTTAATATCTATGTTCACTTGTTCATTAGGGGTTTTAAATTTAGTTCTGATCTCATAAAATTCACTTTCTTTTTTATTTCTGTAAGTGGTCAGAGTTGTAATTAAGATAAAGATGTAGTTTAAAAAATAGTAACATCAATTATGCTACATGTCCCAACCTCTAGCATTGTTCTATTTCACTTTACAGATGTTCTTAATGATTGCTAGGAGGAAAGCAAAAACAAATTACTTTATAATGCTATAAAGGAAAGACAATTAGAATAATATTTTTCCAGGCCCTTTCAATATGAATAGCTCTATGGGTTTTATGACAATAATTAATAATCTCTTCTAATGCTAAATACACAAAAAGTAATTAATAAAGCTTGTCTACACTAACATCCACTAAATTTTTCATTACTTCTTGGCCTTGAATTCCAGTAATTAAACTAATCTCTAGCTTCTTTTCCAGGAACAAACAATGTATTCTTTTTCTGATGGTGTGCTCTTTGGTCATCATGAATATACCATTATTTCCATTTAAAATGAAATTATGATCCTACAACTGTAGCCATGCACTTTGAGTTGCTTCTACAATAATGCTGATTAACTTTGGATGAACCAGTCATATTTTCCCACCCAGTTCCTGGTCAAGACATAACATGTTGTCATCTGACAACTGGCAAAGATTAACAGTCAGCTGTGGCCACAGCACTGACTGACTCACTCAGGGATTTAAACCGTGACCTTGGCCTCATTATCATGCTGTCATAATCTACTGAGCAAAATAGCTACAAAAATAAATTTTGAAAACAGGAAGTAAAAAATTTCTGCTATTTGTGTCTTCAGGCCTAAACCACTGTGCATCTGTGCCCTTTGAGTAATTCAATTAGCAGGTGCTTTAGATATGGATGAAGAACTGAAGGCAGGATATCCTCCTGAAAATCAGAGCTGATCATGTCAGTTCTCTGACTAAGAAACTTCCACTGCTTGTCTAATGATTATAAGATAAGTTCAAGTTATTCAGCATAGCATATAAGGTTGTAGCATAATCTTGTCACAGCCTATTTCTCCAGCGTTATCTTTTGCTACAAACTCCTGTCTCCTTTTCTTCATACTCCAACAACAGTGATTTTGCCATTATTTTGTGGCTGCTAATATATTTGCCCAGCACCTATTTATTGAGCCCCATATATTAGACACTCTAATAGGCCCTAGGGAAATGGAGTGAAAGGCACATTCTTTGAACATAAAGAATTCATAGTCCAGTTGAGGAGAGACAAGGAAATAAATGGCTACAACATGCTGTGATGAGTGCTATCCAGGAGCGAAGTATGTACAGTGGTAAGAGAGACTGGGCAAAGGAGGAGGAAGGCAGGAATGAGCATATGGTGAAAACAAAGAAGTTAACTGACTTATAAGGTTATGAGAGAAGGAGTAGAGAAGGTGATCCATGCTGAGGGAATAGAAAGTCAGAGACGAGAGGGTTTACACAGTCAGTAAAGTGCAAATAGATAAAAAGTGCAAGTAAAGTGCAAGTAGGCGGAAGAGGGGGATACTTGCAGGCTGGATGGGAGGCAAGACTAGAGAGACAGACAGAAGCTGAGTCCTAAGGGAATCTGTATAGCCTGACAGCCACTTTTCCTTCTTTTTCCTTTCTCCTTCCCAACTTAAACCAATAATAATGACAAGTTCTCTTTCTAGAAATTCATTGAATAAATATTTGTTGGAACACCTACTATGTGTCATGTACTGTTCTAGGCGCTTGGGATAGGTAGGTAAAACTCCTGCTCTGTCCTTTCTAGTAGGAGGAAGTAGATAACCAATGATAAACACAATGCATTAGTATATTTTTATCATAGAATAAAAATGCAGTTGTCAGAGAGTGGTTAAGTGCCATGGAAAAAAGAAGAAGTAGGGTAAAGCAAAGGAGACTGCGGTGACTAGGGAGGGTGTGGAGCAGGCTAAAGTATTAAGTAGAATGGATAATTGAGAAAAATTTGGAAGAAGAGGGAGTCAAGTGAATATCTTATTGAAGGGGTTTCTAGTCAGAGGGAACAGCTCAAGGAAAGAAAGTACTAGGAGATAAGGTCAGAGAGATCACGTGGGGCTTGTGAACCACTTAAGGAGTTTAACTCTTATGAATAAAGCGGGGAGCCACCTGGGGATTTTGACCAGTGAAGTGTTATGATCTGACAACTGTTTAAGGAGTCTTGCTCTTTATACTGTATTGAAAAAAGACTGTAAAGCTAGCTGGGCTCAGTGGGTCAGCCTGTAATCCCGTGCCTTGGGAGGCTGAGGTAAGTGGATTTCCTGAGCCCGCGGGTTCGAGACCCGCCCGGGCAACTTGGTGAGACCTCATCTCTACAATAAATCAAAAAATTAGCTGGGCGTGTTAGCGTGCGCCTGTAGTTCCAGCTACTTGGAAGGCTGAGGCGGAAGGATCGCCGGAGCCCAGCAGGTCGAGGCTGTGGTGGCCGGGAGCGGCCACTGCACTCCAGTCTGGGCAACAGAGTGAGACTCCAACTCAAAAAAAAAAAAAAAACTGTAAAGCTATAAGCGTAGAAGAAGGGAAACCTGTTAGGAGAAACTGCAGAAATGCCAACCACCTAAGTATATTTGTGTGCAGTAGGAGTGCTACAGTTCTGAGCCTTGTGAAGCAGCCAACTTTCCTAGAAGAGTACTAAGTCCTCAGTAAATTCTAGTGAGATGACTATTTTAGTTTATGACTTTAGATATAGCTCCTCTTCCTTATTTAGTAGATTACAAGTAGCCATTACTCATATGTATACATGAAAGTCCACAGACTCATAGGCTTCACAAGCCTGTAGGAATCGCAGAAATGACTTGCATTTTGGGGTTAGTTTATGGCCTGTCAAGACCTTACAAATTCAGTGATGAAGACGGCCAGTTACTCAACTTCCAGTGTGTTCATGCACTGAGGGACATGCCCAAGTAAAATATAATGCCATACTAGACAGAGTGAGACACAGTGAACATTTTAAGTAAAACACCAGATCAGAACAAAACACCCCTATGATCCATAGAAAGACTGAAAGATAGAGATCGTATGAATATATTTTACTTTCTTTAGTTCTGAGACAAGCAATTTTATGTTCAGTTGGAGTGACTATTTTGAAAAATAGCTTATTTAGACTAAAGCCCATTTAAAAATTCTATATGATATATATAAGGGGGACCTCAAAAAACCCAGAATTTATAAAATATTGTATACTTACATGTTTAAACTTCAGTCACCTTCAAAGTATCCTCCACTGGACGCAATACGTCTATCAAGACACTTTTTCCACTGCTCAAAACTCATCAATTTTGATGTCTTTTAGTGTTTCTGTTGGTTTTTTGTTTCACCCCTTTCATATTGACAAAAGGCTTCCCTTTGAGGACTCTTTTCATCGGGGCGGGGGGGGGGAGGAGGGGAGTCTCTCAGGGCGCGATCGGGTGAATAGGGAGGGTGGGGCACTTGGTCATGGTGTTTTTGGTCAAAAACTGCTGAACGCTCAGCATGGTGTGGCCAGGTGAGATGTCATGGTGGAAGAACCAGTCACTTGTTTACCACACACACAAAGAATCACTGAAGCCGAATGCAGCCTCTCACAAAAACGCTATCTGGCACACTGATGCTGATGGGTTCTTAGAACACTTATCTAGTAGGGAAGCCTGTAATACAAGGAGCCTGCCCTCCAAAAGATAATTCCGGTATTTTTTTGGGTCCTCTCCCATATTCTGTCTATATTATACATAAATACAGCGACAAATTTTATTTCATAAATTTGTGTGAATAATGGTGAAAGATGATTTTAAAATACTTTGACTCCTAAGAATTTCCTTTAAAAGAAAAACACAGCTGGGCGCAGTGGCTTATGCCTTTAATCCTAGCACTTTGGGAGGTAGAGGTGAGATTACCTGAGTTCAGGGGTTCAAGACCAGTCTGAGCAGGATGGAGAAACCTCGTTGCTACAATAAATAAAAAAATCAGCCGTGAGTACATGCCTGTGGTTCCAGCTACTTGGAAGGCTGAGGTGGAAGGATTACCTGAGCCCAGCAGGTGGAGGCTGCGGTAGCCGTGAACATGCCACTGCACTCCAGCCTGGGCGAAAGAGTGAGACTCTGACTCAAAAATTAAAATAAAATAAAAAAGGAAAAATCACATCTAGTTGTAGTAGACTATAAAAAAGGAAATATGGAAACAGTAAGCCCACTCACTTCTGCTTTATCCTCTAAGAAGTTAGGTGTCCCAGTGATATGGGCTCATGTCCATTTTATTTTATTAGCTGGCACTGACTCCAGGAAGATAAACGGGGGTGGGTGGGTGGGGGTAGGGTGTGGTTCAGGAAGACACAGCCTCAGGTGTCCAGCATGCTAACAGTGTGACAGGTATAAAACAGTGCAGGATCCAGGAGGTGACCCTTTACTGTAAAGGAAGCCAAACTTGTCTAATTTGGACAACTACTTTTAAGTTCACATTTTATAAACTCCTAAAATAACTAAGCTATTTTAACCTCAAAGTTTCACCCTCCGAGCAGTGTGTGTATTCTATTTTTTTGTTCTGCTTGGGTTCATAGTTGGCTGGGGTTGGGTGGTGGTATTTTTTTCAAATTTGGCACAGAAATAGTTGAATAAGGTAGAGTGTTCCACCCATTCCTTTTGATTATTTTTAGTTCTGCTCTCCTTTCTTTTAAAGGAGTACTTAGTGTACTTTAGTGGCACTTAGAGTGTTGTAGGCTAAAGTAATAGATATGCATACTGTACCTCTCATTGCATATGAAAGTATGAATAGTAAAATTAAACATTGCAATTTGAGGTAAAAAAATTCAGTTGTCTTTGGAAGTGTTCTTTTTGCTCTTTGTTCTTGATTGTGATTTTTTTTTCTCCTCCATTATCTATTTTGCAATGCACATAGTGTAGTTTTCAACCTTTGTTATGTTACTCACATGGGAAATTTTCAAAATATATCCACAACCTGGGTCCTGACCACAGATATTTATTAATTTGATCTAAGGCTGAGCCCGGGTAACTTTAATGTGCAGCTAGAATTAAAAACCATCATGGTTTCAAGTTGAAGTAACAATATTTAGATTACAGTTCCAGCTCTGCCATTTACCAGCTGGCTGTTCTTGGTTTTCAATCTCCCATAGGATGATGAGGTTGGATTAGATATTTACCAAAATTATTTAAGTCTAAAACAAAATTAAATAAATTGGGATTCATATGACTTCATCTGGTTTGTTTAGCTCCAAAGAGATGAAACCTGAATTATTTGGAGTATGAGAGTATTGTTTGAAAGCTGAGTAATAATAATTTTAAAAAAATCAGTTAAGTAAACTTTCCCTTTTTCCCAAATACATAGTACGGAAGAAAAGAAAAATAGAAATTTAAGCTTAGAAATCACAGGAGACTTCTAGGGCTGCTTTGTCTATCCCCAGCTCTCTTAAATTGGGAGCTAGTCAGATGGTACCTGGGGAACAGAGGGAGAAGGGAGAGATCTTACTACACACTAATAATGTAAATATAATACAAACCCCAAAGGCTTTGCATTACTCATCAGACCATAATCTTGACTGGTAATAAACAGAGAGTGGAAGGCTAGGTAGGGATGTGTACGTAAACGTACACACACGCGCGCGCACACACACACACGCACAGGACTGGTACTAAACAGAGTGGAAGCCTGGGTAGGGGTGTGTATTCTCTCTCTGACGTCCACAGTGTTTGCCCAGAGCGCCTGGAAGAAGGGGTGATCCCTGGCAACCCACCCGAGCCTTACCTCTCCCCTGCCCCGCCCCCACCAGGAGGGCTGTCTGGGCGGCTACCAGCCCAGGCGGAGCAGAAGGGGGCGGCCCCCTTCGTTCCCGTGGAGCCGGGTTTTTGCCTCCCCTCTTTCTCTTTCCCTGAGCCCATCTCCGTACTTCGAAAATCGGACTCTGACTCTAAGCCAATCTCTTCCCTTCTTCCTAGACTAGAGCGAGCGCCAAAAAGCGCCAAATAGAAGCCGTCCGCCCCACTCTCCGGATGATCCTTGGTCCTTTTACCGTTACAGCCGCCTCCCGTCATCTTCTCATCTTCACCCCTTTCCAGGCGAACCCCAGCTCTCTGTCTCCCCTCCACGTTCCCGTCCGCCTCTCGGGACCTCTCCACACATTCTCAGCACCAGCACGGATTCCCAGAACTTCCTCCATGCAGGGCCCCACGCCCGGTCCCAGCCCGTGACACCACCTGTGCTCCCCACGGGTTCATACCCCCCGCAGATAAAGACCTGCGGTGCCCCCCACTCTGTTCTCCCTTCCTGGACACCCCATCCCTGTCACCCTAGGGGACCTCTTCACAGGCTCACGTCCTCTCTCCCTCCACAATCCAGCCCGACACCTCGGGACCCGCCGTCCCCCCGCGCGCTCTCTTCCACCTAGGGCCTGACGCGCGGGCGACCCCCCCGCCCGCCGGTCCCCCTCACACTCCTTCATCTCCGAGCCCGACGCCGGCGCGTCACCACACTCACACTCGCCCCGCCCTGGCACCTCAGGTGCCCCCACCCTCACACTCTTCTACCTCCTCACACCTGGCGCCCCCCTGCCCATCACACTCTTTCCCCCACTCTCGACACCTCGGGCGCCCCTCACCCGCCTCCATTCTCCCACCTCGGCGGCCCCTCCCCCTCAAGGCTGACCCTCGCTCCCCGCCCCCCTTCCCTCGGTCCTAGCCGGGGATCGCGCTCCGGAGGGGCGGCCGCCGCCCGCCGGGCCGGGCCTGGGCAGCGGGGAGGTGACGCGGCCCCCGCGGGAAGAGCCCCGGGGGCGGAGGGCGGAGGAGGTGCGGGCGGCGGCACCGCGCGGCGGCGGCGCAGCGAGCGCGGGCCCTCCGCGCCGACTCCATGGACCCAAGGGGCGGCGGCGGCGGCTGAGCGACCCCGGGCGGGCGCGTGATGAGGAGGGGCGCGCGCCCGACCCCGCTACGCGTCGGAGTCGCCGGGATCCGGGCGCGGGCAGCCGAGGGGCCCCGGCCCCCCGCCACTAGCCGCTGCCGGTCCTCCGCTTTCGCTTCTCCGCTCCAGCCGGGCGGGGCGGGGGGTGGGGTCTCCCGGCAGCCTCCGGCCCCGCGGCCCTCGCCCCGGCGTGTCGCGGGGGTCCTCCCTCCGCGGCGCGCGGGAGCCCTGTGACGCGTCAGCCGGCGGGACGGCCGAGCCGCTTCTCCGGGAGATCGCCCCTGATTCCTCACGCCCCTCCCGCTCCCGCCGGGGCGCCCCTCCGGCCAGCGGGACGCCGGCTCCGGGCGCGCGACGCGAGTTCCCCGGGGCGCCCGGGGTCCGGCTCGCAGCCCCCGGCCCCGCCGAGGCGGCGCGCGCGCCCCCCGCCCCCGCCGGACACACTCGCGCCCCGGCCCGCGCGCCGCCCTCCCGCCCGCTCCCTCCAGTCACCCCACCCTTAGCCGTCCCCGCCGCCTTACTCCACCACCCTCCCCCGCCGCTCCGCGCACTCGGCGTCCCGGCCTCCGGCTCCTCTCTCCCCGAACGCTCACTTGCCAGCCCTTCGCCCCCGGGAGGAAGAAACCTTTCCCGGAGCGCACTCCTCAGCCCGCCCTCCCCCCGCACGCGCCCTCCCCTCCCCCCGCTCCTTCCTGGGGGAGGGGGGCTGTCGCCTCCGATTGAAGGCCATTGATTTGTATGTATTTGTCCCAGCGCTGGAGGCTGCCCCAGCCGCCCGCGCCGGTGCCGCCGCTGCCAGCGGAGTTGCCTCCCTGCTTCCCTAGGGCGGTTCGGCTCCGCCAAACATGTCGGCTCCTGCCGGGCCCCGGGGCCGCCCGGCTCCCGCCCCGGCGGCCTCTCAGCCGCCTCCGCAGCCCGAGATGCCCGACCTCAGCCACCTCACGGAGGAGGAGAGGAAGATCATCCTGGCCGTCATGGACCGGCAGAAGAAAGAAGAGGAGAAGGAGCAGTCCGTGCTCAAGTAAGGGCCCGGCTCCATCTTCCCGCCTCTCTCCCTGCCCTCCGCCCCCTCCGCCGCTGCCCTGCGGCCGCCTGCGCGCCCCGACCGCCGCCCTCCCTCCCGCCGGCGGCGCCCGGGCCACGAGGGCTGCGGCCGGCGCCGGCCGCCGGGGCTGTGTTCGGGTGTCTGAGCGCGGGGGTGTGTGTCGGGGCGGGAGGGCGCCGAGGCCGGCTGAGGTGAGGGCGGCGAGGCTTGGGGCGGTGCGAATCCCCCGGCGCCCTTCCGGCTTTCCCCCGCGGCCAGCTCGGCTCCCCGGCCCGGCGGGCTGGGGCTGAGCCCGGCTCCGCGCGCCTCTTCCCGTTCGCCGCCGCCCCCGCGCGGAGGCAGGGGCTGGGGCGAGGAATCCAATATGGCCGTGCACAGGTGCTCCCTGGCCGGAGCCGGGCGAGGGCGCGCCGGCCGGGGCTGCGCCGCCGCCGGGGCCCCTCGGCCCGCGCCTCCGCCGGGCGCCTCCGCCGCCGGCGCGGGCAGGAGCAGAGCTGCCCGCGGGGGCCGCGGGCGGGCGGGCGGCGGCGCGGGCGAGGGGCCTGAGCTCGGTCGCGTCTCGGGTGGGTGTGCGGCCGCCGCCATCTTCCAGCCCCTCCCCCCCGGCGGGTGCTAACACCCTGCACTCGGCTGCTCTTCCTGTTTGCAACCGGGAAATCTGTTTAATCCAGTTCCTACCCTGACTGCAGTTTGGGATGCTCCCTACCTTGTGAAGTTCTACTATTCGTGCCCACGGTCTAGGCAACCGGGGTTTTTCCGAGGTGGGAGGCGTGAAAGCGGCACCCCGGCGTCGGTTTAGCGGCTGTGTAACTTCAGCACCAAGGAACTGTCCAGACGGGGTTATCTTGAGCTTTGAGGCTCCCTTTCTCGGCAGTGTAGCAAAGAGATTTCTTTCTACAGGTTTGCTTCTTAAATGTTTTATGGCCACTTGATTTCTCAGTTCCTTCGTGAAAGAGATTGTGCAGAAGATGCGTGTAACCTCTTTATGTTTTTCCAACTCCACTTTTCCCTTTTTACTTGAAAGGAGTTATTCACTGAGAGATTAACCTACACGGTTTATTTATTTATTTACTTGCCAAAGGTGGGACAGTTCTTTTCCGTGTCATCAAATACACCTTTCCCACATTCTCGGTAGAAATACACAATTGAAAATGTAGGGTTCTTCTGTGAAGGTACTAATAATGCACTGACCTCTACCCAGGTAAAATTTTAAAAACAGGTTGTTGAATTTATGATTCTTTCGTGCCCTCAGAGAGAAACAGTTTTCTAAGCCTGTAGGTATATATTTTTATGTTTTATTGAAAAGTGCTACTTTAATTTATGGTAGCAGACGTATAAAACATCCGTAAAGTTTAGAGAATGACACTATTTCTCACAAAATATTGAAGGACTAAAAGAGCAAATGTGTTCCTGACATATTAACTGAAATTAAGAATTTCTTCTTCAAAGCTAGTTTCTGGATTTGAATACTTATTTGAGAATATTATATATCAATAGGCTTGTATGTGAATAAAATTAAGGGGCATTTTATTCCAACTAATGGGAGAATAAAGCAGTATTTTAAAAAACTTTTGAGCATGCTTCTAATTTAACTTAATTGAATTATGTATTCTAATGATGCCAAGCTTTTAATGACTTATAGTTTGATTTTTAAATATATAAATTTATACTTTTACTGTAATTGCTAAAAATCAGTGTTGTTAAGTAAGATATTTTATTTTTTGACCTACACGTTTAAATATAAAATGTGTTTTTACTTCTTTATAGTATACTAAAGCACAGTCTTCATTGGCTAGTTCACTATAGTTCTAAGTCTGTTTTAATATATAGAAATTTGAATATTGAATTAGGATTACTAAAAATGAACGGTATGTTTTATAAGAAAAACGTTGTAAAAGCATTTTTCAGGTAGCTACATGTGTATATATTATATCTGTATGTAAAACTACATACTACACAAGTCCATATATTTGTATATTCACATTTGCATAGTTTAGGATAAAGAAACACTCTCTAAACATATATTCATACAACATATAAAGTTACATCCATGAAAATATATGTTCAGATTTCTTTTAAATATTTATTTGAGTTTCTACCTGACTTAGTCTTAGAGAGGGGACTTATCTCAAAATGGCCTGCATGGTTTCAGAATTATTTTTATATTCATTTTAACAAGAAGTTATTTAGAGTTTAAAGGCATAATATATTTAGAAATTTAGTTTTAAATGCTCTTTAAATTTTTTTAAGTAACAAAATAGTAGGCAAGGAAAATGAAGAATAGACTTTATGATATACTTATATAGTAATGAGGGACAGATCATTTTGAAGAATTTGACAGTTTATATTAATAATATATTATCAGTATTGGGTATTAAATCACAAATACAATATGTAAGAAAAAATAATACTAATGCTCTTCAATAATTACTATTTCCTGTAAGTTTTTAGGGTCTATTTACCTGGTCACGACTATACTATCCTTTGTTTCTTTTTAGTGATGTCCATTTAATTGCATGTCAACATCTATTCTGAGGGCAGGTCATGGGTAGAGAAAAAGGAACTGAAATTTAAATTTCTGTTTGCTGCCTTTTAGCAATTATGTTAAAAAATAAGTTTGACATATGAAGAGATTGAAACTGTTGGATAAAAATATTTTTGCATCATCTGTGAGTTTCAGTGTTCATATTAAGTATTCATACAAAGTGGAGTATGCATACCTAAGGGCATCACAAGATGATATGTTAGAACATAGGAAGAAAATATTAAAACTTATATTTATATTTTTATTTGAAAAAGAAATAATTTAAACTTTATTAATATTTACTATGTAGGTTGACAATATTAATATGCATATATTTATAAATAAAATGAATATATTAAGAGATTCATGCCTGAGATATTTTTAATAAGAGATGCAAGCTATCAAAACAGAAGCTATCACAGTAATCTCTCTCCTTAGGAGCCTGAATAATTAAAACTATGCCTAATTATTAATAATTTCTTCAAAACCCAGCTGAAATCCACATACTCAGGAAGTCTACTGTCATCATCACACGGTGCCATTTTACATGTGAGTGAGGTACCACAATTTTGGAAGCATTTTTACATCCCTGTAGATCCTTGGTCAGTAATTACTTTTTAAAAAATCCTGATATGAATTCCTATAGCAGTTTTAATTTGATTAATTTAATCTATCAGTGCAATTTATAAAGTTCTTTTGCTGATTAATGTTTTTAAGCTTTGTCTTTCAAGATTGTAAACTTCTTAAACGCAAGAATCAAAATTTATTCTTTTTTGGGGGTTTGTGTTTTGCAGCATCCTTAACATCTGCACATAATAGGTAACTAATGATGTTGATTTGAATTGTGATAATGTTAATGAGGTAGCTTATCAATTTTGTGGGAAAATGAAGAATCATGTTTTTGAAAGGAAAACAATTTATTAAAAGCTGAATTTCTGGTGTTTCTTTTTGGGTGTGGTATTGTGAAAAAATGTATGAGGAAAACAAATCTAGATTCAATAGAAAAGTATTCAGTAAATATTTATTGAGTTTTTATGTACATATCATAGTCTTTCAGATAAACTTTTTATAACACAAATTTCTTGATATGTGTGTTCTTTTTTATTTTCAGTTTAGATTTTCTGTTAATGATAAAAGGTTAATGCTCCCCAAATTAAGGAAGGTAGTAAGTAAAAATTTTCATGAAAGATTAAGAGAACAACTAGCTTATATTTAGCACATAGTTGGGCAGTTCTACATTATTCTACATTATTATTATTTAATTATTCTACATTAAATAATCCAATTTTAAAATTAGTTTTCAAAGTCAATTTATAAAATTGTATTTTAATAGATTATATATATGTACACACACATACGTCTGTATCTATGTGTACACAAATATGGTATAATGTTTCTTTTTACCTATTTCCCCTATCCAGAGGCAACTACATTTACCAGTATGTTGTGTACTCTTCCGGAGAAAGCCTATATATATAAGAATATTGGGTGTATCTGCATATGAGGGTATGAGTGTGCACACACATCATATATGTATGAATGAATGTAAACATAAAAACACGAATGTGTCATGGAGTTTTATTTTTAGGAGATCAATCCCAAATCTGTTAATACGTAGCTGCCTCATTCGCTTTAATAGATGTATACTATCTCATTTAGTGAATGTTCTTTAATTTCTTTAACTAGTACCGTATTTATGAGTGTTTAAGTTGTTTCTAGATATTTTGACATTAGAAACAGTACTGCGACAAATATCTTTTTTTTTTTTTTTTGAGTTGGAGTCTCTGTCACCCAGACTGGAGTGCAGTGGCCACTCCCGGCCACCGCAGCCTCGACCTGCTGGGCTCCAGCAATCCTTCCGCCTCACCCTTCCAAGTAGCCGGAATTACAGGCATGCACTACCACGCCCAGCTGATTTTTTGATTTATTGTAGAGATGAGGTCTCGCTGCCTAGGCGGGTTTCGAACCCGCGGGCTCAGGCAATCCACTCACCTCAGCCTCCCAAAGGCACGGGATTACAGGCTGAGCCACCGAGCCCAGCTGACAAATATCTTTCTACATATATTTCCCACATGAACTTATATATCTCTGGGACAAATCTCTAGAAACAAAGTTATTAGGTCAGAAGTTCAGTATACTTTAAACTTCACTAAATATTGTTCAGTTTACTTTCGTAGAGGAAGTACGTATAAGTGACATGTACTAAGAGGACACTTTCTCAAATCTTTGCCAACTCTGTGTGTGATAATCTTTGCCAATATTTCAGTGAAAAATATGCTACTGTTGACTTAATTTGCGATTTTCTTTTCTTTTCTTTTTTTTTTTTTGAGTTGGTGTCGCACTCTGTCACCCAGACTGGAGTGCAGTGGCATGCTCCCGGCCACCGCAGCCTCCACCTGCTGGGCTCCAGCAATCTTTCCGCCTCAGCCTTGCGAATAGTCGGAATTACAGGCACTCACTACCACGCCCGGCTGATTTTTTTGTTTTATTTATTGTAGAGATGAGGTCTCGCCAAGTTGCGCGGGCGGGTCTCGAACCCTCGGGCTCAGGCAATCCACTCACCTCGGCCTCTCAAAGCTCTGGGATTACAGGCTGAGCCACCGAGTTTGGCAATTTGCAGTTTTCTTATCAGTGAGATTGAGAGCCATTTATATTTGTTTAGAGTCATTTGTATTCCCTTTTCTGTTAGTAATTCTTGGTGATTTGTAGGACCTCTTTTATATATTATTTGTTCTAAGATCTTTTTTATGCATTTTTTTACTGGTCAGGATTTTGTAAAAAAAAATTGAGTTTATTATATTTTTGTTTTATGACTTTGGGTTTGTGACTTACTTAGAATGGCCTTCCTTATTCAAATATTTTAAGCCGGGCTCGGTGGCTCAGCCTGTAATCCCGCGCCTTTGGGAGGCTGAGGTGAGTGGATTGCCTGAGCCTGTGGGTTCGAGACCCGCCTGGGTAGGCGAAACCTCATCTCTACAATAAATCAAAAAATCAGCCGGACGTAGCGGCGCGCGCCTGTAATTCCGGCTACATGGAAGGCTGAGGCGGAAGGATCGCCGGAGCCCAGCGGGTCGAGGCTGCGGTGGCCGGGAGCGGCCACTACACTCCAGTCTGGGCGACAGAGTGAGACTCCAACTCAAAAGAAAACAAAAACAAAAACAAATATTTTAAAAAACATACCATATTTTCTTTTTACTTAGCATATCGTAAAGATACAATTGAATCATGAATACTTTTAAATAAAAATTATTTACATGTAAATAATCATTGTCATTGCTAAGAAATGGAATCCTATAGTTGTGTGTGTGTGTGTGTGTGTGTGTGTGTGTGTGTGGCGCGCGCGTGTTCGTGTGCGTGCTGGAGTCTCACTCTGTCACCCAGGCTGGAGTGCAGTGGCACACTCACAGCCTCCCCAGCGTCAACCTGCTGGGCTCTGGCGATCCTTCTGCCTCAGCCTTCCAGGTAGCTGGAATTACAGGCATGCCCTACCACACCTGGCTAATTTTTATTTATTTTTTATTGTAGAGACAAGGTCTTGCCAAGTTGCCAGGGCTAGTCTCGAACCCACGGGCTCCAAGAATGGTTTTCACTGAGCCACTGAGCCTGGCCAGAATCCTATAGTTTTTATAGAATATAGATTCAAAGTGCATTCTAAAATAGTGATTTACATTTTATGAGAAAGTACCTATTAAATTCTTTATATATATCCTATGTTTTAGAGTAAAGACAAATAATATCTTCCTCTTGACAAGTTATACTCTGTAATGAAAAAGGTGATGGAAGCAAGTATGATGGACCAGTTGAATTATGACTTGAAACCTTACTTTACTAATTAACAACTGTAATGTCTTGCTTATATTATTAAACTCTCCAAGTTTCCTCATCTATGCTGTCTAAAAGGAGTGTTGTGATCATTATGCACTAAATGTCCTGATATAAGTAGTTGTGAAATAAATAATCATTATTTTTGGCTGGGCTCAGAGGCTCATGCTTGTAATCCCAGCACTTTGGGAGGTCGAGTCGAGAGGATTGTCTGAGCCCAGGAGTTTGGGACCAGATCAGCCTGAGCAACATGTGGAGACCTGTCTCTTCAATAAATCAAAAAATTAGCTGGGTGTGGTAGTGCGGGCTTGATTGTGCCACTGCACTCCAGCCTAGGTGACTGTGACTCCAACTCGAAATAAATAAATAAATAAATATTTAAAACTGATTATAGATAGCACTCTTTAAACCTTAATATTAATCATAACGTTCCTCATTGAAATCGTCTTCTCAGTTTCTAAAAGTTGAGAGATTCTTTTCTTGTCAACTAGGAGCCAAAATATGCCTGGAGTACTTTTAAGTGCCTTCATTATTATTTGTCTAGAGGATTAGGGATGGGAAGAGAAAGAGTGATAAGAAGTAGTTTCCTCAGTGAAAACCATTCTTGGAGAGTCTGATAACTAAGAGCATAGCAGTGAAAATACTGACAGCAAGTTATTGGTTATTGGCAAAATTCTGGTTGCCACAGGTGAATTGAGGGGACTAGTTTGTGGAAACTACTTCGTAATTGTCCTTAGATTTGCCTGGGATCAATTTTTTACTCTATTATTTAACCAAAATATGTATTTACTTGTCTTATTCATATTCTATCTGATAATCCAGAGAACTTTATCAGATTAAGCTAATCTAATTTTGAAGCATTGTTATAAAGCTTAGAGTACTCATCTTCACACTGCCTTTCAAATATATTCAAGCTTTGCCTGATTGACTGTTTCTTATCCTTCTGGCCTTAGCTTCAAATTTATATCTTTAGACAGCTCTTTTCTGACCATACTTTCTTAAGTAGGTTCTCTCCTTTACATTGCATCTTTTGTTTCCCTAGTTATGGTTATCAGAATTTAAAATGATTCGTTTGTTTATTTGTTTATGGTTTGTCTGCCCTGCTAGATTCTAAATTCCAAGAGAGCCCACACTGTGTCTGTTTTGTTCACCAATACAGCCTCGACTTCTAATGTAACACAATGCCTTACACATAGGTGTACTCAAAAGTATTAGTTGGGTGAATGTATGAAACATTGGGAATGAAATACTGTGTTCATTTGGGTGGTGCTTACCTTCAAGGTGAAATCCAATAATCGAAAGTAAAAAGATTTGCTTATGTAGCAGTGTCCTTATTTTTGAGATCAAATGCAATTTTTTAACATATGCTCAATTTTGCTTATTTTCCATGGAAGCAAACTTACAGCATTTGCATATGATTCCAACTCATCTTTCTTTTGGACTAAGAGCATATCTTTTTTGTCTAGAAACAGAAGAACATTATGATATAGGTCTTTTTAAATTTAAGGAATTTTAGGAATTAAGGGATATTTTGCTGAAAAAAATTATTACTTTCAGAGCATTAAAAAATTTCTGTTGTGTTTAGCAGACTTGAGAAATGAGTATACAGAATACTTTGGCTGGAACTAGATCATGTCCTCCAGGGGCAAACAATCTAGGGCCAACCATAATCATATGAACACATGAAAATGTAAAGTGTCATGAAAAAATGCTGTTAAAGATGTTTTTGGTACATTATAACCATAGTAAAAAAATATGTCAGATGAGTTTTATAGGGAGTTTGGTGTCTGTTCTACTGTTTGATTATGTTGTATGCTGTCAGACAGCTAATCCTGTTAAAAATCTCTGGAAGTTGGCCAGGCTCTATGGCTCACACCTATAATCCCAACAATTTGGGAGGCTGAGGTGATAGGATTGCCTGAGCCCATGAGTTTGAGATTGGCCTGGGCAACTTGGTGAGATCTCATCTTTACAATACATCAAAAAATTAGCCAGGCGTGGGGGTGTGTGCCTGTAGTTCCAGCTACTTGGAAGGCTGACGTGGAAGGATCGCCTGAGCCCAGCAGGTTGAGGCTGAGGTGGCCGTGAGTGTGTCACTGCACTCCAGCGACAGAGTGAGAATCCAATTAAAAAAAAAATCTCTGGAAGTTTTACTCCTAGATATTAAAGACGTTTGTATTTGCTAGTCACCTAATGAAAGGCAGATCTCTCTGAGTTCTGCAATACTTTTGAACTAACCCTTAATGAGCTCATTGTAAGAAACATAAACTGCAATTGAAATATTGCATGATAAGTGCTAGGAGACCACTGTGCACAGGGTATCATGGATATATTAATACAAGAGGAGCACCTGATGCAGTCTTGGAGAAGTAGCATTTATGCTGAATCTCAAAGGATGTGTAGATGTTAGATGGGCAAATTATTTTCCAAGCAAAAATCCTAGAACTCTCAAGTTCCTCTTATCCCCCAAACCCTTCATTTGCAAAAGAGATGCAGGACATGATCAAGAAACTCACTTGAGGTTTAAAGAGCATATAGTTTAAATGAAGGCAAGTCAATAGAGGAGACTAAAGAGAAGGTAGGTGTCAGAGCTTAAAAAACCTTGTGTGCTGTTTGGATTTGGATTCAGTCCTGAAGGCAGTAGGGAGTCATGGAGGTGTTTTAAGCAGTGGCATAATGTAATCAGACTTTGTTGGAAAAAAACCCTCACTCATAATGGATTGATGAGAATGTGTAATACAAGAGTACTAGTTAGGAGATCCATAAGAAATCCAGGTGATGAATGATGAAGATGTGAAATGAGGCAAAGGAGGGGGAGGTGGAGAGTCCATACACATTTTTGAAAAATGTAGGAGTCAAAATTGCCAGGATTTGACAACCGTATGTAAAGGATCAGGTAAGCTCTAATGATGCTTGACTTGCTTAACTGACTACTATACATAATGTATGTCTGCCTGTGTTTGTGTATCTCACTGTTGGTTAGCTCTCTAAACTCATCTGGTCTTAGATGAGTTTTCTTGAAGAAGCAGTTGTGAAGTAGCTCCTTCTATTGTTTTCATTATTGTAGTGAGTTTATAATCTGAATATGAGTACTAGAAGTGCCTACACCTTGATATATAGTGAGGTGGGGTAGAAAGTTATAGAGCGGTACTGAGAAGGGCATAAAGGGAAAAAGAAAAGTGGACAAAGAAAAAGGGAGAGAAAGGAGGAAGATTCGGGCTCTTTGAATCCATACATAATTAGAAAGGCTCTTAATATCTTAGCTTATAACATTTTTTTCAACTGGATATATTCACACCATGTAATCTTTCAAGACTTCTGGTTTATCATCCTTTTGTTGAACATTTTTACTCACATTGATAACTTTCAGTGATTTTTCTCACCATCTGGTTTATTTTATTCTTTAGGTATTTTAAACTATCACAAATTGTGTTATATGTTAGGCTTAACTAGGACAAATTTCCTTCCTTGTATATATTTCTGCATTACCTCAAGGGAATTTCTAAATGTAAGTATAATTTACGTAAATATAGAGGAGATTAGCCATGGAAATGACAGTTGATGTTGGTGAAGCTTCTGTGCCTCTTTATATTAGCTTACTGAATTATTGCTGGATTTCAAAAAGTGTATATAAAAGGTAGAGATAAATTGTATTGAGTTTTCTGATGGGACATTCCAGAAATAGGACTGGAGGTAGAGCTATGGAAAGGGGAAAGTTGAGAGAAGGTTTAGACCTGGGAGTGATATCTTATTTCACTTTCTTTCTTTCCAATACTTGTACTTACAAAATTGAAGGCACCTAGGTAGTATAAATTAATCAGCGAAGAACTAACAACTTTAATAGTTTTTATATAATGAACATATATTTATGGTATGTGTACCTGTCAAAAGCTCTTATTTGTACTTTCCATACAACATAGTGCTAGCTAAATGCTTTTTTAAAGCCTTTAGAATGAACAACTTTAATATAGTTTATACATTATAAACATTTAGTGTTTTTAGGTAACACACATAATTTGGTAGGTTCTGCTAAATAGAGAGGCTGGATAAATGCTTCTTTAGGCACAAGGGGGAAATAGAATTCTTTATGCCCTTTTACTTTTTTTTTTCTTCAATCAAGCTTATGTTCAGCTGGAAGGGAAAAATAGCTTGGCAGTTTCTTGCATCCTGTAACAAGACTTCCGGACTGCTAAAACTGGGAAGAAAGGGTACACTAAACAATATAGCTAGATAGCAGAATAACCACAACAGAGTTTGGTGCTTTGGTATTGTTCAGTTGACAGATGGTGATGATGCTCATATTCATCTAGTTTTGTTGGCATATGAGGTATCTATTATCCTTTTTATAATAGTTTGCTTCCCAGGCACATAGATGAAAAATCTGTGTTATCACACATAATTCTTTGTAGCCAAAAGCTGTTTTTAGCCTGAAAGAATTAATTAATGCTTTTATTGGCATAATTTTCTTTCTGTTAAAAATGAATTTTGTGGTAGAGATGGCTAGGTGTTCATCAGAGATTTGTATTCCTCTTTCATTGGGATGTTACTATGCAGAAGCTGCCTAGCCCTGGCTGGACTGTCTTTTTCAGCTCTCCTCATGTCTAGATGAGTGGGTTCATGTGATTTATTTTTGACTGATGACTACCCTGCCCATCCCCATCAAATTTTACCTGAATAAGAGATAAACTTACTTCTGTGTTAAGTCACTGCCATTTAGGGGGTGTATCTATTACTGTGGATAACATCATTTTAGCCAATATGAATTCTCTTATGATTATTTTTTATTATTTATTTAACTTTGAAAAAGCTTTAAAGTTTTTATCTGTGTAATTGTTGGCTTCAGAAGTACTTCAGTGGCACTAAATTTTGTTACAATAGGTAGATCTCTCTTTAGTGCCTGTCTGGTCTAAGGTAACCCAAGTCTTAACTCAGCTATATGATTCTTGAATACAGAATTTATCAGGAAGGGTGTATTCTATCTGCTTGGTGATAACTGAGCTGTACCCTGTCTTACTCTGTTCAGGCTGGTATGACAAGCTACCATAAACTGGATGGCTTATAAACAACAGAAATTTATTGTTCACAGTTCTAGAGGCTGGAAAGTTCAAGATAAAGGTGGTTGCAGATTCAGTATCTGGTGAGTACCTGCTTGCTGGTTCATAGGTGACTTGTCTTCTGGCCATAACCTCACATGGTGGAAGAGCAAAGTTCTCCGGTATTTCTTTTGTTGGGGCACTAATCTCATTCAAGGGGGTTCTGCCTTCTTTACCTAATAACCCCCAAAGTCTTTGCCTCCATCACGCTGAGGGAATAGGTTTCAACACAGGAATTTTGGGGGACACAAACATTCAGTCTATAACAAACTCCATTTGGGGTTTGTTGTTGAAAGTGCATGTGCTATATATTGACAGAGATACTTGCTTTGGAAGTGGCTGTAGCACAAAAACTTGATGAGACAGAAAAATTTGGAAATTTAAGAACTCATTTTAGAACAAATTGAAGCCTCATATAAGAAGTTTAGCAGATTTAATGCTAATGATTAAACTCCATTTCCAAACTAAAGGTTAGAAAGACTTACAGGAATTGAGGTGAATTTTGCAAAACCAGAGGGAGATAAAGTTGAATGGTGTTGAATTTTATCCCTGTGTGTTTCATATTTTTCTGTTCACCAGATATATTCCACTGTTTTCCCCCACTCTGCTATGTACTATGGGAGGCTGACCTCTGTGGATTGCACCAGTGGGCTCCCTTTTTCTCTGTCAATTGGGTTCTGTCAATGTGAGGCACCAGCAGATTGCAGGGAAGGGGAGAATGAGGCCAGATTATCTGTTCCCAGGCTTTTGCAGTTGGGTATGCCTTTCTACTAAAACCCATAATTTTTTTATAGATACTGTCTTTTGGGTCTAGAAATTGCTTTCCACTATTTTTAGCTCCAGGTACTGTACCACCCTTTGTGGTTTTCTCTAATCCCTGCCCACACCATTGTAAAATAATTCCTGAGTAAACTTTCCTCAGTTCCTCAGTTTGAAATGCCATCTGTTTCCTTCCAGGACCCAGACCGACAAACCATGGTTTGGTAGAACATTTTTGGGATTATGGATGGACTGGACCATGATTTTAGATATTCAGGATCCACTTCACCCCATGTACCTTTCAGTATAACCACAGCACTCTTATTGGACCCTGTATACATCATGTTCTTTAACTCTTTGATTAGGCACATGGTCTTACTCCTTACCCTGGTCAGCTGTTTTGTGCATAGCTTCATTGCTGTGGTGAGATTCTCTTCGATGCATTTTTGCCAGTTGAGGTCTCTTCTCTGAACTTCTATAGCATTTTTATATACGTTTTTCTTTCTTTCTTTCTTTTTTGCTAGTTGGAGTCTTACTCTGTTGCTCAGGCTGGAGTGCAGTGGCACGCTCACGGCTACCCCAGCGTTGACCTGCTGGGCTCAGGCGATCCTTCCGCCTCAGCCTTTCAAGTAGCTGGAACTACACGCACGTGCTACCATACCCTGCTAGTTTTTAAAATTTATTATAGAGATGAGGTCTTGCCAAGTTGCCCAAGCTGTTCTCGAACCCATGGGCTCAGGCAATCCCCTCACCTTGACCTTCCAAAATGTTGGGATTACAGGCTTGAGCCACCACACCTGGCCTCTATACCATTTTTTAACATTTATTTTAATGTTTCTGATATTCTATAATAGATACTAGTGATTATGTTTTTCTTAGTATAACTGGCTTCTTTGAAGTTACGGACCAAATTTTAATCATTTTATTATTCTTGGGGTAGTGCCAGTTTTTAGCCAATAAACATTTTATTAATTTAATTTAATTTTTTAAGAGATAGGGTCTCAATATGTTGCCCAGACTGGCCTCGAACTCCTGGGCTCAAATAATCCTCATGCCTCAGCCTCCTTAGTAACTGGTACCACAGGTATGCACCACTACGTTCAGCCTTGTTGATAAACATTTGTTAAATAAAATCTGATGGTGACTAAGGTCATCCTAATTTCCTTCTTATCTTTCAGCCCTCAAATATAGTCAATTGTTAAATATGATTAGTTGTGTTTCCTAAATATTTTTGAAATCTGCCTTCTTACCATCTTCATTGTCATTGCCTTATTTAATGCTTTTATTAACAGATCTTTCCACTTTCATGTTCACTTCCTCTGATTCAATCTCCATAATACTTGAACAATTGTTCTTTAAAAATACTTAGTATTCTTCAGTCTCTCAGGCCCTTAATATAAGTCCAAACCTTTAGCATGTCATAGAAGGCCCTTTGTGACGTTTTATCAATATTTATCTTCTGGTAATTTTTCATGGGAGCCACCTATTTGGGTTGTATCACACTATTAGAAGTGACTTTTCTAATTTTTTAAAAAAATTTGCTTTTATAGCTTAGCACATACTCTTCTCTTTGCCTAGAAGTGCCACCCATTTTTCTCTTTGGCTAATTCCTACTAGTTCTTATCTGTGTCATTTCAGGTTTCCAACCTGCTGAAAACTGGGTTAGGTGACTCTCTTTCATGCTCCCATAACTCTTATTATATAGCTCTATCGTGACTCTTATCATGTTAATATTTAATAGCTAACATTTATTGAATATAGAATGAATAACTGCTAATATCTCCAAAGATGATTATCTTTGGGATTTAGTGGTCACATTTGCAAGAAGTTTAATGTTACTTCTCTTGGACATAAGAGCTATTGATAATTATTAATTGTATTAAATTTCAATTTTTGGTTATAACCCATGTTTTAATATTTTCTTGTGGATTTCATGTAGTGAAATGTGAAGTATGAATAAAACACTTTGGCTACAAAAAAAAGCTATTGGTTATGGTGCATGGTATTTGTTAACAATCAAGTGGTGGGCAACAAATGAAATTATTGAGAATAAACTACATTTCATAAAATATTATTTCCATTAAAAAAACTTTTCATTTAATTACTTACTGAAGGACGTGAGATTAAGTCATTTTTGCTGGTGGTAGACACTTTTTTTGTGCCATTATGTGTAGTATTTTTCTATTTGAAATAGTTGTTAGCATTTTAGAAACCACCATCACCACTATCACCAAAATTCTCTGAGCAAAATGTGGTGGTATTGCAGGGGTAGAAAGCTAAATAGATCTTCAGAGAGAATGTATGGAATTGGACCATCTTGTAAGTATGTTTCAAAAGGGATACATTTAAAATTGGAGGAACTCAGTATGGACATTTATGTATGTGTGTACTTATTTATTATTTAGAATGGACCTTGCTCTGTTGCCCAGGCTGGAATGCGGTGGTGTGATCTTAGCTCACCACAGTCTCAAATTTTTGGGCTGAAGTGATCCTCCTGCCCCAGCCTCCTGAGTCACTTGTACTACAGATGTGCGCCACCATGCCCAGCTAGTTTTTAACATTTTTTTTTGTAGAAACAGTGTCTCATTGTATTGTCCAGGCTTGTCCCAAACTCCTGGCTTCGAGTAATCCTTCTTCCATAGCCTACAAAAGAGTTGGGATTACAGGTGTGATTCCCTGCATGTGGCTAAGAATAGACATTCAAATGGTTAGCTGGTGCAGAAGGTGTGCAACTTTGAGGACATAGACAATTTAAAATGAAATTCAGTGACTAGAAGACAAGGTGATGAAGTTGAATTTCTGAGTAATAAAGGATATAAAGAGTCTTTGCATATGAGAAGTGACTATTCTTCTGGTATGTTAACAAGAGCAAGGTAAGCTGGTAACAACTTTGAACCAAAGAAAGGAACCAGTTAGTATGTTTAACCAACTGTTTCCTTTGAAGTAATCTATGGGTAAGATTACTTAAGTCAAAGAGGCTTTGTAATACCTATCCCTCATGCTTAATTAATTTAATTTTTCCCTCTTAGTGCCCTAAAAGCTATGATAGTAAAATCCAGTCTATTTTTGTTGATATAATGAGAACTTAAGACTATCCAAAAGTCTTGTTGTGGTACTATAGGTTGTCTCAGTTGAGAATCTGAGAAGGAACATGTGGAACTAGAAGAAAGTGAAGTGGGAATTCAGGAGCGTGGTACTAGTATTCTGTTTTTATCTTAAGTCTACTGCATATAGGGTTTTGTTTGAATTTATAGATTTGAAGCAGAAATTGAGTGAGGGAGCTAACATTTGTTCAGTGTCTACTATGTGGTAGGATCCAGGTCTCAAAACAAAGTAGAGGAACACTGAATTGTACCTACATCTTTCTAACTCCAAAATCATTCTCTTTTTATCAAATTGTCAGTCTTATGGAAAATATAGGGATTTTCCATGCTCTAATGGAAGAGTATGCTCTTCCGTTATTAAGTGCCTAGATTTTGGAGTCAGACATCCTGGCTTTACTGATAGCTGTTACTTGGTAGCTGTGTATCTCAGTGTGTTTATCTGTAAAGTGGAAGATGAAGATAATAATGATATTTACTTCAAAAGCTATTTTGAGGATTATTTGAGTTTACATTTATAATCCCTTAGGAGAATGCCTGGCACACAATAAATACCATATGTTTGTTAAATAAATAAACTAGTTAGGAAGAGAGGAAAGCATTGATAAATATAGAGAAGAATATCATTTTCATCAATAAATACTTTTATGAAACTCCAATTTTATTTTATTTTTTATTTATTTATTTTTTTGAGTTGGAGTCTCACTTGGTTGCCCAGACTGGAGTGCAGTGGCCGTTCCCGGCCACCGCAGCCTCACTTGCTGGGCTCCGGCGATCCTTCCGCCTCAGTCTTCGAGTAGCCAGAATTACAGGTGTGCGCTACCACACCCGGCTGATTTTTTAAATTTTTTTATTGTAGAGATGAGGTCTCGCTGCCCAGGTGGGTCTCGAACCCGCGGGCTCAGGCAATCCACTCACCTCAGCCTCCCAAAGGCGCGGGATTACAGGCTGAGCCACCGAGCCCGGCTGAAACTCCAATTTTAAAATCTTGATTGAAAGGACACTGCTACTTTCTTTAATAAAGTAAGACTTAGATCTTCCTTGGCTATACATAGTATTCCTTGCATTGGTTTTTTTGCTGATGCTCTAACAAGTTTAATGGCTTTAAACAACCTACATTTATTATTTTACAGTTCTGTAAGTCAGAAGCCTGTCACAAGTCTCACTGCACTAAAATCAAGGTGTAGGCAGGGGTGCATTTCTTTCTGGAAGCACTAGGTGCAGGTCAGATTGTTTCCTTGCTCATTTGGGTTGTTGAAAGAATTCGGTTCTTTCAAGTTATAGGACTGAGATTACCTCAAAGGAAATAGTTTATTAAACATACTAACTGGTTCCTTTCTTTGGTTCAAAGTTGTTACCATCTTACCTTGCTCTTGTTAACATACCAGAAGAATAGTCACTTCTCATATGCAAGGATTGTTTATATCATTTATCACTCAGAAATTCAACTTCATCACCTTGTCTTCTAGTCATTGAATTTCATCTTAAATTGTCTATGTCCTCAAAGTTGCACACCTTCTGCACCAGCTATCCATTTAAATGTCTATACTTAGCCACGTGCAGGGGTTCACACCTGTAATCCCATTTCCTTGCTGGCTAACAGCTGATGGCTCTTCTTACCTCCTACAGGTCTATTTCTGTTACTTGCACATAACCTGCTATATTTCAGAGCCAGTAACAGGGTGCTGAATCCTTCACATGATGCCATGTCTCTGACCTTTCTTCTGTCATTGCATCTCTTTCTGCCTAGGAAATTTTCTTCTCTTTTAAGGACTCATGTGATTAGATTGGGCCCACCCAGTTATTCCAGAATAATCTTCCTATTTTAATCATACCAATCAAGTTCCTTTTGCCATGTAAAGAAGCATATTTACATGTTACTGGGATTAGGACAGAATATCTTTAGGGAGCCATTGTTCTCCTGATGATATTCCTCTAATGAATGCCAGTAGATATAATTTAGATATATATTTTTAATAAAGTAGGTACTGTACCACTTTTATTTTTTGAATTGTATTTTGTATTTAGAGATCCATTTTACTGTGCAGTGTTTTCTTTTTCTTTTTTTTTTTTTTTTTTTGAGATGGGAGTCTCACTCTGTCACCCAGACTGGAGTGCAGTGGCACATTCGCGGCCACTGCAGCCTCGACCTGCTGGGCTCAAGTGACCCTCCACCTCAGCCTTCCAAGTAACTGGAACTGCAGGCATGTGCCATCATGTCCGGCTAATTTTTTTTCTTCTAATCATAGAGACAAGTTCTCGCCAAGTTGCCCAGGCTGGTCTTGAACTCCTGGGCTCAGCTTCCTCTCGCCTTGACCTCCCAAAGTGCTGGGATTACATGCTTGAGCCACCGCACCCGTCCTACTGTGCAGTTTTCTATGGGTTTGTAATGCTATATTGCCCTCAAACTATTGCCAATTTGCTCTTCACTATTTATTTAATAATTTCCTCTTGAATTAAAATATTGGTCTATCTAGGGGTGGGGTGGATAGACTGAGGCAAGAAGTGTGAGTTATGTGCCCTGCACATAAAGATTAGGTACTATTCTTAAGTAGTCATTTTAGTTAATAATTGTGTTTATTTTTATAGAGGGAGGAGTAAATAATTTCCCCACACGACTAACATAGTGAAAAATCATTGAAATGTTTCCACATGCAGTATTTTCATTACCTGATGGTCATTTAAAAAGACTCAGCATAAACTTTATATCGCAGTATGAGTAAGTAAAGATTTGGATTTAATCTTTTCACATGAATATAGTTTCTTTTGACATGTTTGGTTGAAGAGCTATTTCTTACCTCACAATGTGTGCCTTCATATGTTATTTTTCTTTTTTGGGGTAAATTTTAATGAAAAGATGTAGTATATATTTTGACTTAAATTTCATGATAGTGTTTAAAATAAATCAAGTGTTTTAACAGATATATAAACATTAAAAACAGCTATGAACTAAAGTAGAAAAGGAAATAATCCATGGTTGCCCTTCAAAACGACTAATATAAATTTATGTTGCAGTTTGTAGTTTTATGTTAGGATAGACTAGATACCATATTCCAGTAAGGTGACAGAAACTTCAATAGTAATTTGAAGAGGGACATTTTAATAGGAATAGGGAGCAACCACGTCTTCTAGGGCTGAGGTACAGTACACACAACAAACACAAACTTGAAAGAGTCCCCTTCCCCCATGGCTGAGCTGAGATTCAGCCCTACGTTGGAAAGTGTGACTGTGGCCCACTGAGATGCCACAGGTTGTGGCAGACAAGCAGGAAATCATCTGTGGAGGTGTTGGTAAGACTTGCTGAGAAGCTGGCTGGGGTGCTCAGGAAGTTCATTGGGAAGCCACCTCTCAGGGTGCCAGCGAGATTTGTTGAGAAACTATCCACTGGGATACTGCTGAAACTTTCTAGGCGGTTGCGCACCACTGGTTGAAATTAAGCTCCTGGCGGCCCTGCACTATAGCAACAACAACAAAACATCCAGAACCTGGAAGAGAAGTCCCTTCTTCTTTTAATGTCACTATGGCTCCCTCTACTGACAAAGCTTAACATTGAGCCAACTGGCAAAGAAGAAACAGTGAGTCTAGATCCGCTCTCACAAAGCAGGGCAAAGAAGGGCAGATTTGAAGCTAGGAGGTAACAAATATAGTAGGCTGTGCTGTCCCCAATGGCAGTATGTTAAAACAACAAAGGTTTATTATTTTTTCTCTGGGTCCTTGTGGGTTTCTACCCATGTCATCCTCATTCTGGAACAGAGGCTGCTGGAGGAAAAGCTACTTTCTGGATCATTGTGAGCAACTGAGAAGGGAGATTGTGGGGAATCATAAGTTGTCTCTAAACTTTCCTTCCAGAAGTGTGCATACAACTTCTGCTTGCATTTCGTACTCAAAACAAATGTGATAATCAGGTTAGAGAAATGCAATCCTACCATGTCTGGAGGTAGAACCAGAAGTATTTGTTAAAAAATTTACTACAGGATTGATGGGATTGGCATTAGAAAGTTGGGCAATTCCTAGGATAGTTATCTATAATTCCCGCTTTAAAATTTTGTCTTATTTTCTTTGTTGTGAAAAATAGCATCAACATAAAAATTGATAGTACTTTTTAGCTTCTGGGTCAGTGGTCTCAAATTAGACAGTGAGCTTAGTCAACAGTGAAGTTGAGAACAAACTTAAGCAGCAGGAAATACTTTCTTTGAAGGGTAGATCCAAGTGACTTTTACCTTTTAATTTTGATTTTGAAATTTTTGCAAGACATTACATGGAATATAATATTACATGGAATATAATTTTGCAAGATATTACATGAAATATGAAATATTTCCTTTTGCTGAAAAAGGCCTTTTCATTTATGGTCAGTCTTGGATAGGGAATAGAAAGCAAGGTTTAGATATCTGGATGAGAGTCCCAGCTCCATTGTTTACAAACTATGTCATCTTGAATACGCCAGTTAAACTTTCTAAATTCTATAAAATGAAGATTGAAAACATGGGTCGGCTGGGCTCGGTGGCTCAGTTTGTAATCCCAGCATTTTGGGAGCTAGCACGTTCGAGACCAGCCTAGGCAACTTGGCGAGACCTCATCTCTACAATATGTCAAAAATTAGCCGGGTGTGGTAGTGCGCGCCTGTAGTTCCAGCTACTTGAAAGGCGGAGGCGGAAGAATCGCCAGAGCCCAACAAGGTGAGGCTGCGGTGGCTGGGAATGTGCCACTGCACTCCAGTCTGGGTGACAGAGTGAGACTCCAACTCAAAAAAACAAGAAAACATGCGTCCACAGTTCCTTAATTGAAATTTGTGGTACCAAATGTGTTTTGGAATTCAAGTATTCTTGACATTAGAAATGTAAAGGTGGTATGTAACTCTTAGCAGGATCAGGACAGCAGTCCCTTGTGAAACACATTAATTTTTCTCTAGTCAACTGTATGGATATTTACGAGTGGGTTAAAAAAAGGGTATATATAGATTCATGCTGACTCAGGTCAGGAATTTTGGTCCATACTTACAAAAAAAAAATACTCGTTTTTAGAGCTTTTTGGATTTTGGAATTGTGGTTAAGGAATTATGAATCTGTGGTGTCTTTATCATAGGCGGAAAGTGACACTATTTAAATGAAAGTACCTGTGAGCTATAAATTGCTGTAATCTATTACTTATCATAATCATAATTGAAACATTGATGTTTTCATTATTACCAGCCATTTAAAATATTTAAGTGAAAGAATTGGACATTGGATTTTACTGCTATAGGATTATACATAGATCATTGTTGGGATTTCTTTTATTTTTTATTTTTTCCTGAGTCAGAATCTCACTCTGTCATGCAGGCTGGAGTGCAGTGGTATGATCATGGCTTACTGTGGCCTTGACCTGCTGGGCTCTGGCTATCATCCTGCTTCAGCTTCCTGAGTAGCTGGGATTACAGGCACACACCACCACTCCCAGCTAATTTTTTTTTTTTTTTTTTGGTAGAGAGATCTTGCTGTGTTGCCCATGCTGATCTTGAACTCCTGGGCTGAGGCAGCCCTCCTGCCTCAGCCTCCCAAAGTACTGGGATTACAGGTGCCCAGCCTGATCCTAAATTCTTTGAATTTTGATTTTAAACAATTTAAATTATGCTGTTGGCCGGGCCTGGTGGCTCACGCCTATAATCCCAGCAGTTTGGGAGGCTGAGGTGAGAGGATTGCCTGTGCAACTTGGCGAGACCTCATCTCTACAGTAAATAAAAAAATTAGTCAGGTGAGGCGGCATGTGCCTGTACTTCCGCTACTTGGAAGACTGAGGTGGAGGGATCTCCTGCCCAGAGGTTGAGGCTGTGGTGGCCGTAAGCATGTCACTGCACTACAGCCTGGGCCACAGAGTGAGACTCTGACTCAAAAAAAAAATTTTTTTTTTGCTGTTGCCAGGAAGGGGTTTACACATAAAATACTTGATCCGGTAACTCTTTTGTTTAAAATATGTGTCTCCTCATTGACAGATACACACAGCCTTTAACTGGAGTCTCTCCTCTGAACATGGAACACACAAAATAATAAGTAATTATTTTCTTCTACTGGTGATGGATACATAAACAGTACCATTCTACATGCATTAGAGATATATCAGTTTATTGCATACAGTGGATGCCTTAGGACATCAGAGCTTACTTCTCTTTAAGACCTCTGCTTGACAAAGGTTAGAAAAAGTGTAAAATTCTTACCATGGCAAACAAGGCTGTTCATCCTTTATCCTGTATTTACTTGTCATTTTTAGACTTGTCTTCTCCCTTTCCATTGTATATTTTGGCTAAATAGTTAAATTCCTTTAATTTAGTGCTTCCTAACCTTTTTCATGTTATATCACATATAGGAAACAATAATGGATATCTATATCATATATATTGGGATAAACTGGAAAAGATCTGGGAGCATCTATATGGGAATTGGTAAACATTTTATTTATTTATTTCTACATAATTATAAAGAAAACAAGATGCAAGGTATCATGGGAGATAAATGGTGAGTTGTAAAAATTTTTACATAGTCTTTTTAACATCTAAAATGAGACATTTAGCCAGCTTTTATAAGCATACCTTTTTAATAACAGGGTTATTTATTTTTTAAAAGAATCACAGAAACCGGACTCGGTGGCTCGGCCTGTAATCCCGTGCCTTTGGGAGGCTGAGGTGAGTGGATTGCCTGAGCCCGTGGTTCGAGACCCGCCTGGGTAGGCGAGACCTCATCTCTACAATAAATCAAAAAATTAGCCGGGCATGGTAGTGCACGCCTGTAGTTCCAGCTACGTGGAAGGCTGAGGGGGAAGGATCGCCGGAGCCCAGCAGGTCGAGGCTGCGGTGGCTGGGAGCGGTCACTGCTCTCCAGTCTGGGCGACAGAGTGAGACTCCAGCTCAAAAAAAAAAAAAAAAAAGAATCACATAATTCCAAGACTGTTTAATGATGTTTTTTTCAAGTTCCTGTTGGTTACCGTTGACAAAAAAAACTCTACAGAATAGTTGGTAGAAAATTTCAGGAAAGAACTTATTTTATTTTCTCTCATTGATGGAGACTCCTTTTATGCTGTTAGAATTTTGAAAATTCATTCTCTTTAAGTTTTATTTCAAAGATATAGTCTGTAAAATGCTGTTTTTTCATTGACAAATGTAATGTTGAAATTTCTTCTGATAATGTGAATGGATTTCTAATCCATATGAACTTTTTCAAAAATATCAAATTTTTAAATATTGATTTTCCTCAAGCATGTATAATGCTCTACCAATCTCAATAATTTTTCTTTAGGATTCAAATTTTAACATTGACTATCACAAGCAAATCACTGTAACCTCATTTTTTCTGAAGCTGAACTATTGCTTTGAATGTATAAGCTGTCATATTCATTAATATACTTTTACACAGGTTATGAAAATTTTTGATTAAGTTCATTCAGGTATTCAAAACTGTCAGTTAAATCAGTCATTTATTTAAAGTTTATAACTACCTTTCAACAAATCTGTACAATGAGAATCACTCATAGTTTCAATGATTTTTTTTTTTTTTTTTGAGTCAAGGTCTTACTCTGTTGCCCAGGCTGGAGTGCCCTGGCATGATTATGATGATCACGGCTCATATCAGCCTTGACCTCCTGGGCTCAGGCAGTCCTTCTACTTTATCATCCCTAGCAGCTGGGCCTACTGGCACGTGATGCCATGCCTGGCCATTTTTTGTGTGTGTGGATACAAGGTTTTGCTACATTGCCCAGGCTGGTCTTGAACTTTGAACTCCTGGGCTCAAGCAGTCCTCTCGTCCTAGCCTCCCAAGGTGCTGGGATTACAGGCTGAGCCACCATGCCTGGCTTTTTGTTTTGTTTTGTTTTTGGGTCAGGATCTCAGTCTGGGCTGGAGTGTGGTCACACAATCACTGTTCACTGCAGTCTCAAACTCCTGTGCTCAAACGATCCTCCCACTTCAGCCTCCTAAGTAGCTGGGATTACAAGCATGTGCCACCATGCCTGGCTAGTTTTTGAATTTTATTGTAGAGGTGAGATCTCGCTATGTTGCCTAGGCAGGTCTCGAACTCCCGGGTTCAAGCAATCCTCCCTCCTTGGCCTTCCAAAGTGCTGGGATTACAGGCCTGAACCACTGCACCCAGCCTCAATGATATTTTTAATACATAAACTTTAAAATAAAAGCTTTTCCTCTGCATAGGTAACACACTTAGGTATGGAACAATAGAATGTAGTGTTCTGATCTCATGTCTTTGTAAAAAGTCAGCAATAGTTGGGAGTGAAGCAACTTGAATTAGCTTTTTATTTTGATAACATTGTTTCATGTGGAATTCATATCTAAAGGCAAAATTTTATATTCAAGAACTGTGGTAATAAAGTATATTACTTGAGTTTCAGGTTTTTCAGAATGAATTCTGGGTTCAGAGCCTTTTTACTTTCTTATTATTACAAATTTATATGAATTTCTGTAATATTTTATAAATCTTAATATTTCAAAATATTATCTGATATTTCTAAGTCTTAATTTATCAGTTTGAACATTTTATTTGTTTTTGCTACATCTTTGCAGGACAATTTTTTTTCCAGTTAGTCCTCTTTGGTGGCTATAATACTATCTGTAGATTCATTAATCTGCAGTGAAAACTATAGTTAGTAATCTTGATTGGTGTTGTCTCTATATTCTCTTGCATGCTGTCAATACACTTACTAATATTATGGAAAGTGTCTCTCATTCTTTTTCTTTTTGGTTCGTTTATTTCAAATATAGTGTTGGCTATTTCCATGAAGACTGGTAAATGAGAGATTCTGTATTGTGCTTTGTTACTTGGAGCCATTTAAAAATGTTAAAATCTTGCTTTGTGCTAAGGTGCTGGCATTGTTTACTTGAGGAAGAGAAGAATTATCAGGGTATAGGAATCCAAATTTGAGAAACTTAGTGTATTACTTAAATAATGATTTAAACGTTTTCAGTCATTAAAGTTTTGAGAATTTCAGTTACACTCATTATTAAATGAAAGAATCTGCAATCTCTTGTGTGTTAGAAAAATGTCAAAATAGAACACATAAAATTAAAAACAGTTATTTTGCATGTGTATATGAAACAAAGCGTGTCACTGATAAGAACCCAACTGTGACAAAAGTAATAATTAGACTACCTAAGATGCTCCAGTGGGAAGATCAGGGAGAGGTGTTACATGGTGCCACTTCTACAAAGCCATGCACGTCTCTAAAATACTTTTTAAGAAATAGGGGCCAGGCCTGGTAACTCATGCATGTAATCCCAGCACTTTGGGAGGCTGAGGCAGGAGGATTGTTTGAGCCCAGGAGTTCAAGACCAGCCTGGGCAATGGGCAACATAGTAAGACCTCATCTCTACAAAAAAAGAAAAGAAAAGAAAAGAAAGAAATAGGTATCCCCTTATACATGTTTAAGGTTTGCATCTAAAATTTTCCGGTGTAGCATACAATATAGAAAGTCAAAGACAGTGGTCAGTGGTTGTATTTATTCTTTCCTTAAACAATAAATAGGCCGGATTCGGTGGCTCAGCCTATAATCCCGCGCTTTGGGAGGCCGAGGTGAGTGGATTGCCCGAGCCCGCGGGTTCGAGACTCACCCGGGTAACTTGGCAAGACCTCATCTCTACAATAAATCAAAAAATTAGCTGGGTGTGGTAGTGGGCGCCTGTAGTTCCAGCTACTTGGAAGGCTGAGGCGGAAGGGTTGCCAGAGCCCAGCAGGTTGAGGCTGCAGTGGCCGGGAGCCGCCACTGCACTCCAGTCTGGGCGAGAGTGAGACTCCAACTCAAAAAAATAAATAAATAAATAAAATAAATTAATAATTTAGGCTAAACATGGTAGCTCACACCTGTAATCCCAGCATTTTGGGAGGCCAATGCAAGAGGAGCACTTGAGCCCAAAAGTTTGAGAACAGTCTAGGCAATATAGCGAGACCTTTTCTCTACAAAAAATAAAAAAATTAGCCGGGTGTGTTGGCAGGCATCTGTAGTCTTAGCTACTTGGGAGGCTGAGGTGGAAGGATCACTTGAGCCCAGCAGGTTGAGACTGTGGTGAGCCATGATTGTGCCACTGCACTTCAACCTGGGTGACAAACTGATTCTGACTCACAAAGTAAATAAAAGTAAATAATGTAAATACATGATAAATGTTTAAAAATAGTTATGTATCAAGTTTTGAACTGACAGAGAAAAGGATGCATCTATGAACATGGAGTATTTAAGGAAGGCTTTATAACCAAAGATAACATTCAAACTGGTCTTGCAGAAAAATTATAATTTGGTATGTGAAGAAGGGCATTTTAAACATGTACTAAGCATGGACTGTGAAAGAGCATCGTGCCTTTATAGAATAGCAAGTATTCCTATACTGTTAGGCATATGGAAGATGAAAAGAAGGGATGGAGTCGTGGAATATGGAGCACATTGTTGGGAGTCAGTTGTAAAGGGCCTCATTTGCAGAATTGATATTCAGGTGTTATGCACCAGTACAAAGATACTAATTTTTAAAATACTGAGTCAGTTTGATGCACTAGTAAATTTTATTAAGAGAATATATTACCTAATGACGTTGTCTAGTGCGGTATGTAGAGGTGGGTTACGTGACCTAGTAAGAATTAACGTGGTCTTTGGAAGGCATGTACCGATTGGAATGTCTGTGCCTACTCCTATGTATCCCATTGTTGGTGGAGGCAACAGAACAGGCTGCAGTGCACCTGCACTGAACAGAACAGGTTTTTGTGGCACCTGTATTTTCTGGGGGGTGCATTGAGGCACAGGGTTTCAGGTCTTGTGGCAAACACTAGCATTTAGATATTTATGTGACTATGAAATGCAGGCAGTTTGTCTAGTTGCCCTACAGTTGCAACACAATGCTGGGTACTAGGGACCTAATGACTGTTATTTAAATGAAGAAGATGTTGCGGAAAGCTCGATATAGCGCTAAATATCATGGTTCTAAAAATCATGGCTCTATTTAAGAGATTAAACCAACACGTTCTAAAATTCAACAAATGATTTGTAAATTATTAGAATGACTGTATAATTTATGCTATAATACTTGCTGCCTGGAAAGCAGGTATCTATGAGGGGGGATCCCCAAAAACCTGGAATTTACTTATAAAACATTGCATATTTATTCTTACATGTTTAAACTTCAGTCATCTTCAAAATACTCTCCGTTTGATGCAATACACCTATCGAGACTCTTTTTCCACTGCTCAAAACAGTTTTTGAATTCATTAATTTGGATGCCTGTTAGTGTTCTGCCAATTTGTTTTGTTTGTTTCACTTCTTCCATATTGGCAAAATATTTCCCTTTGAGGACTTTTTTCATCCAAGGAAACAAAAAAAGTCACTCAGGGTGAGATTAGGTCAATAGAGAGGGTGGGAACAGGGGTCATGCTGAATACGGTATGCTCTCACTCATAAGTGGAACCTGAACATTAATCACATTAGCACAAGGGAGGGATTGGCAGTCACTGGGCACTGCCAAGGGAGGGAGAAAGGGGCGGGCATGTAACAACACAAAGAGTACCTGGCTCTTTACTGGGGAAGTGAGGGTCAGCTGGAGGATCAAACTTCATCTGCATGCAGCCTACTTGGGTATTTAATCCTTACGTGTACCCCACATCTCTATAATAATAAAAAACAAAACAATCAAACAAACAAAAAACTGCTGAACACTCAGCGTGGTGTGGGCTGGTGTGTTGTCATGGTGGAAGAACCAGTCACCTGTTTGCCACAACTTGGGACGTTTCTTCCGCAAATCATGATGCAACCTTCTCAAAACTTCCAGATAAAAACTTTGGTTTGATCCAGAGGAACAAATTCCAAGTGTACCACCAGGGGCCCGCCCTCCAAAAGATAATTCTGTTTTTTTTTTTTTTTTGGGTCCCGCTTTGTGTATATTTACATCTATAGTTTATTTGGAAAAAATAAAATTTATTTTTAATGTTAATTTATATGTTGAAATATATACTAATTTTATATTATTGTATCAGTTGTTAAATGTTTAGAATCACCTATGCTTGAGTGGCATGCTAAGAAATGTAAATGTATCTCATTGGCATGTTTGGTCTGCTGTGAAAAGTTTTAAAATAAGAGAGTGATAGGGCCTGTTATATCAACAAATTCTATCTATTTTAGTGTTAAAAAGTCTCACTAGCATGAAAATTCTTACCAGTGTAATTTCCGTGATACTCCTACTGCCTTGTATTCTGGGATCTTGTGTCTCTGTCTTGGGTTTGTCTTCTGTATTGGTGCAAAGTATTTTAAAACATAAAATTTAAATGATTTTCTGGCTTAAAGATCTCTTTAGACTTTGTATTGCTTTGAATAAAACTTGAACTCCTTTTGCATACAAGGTCCTTCACAGTCCTTCTCCAGCCTATCTTTTCAGCTTCATCTTCCACTCCTCCCTTTCATGTATCTTTCCTTTTAGCTATAATAAAATGTTTGCTGTTCTGGAGCATTGATGGAGTAAAGGGGACCCTCTCATAAGGGAGACATGTATGGAGTAAACAATTCAATGAATTTATATATTATATATACTGTGTATCCTAAAATATTTGAGATTGGGACCAGATCAGCATTGCTTTCATTTTAAAAGTTACATTAAAAATCACCTTTGGAAGAAATTCAGACACCATTAAGGACATAAAACTTTCATTACTCATTTTCTTCAACTTCAATAGAAAATCTTATGGAATTGTTTTGGAACACATGCTTCCAATCTGTCACCAGATTTTGCAGCAGGAATTTATATAATCATGCCATAGCTCAAACTGTCTCACAATTTACCATATGTTTCAATATTTCCAATGTTTTCAAACACTCTCCTCTCTTTCCTACCGCTTCCAGTTCACATTTCTCAGCTTTGTCCCAGCTCTTACCCCACAATTCTCATTTATTTTTATGATTCATGGATAATCCCTGCTATAACCTTCCAGTTTGGAGTGGGTTCTATACTGGTTCTCTTTCCTGGACTCTTTTCTAGACTATTAACATAAGCAGTGCTTAATCCTCAATTTAGAACTCTTGATTCTGGCCTAGGTTCTGTACTATGATTTGAGTACATTTTTAAAAAATGACTTTCTGCTTGTGTTTTCTCTGTTTAAATTTACCATAGTCAGAAACATTTTGGTTTAGACTCAGACTAGCTCTTGTAACAATATAATACTTCCAGTAAAATTTTTCTTATAAACCTTGTATTCATTCATCTGGTTAGAGCTTTGGGGAATTTCTGTAGTTTAAATCTAATCAATTAAGATAGCCTTTAAAAAGTAGCTGGATTTTATGACTGCAAATATTGTTTTTCTGTTTATTTTCCCTCTAATCCTGTTTCCTAAGCTGGTTCAAGGAGTTAAGGCAGCGCAGTGTGTGTAAACAGCATAAAGGAAAGGCTTTAGCATTAGTCAACTCTGGGTCATGTCCTAGTTTGTCAGTTACTAATTATGTGACTTGAGCAAGCACTTACTCTTTTGGACTATGTCTCCTTACCTGTAAATTGAAGACAATAATGACTATTTCATAGGGCTATGATGAGATGCAAATATAATGCTACTGGCACACCAAAGAAATGGAGTGAACATTAATAGGCACTACGCATTTTAGGCTAATTTTTCTGCTACCATTCTTGTGCTCTCCATTCCCATCCGAAATTAGATTTATTTGTTTATATGAAGGCCAGTCTTGAGAATCAGAGATGAGACTAGACTGAAAGGAAGTGAGAACACAGGTGAAATTCATCTGAATATTTACCCGCAAATATTTTTTACTAAAGGATTTTGAGATTGTTGATAACAGCAGATTACTCTCTTGAGGCAAGAAGGTGTTTTTTGTTTGTTTTTGTTTAAAAAAAATTTAAATAACATGCTGAAAATAGTTAAACAGTCTTATCTTTATCTTGCCATTAATCTGACATTATATTTTAAAAGTCTTTTCATACTATTTAAAAATGTAATAATTTGAAAATTATTTGTTTTTAAATTTCTGCAAGCAGCTTATCCGAACCTAAGTCCTGCTATGGACTTGTCATGCAGTGGATATTTCAAGGCTGTTTGTTACTTTTTCATATTTGATCCAAATAGGAGTATTCTTAAATTTATATAATATTCATTCTCTTCTGACCATCCTAACTTTTTCAGATATTTTCACCTGGAGTTCTGATTATATTATATAGAAGTAGGAAGTTCAAAGACTATTCATTTTATCTCAATTTTATTGTAAAAACTTAATAATAATAATAATAATAGACTTTTTAAAATGAAAATTTTTTAATAGTCTCACCAACTTATACAACTGTTCATTTTTACATCTTCTCTTGCAGTTTTTTGTCTATATGTATCATATGTTTTACATAGGTCCAATTATGGTGTATGTATAGTTTTATATTCTGCTTATTAATTTATTATAATTTTAAAACTCAATAGGGTATCATAAATGTTTTTTCTATGAGTATGTTTTCTCAGCCATCTTCCTCAGCACCTGTCATATACTAGGCATATTTAATTAAGTGGATTCCTCTCCAATCTAGTTTTCAGTACCTGCAGAAAATTTTATTGCAATTAAAACAAAATAGTCAGCATTCTAGTATTCATATCTACTGTATGTTTTGCCTTCATTTCTGATCCAGTGTCATGCCAAATGTGAGACACAGCCTTATTTCCTGGATTCTAAAATTTTGTTCATATCAAGCAGCTATGTTAGTAACATTTTTCTGGAGATTTGGGGATAAAAATGATGAGGTTCCCACACAGTAGATAATTCAAAATTAATTTAGATTTTCCTATTATTAAAAAAAATCAACTTAATTGTACACCTAACCCTTAACTGTACCCCACAAAACCATAATAAAAAATATTGATTTAATAATAATAAAAAAGAAAGTCTCAAAAAAAAAAAAGTCACTTTGAGAATTTCTGCCCACTTGTGGCCATGTTTTAGCTCCAGTTTCTTCCTGCTCTACGTTTCTTGTCTTCTCTATTTCCTCTGCAATCTCCAATTTCTGTTAATTTTTGTAATATCAGGTTAGCTATTTTTTCTTTCAATCTATTCCCTGGCATTCTCATCAACTCTGAAGTAGTTTATCGAAGCATTTTCAAAGAAACAAACATAGTTTCTTCCTAAAAGAAAAGTCTTCAATATCAGTTGGTAAAATATTTTTCCTCTGTGTTGCTGCATAAGCTTTTCTATAAATTGTTTTTCAATTGATTTTGGTTGGACTTAGGGGATTCTTTCAGACTTAGCTTTACTTAGACCTGAATAATATTAAGATTTGGATGAGAGTTTTACTGCATCTGTTTACGAGAAAGGTTAGGTTGTCATTATAATTAGATTTCAGCAATTTTTTCTTAAGTACATATGGAGTAGAATGACACCTTGATTAACAAATTCTTTGAGGATATACTGCCTTTAAAATAACCTCAATAAAATGGAAAAAAAAATTAGTCTTATGGTCCTAAACCAATGTTACTAATTACTGAAGTTTTTATTTGCCCAAATTTTATGATGAAGAGAGCAGGGCCAAGGTGAAGTGGTAAATTAGGTGGAACTTATCTTGTCCTTCCTACTTTTTCAATTTGATTCCTTTTTACTACTTAAAAATGATTTATTCCTTTGGGCATCTACTTCTCTTCTACTCTTTAATCTCTTCTCAGTCTCTAGTACATTAGAAAAAAGAATAACCACTTATTTGTATTTTTTTTCCAAGGGGGAAATAATAATACAGCAACCTTAAGTTTTTCAAATGGCTATAAATGAAATTATAACCCTAAACAGATATTTATTTACAGGCTAAGCTAGTTATTGGTAAATTATATTTATGTGGAGACTGAGGGCCGAAATTGAGTGTGATTTATTGCTTTACTCCTCATTGGGTTTAGCACAGTGCCTAAAATATAGTAGGTGCGCAGTAATGAATTAATGAAGGAATTAAAGACATTGTTGACATAGTTTCAAGAGATTGATAGAAGAAATGAAGGGGTACAATGACAGGGAATTTTAGATAGAAGTAAAAATTTTAGATAGTAGTAAAAATGTTTTAAAAGCTGACCCTGAATTTACAGCAGAGATAGTCATTTTTGCATGAACAGAAATGAGGGTGGTATGCATGTGTGTGTGTGTGTGTGTGTGTGTGTGTGTGTTTATGGGCTGGGGTGGGGGGATAAAGGGAGAGAGAGAAAAATGGGAGAGGCACATGGGAGATGGTTTACTCTTTATCATAGAAGAGAAAGTGTGGATATCTTGAATCTTCTGTATCCATTCTGTGTTAATGTATTACTTGCCAAACTGTGCAGATTCTACACTTCAATTTTGGATTGAGCATCAGCTCACTTGCCACCTGTTATTTGCCTAAGAAAGATGTGATTGACTTTGACTTCAGCCACTTCTCTGAAGGAAGAGGGAGGACAGCAAGAAAATATGTAGGGAACATACATGCATAAGACTAAAGGACTAAAAGGGATTGTGTGTGTGTTGTGGGGAGAAGGGAAGGTGGGCTGGGGGGGAGATGGAGAGCTAGAATTCAGTCACTCTGTGACCATTGGTTATTTTTTTGTATCTGTCTTAAATAAGGAAAGTAGATAAATTGAAGATACACCAGATAGGGACCAGATTAGGCAGGGACTTTAATGACATGGTAAGGAGTTTGGTTTTATTCTTATTATAATGACTTTAAGGGGACTGGTTGAGGGATATGGTGTGGGAAGAAGTGGAGATGGAGTGTTTTGGAGTGAGGGCAAGAGATATAGCAGGTTTCTGGCTAAAACAACATTTCAGTTTTGAACAAATGTGAAGTTCATCCAAGTATCTTCACACAACTTGCAGATGTTTTTTCAACTTTTCAGGTGAACGAAGATATCTTGATGTAGTCTTATTGCTATCTTCTGAAATTCTTACTAGACTTTTCTTTTTGCTTATGGGGTAGTGCTGATACATTTACAATGATACATGAAGTATAATATAAAGTTACGAATTATAATTTCTATTTTAATAAAAATTGTTACTTGCCTTGAATCTTTAGGGATAAGACAATTTTGCCACTAAAGTGGTGAATTGTGATGGTGTTTATTGAAAATTTTTTCTAAATATTGACAATTGGAATTAAAAATTGTATTATATTTTAATGAAGAGTTATAGTTTTTGAAGGAATTTTTGTTTTTGTATTTGAACTGCTGATTATTTAAATTGAAAATGGACCAACTTCTTTTGCTCTGAATGTCATTAAAATACAGCAACAATAGATATCATTGGTATACTTAAGTATAGGCCAAGAAGAAAAAAAGAAGGAATTGAAGAGAAAAAGTATAGAGAGTTGGAGTGGATGGATGAGAAAGTGGAAGAGTGAACAAGAAACACAAAAATGACAAAATAGAAAAAGAAGAAGTTCATGTGACTGAAAGTTGTATAATTGGGAAGAAAAAAATGCTCACTAAATATTTTAAACACAAAAAATTTAATATAGGGAATTAATTACCAAAAATACTGGTAGAACTGAAGAAGCATAAAGTGACTGGTGAATTTAACATAAGATCAGCAACTGCAGGACGATACTACTCCTCTTAGGGTTGGGAGAGGAAAAAGGAAAATGGTGTAAAGCAGCTCATAAGTATTATGATGCTAAGGTTGTTGGAGCACCACTAATACCCTTGAAGCTACTGTTGCTTTGCAGGAAGCCAGGGGCCTGACTTCTGCTGATCCAGAAAGCTTATAGTCCTGTTGGTGATGTTGGACTCATCTCAGAGGATTCTGGAGCCTGCAGTGATCCTCTGCTACCCCTGTCAGAATTGTGCTGTTGTCTTGGTAGCCAGCATTTGCATC
This sequence comes from Cephalopachus bancanus, assembly GCA_027257055.1. NCBI lineage: Eukaryota > Metazoa > Chordata > Mammalia > Primates > Tarsiidae > Cephalopachus > Cephalopachus bancanus. The sequence continues at coordinate 987,685 of JAPVLO010000146.1, forward strand.
ATAGTTATCTGGTGCTGCTACTGTTGCTAGAGCCAGAGTCCACAGGCAATCTTCTGCTGAGTTTCCTGGAATACTGCTGCTGCCTGTGCAAGAACCAGAAAAAGAAGGAAGACAATAAAATGGTGTATCTTGCCATCCAGTTTTCACCAGTGCTTCCCAATTGGAAACCAGCTGTGAAGGGAGTGTGAGAAATGTAGTCTGTAGGCTTCTAGCCCCCTGATATACACAGGAGAGCATGGAAGGAGAGCAGGAGCGGAGCTAAGAGTAAACAAAATCCAGCACAGAGAAGTTATAAAATAACGATCCTTTAATCATAATAGGAAGAAAGAAGCATTTCTTTTGAAAGAGATATTTCTTTGCGGAAGTATCAGGGTATTTTCATTTAAAGCAACAAAAATGATCCCTGGTTAACTTAAGCAGAAAATAAATTTATTATAAGGCCAATGGGTAACTCTCAGAAAAGTTGATTAGACTCTGGAAAAGACAGAAATTAGATTGGCTCTCAATAGCTAGTTTGCGGAAATGAACATATGGCCTGTTCAATGTGCTATCAGCTGTTTGTATGGATCGACTTCACTATTTGCTGCTTATAATTCACATTATCAGGAGAGAAGCAGCCTGGCCTAGCTTGGGTTCGTTATTCACCCTTGGATAGAGGAGGGTATGGCAATTCAATTGACAACTACATCAAGACTGTAGTCAATAATTGAGGACTAGTTTTTCAAAGAAATTTTGAGATTTTAGGGGAGAATAGATATTAGACAGGCAAAAACTATAAGTTAGCTATTAATTGAGGCTTGTTTTAAATAGCATCAGGTAGCTCAAAACTGTAGTCAAAAGTTCTTGAGCTCTTGATTTGTAATAGGCACTCTTTTAATAATATCTTTGAGGAAGTTGTCATTATTATCCTCATTTTACAGATGAGAAAAATTGAGAGGTACACTTCTGATGATGGTGAATTAGGCAATTTGAACTAACTCTTCTACTGAGAACAACTAGAAAAGCTGAATCAAATATAAAAATCATCTGTTTGAAAGTGTCAGAGAGCTAACACATCAGTGAAGACTATGGGGACAAGATCCTGGAAAAGGAACCCCCAAAGGTGAGCTGGGTATTTGAGGCTTCTTTTCCTAGGGGAACTGCTGTTTTTAGTAGAGATGGCCAAGAGGCCGAGAACCTAAGAAGAGCTTTTGAATCACTCATGGGAGGGGACAGTAGAGCAGCAGTTTTAGTTCAGAGTCCACTAATCAGGAAGACTGTCTGCTCAATCCCCCAGGCTTTGGGTTGGGACCTGAAGGGCTATTCCTTAGAAGTAAGGATGAGTCAGAAGTAGAATAGTCTACTTATAGAATAAGATCAGTTGAGAATAATTTTAGTCCTTGATTAGATTAAGAATATCCAGGATTGTTAATTACTCTAGTTACCTGTTAAAGCAAAAGTAAATTCTTTCTGGTGGAAGGTAATATCATCCTAGGCTTCAAATAATTTCTGTAATTTTTACTTATAATATCTTATATGCATGCAAATGTAATCAGGCATACAGGAGAAAAGATTACATAGTTGAAACCAAGAGAAACAAGATACCCTAGCAACAGATCTATAGGAGATTCAAATAATGAAATTCTCAGACACTGACTTAAAAAAGATGAATATATCTACAATGCAAAATACAAGAATGGGGTTTTGGCAGAGCATTGAACATCATAACAAAAACATGAAATAAAAAGCATAAAAGGCAATAAATAAAATTAAGAACTCATTGAATGAATTTAGCAGCATTAAAAACAGGTGAAGAGAAATAGTTAACCAAAAGATAGGTTAGGAGAAATTATGTATAATAAAACATAGAAATATGGCAGGTTGGAGGAAAAGAATAACGAGTTATAGGGAATATGTACAGTTAGAATTCAAAAAGGGAGGAGAAAGAGGATGGAGCAGACACAATATTTGAAAAGATAATGGCTGAGATCTTTTTTCAATACTCTTGAAGGATACCATAAATTCACAAAGTGCTACAAAGCCAAGAAAGATAAATAAGAAAACTAAAACTAGGCATGCCAGAATAACTGCAAAAAACCCCAAATAACAAAAATCCCCAGAGCATCTGGAGGAAAAAAATAGCCACATTCAAAGTAGCCCCAATAAAATTCACAAATTCTCAACAGGAACAGTGGACAATAATACAAATAAGACAATGGATTGATGTCTTCAATATGCTGAAGAGAAAAAAAACATACACTTAGAATTTTAAGTCCAGTGAAAATGTCCCTCAGAAATGAAGAACATTACAGACATATAAAAACAGATATGTCACTATCATTTTACACTTATGGTAATACAGTTGTCTCTCAGAGTCAGTAGGGAATTGATTCCAGAATCCTCTACAGATACCAAAATCTGCAGATGTTCAGGTTTCTTATATAAAATTGTGTAGTATTTGCATATGACTAGATGCACATCCTCATCTCCAGAGTGTTTGTAATACCACATACAACATAAATGTGATGTAAATAGTTGTTATACTATATGTTTTGTGGTATTTTATTATTGTATTATTTTTCTATTTCATTTTTTCCAAATATTTTTTATCTGTGGTTGGTTTTTCCAAATGTTTTTGACCTGTGGTTTTAAAATATTTTCCAACTATTTTTTATCTTAGTTGGTTTCCAAATATTTTTGATCTGCTGTTGGTGCAGAACTTGTGGATATGGAGGACCAACTGTACTAAAGTGTGCTTTTCTGGTAGAAGGCAAATGTCTCAGATGGAAGGCTAGAAGTGAAGGAAGGACTGAAGAAAGGTGAAAAGGATATATATACTGATAAATAGAAATTGATGTTGGCTATAAGACAAATAAAATGATGTAATAATGGGTTTAAAATATATAGTAAGAATTAAAAATACATGACAGCTGTGTATATGTTGGGACAAGGTAAAAATAATGAAATGGTTTTAACTTACATTGCTAGGAAGAGGTAAACATGTATATTAGAGTTTGACGGTTTGTAGTTGCATGTTATAATCACTGAGTTTTAAAAAAATGGTAGTGGCATAATATATAATTTCCAAATTAATGGAGAGGAAAAATAGAATAATAAAAGTATTAAATTAGTTAAAAAGCAAACAAAGTATTGACTACCATTAGTCAATATCTGTCTGGGGACGGGGGGCACACCTCATCAACAAGGGTACCTACACAATGCATATTTGTATACCTAACCCTTTTAACTGTTCCCCACAATTTTAAAATAAAAAATATGTATTAAAAAATTAATGTAAATGTAGGAATTTAAAATTTTTTAAAAAAGCAAACAAGGAGAGGAAATAAATATAAAACATGTGAGGGCAAATAGTGAATAGTAAATAGTAGCTTTGACCACAAATCTGTTAATAAATTGAATGTAAATGGACTATTATAATAAGGAACTGACAGATTGGATAAAAAACAGAATTCAACTATATGCTGCTTATAAAGGATGTGTCTAAATTCTCTTTTATAGACATGGAAAGTATGTGGCTATTGAAAGATTAAAAATAAAATTATATTAAAAATAAACTTTACAGCCGGGTTCGGTGGCTCAGCCTGTAATCCCACGCCTTGGGAGGCTGAGGTGAGTGAATTGCCTGAGCCCGTGGGTTCGAGACTGCATCTCTACAATAAATCAAAAAATTAGCTGGGTATGGTAGCGCACGCCTGTAGTTCCAGCTACTTGGAAGGCTGAGGCGGAAGGATCGCTGGAGCCCAGCTGGCCACTACACTCCAGTCTGGGCGACAGAGTGAGACTCCAACTCAAATAAATAAATAAATGAATAAACTTTACAAGCACTAACTGAAAGACATCTCATTATTTTAATATCAGAAACATTAAAATTTAAAGCAAAAACATCCATAGAGGTAAGGAAGGATATTTGTATAAGTTTCAATTCACCAGAATTGATAAGAACTTTAATTTATATGCACAATAATATAGGCTCAATATATATATAAAGCAAAATTTTGTAGAATTTTAAGTAAAAATACAGACAAAACAAATATATGTTATTGGAAATTAGAGTGATATCAACTGGGAGGCAGGGGTTCATAATCTCCTATTTCTTGCTCAACGTACTGGTTACATGGATAAATTTCATGTGAAAATTTATTGACCTAAACTTTTATGGTTTATGTACTTGTCTGTATATTTTCATGAATTTATTTAAAAAACTGACAATACTTAAATATAAATATAAATTATAATAAGAAACATTAACACATAAACAAAACAAGATTATCTGTAGTTCAAGCAAATAAAAATTAGAATAAAGAAGATGTGAACAACATAATTAATATGCTGGACCTTACTGATATATACAGAGCACTGCACCCAGTGACTGCAGAATACCTTTAATGTGCACATTGAACAACTGCAGAATATTCTTTTTAAGTCCAGAAAGTAAAAAGAAAATGCCCACAAATTAAACTCAAAGAAATTAAGAGAAAATAAATAGTAAGGAGAAGAGAGAAACTAATGAAAGGAAAAGCAAAGATAAAATATAATCAACAAAGACAATATTAATAAAATTGGTAAATGCTTGACATCACTGGAAAAATCAATAGAAAGTAAAAAGAGAAAAGGAATAACTAACCCATATCAGGAATAAAAACGAGAATATCACTATAGATTCTAAAGGTATTAAGATGTAATTAAAGAATTAAGATGTAGTTAAGACATTAAGATGCAATTAAAGAGACTGGGTGCATTGGCTCATGCCTGTAATTCCAGCACTTTGGGAGGCTGACGCAGAAGAATTTCTTGAGTTCAGGAGTTCAGACCAGCCTGAGAAATATAGCAAGACCTTTTCTCTTACAAAAAAAAAAAAAAAATTAGCTGGGTGTGGTGGTGCACTTCTGTAGTTCCAGCTATCTGGGAGGCTGAGGCAGAAGAATCACCTGAGCCCAGGAGGTTGAGGCTGCCATGAGCCATGATCATGCCACTGCACTCCAGCCTGGGCAACACAGTGAGACCATGACTCACATAAAAAAAAGATGTAATTAAATATTATGATAAATATCATGCCTATACAGTTAAAAGTTAATTGTTATGGAACAATTTCCTAGAAAAATACAACTTACCCAAATTGCTACAAGAGAAATAAAAAACTTGAACTCTTAAATAAATGGGATCTGTAACTAAAATAAATATTTCCAAAAGAAAATTTGAAGACCTAATGACTCATTGAACATGAAATAAGAAAATGCTTATTTTTTAACTCAGCAAATAGCGAAAATGAGATCAATTTAAAACATATTTAATAACATCAGCAAAACTTTGATACCAAAACTTGAAATTACAAGAAAGGACACTTATAGGTCAAATATTTACTCAGGATTATGAGGCAAAAATTGTAAGAAAGGAATTAGCAGAATTATATCAAGAACTAAGAAGTATAGTAGAACATTACAAAATTGTGTGTATTCCAGGAATATAAAGTCAACTAAACTTAGAAAAATCAGTCAATGTAATTCACGTTATCAAAAAAGGAAGGATAAACATGATAATGCTATTAGAAACAGAAAATATATTTGATACAATCTGTTATTCACTTCTGACAAAACTTATCTTGCAAATTAGGAATTGATGGGAACATAGTTAATCTGATAAAAAGATTAATAGATATAATGGTCTTATCACTTCTGTTGAGTTTTAGCCAGTACAATAAAGGTGAGAAAAAGAAATACATTGTGTAGGAGTTGAGAAGGAAAAAATAAAACTTTAACTATTGCAAGAGTTGGTATGCAAATAATTAAAAAACTATAAATATACTTTTATAAGAAGGATTTTAACAAGACTTCTGACTATAGTTAGTATACAAGAATAAAGTAATATTTCTATATAAAAGCAACACTTGAAAATAAATTTATAATATTTTATTTAGAATATAATAAGTATAATAAATCTAAGGAAAGCTGTGCAAGCCCTCTACATTGAAAACTATGACACCTGATTTAGAGTAGTTAAATAAGAATTAAATAATGTTGCTAGATTGGAATGCTCAATGCTATTAAACTGCTAGTTCTTCCTTATAGATTAAATGCATATCTAATGAAAATACCAGTAGTTTTTAATTTTTAAATAAACCAATAGGCCAATTCTAAAATTTATATAGAAATGCAAAGGTCCAAGAACAGTCCAGATGTTCTTTTAGAAGAACAAAATGAAATACATGGCTCTACCAGATATTAAGAATTATTAGAATTCTACTATAATTAAGACTTTGAGGTAATGGTGTAAACATGTAGACCAGTGGAACAGAATAGACCAGTAGAACAGAATAAAGTATCCAAAGGCAGAACTGTAAATATATGAACACTTGGGTTTGTGACAGAAAAGTGCAGCGGAATAGTAGTGAGAGATTGTCATTTCAATAAATAGTGCAAGTTCAATCGGATATCCTGGTTGAACAAATTTATACACCTACCTTACACCATACCCAAGTGTCAATTTCAGATAGAAATGAAAGCTAATAAAGATTCTAGAAAATAATTTGGGAAAGTATCTTTGTGACTTTGGAATAGGGAAATAATTTTGAAAGGGGGGTAAAAGAGCAGTAACCATACAGGAGATGATTGGAATTGTATTATATTGAAAATTTCTGTTCACCAAAAGATACCATTTTGAGAGTACAAAGTTAGAGTGTAGAGGGCATTTGAAAATTTGGGTAAAAACAAAACATGATTGACTGGAAATACACTTACAGTATCTTTTAAATGTAGATATACTAGGGGGACGAAAAAAACCCCTGGAATTTATTTATTAAAAATTATGTATTGATTCCTACATGTTTAAGCTTCAGTCATCTTCAAGGTACTCTCTGTTTGATGCAATACACCTATTGAGATGCTTTTTCCACTGCTCAAAACAGTTTTGAACTCATCAATTTTGATGCCTTTTAGTATTTCTGCCATTTTTTGTTTTACCTCTTCCACATCAGCAAAACGTTTCCCTTTGAGACTTTTTTTACATCTAGGAAACAAACTATAAAAAGTCGCTTTGTGGGAGATTGGATGAATAGGAAGGGTGGGGCATGCCATTTTTAGTCAAAAACTGCTGAACACTCATCGTGGTTTGGGTAGGTGCGCTGTTATGGTAGAAGAACCAGTCACCTGTTTGCCACCAAAAAAAAAAAAAATTCACTGAAGCTAAACACAGCCTCTCACAGCGCTAGCTGTTGCATTGATGTGGATGCCCTTCAAAAGATAATTCTGTTTTTGTTTTGCTTTTGGTCCTACCTCGTGGTAGGTGATACTTTCTCTAATGAGCTATGTTTTTCTGTTCTTTAGTACAGTTGCTCAAATAGGATCTTCTAAAATATTATTTTGCCTTTATAGGAACTAACTTAAGTACTATGTTAAGTAGCTATGTATTTGGTTCAGAGACTGTGCATTTCTCTATATTCTACTTACTATACTGCTATTAAATGACCTGTATGTGTGTCTCCTTATTAGACTCGGAGCTATTTTAAATATTTGCTGTGTCTTATTTATTACATAATTTGAATTTATTATTGTTTGATGGGTAATTGAATAAATGTGTTAAGTTGGCAGTGATAACCACCAGTGGTGAGTTATAAAGACATTATTATAATGTTACAAAAGAGAAGTTTTGCGCTGTTTTTGGTTAGAAAAACTCACTTTACTTACATATTAAAAGTAAGTTTCTATATTTGTATACAGAAAATGTGAAGATTTTTACTATCTCTTGAGAATTATATCTTATGGTAAATGAAGAAAAGAAGTGAGCATTATGCAGGAGTTTGGTTAACTCCTTTTCCATCAGCCCTGTGGTCTTTTCTAAGTTTCAAACTTTTGTTTGTAAAATTAAGAGACTGGGCTACATGTTCTCTATGGCTCTTTTCCATTTTTAATCTGCTGTTATTCTATGACTAGAATAACATTTAAGTTTTACCTTCTGTTGCATATGAAGCAAATGACTTTTACTTCAGATTTTACATGACTATTAAAATACAGAGCTTTTAGGAAGAATTGGAACAGTATATGTCCAGTTTCTGCTAATTATAGTATAGTGTGTTCCATGATTATGATTTTAAAATGGTATCTGTTACAGAGATACATTTAGAATCAATACTTCATGTCATTTAAAATTATGTAAAATATCTAAGAAAAAATTGATTGCATTTGGGACCACAGAATATACTGCAGTGGTGGTTGGTTTGTAATATTTCTTCTGCCATCTGTTAGTGCGGCCTTTGATAAGTTATTTACTCTGAGAGACTGTATTTTATGGTAATGATATTTAACTTGTAATGTGATGAGAATTAAGTGAAAAAAACATATGAAATATGTAATACAGTAAATATAGTGCTTAGCCATAGTATTTAGAGTTGCTAATTATTTTTTCTTCTATTCTCTCTGTACCACTATCTCAGAGGACTGTACCTGAGGCTACATAAAGACAAGAAAAACAATTAGTTAGAAATGACACAATATGCAATTTTAATAATTAGTTGAATTTAATTTAGGCATAAATATATACACCAAAGTAAAATAATATGCAGATATAACTAATGTATGCCTTTATTATTACTTTCTAATTTCCTCTCTTTAAGTTATGGTGAAATTTTGAGCCAGGTGTAGATGAAGAAATAGTTTTGTGATGTTCCTAGTCAGATCATCTTCTTTTACTTTCTGACTCTTCATTGCTGACAGATATGATGCGATGATGCTGTTTTATTTAAGTCTACTTCTTAAGCATTACATCACAGAATTATGATTTAGTAGGTCTGAGATGTGGTCTCAGGAGTGAAGGAAATGTTTTCTGGAATGTTCTGATTTCTCTATCTCTCATTCCATTGATTGGTTGGCCACGGGCAAAATCTGATCTACTGTCTGGTCTAAATAGGTCTTTGAGTTAGCAATGACTTCTACATTTTAAAATGTTTTTTAAAAAATCATAAGAATATGACTTGTGAAAAATATGGAATTCAAATTCCAGTGTTATTGGAGCAAAGCCATGCTCATTTGTTTGTGTATTGTCCATGACTACCTTTGCACTGTAATGACAGTCTTCACTTTGCACTCCTGCTTGGCCCACTACAAATTGCAGTGATGCAGTTATAACTCAATAGCATTTTTTGTGCTGAGTATAGCTGTACTATGACATTTAGTTCGATTTATTTTTAAATTACCAGTGATGACCCATCATGTCAAATAATAAAAGAAGAGGAAGTGGAATCAAATGTTGTGCTTTTAAAGCACAGTAGAGTGTGGATAATTTTGTTATCAAGTTAGAGGACAAAGTTTATTATATATTGGTACTGTAGTTACACTGAAAGTCTTGTTGACATTACTGTACTAAGTATCCAGCACAATATTTTCAACAAGAAGGAATTAGAAAATTTAAAATGAATATATGCAGAATTTCTTTACAAAAGTAATAAACAAAAATGAGATGTCAACCAAAGTAAGTTTCTGAGTGGCTCATTTGTTAGCCAAGCAAGGAAATCCATTTACCGTGGTGAATTAATTAAATCATATTTGATTGCAGCAGCTGAAAAATGTGTCTTAAGCAAGAAAATAGACTTGCTTAAGACTATTAAACCTTTTGGTGAGAATAGTTTTTCAAAGAGTTAAGGATGTTGGGAACAACATTTATAGTCAATTAAAAAATATGGCAAGTAACTTTGGTTTTCCTTGACTTGATGAGTGGACACATGTTATCAATACTTTTCTGTTGTTGTTTATTTCAGGATTTAGTAATGAGATTGAATAAGCCTCTATGAATAATCAGTGTGGAACCACTAGAGGCAAGAACATTTTAAAATAATTTGAGAAAACATTAATTCAGTACAATCTGAAGTGGAATCTGCTAAGATGTGTTAAACTGATAAAGATAAAAATATGTATGGAGTAGAAAAAGGCTGAGTTGGACAAATTTACAAAGCTTATGAAAATATAAAATGCTTAAAGCTCATGGTTATTCATTGTGTTATTTATGAGTAGGTATTCTGCAGAAAATATTTGAATCATCATGTGTTATTGAGTCAGTGGTGTCAACAGTCAGTTTCATTTCCTGTGTACACTTAACCATCATCAGTTCTGTGCATTTTTGTCAGAAATAGAAACTGAATTTCATGACTTGCTTTATCATATTGAAGTTTGATTGCTTAGCAGTCATAAAATTTCATTGCAATCTTTTGAGCTCAGGGCTGACATTGAACTATTTCTGAATGAGAAAAACACCCTTAACCCCAGTGATTGAGCTCTGAATGGCTTTGAAAATTTGCTTTTGCTGAAGAATTGATCAAGTTTCTATGTTCAACTTATAGGTTCCATATATAAGCACAGGTGTGACTTTGCTATGGAGCTAGTTTGCCATGACTGCAGTAAAGTCAGTTCAATAACAACTAATGTTTACCACAAATAATTTCAAGCTAATTTATGTACGTCCTACACTGTCCATAGTTAAGTAGTGAGCTCTTTATTCCTATACAGATTTTTGGTGGATATGTTTTCCCAGTTCAAACTAAGATTTCTACAGTATTTTTTAGATTTTGTGGCAAGTTCAAAGGAAATTTATGTATTTCAAAATTTATTTGATGGTGTAATAGAAGAACTACTATCCAACTGTAATCGCAATGTAATGACTTGATAAAAGGCAAATGTCAAGAGAAGACTCATTCAGTTCTTTAAGTGTCCTCTAAGCAATGAATATTATCAGTTAAAAATATTTTCATGGATTGATATCAGTACATATTTGTAATTTCCCATCTGTTTGAGAAGACATTCTTAAAATGAAATACATAATATTACAGATCAACATTAGCTGAAGAACTCTTGCAATTGAATTGGATAATTTGGAATACAAACTTTGAATCCCAATTAAGTGAAATGTTATTCCCCCCCAAATTATTCCACTTTTCTCATTAGTAGACCTGTTTTATTACACTCAATTATTTGAATTTTCAATAAGAATTTTGTCAAAATTTGTTTTTTACTGTTCTGTTACCACTACATATTATCCTCAATTTTTCCTTTTGACCCACAAAGCCTAAAATACTTACAGTCAGGCCCTTTAAAGAAAAAAAAAATTCCAACCCCCAATTTAGCCTAATAAACAAATAATGGTAGAGACGTATTTGAAATCTGTACATTCTATTGATTTCTTTTTTGAGTAATCAAGATAAATTTACTTCTATTTAGTTTGAAATATCCAGTTCACTATTGCCTCCTTCTGACTAAAAAAATGTTTTTTGAGGAAACTTTGAATACAAATTGTTATTTACAACTTCAGAATGTAATTATTTATGGTTAGCTTCAACAGCTACCTTCATCATCAACTCTGAATGTCAGAACTCCTTTTTCTCTGTGAAATTTCATCCTAGTTATGTGAGTGTTAGTTGTAGCAATAATTAGGCTAGCAGAATTAAAGCTTGGTGGGGTAGTATAAATGCTTCCATTTTCCTTGTTATGTAGCCGATCAGTTGCCTTTATTTATTTCTACATATTTTAGCAATGAGCTACACTGCTAGAAAAGCCTTATCTACATTCATATTCTAAACTTTTTACTCTGATATTAGAAACTACCAGGAGTCTTACTCAGAAATGTGATGATTCATTCTGTAAGTGGCAAATCAGGATCTGTAGAGTAAATATATCTACAGCATTTTAATACTATAATGTGTAACCCCATTGTTAGCTTGATTACAGTCAAAAGAACTGAATACCTGCAGAACTTTGCCAGAATTCAACATTAGCTTTTGGCTAGGCTTCAGGAGCCAGCGGTGAACTTTGGCCATCTGGTCTGCTTCCTCACCTTCAGTTCTTGCCAAACAGTAGGGCAACAATTTGGTGCATTTTGATTAATGACAGTTTTAGCAATGGGTGATGGGTTGGGCTTTCAGGTAGCTAAATGTGACATGATGAGTAGGTCTCAACTTTAACAAGCTTCTGAATGCTGTAAGTTTAGACTGATAAAGAAAATGTTCAGAAGGGACTAAAATTTATAGAGCAGTCAACACTGTGCTCGGTGCTTTATGTGTATCATTTTATTAAATTGCAGCAAAAAAATTAGAAGGAAGGTACTACCATGCTTATTTTATAGATAAAACTCAGAGATCAAGTAATTCATAAGAGTAGGTAGTACGTTAAAAGCTGAGTCCATCTGTCATCAGTAGTTGTACTCTTATGATACAGTTGACACAAGAAAAAAGCCAATAATAAAACAGAAGTTGGGATCATCTCAAACTTTAGTTTTATCATATTGTGTTTTATTGGGGAATTCAGCTGTGTTTGATTCAAACTTCTTTTCTGGGAACGGCACAGTAGAGATATCCTGATAACCTATTTTGGTTCTTAAGTTCTAGGAAGATGCTGTCTTGACTTTGTCTCAGCAGAAACGACACTTCTGTGGGCATGGGATTGAAGAGAGATTTTGCAAGATAAAAAAATCTATTTAAAGTTTATTTAAATACTTTTATAAATGTGATTTATTGTAGAGAAGACTTTAAGGCTCTTCATGGACCTAAGAACAAGCAATAAGAAAGAAGAATGTGGAAACTGAAATAATCTTAAAATATATATTTGTCAAGCTTTGACTGATGTCTATTTTTGGATCGTAAGTTTAAAAAATAAAACAAGTAATATGCCAAAGAAAAGCTTCAAAAGTTGACAACAGGCTATAAAACAAAAACCAAACAACTGACAACTTAATTCACTGATCTATTAATTAAACTTTAAGTTTGCTAAGTGACAGCATCTTTGCCAGGCACTGAGAATTCAAAGATGAACAAGATGTGGTCTTTGTTTTAATCTTTCTAAGATTCATTTTCTCTCATTCATAAAATTAGTTTATAATACTCAGTTCAAATAATATGTGTGCGTGTGTTAAGTTTTTTTTTTTTTGAGTTGGAGTCTCACTCTGTTGCCCATACTGGAGTGCAGTGGCTGCACAGCCACCACAGCCTCGACCCGCTGGGCTCTGGCGATCCTTCCGCCTCAGCCTTCCAAGTAGCTGGAATTACAGGCACGTGCTACCACGACTGGCTGATTTTTTGATTTATTGTAGAGATGAGGTCTTGCTGCCCAGGCGGGTCTCGAACCCGCGGGCTCAGGCAAGCCACTCACCTCAGCCTCCCAAAGGCGCGGGATTACAGGCTGAGCCACAGAGCCCAGCTGTGTGTTAAGTTTAAATAAGAGAATACATTAAATTCTTATCATATTGTAGAAGCCCCATAGTAGGAGCTCAATTAATATAATAGTCTAGTATAGGAGACTGAGAAGTTAACAATGGTTATATTGTAATCAAGGTATGTACAAATGTTATGGTACTAACTCCTCAGAGCAAATGGCACTGAATCCTGAAGAAAACTGAACAGACTTGGAAAAATTTGATTTTTGAAAGTGAAAAATTAGAATAGTTCAAAATGTATTTCACCAAACTTCTACTGTATTCAGAGATATTCTTGGAGATATGACAATTTTGTTAACTTCTAATATGGCTTACCAAAGAATAGTTCTTCAAGTTTTCTGTTGTACCAGTGCAGCAATTTGAGACCCTGTGATTTTGGTTCTAAAAAGCCTCTTTTTTAAGTCTGACCTTGAGCAAATTACTTAATTTTTTTTTTTTTGGTCTCAACCTCCTCATATAAAATGAGGATAACAGTGTTTATCTCATAGGGTAGTACTTACCAGGTCTAATTTGGTAAATGGTCAGTGAAGAAACTCTGATTACTATATTTAATACTATTGTTGTATTTAGTAGTAGTATTATACTCCCTGATTGCTGCTTGGTTATGGTCTTTTTCTTTAACCTTTCAAACTAAGGGGGATATAGAAAGTTTAGTTTTCTGTGGCATACTTTTTCTATGAAATGGGTACAGGAGATGTTTACCAGTACACAAGTAACTCTATACCTCTTTGAGAGTTATGTGTGATATATTTTGATTATTTGCATAAAAAATAGGTTTATAGAAGTTTATGGCCATAATGGTCCATTTTTATTTTATAGAAAACATGTGGAATTAGATTTGTTATGGTATAAAATATTTCAATTAAATATTAGGAAGAATTTCTTGATGTAGTCCTATAATAATATAAATATATAATAATATGAATATAGTCCTATAATGGTATAAAATCTCTTCTATGGTCTTTAAAATTGTGTGTATCTATACGATGTAATTAGATTTTGATATCCTTGTTAGGGACCAACTGGGATCCAATTAGTTACAATGTCTTGTTGCTTCTCCCTTTCTTTGTAATATTGCTTTTGTTTCTGTTCTCTCTGTTAATATTCTAATGAAAAATCTTATTATCTCATTATGGTATTATTGCAGTTATCTTCTAGTAGGTGTCCTTGTAATCAGTTTTATTCATTGTATATTGTATTTAGGTTAATTTTCCTTAAAGTGTTTTTTTTTCTTTTTTAAATGAACCAGGTGTGGAGGCTGAACCAGGAGGATTGCTTCAGCCCAGAAGTTTGTGGCTGTAGTCTGCTATTTTGGCACCTGTGAATAGCCACTGCACTCCAGCCTGGGCAAAATAGCTAGACTTTGTCACTGAAAAACAAACAAAAAAAGATTATAGTCTCCTAATAAAAAAAATCTTTGATAGGTCCTCATTTATTTAGAAAAATAAGCATCCAAACACTTCTGACTGGCACTTGAATTCCTTTAAAGTGTTACCAAGATGGCAGTAGGAGATACCAGTCTTCATTTCACATGTAAAAAATCCAGGTATAAATAGCTAACTATAAACCAAAATATCCCTGAGAAGGTTTAAGGACCCAATAAATAATCTGAAGCAACAAAAAGGAGCAAAAAACAGAGAATATCCACATAGAAAGGATCATTAGTAACATTGACTTTCTTGAGATGTCAGGAGATGTCTAGGAGCAGGATAAAAAGGCGGAGACTATCACTCTCAGCCAAATGGCAATAACCACCATTGTCCCCAACAACCTGCTCCACACAGCATGCTGGCATCTTTTATCACTGAGGTAACCGACAATCATTCACTTTAGGAAATTCCAGAGAGGGATCCCCAGCAACATATCCCTCTCCTGCTCAAGAAGCAGCTGCTCTTGACTTGCTTCAGGAAAGGAGCTACCATTTCCCCCAACACTACCCAAGCTTAACTTTGGAGCAGCACTCTCTCTGAGAATGCCTATACTTTAAACTCAGGCTCTGTGGCTGCACTGTGCCCACATCTCAGACACTGTAGTCATTGCCACAGTGAGTTAGTTTGCGTACTGGGCCTTGGAACCAAGCTCACACTGTGTTGTTGCTCTGGGCATCAGCTCAGCCACCTTAGAGTGGTAAAACCCACCCCAACTCTTTCACCATGGCAACTGTGAACATCTCTGCTTCCATTCTTTGCTGCCTGGATGCTTCACAACATTCATACCTCACACATTGTTACCAATGTGGCATGGAGGAGCCTGTGCCCCAGGCACTCCAAAAACGTTTGAGCTTTAGATTTCAGCTTTGTGGTCATTCTGTGGTGCCACTCATCAGACACTGGTGCCACCGCCAATGTGAATTGACCCACAAACCAGACTCAGTGCCAAAAGGGATCCCTCAACTACAACTACTCTGGTGGGAGAAGAAGAAATTGTGTGGATCTTAGCAGCCACTACTGAAGACCCCAGCTCTTGCCACTATTGTGGACATTAATAGTGTTGACCACTGAGCATCCTTGTAGTCTTGATCAACACCAACCTCAACTGACAGAGCTGCACAGAGTCAACACACCCTCATTGTGCCAGAACTGCTGTACCCCACCCAGCAAGCACCCTGATATCTCCCCACAGGGGAAAGTTCACAGTGCAACTAGACCACAATGTCTGGAAGAGTTGACTGTTCCACCAAATGTGCAGACATCAGCATAAAGCAACAAGAAACATGAAAAGCCAATAGGCATAATGCCACCAAAGGAATGCAATAATTTCCCACTAGCTAACACCAAATAAATTTGCTTGAAAAAGAATTCAAAATAATTGTTGTAAGAAGGTTCATTCAATGAATACCAAGAAATATAGACTTAGAAGTTCAGTGAAATCAAGAAAACAACAAATAACCAAAACAAAAAATTTTACAGAGATTGAAATAATAAACAAAGAAGAAAACATAAAATAGAAAATCTGGAGCTACAAATACAGTGAATGAAATGAAAAATGTAATAGAGTGTGTCAGTAGCAGACTTGATCAAGGAGGAGAAAGAATTTGTGAAGTCAATGACAGGTTATCTGAAAATATATAGTTAGGAGAGAAAAGAAAGAAAAAGGATGAAGAAAGCTTAGAGATTTACAGGACAATATCAAAATAGCACAGTTTTTAGTTATAGGGTTTTGAGGAGAAGAGAGAAAGAAAGGATCAGAAAGTTGTTAAAGAAATAACAGCTAAACACTTTCCAAATATGGGAAAAGTTACATATTTATTTTAGGTACAGGAAGGCCAAAGGTTTCCAATCAAATTGAATCCAGACATAGCTACACCAAGACATATTATGATACAAAATCCAAAGACACAGGATTCTGAAAACAGTAAAAGAGGCAATTCACATACAAGAAAGAGGAAATAATGGCTATTCAATTTCTCAGCATAAACCTTACAGGCCAGGAGAGACCGGTTTGATATATTCAAAGTGCTGAAGGAAAAAAAAAAAAACTGTTCACCAAGAATACTTTACTCACAAAGCTATCATCCAGAAATGAAGTTGAGATAAAGACTTTTTTCATACAAACAAAAGCTGAGAGAAGTCATCATCATCAGATCTGTCTTAATAGAAATGATAAAGGTAGTTCTTCAAGCAAACAGCAAACAGGAAATACTAAAGAGAGTTCTTCAATCTAAATGAAAAAAAATGCTAACCACTAAACAAAAATATAGTAAAGTATAAAACTCATTGGTGAAAGTAAATAACCAAAATAGTCAAATTCCAAATAATCTAATATACCGTAATGGTGGTGTCTAAATCTTTTATATCTTAGTATGAAGATAAAAAAGATAAAACTAATAAAAATAATAACTATAATAACACAATATAAAAATATGTAAATTGTGATATCTGGCATCAAAAACATAAAATGTGTGGGAGGGGTGGAGTAAATGTGTAGACCTTTTTTTTTTTTTTTTGAGTTGGAGTCTCACTCGGTTACCCAGACTGGAGTGCAGTGGCCGCTCCCGGCCACCATAGCCTCGCCTGCTGGACTCCGGCGATCCTTCCGCCTCAGCCTTCCAAGTAGCCAGAATTACTGGCATGTGCTACCATGCCCGGCTAATTTTTTGATTTTATTGTAGTGATGAGGTCTCGCCTGCCCAGGCGGGTCTCGAGTATTCCCATTCTTTGCTGCCTGGCTGATTCATAAGCATTTGCACCTCACATATTGCTACCAATGTGGAGTGGGGGTGCCTGTGACCCAGGCACTAGTTCTATTGCCCTGGACCCCAGAGCTGTAGACACTCCATACATGTTTGTACTTTAGGTCTCAGCTCTGTAGTGCATAGAATGGGTTGCAAATATATATGTACTCCAAACTAGAGTACCAAAATATTTAAAGCAAATATTAATCTGAAGTGAAAGACTGTAATTCAATAAGGGTAGGAGACTTCAGTACCCCACTATCAATAATGAATAGATCACCTAGGCAGAAAATCAGTAAGGAAAAACTAGACAGAACTACATTTTAGGTATACATAGAACACTGCATCCAATAACAGCACAATATATGTTTTTCTTAAGCATACATGGAACATTCTTTAAGATAGATCACGTTAGGCCGCAAAACAAGGCTTAACAAATTTAAGATTACTGAAATCATGTCAAATATCTTTGTCAATCATTATGGTGCAAAACTAGAAATCAGTAATAGAAGGAATTTTGTAAAATTTGCAAATATATGGAAACTAAATAATGTTTCTGAACAACCAAGAGTTGAAGAAGAAACAGGGAAATTTAAAAAATATCTTCAAGCCGGACTGGGTGGCTCAACCTGTAATACCGCGCCTTTGGGAGGCTGAGGTGAGTAGATTGCCTGAGCCCGCAGGTTCGAGACCCACCTGGGCAGCGAGACCTCATCTCTACAATAAATCAAAAAATCAGCCGGGCGTGGTAGCACATGCCTATAATTCCGGTTACTCGGAAGGCTGAGGTGGAAGGACCGCCGGAGCCCAGCAGGCGAGGCTGCGGTGGCCAGGAGCGGCCACTGCACTCCAGTCTGGGTAACCGAGTGAGACTCCAACTCAAAAAAAAAAAAAAAAATATATATATATATATATATTTTATAGATATATAACATATATCTCTATCTATCTATCTATCTATCTATCTATCTATCTATCTATCTATCTATCTATCTATATCTTCAGACAAATGAAAATGGAAACAACAAAAGAAAACTTGTGGGCCAGGCTTGGTGGCTCAGCCTGTAATCCCAGCACTTTGGGAGGCTGAGGTTAGTGGATTGCCTGAACCCGTGGGTTTGAGACCAGCCCAACCAACTTGGTGAGACTTCGTCTCTAAAATTAACCAAAAATTAGCTGGGTGTGGTAGCTACTTGGAAGGCTGAGGCAGAAGGATCTCTGGGGCCCAGCAGGTTGACACTGGAGTGGCTATGAATGTGCCACTGCACTCCAGCCTGGGTGACAGAGTGAGACTCCAACTCAAGAAAAAAAAAAAAGAAAACTTGTAAAATACAGGAAAATCAGTTCTAAGAGTGAAGTTTATAGCAATAAATGCCAATATTAAAAAAGAAGAGATTCCAAATAAATAGCTTAACGTTACAACTCAAGGGACTATAAAAAGAATAAATGAAGCCCAAAGTTAGAGGAAGATAGGAAATAATCCAGATCAGAGCAGAATAGAAATGCAATGGAGGCAAGAAAAAAAGTAGAAATGATCAATGAAGTAAGAGTTGGTTCTTTGAAAAGATAAGTAGCATTGTCAAACCTGTAGCTAGACTGAGAAAAAAAGACTCCATTAAATAAAGTCAGAAATTAAAGAGAGTAAAAAAGAAGGATTGGCAGTAGTGGGACACTGCCGGGGGAGGGGAGGGGAACCATAACATCAATAAGGGTACCCAATCTCAAACCAGGTGAAGTGGGGGACCAAGGGGAGGCCCAAACTTCACCTGTATTATGACCACTTATGTACCTAAACCTAAATTGTATCCCATATATATATATATATTTTTTTTTTTTTTTTGAGTTGGAGTCTCACTCTGTCACTCAGGCTGGAGTGAAGTGGCAGCTCCTGGCCACCGCAGCCTCGATCTGCTGGGCCTTCCGGCGATACTTCCGCCTTAGCCTTCCAAGTAGCTGGAACTACAAGCATGCACTATCACACCCAGCTAGTTTTTTTTATTTATTGTAGAGATGAGGTCTTGCCAAGTTGCCCGGGTGAGTCTCGAACCCACGGGCTCAGGCAATCCACTCGCCTTGGCCTCTCAAAGTGCTGGGATTACAGGCTGAGCCACCGAACCTGGCCTGTACCCCATATCTTTAAACAAATAAAATAAATTAAAGAGGAGATATTACAATTCAGAGTATAGAAATACGATGGACCGTGAGATACTATGAACACTTATTTATACACCAAAAAATTGGATCACCTAGAAAAAAATTCCATGACACAATCTATTAAGGTTGAATCATGAAGAAATAAAAAAATCTGAACAGGTCAACAATGAGTAAGGAGATAGAATCAGTAATAAAAAGTCTCTCATTGAAGCAAAGCCCAGGGCCTGATAACTTCACTGCTGAATTCCACCAAACATTTACAGAACTAATACCAATCCTTTTCAAACTTCTTAAAAAATTTTAAAGATGTGGGGTACAGTTCAGGGTTAGCTTTACAAATGGTCATTGTACAGGTAAAGTTTGGGCCTCACTTTGGTGCCCATTTCACCTGGTTTGAGATTAGGTACCCTTACTGATGAAGAATGCCATCCCCCTTTCCTGGCAGTTTCTTACTACTGCCAATCCCTTTCTTGAAGTATTATGAGAATTGTTCAGGATCCACTTAAGAGTGAGAACACATGGTATTCAGTTCTTTGTTTCTGTGATAGATCACTGAGTATTATAGACTCTAAATCAATCCAAATTGCTGCAAAGTTAATAACTTTGCCCTTTTTTATGGCTGCATAATATTCCTTTGTGTATATGTACCACATTTTTTATATCTAGTCCTCTTTTGATGGGCAGCATGTTGGTTCCATGTTTCTGCTATTGTGAAGAATGCTGCAATAAACATGCTTGTACAGGTATCTTTTTCATAGAGTGATTTGAGTTCCTCTAGGTGTATTGCTATAAGGGGGATTGCTGGGTTGTATGGAAGGTCGATTTTTAGATCTTTTAGGAATCGCCACACTGTTTTCCACAGAGGTTGTACTAATTTACACTCCCATCAACAGTGGAGTGTAGAAATGTTCCCTCCCCCCCGCCCCCATACTCTCCAGCATCTGTTGTTTTTTGAGTTATTGATGGCCATCCTGATTGGAGTTAGAGGGTATCTCAGTGTGGTTTTAATTTGCATTTCTTTGATGATTAGTGAGGCTGAGCGTTTTTTAATGTATCTGTTGGCTGCTCATATGTCTTCTTTTGAGAAGTGTCTATTTGTTTCTTTTGCTCACTTTTTAAATAGGGTTGCTTTTTTATTTTTGGCATGTTTGAGTTCCTTGTGGATCCTGGATGTTAGGCCTTTGTCAGATATATTTTTGGGCAAATATTTTCCCCATTCTATGGACTGTCTTCCTGCTCTCTTGATCATTTCTTTTGCTCTGCAGAAGCTTTTCAGTTTGATAAGGTTCCAGTTGTCTATCTTATCTCTTATGGCATGGGCATTTGGGATTTTGATCAGGAATTGGTTGCCAGTTCCAATTCCTGTAAGGGTGTCCCCTGCGTTTTCTAAGGTTCTTATAGTTTGAGGTTTTACATTTAGGTCTTTGATTCCATTTAGAGTTTATTTTTGTGGATGGTGATTGGTAGGGGTCTTGTTTTAATCTTCTGCATGTGGTCAGCCATTTTCCAGCATCATTTAGTGAATAAGTTCTCCTCTCTCCAGTGGTTGTTAGTGGAAGTTTTGTCGAAGATGAGTTGGTTGAGAAATTGAGGTTTGCCTCCAGAATCTCTATCCTGTTCCATTGGTCTATAAGCCTGTTCTTGTACCAGCACCGGCTGTTTTGATTATTGTAGCCTTATAATAAAGTTTAAAGTCAGAAAGTTTTATACCTCTTGCTTAGTTTCTTTTGCTGAGGATTGTTTTGGCTATTCATGGTCGTTTATGTTTCCAAATGAATTTCTGTATTGTCCTTTCCAGGTCAGAGAAGAATGCTGCTGGTAATTTAATGGATATTGCATTAAACCTGTAGATTGCCTTCGGTAGGTTGGATATCTTAACAGTGTTGATTCTTTCAATCCATGAGCATGGAAGATTTTTCCACTTGTTTGTGTCATCTTTGATTTCTTTGAGCAGTGTTTTGTAGTTTTCTTTCTCTCTCTCTCTCTCTCTCTCTTTTTTTTTTTTTTTGAGTTGGAGTCTCACTGTCACCCAGACTGGAGTGCAGTGGCCGCTCCCGGCCACCGCAGCCTCTACCTGCTGGGCTCCGGTGATCCTTCCGCCTCAGCCTTCTGAGTAGCTGGAACTACAGGCGCGCGCTACCACGCCCGGCTCATTTTTTGATTTATGGTAGAGATGAGGTCTTGCCTGCCCAGGCAGGTTTCGAACCCGTGGGCTCAGGCAATCCACTTACCTCAGCCTCCCAAAGGCATGGGATGAAGGCTGAGCCACCGAGCCCTGCTCTCTTTTTTTTTTTTTTGAGTTGGAGTCTCACTCTGTTGCCCAGGCTGGAGTGCAGTGGCACACTCATGGCCACCCCAGTGTTGACCTGCTGGGCTCTGGCAGTCCTTCCGCCTCAGCCTTCCAGTAGCTGGAACTCCAGGCACGCTCTACCTCACTCAGCTAGTTTTAAATTTTTATTGTAGAGATGAGGTCTTGCCAAGTTGTCCGGGCTGGTCGCAAACCAGTGGGCTCAGGCAATCCACTCGCCTTGGCCTCCCATAGTGCTGGGATTGCAGACTGAGCCACCGAGCCCGGACTGTAGTTTTTGTTGTAAAATACTTTCACTTCTCTGGTTAGGAAAATGCTGAGGTATTTCTCTCTTTTTTTGGTGTCTATTGTTAAGGGAATTGTGCTTTTTATTTGGTTCTCTGCCTTTTTGTTGTAGGTGTATAAGAATGCAAGTGTCTTTTGCATGTTGATTTTGTACCCTGAGACTTTGCCAAAGTCTTTTATCAGTGCAAGGAGATTTTTGACAGGTTCTTTTGGATTTTCAAGGTATAGAGTCAGATTGTCAGCAAAGAGGGATAACTTGACTTCTTCTTTTCTCATTTGGATACCCCTGATTTCCTTCTTTTGTCTGATTGCTCTAGCTAGCACTTCCAACACAATGTTGAACAGGAGGTGTGAGAGTGGGAAGCCTTATCTTGTTCTGATTTTCAGGGAAAATGCTTCCAGTTTCTGTCCATTTAGCAATATGCTGGCTGTGGGTTTATTGTAGATGGTACTTACTATTTTGAGGTATGTTTCTTCTATACCTAGATGTTCAAGGGTTTTTATCAAGAAAGGATGCTGGATTTATCAAAAGCTTTTCTGCATCTAATGATATAACCATGTGGTTCTTGTTTTTACATCTGTTGATGTATGTATTTGCTTTTATGGTCTTGCAGATGTTGAACCAGCCCTGCATCCCAGGGATGAAGACTATTTGGTCATGGTGGTTGATTTTTGAGATGTGTGTTGGATCCGATTTGCTAGCATCTTGTTGAGAATTTTTTGCATCTGTGTTCATCAGGGATATTGGCCTGTAGTTCTCTTTTTTTGTTGGATCTTTACCTGGTTTGGATATCAGTTTGATGTTAGTTTCGTAAAATGATTTGAGGAGTGTTCCGTCCTTCCCAATTGGAATATTTTCAACAGGATTGGTATCAGCTCCTCCTTGTATGTTTTATGGAATTCCTCTGGAAAGCCATCTAGTCCAGGACTTTTTTGTAGGTAGTTTTCTTATTCGGAGTCAATTTCCTGGGTTGTTATTGGTCTATTTAGTATCTCAGTATCTTCTTGTTTCAACTTTGAGAGGTTGTGTGATGTCAGAAATTCCTTCATTTAGGTTATCAAGTTTGTTTCCATTTAGGTGTGCATAATAATTTCCAGTAATCTTTTGTGTTTCTTCAGGGTCAGCTGTGATTTGGACTTTTGTGTTTGATTGTGTTTATTTGGGCCTTTTCTCTCTTTTTCTTGGTTATTCTGGCTAGGGGTCCATCAATCTTGTTTATCCTTTCAAAGAATCAGTTTTTTGTTTTGTTGATTTTTTTCTATGATATTTTTGTCTTCTATGTCCCATATTTGGATTTTTACTTTGGTGATGTGGATTCTTCTGATAAAGTTAGGATTTTGTTGGTCTTGCCTTTCCAGCTCCCTTAGGTGATCTGTGGCATCAGAACATCATGGTGCTTGCATAAAAACAGAATTCTAGACCAGTGAAACTGAATAAGGAGTCCAGAAATAAATCCATGCATTGCCAGTTAATCAATTCTTGACAAAGATGCCATTAATACACAATGGGGACTAGACAGTCTCTTCAGTAAATAGTGTGGGAAAACTGTATACACACATGTAGCAGAATCAAATTAGACCCTTATCTCACACTATATATAAAAATAAACTCCAAAAGGTTGAAGACTTAAACTAAGACCTTAAACTCTAAAACTACTAGAAGATAAGATAGGGGAAAAACTCCCTAACATTGGCCTCTGCAGTGATTTTTTTAGACAACAAAAGCAAAAGTAAACAAATGTGATCACATGAAACTAAAATGTTTCTGCAACAGCAAAGGAATTGATCAACAAAATGAACAGATAATCTAGGGAAAGGTAGAAAATGCTTGTAGACATACATCTGGTAAGGAGTTAATATCGTAAACATATGATAAGGGGTTACTATCCTAAATATATTAGGAAATCAAACAGCTCAATAGCAGGAAAACAAATAACCTAATTTAAAAATTGTTAAAAGACCTAAATAGACATTTTTCAAAAGAAGACATCAATGACCAAAATACATAGGAAAAAATACTCAACTTTACAAGTGATCAGAGATATGTAAATTAATTCATTATGATGTATCATCTTACACCTGTTACAATGGCTATTATAAAAAAAGATGAAAGATATTTTTTGGAGAGGATGTCAAGAAAAGGTAACCCTTGCGCATTGTTGGCAGGAATGTAAATACAGCCATTATAGAAAATAGTATGGAGGTTCTTGTATAAGTTGTACTCTTTTATTTGTTGCAATTTTATAATATTTCAACTTTATTTTAGCTTCTATGGATCAGTTTGGGGACCTAAAGATATTTCTATAGGAATGTACATTCTAGGTCACAAACAACTGATTTAAGAAAGATAATTTTAGAATGTAAGCAATTTGGAAGTTGGATATGGGAAAAGGTAGTTTGGATCAGTGGTGTAGGAAATACAAATCAAAATAGAAATCATCTGTAGAAAAGGGAAAATAAAACCATAATGGGTTTGGTGAGGATTAAAGGAAATAATGCATATATGTAAAGTACTTATACTGCTGACCTCTAGAAATGCTAGGAGATTCTACAAAAGCAATAGCCTATTTTTTCTTTTCTTTTCACCCATATTAATGATCTTTAATGATTATTAACACTACTTAATATTGTCTCCAGGCTAAGATAGAACTATCTTATCTTAACACTAGATTGCTAGCCAGTATGTTGTCAAAAGCCCTTTCAAGGCTGATCTTTTTTTTTTTAATTTATATTAGTTTGGTTATATTCGGTTTTTTTATTAATCAATATTTTTTATTTTGATATTGTGGGGTACAGCTAAGGGTTAGGTATACAAATACGTTTCTTTCAGACACCCTTGTTGATAAGGGGTGTCTCCCCATCCCCAGACAGATATTGACTACCGTTAACTGCCAACATCAAATGTTCCATTCACTGTATGTTGTTAACTCCTAATAGTTTTAGAGCTTTATTTGTCTTTCTTGGCATTCTTGGTTAGAAAAAATGTCAATGTTGTGTTTGTTTTGATTTTCTTATTTCATTTTTCACTTTTAGACAAAACACAGAGTAAACATAGTTGTATATTGGTTTTAGACGTTGAGATATTTTATAACAACGTGATTTATACACCATTCAACAAATATTTATTTATTACCTACTGTATTCCAGGAACTTTTTTAGAAATTTGGGACACTGCAGTAAATGAAACTATCCAATAAACCAATTGATAATTTTTACTGTACATGAGTTTATTTTCTATATCAGTGCTATTTCCATGAGTAACAACTATAACAATCACCTGACTTGCATACATTTTTGTTTTTTATTCAACACCTTATCAGTTAAACTAACTGAATTATAACATTTTTTGAGTTAAAACTAAATTGTAACTTTTTAAGTTATAATTTAACCCTAAGCAGGCACAATTTGAAAATGTACATTAGTTAAATATAACTTTTGGTATTATAGAAAGAGTACTAAAAACGGATAATCTGTGCTCCATTTCTAGCTCTCCTCTAATTGAATATGCAACCTTGGCCAGGTTATATAAATTCTCCCAGCCATGTGTAAAATTAAAATTTAAGATTGGGCTGTCTCCAGGGTTCCTTCAGCTATAAAATTTTCTGTAATTCTAAAGCTTTTTAAAAGGTATATAAAATACTTTTTCTTTTTCTTTTTTGAATCAGAATCTTACTCTGTTGCCCAGGCTGTAGTGCAGTGGCACTCTCACAGCCACCACAGCTTCGACCTGCTGGGCTCAGGCAGTCCTTCCACCTCACTTTTCTAAGTAGCTGGAACTACAGGCACATGCCACCATGCCCAGCTAATTTTTTTTAATTTATTGTGGAGATGAGGTCTCATCAAGTTGCTCAGACCAGACTAAAATACTTTTTCTATAGAATGTGTCTTTTTCTAATGATACTATCAACTCATGGAGGATTCAGAATTCAAGTCTTTTTCTTTCTGTTTTTTAGAGATAGTGTTCTCTCTGACCAGGCTGGAGTATGGTGACAGTGATAGCTAACTGTAGCCTCAAACACTTGGTCTCAAGTGATCCTTCCGTCTCGGCCTCCCAGAGTGCTGGAGTTACAGGCATGAGCCATTGTTCCTGGACAAAATTGAAGCTTTATTCTAAGTTAGCATAGTGCTAGCACACAGTAGACATTTAATAAATACTTATTGGCATTATATCAGCTCATTGGATTGTCAAGAACTATGAAAGGTCCGAGATTTTATTCTATCTACAAGATAACAAGTTAGCCTGCCATGGTTTCAGGAAGCTGGTAGAAGAAATGATATCTGAGTCAAAGATGAAGGACAGCTGAATACCCACAGCGATAGCAGTTGTCAGAGTCTCATCATTTGTGGCAAATCTCTGAGCTCCTAATACTACAGGAGGGCCGGATTATACCTGCACATGAAATGGGTTGGTTATAGGAGAACTCTGAGCCTAAGGACCCCACATCTCTTATAACATGTAGTAAGCATGCCTGCCCTTTGCTCTAGAGGATACATTATTTTTCAAAGCTGTCAGCAAATCTGCCCTTGGCTTTGGAGGCAGAGCTTATCTTCTTTTTGCTGTTCAGACAAACAGAAGATAGTACAGATCAATAAGTCAGTGCCTCTGTTTATAAGACATGGAAAAACAAGAGACATTTATGAATTGTCTTCCAATGTAGATTCCTTATTGGAATTATTGTTATATTAAAGGATAAAAAGGCAAGTTTAGATCTCATTTCTCTCTATTAACTAAAATATTAGAAGCTGTTAAATATGTGCCCTTGATATAAACAATCTTCATAAGGGAGCACACTCTAAAAGCAACATTTAAGTAAATTCTTGAATCTTGTTGAATACACGTATCAAATATTTGACTATACTTACTCATCAATTCAAGGAAAGGATGGAAAGGCGGCTCATATAATCAGGTGTTTTACATATAAAGTAATAATCCAAGTGTTTTACATATGAAGTAATTAGACTGTTAGTGTTTGGGGATTCAGAGATTGTTCAGAAACACAAAGGAAACATATTATACAATCGTTTCAAGTTTAAGATGTATTTTTAATTTTAAGAATGTTTATTTTAGTACCTTTGTGCATTTTATAAAATTTCTTAATAAAAAATGGAACCCCAGATACCATATTTATATTATTTTGAGATTGTGTTCATAAATATAGATGTTCTTTGTGTTAAGTAGTAATTGTTAGCAACTTTAGTAGTGCTTGTAAACAAACAAACAACAAAACCTGCAAACTGTAAAATGAAAACAAACCAGTAATCAAAATTATTATCTGTACCTTTAAATTCCTAAGCGGTTTTTGGAATTTGTTTGACAAAGTTAGGTTGGTTTTAACATTTAGCTCAGTGATTCAGTTGCAGCTGTTCCAAATAATTGATCATGAGCTTTTTATACTATCTGGCTTAATCTAACACAGTGCAGCTTCCTGCCATTTTTTCCTCTCTGTGATCAAGAATTCGAAATATATGTATATATATTAAGAGATTTTTGCAATAGTTCATTTTTTTTTTTTTTTGAGTTGGAGTCTCACTCTGTCGCCCAGACTGGAGTGCAGTGGCCGCTCCCGGCCACCGCAGCCTCGACCTACTGGGCTCCGGCGATCCTTCCGCCTCAGCCTTCCAAGTAGCCGGAATTACAGGCGCACGCTACCACGTCCAGCTAATTTTTTTATTTTATTGTAGAGATGAGGTCTTGCCTGCCCAGGCGGGTCTCAAACCCGCGGGCTTGGGCAATCCACTCACCTCAGCCTCCCAAAGGCGCAGGATTACAGGCTGAGCCACCAAGCCCGGCTAATAGTTCATATTTAAGAATAACATTCTAACATAGGTTTTATGAAGAGCAGTTTTTCATGTATTTTTAATTTTAGATACTTTTGATCTGGATATGTAAAAATAATAGGAATTCCAAAAGACTATTATTTTAACAATAAGAAACACGTGCTCATTGAATCAATTTGGAAAATTCGGGCATATACAAGAATTACTCCTTTCACTTAGAAATAGCTACTTTGTCACTTGTCTTGACATTCAGTTTATTGCTTCTGTAATGATTAAGATTATTTATTTATTATGACTGTAGTGGAAGTCAAGAGATGCATAGAGAAATTACCAGTCCTCATCCACTGAAAGACATTTTCCTTAAAATAAAACTACAACATGACTTCTTTTCTCACATTAGTAACAACAACAGTACTATAGCAACAAAACAAAAAGGCATGCTCCTATTATATCTTGCATTAATAAATAAAAGCTTTTTAACACCATAAAAATGAGTTAGTGCTTACCTGAATGAGTTGCTCAAGATCTTTGGATAGGCAAGCGTCTTTTTCTGCCCTCTTCTTTTATGACCTAAATCACAGTCCATACTAGTGCACTGCAATGTCTAAGTATATTGCATACTCTTTGTCTCAATTTTCCTGCATAGAAGAGGAACGTAACTTTTGTAAGGTATGCACTAAAGTGAATATCTCCATTCAACACTCATCTGACGTGTGTTTATTTAAAATATGATTACATGAGAAATTTAACAAATTTTTAGAAAACACATAAAATCCTATACCTTTGAATGAAAATTGTCTCCTTTAAAGTAGTCACCTTGGGAGATTGTGGGGTCTATTCCAATTATTCTGTCATCATTTTTTAGTGATGTAATCAGTTTTTAGTGATTAGGTGTAGTCATCTTTTTCAACAATGAGAGTAAGGAGAGACTGAATCTTATGTGACATAGCTTTGTGTTCAGATTTTTAGCCACTCCTACAGAGAAACCTCATATTGGGAACTTTGACTGGGTCCTGTTTATGTGCTCACCTGATACTTGATAGACATATGGGATAAAGATATGTATATGTACAGAAGTTCACTGTTTCTTATTATGATTTATACCTAGTATAGAAACTATATAGCATCAGGTTCCTGGTTATTGACAGAATAGTCTAGATACAGTTTCACAAAGCTGCCTTCCAAAAGATCTCTTTAGCTTTAGTGGTCTTTGTTAGATGTAAGGTTACTAAAGTGAAGCAGGAAGGGAGAAGGAAATCTTGGTTCTGATTTTTTGCTGTTTAGTTTTCCAGCAGATATTTTGACCCTATAGAATTATATACAATTATTTAACTATAATAAATATCAAATTGAGATCAGGTCTCAACTAGTGACCTGTGTTCCTACTTCACTGGCAAAATAGAGTTCGTAATAAGTTTTCTACTTTCCATTTAATACTTGCTTTGATATATTTACCTATATTTACATTTTGTAGTGAACATTTGTTGGTTACCTCTCCCAGGATATATTCCTGTTTCCCCTAATAGTATCCTAAATTTTCTAGTCATATAATTTAGTTGGTAGTTGCTCTGGAACAAGATGTAGGGAATATTCAAGAGCAAAGGTGATCTTGTTCTATATTATTTTCCTATATGCTTGTACTAATTATTCATATCTCTCTTTTTTGAATAGGAGTCTCACTCTGTCGCCCCGGCTGAAGGCCGTGGCGTGCCCATGGCCACTGCAGCCTCAACCTGCTGGGCTCAGGCAATCCTTCTGTTTCAGCCTTCCATGTAGCTGGAACTATAGGCATGCGCCACCACACCCATCTAATTTTTTTGATTTATTGTAGAGATGAGGTCTTGCCAAGTTTCCCAGGCTAGTCTTGAACCCATGGGCTCAGGCAATCCTCTTACTTGACCTCTAGCCCAAAGAATTAGGGTTATAGACGTGACGTGACCCACCACGCCTGGCCTATTTGTATCTTTTTTTTTTTTTTTGAGTGGTCTCACTCTGTCGCCCAGACTGGAGTGCAGTGGCCGCTCCCAGCCACTGCAGCCTTGACCTGCTGGGCTCTGGCGATCCTTCCACCTCAGCCTTCCAAATATCTGGAACTACAGGCGCTCGCTACCACGCCTGGCTAGTTTTTGATTTATTGTAGAGATGAGGTCTTGCCAAGTTGCCCAGGTGGGTATTTGTTTCTTTTTAAACTTTTGCTTTTCTGACTGATTCTTACTGAGTTATCTTTCTCTCCTCTCCCCAACTCCTTTGTTGAGATTATTTACATAGCACACAATTCAACCTTTTAAAGTATACAATTCACTGCTTTTTTAGTATATTCTCAGGGTTGTGCAACCATAGCCACAATCTAATTTTAGAATATTTTGTTCCTTATTTATTGTTAGCATGACCCTGATTGTTAGCATAGTCCTGATAATAAGATAGTTATCCAATAAATTCATTATTGAATGAATGTTTTTACTGGTAAATCTTAAAGATGGCTTGTTCAAAAATAACACTTTTTTGAGCACTTACTAAGTTCCTGGGTTTAAATAGTGATTAGAATTTTCCTGGTGCTTACCTTTATGTAAGTAGGAAGAACTCAAACTCCAAATTTCTAAATCAGATTGATAGTATTTATTGACAAGAGTTAATGCTTTTTACTGTTTTTCCTGTACCAGTGACTCAAAATAAAGATTTGGAGTCATCTTTCACTGTTCTCACACTGTCCTAATTACAATTTGGTCTGCTATTTCTTAACAGGTTGTTGTAGCTATTATTGTTTTGAATGATTTGTCTTTTGGGTTTCACACTAAAGTTATGAATAGATTGCACACCACAATTACTGCATTAGAGTATTCTGGATTTGTTTGTGTGCTTTATTGTACCGGTAGGTTTAAATTAAAAGATATTTCAGAGCAAGTGATAGCTACAGAAACCTGTTAAGAGCTAGGCAATATACTGGACCAGTAAAATTCTACAAAACATACAAGGAGGAGCTGATACCAATCCTACTGAAAGTATTCCAGGCAATTGAGAAAGGCAGAATTCTCCCCAAATCATTTTACAAAGCTAACATCACACTGATACCCAAACCGGGTAAAGATCCAACAAAAAAACAGAACTACAGGCCAATATCCCTGATAAACATAGATGCAAAAATTCTTAACAAGATTCTAGCAAATTAGATCCAATAACAAATCTCAAAAATCATCCACCATGACCTAGTAGGCTTCATCCCTGGGATATAGGACTGGTTCAACATCTGCAGACCAAAAACATAGTTAAATATATCAACAGATGTAAAAAGAACCACATGATTATATCATTAGATGCAGAAAAAGCTTTTGATAAAATCCAGTATCCCTTATTGATAAAAACTCTTGAACACCTAGACATGGAAGGAACATACCTCAAAATAGTAAGCTCCATCTGTGATAAACTCACCCAGCCAGCATATTGATAAACAGAAACTGGAAGCATTTCGCCTGAAAACTGGAACAAGACATGGCTGCCTCCTCTTACCCCTCCTATTCAACATTGTGTTGGAAGTCCTAGCTAGAGCAATTAGACAAGAGAAGGAAATCAGGAATATACAAATACGAAAAGAAGTCAAGTTATCCCTCTTTGCTGATGATATGATGCTATACCTCGAAAATCCTAGAGACTCTGTCAAAAACCTCCTTGCATGATAAAGGACTTTGGCAAAGTCTCAGGGTACAAAATAAATGTGCAATAGACAGTTGCATTCTTATACACCAACAACAAACAGAGAACCAAATAAAAAGCACAATCCTATTCATAGTAGCCACACACATATACAAAGAAATACCTCAGCATCTTCCCAACCAGGGATGTGAAAGACCTTTACAATGAAAACTACAAAACACTTCTCAAAGAAATCCAAGAAGACACAAACAAATGGAAAAATATTTTATGCTCACGGATAGGAAGAATTAACATTGTTAAAATGTCCTACCAAAGGCAATCTACAGATTCAATGTAATCTTATTTTTACAATAGATCAAAAAATTAGCTGGGCATGGGGGCATGTGCTTGTAGTCCCAGCTCTTTGGAAAGCTGAGGCAGAAGGATCTTCTGAGCCCAGCAGGTTGTGACTGCGGTAGCTGTGATCATGTCTCTGCACTCCAGCCTGGGCGACACAGTGAGACTAAAAACACAATATAGATCAACAAAATGAAAAGTTGACTTTTTGAAAACATAAACAAAATAGACAAACCTTTAGCTAGATGAAATAATTTTTAAAAGAGAGAAAACCTAAATAAATAAATCAGAAACAAAAAAGGAGGCATAAAAACCAAGACCACAAAGAACAAAGAATCGTTTTGGAAAACTGTAGACAAACAAATTGGAAAGTCTAATGATATGGATATATTCCTGGACACATACAGCCTACCAAGATTGAACCATGAAAAAAATAGAAAACATTAAAAAACCAACAATGAATGAGATCAAAGCCATCATAAGAAATCTCCCTTCAAAAAAAAAAAAAAAGCCCCAAATCTGATTTCTTCACAGCTGAATTCTACCAAATATTTAAATATGAAGTAATGCCAATTCAACTTATCCTCTTCGAAAGAATTGAAGAGGAGGGAACTTTCAACTAATTCCTTGAGGCCAGCATAGCCCTGATATAAAAACTAAACAAGGACACAACAAATGAAGAAAATTGCAGGCAAAAATTACTGATGAACATAAATGCAAAATGTTCCACAAAATACTAGCAAATTGAATTCAGCAGTATATTAAAAAGATCATTCAGCATGATCAAATGGCATTCATCCCAAGAATGCAAGGATAGGTCAACATATGCAAATCAGCAGATGTGGTACATCACATTAACAGGACCAAGAATAAAAACCATATGATCATAGTTGCTGAAAAAGCATACAATACAATTTAACATCTCTTTGAAAAAAAAAAAAGAACCCCTTAACACTCTGTGTATAGAAGGAACACACCTTAAAATAATAAAAACTGTATATGGCAAACCCACAACTAACATCATATTGAATGGAAAAAAATTGAAAACATTCCTTTAAGATCTGGAACAAGACAAGGAT
The DNA here is from genome assembly GCA_027257055.1 of Cephalopachus bancanus. Classification (NCBI taxonomy): domain Eukaryota; kingdom Metazoa; phylum Chordata; class Mammalia; order Primates; family Tarsiidae; genus Cephalopachus; species Cephalopachus bancanus. The sequence goes on from JAPVLO010000146.1 coordinate 1,020,632, forward strand.
GCCCACTTTCATTACTTTTATTCAACATAATATTGGAAGTCCTGGCCAGTGCAGTCAGATAAGAGAAAATAAAAGACATCTAAATTGGAAAGGAAGAACTCAGGTTAGCCTTGTTTGCAGATGACGCGATCTTATACTTAGAAAAACCCCAGCACTTCATAAAAAATTGTTAAAACTGATAAACAAACTCAATAAAGCTGCAGGATACAAAAATCAATGTACAAAATGTGTTGCATTTACATATAACAATAACAAACAATCTGAAAAAAGATATAAGAAAGCAATCCCATTTACAAAAGGTAGAAGGGATATAAACTACCTACGAGTCTGTTTATCCAAAGCAGTGAAGGGTCTATACAAGAAAAACTATAAATCTCAGATAAAAGAAATTGAAGAGGACACAAAGAAATGGAAAGATATTTCATGGTTATGGATTGGAAGAATCAATATTATTAAAATGATAATTCAACCAAAAGCATTTTAGAGATTCAGTGCAATCCCTATCAAAATACCAGTGACATTTTTCACATAAATAGAAAAAACAACTGTAACATTTATATGGAACCACAAATAGCCAAAGAAATGCGGAGCAAAAAGAACAAAGCTGGAATGATCACATTACCTGACTTCAAAATATGCTACAAAGCTATAGTAACAGAATCAGCATCATACATAGACCAGTGAAACAGAAGAGAGAACCCAGATATAAATTTATGCATTTATAGCCAACTTATTTTCAACAAAGGCAGCAGGAACACAGTCTCTTTGGGGGAAAGGACAGTCTTTAATAAAAGGTGTGGGAAACCATATACAGAAGAATGAAACTAGACCTCTCTCTTTTACCTTATACGAAAATCAACTCCAAATGGATGAAAAACTTAATCTAAGATTGGAAACTATGAAACTACCAGAGGAAAAGATTGGGGAGATGCTCCAGGATGTTGGTCTGGGCAAATATTTTTTTGTGTGTAAGACCTCAAAAGTGCAGTCAAAAATAGACAGATGGGATTACATCAAGCTAAAAAGCTTCTGAATAGCAAAATAAGCTACCAACAGTGTGACAAGATAGCCCACAGAATGGGAGAAAATATCTACAAACCATCCATTTGACTAGGGATTAGTAACAATAACAACTAAGTAACTATAACAACTTAGTAACATCAAACAACTAAGTAGCAACAAACAAAAATCAAACAAGAAAACCCACACAAATAATCAAAACATGAACAGTAGATCTGAATAGATATTTCTCAAAAGAATATATGCAGATGGTCCGTAAGAATATGAAAAAATACTCAACTTCACTAATCACCAAGGAAATACAAATCAAAACCACAATGAGATATCATTTTACCCCAGTTAAAATGGCTTTTATAAAAAAGAAATGGAATAATGAATTTTGACATTGATGGGAAACCCTTGCACATTGTTGGTGGAAATGTAGTATGGATACTATGGAAAAGTGAAAGTTACTCAAAAAACGAAAAATAGAACTACCATAGGACCCAGCAATTCTACTATTTGGAATATCTCCAAGAGGAATTAAGTCAATATATTCAAGAGATATCTGCATTGCCATATTTATTGCAGTACTATTTACAATAGCCAAAACATGGAGCCAACCTAAGTGCCCATCAAGGGATAAATGGATAAAGAAAATGTGGTACGCACACACGATGGAATATTATTCCTCCAGTTAAAAAAAAGAGAATGAAATGCTGTCATTTGTAGCAACATAGATGGAACTGGAGACAATTATGTTAAGTGAAATAAACCAAGCACAGAAAGATTTCACATGTTCTAACTTACATGTGGGAGCTAAAAAAAAGTGTATCTCTTGAAGATAGAGAGTAGATAGATGGTTACCAGAGTCTGTAAAGGGAGAAGGGATTGAAGATAGATTGATTAATGGGCATATACATATAGTTAGATAAAAGAAATAAGACCTTCTGTTTGGTAGATCAGTAGGGTGACTATAGTTAGCAGTAATCTATTGTATATTTCAAAATAGCTAGAATAGAAAAGGCAAGTATTGAAAATTATGGATACCCTCATTACATGAATTTGACTTTTACAAATTATATGAATGTATTCAGTTTTCACATGCACTCTGTTATTATGTACATCTATTATATTAATAAAAAATACAATTAAAAATTACCAGAAATTTAGTGGCTTAAAGCAACACATTTATTCTCCCACAATTCTGGAGGTTACCATCTGATATGGGTGTTTCTCAGCAAGTCAAGGTGTCAGCAGACCTGCTTTTTGGAGACTCTAAAGGAGAATCCATTTTCTTGCCTTTTTCAGCTTCTCAATTCTTGTCTTGTGCCCTGCATTACATTACAGTGCCTTTTTCTTTGTCATCTGATTGCTTTCTTTGACTTTCTTGCATCCCTCTTATAAGAGCCATTGTAATTATATTTGTCCCACTTGGATACTATATGATTATTTTATCATCTTAGTATATACTTAATTACATCAGTAAATTCTCCTTTGCCATGTAAGGCAACATATTCTCAGATTCTGTGGATTAGGATATAGATATGTGATTCCCTTTATATAAAGTTCAGTGGCAGGTAGAATTGACACTAACCTATGGTTGTTGAAATCTGTTAAGGTGGTTGACTTTGGGAAGAGGTAATTACTGAGAGGCACAAAGAAGCCTTTTGGGGTACTCGCAATAGTCTATTTCTTGATTTTGATGCTGATTTCACTTTGTAAAATTTAATTGAGTTTTGCACATATGACTTGGGCACTGTTTATTGTTGTTTTTCTTCAAATTGGCCCTAAGCCTTTTTTCTCCCATTTGTTTCTACTACCTCCACTTCTGTTACTATCTATCCAGGTTCCCTCTCTCTTCTTTTTATATCTATAAATGCATATACATAGGAACACACACACACACACGCGCACGTGCGCGCGCGCATGTCTACTTATACTTAATCTTTTGTAAGATTATCTTAAAGGTGATGATCATGTTCCCAAAGTCTGATCTTTTGCGTAATAAATATCACAAACTTTGTTTCTTCTATAACCAGGCTTTGGAGAACCAATCAGTTTGTCAATCTTTCATGAGATGAATAAAAAAAAAGTTAGGGCCATATTCGATATGATTATAAAATATAAATTTGTAAAAAGTAAAGCTATACTAGATGAACAAAATTAAAGCATGCTTTATATTTTTGACTTAACTCATCAAATTATACTATTATAAAGTGACTTTTAATAAAACTTATTCTAGTTTTTTTGGCATATTCCAGTTTGTCAACGACATTTAAAAAAATTATGCTCAGAATACAATACCTTTTTGTGATGTCGTGATTCCAGAAGTAAAATGTTATTCTTTTGGTTTGTACTCTGCTTTTCTATTCTTGTATTATAAAGTTATAGCAGCCCTTTCAGCAACGATGTCACTCTGTGAGCTTATTTAGCATATACCATAAATAAAATCTCCCTAGGTCTTTGTATAATCTGCTGCGAAACCAGGTTTCTTATGTACCCCATGCCTTTGTTTAATTACATCATTACTTCCTGTTCTGCCAGCTCACCTAGTCTAGCACAATCTTATGACCTCATAGTCATATCTACCACCGACTTTTTCAGTATTCCTTACTTTTCTTATGTCCTCACATCCCCCTTCTCTTAGTTGAGATTTCATATCTTAGTATGGTAACTACTTTAAGTCCCTTGACTCTACCCTTCTTTGTTTCTAAACAGGCAAAAATCTCAACTCTGATGACATGTCTTCTTTTTGAATTAGCAGTCTCCAACTGAACCTTGCTGGAGAAAAATCATACAGCTGAGCTAGTATTCACTTTGCATTTATGATCCCAAATTTGAAGGGGAACTCACTGCTGTGAGATAATACTGCCATATCTCCCACTAATTCACCTTCCTAAATAATATTTTTTTATCTTCAAATCTCTTGACTCTCCTTCTTCCCTTCATATAGTGCCTTCATATTTCTTAGAGAAAATAATTAAAATCAAATGAGAACTGCTTCATCTTGCTCACTAATTCTATGAATCCACCTGTACAAACCCTGTCTTGGTTCCTGTTACTATAGAAAAAGAATTTCTACTCCCATCTAAGGCCATCCTCTTCACTGGGGCATTTCATCCATCCCTTCTTTCAAAAACGTTGTCCCTGCGGTTATCCTTTCTTTTTCCTGCATCCTCCCCGTGCGCTGGTCCATTTCTATGTGTTAATATTGTCCCACGGTAACAAATTTTTTTCATGATCCCTCCGATTACTGCTCCATATCTAAGATCCTCCTTATAGTACAATTTTTTTAACAGTTGTCTCACTCAATGTCTTTACTTCGTTATCCTCTAATCTCTGCTCAGCCCACCTTATCAGACTTTCATCCTCATTACTCCATTGAGTTAACACCTATCAAAGTCACATTTTGCCAAAGCCAGTGGTCACTTTTCTATCCTTAATATATTTATATTTAACTTTTTAGTGGCATTTGACAAATCTGACCACCTGCCTTTCTTAACTGCATTTTTCTCTAGACTTTATGACATCCCATTTGCTTTTCTTGGGGGGTGCTTCTCTGCAGTCTTATCTTCTGTTTTTGCATTTTCTAGTTTAATTAATCTAATTCTATAGATTAAAATTCCACTTATATTCTGATAAAGTCTCTTATTTTTATCTCTAGCCTTGATCTCTTTTTGGAACTTAAATATTGTGTGTTCAATTGCCTACTTGAAATATTTATTAGATATCTAAAGGCCCTGTGTAACCTGTTATTTTTAAAATTTTTCCTCACCTTCCTCTAATATTCACTTGTTTATTATGCTCCAGTCACATTGGTTTTCTTTGTATCTTGTGAACATACTAAACTAATTCCTTCTATCCAAAAGCTCTTGACTCTTCTGCTGTCTTTCCATGGCTGTTACTCTTATCATTTAGGTATGGATTACACTGTCACCTTTTAAAGGAGGACTTCCCTGACAACTAAAGCAGCACTATCTACCCAACCTGAGTGATTCTCTCTTGCGTTATCTTGTTATTTTTCTTAATATCTTTTTTTCTTAAGTGAACAAGTCAGAGTTTATTAGAAGATAGGAAAGTTCTTGGCAACGAGAGAGGACCCAAAAGTGGGTTGCCCCTTTCTTAATATCTTAAAATATATCTGTCTTAGGATTCTTAAGACAGTGCTTCTGTTCAACACTATATCCTCCATATAGGACAGTGACATTTAATAGGTGCACAATAAATATTTTTCAACTGACTTATTATCTGTCTGAAGCTGCTAGAGGATCCACGTGGTGAATCTTAAACCCCCTTGATATCTCTGTTAAGTGCCATCAAGGAGCTCTTTGGAATATTGTGTGGCGAGAAATTGAAGAGAAGGGTTTTCTCAGCATGTGGTTTCTAACCATACCAGAGGACATCACTATCATCTTGGAAAGGTTTTTGTGTGAGTTCTGTGTATTCTCACTAGTGTGCAGTTTAACTTGCCTCATAGTTTCTTGACTAGTTTTGATTTATGAGGGAGCTTATGACACTTTCCTTGGAGTTGAAGGCCTGTTGAGTCTACCTCTTTAGCATCTTTTTATTTTTAAATTTCATTCCCATTGTCACTGATTTTTTTCTTTGGCTTAGATGATTGCAGCTAATCCTTCCAACATTTAGTGTTGCTGTGCTTCTATTTGTTCTCTATCAAGCTTTCTTAAATTTTATAACATGAAGATTTAAATTTGGTTTGTTCTATTTCTTAAATATGTTGAAAACAAACTATATATAATTTTTTTTTTTTGAGTTGGAGTCTCACTCTGTCGCCCAGACTGGAGTGCAGTGGCCGCTCCCGGCCACCGCAGCCTCACCTGCTGGGCTCCGGCGATCCTTCCGCCTCAGCCTTTCCAGTAGCCGGAATTACAGGCATGCACTACCACACCTGGCTGATTTTTTTTATTTATTGTAGAGATGAGGTCTCGCTGCCCAGGTGGGTCTCGAACCCGTGGGCTCAGGCAATCCACTCACCTCAGCCTCCCAAAGGTGGGGGATTACAGGCTGAGCCACCGAGCCCGGCTACTATATATAAATTTACTATGCTTGTAGTTTTTATGCGACTATAAAATTTTATGAATTAACTACAAACCTAATTACAAATCCAATGACATTCAAATTAATATGTGCATAACAGTGATACTTGATTATGTCTCTATTTGCAATTTAAGTTGGGCATATAAAAACAACCATATGCTATGTAATGATTCAGTTCCTCTACTTTTCACCTATTTGGACCGATTAAAGCCGTTTACTCATTTGATGGAGCAATACAATTTATGTTTTTATTGACAAAAATGCTATATACATTATAAACATTTTCTTTGTTCTTTCTTTCATAACTATGGTATCTTTTTTTTTTTTTTTTTTTTGAGTCAGGGTCTTACTCTGTCACTCAGACTGTGCAGTGGCATGATCATGGCTCATCACAACCTTGACCTACTGGATTCATCTGATTCTTCCACCTTAGCCTCTTGAGTAGCTGGGACTAGAGGCATGCACCACCACCATTTTTTGTAGAGACGAGGTCTCGCTATATAATTGCCCAGGCTACTCTGGAACTCCTGGACTCAAGCAATTCTCTTTCCTCAGCCTCCCAAAGTGCTGGAATTACAGGAGAGAGCCACCACGCCTGGCCGAGTGTGCGATCATTAATGTGTTACTATTTGGCACCAGTGCAATCATAAAGACAAATGCAAATGAAGGCACTGAAATCTTATAGTAGTACTTGGTTTTAATATAAGTGATCTAAATATTTTATATTGTTTTTATTTGTAGATGTTTATTAAAATAAAAACATAAAGTATAAAAAAATATAAACCTCACAGACAGTTCCTGGACTATATAATGGATCACCAGTTATCTGGAAACCTTGAGAAAAATCTCATGCTTCAATGCCTTAATATGATTCTTTGCATTCTTTCTTCCTTCTAAATAGAACTGTTGCAGATCCTTCCTTCTGCCATAATCTCTTATTTTTTCCCAACAATTTATCATGAGAAATTTCAAGCATGCAGAAAAGTTGACAGAATTTTATAGTGCACACCCTTATACCTACAACCTAAATCTTACAATCAACATTTTACTGTACTTGCTTTATCATGCCAATCTGTTCCTTTGTACATTTATGAATCTGTTGTATATTTTATCCACTTCCTTGCCCTTGGGAAGATTGTTTTCCCCCCATCATGAATTAGTTTTGCTTGTGGAGGAACTTCATTTTAATGAATATAGAATGCAGTATTTTGTTCAGGCTTCTTTAACTGAAGATAATGTTTTTGAGATTCATTCATGTTGCTGCATGTATTAGATAAATCCCTAGGATAGTTCTAATTTTTGTTGAAGTCACTTTGTAGATATATGTTGTCATTTTTTTTGGATTATACAATGAAGTGAAATTGCTGGATTGTAGGGCAGGTTTATGTTTATTTTGCCAGAAATTGCGAGACCTTTCCTCAGAGTGTCTGTATTTTACACTCCCACCAAAGAGGTATAAGAGTTCTGGTTGTCCATGTCTTCACCAATATTTTGTGTCCATTTACGTGGACCATTTATGTGGTTTTAATTTGTATATCCCTGATGATTAATGACGTTAAGTGCTTATTTGACATTCATATATTTTCCTCTATGAGGTGTCTGTTTAAATCTTTTGCTCATTTTATTTTAATTGGGTTGTTTGGGGTTTCTTTTCAGTTATTGAGTTTTAAAAATTCTCTTTATTTATTCTGGATATGAATTTATTATCTGATCTATGTTTTGCAAGTATTTTCTCCCAGTCTGTGACTTGTCTTTTCATTTTCCTATTTATGATGAAAATAAGTCTTTGGATGAAAATAAGTTCAAAATTTTGATGAATTTGGGTTTGTCACTTTTTCAATTCTATGATTATTGTTTCTGTGTTCTAGCTAGAATACTTTTACTTACCTAAAAATTGTAAATTTTTCTGCATTTTCTCTAAAACCGTTATAGGTTTTACTTTTTTTTTTTTTTGAGTTGGAGTCTCACTCTGTCACCCAAACTGGAGTGCAGTGGCCGCTCCCGGCCACCGCAGCCTCTCCTGCTGGGCTCCGGGGATCCTCCCGCCTCAGCCTTCCGAGTAGCCGGATTACAGTCATGCGCTACCACGCCCGGCTGATTTTTTTTGATTTATTGTAGAGATGAGGTCTCGCTGCCCAGGCGGGTCTCAAACCCGCGGGTTCAGGCAAGCTACTCATCTCAGTCTCCCAAAGGCGCGGGATGACAGGCCGAGCCACTGAGCCCGGCTAGGTTTTTCTTTTATGTTTAGAGCTATAATCCATGTTGAATTATTGTGCATGGTGTGAGGTAAGGGTTAAAGTTTTATTTATTTTATTTTGTTTATTTTATTTTTGAGTCAGAGTCTCACTCTGTCTCCCAGGCTGGAGCGCAGTGACACGCTGACGGCTACCGCAACCTTGACCTGCCAGGCTCAGGCAATCCACCCACCTCAACCTTCCAAGTAGCTGGAACCAAAAGTGTGTGTCACCATGCTCGGCTAGTTTTTTGATTTATTGTAGGGATGAGGTCTCATCAAGTTGCCCAGGCTGATCTTGAACCGCTGGACTCAGGCGGTCCTCTCTCCTCAGCCTCCCAAAGTGCTGAGATTATAGGCTTGAGTCACTATGCCTGGCAAGGTGAGGGCTAAGGGTTTAAATTTTTTTTTCTTTGTTGATATGGAGATTTTGCTAGTATTATCTGTTGAAACAATTTTTTTTTTCTCTCAATGGAGTGCTTTAGTGCTTTTGAAGAAAACACAGTTATTACTTTTTTGGGTCTGTATTCTGCTCCATTAATCTATTTGTTGACCCTTATGTCAGTACCATACTGTCTTAATTACTGTAAATTTAGAATAATTATAGAAATCAGGAAATGAAAGCCCTTTAACTTTTGTTTTTAATCTTTCAAGTTTGACTTGTATATTGTGTCCTTTTGTACTTCCATATAAAGTTAAGAATCAGCTAGTCCACTTCTATAAACAAGTTTGGTGAAATTATGATTGAGATTGCATTGAATTTGTAGATCAGTTTGGAAAGAACTGACACTTAACAATATTGGAACTTTTATTTTATGAATACTATATATCTCTTCATTTATTTAGATATTATTGGAGAATCTTAGAAAATGTTGGTCTTTTTTTTTAGGAAGCAGGATTTATTGAGAGGATAGAAAAACTACCACAGCGGGAGGGGACTTGGAGGGGTTGCCCAGAAATGTTAGTCTTTGATATCATGAGACCAGAGTTATTAATAAAGCTTAATTAAGTCCAGGGAGAGTATTTTGCAAAAGTGTTATAGGTTTGAAATTTTATTTTCCACTATAACATTTTCACAATTTTTTTTCTGTTCATGTACTTTTTTCTCCTTCTAAATGCTCCTGCCCTTAATTTAGTATAACAATCTATATCCTATGACAAGAAATAAAATATGACATCAGAAGTAATGATTCTACATAATAACATTTCCTCCTATTTCAGAGCTGTTAGTCCTACTAAGCTCATTTTCATCTTGTAAGCTCTTGACATTTTGCAATACAGAGCACCCATCCTGATACATTTAAAGTCATTTTGGTGAATACTGTTGTTCATGGCATCTTAGCATTGAGTATCACCTAGATTTAAATATACTTTCCCTTAATTTTCAACAATATTAGATAAGATAGACACCCCAAAGTATATAAATTCGATATATGAAATAGAGCAATGGTTCTCAAAGTGTAATCTGTGAGCCACTGGGAATCCCCAAGACCATTTCAGGATATGTATGAAGATATATATGAAGTCAAAACTATTTGTATAGTTGTACTGAGATTTTATTTATTTTTTAATTTCTTGTGTTAGTATTGCATATGGTAGAGAGGCGATGATAAGTAAAACACAAAAATCAAGGTATTGGCATTGAACTTTATTACTGGTCATTTTATTTCTTACCACGAGGCACATGCAGAAAATCAAAGTCAGATTAACTTAAAGTCCTTCATAAAGTAGTAAAAATTATTAATTTTACTAAATCTTGACCTTTGAATACACATAATTTTAATATCCTGTGTGATGAAATGGGAAATACACATAGGACACTTCAACATACTGGAGAGTGTCTCAAGGAACTTGTGTAATTACTTTACTTGACTTGTTAGCCAAATTAGTTTGTTTGGTTTTTTTTCCCATTTTTATTGGAAAAAAGAGCCAAACTACCATATTTCAGATTTGGGTGTTGGAAGACATTTCTTGAAATTGAACTAAGTGAACCCGTTCATAGAGGAAGACAACTGGCAGTATTTGTTGCCAATGATAACATTTGAACTTTCAAGTAAAAATTAGAATTTGGGAAAACTTCTAATGTTAATGATGTGATGTTTGATATTATATGATATAATAGGTTAACATTTGGAAGATTTGAAGAATGCCTCCCGGATGACCAATGTGTACTGCTACAAAAATGTGCATGAATAAAAGATCCATTCAAAAGCAAGGTGGACCATTACATTTTAATGTAACAAAGTACAAAAGTTTATTGATATGATTTTGATTTTCACATTCAGTTGACCTTTCGGAAGCTACTACCTGCTGAATTTTGATATAGTATCAAAGAAGAATATCTATGATGACCTCAATAGGCTATTAAAATATTGTTTTCTTTTCCAATCAAATATTCATGTGAGCCCAGATATTCTTCATTTACTTCAACCAAAACAATTTATCATGGTTGATTAGATGCAGAAGCAGATATGAGAATCCAGTTGCCTTCTATTAAGTCAGAGCTTAAAGAGTTTTGCAGAAGTGTGAAAAAATGTAACTTCTCAGTAAATTTTTGAATATATAGTTACTTTTAATTCATTTATGCTAACATAATAGATAACGAATATCAATTTATGTTAGGATTTAATGGACTTATTAATTAAAAATAATTTTTAAATAAATATAATATTTAGTTTTAAATTCTAATAAGGTAAATAGCATTAGCTATATCCATTACACAAAGGCTCAGTTGAGATCCTCAATAATTTTTAATAATATAAAGGGGTTCAAAGACAAAAAAAGTTTGAGAATTGGTGAAATAGAGGAAAGACAAAGGATTTTAGATATACACTCAGTTTTTATTTTTTGCGGATTCTGTATTCGTGAATTGACCTATTTGCTAAAATATATTTGCAACCCCAAAATCAATACTTAGCAGCACTTTCACAATTATTTGTGGACATGTGCCATGTGCAGAGCAGTGAAAAATTTGAGTAGCTCTAAGTTGAACAAGGTAACAGTCTGCCTTCTTGTTTAAGTTGTCATACTGTTAACAAATGTCTTTTTTGTGGCCTGTTTGGTGCCACCTTTTTTTTTGGTTTTTGGGCTTTTTGTTAGTGATTTTGATGTTTAAATTGTCCCCCAAGTGTTTCTAAGACAGATGTGTTTTATAGAGAAAATATGTGTGTTAGGTAAGTTTCATTTAGGTATGAATTATAGTATAGTACTATTGGCTGTGAGTTCAATATTAATGAGTTAACTGTATATTAAATAAAGTGTGTTTAAACAGAAACATATATAAAACAAGCTTACGAATTGACTGGTTGATGACAATGTTTAAGAGGCTGCTGGGAAGCTAACACTGCATCCTCTATGAGCAGTGGTTCAGTATTTGCTAATTCACTGTTTACTGTTAGAGCCAGCTGGAGCCATTCCTGGTGGCTTGTGCCAAATAGAAAAGGAGGGAGGGAATGGGTCAACAGCTCCCGAACACATCCTAGTGGTTTCGGGGTCAACAGCCCTTCCTGATCCCTAAAGCTCAGTGGACCTCCGTGGCTGGCTCCCAACAGTTTATAGTGATTTTATACAATATATAAGTGTGCAAATAATCAGAATTAATTGTACTTATGTTCTCAGATAAAGGAGTATGCAGATTGTGATTGGATTGCACATTCATAGATACTTATGGAAATATTGGATGTTAGTAAATAGTAACATTTTCTAATCTCAAGAATAAAGAAAGAAAATATAGACAGAAGGAGGTTGGTGATAGTCTTGACTTTAAATCTCTAGCACTTCAGATATGCCCAACCTTCATTTAGAACTTACCCAAGCATTTCACCTGGGTGCCATTTGTATAAGGCATGAAAAAAAAGTCCACAAAATCTGAGGACAGTTCCCTGAGATTTGAAAACCAAATAGGTCATGGTTATTCATTCTGAGGCAAATTTCTGCTGATGTTTATCCATTTCCTTATTTTTTTTTAAGTTATGATAAGGTTATGTTTTATGAGTAGTGATCATATAAATACAAAATGGAAGCAGCTATGTTTCTATAGGACTTAGTGTTATAATTAGTAGAATTATAAAAGTCTGATATCTGTAATCCTTATTGTGGAACAATTACTAGAGTAATTTAAATTTTTTGCTCCTTGGGCTATTCTTTAAAAATTTAGGTTCAGTGGGTACATGTGCAGGTTTCTTACATAGGTATATTGCATGATGGTGAGGTTTGAGCTTGCATTGAACCCTGTTGATCTTCCCTCCCTCTCCTCTTTAGAAGTCTCCAGAGACTGCTATTCCCATCTTTATGTCCATGTGTACTGAGTGCTTAGTTTCCTCTGATGATTAAGAACATGTGGTATTTGTTTTTCTGTTTCTGCATTAGTTTTCTTAGAATAATGACCTTCAACTGTATCCATATTGCTGCAAAGGACATGATTTTGATCTTTTTTATGGCTGCATAGTAGTTTATTGTGTATGATAGAGACCTCAAAAAAAAACCCCTAGAATTTACTTATAAAAAATTGTGTATTTATTCTTATATGTTTAAACTTAAGCCACCTTCAAAGTCACCTATTGAGACACTTTTTCCACTGCTCAGTTTTTGAACTTGTCAATTTTGATGCCTTTTTTCTGCCATTTTTTGTTTCACCTCTTCTACATCAAAAACATTTCCCTTTGAGGACTTTTTTTGATCTGGGGAAACAAAAAAAGTCACTCACCGTGAGATCAGGTGAATAGGGAGGGTGGACCTCAGAGGTCATGCCGATTTTGGTCAAAAACTGCTGAACACTGAGCATGGTGTGGGCAGGTGCGCTAGTAAATCACCTATCATGAAACGGGCAAATGTATTGGAAGAATCTCCAAAAAAATTCACTGGAGGCTAATGCAGGTGCTCACAACAACACTAGCTGGTACACTGATGCTGTTAGCTGTTACAGTGATGTCCATGGGTTTCCTAGAGCACTTATCTAGCAGGGGAAGCCTGTAATACAAAGGGTCCGCTCTCCAAAAGATAATTCTGGTTGTTTTGGGGTCCCTTTTATGTGTCCCTTTTATGATTGATGGACATCTAAAAGTCTCTTAAGAATCTCTTGTAGGGCTGGTCTGGGTCCATGTGTTTGCTATTGTGGAAAGTTCTGTAATAAACATATTAGTGTAGGTTTCTTTTGGTAGATTGATTTACAAGATATGACAATTAAGTTCACAAACTCATCCTAGAAAGAGTGCTGCACACCTCATTGTTGAATATCACTATGGTCACCTTTGAAGTACTCCTTATCTCAGCAATTTTATAACCCTTTTTCTGTAATGACCATCAGAGCTGTTGTCATATTACCCTTGATGCCCCAAATGTCATCAAAATCCCTTCCTTTCAATATCTCCTTTATCTTCGAGTAAAGAAAAAAGACATTGGGGGCCAGATCAGGTGTGTAGGGAGGATGTTCCAATACAGTTATTTGTTTGCTGGCTGAAAACTCCCTCACAGACAGTGCTGTGTGAGCTGGGGCATTGTCATGATACAAAAGCTCCTTCAGGTCCTTTTTTTTTTTTTTTTTGAGTTGTAGTCTCATTCTGTTGCCCAGGCTACCATGACGGTTCAATTTTTTATTTATTGTAGAGTCAAGGTCTTGCCAAGTTGCCCTGGTTGGTTTCGAACCTGTGGACTCAGGCAATCCTCTCGCCTCGGCCTCCCAAAGTGCTGGGATTACAGACTGAGCCACTGAACCCGGCCCTTCAGGACCAGTTTTGCCCATACCTTTCTCATGCCAAGATTTTCAGTTAAGATTGTCCTGTTTCTCTATCCATGTTTATTTGTTTTGCTATGCTTCTCATAGTCAGTCAATGATTTTGATGCACAGTTTGACAAATTTTTGTTACTGGCCGTCCTGGCCTCTCTGCATTAATGATGCTTTCTCTCACCTCAGAAGAACATTTACTCCATTTGTACACTGCCATTTTCTTCATAGCATTATCCCCATAAACTTGGACTAACATGTCCCTGATTTCACTTTCACTCTTCCCAAGTTTAACAAGAAATGTAATGCTTGTTAATTGCTTTAATTCAAACTCTCCTGATGACAGCTCTGATGGCATTTCAGAAGGAGTTCCAAAATTACTTTGATGGATGGACTAGGTACTGGCATAGATGTATAGCTTTCCATGGGGAGAACTTTGAAGGTGACCATAGTGATATTCAGTGATGAGGTATGTAGCACTTTCTCTAGGATGAGTTCATAAACTTAATGTCAGCCTTGTAGCTATATACCCAGTAATGGGATTGCTGAGTCAAATGATAATTTTATTTTTAGTTTTTTGAGAAATCTCTAAACTGCTTTCCACAGGGTCTGAACTAGTTTACATTTCCACCAACAGTGTATGAGTGCTCCCTTTTCTCAGCAACCTCATCAACTTTTTTTTTTTACTTTTTAATAATAGCCATTCTGTCTAGTGTGAGGTGGCATCTCATTGTGGTTTTGATTTGTGTCTTTCTGATGATTAGTGATGTTGAGCATTTTTTCATATGCTTTTTGGCTACTTCTTTGTGTCTTCTTTTGATAATTGTCTGTTCTTGTCCTTTGCCCATTTTTTATGGGGTTATTTGGTTTTGGTTTTTTTTTTCTGTCAATTCATTAAAGTTCCTTAGATTCTGGGTGTTAATCCTTTGTCAGATGAATAGTTTGCAGATATCTTCTCCCATTCTGTGGGTTGTCTATTAACTCTGTTGGTAGTGTCTTTTGCTGTGCAAAAGTTCTTTATTTTAATTAGGTTCTAATTATCAATTTTTAATTTTTGCTGCATTTGCTTTTGTGCATACAGATATTCACAGATGTCTCTGAGGATCTTTTGTATTTCTGTGGGATCAGTTGCAATGTCCCATTTGTCATTTCTGATTTCACTATTTGGATCTTTTCTCTTTGTTAATCTAGCTATATCAATTTTGATTTTTCTTTCCTTTTGTATGCTTTTTTTGCTCTCAGTTTCACTTAGTTCTTCTCTGATTTTATTTATTTATTTTTTTCTCCTGGCTTTGGTTTTGTATTTTTTTTTTTTTAGTCCCTTTATGTGTGATGTTAGGTTATTTATTTGAGATCTTTCTGTCTTCTTGATCTGGGTGTTTAGCACTGTAAACTTTCCGGTTAGCACTGATTTTAGAGTTGAGTGCAATGGCTCATACCGGAAATCCCGTGCTTTGAGAAGCTAAAACAGGAGGATTGTTTGAGGCCAGGGTTTTGGAACCAGTCTTTGTCACATAACAAGATCCTGTTTCCGTAAAAAAAAAAAACCCAAACCAAACAAAACCAAAATTTAGCCAGATGTGGTGGTGTACATTTGTAGTTCTAGCTACTTGGGAGGCTGAGGCAGGAGGATTGCTTCGGTCCAAGGGTTCAAGGACACAGTGAACTATGATTACTCCGCTGCAACCCAGCCTTGGTGACAGAAGGCAACCCTCTCCCCAAGAAACAGGAGCCTCCCCAACAATCCCCCCCAAACTAAAACACTACTCTATGGCTTCTCAGAGGTTTTAGTATTTTGTCTCTATTTTCTTTTATTTCAATGAATTTTTAAATTTCTGTCTTGATTTTGTTTTTTATCCAAAAGTCATTCAGGAGCAAGTTGTTTAGTTTACAGTGTATTTGTGTGGTTTTGAGAGTTCCTCTTGATATTGATTTCTATTTTTATTCTGCTGTGGTCCAAGAAGATGCCTGGTATGATTTCAATTTTTTAAAAATTTGTTGATCCTTGCTTTATAATCAAGCATGTGGTCAATCTTAGAATGTATTCTGTATTTGTATGAGAAGAATGTATCTTCTGTGGTTGTTGGGTGGAGTGTTCTGTAGATGTCTATTAGGTCCAAATGGTCTTGTCTAATTTAAGTACAAAATGTCCTTGTTTGTTTTCTGCCTCAGTGATCTGTTTAATGCTGTTAGGGGGTGTTGAATTCTCTCACATAATTGTGTGGTTATCTAAGTGTTCTCTTAGGTCTAGTATTAACTATTTTATACATTTGAATGCTCCAAAATATTTAGGATAGTTAAATCTTCTTGTTTAATTGAACCCTTTTTCATCATGTTAAGACGCTTTATTTTTTTTCTGCTGTTGATTTAAAGTCTGTTTTATATGATACAAGAACGACAACTCTTTCTTTCTCTCTTTTTTTTTTTTGAGTTGAAGTCTCACTCTGTCGCCCAGACTGGAGGGCAGTGGCATGCTCCCGGCCACTGCAGCCTCGACCTGCTGGGCTCTGGCCATCCTTCCATCTCAGCCTTCCAAGTAGTTGGAACTACAGGTGCGAGCTACCATGCCCGGCTAGTTTTTGATTTATTGTAGAGATGAGGTCTCGCCAAGTTGCCCGGGTGGGTCTCAAACCTGTGGGCTCAGGCAATTCACTCGCCTCGGCCTCCCAAAGTGCTGGGATTACAGGTTGAGACACCGAGCCCAGCCGACAACTTTTTCTCATTTTTGTTTTCTACTTGTGTTTCAGATCTTTCTCCATCCCTTCACCTTGAACCTATGGGTGTTGTTAGGTGTGAGATTGGTGTCGTGAAAGCAGCAGGGTCTTTTACATTTATTTTTATTTTTTTAAATCCAGTTTGCCACTCTCTGTCTTTTAAGTGGGGGCCTTTAGATTTTTCTAAACTGCTTTTCTAAAACTTGTCTTTTAATTAAACTTATTTTCATATTTTTTCTTTTACAAAAACTTTATGTATTTCTTAATACATCAATTGAATAGTGACAATTTCTAAATTTCTTGCTATGAAAATAACTATTTTCTTGTAGTGGACAAAATATTGAGATTTATATTACATGACAGCTATCTTAATTGATATTTTTCTTATTCATGTGCTCATAATACTCAAGTGTTCATAATATTATTAGTATATATAAGTTTTATTTAATGAAAAATTTAATTATCTAAATTGTTTTTTGTTTACATGTTATTAGCTTACTTGTTATTGACATTTTTTAACTGTAAGTAATACTTTACCAATTTAGATGTTCATCAGCTAAGATGATAGCAGTTATTCAAATATTATATAAGCCTTGAGTTTTTCATTTAGTTTTGTTGTTTTTTTGGGGGGGGAGAACGTTTGCTTAATGATAAACTGAATTGAATAGGCTTTAGTGAATTACCAAGTGATGAATTAGCTCCTCTCATAAATGCAAATGTTTCAAACATTTATATTTTTTGTGTTATGAACAATCAATATCCTCCTTCTAGCTGTTTGAAACTATATAATATATTATTGTTAACTATAGTGGATATGCTAGTTACCCTGACTGAATCACTGTACAGTATATGTATTGAAACAACTATATACCTCATGAATATGTACAATTATTATTTGTCTATTTGATAAAATATAAATGTTTGACTGATTCTGATACATTTAAACTTGACCTCAATTTAAACTTTAATTTGTTACACAGTCCTGATTTTTTTTCTTTATTTTTTCTTTTGAGTTGATGCTTCCCTCTGTTGCCCAGACTGGAGCACAGAGGCACAATCACGGCTCACTGTAGCCTTGGCCTTCTGGATTCAGGTGGTCCTCCCACCTCAGACTCCTGAGTAGCTGGGACTATAGGCATATGCCACTACACCTGGCTAATTTTTTTTATTTTAATTTTTTGTAGAGATGAGATCTTGCTGTGTTGCCCAGGCTGGTCTTGAACTCCTGGGCTCAAGCAATCCTCCTGCCTTGGCCTCCCAAAGTTCTGGAATTACAGGTGTGAGCTACCACACCCAGCCTTGAGTTTGTTTTTTCTAAACAATTTTTTACAATTTTTAATTTTAAAGATGTGGGGTACAATTCAGGGTTAGGTATACAAATGTTCATTGATGAGGTGTACCCCCCCACTCTGGAAGTTTCCCACTACTGCCAATTCCACCCCCCAAACAAATTTTTTTAAAAACAAAAAAATCTGTAACACTTATTTTGTAATATTGTATCATTAATTTGTTGAACTCTGTTGGAAATACATTTTAATATTAAAAAGTAAGAAAAAGATAAATTAAAAGATAAGTATCATGTAATATGTCTTAATATTTTGTCCACTACAAGAAATAGATATTTCCATAGCATAGTTTTGTGCTTAAAGTATTAAAGAAACCAGAAGATGATTTGGAGCTGCAAATAATTATAAAACAGTGTGGTAGAAATGAAATTTGATTCTAAATTCTGGCAGTGGAAAAATATCAAACTGATTAAAAACATATGTTTATTTTTTCAGTTGAGCATTCTAATAAAAATAGGTCAAAATTATTGGTAGGAAAGAAGTGCTAATTAATAGAGCATAAAAAACAATAACCACATTTTCTTTAACTGCAGTAGATTTTTGCTGCATATAGAGTTGTGCTTCTCTGATAGCCTGAGAGAACATACATAATAGCACAGTTTCAGGCCTTTCTGCTCTCATGCATAAGCCAGCCAAATGCCATCAGCCTTTTTTCCTTTCTGGCATGGCACATTATTTTCTGTTGGCCTTGTTTCCTCATGTGTCCTTGTTTCTGCATTCCCTTCTGGCTCTGGCTCCATTTAGCCTCCTGCTTCAGGTTCCACTTGTTTTCCTGGCTCTGGCTGTGTTTATCTTCCAGTCTCAGCTTCCTTTGTCAGCCCAGTAGGTCTCACACCTCCTGCTTCTCTGCCTACTTAATGTTCATTTCCTTTTCTCTGCTCATTGCTTTTACTTTCCTTCTGTCCTAAATAAACCCCCTCTTCTTTGTACTCTTTTACACACAGAATTACAGTGATTTGAAGCCTATAGGGTGACTCAACAACTTTCCATATCTGTGTGTATAATAGTTGACTGCAAAGGAACCTCATGTTATTTCGTTGTTTTTAAGCCTAAACATTGGGAATATTCTGAAAGTTGTGAGAAACTCTCAGGAAATATGGATTTGGCCAGGAGTTGTAAGCTATAACCTATCTGTAGTTATTATATCATATTTTTAAAACTTTGGGTCATGTAATCAATTTGGTAGGAGTAAAACTAGCAATTGAGAAAAGAATAGGCTATATCATTGGGTATTGCACTTGGTGAGTATTGTTTCACGTATTTTCATTTTAATTATATGCATTTATGTAAGTATACATATATACCGTATGTAAAATGCATTTCTTACTATGGATCAAGTTCAAAAAAGTTTGAATGCCATTGTGTAAAAGCAATAATTTTAGCCTTGACTGCTTTCCGAGTGTATTTATTCAGACAGAATGCTGTATATGGTTTAGGAACATATACAACTTTAGAAACTTTAGAAACATACACAAAGCCTTGGAAGAGTGAATCTGAACTAAATCAGATTTACTGTAGAAGCCCTTGAATTCTATCACAACCTTTACATGAGGCCCAGAACAACAACATTATTCTTTTTGAGATGGCTAACTCAGCACTTAATTTGGTAAAAGCACTATGAAAAATGAGATTCCAAAGCAATTCAGTAACATATCGGCATCTCAAGTTCTGTTGCAGCTCCTCTGCTCTTACACTACATTTAGAAGTGACTAGGCTAAAAGGCTAAGAGGAATTCATTGAAAAATACCAAGATATTGAAAGCCTTACTCATCTTCCTATTCATAATCTTACAAAGATTGAATTCATTGAGATAATCAATGTCTTTGTCAGAAAAATATGCAATAGGAGATTGTATATAATGTTAGGACCAGAAATTTGATTGATTCAAGTAGTAGGAAGTTGCCAATGAATTAAGAACAAATAGTGTTAGAAGCAAAACTGTACCCCTACACTCTGTCCTGGCACCAGAACAAATACCTGTATTTTTTTGCTTGCCTGATTGAGGAGTGTTCTTTGACAGGATGATAGAATGATTTTCAGCAGCAAGTCCTGTTTTGAAAATTTTCCAGACCAAAAGCATCTCTTCCATAGTTTAAGGTCCAGGATTCTGAGGTTTCAATTAAGTACTTGTTCCAAAATTTGAAAGGAGATAGAGCTTCTATGAATTAAAGTCCTGGTTTTGCCTACAGGTAGTTCTGTGGCCTGCTTTTATATATAAATGGGATGACCAAGATAGGATCTTTATTTTTTATATTGAGATATTATTTTTACCATCTATGTATCTGGTAGCTAAAATATATTGATTTTTCAGTTAACATAGCCTACTCTTAACTACCTCAACCTTGATGATTTTGTTTGTGCAATTTTTGCTAAGAGCTAGGGAGAAAAGCTGATAGGCAAGAGTTGTCTTCAAAGCATATTAAAACTCTTTTTTTTCCTCCTCTTTTTTTCTTTGAGTTGGAGTCTCACTCTGTTGCCCAGACTGGAGTGCAGTGACTTGCTCCCAGCCACCACAGCCTCGACCTGCTGGGCTCGTGATCCTTCCGCCTCAGCCTTCTAAGTAACTGGAACTACGGGCACGTGTCATCATGCCCAGCTAACTATTTTTTTTTTAATTGTAGAGACAAGGCCTCACCAAGTTGCCCAGGCAGGTCTCGAACCCATGGGCTCAGGCAATCCACTCACCTCAGCCTCCCAAAGCATGGGATTACAAGCTGAGCCACTGAACCCGGCACTATTTTTTCTTCTTAAGAACAACAGTAACTGCTACTGCTACTACTAACAATTGTTGAATGCCTAATATGTGAAACAGGACCTTCCTATCTGTATTTTATTTTGTTTAAATATCAACTTTGTGAAATAGATATTGTTTTTAATCCTCATTTTTACAAATGAGGATATTCAGGATCAGAGAGAGAAAGGAATTGTCCAAGGTATTACAGATATTTAGTAGTGAAATCAGGATTCAAAACAAGCATGGATGACTCCAGAGTTTGTATTCTTAAATTATGGTAATCACAGCAACTCTTTTTTTCTTTTTAAGTTTTTCAAATTGATCCCTACAATGAGAGCGATCACTAGAAAATTATTTATCTAAGTATATCTTTCTGCTTCCATAAAAAGGATTCAATATTATGCTTTCAACAATTGCAGAAGTCCCATAAAATTAACAGCTGTATCATATTTCTACATATTTTGGAATAATGTTATTGAGAATATTGCTTAATACATTGTTTATTGCCCTTTATATAAAGGAACCACCTTTGTAACAAATTTTTTAACAGAGATTAAATTGTTAACTTTACTGGGGAAACTAGTAT
Source organism: Cephalopachus bancanus (assembly GCA_027257055.1). Lineage (NCBI taxonomy): Eukaryota > Metazoa > Chordata > Mammalia > Primates > Tarsiidae > Cephalopachus > Cephalopachus bancanus. The sequence continues at coordinate 1,042,024 of JAPVLO010000146.1, forward strand.
TGTTTGAAGAACATTGTGCCTCATTGCATTTATTGCTTTCACATCCAATACTAACTAGCTCTTATCTTTTATTTATGTTTATATAACTTACTCTTACTAATAGATACTACATTAAAATTCTTGTATATTTTATCCTCAGCATTGTACTAATCACTTTTTATGAATTATCTCACTTCGTTCTCAAAACACTCTCAGGTAATGTCCTTGTTTTATGGTAAAATCCCTGAGACTTAGAGACATTAAGTAAGTTGCCCAAGTGACATAGAAATGGCTGACAGAATTAGAATTTAGATATTTGTTACTCCAAATCCTATGTTTCTGACACAATACTACGATGCTTGATATGTGTTATTTTTATTTCTTGCAACCATTTCACAAAGACACTATTCTGACCTACACTTGAAAGGTGAAACTAAGTTACACTTCTTGCCCAAGATCACACAGCTAGAAAGTGTTGGAAATAGGCTTCTTTCTTGGAACTTAGTGACTGAAAATACTTTACTCTTTTTATTAAATTTTATTGTAAACCACTTCAAAGTACTTTTATTTAAACCAATTCAATGTCTTTTTAAAAAAGTGGAAGCATGCATAAATAAATACACATAAAGCAGACAAATAAGGTAGCATATGAGGAAACACTTTTATGCATGCTCAAATACTTGTTTGATAAGAAGAAAAGGTAATATTGTTGATATTTTTCTTTTGGGAAGGATAGACAATCCCAAAAAATGGGCCTGAGGTACTAGGAATTTTAGTCTGTCTCTAAGCCGCCTTCCCTCTCTGAAGGTAGGCAGTTATATTTGTTATGATTGTTTTTTTTTTTTTGAGTTGGAGCCTCACTCCGTTGCCCAGGCTGGAGTGCAGTGGCACACTCATGGCCACCCCAGCATCAACCTGCCGGGCTCTGGCCATCCTTCTGCCTCAGCCTTTAGAGTAGCCGGAACTACAGGCCCATGCTGTAACCATGCCTGGCTAATTTTTGATTTATTGTAGATATGAAGTCTCGCCAAGTTACCCAGGCTGGTCTCAAACCTGCAGACTTAGGCAATCTACTTGCCTCGGCCTCCCAAAGTGTTGGGATTACAGGCTGAGCCACCAAGCCCGACCTGTTATGATTTTTAAAGTAATAATTTAATATAGTATTGTGGTACTTTACTACAGCTTTACATCAGAAATCCAGGCTTATATCAGTACATCTGTTCTTACTTTAAATTAGCTTACAATGAATTTAAAGGCCAAAGAAGCTCAAACCTACTCTTACAGTATTGCCAAGGTGACTGTGAATCAGAGGTCTCTAGTAAAGTTTGTGTTTTTTGTCATGTGATCACTAAAGGCTTTATGCAATTACTGAAGTGACTAAATTACCGAAGTCACTAAAGATTTTATGTAATTACTAGATTAACTTTGTCGTCGTCGGCTAATAATCAAAAAGAGATTTTCTTAGATTCCTGGAACCAATAAATCTTTCAGTCTTTGCTGAGAAGCTCAGTGAAGGTGTTAGGGCATAGCTTCAACACTCAACTCAGCCAGGCAGGTTGACAACTCTGCCTTTGTCTTCACTTCCTGCTTGTGTGGAACCCCAGTGGTCAGGTTTGATTAGTTTACTTAGAGTTTAGAGGCCTTGTAGGTCTTTCTTGAGCATGCACACATCTCTGTGCAAGTATATGAACTTCTAGAGTTCCATGAATATTGGAGCTTTTCAAAGCCCTTGTGGATGTGTCACTCCTTTTCAACTTTTTGGTTAGTCTATTGTTTGCTCCAGTTGCTATCTACTACTGCTAATTGTTTTTGACAAACTCCTCCAGGGAAAATGCTTTTTTGTACTGGGCAAGCTCCAATCAGATAAAATAAAAGACAATTTTGCTGGTGAGGTCTTCCAGGGTACCGTTAGACAGGTTGCATAATAAAATTTCTCTGTGAATGGGGCTCTGAAAAGGTTCCAACTCCATTCTGCCTCTCTGGTTTTCACTGTGATTGTGGATGGTTGATTTTCAAGGCTACTGGGGAAATTGAAAGAGGGAGTTAGGAACAGAGAAAGTTAAAATACTACAAAATTCACTGTTCTCACTGAGATTCTGCCATTTTTCTTGAATAAATACTCCTTGGTTGCTGCAAGCCTTTGGTTAATTTCCCAAGTTCCAAAAAAGTTTATTCTGATAACTTTTTCATGTTTTTATGAAGGAGGTAATTTTTTGGAGGTTCTTACTCAACCATCTTTGCTAATGCTACCCCCAAATATTTTACCTTAAATAGCCATAGTACATTAGTAAAGCAAGGAAATTGATATTAATAGTTAAATTTTTATTCTGATTTCACATGTCCTCTTTTTGAGGGATGTATAGTACTAAGGAATTTTTTCACATTTATACATTCATGTAACCACCACCTCAGAGTCCAGAACTGTTCTGTCACCACAACGAAACTCCTTCCTGCTACCCATTTATAGCTTACTTCCCTTACTTATCTTCCTCTTACCATCCTATTTTATATTCCCATCAGTAATAAAAATTATTTCAGTTTCTCTGCATCCTTGTCAGCACTTTGTATTGTTAGTATTTTATTTGAGCCATTTTATCAGACGTGTAATGATATCTCATTGTGGCTTCAATTTGCATTTCCCTGATAGCTAATGATGGTGAACATTTTTTATATGATTATTTGCTATTCACATATCCTTTGTAGTAAAGTGTTTGTTCCCATTTTTTGGCCATTTTGTAATTGGAGTTTTTCTTATTATTGAATTTAGATAATTTTCATATATGAACATTATGGGTACAAGTCCTTGTTGCTTATGTGATTTGCAAATATTTTCTTTCAGTTTATGATCTATCTTTTTAACCTCCTGTTAGGGTCTTTCGCAGAGCAAGAGTTTTTACTTTTGTTAAAGTCCAATATATCAACTTTTCTTTTATGGATCATAATTGCAGTGCCGTGTCTAAGAGATCTTTGCCTATCTCTAGTTGATGAAAACTTTCACCCATTCTCTTCTAAAAGTTTTGTTGTTGAACACCTTACATTTAGATTTATTATCTATTTTGAGTTAGTTTTTTTTTTTTTTTTTGAGTTAGAGTCTCACTCAGTTGCCCGGGCTGGAGTGCAGTGGCACACTTACCACCACTCCAGCGTCTACCTGCTAGGCTCCGGCAATCCTCCCACTTCAGTCTTCCAAGTAACTGGAACTATAGGCGCGAGCTACCACATTCGGCTAATTTTTGATTTATTGTAGAGATGAAGTTCCACCAATATGCCCAGGCTGGTTTCAAATCTGCAGTCTCAGACGATCCATTTGCCTCGGCCTCCCAAAGTGCTGGGAATACAGGCTGAGCCACTGAGCCCAGCCTGAGTTAGTTTTTTAAAAGAAGGTATGCGAGGTTCAGGTCAATAGGCCTGTGTTCCGCTTTCTCTTCTTTCCTTGGTTTCCTCTTTCCTAGTCTTTGGTGAGTTACTTGACCTTATTGTAATATTCTACTATTTCATTTTACTTTTTAAAAAAAATTTATTTATTTATTATAAAGATGTAGGGTACAGTTCAGGGTTAGGTATACAAACATTGATCATGCAGGTACCTTTGTTGATGAGGTATGCCCCTCCCTCCCCTAGCAGTTTCCCTCAGCTGCCAGTCCCACTCCCCTTCCCCTGACAGTTTTTCACTACTGCCAATCACTTTCTTAATGCATTATAATTGTTCAAGGTCACCTTATGAGTGAGAACATATGGAACTCAGTTCTTTGTTTCTGTGATAAATCACTGAGTACGATGAACTCCGAATCCATCCAGGTTGCTGCAGAGTTCATATATTTGTCATTCTTTATGGCTGCATAATATTCCATTGTGTATATGTACCACATTTTTTAAATCTAGTCTAGCTTTGATAGGCAACACTATTGGTTCCATGTTTTTGCTATTGTGAATAGAGCTGCAACAAACATACATGTGCAGGTATCTTTTTTGTAGAATAATTTGAGTTCCTCCTGGTATATTCCCAATAGGGGAATTGCTGGGTCACATGAAAGGTCAATTTCTAGTTCTTTCAGAAATCGCCAGACTGTTTTCCAGAGAGGTTGTACAAGTTTGCATTCCCACCAGCAGTGTAGAAGCGTTCCTTTTTTTCCACATCCTTGCCAGCATCTGTTGTTGTTTGTTTTATTAATGATGGCCATCATTGTACTCATTTTACTTTTTTTTTAATAGGAGTCTCACTCTGTCATCTAGGCTGGAGTGCAGTGGTACGCTCATGGCTACCACAGTCTCCACCTTCTGGGCTCAGGCAATCCTTCCACCCCAGCCTTCCAAGTAGCTGGAACTACAGGTATGCACCACCATGACTGGTTAATTAAAAAAAAAAAATTATTTGTAGACATAAGATTCTTGCCAAGTTGCCCAGGCTGATCTCGAACACTTGGGCTCAGGCAATACTCTCACCTCTGCTTCCCAAACTGTTGGGATTACAGTCATAAGCCACCACATCTGGCCTCATTTTATTTTATGAATAGTGTTTTGAGCATATCTCTATAGTTTTCTAGGAATATATATGTGTGTATTGTATGATTTATCACAGTCATTCAACATCTTACCACTTCAAGTAGAATGTAGAAACCTTATCATCTTTTATGCCTCTTTACCTGTCCTCTTTATGATATAATTGTCCTAAATATTCCTTTACATACTCTGAGAAACAGAGCAGTGTTATATTTTTTTCTCTTTTTTTTCTGGAACTTTGGTGACATAGTATAAAATATTTTACTCCCCCACTGCTTCTCCACCCCCACCCGGGGTCTCTGAGACACTGCTTATTTTTTTCAGTGTTTTTATTTTCTGTTCTTCAGATTTTAAAATTTGTATTTCCAGTCTTCAGGTTTATGGCTTATTTTCTCTTTCATCTCATTCTGCTATTGAGCTCATCTAGTGAGGTCTTTATTTTGGCTATTGTATATTTCAGTTCTACAATTTCCATTTGATTCTTTTTTATTTCTTATATTGTTTTGCTGACGTTTTCTATGATTTTATTTGTTTGAAGAGTATAATTGCTTGTAGCCTTTTTATAATAGCTACTTTAAAATATTTAGAATTAGTCAACATCTTTGTTGTCTTAGTATTGGCATCTGTTAGTTGTCTTTTTTCATTTAAATTGAGATTTTATTTTTTTTAACATTGGAAAATATAGTTTATTGAGAAACTAAATTAGAGAGGCAACCTCTTCAGGTCCCCTCCCACTGTGGGTGCTTTTCTGTCCTCTTAATAAATCCTGCTTTCTCAAAAAAAAAAAAAGTAAATTAGAGATAGGAGAGATGTGAAAGAGAGAGAGAGAGGAGAGAGAGAGAGAGAGAGAGAGAGAGAGAGAGAGAGAGAGAGAGAGAGAGAGAGAAAAGAGAGAGAGAGACAGAGATGAGATTCACGCACCCAAGGCAGGCGAGGGGGCCAAAGCTTAGGAAAACATGGCCCGGCCATAGTTCAAAAAACAACTGGCCAGATGATAGTTTAGCAAGGCAATGGTCTGAATTGAGATTTTCATAGTTCTGAATAAGACAAGTAGTTTTGGATTGTATCCTGGATCTTTTGTGCATTATTTTATGACACTCGCCTTTCTATTGGTTTTTTATTTGAGCACGTACTCAACCTGTTAGGTTGAGTATGCATATCCTAGCCTGTTGTTGAGGGTTGCAGTTCAAATATCAGTTTAGTTTTCAAAGCCTTTCCAGTGTTCTTCTGTTATGCCTCACTTACGTGTTTATGTGTTATACAAAGGCCAATGTGCAACCTGAGAGGTATTCTACACCACAGCTGAGTTCCTAAAGCTTTTGCTGTTTTGATTTTGGTCAGTTTCCAGCATTGTCTGCTCAGAGATATGTCCAAGACTTCATGTGCAGATTATAAAAAATTCCTCTGTCTCCTCTCAGTAATCCTCCTTCCATTCTGTAGTTGGGAGGAGATGGTATTCTGCCTCATGATTGCATCATGGGAATGGAGTTCAAGGCTCTGTCTACAATCTCTGTGGCTGCAGCATTTTAGTGCTGGAAGGGAGATAAGGTACCATCTCATTATTTCAAGGCAAGGATGCAATATAGTCTCTGCTCAGAGTCTGAATCTGGGGAGAGGGATCTGCCTCACTGGTACCCAGCAAGCATAAAAGAGCTTGTCTCACAATCCCCATAGCTAGGAAGAGGGTGCTGCCTTGTTCTTCAGGGTGGGGTGGTAAACAGAGCTCTGGTCACAATCTGTGCAGCTGCAGTGATTGGTGGGAAGGAGCGAGAATCTGTCTTTTTCATGTTGTTTGCCTGGAGTAGGGCAGGTGTAGTCAAAATATTTCTGTTCTTCTGGCTGTCTATTTTATGGTCCTTTGTGTAGAGATGGCAGACTTTTCTTGAAACTTTTTTTCTCCCTGTCTGTGCCTATGCTGTTTCTGGATTGTAGGTCTCTCAAGTGCTTATGTTGGGATATAGAGAGGGCAAAACAAACAAACAAACAAACAAACAAACAATCCCAGGGATCTCACTCTTAGGGTTTTTTCCTTGAATCCTGAGGTCCCTATCCAGTCTACCTTTTTTTGTCATTTACTGTCTTCTGTCAGTTGCTTTTTGAATTTTGTCTAGAATTCTAAAATTGTAATTGGAGGAATAAAGTGGAGTGTGCTTCCCTCACTTATCTGAAACCAGACATAGTTTCCTTTTTGTTTTCTTAACCTTTTATTTTCTCACCATGCTTATATTCCCCAGTGGCTTATGCAAAGTACCCAATTGGGTAATAATATTACATCAATTATAAAGAATTAATAATAGGTATTCTGGATTGTGAAATTGTTAGTGGTCTAATTAGTATGTATACAGTCATTCTGTAAGTTTGGAGAGTCAGAACCCATGAAGAGAGTTGCAAATTAGGCACCCAGTTACATGAAGGTGCAGGCACATTTAGGTTTAAAAAGGCACTGGATTAGTATACATTCAAAACATCTGAAGTATGCTTTATCTAAATTTAAAGCATGAGAAGATATAAAGATTACTTTTCTACACTGAATAATTGATCTTAACTGATTAATATTTCCTATTTTCGGTTGAAAATCATCGTGCTATATATATTAAGTGAGGTCAGTAGTTCTCCATTGTAAAATTGACAACTTCTTTTTCCTTTTTTGATGAACTGTTAAGGGCATTGATTTTTTTTTATGTTATTAGATTGATATGTGCTTTATTTAAAAACATTCAATTGTATCATTTTTATTTGAAATAGCTGTTCAGAATAATTTTAAACTTCTTTGTGTTTTTTTTATGTGTTTTTATGTTGTAATCTATACCATATAATTGTAATAATTCTTTACTGATGTTCTATTTTTGCAGTTGCAGTCTAGACTAATTTATTATTATTATTTTTTCTTGGATGGTGCTAGTATATGGCTTCTTCATGGACTGCCCTATTCATTTTCTTTGTTTTTTGTGTGTGTGTGAGTTGGAGTCTCACTCTGTCGCCCATACTGGAGTACAGTGGCCACTCCCGGCCACTGCAGCCTCGCCTGCTGGGCTCCGGCGATCCATCCGCCTCAGCCTTCCAAGTAGCTGGAAATACAGACTGCACTACCACGCCCGGCTAATTTTTTGATTTATTGTAGAGATGAAGTCTCACCAAGTTGCCCAGGCGGGCCTTGAACCCGCGGGCTCAGTCAATTCACTCACCTCAGCCTCCCAAGGTGCAGGATTATAGGCTGAGTCACTGAGCCCGGCTGGTTTTCTACAGAGATCAAAGAAAAACTGGTGGTAGTAAATAACTGTGAATAGTTGATAACAGAAGAGGTTGATAGCTTTATAGTCATGCTTTATTATATCTTTGATTTATGAATATCTTTAATTTATGAATAAAAATTTAGTTTCTAAACATTCAGCAATCCTCTTAATACAGATATCTGAAGGAAACATCCTCATGAGAGTTAATATATACATATAAATTAAGCCAACTGGCTCTTACTGGTAATCCCAGCATGTTGGGAGGCCAACATGGGAAGGTCATTTGCGCCCAGGAGTTTGAGACCAGCCTGGGCAACAGAAAGAGACATTGTCTTTACAAAAAAAAAAATTAGCTGGGCATATGGCATGCACTTGCAGTCCCAGCTACTCAGGAGGAGGTCAAGGTGGTGGTGAGCCATGGTTGTGCCACTGCACTCCTGTTTGGGTGACAGAGTGAGACTCCAACTCAAACTAAACAAACAAACAAATAAATAAATAAAAATTAGGCTGTGTTCTCTGTGTTTCAGATAGGGTACCATCTAAAGTGTTAAAATATAGAGAAATTTGTAATTCATTCATTTAATATTTATTGAGTAAGCTTATATGACAAGCATTGTGTTAGGTATTGGAGTCACACAGATGAATAAAACATGTTCTCTATTCTCAAGGTGTTCATACTCTTTTAAGAAAGATAAATATATGGATAATGAATTTTAATAGCATATATGCACACGCATATATATATGCATGTATATTTAATGTATTATAAATATATGTATGCATGTATCTGTCTGTGGTAAAAGCATAGACTAATGTTATAAAGCGAGTAGGAGAGTAAGAATACAATCTATATTTCACCAGTGTACAGTTATAACTATGTCAGACATGCTTGTATTCAATAAATATTTGTTAAATGTTTACTGAATTAACATAGACAATTTTTACTTGCTTTGCTTTTTTTTGAGTCTGGGGGTCTCACTCTGTTGCCTATATTGGAGTGCAGTGGTATGATCAAGGCTCACTGTAACCTCAGACTCCTGAACTCAAGTGATCATCCCTCCTCTGCCACTGGAGTAGCTGGGACTACAGGAGACTACACCACCACACCTTGCTAAGTTTTTAATTTTTTTGCTATGTTGCCTAGGCTGGTCTTGAACTCCTGGGCTCAAGCAGTCCTCCCACCTTTGCCTCCCAAAGTGCTGGAATTACAGACATGAACCACCACACCTGGCCAGTTTTGCTTTTTCTTATCATTTTATTCATTATTACTGTTATCTTGAGGATGCCATTTGTACTATTCAAGCTTTACTTCTCTGTGTTAAATAGGGTGTTATTATCAGAAATTATTGAAAATAATGCTGCCTTTGCATGCCGTTGTGAGGATTATCAAATTAATGCATGGGAGAGCATTTTGCATGCTTTAAGATATTATATGGTTAATATAATGAATCCTATCCTTGATTTTTATGCTACTATATGAATAAAAAGATAAAAGCAAAATGTAACTCTTGAACCGGAATGTGAGTGCTTTAAGGGTAAGGTAGGGTTGGGTGCAGGGGGTACACACTTATAATCCCAGCACTTTGAGAGGCTGAGGTGGGAGGATTATTTGAACTCAGGAGTTTGAGACCAACCAGGGCAACATAACAAGGGTTTATCTCTACAAAAACAACAACAACAACAACAAAAATGAAATTAGCCAGGCATGGTGGTGTATACCTGTAATCTCAGCTAGTCAGGAGGTTGAAACAAAAGAATTGCTTGAGTCCAGGAGGTTGAGGCTGTGGTGAGCCATGATCCTGCTGCTGCACTCCAGCTTGGGCAACAGTAAGACCCTGACTCAAAAAAAAGAAAAAAAGGCAGACTTTATCTTATTCACTAATCCTTAAGTGCCTAGAACTGTGCCTGACATACTAGTGTTTAAAATGTATTTACTTATAGACAACTTTGCTTTTTAGTTAGAAGGTTGCATTATGCTCTAAAATAAACACTCCTGCTCCAGCCTTTTACATATCTATCCTCCTTTCCCTTATAAACAGTGTATGGATTAATAGCAGGATGAACAAGAAAGATAGTTGAAGCAATAATTGTTACTTAATTAGATTAAAGGGTCTGACAAAATATAGACTCATATCCTACTGAAAAAATAAGAATCTCTCTCTCTCTCTCTCTCTCTCTCTCTCTCTCTTCTCTATATATATATATATATATATATATATATAGTTGTTGTTTTGGTTTTTTTTTTGAGTAGGAGTCTCGCTCTGTCGCTCTGGAATGCAGTGGCATGCTCATGGGCACTGCTGGGCTCAAGTGTTCCTTCTGCCTCAGCCTTCCAAGTAGCTGGAATCACAGGCATGCACCACCATGCCTGGCTAATTTTTTGATTCATTGTAGAAACGAGGTCTCGCCAAGTTGCCCAGGCTGGCTTGAAACCCCTGACTGGGCTCAGGCATTCCTCTCACCTCCACCTACTAAAGTGCTGGGATTACAGGTGTAAGCCACTGTGTCCTGCAGAATATTGCTATTCTTAAAATAGAGGTGTCACATTTATTTTTCTTTACCCTTCGACATATCTCTGCCAAAGAAGGGCCCAGTACTTTTACATGTACCGTTTTATTTATTTTTATATGTATGTGTATGTTCACTGCTTAAAATTAGAAAATACAGATAGATACAAAGATGAAAACCACCCCTGAGACTTGTCTTTTAAATGAGGATAATAATAGTACCTACCTTACAGAGTTATGAGAATTAAATAAGTTAATATTTGTAAATTACTTAGAATAGTGCCTGGTACATAGTATCATTATATATATATATATATATATATATATATATATATATATATATATATATATATATATATATATATGTTTGGGTATTAAATAGAATAAAGGCCTGTAAGTAAATAGCACTCATCATTAATAGTACACATATATCACAGAGGTTAGACTATTACTTCAAGAATTTTTACAGTGACAGTAAGGAACAGAAATTCTGATTACAAACCTTGTCATATAAAAAAAGGATTAATTATGGAGAATTGGCTCACGTGGTTATGGAGACTGAGAAGTCCCACAATCTGCCATCTGCAAGCTAGAAACCTAGGAAATCGGTGGTGTAATTCAGTTGGAGTCAGAAGGTCTGAGAACTAGGGAAGCTCTTGGTGTAAAGCTCAGTGTGAGGCCTGATGATGGTTTAAGCAGATAGCTTGAGCTCAAGATAGCTTGAGCAGGCAGGCAATCAACAAAAAGGGAGAATTCCTCCTTTCTCTGCCTTCATTTTATTCAGGTCCTCAACTGATTGCATAATACCCACACACACTGGGGAGGGCAATCTACTTTACTGAGTCCACCCTTTCAAATGCTTATCTCATCTGGAACTACCTACACACACATACCACCAAATAATGTTTAATCCGAACACCCCTTGATCAGTCGAATTGACACATCAGATTAATCCTCGCTATGGGTTTTGTTTGTTTTACTCATTGTGGCATTGTTGCTTTTGGCCATTTAAATTAGAGAGGTCCTTACAAGTGAGTGCCTTTTTACAATTAGCACCAGCTTTGTCTCTTCTGGATTTAATTGATCGTTTTTTCCCCTTTTAAGCCCCTTTTCTCTTAGGCACTGAGGAAAGTGCCTCTGTACCCTTATACAGAAGGTTATCAGATGATGTTTATTTAATGTGATAAATCTGACTAGAGGTAGAGATCTGAACTTGATACTTGATGACCTCTAGTTCCTTCCTTTTTTTTGAGTTGGAGTCTCACTCTGTTGCCCAGACTGGAGTGCAGTGGCCGCTCCCGGCCACCGCAGCCTCGACCTGCTGGGCTCCAGTGATCCTTCCACTTCAGCCTTCCGAGTAGCCGGAATTACAGGCATGCGCTACCACGCCCGGCTGATTTTTTTGATTTACTGTAGAGATGAGGTCTCGCTGCCCAGGCGGGTCTCGAACCCGCCGGCTCAGACAATCCACTCACCTCAGTCTCCCAAAGGCGTGGGATTACAGGCTGAGCCACCGAGCCAGGCTTTTTGTTTTTTAAAAGTTAAAGAAACTCTAGTTTGATTTTGATGTCTGTAGCAAGGAAATGATTCAGCATTTATTGAGAGCCAATTATGTGCCACCTATACTGCATGTTTTTATAATTAGAAAATATTTTGCAAACATACAAAAAGTTTAGTAATAAAACGTGTTCTGCATTGTCATTCATTATTTTACTTAATCCTTACTTAACTTAATCCTAACTACCATTTTATGAAGCGGCTATATTAATACCCACTTTTTACAAATGGATAATAGCATGGTTAAGTGACTTACTAGGTAGTGGAAGAGTCAGTATTCAAACCTCAGTCTGCTTAACTTCAAAGCCCATACTCTTCCTTATAAAAACTGACAAAATCAAATTGGGAGATCATGCTTATTTCTTTTTTTTTTTTCTTTTTTCTTTTGAGTTGGAATCACTCCATTGCCAAGGCTGGAATGCAGTGGCACACTTACAGCCACTCCAGTGTTGACCTGCTGGCCTCAGGCGATCCTTCTGCCTCAGCCTTCCAAGTAGCCGGAGCTACAGGTACACGCTACCACGCCTGGCTAATTTTTTGATTTATCGGAGAGACGAGGTCTTGCCAAGTTGCCCAGGCTGGTCTGGAACCCCTGGGTTCAGGCAATCCTCTCACCTCAGCCTCCCAAAGTGCTGGGATTACAGGCTTGAGTCACTGTGCCCGGCCTTTCTTTATTAACCTTCAATATGTCAGATCAACTCCCTCATCACCCCCATTTTTCTTTGAGAATATCTCATGGATAGGATACTGACACTTAGTGCCTTTCTTTATTCCTCTCAAGTTATTTCAGAAAAACTTCATTATTTGAAGTGCTCACATGTGTTGTGACAGCAGGTTCCTTTGTCAGCCATCCTGTTCAGAATAACTTGGGCTATCCCAGCATGATTTTTGCTGCTACTTCCTTTATGTTTTGAATAATTTAATCATAAAAGGATATAAAGCATTTTAGACATGTGCAAATGCATGAGTGACTAGAGCACTTCCCCTGGGTAGTTGGTCAACTGCCTGTCGATAGTGCTCCATTTGATAGCAGGAAAGAGAAGACAGGAGAACAAATAAGGTTCTCAAACAAGATAGGTGTACTGAGTTATATAATCCTTGTTGAAGAGATGGTGCTAAAAGCAAATCTCTTTTCTTGTGGACTTTGAGAGTAGAAATTACATCTGTATATATGCAGTTGCTTAGTTTGTAAGCTGCCTGTAATCATAAGGTGTAGTGGATGAATTCTTTTTAAAATATGTTTAGCTATAAGAAATTTTGAAAATAGAGACAGGAAAGATAAAATCACCCACAATCTTGACACTGTAGTAAGAATATTAATAACATTTTCAAACTATAAGAATCTTAGCAAATGCAGGAGACACCTTATGGAAATTGGAACTGGCAACCAATTTCTATTCAGAACCCCAAGTGCTCATTCCTTAAGAAATAAGATAGACAAGTGGGACCTCATCAAACTAACGAGCTTCTGCAAAGCAAAAGAAACCATCAAGAGAGCAGGGAGACAGCCCACAGAATGGGAAAAAATATTTGCCAACTGTATATCTGACAAAGGCCTAACATCTAGGATCTACAAGGAACTCAAACACACCAAAAGGAAAAAAACAGCCGCATTAAAAAGTGGGCAAAAGACATGAATAAACACTTCTCAAAAGAAGATATACAGGCAGCCAACAGACACATGAAAAAGTGCTCAGCCTCACTCATCATCAGAATAATGCAAATCAAAACCACATTGAGATACTGCCTAACCCCAGTAAAGAATGGCCATCATTAATAAAACAAACAACAACAGATGCTGGAGAGGATGTGGAGAAAAGGGAACCTTTCTACACTGCTAGTGGGAATGCAAAGTAGAGCAACTTCTTTGGAAGACAGTGTGGCAATTTCCAAAAGAACTAGAAATTGGTCTTCCGTATGAGCCAGCAATTCCCCTATTGGGAACATACCTGGAGGAACTGAATCATTCTACAAAAAAGATAGCCCCACACATATGTTTATTGCAGCTCTATTCATGGTACATATACACAATGGAATATTATGCAGCCATAAAGAAGGATAAACATATGGACTTCACTGCAACTTGGATGGATTTAGAGTCGATCACAGTGATCTATCACGGAAACAAAGAACAGAGTACCATATGTTCTCACTCATAAGCAAAACTTGAACAATTGTAATACTATAAGAAAGGGATTGGCAGTAGTGGGAAACTGTCAGGGGAGGGGATGGGATTGGCAGTTGAGGGAAACTGCTAGGGGAGGGAGGGGCATACCTCATCAATAAGGGTACCTGCATAATCAACATTTGTATACCTAACCCTGAATTGTACTCCACATCTTTATAATAAAAATAAAAATAATAACAAAATACAAAATACTAATAACATTTGATGTATTTTGTATTTGTCTTTTTAAAAATCTTATGTATTAAAAAAACTTAGAGCTAATCTTCCACATATCTTAACATTTCTTCTAGATTCAAGGTTTATTATGATGCTGAAGAATATACGAAGTATATATATGCATATACTTATTTGTGTCATTATGTGTATTCATTTAATCAGTCATAGGTACTCTTCTAACACTGATTTGTTGCTCTGTCTATTATAAATTATTATTTTTTATAATCTGTTGAAAAAAATAGCTTTCCTTCATAGTTTATCTTCTCAGTTGAAAAAAGTAATGACCCTATTCTTTGTGAGCAACTTTGAGATTTTTAGAAATGAATTTTTCTCTACAAGCTCTAGAAATTAATGACAACTAAAAAATGTTTACTATGGCAAATCACTATATACTTTGGGTTGGTTCTCTGTATACAGGCATTAAATGTATCACTTGGGGATCAATTATTTTTGGTTGTCCTGGTAACACAGTTAATTAAGTTGCTGTGTACTCAGATTCTATTATATAATTTAGGTAGCTAGAAACTGTAGAGTGTTAAATTTAGTCTTATGTTTGCTATTATATATGACCAAAATGTATGTAGCAGTCTCAATAATACACCCATTCCTCCTGATGTTTTTGAATATTTACTATATACCAAGCATAGTTCACAATTTTTGGGTTCCAGAGAGGCATATGACACAATCTTTACTTTTGCAGAACTCACATAAAATTATTATAACTTCATGTGCTATATTTATTTGATTAATATTTTTGGACTTATTATTTTATTACTTTTACTTAAATTTCAAATATATAATACCTTTACATAGTTTAACAGCTACAAAAGGAATGCAGTGAAAACCTGTTCTCCTCTTAGGAGAATATATTCATGAAAATGAAGTGTAAATATTTACAAGGATGATTAAATTTTTTAAAATTTAGTTTTGAAAAGAGTATTTTTATTTTACTTTATTTTATTTTATTATTTTTATTTTTTTGTGTGTCAGGTTGGAGTACAGTGGCATGATCTTGGCTACTGCAGCCTTGACTTGCTAGGCACAGGCAATCTTCCTGCCTCAGCCTTCCAAGTAGCTGGGACTACAGGTGTGTGCCACCCCACACACTTTGCTAATTTTTTGATTTATTGTAGAGACAAGGCCTCACCTTGTTGCCTAGGCTGGTCTCGCACTCCAGACTCAGGCACTTCTCTCATTTCAGCCTCCCAAAGTGCTAGGATTATAGGCTTGACCACCTGACCCTGTTATTTATTGAGTAACTACTATGTGCTAGGCACTTTCCACATGTTTTATTTAATGCACTTACTGTCCTGTATCTGGTATGATCACAATTTTATTAATTACAAATGGTAACTCAATAAAATAAAAAGCTGCTGATGATCATAAATGCCAAATAATATAAGAATAGTAACTAAGTCTGTCTAAATACTCCTGAACCCATTCTATTTGTACTCAGCTATCTTACACAAAATTAATGCTTTGGAATTCCAGCTGAGTTTACATTAAATGGTTGCTATTATTTTTCCCGCAGAAAATGATTAAAAAACAAGTTTCTACCCCAAACTTATGATGATAAACTTGAGTAAATAGTCAAAGAAATTTGGGAAAGGATATTTTTTAAAAATTATAGTTTTAAAAATGATGTGATCAGTATTTAGTTGCTCATATTCATATAAAACAAGAATTAAAAATAATTTAGTATGGAATTTACATTTCATTATGGACTTACTGTCACATATTTTTTTTTTTTTTTTTTTGAGTTGGAGTCTCACTCTGTCGCCCAGACTGGAGTGCAGTGGCCGCTCCCGGCCACCGCAGCCTCGACCTGCTGGGCTCTGGCGATCTTTCCGCCTCAGCCTTCCGAGTAGCCGGAATTACAGGCGCTCGCTACCACACCCAGCTGAATTTTTTGATTTATTGTAGAGATGAGGTCTCGCTGCCCAGTCGGGTCTCAAACCCGCGGGCTCAGGCAATCCACTCACCTCAGCCTCCCAAAGGTGCGGGATTACAGGCTGAGCCACCGAACCCGGCTTTGTCACATATTTTTTAACTCAGAAAACAAAAACGTAAGCATACATTCCCTGAGCAAATATTATCTGGTAGTAAAGAATGTCTTTGCTGTCACGGGGAAAACAATTTGACATTGAAAGATTGCCACATATACAACATGCATTGATTACTGTAACATTTATTGACTACTTTTAATATGGAAAAGACTTTAGCATTTATTGACAGCCACTTTATTGACTAACAGCTTGACAAATGTTCTCTTCCATTATTAATAAGTATAGTGGCTCATTCTCATAGGCAAAGGTGGTGACAGCTAGAGTTTAGGAGCAATAGTTTCTGAAACACCAGTCGTTTATTGTGGGTAAGTGCAAAAATCAGTCTATTTATAGATATACAGAAATGTTAAAATATTTGACTTTATATAGAAAAATTTGTGGCTGGTTCATGGAAATGTTCATATGTTCCTTTTGAGTATTACCAAATATATTTATAAATCTTGTGGCAGAAAATGTATGGTCCTTTTAGGAACTGTAATAAAACTAGAGCGACTGAGGTAGAGATTAAAAGGAGACTCTACTGGGCAAGTGTTGATGGTAAAGATGAATGAAGGCAGTGAGAAAATATCTGGTCTCTGTTCTGTCTTATTATTTCGTTTATGTCTACATTTACATAAAAAGTAGAAGTATTTCTCTATGTGATTTGTTTTCTTTGTCCCTCCTCAACCCTTTTGAAGCTCTGATTTAATTTACTGCCTTTTCTTTTCTACTGTTTACCAATCTTGGATGGAAAATACTTTTTTTTGCCACTTAATAGCTCTTTTCTAATTTTGTTCTTAGAGTGTTTTTCCTTAACCTAAGACCCAAACTAATATTTATTTCTACCTCTTGACTTAAATATATAAATATTTACATAGTTTTTCTAAGAAGACAAATATTTTAATATACTTTTATGATCCTTTGGTGTACAACCCTTTCTCCCCAGATCACAATATAGTTATCTAGAATTTTGGCTTAGTTTTTTAAAAATGCAGTTTTGCTTTTTCCCCTCAAATAGAATTTTTTACAAAATAAACAATAATACATTTTACTAAGATATTTGATTGCTCTTATTCCATATTTCTTGCCATATTTCCTGGTTTTTGTTCCCTTGTTATATACTTCCCTTTTTTTGCAAGTACTCCCTGTTTTCCATATGGGTTTTCTCTTCTGTGACTTTGTATAACCTACAATATATATTTTTTTATTATAAAGATGTGTGGTACAATTCTGGATTAGGTATACAAACACTGATTATGCAGGTACCCTTGTTGATGAGGTGTGCCCCTCCCTCCCCTAGCCGTTTCTCTCAACTGCCAATCCCACCCGCCTCCCCTTACAGTTTCCCACTACTGCCAGTCCCTTTCTTATAGTATTATAATTGATCAAAGTCCACTTATGAGTGACAACATATGGTACTCTGTTCTTTGTTTCTGTGATAGATCACTGTGATCGACTCTAAATCCATCCAAGTTGTGGTGAAGTCCATATGTTTATCCTTCTTTCTGGCTGCATAATATGCCATTGTGTATATTCACCATATTTTTTTAATACAGTCTACCTTTGATGGGCAACATGGTTGGTTCCATGTTTTTCTATTGTGAATAGATCTGCAGTAAACATAAATGTGCAGGTATCTTTTTTGTAGAATGATTTGAGTTCCTCCGGTTATATTCCCAATAGGAGAATTGCTGGGTCATATGGAAGGTCAATTTCGAGTTCTTTCAGAAATTGCCACACTGTCTTCCAAAGAGGTTGCACTAGTTTGCATTCCCACTGTAGAAGTGTTCCTTTTTCTCCCCATCTTCGCCAGCATCTGTTGTTTGTTTTATTAGTGATGGTTATTCTTACTGGGGTTAGGTGGTATCTCAATGTGGTTTTGATTTGCATTTCTCTGATGATGAGTGAGGCTGATCATTTCTTCATGTGTCTGTTGCTGCCTGTATATCTTCTTCTGAGAAGTGTCTATTCATGTCTTTTGCCCACTTTTTAATGGGGCTGTTTGTTTTTTTCCTATCGGCACATTTGAGTTCTTTGTAGATCCTAGATGTTAGACCTTTGTCAGATATACAGTTGGCAAATATTTTTTCCCATTCTGTGGGCTGTCTGCTTGCTCTCTTGATGGTTTCTTTTGCTTTGCAGAAGCTCGTTAGTTTGATGAGGTCCCACTTATCTATCTTATGTCTTAAGCTATGGGCATTTAGGGTTCTGAATAGGAATTGGTTGCCAGTTCCAATTTCCATAAGGTGTCTCCTGCATTTTCTAAAATTATTAGTCTGAGGTTTTACGTTTAGGTTTTTGATCCATTTTGAGTTAATTTTTGTGTATGGTGATAAGTAAGGGTCCTGTTTCAATCTTCTGCATGTGATCAGCCAGTTTTCCCAGCACCATTTACTGAGTAGATTCTTCTCTCCCCAGTGCTTGTTGTTGGAGGCTTTGTCAAAGATGAGTTGGTTGAGAAATTGAAACTTTGCTTCCAGAATCTCTAACCTGTTCCGTTGGTCTATATGCCTGCTCTTACCAATACCAAACTGTTTTGATTACTGTAACCTTATGGTAAAATTTGAAGTCTGGAAGTATGATACCTCCAGCTTTGTTTCTTTTGCAAAGAATTGTTTTGGCTGTTCGTGGTCGTTTATGTTTCCATATGAATTTCTGTATTGTCATTTCCAGGTCTGAGAAGAATTATGTTGGTAACTTAACGAGTATTGCATTGAATCTGTAGATTGCCTTTGTTAGGATGGACATTTTAACAATGTTAACTGGGCTCGGTGGCTCAGCCTCTAATCCCGCGCTTTGGGAGGCAGAGGTGAGTGAATTGCCTGAACCCGCAGGTTCAAGACCCACCTTGGCAACTTGGTGAGACCTCATCTCTACAATAAATCAAAAAAATTAGCCAGGCGTGGTAGTGTGTGCCTGCAGTTCCAGCTACTCAGAAGGCTGAGGCGGAAGGATTGCCAGAGCCCAGCAGGTCGAGGCTGCAGTGGCCGGGAGTGGCCACTGCACTCCAGTCTGGGAGACTGAGTGATACTCCAACTCAAAAAAAAAAAAAAAGCTGATTCTTCCTATCCATAAGTATGGAATATCTTTCCATTTGTTTGTGTGTTCTTCGAATTCTTTGAACAGCGTTTTGTGGTTCTCATTGTAAAGGTCTTTCACTTCTCTGGTTAGGAAGATGCTGAGGTACTTCATTTTTTGTGTGGCCATTGTGAATGGGTTTGTGCTTGTAATTTGGGTCTCTGCCTGCTTGTTGTTGGTGTATAGGAATGCAACTGTCTTTTGCATATTTATTTTGTACCCTGAGACTTTGTCAAAGTCCTTTATCAGTGTAAGCAGGTTTTTGAAAGATTCTTTTGTATTTTCAAGGTATAGGATCATATTATCAGCAAAGAGGGATAACTTGACTTCCTCTTTTCCTGTTTGGATACCCCTGATTTCCTTCTCTTTTCTAATTGCCCTAGCTAGGACTTCCAACACAATGTTGAACAAAAGGGGTGACAGTGGGCAGCCTTGTCTTACTCCAGTCTTCAGGGGAAATGTTTCCAGTTTCTGTCCATTTAACAATATGTTAGCTGTGGGTTTATCGTAGGTGGCACTTACTATTTTGAGGTATGTTCCTTCTATACCTAGGTGTTTGAGGGTTTCTATCAAGAAGGGATGCTGGATTTTATCAAAAACTTTTTCTGCATCTAATGATATAATCATGTGGTTCTTGTTTTTACATCTATTGATGTATTTAATTACATTTATGGTCTTGTGAATGTTGAACCAATCCTGCATTCTGGGGATGAAGTCTACTTGGTCATGGTGGATGATTTTTGAGATATGTTTGTGTATCTGATTTGCTAGAATCTTGTTGAGGATTTTTGCATTTATGTGCATAAGAAATATTGGTCTGTAGTTCTCTTTTTTTGTTGGATCTTTACCCAATTTGTGTATCAGTGTCATATCAGCTGCATAAAATGATTTGGGGATAATTCCATCTTTCTCAATTTTCTGGAATACTTTCAATAGGATTGGTATCAGTTCCTCCTTGTATGTTTTGTAGAATTCCACTGGAAAACCATTCGGTCTAGGGTTTTTTTTTTTTTTGCAGGTAGTTTTCATATGACAGAGTCAATTTCCTGGGTTGTTATTGGTCTATTTAGTGTCTCAATGTCTTCTTGTTTCAACCAGGGGAGGTTGTGTGATGTTAGAAAGTTCTTCATTTCATTTAGGTTATCAAGTTTGTTTCCATATAGGTGTACATAGTAATCTCTCATAATCTTTTATATTTCTTTGGGGTTTGTTGTGATTTGACCTTTTGTATTTCTGAATGTGTTTATTTGGGCTTTTTTTCTCTTTTTCTTGGTCATTCTGACTAGACATCCATCAGTCTTGTTAATTCTTTCAAAAAACCAGCCTTTTGTTTTGTTGATGTTTTCTATGATATTTTTGTCTTCTATGTCCCGTATTTGGGCTCTTATTTTGGTGATTTGGATTCTTTTGCTAAAGTTGGGATTTTGGTGGTCTTCTGTCTCCAGCTCCCTTAGGTGATTTGTTAGGCTCTCCATTTGTAATCTTTCTGTTTTCTTGATGTGTGCTCATAGAGATAGAAATTACCCTCTTAGAACACTTTCATGGCACCCCAGAGGTTTTGGTAAGATGTTTCTTAATTTTCATTTGTTTCCAGGAATCTTTTAATTTCTGCTTTGATTTCAGTGCTGACCCAGTAGTTATACAGCATCATGCTGTTTAGTGTCCATGTCTTTGTGGGCTCTGGGGAAATGTTGTTGGTGTTGATATTTATTTTTATTCCACTGTGATCTGAGACTATGCAAGGCAAGATTTCAAAGCTATGGAGTTTGTTTATGCTTGATTTATGGCCAAGGATGTGATCGATCTTGGAGTACATTCCATGTGGTGATGATTAGAATGTATATTCTGTGGTTGTTGGGTGGAATGATCTGTAGGTATCTATTAAGTCCATTTGGTCAAGTGTCAAGTTTAGGTTCTGAATCTCCTTGTTGATTTTTTGCCTTGATGATGTATCTAGGGCCGTTAGTGGGGTATTCAAGTCCCCTGCTATAATAATTTTAGAATCAATAATTAGTTTATCTAGTAGTAGTTTTATAAATGCTGGTGCTCCTGTGTTGGGTGTATATATGTTTAGGATGGATATTTCTTGTTGATGGATTGAACCTTTTATCATTATGTTGTGTCCTTTTGCATCTTTTTAAAGTTTTGATAGCTTAAATGTTGTTTTGTGTGATATTAAGATCGCAACTCCTGCCTTCTTTTGTGATCCATTTGCCTGGAAACTCGTTTTTCATCCTTTAACTTTGAGTCTCTGTCTGTCCCTTGTAGTGAGATGAGACTCCTGGATGCAGCAACTAATTGGGTCATGGTTTCTTATCCAGTTTACCATTCTGTGTCTTTTTAGTGGTGCATTTAGTCCATTCACATTCAAGTTGATTATTGACATGTGATTGTTTATGCCTATCATGAGGTTCTTATAAAGTTTTTTCTTTGTTTTCTTGTTTTCTTTTGGCTTTGGGGTTGATGAGTGTGTGTTTTCAAGTTTCTTGTCGCTCTGTATTTTCTATTAATTCTGTGCTTTGTTGATCTCTTGGGAGGTATGTAGTCATTTTTTTTCTTTCTTCTGTGCTTAATACCTTTTTAAGTGTCTCCTGTAGAGCTGGTCTGGAAGCTACATAACCTCTTAGGGATTGGATGTCTGGAAAGGATTTTAATTCTCCATCACTGAAGAAACTGAGCTTGACTGGATAGGAAATTCTTGGTTGCAATTGTTTATCTTTGAAGACTTTGAATATAGGGCTCCAGTCCCTTCTTTTTGTAATATTTCTGCCAATAGGTCTGCTGCTATTCCTATTGGTTTTCCCCGGAAGGTCGTCTGACCTTTCTCTCTTGCTGCCTTTAGGATTTTTTCTTTTGTGCCTACTTTGTGTAAGGCAATTGCTATGTGTCTAGGGGTTGGTCATTTGATGTCTTGTGGGGGTTCTTTGTATCTCTTGTGCTTGGCTGGTCACATCTCTGGTAGATGGAGAAAGTTTTCTGGATTACCTCCTGGAATACTTGCTCCAAGTTGTTCTCCATTTCCCTTTCTTCTGGGATACCAGTCGGGTGTAGGTTCGGCCTCTTGATATAATTGCATATCTCTTATAGGCTTTGTTCTTTCTTTCTGAGTCTTCTTTCTATGTTTTTTATAGATCAGGTTAATTCCATGTTCTGGTCTTCATGTTCTGAGATTCTTTCTTCAGCTAGGTTAATTCTGCTTTACATGCTTGTCGTCTTGCTATTTATTTCCTGGATGAATTTTTTATTGCCAAAATCTCTGTTACAATTGTTGCATCTTGCCTTTCTTGAATCTTATTCACTCCTTCCATCCATTCCCTATACTCTGTCGTATTCTGGGGCTAGTCGTTGGTGACTTCCATTGTTTGGGCACGAAGGTCTGATTTTTCAGGAGTTTTGTTTTTGGTACACTTGAAATTGCCTGAGGGTCTTCTTTTGGTTTGTCCTCGTTTGTGACAGATATCTTGTTTTTCTCTTGATTTCTGTCATTCAGTGTCAGTGAGAGAGGCGTTCCTTTCTGATGTTTGCTCAGTCCTCAATTCTTCCCTGATCTGGGCTCTGGATTTGTTCACTGATCCCTTTGAAGTTCTTCCTCATCCTTTTCTGGCCACACCCTTTGTCCTGTGGCAGGATCTGGGTTGGAAGTGGGGCACCTGGAACTCAGCACTTGTCAGGTCCCTCCAAAGTTTGTGCTTTCAGATTATTCCCTATGGGCCACTATCAATCCCTGAGTAGTTGATCCTCCAGTCACAGAGATTGAGTCTGTTGCTCCGTGGTGAGTAAGTCGAAGCACTTTCTTGCCCTGCCTTCAAGATGGCGGCGGAGTGCTTGTCTTGTTCTCTTCTGTGGGATTTTGCCTCTGGGTTCCCTCTGCAGCCCCTGCTGCCAGTGCCCTGCCAGGTGCTGAAGTGGTGAGGCAAAACCTGGAGAGACAGCTGTCTCTGTTGAAATGGTGAGGCAGAGCCTGGGGCAATGGGCTCACCCTGTTGCTTTTTCACAGGACAACTTTTGTCCATTTAAAAAAAATGACACTTGGCTTCTCAACTCAGAATATTTTAATTATATCCTCCCATTTGAATGATATCAACTTGAATGGATATAAATATTCTGCGTTCAAAATTTATTTTCTTCAATATTTAAAAAAAAAGATTGCTCTTTTTATTTTTAGATTGGAAAATGTAGTATAGGGAGGGGGCCAAAGCTTAGGAAAACATGGCGGACATAGTGCAAAGAGCCACATGGCCAGACCAGAGCTTAGCAAAGTAATGGACTACCGCTGTTTTGACTTCTTGCTTTTAAGAAGCCTAATGTCAATTTGGTTTTTTTTCCAGATAATCTATTGTAATCTTATGTAGAATTTTTTTCTGATTCAGAAATCAGAAAAAAAATTGTATCTCTTCAAATTTATTAAAATGTGGTCTGGTGTGGGCTATTTAGCTCATCTGTTTGTCTATCTATATATCCTTTTAATCTGAGCTAGTTCATCTTTAGTTCTGGCAAATTTATCCCTGTTATTTATTCAAATGTTTTCTCCTCACTGTTTAAAACTTTTCTCTCCTCTATTACTCCTTATTGGTTAAATACTCTCACCTATACTTTTACATTTTCTTTCCTGATAACTTCTGAGAGAGATCCTAAATCTAAGTTTTCAATAAACTGATTTGTTCTTGAGCTGTTATGTTTTTCTTATGTAATGTTGCCATGTGTTCCTTTTCTTTTTGTTTTTGGTTTGTATTCCTAATATCTTCTTTTCTTTCCTTAAGTACCTTTATCATGGCTATTTTTTAAAGATGTAATCATTGTGTCAGTAGAGGTCCAGTCAGGAGACCGAAATCACACCAGTAATTTTAACATAGAAAAAGTAATATAAAGAATTACTAGGAGTGCATGTAATTTAAAAGGCAAAGAGAGAACACTAAATTATTACAGAAATAGCAATTGCTGGGAGCAGCTGTCACCTCTAGGTCTAGGGAAATGAGAAGTTGGAATTATTTAAGTTTAGGAGCTTGAAGGATGGGCCCCATGTGGTTGACCTTTGGATCTCTGAAGAGGGGCACTGGCTAGCTAATGCTGGTGTCTCTGCAAATGTTGGAAAAACTGCAGAAATTATTCAGGCATTAATGCAGAGAGGAACTGCTGTTACCAGGGTGAAGGGATGTTACTAGTATGTTGCTCACAGAAACATGAAACAGGAAGATAGCAAGCAGAAAGATAACAGGAAACAAGTGGGAACACATTCCTTCTTTGTCTTCCAGCCTTGCAGTCTTCCATTAGTACCTCATATTGGCAGAGCCTGTACAGTGTGAAAACAAATTTACTGAAGTACAATAAGACATTAAGATTTAATTGTAGCCGGGCTTGGTGGCTCAGCCTGTAATCCCACGCCTTTGGGAGGCTGAGGTGAGTGGATTGCCTGAGCCCGCGGGTTCGAGACCCACCTGGGCAGCGAGACCTCATCTCTACAATAAATCAAAAAATCAGCCGGGCGTGGTAGTGCATGCCTGTAATTCCAGCTACTCGGAAGGCTGAGGCGGAAGGATCGCCGAAGCCCAACAGGTCGAGGCTGCAGTGGCCGGGAGCGGCCACTGCACTCCAGTCTGGGCGACAGAGTGAGACTCCAACTCAAAAAAAAAAAAAAAAAAAAGATTTAATTGTTGTGACATCAATTAGAGGAGACTCCCCCAAAATCCGGAATTTATTTATAAAAAATTGTGTATCTATTCCTAACTGTTTAAACTTCAGTCACCTTCAAAGTACTCTCTGTTTGATGCAATACACCTTCTGAGATGCTTTTTTCCATTGCTCACAACAGTTTTTGGCTTCATCAACTTTGATGCCTGTTAGTGCTTCTGCCGTTTTTTGTTTCACTTCTTTCACATCAGCAGAACATTTTCCTTTGAGGACCTTTTGCATCTGTTGGAAACAAAAAAAAAATCACTTGGGGTAAGACCAGGGTGGGGGATGGGGGTTATGCTGCTGAACACTCAGGACAGTGTGAGCAAGTGTGCTTGTAAATCACCCATCTTGAAATGGGCAAACACGTTTAAAAAAATCTCCAGAAAAATTCGTTAAAACTGAGCACAGCCTCTCAGAACAATGCAAACTGGTACTCAATGCCAATAGATTTCTAGAACGCTTAACTAGTGGGGGAAGGCTGTACTACAGGAGGCCCACTCTCTGAAAAATAATTCTGTTTTTTTGGGTCCCCCCTCATAGTTCTGTGGATTTTGACAACTACATAGTCAGGTGTCCAGCAACATAGCATCAGAATAGTTCCAAAACTTAAAAATTCTCTTTGTAGTCAGTGCCTCTCTCTTTCAATGACTCCTGATAGCCACTAATCTGTTTTTGCTCCCTGTATTTTTACCTTTTCCAGAATGTCATATAAATGGAATCAAACATTATGTAGCCTTTTATTTCTCAATTCTTTGTCTTAGCAAAGTGTATTTAATATTCCTTTTTATTATTGAGTATTGTGTGTGTGTGTGTGTGTGTGTATGTCTTCATACTTAAAGTAAGTTATTGCAGACAACACATTACTGGGTGCTATTGCTTATTTATTTCAATTTTTAATTGATGCATAATAGATGTACAATTTTGGGGGGTACATATAATAATTGAATTCATTCTTATACTTTGTGAAGATCAAATCAGTGTCATTGGGATATCTGCTACCTTAAATATTTCTTTTCTTTATGCTAGAAACAATTGAATTATTCTCTTATAGCCATTTTGAAATATACAATAGATTATTGTAAACTATAGTTACCCTACTGATCTGTCACACACTCTTATTTCTTCTGTTAAATTGTATATTTGTGCGGGGGGCCAGCCCCTGCAAAGAGATTTAGGGAGTCCCTTGGAAGGTGTGGTGGCGTCAGCAATTCTGTAGGGATAGATATTAAAGGAAAGAAAGAGACTGGGGGAGAAAGAAAGAAACTGGACTCTGTCTAGTGCAGAAGCCGTTTATTGGGAGTTACAGCATGTATTTATCCCCACATTTTACACAGGCAGTCTTACAAGTCTTTCACGTGAACACAAAGCCAGGTGCAGGAGCCCCCCCCCCACCAGGTGTTTCCTCAGGCATGCAGAGGAACAATCCCAATTAAATCACAAAACTTTTACATGAACACAAAGCCAGGTGAATGAGGGGGCATCCCTCATCCACCAGGTGTTTCCTGGAGTATGAGTAAGGGCAATCCCAATTAAATCACAAGACATTTACATGAACATAGAGCCAGGTGGATGAAGAGGCGTCCCCCACCCACCAGGTGTTTCCCCAAATGAGGATCCCAAAACTATCTCACTGTTCCTCATGCTTGGTTAATATTTCTTAAAAGCAATACAACAATTCTAATATCATAATCTTCTAATAATCAATAACTTTTAAAACCTATGCATACACAACACCTAATAACCAACCTAAGTCCCAATTCCTCTCTATTTTACGCTAATTCTACCTACACTATAGAAACTCTTAATTATAGCCCAAACCAATTCCTAAGGAATGTGGCCCAGTCAAAAGATCACACTGGGCCATTTCTGGGAACGATAGATTACAATCTCTTAACAAAATGGCTGTTCCGAAATTCTATAAATCTATTTTAACTTTTATAAAAGTTTCTAACTCCTAATCCTGATCATCAGCAATAAAGCTTCTAAAAAATAAAACACAAATATACACTGTAAATTGTATTAAAGCCAAAACCGCAAATGTAGAAAATGGAAACAATGTAATTTCTAAAGTTAGCTGTATTCTTATTAAACCTCAAAATATCATGTTTGATCATGCTTGAACTGACATAATTCACTGACGTAGCATAACCTATTCTATAATACTTTCTATGAATAAAATAAATTCAATTTCCTTAATAAGTAGAAAAAACCCTATACTAACTGTAGCTAAAAACTGGTTTAAAAGAAAGCAGCCTAGTCCAACGTACACACTGGGCCCTTAGGAATGTGGCCCAGCCCAAAGTTTGTGCTGGGCTGTTTCTAGTAGCTCTAGATATTTATCTGTATTATTAAGGTTGAAACAGCACTTTGTATGTACATACTAATTCTACAAATATACTATTAAATCTTAAAAGAAGCTTGTACCATATTGAAGGCTCCCAAATGTGACCTGAGTTTGATTTATGTAAGTTTAAAGCCGAAACCGCAGTCTGTGAGAAACGGCAACAATGGACTCCTAAAGTAAGCCATGCCTGTCGTATTCTCAGAACTTCATGCTTAGATCATCAAAGTCCCTGCTAGTGGAACGTGCCAAACAGCAAAGAAGGGAAGAGGGAATGGGCCTTCAGCTCCTGAACTCATCCTAGTGGTCTCAGGGTCCACAGCCTGCCTGGATGCCTAACGTTCAGGTGGGCCTCCGTGCCAGCTCCCAACATATTTGTATCCATTAACCAGCCTTTTTTTATCCACCACTCCCATGGTGTTATAGCTTGATATGATTTGTTTGTCCCTACAAAAAATCTCATGGTGAAATTTGATCCCCAGTGTGGCGGTGATGGGAAGTAAGGTCTAATGGGAAGTGCTTAAGTTGTGGGGGTGGATTCCTTATAAATAGATTAATATAATCCCTGGGAGGGGAGAATGAGTGAGTTCTCACTCTGTTAGTTTTCATGAGAGCTGGTTGTTAAAAGAGCCTGGCATTTCCTCACTCTTTCTCTTTCTTCCTCTCTTGCCATGTGATTTCTGGATATGCTGTCTCCGTTTGGCCTTCCACCATGAGTGGAAGCAGCTTGAGGCCCTCATCTGATGCAGATGCTGGTGCCATGCTTCTATATAGTCTGCGGTACTATGACCCACATAAATCTATTTTATTTATAAACCACCCAGCCTAAAGTATTCCTTTATAGCAACACAAATGCACTAAGCCAGTGGGTCTTATTTTTTTTTATCTACTCTGATAGTCTCTCAGCCTTTTAATTGGTTTATTTAGACCATTCATATTAAAGTGATATTTTTAGTTGTATTAACAGTTTCTATTTTTTTTTTTTTTGAGTTTCACTCAGTCGGAGTTTCACTCAGTCGCCCAGACTGGAGTGCAGTGGCCGCTCTCGGCCACTGCAGCCTCAACCTGCTGGGATCCAGCGATCCTTCCACCTCAGCCTTCCGAGTAGCTGGAACTACAGGTGTGCGCTACCACACCCAGCTAATTTTTGACTTATTGTAGAGATGAGGTCTTGCCAAATTGCCCAGGTGGGTATTGAACCTGTGGGCTCAGGCAATCCACTCACTTCAGCCTCCCAAAGTGTGGGATTACAGGCTGAGCCACTATATTTGTAACTGTGTTTCATTTATTGCCCTTGCTCTTTTATTTCTTTTTTGTCTTTTATTTTTTATCTCTCTTCTCTGAATGTATTTTATCATTTTATATGATTCTATTTTTCTTCCTCTCTTAGCTTATGTTATACTTACCTTTTCTTTTTTAAAAAATTGTTGCTTAAGAGTTTTCAGTGTACATTTATAAGTAATCCAAGGCTAATTTTAAATAACACTATACCACTTCATAGGTAGTGCAAGTAATTTATAACAGAATATTCTCAATTCCTCCCTTCTGTACCTTATTGCTGTCATCCATTTCAGTTATCCATAAGCTATAGTCACAGAATACAGTGTTGCTATTATTATTTTGATAAACTGATGTGTTAGATCAATTAAGAATAAGAAAAATAAAATATTTTCTTTTACCTGTATTTATTCCTTTCCTAATGCTCTTCATTTAAAAAAAATGTAGATCTGGGTTTCTGATCTATATAATTTCCTTCTGTCTAAAGAAGTTCTTTTTTAATATGCCTTGCAAAGCAGATCTACTGGTGGCAAATTCTCACAATTTTTGTTTGTTTGCAAAAGTATTCTTTCTCCTTCACTTTTGAAGGATAATTTCCCTGCATACAGAATTATATTAATAGATTTGTGGGGGTTTTTTATTCAACACTTTATTCTTTAATTTTTTTTTTTTTAGCATTTATTGTTTCATAGTTTCAGGTTAGGAATCTGGGAGCAGCTTAACCAAGTGGTTCTGGCTTAGCATCTCTCTTTGAGGCAGCAATCTATGTATCAGCCGGAGCTGCAAATGTCTCACAGCTCAAATGGGAGAGAATCTGCTTCTGTGCTCACTTCTTAGCTACTGGTGCATCTCAGAAGATCTGCTTCTATGCTGCTCACATGGCTGTCAAAGGGTCTCCATTCTTGACCACATGGATTTCTCCATAGGGCTGCCGAAGTCTATGGCTTCTTCTAGAATAAAGCAATCCAGGAGAGAGGGAGAAAGAGTACCCAAGATGGAGGCCACAGCCTTCATTTTGATTTTTTAAAAAAATATAATCTAATCTTGGAAATGACATTTTGTTGCTCTGCCCCACTCTATTTTTATAATTTTTTTAATTTTAAAGATGTGGGATACAATTCAGCATTAGGTATACAAGTAGTCATTGCACAGGTCAAGTTTGGGTATCCCACTCATCCCCACTTCACCTGGTTTGAGATCAGGCACTCTTATTGATGTTATGTGCCCCCCTTTCCCTCCGTGGCAATCTCTTTCTTATAGTAATAAGTAATAAATGTTCTGGGTCCACTATGAGTGAGAACATGTGGTATTCAGTTCTTGGTTTCTATGATAGATCACTGAGTATTATAGACTCTAAATCCATCCAAGTTGCTGCAGAGTCCATGTTTAGCCTTCTTTATGACTGCATAATATTCCATTGTGCATATGTAGCACATTTTTAAAAATCCAGTCCAGTTTAGATGGCAGCATGGTTGGTTTCTTGTTTTTGCTATTGAGAACAGTGTTGCAATAAACATGCATGTACAGGTATCTTTTGTGTAGGATGATTTGAGTTCCTGTGGATATATTCCCTGAAGGGGGATTGCCGGGTCATATGGAAGGTCAATTTCAAGTTCTTTTAGAAATCGCCAAAACTACAATGTTTTCCATAGAGGACGAACTGCTGGTGGTGCATTCCCACCAGCAGTGCAGAAGCATTCCCCTTGCTAGTATCTGTTGATTTTTTGTTTTATTAATGAAAGCCATTCTTATTTAGGTGGTATTTCAATGTGGTTTTGACTTGCATTTTTCTGATGATTAGTAAGACTGAGTACTTTTTCATGTGTCTGTTAGCTGTTCATATGTCTTTTTTATTGGGGTTGTTTGTTTTCTTTTTCCTTTTGGCATGTTTGTGTTCCTTATAGATCCTGGATGTTAGGCCTTTATCAGATGTACAGTTGACAAATATTTTTTCCCATTCTGTGGGCTGTTTCCCCACTCTCTTGATGGTTTCTTTTGTTTTGCAGAAGCTTTTCAGTTTAATGATGTCCCACTTGTCTGTCTTATCTCTTGTGGCACGGACTTCAGGAATTGGTTGCCTACTTTGATTCCCATCAGGGTGTCTTCTAAGATTCTTATAGATTGAGGTTTTATGTTTAGGTCTTTGCTCCATTTAGAGTTGAGTTTTGTTATAGGTGGATGTCTAGTTTTTCTTCTGCATGTGGTCAGCTAGTTTTCCCAGCACCATTTACTGAGTAGGTTCTCCTCTCCCCAGTGATTACTGATGGAGGCTTTGTCAAAGATGAGTTGGTTGACAAATTGAGGTTTTGATTCCAGAATCTGTATCCTATTCCATTGGTCCATATGCCTGTTGTTGTACCAACACCAGGCTGTTTTGATTATTGTAGCCTTATAGTAAAATTTGAAGTCTGGAAGTGTGATACCTCCTGCTTTGTTTCTTTTGCTGAGGATTGTTTTGGTTATTCGTGGTTGTTTATGTTTCCATATGAATTTCTGTATTGTCATTTCCAGGTCTGAGAAGAATGACATTGGTAATTTAATGGGTATTCCATTGAATCTGTAGATTGCCTTTGATAAGATGGACATCTTAACAATGTTGATTCTTCCTGTCCATGAGCATGGAATATTTTTCCATTTGCTGTGGCTTCTTGGATTTCTCTGAGCAGTGTTTTGTAGTTTTCATTGTAAAGTTTTGTAGTTTTCATTCCTCTGGTTAGGAAGATGCTGAGGTATGTCATTTTTTTGTGTGGCTATTGGGAATGGGATTGTGCTTTTTATTTGTTTATCTGTCTGTTTTTGGTGTATAAGAATGTGACTGTCTTTTGCACTTTTATTTTGACCCTGAGATTTTGCCAAAGTCCTTTATCAGTGCAAGGAGGTTTTGGATAGTTTCTCTTGGACTTTCAAGGTATAGGATCATATTGTCAGTAACGAGAGATAACTTCCTCTTTTCCTATTTGGATACCCTGACTTCCTTCTCTTTTGTAATTATTCTAGCTAGGAATTCTAACACAATGTTGAACAGGAGGGATGAAAGTGGGAAGCCATGTCTCATTCCAGTTTTTAGGAGAAATGCTTCTAGTTTCAGTCCATTTAGCAATGTGCTGGCTGTGGGTTTATCATAGATGGTGCTTAGTATTTTGAGGTATATTTCTTCTATGCTTAGGTGTTCAAGGGTTTTTATCAAGAAGGATGCTGGATTTATCAAAAGATTTTTCTGCATTTAATAATATAATAATGTGGCTCTTGTTTTTATATCTGTTGATGCATTTAATTATATTTATGGTCTTGTGAATGTTGAACCAGTCCTGCATCCAGGGATAAAGCCTACTTGATCATAGTGGATGATTTTTGAGATGTGTTGTTGAATCCGATTTGCTAGAATCTTGTTGAGAATTTTTGCTTCTATATTTATCAGGAATATTGGCCTGCAGTTCTCTCTCTTTGTTGGATCTTTACCCAATTTGGGTATCAGTGTGATATTAGCTTCATAAAATGATTTGGGGAGAGTTCCATCTTTCTCAATTGCCTGAAATACTTTCAGTAGGTTTGGTGTCAGCTCCTCCTTGTATGTTTTGTAGAATTCTGCTGGAAAGCCATCTGGGCCAGGGCTTTTTTTTTGTAGGTAGTTTTCTTATGATGGAGTCAACTTCCTGGGTTGCTGTTAGTCTGTTTAGTGTCTCAGTGCTTTCTTCTGCTAAAGTTAGGGTTTTGTTGGTCTTGCCTTTCCAGTTTCCTTAGAAGATTTGTTAGGCTGTTGACTTTGAGCTTTCCATTTTCTTGATGTGTGTCCATAGAAATATAAATCCCCTTCTTAGAACTGCTTTTATGGCATCTCAGAGGTTTTGCTAAGATGTTTCTTCATTTTCATTTGTTTTCAGGAATCCTTTAACTTCTATTTCCATTTCTGTGTTGACCCAGAGTCATTCAGTATCATGCTATTTAGTGTTCATGTCTTTGTGGGTTTAGGGGGAATTTTATTTATTATTAGTCCACTGTGATCTGAGAAGGTGCATGGCAGTGTTTTGATCTTAAGAAATTTTTTTATGCTTGATTTATGGCTGAGGATGTGATCGATCTTGGAGTATGTTACATGTGGTGATGAGTAGAATGTGTATTTCATGGTTGTTGGGTGGAATGTTGTATAGGCATCTATTAAGTCCATTTGGTCAAGTGCCAAGTTGAGGTTCTGGATCTCATTGTTGATTTTTTTGCCTTGATGATCTATCTAGGGTTGTTAGTGAGGTATTTAAGTCTTCAGCTATGATAGTGTTAGAGTCAATATCTTTTTTTTTTAGTTTGGTTGCTTTATAAATGCTGGTGCTCCTGTGTTGGGTGCATATATGTTTAGGATAGATATTTCTTGTTGATGGGATTGAAAATTGTATTATTATGTAGTGTCCTTTTGTATCTTTTTAAATTTTTGATTGCTTAAATGTTGTTTTGTCTGATATTAAGATTGTGACTCCTGCCTTCTTTTGTGATCCATTTGCCTGGAAATTCATTTTCTATTCTGTCACTTTGAATCTGTGTGCATTCCTGGTTGTGGTGAGTTTCCTGATACAGCAAATTATTGGGTCATGTTTTTTTTTTATCCAATTTGCCATTCTATGTCTTTTCAGTGGTGCATTTAGTCCATTCATGTTTGGGCTGATTATTGAAATGTGATTGTTTATCCCTGTCACAAGATTCTTATAAAGTTTTTTCTTTTAGCTTTGGGTTGATGTAT
Organism: Cephalopachus bancanus; assembly: GCA_027257055.1. Lineage (NCBI taxonomy): Eukaryota > Metazoa > Chordata > Mammalia > Primates > Tarsiidae > Cephalopachus > Cephalopachus bancanus. The sequence goes on from JAPVLO010000146.1 coordinate 1,075,348, forward strand.
GTCTGTGTTTTCAAGTTTGCAGCTGTGATGTATTCTATATTGATTCTGTGTTCTGCTGTTCTCTTGGGAAGTGCGTGGTCATTCTTTTTTCCTTTCTTCTCTGCTTAATACCTTTTTAAGTGTCTGCTGTAGAGCTGATTTGGAAGCTGCATAATCTCTTAGGGATTGGATGTCTGGGAAGGATTTTAATTCTCTTGCTGATGAAGCTGAGCTTGGCTGGATAGGAAATTCTTGGTTGAAATTGTTTCTTTGAGGACTTTGAATATCCAGTCCCTTCTAGCTTTTAGTGTTTCTGCTGATAGCTTTGCTGCTATTCTGATTGGTTTTCCCTGGTAGGAAGTCTGGCCGTTGTCTCTTTCTGCCTTTAGAAATTTTTCTTTTGTGCATACTTTATGTAGGCTAATTACCATGTGTCTAGGGATTGGTCTTCTCATTTGCTGGCTTGTGAAGTTTCTCTGTATCTCTTGTGTTTAGATGGTCACATCTCTGGTGAGATAGGGAAAGTTTTCTTGGATAACCTCCTGGAATACTTGATTCAAGGTGTTCTCCATTTCCTTTTCTTCTCCTGGGATACAAATCAGGCATAGTTTTGGCCTCTTGATATAATGGCATATCTTTTGGAGCTTTGTTCTTTCTTTCTGCGTTCTCTTTCTATGTTTTTTACAGATTGGATTTATTCTATGTTTTAGTCTTGAAGCTCTGAGTCTTTCTTCTGCTTGATTAATTCTGCTTTCCATGTTTTTCATGTTGTTATGTTTTTCCTGGATGAAATTTTTTATGGCCAAAGTGTCTGTTATTAGTTCTTTCAGTGCTGCATCTCATCTTTTTTGAGTTTTATTCACTCTTTCCATCTATTCCCTAATCCCTGTTGTGTTCTTGAGGTCAGTTTTTGGTGACTTTCATTGTTTGGGCTCTGAAGTCTGATTTTTCAGGTGTTTATTCTGTGGTACACTGGGAATTGCCTGTGGTCTTCTGTTGGTTTTTCTTTATTTGTGACAGATCTCTTTATTTTCTCTTTAGTTCCATTATTCAGTGGCAGTGGAAGGGTCTTTGACTTCTGATGTTTGTTCAACCCTCTGTTCTTCCTTGATCAGGGCTCTGAATTTGTTCTATTTTGAAACAGGGCTGTGAGTGGGAAACTTTGCTGTCTCTTGTAGTTTTGAGAGTTGAATAAGGTAGAGGATGGGGAGCTAGGATTCAGAATCTACTTGTAAATCACAATGTTCACTGACTGGGGTATGGGCTCCCTGAGACCCACTCCCCACCACCACTCTATATGACGATGCAGTGGGTTCATGTGTGTACCCTGTGAGCTCAAGATAAAGTACCAATGATAAGAACAGAGAAAAGTAGAATGAAATAGGGTGGGCAAAAATAATAAAATAGAAAAACAAAACCAAACCACAAAAAAAGCAGAAACCAAAGCAAAAAACAATAACACGCACACACACACCAAAATAAACAAGAAAAAAATAAAACAGAACACAAAGCAAAACCCCCAAAACCAAAAAACAGGAAAATCGAACACACACTTACACACACACACACACACACACACACACACACACACACACACCAAAACAAACAGGAAAAACAAAAGAAAAGAAAACAAACCCCCCAAAACTGGATAATCAAACACACACACACACACACACACACACACACACACACACACACACAGACACACACACACACACACACACACACACAAGCAAACACAAAATTAAAGGAGAAAAAAAGAGAAAACAAAAGTGAAAAAAGGGGAATGCAAATTGAACCCTCACACATACATTCACACACACATTAAACTAAAAAAGAGAGGAACAAAAAAAGACACTGAAAAATAAACACCTAATCATTTACATACACACATAAACAGAAAATGAAAGAAGAAATAAATAAAAAAAGAAAAAAAAAGATGAAAGCAAAAGAGAAAATACAAGGGAGGGAATGCAAATCGAACTCTCACATACACATTTGCGCACAAGGAAAATATTTAAAAAATTAAGAAAAAATGTTCTGGGTACTAAGTGCCTTCTTTTGGCAGATTCTATAATTGTTTCTCTCAGCTGCTCATAGCTAAGCCCCTCTGCAGTCTCTTGAGGAGCTTCAGCGTCATTCACAATCTCCCCAGGGAGGGAAGAAGGGGTGATGGGAATGGACGGGGCCTCAGTCTTCCCTTCCCACTCTGGCATGGTCAGGGGGATCCCCTCTGGTGGGGAGGTAAGAGATTGTCTCCTTCCTAGTTACTGTGGGAAGAGCACCCCAGCCAGGCTTACCCTGGAGTGGAGTCTTCCTATTGTGGTTGATGTCTAAGCTCCCCCTGGGTTTGTCCATTTCAGTCATGCCCCAGCAGTGTGGGTCTGACATTCAGAGGATTGCTGGGGAAGAGGAAGTTAGGTTAGCCCTAGACTCACCTCTTATGTCTTCATGGGTTTTCCTCATCCTTTTCTGGTCACACCTTTTGTCCCATAACTGAATCTGGGTAGATGGTGGGGCATATGAATCTCCACACTTGTCCTGTCCCTCCAGAGTTTGTGTTTTTGGGATATTCTCTCTGGGTCATGATCAACCCCTGAGTAGTTAATCTGGCAGTTGCAGAGATCATGACTGTTGCTCTGTTATGACCAAGCCAGAGCACTTCCCTGCCCAGTTTTCAAGATGATGGCAGGGTGCTATTACGTCTTCTCCAGTGTGGCTCTGCCTCGGGCTCTTTCACTGTGTTCCCTCCACAGCCCTTGCTGCCAATGTCTGGCCAGGAACTGTGGTGGTGAGGCAGAACCTAGAGCTGGCAGTCACTCCTGACAGCTTCTTGGGAAGGGCTTTGCTGATTTTAAAAATTGGTACTCAGCTTCTGTGTCCCCAGAAGTGCTAGGGTCCAAGCAGAGCAGCTGCAGCACTAGCCACTTCACCAGGAGAGCCCTGGCCACTTGCTTCCAAGTCCCCACTCAGTCAGCCACTCACATGCCCGTGTATTCACAGATGTGCACACAGAATTGTCCATACACTCACTCACTCACTTACTCACTCATTCACACCGGGACTCGTACAGTCTAACTGGTTCCATTGCTACTGTCACTCTAGCCTCCTACAATCAGCACTTTAAATATATCGTTCTACTCTCTTCTAGTTTGCATGAAGAGTAGTCTGATGTAATCATAATACTGTATCTCTGTAGATGAAGTGTTTGTTTTCCCTCTGGCTTCTTTCAAAATGTCCTCTTTGCCTTTGATTTTCTGTAGTTTGAATGGTATATTTTTAGGTGTAAACTTTATTGGCATTTTCCCTGCATGGTGTTCCTCAGCTTCATGGATTAGTGATTTGGTGTCTGATATTGTTTATTACTTTTTAAATTAAAACATAAAAAATTTTTCTTTTTTTCTTTTTTTTTTTTGAGTTGGAGCCTCACTCTGTCGCCCAGACTGGAGTGCAGTGGCCACTCCCGGCCACCGCAGCCTCGACCTGCTGGGCTCCAGCGATCCTTCCGCCTCAGCCTTCCGAGTAGCCGGAATTACAGGCGCACGCTATCACGCCGGGCTAATTTTTTGATTTATTGTAGAGATGAGGTCTCGCTGCCCAGGCGGGTCTGGAACCCGCGGGCTCAGGCAATCCACTCACCTCAGCCTCTCAGAGGTGTGGGATTACAGGCTGAGCCACCGAGCCCAGCTGTTTATTTTTTCCATTTATTTATTTATTTTATCATTTTAGATTCAAAGGGTTTGTTACATGGATATATTGAGTGATACTAAGGTTGGGCTTCTAGTTACTCATCACACAAATAGTGAACATTGTATCCAATAGGTCATGTTTTTTTTTTTTTGTTTTTTTTTTGAGTTGGAGTCTCACTCTGTCATCCTGACTGTAGTGCACTGACATGTTCACGACTGCCGTAGACTCAGCTTGCTGGGCTCGGGCAATCCTTCTGCCTCAACCTTGCAAGTAGCTTGAACTATAGGTGTGTGCCACCAAACTCAGCTAATTTTTTGATTTATTGCAGAGACCAGGTCTTGCCATGTTGCCCAGGCTGGTCTCGAACCCACAGACTCAGGTAATCCTGTAGCCTCAGCCTCCCAAAATGCTGGGATTACAGGTGTGAGCCCCTGTGCCTGATTTTCAATAGATCATTTTTTTCACCTTCATCCTTCTACCACATTTCCCCCTTTTGGAGTTCCCAGTCTATTATTTTTATCTTTTAAAAATGTTTATGTGTACCCATTGCTGAACTCCCACTTACAAGTAAAAACATTATTTGATTTTCTTTCTCTGGGTTATTTCACTTTGGTTAATATCCTCCAACAACATTCCTGTCTATGGAAAAGACATATTTCATTCTTTTTAATGGCTGCATAGTATTCCATGGTATATATTTAACTGTCTGTTGATAGACACTTAGATTGAATCCATGACTTTGCTATTGTGAGCAGTGTTGCAATAAGCATATGAGTGCAGGTATCTTTTTATAATAATTTCTCTTCCTTTGGGTAGATGCCCTTTAATAGGATTACTGGGTTGAATGGTAGTTCTATTTTCAGTTTTTTGAGATATCGCCGTACTGTTTTCCTTCGAGGTTGTAATTTACATTCTCATCAACAGTGTATAAGTGTTCCCTCTTTTCTGCACCCATGTGAACATCTGTGTGTTTTTTATTTTTTTGCTTTTATAATAGCAATTCTGACTATTGTAATATACTATTTTATTGTAGTTTTAATTTGTATTTTTCTGATGGTTAGTGATGTTGAACATTTTTTTCATATGTTTGTTGGCCACTTGTATGTCTTTTGGGAAATGTCTGTCTGTGTCTTTCTCTTATTTTTTAATGGGATTTTTTTTTTTTTTTTCCCTGTTGAGTTGTTTCGAGTTCACTGTAGTTTCTGGATATTAGTCTTATGTTGGGTGCAAAAATTTGCAAATATCTTCTCCTATTCTGTAGTTTTGCTCTTTGGTCTCCTGATGATTTCTTGTGTTGTACAGAAGATGTTCAGTTTAATAAAGTTTCACTTGTCTATCTTTGTTTGTTTTGATTGTATTTGCTTTGGGGCTCTTGGTCTTAAATTCTTTGACGAGGACAATGTATAGAAGTGTTTTCCTAGATTTTCTTCTAGGACTTTTATAATCTCAGGGCTTACATTTATGTTTTTAATGCCCCTTGAATTAATTTGGTGTATTTGATGAGAGATTGGGATCTAGTTCTTCTGCATATGGTTATCCAATTTCCTCAGCATATTTTTTTCTCTGGAATAAAACCCGCTTGATCATGATGAATTTTTTGTTTCATGTGCTCTTGGATTTCATTTGGTGTATTGACCTGTAGTTTTCTTCTTTTGTTATGCCATTGCCTGATTTTGCTATCAGGGCAATACTTGTTTTGTAGAATTAGGAGCAGTCCTTCCTCATTGATTTTTTTTTTTTTTGAATGGTTTCAGTAGGATTGGTCCCAGTTCTTCTTTGTACATCTGGTAAAATTTGGCTGTGAATCTTTCTGGTCATGGGTTTTTCTTTGGTTGGAAGTTTTTTTATTACTGTTCCAAATTTATTACTTCTTGTTGGACTAGTCAGTATTTTTATTTCTTCCTGGTTCAGTCTTGAGAGGTTGTCTGTTTCCAGGAGTTTATTCATTTTTTTTCTGAGTATTCTAGTTGGTGATATGAAAATGTTCATAGTGATTTCTGATGATCTTTTGTATTTCTGTGAAATCAGTTGAGATGTCACCTCCATCATTTATGATTGTGCTTATTTGAATTTTCTTTTTTTTTCTTGGTTAATCTAGCTAACAGTCTACTGATTTTGTTTATCATTTTAAATAACCAACTTTTGCTTCATTTATCTTTTGTATTTTGTTTTGCTTTGTTTTCAATCTCATTAAGTTTTAAAAAATGATTTTTGTTTTAAATTCTGTTTATGCAGTGGATCATGCTTATTGACTTATGTATGTTGAACCACCCTTGCGTCCCTAGGATAAAACCTACTTGTTTGTTGTGTATTTTTTTTTTTGTGCTATTGAATTTGGTTTGCTAATATTTTGTGGATTTTTGTGTCTATGTTTATAAGGGATATTGGACTGTAGTTTTCTTTTTTTGTTGTGTCTTTTTCTAGCTTTGGTTTCAGAGTGATACTGGTCTTGTAGAATGAGTTAGGGAGGATTCCCTCCTCTTCAATCTTGTGGAATAATAGCTTCAGTAAAAGTGGTGCCAGTACTTCTTTGAAGGTCTCATAGAATTCATCTGTGAGTCCATTAGGTCCTGGACTTTTTGTTTTTTGTTTTTTTGGGGAGACTTATAATTACTGTTTCAATTTTATTACTTGTTATTGGTCTGTTCAGGGTTTCTATTTCTTTCAGATTCAAGAATGAGGGGGGCTATATGTTTCCAAGAATTTATTCATTTCCTCTAGATTGCCTAATTTGTTTGCATAGAGGCATTCATAATAGTCATGGATGATCTTTTGAATTTCCATTATTATGAATTGCAATGTCTCCTTTTTCATTTCTGATTGAATTAACTTGAGTCGTCTCTCTTCGTTTCTTAATTAATCTAGCTAGTGGTCTATCACTTTTATTTATCTTTTCAAAGAACCACCTTTTTGTTTCATTGATCCCTTGTATTTTTTTAAAATCTCAGTTTTACTTAGTTCTGCTCTGGTCATCATTTCTTTTCTTCTGCTAGCTTTGGATTTAGTTTGTTCATGTTTTTCTTTCTTTCTTTTTTTTTTTGAGTTGGAGTCTCACTCTGTCACCCAGACTGGAGTGCGGTGGCTGCTCCCGGCCACTGCAGCCTTGACCTCCTGGGCTCCGGCGATCCTTCTGCCTCAGCCTTCCAAGGAGCTGGAACTACAGGCGCGCGCTACTACGCCTGACTAATTTTTGATTGGTTGTAGAGATGAGGTCTCGCTGCCCAGGCGGGTCTTGAACCCGCGGGCTCTGGCAATCCACTCACCTCAGCCTTCCAAAGGCGCGGGATTACAGGCTGAGCCACCGAGCCTGGCTTGTTCATGTTTTTCTAGTTCCTTGAGGTGTAATGCTAGGTTGTCGATATGTGATCTTTATATCTTACTAATGTTGGCCTTATGTGGTATAAATTTTCCTCTGAGCACAACTTTGGCTGTGTCCCAGAGGTTTTGATAACATGTTTTATTGTTGTCATTTGTTTCAAGGATTTTTAAAATTTCCTTCTTGATTTCATTGTTGACCCAAGGATCATCGAGGAGCAAATTATTTAACTTCCATGTTTTTGTTTGGTTTCACAAGTTCCTCTTACAGTTAATTTTTAATTTTATTCCACTGTGGTTTGAGAAGGTGCTTGATGTGATTTTGATTTTTTTGAATTTATTGAGACTTGATTTGTGGCCTATCATATGGCCTATCTTGAAGAATGTTCCATGTGCTGATGAGAAATATGCATATTCTGTAATTTTATGATGGAATGTTCTGTAGATGTCTGTTAGTTCCATTTCCTGTAAAGTCTTGTTTAACTCCAGTGTTTCTTTGTTGACTTTCTGCCTTGACTTTCTGTCTATTGCTGTTAGTGGAGTGTTGAACTTTCCCACTATTATTGTATCACTGTCTATCTCTTTTTGTTTGTAAGCCTAGTAGAATTTGTTTAAAAAGCTGGGGGCTCTGGTGTTAGGCTCATATATATTAAAATTGTTTTGTCTTCTTATTGGATTTATCCCTATATTATTATATAATAGCCATATTTGTCTTTTTTCACTGTTAATTTAATGTCTGTTTTATCTGATATGAGAATGGCTACTCTTGTTGTTTTTGGTTTCCATTTGCATGGAATATTTTCCCTCATCCCTTTACCTTGTGTCTGTAGGAGTCTTTGTTGTGGATCTTTTGAAGGCAGCAGATATTTGGTGTGTGTGTGTGTGTGTGTGTGTGTGTGTGTGTGTGTGTGTGTGTTTTAAATCCATTTGGCCAGTCTATATCTTTCTGGTGGGTCATTGATACCATTTATGTTCAGAGTTAATAATGATATATAAAGTACTATTTTATTCATCATTCTGGTGGCTTTATTTGTTTCTTTGTTTGTTTATTTATTGTCTCTATTGTGTTGGTGTTTCCAGTATTTTTCTACTGGTGCATTTTGACCTTTTGTTTCAGTATTTAGGACTCCTTTGAGTACTTTTTGTAGAACCAGTCTATTGGTGATAATCACCTCAGCATTTGCTTGTCTGTGAAGTTTATTTCTCCTTCATTTATGAAATGAGTTTTGTGGGATACAATTTTTGGCTGACAGTTATTCTCTTTGAGGAGATTGAAAATGGGGTCCCAAACTTGCAGGGTTTGCTCTGAAATGTCTGCTGTTAGTCTGATAGCTTTACATTTGTATGTTGTATGTTACTCAATGCTTTTGTCTCACTTCTCTTAAAATTCTTTTCTTCACATTTATTTTACATAGCCAGATTATATGCCTTGGAGATGACCTTTTGCAATTAATCTCCCAGGGTTCTTTGGGCTTCTTGTATCCGTATGTTTAGATCTCTGGCAAGGCCAGGGAAGTTTTCCTCCATTATTACCTCAAATTGTTTTTTCCAAATCTGCTGCTTTCTCTTCTTTCTCAGGAACATGTAATGATTCTTAGGCTTGGATGTTTTACATAATCCCACATTTCTTGAAGACTTATTTCATTCTCTTCACCTTTTTTCTTTATTGTTTTCTTATTGGGTTAATTCAAAAGTTTTGTCTTCAAGTTCTGAGAGCCTTTCTTCTGCTTGTTCTAGTCTACTGTTAAAACTTTCCACTGTGTTTTGTACTTCCCTAAATGCTTTTTTCATTTCTAGAATTTCAGATTTTTTTTTAAGGTGTCTATCTCTTTGGAGAATTTTTCATTCGTGTCCTGAATATTTTAAAAAATTTCCTTATGTTAAAAATTTATTCAATTTTCTCCTGAAGTTTATTGATCAGTTTTATAATCAACCCTTTGAATTATCTGGAATTTTAAAAATTTCATTTTGGTTAGGGTTCATTGCTTGAGAGTGGTGTGGTCTTTTGGGAATGTTGGAGAAATTTGTTTTCATAGTGTCAGAAATATTTTTCTTATTTCTTCTCACTTGGGCAGACAATTTCTTCTCATTTGAGGTTGACAGTGGCTGACATAGGCATTCTAGGGTTCCCTTGGTTATGTATAGCCTTGGTGTGGTGAATTTCTCAGTTGATAGCTGTGGTAGCCCTGTGTTGTGTACCTGGCTGGCTCACAGCATCCTGAGTGGCCAGAGTGGCTTGGAAAGTGTTGTTAGCTGGCATTTGGTATCAGGCCTTCCTCAAAGCTGGGGCCATTATATGGATTTTGTGGTCTGTACTGTTGACCACCAGCCAGGAGGTAGCGCTTGTGAAGAAAACCAACTGTGATGGTCCACTCTCATTTGGTTTTGCTCTGATCTTTCTTATTTCTCTACTTTTAGCTTTGGGTTTGGTCTATTCTTGCTTTCCTAGTTCCTTGAGGTGCAATGTTAGGTTGTTAATTTGAGATCTTTATATTTTTGATGTAGGCATTTAACACTTATAGTTATTTCCTTTTTGCCCTGCTTCTTCTGTATCCCTGAGGTTTTGATATGTTGTGTCTCGATTTTTATCCATTTCAACATTTAAAATAAATTTCTGCCTCAATGTTATTATCCACCCAAGAATCACTTAGGAGTATGTTGTTTAGTTTCCATGTACTTGTGTAGTTTTTTTTTCCCCCTCTGCATTGGTTGTTGGTGGAGGCTTTGTCAAACTTGTGTAGTTTTGAGAGTTCCTCTTGGTATTGATTTCTAATTTTGTCCCACTGTAGTCTGAGAAGATACTTGATAAGTTTATTATTATTATTATTATTATTTGAGTTGTAGTCTCACTCTGTCACCCAGACTGGAGTGCAGTGGCCGCTCCCAGCTACCGCAGCCTCGACCTGCTGGGCTCCTGCGCTCCTTCCGCCTCAGCTATTATTATTATTTTTTAGTTGATTGAGATTTAGTTTTTGGCCAATCATGTGGTCAATATTGGAAAATGTTCCCTGTACAGGTGAGAAAAATGTATATTCTACAGTTGTTGGATAGTATATTCTCTAAATGTCTATTTGGTCTATTTACTCTAGAGTCCATAGTTTCTTTGTTGACTTTCTGCCCTGATAATGTTTAGTGTTGTCAGTGGAGTGTTGGGTAGTCCCACTATCATTGCACTGCTGTCAGTCTCTTTTCTTTAGTCTAGTAGTATTTGCTTTATGTATCTGGGTGCTCTGGTGTTGGATGCATATATGTCTAGGACAGTTAACTCTTCTTGTTATATTGAATGCTTTATAATTATATAAATGCTTTTTGTCTTTTTTTTTTTACTGTTGTTGGTTTAACGTCTGCTTTTTCTAATATAAAAATGGTTGCTTCTGCTCACTTTTGTTTTTTATTTGCATAATATATATATTTTTTTCTATCCTTTTCTTTGAATCTGTAGGTGTTTTTAGTCACTAGGTGTTTTTGATGTAGGCAGTAGATAGTTGGGTCTTGTTGTTGTTGTTTAATCCAGTTTGCCAATCTGTGTCTTTTAAGCTAAGCATTTAGGCCGTTTATGTTCAAGATTAATGTTTATATGAGGTTTTGGTCCTGTTATAGTTTTTTTAGCCAGTTTTCTTGGAATCTCAGTTGTGTAATTGCTTTATAGAATCTGTGAGCTTTCTACTTATATGTGATTTTATAATGATGAGTACGTACTTTTATTTCAATGTTTAAAACTCTTTTGAGCATTTCTTGTAGGATTGGTCTTATGATGATGAATGCCCTTAGTGTTTGCCTGTCTGAAAATAGCTTTATTTCTCGGTTATTTATGACGCTTAGTTTAGGAAGACATAGAAATTTTGGCTGGCATGCTTTTTCTTTAAGGGAGCTAAAAATAGGCCCTCAGTCCTTCCTAATTGTAAAGTTTTTTGTTAAGAAGTTAACTGTTAGTCTGATAGAATTTTCATTATAGATAATTTGATGCTTTTCTCTAGTTGCTGTTAAGATGTATTCTTTCACATTGATCTTGGATAATCTAGTGACTGTATGACGTGATGTTCTCCGAGGCGTCCTCTGAGATTTCTGTATCTGGATGTCTACATCTATAACAAGATCAGATAAATTTTCCTTAATTAGTCCTTCAGGTATGTTTTTTAAACTTCTTTTTTCTTCTTCTCCCTCAGGAATGCCTATAAGTCATAAGTTTGGTCACTTTACATAATCCTCATAATCCTTAAAAGCTTTCATTTTTAAAAATTCTTTTTGTCTGACTTAGTTAATTTGAAAGACTGGTCTTCACATTCCAAAATTGTTTCTTCTGCTTGGTCCAGTCTATTGTTAAAACTTTCAACTGTGCTTTGAACTTTTTTCAGTGGGTTTTTTCATTTTCAGAATTTTGGTTTTTTTGAATACATCTCTGTCATCTTTCATCTCCTGCATTGTTTTTCTGGTTTCTCTGTGTTGGTTTTAAACTTTCCCTTGGATCTCATTGATTTTCTTTATGATTCATGTCTTGAATTTTTTTATCCTATCATTTCAAAGTTTTTATTTTGGTTAGGATTCATTGCTAGAGAGCTTATGTGGTCCTTTGGGGTGTCATTACATTCTTTTTCTTTATGGTGCTTGAATACCTGTGCTGGTTCTTTCTCATCTGTAGAAGCTGTCACTTTTTATCTGGGGGCTTAAAAATATGGAATGCTTCATGATTTGTGTGTCATCCTTGTTCAGGGCATATGTGCTGCCGACATGAGCACTGTCATTAATTTAGAAAAGTCTTAGCTGTTATTACTTACAATATTTCTATAAGGAATGAGATAATTACAAAAGTTATAGCATAACTTTTTTCTCCTTCTGAGAAAAAAATTACTCCTATAACTTTTGTAATTATCTCATAGTTCTTGGATATTCTGTTTCATCTTTTTCACTCTTTTGTTTCTTTGCTTTCCAGTTTTGGAAATTTTTATTGACACATCTTCAAGCTCATTTATTATTTCCTTGGCCAAGTCTGATTTTATACTGCTGCTCTCTGATGAGTTCATGAAAGGCATTCTTTATATCTGTTACATCATTTTTGATTTTTAGCATTTCCCTTTGTATTTGTTTCTTAGAATTTTTCCTTCTTTGCTCATACTACCAATTTCTTCTTGCATGTTGTTCACTTTTTTGGAAAGTGAACCCTTAACATATTAACCATAGTTATTTGATCCCACCTGATAATTTTAACTCTTCTGCCTTATCTGAGATATCTGATACTTATTTTGTCTCTTCAGACTATTTTTCTTGCCTTTTAAAACGCCTTGTAATTTTTTATTAAAAACTGGACATGGTTTATTGGGTTAAAGGAACTTAGGTAGATAGGCATTTAGTGTGAGTTTTTATGGTTTTCTGGCTAACAGACTGTGTTTACTGTTTGGTGTTGCTGTGTTATCAGAGGCTAAAATTTCTTCTTTTGTCCTTGTGTTTGTCTTCCTTGCTGTTTTGTATTGTCCTAGGGACTGCTTACTAAATATTGGGTTGATGCATAAGTTAATAGCATTTTTTGCTTGCCCATAGATTGGAAATGTCACATGATGGTAGCTGATCACAGATAATCACATTTGGCAATTCTCCAGTTGTCTGATGTGGATCATTGTGGATTAAAGTGTTTAAATGGTCTTCATCAAAGCCTGATGGTTTTCCTGAACGTGGAGAATCAATTAGGTTACAGTGACCCTATTTGAAATGACAAAACCATTTTCTTCCCAGTGGTATTCTGCTTGTACACAGCTCAAGTGTTTTGAGCCATCTCTGCTACCTTCACTTCTCTGCAAAACTCAAACAGAAGAATAGGTTGGAAGTTTTTTTCCACTTGACATTCCCTCTTCTTTAGCTCACTTATTATTTTCTTGGCCAAGCCTGATTTTATATTGCACAAATAGCACCAACTTTCTTCAAATCTGCAAAATGCAAGACATATTTACAAGCACAACATTGTCACTCCAAATAACAAGCAGTAAACTCCCAACACCGCAGTATTGCCATGCCAAAAAGAAATGCTATGAACTTATGCATCAACCTAATAGTTTCTGAGGCTTGCAGTTCTTTTAGTTGTATTTACCTGTTTTTATAAAAGAACTCTAATGATTTGAGGAAAGAGGAGCACTTCTTAGTTCTTTAGATTTAGGCTTCAATCTTCCAATGAATCTGACTTGAGTACTTTTCCTCTTCTTACATTGAAGTCTAGAGTGACCTGGAGTTTGATATCTTCTATTACTCACATTGAAGGTTAGTGCAGGGTGAAGTTAGCTGTACGTTAGTGGAGGATGAAGTTAGGTCTTTACTTTTCCTAGCAGTGTAAAGCTTTAGTAAAACCCCAGTTGATTAGTCTTTGGTAACAGTTTCTCTTGAGGGAAGGCCTTGTTAAAGAGAGCAGAGAGCTGTGAGTGTATTTCATAATGGCTACTTTCCCCTTCGCTATATTGGATGCAGAAAAGTTTTTTCTCTGATTTTCACAAGGAGAACCTGGTAGGGCTTCTGGAAGTAAACCTTATGGAAATTTGGTGGCTCCCCTAAGACTGAGACCTGAATTTTAAACTTAAAAGAGTCTGTACTGAGCCTCTGACAGAAAATTATAGTTCAAATTGTTGGCAGATACTGGTTTTGTCTGTGGGCTTCTGCTCATGGTAAGCTGTGAAACTATCCATTTGTATGTTTGTCAAGTTTTTGTGACAACTGCTTGCCCTGTTACCTTAATTATCTCATGACTCTAAGAAGAGGTGTTGATATTCAGTTTGTTCAACTGTTTTTCTTATTGTGAGGATGGGAGTGGCAATTTCTAAGCTCTTTATATATATCAGACTGGAAACCAGAAGGCCCTCATGAGCTTTATGGAATATATAGACATAGGAGTTCACTGTCAATAATGCTAGCATATTGTCAGAGAAATATGTGTTATACATAATTTTTAATATTATCAATTATTAATTTATTGTCTCAACATGAATTTTAATTATAGTCAGTTGCTTTGAAGTTTGATTTTTCTAAAATATCAGCAAAAAGTAGAAGAATAATTTTATACCCTTGATTATACTTAAAGACTTTTTAAGTATACTGCAGTACATATAATACATATTTTGTTTGGTAATATGGTACAAAGATTGCACATTTTATATATAGATATTTTTACAAAGCCCAGAAATAATTCCTGTTTTAGTATTTTAGATTTTTGTGTCTATGTTTTCAAGTAAAGATTTTGAAATTAGAAACTGATTTGTAGATTAATATCAATATGTTTATGATATAAACATGTCGCATGATTAAGAGCAACATGATTTCTTGCAGAATCTCACCTAGGACTTCTTTAACAAATGTCTTCTCATTTACATATTTATTTAAATATTTGTTATTTTTAACATACTATCATTTGGTGAAGGGTTATTTTTATTGTTTTCCATTTTAATGAGCAATCTTTGGTAATGGCAATCTCTCTTTGTCATTATTTTTTTATCTACTGGGAATGTTTTGTGCTAAAAAGAGATTTTTGTCTGGGCATGGTGGCTTACGCCTGTAATCCCAGCACTTTGGGAGGCAGAGGCAGGAGTATGATTTGGGCCCAGGAGATCGAGACCAGCCTGGGCAACACAGAGATACTTTGTCTCAAAAAAAAAGAAAAAGAAAAAAATTTAAAAAAGGATTTTGTCTTATTCACAAAGAAATACAGTTACAAATTTTCTGTGTAGAATTGTGTCATTATGGTTAGCTTGTGTTTGAATGTTTATATGATATTTTATGTTGAAATATTAATTTATTATATGACTTGAAATACTAAATGATGTGGCTGTGGCTCTAGCAAATAAAGGTATTACACTTTTTGAAGTTTATAAAGAGAACAAAGGATATTCTTATGGTTAATATAGAGATATAATTGCCAATTAAATTCTTTCATTGGAACACAAAAATGTCTAAGAGTATGTCCATTTATTATTCATGTCATCAAAACAAACACATTGTAAAAATAAGTCAATTTGATCTAAAGATCATTTAATTTATAGTGTCCATATAACTTTCAAGTGAAAGTTCTAGGCTTTGGTTACCAGTTTTAGTTACCAATTCTTAGTCTTCCTTTGAGAAAGTAAAAATGAATTCACTGATCATTGAATCATAGGTTTATCTCTCAGGATCAGTCCTAGACAAATTATGGGGAGCCACATTTGACAGACCTTCACTATCCATGTGTGTGCTCTTTCTTTACCGCTTAAAAATTCTGTCTTATTTAATTTTGGTGTTCAGTGATATATACTGGGCCAGTTTCCCTTAATATCCTGAATATTTTGAAAGCAATGGTCTTTCATGTTATATTCATGATGAATTGACTGTCTACTTCCAAATCAGTTTTTAACCATGCATTTATAGATTTTTGTAATATATAAATTAATTTCTTCTCATTTCAGAGCATTGGAAAGCAGTATTTTTTTCTGTACACTGTTTTAAGAAGACTATTCAACCCTGCAGAACTAGAAGTGAAACACTTAATTATAGTTATTTATATAGTATTTATTTAAATTTAGTTTTAGTCTGGTATAGTTATTTACATAATTTACTTAAACTTATGAATATTTAAATTTAATATAGTTTTTAATAGCCATTTAAAAAAGACACTAGATACATAACTCCCCAATTCCTTTATCTACTTCTTTAAGCATTAAAAAATTCATTTGTAAAGCTTTTTAAAAATACATATTACAAAGCTGTATTTTATATAAAATTCTTGAAATGCCTTTACTTCATTTTATATTAGGGAAGAAATTAAAAATCACAAATGAAAAGTTTATTTTCACTTAACTAGGTGTAACTGTATTTAATAAATTTGGTATCCCCAAAATAATTATTTTAAAAGCTTTATAATAAAAAATATGTAGAAAACTTTAGGACCAAATCATGGGCTTAAACAGCAGTAGACTTTTAATATCAGTCCTTTTTTAAGAACAAATTATTTAACATCTTTTCTGTGTGTGTGTAAACTTGATTGAAGTGTATAATTCCAATATATGGTGAAAAGCTAAACTTTTCTATGTAAAATTCTTATTTTTCATGTCCATTTTTATATGACCACAAATCTGTAGATAGAAATCTCTCTTCCTAGTACAGTGCACTCAGTTGTGCAAACTTATTTTTTTAGGGTCAAAGAAGAACACAAACCACAACCGACACAGTAAGTAAATGTATTAAGAGTGCAGTAGGCTTGACTTCTGTACTTTTGCCACATTCTGCTTTCTGCACCTTTGATAGTATTAGCTTATACTAATACTGGATAGGCTGCAGCTAGTGTGTCTTCTGCTTTCTGACTCTCTGGCTTGTAAGAGAGCTGCCTGCAGCTTCTTACTTCCATAGTAACTGGATGTAGTTTTCTGCTGCCTGCTTGTGGGCTGGTTAAGTGTTCAAACTTGATTTCCCTACATTCTGACTGCCTGGATGATAATTGGAGCTCACATTTCCATTGGCTGTAGCTATTGTGCCTGTGTATTTTTATTATTATAGATAAAACATTTAACCTACTTGTTTTGAATTTGGTTATTCAGTCACATTATTTGCTTATTTAAACAGGTGGTTTCCCTTTAGTGGGATCACTGAACTGGTAAATAACGTTCTTCAGCCCCAGCAAAAACAACAAAATGAAAAGGAGCCCCAGACGTAAGTAAGCTGATCTATATAGACTAAATATTCTCTCTGATAGTATAGCATACTTAAGAGTATGTATTAAAATACTGTCCTTGGAATAGTATGCCTTCAGAAGGGAAAATTGTTAGGTTAGGATTTTATACTATTACCTTTAATAATCCCATGGAAATCTAAAAAAAAGCAAGGATAGTTAATAAAGTGGTAAAGCAGGTGTAATTTCCTACCACCCCCCATTTTAGTATAAAATAAAGTAATCCATTAGAATATCTTTCTCCTATAATGCGATATATATTTAGAGTTTCTTTCAACAATAGTTCCAAAGGACATTAAAAGATATTAACCCTTGATCGAGTGTAGTAGCTCACGCCTGCAATCTCATCACTTTGGGAGGCCAGGGTAGGAGGATTGCTTGATCTCAGGAGTTTAACACCAGGTTAGGCAATATAGTGAGACCTTGTCTCTACAAAAATCAAAATAAAAAAATTAGCCAAGCATGGTGGCGTACACCTGTAGTCCCAGATACTCAGGAGGCTGAGGTGGGAGGAGCATTTGAGCCCAGGATTTGAGGCTGCAGTGAACTGGGATCATGCAATCCAGCATGGGTGACAGAATGAGACCCCAACTCAAAAAAAAAAAAAGATGTTAACCCCTAATCTTAATCTTTGGTCAAATGTTTTGGATAGGTTCATTTAAAAAAAGGTTAAGCAATTTTCTTTATTATAATAATTCTGAAAGCCTAAATGTGGTCCCGGGGTATTAGGATATAGATTGTTTACTAAACTTATTTGAGCACTGAATCCTGGTTTCACTGAACATTTTATTAGGTTATGAAACATAATTTGGGAAATAGAACAATTTGTTGAGCTAAAACATTGAAAGATGTTGACTTCATTTCTTTTAGTTGTTATCAGATTTAAAAAATTCTTTAAAGAATTGTTCAGATTTAGCTGGGCTCGGTGGCTCAGCCTGTAATCCCCCGCTTTGGGAGGCCGAGGTGAGTGGATTACCTGAGTTCGCGGGTTCGAGACCCGCCTGGGCAACTTGACGAGACCTCATCTCTACAATAAATCAAAAAATTAGCCGGGTGTGGTAGCACGCGCCTGTAGTTCCAGCTCCTTGGAAGGCTGAGGCAGAAGGATCGCCGGAGCCCAGCAGGTTGAGGCTTTGGTGGCCGGGAGCGGCCACTGCACTCCAGTCTGGGTGACAGAGTGAGATTCCAACTCAAAAAAAAAAAAAAAAAATTGTTCAGATTTGTATTATTTCAACTTTGTACAAGCAATATGGTTTATATTGTGAAGTGGAAGTAACTGAGAATGTGAGACAGACTGCATATATTTAAATTCCAGCATTCCCCTGACAACTGCCATCATTCTCAGAATGCTCCAACCAGTTAGCCTTTGTGCGTCTTTTAAGTAGGAATTATGATTCTGGGGAAGATGATTTGGTTGTAGGAACGGGCAAATTGAAAAGTTATATGAACTCTAGGAGAAAATGAAAATAGCTACAAGGATGAAACAGTGAGAGAAACATTCATGTTTTGTCTTTAGTGTAAGCTAAGAGATACAAACATCTTTTTATCTTGTTGCGATGGGGATAATCTCTTCATCCACTTTATACTACCTTGGGTGCATTTTGTTTTACATTTTGTCAGTGTTTCAGTTTTAACCAAAGTAAAACTAGTAATAGTTAATTTGTAGTTCTAAAATTAGAACTTGTGCTATAGTTATGATAGTTGAAGCCAGGACCTGTGTTTGTCCTGTTTACTGTTTTATCCCTGGCATTTAGCAGAATACCTGATACATGCCAGAAACTCAATAAATATTTCTTCACAATTCGTTTTTCATATTTTATCTTTTTATGATACAAGAATTCTGTCATGAGGAATTACATTAAATTTAATAACTCATTTTCTAATCAAGCATTATATTAAAATGCCCCCCAATGTTATTGTTTTGCTGATTTTTCTCTAAGGCACTGAAGCTTAAAATAAATTACAATAGAGAAATCAATAACAAAGATAATTAGATGTAATTTTGCCTTCGTTTTAAATGACTTCAGTCATGTATCTTTTGTGAATCTTAGAAAATCAAAATTATTTCATATTACATATTAGATTACAGTGGCTATTAAATGACATATTTTGTGGGTAACTTTAAAAAGTGATATCTAGATTATTACAATAAAGTGACATGTGATTGTCATAAACAAAGATCAAGGCAAATATGAAAAGAAATAGCTTTACTTCAATAATAAATATAAATTAATCTGCTTTGATTTTTGGTTAGGAAGATGGTGGGAGAAGAGATTGGCACATTGGATATTTTAAAAATTAATTATGAACTAATAGATATTATTTCAATTAAGGCTTCTTGACAATTAATTCACTTTTGCTCTGTGATTTATGTAGTTTTAAAAATTCAGAATCAATAGTTTCTTTTATTAGTTACCTTCTTCATCTTATATTCTTTTTACACTGAAGATTTCTGGTATATAATTTTCTGGGAGCTTTCCTTTTATTTTTCTAAATCACAGACCAGGGTTACTTCTGAATTTCCTGTAGTTCATTTTCTCTTCATTCAGAATTCTAAGACTTTTTCTTTCTGGGTAATCTTATTTGTTTCTCAGTCTGACTACCATTTGAGTGGAATAACTTCCTATCTGTTTACCTTTTATTATTCATTCATAATATTATTTCTGAAAGCTAAATTCCAGGTATTCGTTTTAAGTTTTAAACGTTAAAAAGTAAGATTTGCATTTTTCATATTTTATGTAAACATTTTCATAGTAGAATGATGAAATAAGTATTCTATCAGATAGCTAGTATTAAAAATCTGTTATTTTTCTTGAACAGCAATTCCATTTTAATTAACTCATATAAATTCCATTTTGTGGTTGTTCAAAAATATAGTATGTAGGCTTTTTGAGATTTATTTCCTATCCTTTAGCCCAACAGGAAGACTTATTAATTTTGATTTGGGTAATTGATGTGAAATTGTAGCTATAAGTAAAACATTGTATCCAAATTTGATTTTCCATGAGATCTGAGGCATAGAAAATCGATTTGTTTTGGTCACTAGTTAATTCAATATTTGTAGGAATTGCTTAAGATACACCAAATAGTTGTAATATTACTTTTCCTTCTGTCTTTTACTATATTTGGCATCAGCATTAAAATGAGGGAAAGTTTTCTGTAAAGATGCTATAATATAATGTGGGCTATATGTAAGGTAGAAAACAAGACTCTGGATAATTAAGGATGGAAATACCAGTAAAAAATTATAAGTGTTTTGTAATACAACTGTTATTTTTAGCTTTGTATCCCCAATGCCAACATAATATCAAAGGTAAGTAAGAAAGTTTTGAATGCAAATGCACTAAACAAATAATTGGGATTAGTATGTTTTGAATTTTTATTTGTCCTTTGATTAATAAGTATGCTTTTGAAATACTAAAAAAGTTTAAAATTTTAGTCATTGGAATCAAGTAACACCTAGTATAGTAATCCTCTTTAATTGTAAGTAAGGTCTTTTAATAGGAATAAAATACTAAAGGGAAGAAGGTAATATGTGAAAGTCATTAGGTAACAAGAGATTTGATGGATGCAAAGAAGACCAGTGTAGCTGTAGGTTAATAGACAAGAGAGAGTGTGGCAGCAAATGAGATTCCAGAGGTAGGACTCAGATGGGGCAATGTTTTTATAGGAAATGATAAGGAGTTTGAGTCTGAGTTTCAGTGTAAAGGGAAGATATTGAAGAGTTTTAAACATGGGAGTGATATGCTTTAATTTATGTATAAAGATCAGTTTGGCTGCTATATGAGTAGGATGAGTGAGAATAGAAATGGAGAGAGCAATGAGACAGCTTTTTTTTGAGGACTCTGCTAGTGATTATGATAACTTGGACCAGGTCCATTATAGTGAAGATGGATAGAAGTGGATTGGGGATACAGTTGGAGGTTGAAATAACATAATTTGTCAGTGGAGTAGATTTAGGAGACGTGATTAAAGAAGAGAAAAGAACCACAGATGACGTCCAGGTTTCTGGTTGGAAGAACTAATTGGATGATAATGTTATTAAATATCATCAGGAAGAGGATCCGATGAACTGGTTTTAGGAGTAGAATCTAAAACATAAATGTTGAATGCTTAAACTTTAAGATGCTTATAAATTGGTCGGCACTGAAGGAGAGAAATGGATTGGCTGGAGATATATGAGGGGGAACCCCCCCAAAACTGGAATTTATTTATAAAGAATTGTGTATTTATTCTTACATGTTTACACTTCAGTCACCTTCAAAGTACTCTCTGTCTGATACAGTACACCTGTCGAGATTCTTTTCTCACTGCTCAGAACAGTTTTTGAACTCATCTATTTTGATGCCTTTTAGTGCTTCTGCCGTTTTTTGTTTCACCTCTTCCACACTGGCAAAATGTTTCCCTTTGAGGACTTTTTTCATCCCAGGAAACAAACAAAAAAAAGTTGCATGAGGCAAGAGCTGGTGAATAGAAAGAGTGGGACATGGGGTTCATGCTGTTTTTGATCAAAAATTGCTAAACACTCAGCACAGTGTGGGCAGATGCATTGTCATGGTGGAAGAAGCAGTCACCTATTTGCCACAACTCGAGATGTTTCTTCCATATGCAGCCTCTTATAACAACACTAGCTGGTAAACTGTTACTGATGGGTTCCTGGAACACTTACCTAGCAGGGGAAGCTTGTTATAAGAACCCTTATAAGGGGCCTGCCCTCCAAAAAATAATTCTGGAATTTTTTGAGGGGTCTTTCCTCATACTTTTGGTTGTTGTCAGTGTGGTACATAGAACTAGAAAAATATATGAAATAATCTAGAAAGAGTGAGAGCAGATGCAAAGGTCATGATTGAGCCCTGAAAAATTCTCATATTGCGTCGGGTCCTAGGAATCCAGAGATAAAAGGAATATTAAGACTTGCTCTTAAATAATTCACCTCAAAGGGGAAAAAATACCTGCTGATATATAATTTAAAAATATTATAAAGATTTCTGGTTTGCTTTTTGACACATAAAAGGATGGGAGCTATCACTCCCATCCTTACAACAAGAAAAAGTTGAACAAATGGAAAACTAACAATTCTTCTTAGCTGCATCAGAAAGTTGGGGTCACGGGGCAAATCAAGCCTTGAATAGTAGAGAGAGAAATACAAAGAATCACAGTTTACTAGGAGCAGAAACCACTGGAACCAGAATCTATTAGGAAAACTTAAACCATAATAGATGAGCTGCTGGAAGCTGACTGTGGACTAACTTAAAAATTAGAAATTCCTGAGGGCCAACCTTAGGGTGGCCCCCACAATTTGGGACTTTGTTTCAGTGAACAGTTTGCAAATAGGGGAGATGCTGCCGTCAGTGTAATAGGAAGGTGCATTACAGTGAACAAAAGGAGGATCCAGATTTTATAGCAAAACTTCCTGTCCAGGTTCCCGTCAGGTTCTCAAAGTGAAGACTAAAGTTCCTTCATGCTTTCAGCTGGGGAAGGGGAAAGTAACATTCTGAAATAGCCTAGGAGAAGAGTAATCATTTTACATACTCCTAGAACTTTCAGTTCTCCACCTTACCCCAGGAGATGCTGGTGAGGATGTGGAGAAAAGGGAACGCTTCTACACTGCTGGTGGAAATGCAAACTAGTTCAGCCTCTATGGAAAACAGTGTGATGATTTCCAAAAGCACTAGAAATTGACCTTTTATATGATCCAGCAATCCCCTTACTGGGAATTTATCTGGAGGAACTTAAATCATTCTGCCAAAAAAATACCTGCACATACATGTTTATTGTAGCACTAGTCACAGTAGCAAAAACATGGAACTAACTGTGCTGCCCATTGAAACTGGACCGGATTTTTAAAAATGTGGTACATATACATGATGGAATATTATGCAGTCCTAAAGAAGCACAAACATATGAACTTCACAGCAACTTGGATGGATTTAGAGTCTATAATACTCAGTGATCTATTACAGAAACAAAGAACAGAATACCACATGTTCTCACACATAGCAGATCCTGAACATTTACTGTACTATAAGAAAGGGATTGGTGGTAATGGGGTACTGCTTGGGTGAGGGTGAGGACACAACATCAATAAGCCTTCCTGATCTCAAACCAGGCGAAGTGGGGAACAAAGGGAGGCCCAAACTTTACCTGTACAATGTCCGCTTGTATACCTAATCCTGAATTATACTCCATATCTTTAAAATAAAATATATAAAAAATAAATAGCCGGGCTCGGTGGCTCAGCCTGTAATCCCAGCGCTTTGGGAGGCCGAGGTGAGTGGATTGCCTGAGTCCGCAGGTTCGAGACCCGCTTGGGCAACTTGGTGAGACCTCATCTCCACAATAAATAAAAAAAAAAATTAGCTGGCCATGGTAGCGTGCCTGTAGTTCCAGCTACTTGGAAGGCTGAGGCAGAAGGATCTCTGGAGCCCAGCAGGTCGAGACTGCAGTGGCAGGGAGAGATCACTGCACTCCAGTCTGGGTGGCAGAAACTCCAACCCAAATAAATAAATAAATAAATAAAATAATAAATTATTCTCTTTTCTGTGTCAAATCCTATCTTAAACATAATGTAAACCTTCAACTGTTAATAAATGATACATTCTTCACCCAAAAAAAAAAGAAAAAAGAGAGAAATGACTTTACCAGAGCCTGACCAATGTGAGATAATGAAAATAACTCCAATCTTTTCTAGATTTTCTGTCTCACCTAAGAGGGAAAGGAAGCTGAGAAATACTTGAAAGTCACAGCTCAGCGACAAAGATCCACTAAAAGACGGATTAAAAAAAAAATTCGGGGGTCTAACACTGTTACCCAGACTGGAGTGCAGTGGCTCAATCACAGCTGACTGCAGCTTTGATCTCTTGGGCTCAGGCAGTCCTTCTGCCTCAGCCTCCTGGAATCGCTGGTGCCCATCACACCCAGCTAATATGTTGATTGTTTTTTGGAGATGAGGTCTTGTTGCCCAGGTTGTCTCGAACTCCTGGGCTCAAGCAATCCTCCCACCTCGGTCTCCCAAAGTGCTGGGATTACAGATGTAAGCCACTGCTCTGCCTGATACCTATTTATAAATTATAGAGTTCACAGTGGCAACTCAGGGATTTAGGCTGTTACTCTCTTCTTGGTAATCCATCTGGAATAGTTTCTAGATTGCTGCTTCAATGGAAAAGAGATCATGGGTAACTCATTCTTTTTTTTTTGAGTTGGAGTCTCACTCTGTCGCCCAGGCTGGAGGGCAGTGGGATGCTCCCGGCCACCGCAGCCTCAACCTGCTGGGCTCCAGCGATCCTTCCGCCTCAGCCTTCCAAGTAGCTGGAACTACAGGCGCGCGCTACCACGCCTGGCTAATTTTTTATTTTACTGTAGAGATGAGGTCTCTCCAAGTTGCCCAGGCGGGTCTCGAACCTCCGGGCTCAGGCAATCCACTCACTTCAGACTCCCAAAGCGCTGGGATTACAGGCTGAGCCACTGAGCCCGGCCGGATAACTCACTCTTTTTTTTTTGAGTTGGAGTCTCACTCGGTCGCCCAGACTGGAGTGCAGTGGCTGCTCCCGGCCTCCGCAGCCTCGCCTGCTGGGCTCCGGTGATCCTTCCGCCTCAGCCTTCCGAGTAGCCGGAATTACAGGCATGCGCTACCATGTCCGGCTGATTTTTTGATTTATTGTAGAGATGAGGTCTCGCTGCCCAGGCGGGTCTCGAACCCACGGGCTCGGGCAATCCACTCACCTCAGCCTCCCAAAGGCGCGAGATTACAGGCTGAGCCACCGAGCCCGGCTGATAACTCGTTCTTAATTGTATAAGACAGAAGTGACACAGGTTACTTTTGCTAACAGTTTACTGCTTCAAACTTGTCACAAGACTGTAACTTTAAGTAATGAGCACTAGTAACATCTATTACAGTTGATTCTCATTTATTGCAATGAGATGGAAACTTTAGGATACCAAAAGATAAAGATTTGCCAAAAGAATAGTTACTGCTGCAAGGATAGCTCTGTGAATGAAAGTTCTCCCAAAAGAAATTTAGGAGAAAGATTTTTGCTTTAGTGAACAGTTTGCAAATGGGGGACACAAATGGGGAAGACACTGCCTTCAGTGTAAAAGGAAGGTGCTGGGCCGGGCTCGGTGGCTCAGCCTGTAATCCCACGCATATGGGAGGCTGAGGTGAGTGGATTGCCTGAGCCCGCGGGTTCGAGACCCGCCTGGGCAGCGAGACCTCATCTCTACAATAAAAAAAAAAAAAAATCAGCCGGGTGTGGTAGCGCATGCCTGTAATTCCGGCTGCTTGGTAGGCTGAGGCGGAAGGATCGCCGGAGCCCAGCAGGTCGAGGCTGCGGTGGCCGGGAGCGGCCACTGCACTCCAGTCTGGGCAACAGAGTGAGACTCCAACTCAAAAAAAGAAAAAACAAAAACAAAAGGAAGGTGTGTTCCAGAAAGGAAAGATACAGGTTTTATAGCAATAGTTCCAGTCCAGGTTCCCAGTCAGTTTTGTTTATGTGAATTAAGGATTCAAACTTGGTTAGTTACGATAGGTTAACATAGCTGAGTTCTCATTGGTTGATACAGCTGGGTTATGATTGGCTGATACAGCTTAGCCCTGATTGATTGATATAGCTGAGTTCTGATTGGTTGACTCGGATGAGCTCTGTTTAGACTCAAAGTTAAAACAGCGGTGTGGGTTTTCAGGGAACTCAGAGTATGTTACCTGTAGACAGCAAGTGTCTGTTTGGCTCTATTTAAAATCTAGGCCTAGTTAGCCCTTTGGGATCCATCTTGAAGAATTTGCTCTTTCAGGTTTACATTTGTTCACAGCTACAATATTAGTACTGCCCCCTCCCCCCAGTTACTGTTTGTTCTATTGCAACTGCTGTAATAACTGGACTTTGTGTCTGATTTTTACAAGACCAAAGATTAGGGTTAATAACATGAAGAAAATTAAAATACAGAAGTGTTCTTAGGAAGGAAATTTGCAGTTTGTAGTGTTTTCAGGAGCAGCTATTAAGTTTTGCCAGTGGGATTACAGGTGTCTGTCAGATCAGTGGTGGCATTAGATTCTCATAGGAAAATGACCCTTACCGTGAACTGCCTATGGGAGGATTCTCGGTTGTCTGCTCCTTATGAGATAGTGTCAGATCCATAGACTGAATGCTTAGTTCCCAAGACTGCTCCTCCTTCCAGATAGCCAGTCACAAATCTTACTGATTGACTTCAAGT
Source organism: Cephalopachus bancanus (assembly GCA_027257055.1). Taxonomy (NCBI): domain Eukaryota; kingdom Metazoa; phylum Chordata; class Mammalia; order Primates; family Tarsiidae; genus Cephalopachus; species Cephalopachus bancanus. Next base: position 1,101,209 of record JAPVLO010000146.1, read on the forward strand.
TATCATACCCATGACTCTTTCTTTGTGTTGATTAATTTGTGGGAGTGGTTCACAGAACTCAGGGAAACATTTATGCTTACTGGCTTATTATAAAGGATATTGTGAGGAATAAAGATGAAGAGATGCATAGGGTGAGGTATGGAGGAAGGAGTGCAGAGGTTTCATGCTCTCCCTGGGGACACTACCCTCCAGGAACCTCCACATGTTCGGCCACCTAGAAGCTCCTTGAACCCAGTTCTCTTGGGATTTTATGAAAGCTTCATGATGTCATCATTCCTTCTCCCAAGATACAAGATGTGATTGTCTCTGGAGAGATTTTCAGGACCCACAATTTGAAAGGTGAGGGAAGATTAACATCTTACCTTGTGGTAAGAGAAGATTGTAGAGATTTTGAAGGCTCTCTGAGACCTAATATACTCAACATTGTAATAAAAGACTGTAGCAAAGGCTATGGGAGAAATTGGGTACAAAAACCTGTACATAAATATGCATATCATAACACCATACATTTAGTAAGATTTTACCATTTCTGTAAACATTTGCTACTTCTGGGGCCTAATACATTTAAATGTAGGTGTAGCTGGAAGGTGGAGTTCTTAGTTCTTTATAAATTAAAGATTCAATTTTTATACTGAATCTTTGTATTGGCTTTCAGAGCCCCTTGATCAACTTAGCCAATGATTCTTTTCCTACCTAGGCATGCCAAAAAAAGAAACAAAACACAAAAATTCTTGCAAACTCTCAGAAGCTAGAATTTGCACCCCTTGCAGTATTGTCATTTATTGTCAGTGTCTGCTTGGACTCATCAGATATCTGAAGCCTCCAGTGGGTTCTAAGCCATTTAATTTTCAGATCTAATCTGATCCAAGAACCAGTTTAGTTGTTTTTGTCATGACATCCAAAATCAGTTTTGATAAAAAATATGCTCAAAGTCAGATAGCCCAAAACACAAATGCTTGGCACTTTAGCATCCAGAGAGAATTTACCCATTATCCACAGTTGCTGTGAGAGAACAATGTACTCAACGGTCAGGCGAATACCTCACTTGGTCATTTGATTGTTTGGGGGATTTCTAGAACTCTATTTTGGATCTCACTTCTGACACTATGTATTAAAAGAAAAACTTTAGATAAATGCAATTTAACAGAGTTGAATTGAGAAAAGAACAATTCATGATTTGGCAGCCTCCTCAACCAGAATAGGTATATAGAAACACCAGTGCTACCACATGAACTGAAAGGATTTATGGAACACAAAAAGAAAAGTGACATACAAAAAAAAAAAAAAAAAAGAGGTGTGGTACAGAAACAACTGGATTAGTTAACAGGTTGATGTTTGCCTTATTTTAATAGTTGACCATCTGTGATTGGCTGAACCTCGGTGATTGGTAGGTAAAACTGTATTTACACATCCATTTAAGTTACAGTTTGCTATGTACAGAAAAACCTTTATGCCAAATTTACAAGGAGCCAGCTTTAGGCTAAGCTTAATTTAACAGACTTAATTATAATTTGTTCACATATCTGTCTCATACCTATGCATGTCCAGGTCTATCTCTTATCTTACTGATTACAAGAACTAGATCGTAGTCAATATTACATTATATTTTTCTCCATCACCTATCAAATAGTACACACAGTGCATATTTGTTTATCATTTAATTTAAACATTTAGTGAATATTTATTGAGAACTAGGCTATAGGCCATGTATTATGCTTGTCACCGGGATAAAATGGACAGCAGAAATAAAGCAATTCTCATACTATTCTAATTAGAGAGGTAGGAATTAATCAAATCACATACATGAACAAAAGGTGCAACTGTGGTAAATGCAATATACTGTGGTATTATTTTTTAATCGGGGTCTCTATCACACAGGTTAGAGTGCAGTGACATGATCACTGCAGCCTATAACTTCTGGGCTCAGGTGATCCTTCTGCCTAGTCTCCTAAGTAACTGGGACTACAGGTCCATACTACCACATTTGACTAATTTTTTAAGCTTTTGTAGAGACAAGGTCTTGCTGTGGTGGCCATGCTGGTCTTAAACTCCTGGGCTCAAGCAGTGCTCTTGCCTTTGCCTCCCAAAGTGGTGGATTACAGGTGTGAGCTACCATGCCTGGCCATAATGTATTTTGTATACAGTTTCTTTTGATTATCTGGTGATGTCTATAGACTCTTTTTCAAAAGTTTTAAAATGCTTAAAAGATAAGTACAATTACAAAACAGTTACAAAGGAAGCCAGTAAAATTGAATTGCAGTTCCATCCATGGACTACTTGGGGGTGGATCACAAATTAATGCAGAAAAAGTTCAAGTTTAAAAAAAACACCTGTTAGGCCATACAGGTTATTAGTGGTTTTTGAGGATTTGCAGTAAACAGAGATATTCACATTTTTGTACATAGTAGGACTCAACATTGTAAAGATGCCAATTCTCCTAAAACTAATCTATAAAAATAACAATTAAAAAAGTCTTCCAGCCTTGACGATATAGCGATTCCTCATCTCTACAGAAAACAAAAAAAATTAGCTGAGCGTGGTGGCACACATCTGCAGTCCCAGTTACTAGGGAGGCTGAGGTGGAAGGACTGCTTAAGCCTAGGGACAGAGTTGAATAGTTGTGACAGAGACTCTATGGTCCACAAGGCCTAGATTACCTATTATTTGGTTCTTTACAGAAAAGGTTTTCTAATCTCACCTCTGATTTACATTACTAGAAAGTTATATATTCAAATTTGCATATTTAGTATCTTTTGGAACTTTCTCTTTTTTTGAAGTTTGTGACAGTGTTGCTCTAGAGTAAAAACAGACACAAATGCCAGTGAAACAGAATGCAGAGTCCATAAACAGACCTATGTAGATATGGTAACTTAGAGTATGATAGATTGACATCACATGTCAGGGAAGACAGGATGAAATATTTAACAAATGATGCTGGGAAAATAGAGTCTCTCCATCACAATACATTTAAAAATAAACTTAGGATCAATTAACAGCCTAAATGTGAGAGATAAAATTACAAAGCCACTAGAAGAAACTAGAATTTTTTCTGACTGGCTTAGGGGTAAGTAAGGTTTGTTTGATAGTTTGCTTTTTAATAGCAAGCTCTCAAAACCTCAAATGATGAAGGGAGAAATAAATTTGACTGTCTCAAAATGAATGATTTCTATTTAACAAAGACACCATGTACAAAATTAACAGACCAGAAGAAGAAATTTTCTTTGCTTAACTTATAAATGCTTAACATATAGGCCAGGGTGTCCTACCTACCTACCCAGGCTTCCCTGGACCACATTGAGTAAAGAGGAATTGTCTTGGACTGCACATAAATTATATAATACAGTTAGTATATATACTTAATAAGACTTCTTTTTATAATTGTTGTTATAAAGTTTAGAAAAATTACAACAGTATAAAACTAGTGGGAAATTTGACCTTGTTTTCATAAAACGATCAATGTCTGGTTTGATGAAAGTGGTTGCAATTCTTAGTGAGTTCTCAAGGGGCTCATCAGTAATGTTTGTTTGAATTTTGTTCTTCGTGTGCTTCATAATCGAAACCACAGCTCACAAATGTATGTGCTGCAAAAAAGTGATGTCATGAATAAGGTGTGATTGTGAATTTTAAAAATGGGACTATGCATGAGGTCATGAAGAAAATAAACAGTAAAAAACAAATGATGTTAAAAATTTTGTGGGGCCACATTACTAGCTGTTCTGGGCCACGTGTGGCCCATGAGCCACAGGTTGGACATGCTTACTATAGGCTATATAAGGTATTCCTGGAAATTAGGAATAAAAATACAGGAAATCTAATTCAGAGTATGGGGTAAAGGTTATGAATAGGCAGTTTATAGTAGGGTCAGTCTAATTGCCTAGACTTCTTTAGAAAAAAAAAGGATGAGAGGAAACCGGAACCTTCATACTCTGCTTGCATGTGTGCTAACTGGGTTAATTTATTTAGGAGAGCAGTTTGAAAGTATTTAGTGAACTAGAGTTTGTACATTATACTCCTGCATAAATACTCCAGTTCAAACTTTATATGAGTTTACAAATATATCTTAGAAATATAATAGCAATGAATTCTAAATGACGACTTAAAGAAATGGATGAATAAATGTGACTATGCAAATGGAAGCATTATACAATCATTAAAATGCATGAACTAGATGCAAAAATGATAGTGAGGAGCATGGACTCTGGAGCAATGCTGCATTTGATTCTGACTTTCTCCACTTACCAGCTATGTGACTATGATAACTTATCTGTAGAATAGGAGCAATGATAACAACAATACTAATAGTGCCAATTTATTTGATACATAATAAGAGTCACATGTATTAACTATAGTCATCTATTTAGATTTTAATAAAAAATGTAAAGTTGAATTTCAAAAATAAATAGAAATAAGTGCATGGCACATGTCTTATGTGCAAGTATACAAGACTGGTTATCTGAAGGAAGGGAAATACAATTGGGAAAGAGAAAACAGTTAATTAAAACGGGTCCCCAGCATGGATCAGTGCTACCAAGATTATGATCAATTATATTCTGGGTATCTAAAGTTGAAAAAAAAAAAGGGTGTGCATAGCAATCCAGTTATTCATTTTAGTTAGAGGCAAGAACATGCATAAAATATAAAGACTGTGTGATGAAATGCAAGAAAAAGATAGAAAGAAAGGCAGAAAGGCTTTAGCAGAAGGAGGAAAAAGAGAGAAACAGTTTTTAAAAATGATGTTAAATACAAGGATATAATAAAAAGAGGTGAGGGCCCAAGTCTTGATTTTCACAGTGGAAAGAAAATTAAACACCATAGATATAGGAAGAAAATCAAGAGAGTCTTATGAAAGCTAAGTGGACAGTGAGGACAGTAACAGTTTTAAATAGAATTGAGAACTCAAGTAAGATGACTTCTATAATTTTTTTTCATTAATATTAGGTTTATGGAGCCATTGACAGCTTCAGTGGGAATTAACAAGGGAACTGGAATCTAGATTGAGTTGAAGAGTGCCTGGCATGAGGAAGCAGATAATTTTGTTTATGTATAAATGGGAAGGGGAGGCATGCTGTTCTTGGCAAGGAACGTAGTCTAGCCCTTGACTCTGCCTGTATATACCACTACCTCTTTGTCTAGCACTATTTTATTTTATAGGAGTGGTAGAATTAATACGTACAATTTCTCTAAAATCTTTTCTTATTACCTCAAGCTATTGTAGTATTGTCTGGATTCTAGCTTCTCTTATCTCTGTTATCTCAGCTGCGACCCTTTGATTCCATCTTGCAGCCTTAATAATGCTGCAGTCTCTGAGATCATTATAGTCCTTACCTAAGGGAGTTTTAAATAGTTCTAATCTAGCACTTTGGGATATGTAGTTACTAACTTTGCTTCTAATTTGACTGGCCGCCTCTCCTTGTGTGAAATGGGGCTTCCACTTCCCTTTAGGCATAGTCACTATTTTCCTGCACAGTTCACTTACCTGAATTTTTGATTTCTGTTCCAGTGTGCCTTGGTATCTTAGTTCATTTTGTGTTACTATAACAGAATACCTGAGGCTGGGTAATTTGCAAAGGTGTATATTTAGCTCATGTTTCTTCAGGCTGTAAAGTTCAAGAAGCATAGCACTGGCATCTGCTTGGCTTCTGGTGAGGGCCTCATGCTGCCTCCAGTCATGGCAGAAAACTGAAGCCACATCATGAAGGAGGAAGAAAGAGAGTTAAACTAAAGAACTGAGGAAACTAGACCTTTTTTTTTTTTAAATAGCCCACTCTCATGAGAACTAATCCATTTTAGTGCAAGAACTTATTCACCCTCCTCAATGTGTTCCATGAATTTTCTTACCAAAACACTTTCTACTAGGCCTCACCTCCCAACATTGTCACATTGAGAATCAAATTTTGACATGAGTTTTGGTGGGGACAAGCCACATTCAAACCATAGCACTTGTTAACTTGTCTCGTACTCCAGTTCTTCTAGAACTGAAACAAAGTATTGCTCTTTCTAATTTTCCTTTTTTTAAATATTTTTTTGCCTTCTTATTCTTTCTCCTGGTGGAGTTCAGCCAGATATATTTCAGAGACAGAAAGTATATTAACAGGGATGCAGTGGAAATGTACAATATGGGACAAATTTACAAATACTAGTCAAACTTCCACACAAAGGACAATTCTTCTAAATGGCAGGAAAAGGTCTGAGGCAGTGCTCATTCAATGGTCCTCTTAAAATTATGCCCATTTTGGTATGTGTTTTGTAGTGCTCTTGTAGTGGTGCTTGTTTTGTGTTAGTAGAGTGTCACTTAAACTTGGTGGGAGATCATCAGGGAAAAACAATGTATTATCAGAAAAAGTTAATAAAACTGGTATAGTTTTCATTGATATTTGGTGGAAAGAGGGAAATATGCCTAGTAATTAAGTAGATATATATGGACTTTTCTATTTCTAATTTACTGGTTGACTTTAGGTTAGCACTTTGAAACCTAACTTTTTAAAGGCCAAGTTTCTTGAGGTATAATTTATTTAACAGTAAAATTTACCTCTTTACACTTGAGTGAGTTTTGACATACAGTCTACCACCATAATCAAAACATAGAATATTTTTTCATCCCTAAAAGTTCCTTGTGCCCATTTCTAGTTAATCCCTTCATTCTACTCCCACCTAGCAACCATGAATCTGATTGTGCCCTTCCCAGAATATCATATATTTGAAATTACATAGATGTGGACAATCTATGACACACAAGCCAAATTTGATCCACTGTCTATTTTTTTTTTTTTTTTTGAGTTGGAGTCTCACTCTGTCACTCAGACTGGAGTGCAGTGGCATGCTCCTGGCCACCGCAGTTTCAACCTACTGAACTCTGGCGATCCTTCCGCCTCAGCCTTCCAAGTAGCTGGAACTGCATGTGCGTGCTGCCACGCTCGGCTAATTTTTGATTTATTGTAGAGATGAGGTCTCACCAAGTTGTCCAGGTGGGTCTCGAACCTGAGGGCTCGGGCAATCCACTTCCTTCGGCCTCCCAAAGTGCTGGGATTACAGGCTGTGCCACTGAGCCTGGCTCATTGTCTATTTTTGTATATGCAATAAGTTAAGATGGGTTTTTCTATATTTAAATGGTTAAAACAATTATTTAAATGATGGTATTTTATAAGACATGAAATTCAAATTTCAGTGTCGATAAATAAAGGTTTACTGGAAAAGAGTGATGCTCATTCTTTATATATTGTTGATGACTGCTTTCTAGTTCATACTTTTTACATCCTATTAAATCTTTGCCTAACCTATCTGAGCAGTCTTTGTTTAGCCTGAAGTCACACAGATTTTCTTGAATGCTTTCTTCTGGAAATTTTATGGTTTTATTCAGTATATTTCATTTTGTAATTCATTTTGAGCTAATTTTTCCTATAAGGTGTGAGGTATGAGTTGAGGGTTCTTTTTTTACACATAGATTTTTCAGTTACTATTTTTACACTTGAATTTCTCATTGCTTAAGAGATTATTCTTTCTCCATTGAATTATTTTTGCACCTTTATAAAATAATGAATGACTACTAAATATTTTGGCTATTTCTGGACACCCATTGCATTTCATTGGTATATGTTTTTATCCTTTGCCAACACCATGATCACTGTAGCTTTTATAGTACATTTTAAAATCAGATAGTATGAGTCTTTCAACTTTCTTCTTTCAAAAAAATATTTTCCCTATTCTTGGACTTTGCTTTTACATATAAATTTTAGAGTTAACTGGTCAACTTTTATTAAAAATTGTGGAGAGATTTTGATTGGGAATTGAGTAAATAGATCAATTTGAGGAGAATTGCAATTTTTTTTTTTTTTGAGTTGGAGTCTCACTCTGTCGCTCAGACTGGAGTGCAGTGGCCGCTTCCGGCCACCGCAGCCTCGACCTGCTGGGCTCTGGCGATCCTTCCTCCTCAGCCTTCCGAGTAGCCGGAATTACAGTCATGCGCTACCACGCCCGGCTGATTTTTTGATTTATTGTAGAGCTGAGGTCTTGCTGCCCAGGCGGGTCTCGAACCCGCGGGCTCAGGCAATCCACTCACCTCAGCCTCCCAAAGGCACGGGATTACAGGCTGAGCCACCGAGCCCGGCTGAGAATTGCAATTTTAATAACATTGTCTTTCCGTTGATTAATATGGTATATTTCTCCTGTTACTTAGGTATTCTTTGATTTTTTTGAACAGCCTTTAAAAGTTTTCACTGTAGAAAACCTGTACATATTTTATATGTGCAGATTTATACCTGAGTTTTTTCTTTTTCTTTTGGTGCTTTTGCAGATTGTTTGCAAAAATATTGACTTTCATTATTCATTGCTACTATATAAGAATATAATTGGTTTTTGTATATTGATCTTGCACCCTGTGACCTTGCTAAACTTATTTATTTGTCCTAATAGTTTTTTGGTAGATTTTGGGAATTTTACACATAAACAATTATCCAATTGTGCACACTTTCTATTTAACTTTCTAATCTGTATGTTTATTATTTTTTCATTTCCTTTCCTTGCCTTAATACATTGGCTAAGATTTCAGTTTGATGTTAGTTTGAATTAGTGAGAGAGAGCACCTTACTTTGTTACTGATCTTAGGGGGGGAACGCATTGTCTTTTACCACACAGTATGATGTTAGCTATAGGCTGTTTTAAAGATGCCCTTATTGTGTTAAGGAAGTGTCTGTCAATTCCTAGTTTTCCGAGCAGTTATATGAAGTACTTTTTCAGCATATTTTGAGATATAATCATGGTTTTTTTCCGCTTAGTTTGTCAATTTGATATATTGCATTGCTTGAATTTAGAATGTAGAACTAACCTCACATTCCCAAGATAAACATCAGTTATTTGTGATGTAATATCCTTTACCACGTTTCTGGATTTGGTTTGCTAATATTTTTGTGTTGAGAATTTTTACATGTGCTTATGAAGAATATTGGTCTATAGTTTTTCTTTTCTTTTAATATCTTTGTTTAATATATTTTAAAATATCTTTCTTTTCTTTTAATATCTTTGCTAACGTGCAGCGGCAGCACTATCATAGCTCACTGAGACCTTAAATTCAAATGGTCCAATGGTCCTCCCATCTCAACTTCCCAAATAGCTGGGACTATAGGCATGCACCACCATGCCTGGCTCCTGTGCATAGTTTTGGTATTCAGAGTATTACTGGCTTTATGAGATTAGTTGGGAAACGTTCCCTCCCCTTCTGTTTTATGGAAGAGGTTATATAGAATTGGTATTATTTCTTCCTTCAGTGTTTGGTGAACTTTATCAATGAAACTATTGAGTACCAGAGTTATATTTGAAAGCTTTTTAAACTATTCATTTACTTAATAGATGTAGGACTTATCAGGGTACATATTTATATTTTGTTGAGAAGGGTATGCTAGTTTCTGTATTTCAAAGAAATGGTCTACTTCTCAAGTAAGTGGTAGGATTTATGAGCATGGAGTTGTTTGCAATATTTTCTTATTGTTTTATTCTTTTAACTTTAATTTAGATTAATAGTGAAATCTGTGGTAATATTTCCTTTATCACTCTTGTAAATTATGTCTTTTATTCTTCATCATTTAAATTAAAGGTTTATTAATTTTAATGAATTTTTCTTAATTTTTTATTTTAAAATTTAACTTTTAATTGTCAAATAAAATTGAATATACTTATCTTGTGAAACATGATGTTTTGAAATATGTTTACATTGTGGAATGACTCAATCAAGCTAATTTACCTATGTATTACCCCATATACTTATTTTTGTGGTGAGAGCACTTGAAATCTACTCTCATGATTTTAAAAATACAATAAATTGTTATTAACTATGGTCATTATAGTGTACAATAGATCACTTGAGCTTATTCCTCCTATGTAACTGAAATTTTGTATTCTTTGGCCAACATCTTTCCAACTTTCCATACTCCAGACCCTGGTAATCAGAATTCTACCCACTACTTCCATGATTTCAACTTTTTAATATTTCACTTGTAAATAAGATTATGTAGTATTTGTCTTTCTGTACCTGGTTTACTTCACTTAACATAATGTCCTTTTAGTTCCTTCATATTGTCATAAATGACAAGATTTCCTTCTTTTTTAAGACTGAATAATATTTCATTATATATATACCACGCTTTATCCACTCATTTGGACACTTAGGTTAATTCATATCTTGGTTATTGTGAGTAATGCTGTAATGATCATGGGTGTGTGGATATCTCTTTAACATACTGGAGTCTTTAGGGTTTACTATCTATAATATTGTGTTGTTGGGCAACCCCCTTGTGTTCCCTCCCACTGTGGGAACTTTTCTGTCTTCCCAATAAATCCTGCTTTCTCAACTTAAAAAAAATTGTGCTGTCTGCAAAGAGAGAAAATTACGTTTTCTTTTCAACTTGGATGTCTTTTATCTCTTTTTATTGCTTATTGGTTCTGGGTAGAACTTCCACTACTATGTTGAATATAAGTGGCAAGAGTGGATGGGCATTCTTGTCTTATTCCTGATCTTGCTTTCAACTCCTCACCACTGAGTATGCTGCTAGCTGTGGGTTTGTGATGTAAGACCTGTGTTGTATTGAGGTTCATTTCTTCTATACCTAATTAGTTAAGAGTTTATCATGAAATAATGTTGAATTTTATCAAATACTTTTCTGTATCTACTGAGATGATCACATAGCTTTTGTCCTTCCTTGGGTTAATGTGTTGCATCACATTTATAGAAGTGTATGTTGAACCATCCTTGAATCTCTGAGATGAATCCCACTTGATCATGGTAGATGATTCTTTTAATGTGCTGTTAAATTGAGTTTGCTAGTGTTTGGCCTATAATTTTCTTATAGTGTCCTTGTCTGGCTTTGATATCAGCATAATACTAACATTGTAAAATGAATTTGGAAGTATTCCCTTCTTTCCAATTTTTTGGAAGAGTTTGAGAAAGATTGATATTATTCTTGTTTAAATGTTTGGTGGAATTCAGCAGTGAAACCATCAGGCCCTAGGCTTTTCTTAAAGGGAGACTTTATTACTAATTCAGTCTCCTTACTCATTATTGATCTGTTTAGACTTTTTTCTTTTGTGTGTGTGTGTGTGATTCAGTCATGGTAATTTGTATGTGCCAAGGAATTTATCTATTTCTTCTAGGCTATCCAGTTTTGTGGTGTATAATTGTTTAGGTAGTCTCAATGTTTTTGTATTTCTATGTTCTGAGCTGCAATGTCTCCTCTTTAATTTCTGATTTTTATTTAGTATCTTTTCTCTTTTTATCTTAGTCTAGCTAAAAGTTTGTTGATTTTGCTTATTTTTTTCAAGAAAACAAATCTTAACTTTGCTCATCTTTTCCTTAAAAAAAATCCCCTATTTCACTTATTTCTGCTCTGATATTTATTATTTCCTTCCCTTCACTAACTTTGAGTTTAGTTAATTCTTCTTTTTCTAGTTTCTTTGGCTGGATTGTTAAGCTGTTTATTGGGAGCTCTTCTTTTTTGATGGTGGTATTTATACTATAATTTCCCTCTTAGAATTGCTTTTACTGCATCTGATAATTTTGTTATGTTGTGTTTCCATTTTAATTTGTTTTAGGATTTTTTCACATTTTCACTTTTAAATTCTTCTTTGATTCATTGATTGTTCATGAGCATGTTGCTTAATTTCCACATATTTGTGAGTTTTCCAAAGTTCCTCCTATTATTGATTTTTAGTTTTATGCCATTATGAATGGAAAAGATACTTTGATATGATTTCAATCTTAAATGTGTTAAGACTTGTTTTGTAAACTAGCATGTGAGCTACCTTGGATTACATGGTAGATGAGAAGAATGATTATTTGAGAAGAATGAATATTTTGCTGATGTTGGATAAAATGTTCGGTATATGTCTGTTATATCTATTTGATCTAAAGTGCAGTTCAAGTTCATTGTTTCCTTATTGATTTTCTGTCTGGATGATCTGTACACTTGTTGAAAGTGGTGCACTGAAGTCTCCTACTCCTATTGTATTGTAGTCTATCAGTGTCTATCCCTTCACTTTCAGACTATGCATGTCCTTGAATGTGAAGTGTTTCTATTGTAGTTGGCACATAGTTTTTTTTTTTTTTAATCTATCTTGGCTTTTAAAAAATATATCCTTTTAAAAAATCTATTTAGCTTGTTTTTTAAAAAATCTATCCATTCAGTTATTCCATGTCATTTAATTGAAGAATTTAATTTGTTTATACTCAAGGTAATTATTAATAAACAAGTAATTGCTACTGCCATTTTGTTAATTTTTTTGTGGATTCTTTGTTTCTTTCTTCTACTTTTGCTGTTTTCCACTGTGATTAGATGACTTTCTGTAGTGGTATATTGGATTCCTTATATTTTATCTTTTGTATATCTATTATAGGTGTTTGCTTTATGGTTACTAGGAGACTTACATGAAACATCATTTCAGCAGACTGTTTTAAGCTGAAAACAACTTTTATTATTACAGAAACTACACTTCTACTCCAATTCAAATTTTGATGCTATGATTTACTTTTTTTTATATCTTGTATCCCTTAACAAATTATTGTGGCTATTGTTACTTGCTATAGTTTTGTCCTTTAATCTCCATGCTAAAATTATAGGTGATTTATACTTCATCTTTATAGTGTTAGAGAATTTTGAGTTTGACTGTGTATTTACTTTTACCAGTGAGTCTTATATTTTCTTATTTTTTGTTATAATAATTAATATCCTTTTCTATCCTCTTGAAGGACTTCCTTTCACATTTCTTGTAAGACAGACTGATAAATTGTCTTAGCTTTTATTTCTTGGGAAAGTCTCTTTCATTTCTGAAGGACAGCTTTGCTTGGTAATGCATTCCTGGTTGACAGTTTTAAAAATATTTTAAAAATTCCTTCAGCATCTTGAATATACATCTCACTCTTTCTTGGTCTGTAATGTTTCTGCTGAGAACTATAGTGTTAGCTTTATTGGAAATCTTATATTAGACTTGATCCTTTTCTCTTGCTGCTTTCAAGATCCTTTATTTATCTTTGATTTTAAGCAGTTTGAACACAATATTTCTTGTCATAATCTTGTTTGTATTGAATTTTATTGAAAATCTTTGACCTTTTAATACCTGGATATTTATATTTTTCCAAGATTTGGGAAATGTACTGCTATTATTTCTTTAAATAATCTTTCTGCCTCTCTCTTGAATTTCTTTAATTCAAAAACTTGTTTATTTGGTATAGTACCATAAATGCCATAAGCTTTCTTTATTTCTTTTCATTTTTTAATGTTCTGACATTATATTTTCCAATAACCTACCTTTATGTTTTCAGATTGTTTCTTCTGTTTTATCAATGTTGTTATTTATGCTCTCTACTGAAATTTTCACTTCATTTATTCTGTTTTTCAATGGCAGAATTTATGTTTGATTTTTAAAAGTGATTTAAATATCTGTTAAAATAGTCATTTTGTTGATTTTATTTTATTATTTCTCTGTATTTTCAGTTTCACTGAGTTTTCTTAAAACCTTTGTTTTCAATTCTGTTAGATAGTTTTTGTTACTTCATTTCTTTGGAGTCAGCTACTGGAAAATTGTTGTTGTTTTGTTAGTTCTATCTTTTTGTTTTTCATAACTATTCTTTACTTATGTTGATATCTGTGGATTTGAAGAAGCAGGGATTTATTCTGGTCTTTTTAGACTGTTTTTGTCTGGAAAAGCCCTTAGTCAGTCAGTCCATGCAGAGATTCTGGGCACACTGTTTGACATGGATAGTGGGTAGGCTTGGTGCTGGAATCTCCAGGCAGCTGCACTGATGCCTGGTTCAGCAGACTTGTGCCCCTGACCCCTTGGTTCATTGGTTTGGGCATTGAGCCTGGATCCTCTGTGGTTGACCTATTGATTGGGTCTTTGGGATTGGTCTTGGAGCCTTTATCTGTGGGAACTGATCTTAAGCCTGGGTCTGCAGTGGCTGACTTGGTTTTGAGGTTGGCCTTTAGTTGGGGCTAGCTGGGTGCTGGGATCTGGATCTGGTGCCTAAGTTCCCTGAGATTGACCTAGAACTTGAGTTCTTAGGAGCTGGCCTAGTGCTTCATTGGTCTTTGTGCCTGAGACTGCAAGGATCGAACTGGGTCCTGTTTCTGTAGGGATGGATGTGGAGACTCTGTCCATGTGGGTTGGCCTGGTACTGGTTCTGCTGTGAGAGACCTGGACCCTGGATCTTCTGGAGTGTGGGATGGTAAGGGTTGTCCTGGAAAGTGTGGCTTCAGGGACCAGCATGACATTGGATATGCATGAATCTGTTTTTGCAGGTGCTCACTTGGTGCCTGAGGCCAAGAGTGCTGACCTATTGCTGTGTTGGGGTGAAGCCTGGAGTAGTATGAGCCTACCTGGTATTGGGCTAGTCTGAAACCTGAGGTGGGTTTGAAGCCTAGGGATTTAGGATCTGGTCTGGTGCTAGGTGGGTCTGCACTCTGTATCTGCAGGTGCCTCCCTGAAGGTTAAGTCTGTGGATGTTGGCTCGATGACTAGGACTTCAGGGACTTGTCTTGTGCTGGAGGTGCACTCTGTATCTGCAGTGGCCTCCCTGAAGGTTAAGTCTGTGGATGCTGGCTTGATGACTTGGACTTCAGGGACTTGTCTTGTGCTGGAGGAGACCTGTGGACTGAGGCCACGAGAACCATCCATGTGTAAGAGTGGTCAGGAGCCCAGCAATGCTGGGTCTGTCCTGGCCCTGGGTATGCCTAGAGGTCATCTGGAAACCTAGTTTGCTGGGCAGGCTGGGAACCTGGGATTGTGGGATCCCACATAGAGCCAGTGGGCTTGGAGGCTCAAACTGCAAACACCAGCCTGGATCCTGGACCACAGGACTGGGTAGGCCTGGAGCCTATATTCGTAGGGGTTGGTCTGGAGACTGGGTCTGAGGGTACTAGCCTTATGATTAGGGCTACAAGGACTGGCCCCTTGCTGGGGTGGGGCTGAAGCCTGGGGTCATGGAGGCAGCGTGGTGCTGAGAGTGTTCTGGAGCCTGGAGCTATTGGGGTCATTCTGGAAGGCAGTTGGGTGAGCCCAGAGACTATGTCTGCTAGTCATGTGTGGAATCTGGGTTTGCGGATTTGTTCTGGCCCTGGGGTGGGCCTGAGGCTCAGTCTGTGAGTTTTAGCTTGGAGTCTGCAACTGTGGGGACCTTCCTAGCATTGCATTTAACTGGTGAAACAGTAAATAATTGCCTGTTGTTGGGGTTCAAGGCAGACCCGGTGCTCACTTCCTTCTTTTACTTGCTAGCAGAGTGTATCTCTCTTCATGATATGCTGTCTGGGACTGGGAGAGGGGTGAACTGAAAACGTAAACTTGTCTTTTCTACCCTGTTTAATGCATTTTTTTAAAATTATTTTTTTGCTGCAACTAGGTGCTATATTCTCTCACCTGGTTTCCATAGTTGTGAAAGTATTTTTGCACTTGAATAGTTGTTTACTCTGATGTTTGTGTTGGAGAACAAGTGCTGGAATGTTCTATTCCTCCATCTTGCTGATGTCAGTCTCCATTGATCTTTAAAAAAAAACAGGAGCACTTGGTTTTTTTGATTTCTGCTCTAATCTTTTTTATTCTTTTCTTCTGCTTTCTTTGTGTTAACATTTCTTCTTTTTTTAAAGTATCTCAAGGTGAAAACTTAGATTACTGATTTGAAACCTGTTTTTCTTTTAATATAAGCATTTATTTCCATGTCTAGGTCTAGTTCTCCATATAATACTTCCAAGGACTTTGTCAAGAATTTACTTTAAATTATTTGCAGTGAAGGCCTACTGCCAATGAATTGTTTTCAATGTTTATTGACCTGAAAAAGTTTTTATTTTTCCAATTTTTTGAAGCATAATCTTATTGTGTATGGGATCTTGTGTTGATAATTTTTTTTTCTTTCAATAGTTTGTAGACACTACTTCAAAGTCCTGCAACTTGAATGGTTTCTGAAGAGTAGTCTCTAATCTTTATGAATGGTTCTTAATACCTAATGTGCATTTTCTCTGGCTGCTTTCAAAGTTTGCTCTTTGTCTTTGGGTTTTAGCAGTTTGACTATGAAAGCAAACTAAGTGTGTGTGTGTGTGTGTGTGTGTGTGTGTGTGTGTGTGTGTAGGTATTTGATTTGCTATTTGATCTACAAAGGATTCTCTTCTCTGAGGTTCTTGTGTTTAAATTTATGTCTATCATTAATTTTTTACAAATTTTGGTCATCCTCCCTTCAAATATTTTCTCTCTTCTTCTTTTGTGACTCTAATCACATATATGTTAGATCAGGTTAACCTATGGATGCTCTGTTGTTGTTTTTTATTCTCTACACCTTTTTATTCTTCTTTCTGTTTTAGTTTGGATAACTTTTATTGACTGATTTTTAAGTTTATTGATCTTTTCCTCAACTCTTTAGAGTCTATCCAAAAGCTCATCAAAAAAATTATATGTATAAATATTTGAGACAGGGTCTCGTTCTGTTTCCCAGGCTCGAGTGCAGTGGAATGATTATAACTCACTGAACTCTTGGGCTCAAGTGATCTTCCAGTATCAGCCTCCCCAGTAGCTGGGACTACAGGTATGCACCACCAAGCTCAGCTAATATGTTTTTAATTTTAATTTTTAAATTTTATTTTTTTGAGTTGAGATCTCTCTGTTGCCTAGGCTAGAGTGCAGTGGCATGATCAAGGCTCACTGCAGCCTCGACCTTCTGGGCTCAGGTGAACCTTCCATCTCAGCCTCTCCAATAGCTGGGACTATAGCCATGCACCACTGGCTAATTAAAACATTTTTTTTTTTTTGTAGAGATGAGGTTTCATTATGTTGCCTAAGCTGGTACCAACTTCTGGGCTCAAGCAGTTTTTCTGCCTCAGCCTCCCAAATTGCTGGGATTACAGGTATCAGCCACCACTCTTGACCCCAAATTTAAAAAATTTTTTACAGACAAGTCTTGCTATGTTGCTCGGTCTGGTCTTGAGCGCCAGGGCTCAAGTTATCCTCTGGCCTCAGCTTCCCAAAGTGCTGGGATTACAAACATGAGCTGCTAGGCTCAGTCTGATTTCTTCATCTTCGATAGTGTTCTTTTTATTCTGGTACTTTCTCTTACAGTTTTCTGTTTTCTTTTCATACATGTTGCCACCTTTTTCTATGTATCCTTTACCTTAATGATTTTAATCATTTTGAAGTCACTGTGTGATAATCATACTATCCATGTCATCTCTGAATCTAATTATATTTGATTATTTTATCTCTTGACAATGAGTTTTTTATTTGTAGTATTTTCTCCCCTATATGTCATGCTTTTGAATTTTGAATTGTATGTATGCCTTAAGTGGGATGCCTCTTTTGTCGCACTATTATTTGTCCCCTACTGGTGTTGGGGATTTAACCACCAGTCAAGACAGGAATTCATATGTTTGAATTGTATTGTTTAGTTATCTCTAGTATACCACAGTCTTCAGATTCTTCTAACAGTAGGTTGCTGTTGCCTTGTGCTTAGTATGGATGCTGGTTGTTTCAGGGTTTTTGCTATCCTCTTAGGCATTCCCATACACCTGTGCCACAGAGGTGATATGTGTGTGTGTGTGTGTGTGTGTGTGTGTGTGTGTGTGTGTGTGTGAGTGATTTCTCCCCATGTTTTTGTCCCTTCCCAGCAGTAGACTTCTGGTGCTTATTATTTGATGCTAGGCTTGTGGTAGGGGCAAGGGTATTCTCTTTTATATTTCTCTACCCTCTGTCTTTGACAGCCTCTTTCTACCTGGGCCATACGAATGGGGTTTGCTCAAATTTCTCAGTAAAGTTGCCTTGTATCTCTGATTCATTTAGGTTGTGAGTTTGCCTCCCTCTTCTAGTGGGAAAAAAATTCTGATTTGGATTCTAATTTGGATTTGGATAGGTTAAGTTGGTTTCTTGCCCCTCTCTCAAAGGTAGAGGGGTTTTTTTCTTCAACTTTTTTGTTAACTACAATGGATCTTTGCCTGTACTTATAGATGACAGAATTTACTTTATTTTTCTGTGGTTTAGACCCTTTCTTTTTTGAAGAGAGAAGGTCTTGGGGATTGCACCTGTGCCCCAGTAGCCACTAGTCGCTTCTTTAATACCTGCACATTTGCAGCTCCAAAACAAGGGGGAGGCTTTTTTGTTTTGGCTTTTTTGTTTTCGTGCTCTGTTTCCAATCTTCCTTATGAACACCAGTGGAGGCCTATGGGAAAATGCTTATGAGTGAGTGGTTTTTTTTTTGAGTCTGGGTTTCTAGCTGTTTTAAACTATGGTGCTAGCCCACTCTTCGCCTTTAACAATTTATTTACATTTTAACTGATTTCCCCTTACCTGCCTGTATGGTGGCCACCTTCTTATCCTGTATTCTGCCAAAGGTAAAACTGTTAGTTGTTATGTTTCTCTTTGGAGAGGTTTGTCACTCTTAGGAATTCAGATTTTTGCCTATAATCTCAACTCTCTGATGGGTTTTAGAAAAGTTATGATTTTGTAGATTATTCAGCCTTTTGTCTCTATTAGGATGGAAATAATATTATTTGCAGTTTCTAAACATAAAGTGAACTAATTATGGTTTTAAATCATTTTGACATCTTTTTTCTTATTCTTCTGTTTTGTTTTTTTTTTTGAGTCGGAGTCTCACTCTGTCACCTAGGCTTGAGTGCAGTATCACACTCACAGCCACCCCAGCATCAACCTGCTGGGCTCTGGTGACCCTTGCACCTCAACCTTCCAAGTAGTCGGAACTACAGGCATGTGCTACTGTCTGGCTAATTTTTGTTTTTAATTGTAGAGATGAGGTCTTGTCAACTTGCCCGGGCTGGTCTTGAACTCATGGGCTCAGACAATCCACTCGCCTCGGCCTCCCACAGTGCTGGGATTACAGACTGAGCCATTGAGCCTGGCCTTCTGTTTTATTTTTAAAGTAAAACTTGGCTCTACTTTTATTTGCACAGCTCATTTGTGAGGCAGCTAATGTTTCACATTGGTTTTACAGCCAACTAATATCCAGAGTGTTAAACAGATTTAAACAAATTAGTGAGAGCACTCATGTAGTTTTTTCTCCTTTGGATTCTTTAGATCATCCCAGATGAGACTGTGTCTTAATGAGTTGAAGTTCACAGGTTTTGTCTTTACTGTGTAAATCAAATTAGTTTTCTATGTTTCTGAAGCTAAACTGTAGAAAAATAATATTGTAAATATATGATTGAAAATGCCTTGAAAATAGAAGGTAGAAATTTTAGCATTATGATTCAAATAAATATCTCTATAAGCATATTAATGGGTTGTGAAATTAATATGCATATCAGAAAGTGGAACTAGTTGTAACACTTACATGATGTACCATACAGTATGTTATTTTGCAATCAGAAAATTAAAGTTGTATTATTTTCTCATGCATTTTTTTGTTGTTATAAAATTGTGTCTGTAAATTGTGGTCATTTTTTCTTTAAAAACCATCAAAAAAATCGAATTTTTCTTATCTGTTTTCTCTGCAGAAAACTGCACCAGCAGTTTGAAATGTATAAGGAACAGGTAAAGAAGATGGGAGAAGAATCACAACAACAGCAAGAACAGAAGGGTGATGCCCCAACCTGTGGTATCTGCCACAAAACAAAGTTTGCTGATGGATGTGGCCATAACTGTTCATATTGCCAAACAAGGTTCTGTGCTCGTTGTGGAGGTCGAGTGTCATTACGCTCAAACAAGGTATAAACAGTTCTCTTACAGTTAAGCTTATTGTGAATAAAATAAAGACAACTGAAACTGATATTCAGAATAAGCAAAAACCAAAATCTTCTGTGGTATCTTCATTTCAGATCAAGGTTGTTTTGAATTTTTCACTGAATTAAAATGTTGTTTGTCTTGTTTTGTGTCAATTAGCTTATGGTTTTGGTTTGAATCATGAGATCTTAGACTTTCAAAGATGAAGTGGATTTTGAAATCAGTTTGTCTCACCCCTCTATTTTTTTTTTTTTTTTTTTTTTTTTTTTTGAGTTGGAGTCTCACTCTGTCGCCCAGACTGGAGTGCAGTGGCCGCTCCCGGCCACCGCAGCCTCGACCTCCTGGGCTCCGGCGATCCTTCCTCCTCAGCCTTCCGAGTAGCCGGAATTACAGGCATGCGCTACCCTGCCCAGCTGATTTTTTGATTTATTGTAGAGATGAGGTCTCGCTGCCCAGGTGGGTCTCGAACCCGCGGGCTCAGGCAATCCACTCACCTCAGCCTCCCAAAGGCGCGGGATTACAGGCTGAGCCACCGAGCCCGGCTCACCCCTCTATTTTATAGGTGCAGAAAAATTCAAATTCAGAAAGACTAAAGTTTGTTTTTAAAACTACACAACTGATTAATGTCAGATTTTGATATAGCTTTCTCCACAGAACACATATTTTTACAAACTTTGTAGGTCTGCTTATTCTTTGGCCCATTGCCTTTGCTTTTGGGAGAGGCCCTTTCCAGCTTTAAGTTTCAGTTTCATTAATTTATCACTTTTAGCCGGGCTCGGTGACTCAGGCTGTAATCCTGCGCCTTTGGGAGGCTGAGGTGAGTGGATTGCCTGAGCCCGCAGGTTCGAGACCCGCCTGGGCAGCGAGACCTCATCTCTACAATAAATCAAAAAATCAGCTGGGCGCGGTAGCATGCCTGTAATTCCGGCTACTTGGAAGGCTGAGGCGGAAGGATCGCCGGAGCCCAGCAGGTCGAGGCTGCGGTGGCCGGGAGCGGCCACTGCACTCCAGTCTGGGTGACAAAGTGAGACTCCAACTCGAAAAAAAAAAAAAATTTATCACTTTTGAAACTACATTTCCCTTTGTTTTTGTTTTCAAATTATTGAAATAAACATTTGGCTGGAATTTAAAGAAAAAGTGTTAAGGATTTGTTTCATACTTACACTGAATTTTTATAGCTTATTTGCTCACTTTAAATAATATGTTAATACTATCCAAAGAATGCTTTGTTGAAATTTGCAAAAGCAATGTTTAAAGATATTTGTCTCAATAAATGCTTTAGAGTTTGCATTTATTTACTAACTAATATCTTGTCATGTAGTTTACTTAGGTATTTTTTAAAATAAGAAACTGGTATCTTTACATATTTTACTTATACATAATTGACTTAGAAGACATAATTGTGGGAATTAGTTCCCCTGTGTGACTTCATTTTCAATTGTTCCCTTTTAATACTGTTTTGTTGTACCCAGAACTATTCACTTATTTCTTCTGAACTTTCCCCCTGATTTGTCTGATTATGATTTTTCTTCTTGACTCATTGCATTGGCTAAAAACTGTGGTATAATTTTATGTAAAAGTGGTGACAGCAGATATCCTTGTATTTTTCTTAATCTTAGGGGGAAAGCATTCAGTCTCTCACTATTAAGGATTATTGTAGCTGTAAGCTGTTTATAGGTGTCATCTATTTGTAATTTGCTGAGTTTCTTTTTCCTTTTTATTTTCCTTCAATTAATTAATCAATTAATTTTTTGAGTTGTAATCTCACTCTGTTGCCCAGCCTGGAGTACAGTGGCATGATCATGTTAATATGGTGAAGTATCTTGGTAGATTTCTGAATGTTCAATCAACTTTTTATTTCTGGGACAAACCCCATTTTGTCATGATGAATAATTCCTTTTATATATTAATGTATTTGATTTGATTTTTTTTTCTTTTTTCTCTTTTTTAGGGACAGGGTCTTGCTATCTTGCCCAGGTTGGACTTGAACTCCTGGGCTCAAGCAGTTCTCTCATCTCAGCCTCCCGAATATCTGGGAATACAGGAAGGTGCCATTGCACCTGTCTATTTGATGAGATTTTGTTTACAACTTTTGCTTCTATGTTCATGAGGCTCAGTGTGTGTAGTTTTTTTTCCTTGCAATTTTTTTGTTTTGTTTTGTTTTGGTATTAGGACAATGCTGGCATGATAAAATGAGTCGGAAAATATTTTCTCTTTTCAATGATTTGGAAGAGTTTATATAGACTTTTTTCATTCTTTCATGTTTGCTGGATTTCACCAGTGAAGCCATCTTAGCATGCAATTTTATTTGTTGGGAAGGTTTTTAAGTACAGTTTCAATTTCCTTAATGGATATAGGATTACTTAGGTTATCTATTTTTTCCTTGAAAAAGCTATCATAATTATGTTTTTCAAATAATATATTCAGTTCCCTATAAATTATTTTGATTTTTAAGTTGTTCATAATATTCCATTATTATTATTTTAATATCTGTAGAATCTTTAGTAATGCCACCTCTTTCATTCCTGATGTTGGAAATTTCTGTCTTTCCCCCCCACCCCTCCACTCAGTCTGGCTAGATTTTTGTTAATTTTATTATTTTTTGGAAAACCCAGGTTTTTTGGTTTTATTGCTTTTCTCTGTTGTTGATTTCTGTTTTGAGCATTATTATTTCTTTTTTTCTCCTTACTTTGGGTTTCACATTCTCTTTCTAGTTACTTAAGGTAGAAGCTGAGGTCATCCATCGCTTTGCAACTTTTCTTCTTTTCTAATATAAAGGTCATATGTTGTAAACTTTCTCTAAGTACTAATTTAGTGGCATCACCAAAATTCTGATGTGTTGTTTCTTCATATTCATTAAGTTAAAAATGCTTTCTAATTTTTCTTTTCTTCTTTGAGCCATGAATAATTTGAAGTGTGTTATTTATTTTTCAAATATTGGGAAGTTCCCAGGGATCTTTCTGTTACTGATTTCTAATTTAATTCCATTGTGGTCTCAGAATATACTTCGTATGCTTTGAGTCCTTTGTAATCTCTTATGACCCAGATTATGGTTTATTTTGGCAAATGTTTCATGTGCATAACTTTTCGGCCTGAGTCTCTTTAAATGCCCATTAAGCCAATTTGATTGATGCAGTTGTCCAAGTCTACTATATCATTGTTGATTTTTTGCCTATTCTGTTGTTAAGAGAGGGGCATTGAAATATATAACAATACTTGACTTTGTCTATTTCTCTTTACAGTTCTGTTAGTTTTTATGTTTTAGGCTCTGTTTTTAGGTTCACGAACACTAGGATTATGTCCTCTTGGTTAATTGACTCCTTTATCATAATTAAGTGACTTTATTTTTGGTAATATTCTTTGTTCTGAAATTCTCTTGGCCTAATATTAATGTAGCTAATTCCATTTCTATGAGGTAGTATTAGCATGGTATATGTTTCATTATTCTCTTACTTAAACTTTTTTGTTTTTTATTTTTGAAGTACTTTTCTTATAGCTAGCATATAATTGGGTTTTGCTTTATTATCCAATCGGGCAGTCTTTTTTTGTTTTTTTTTAATTGGGTGTTTGGACAGTTTACATTTAATGTGATTATTAAATGGCTTGATTTTATTATGTCATCTTGCTTTTTATTTTTTACTTATCCCATCTATTTCTTGTTTTTATTTTTATTTTTCAGTCTTCCTTGGGATTTCTAAAGTATTATTATTTGTATTTCTCTTTTATTGACTCAATATCTACAACTCTGTTTTGTTATTCTATTTATTAATTTGTTCAGGATTTGTATAATACATATTTAAATTATTGTAGTCAACCTTCAATTGTATTGCACCATTTTACATATAGTATAAGAATCTTAGAATTGTGTACTTCCATTTTTTCTCTTTGGATTCTGTATTATTGGTGTTATATTTTTTACCCAGTTGATAAATTCCACCATACATTTTTACTCTTTTTTTTATAAAAAGTTTATCTTTAAATAGCTTTAAAAATAAGAAAAAGGTGTATATTTACTCTTGTAGCTAACCATTTGTGGCATTTTTATTTGTTTTTGCAGCTCCATAATTATATCTGTTATTATATTTTGTCTGCTAGATTTCCTTCAATATTTCTGGTAGTGCAAGTCTGCTGGTGATGAATGTTTTCAATTTTTTATGTTGAAAATTTTGTCTTTATCTTTTATAAAGGTATTTTTGCTGCTTTTGAAATTTTAGATTGACAGTATTTTTCTTTCTGTATTCATTTTTTTTTTTTTTAAGATTTGGGGGTCTTGTTCTGTCACCCAGCCTGGAGTGCAGTGGTATTATTATGGCTCACTGTAGTTTCAACCTCCTGGGCTCAAGCCATCTTCCTTTCTCAGTCCTGAGTACCTGGGACTATAGGCGCATGCCGCCATGCCCAGCTAACTTTTAAAAAGCTTATATTTGGTCATTGCTTTTGTTAAGCTCTGGCCTAGCTATGCTTCCATTGAGTTATGGCTGGGCCATGAATCTCTTTAAGCTCTGCCTCTGCTCCCCAGTCTGGGGGAGGTGGATCAATCTTTTCTCTCTCTCCAATTCACTTTATAAATAAACTATATTTTCCAATCTAATAAATAAATAAATAAATGAAAATATTTTATTTTGTAGAGACAAGGTCTTACTATGTTGCCCAAGTCTGGGCTCAAGCAATCTACTCCAGCTTCTCAAAGTGCTGGCATTACCAGTGTGATCCACAATGCCTGCCTGTTTTTCAGAAATTAAAAATTTAAAAAATTTTTATGAATATGTAATATATATATATTGATGTGGTATATGTGATAATGATAATCATGCAGCATATAGTGGTTAAATATGGATTATTGGGTATCCATCTCAGCAAACAATCATTTCTTGGTGTTGGGAATATTCCAAAGCTTTCTTCTATTTTTATGGTGAAATATACAATAAATTATTGTTAGCGGTAGTTACCCTCTTGTCCTAATGGAACAATAGAACTTTTTTTTTTCCTGCTATATTTTTGCACTCACTAACCAATTCTTTATTCTCTCTTTCCCGTATCCTTCTCAGCTTCTGGGAATTACCATTCTATTCACTACCTGCATAATATCATTTTTTAAAATCTCCCATATATGATAATTGTTTTTCTGTGCCTGGCTTATTTCACTTAATATAATGATCTCCAGTTCCGTTCATGTTGTTGCAAATGACAGAATTTCATTATTTTTAAGGCTGAATAATATTGCATGTGTATATATACCACATTAAAAAAAATCTGTTCATCTGTTCATGGAAACTTAAATTGATCCTGTATCTTGGATATTGTGAATATGCTGCAATAAACGGGGGAGTGCAGATATCTCTTTGATATACTGATTTTTAAAAAATATATACACCTTGTAGTGGAATTGCTGGATCATGTGGAGTTTTCTTTTTAGTTAGCTGAGGACACTTCATACTGTTTTCATAGTGGTTTTACTAATTCAATTCACAGTCTCTTCAACAGTGTATGAGTGTTTTCCTTTCTCTTCATTCTAGTCAAGGTTTATTATTTTCTTTTTCATAATTGTAATTTTGACTGGGGCGAGATGATAGCTCATGTGGTTTTGAGTCGCTTTTTTTAATGACGAATAATGACAACTATTTTTTCATATACCTGTTGGCCATTTGTCTATCTTCTTTTGAGAAAGGTCTATTTAGTCCCTTTGTCCATTTTAAAATCTGATTATTTATATTTTTTTATTGAGTTGTTTGAATTTCTTATACATTACACACTTTTTTTGTTTTTTTTGAGTTGGAGTCTCACTCTGTCGCCCAGACTGGAGTGCAGTGGCCGCTCCCGGACACTGCAGCCTAGACCCGCTGGGCTCCGGCGTTCCTTCTGCCTCAGCCTTCCGAGTAGCCGGAATTACAGGCGCGCGCTACCACGCCCGGCTGATTTTTTTATTTTATTGTAGAGATGAAGTCTCGCCTGCCCAGGCGGGTCTTGAACCCGTGGGCTCAGGCAATCCACTCACCTCAGCCTCCCAAAGGCGCGGGATTACAGGCTGAGCCACCGAGCCTGGCATACATTACACATATTAATCCCTTGTCAGATGAATAGTTTGCAGAAATTATCTCCTCCTGAGGACTGTCTTTTTGCTCTGTTGATTGTTTCTTTTGCTATGCATAACCTTTTAGCTTGATGTAATTTTATCTGATGTAATTTTGCTTGCCTGTGCTTTTTAGGTCTTACTCAAGAAATATTTGCCCGGACTAATGTTCAATTTTTTCTTGTAGTAGTTCCATGATTTCATTATGGATTAAGTCTAAATTAGGTCTTAATTCTAAAGATTAAGTCTTTAATCCATTTTGATTTTATTTTTGTATATAGTTGGAAATAGGAGTCTGGTTTTCTTCTTCTGGATATAGGTATTTAATTTTCCCAGCACCATTTAAAAAGAGACTGTTATTTTCCCCAGTGAATGTTCTTGGTATCTGGGTTGAAAACTAATTGGCTGTGAATGTGTGGGTTTACTTCTGGGTTCTCTATTCTGTTCCCTGGATCTATGTGTCTATTTTGAAGTTAGGTGATGTGCCCAGATTTTATTTTTATTTTTTCCCTCAGGATTGCTTTACTATGAAGCATCTTTTGTAGTTCCATTAGAATTTTGATTTTTTTTCTATTTTTATGAAGAATGTTATTGGACTTTTTATAGAGATTGCACTGGATATGTAGGTTTTTTTCAGGAGTATGGACATTTTTACAGCATTTAAAACAGTATTTTCATCCATGAAATTAGGCTATCTTTGCTTTTTTGTTTGTTTGTTTTCAATTTATGAATGAAAAATTTTTTATAGTTTTCATTGTAGAGATCTTTCACTTCTTTGCTTAAGTTTATTCCTAGCCATTTTATTTTGTAGTTACTGTAAATGGGATTCTTTTTCTGATTCCTTTTTCAGATTGTTTGCTGTTGGCATATGGAAATGCTACTGATGTTTGTATATTGATTTTGTATCTCATAACCTCTCTGAATTTGTTTATAAGTTCTAACAGTTTTGGGTAAAATCTTTAGGGTTTTCTAAATATAAGATCGTGTCATCTATACAGAGGGATGATGATGATGATGATGATGATGATGATTTGTTATTATTTTTGAGTTGGAGTCTCACTCTGTCATCCAGACTGGAATGCAGTGGCCGCTCCTGGTCACCACAGCCTCGACCTGCTGGGCTCCGGCGATCCTTCCGCCTCAGACTTCCAAGTAGCTGGAACTACAAGCACGCGCTACCATGCCTGGCTAATTTTTTGGTTTATTGTGGAGATGAGGTCTCGCCAAGTTGCCCAGGCGGGTCTCAAATCTGCAGGCTCAGGCAATCCACTCACCTCAGCCTCCCAAGGCGCGGGATTACAGGCTGAGCCACTGAGTCCGGCTTCAGAGGGATTATTTAATGTCTTCCTTTTCACTTTGGATGCCCATTGTTTCTTTCTGTTTTCTAATTGCTGTTGTTAGAATTTCCAGTACTATTCTGAGTGAAAGTTGTGGAAGTGGGTATCTTTGTTTTGTTCCAGGTCACAGAGGAAAGGCTTTTAATTTTTTTCCACTCTGTATAATGTATGGCATTTATCATATATGGCAGTTATTATTTTGAGGTCTGTTCCTTAAATATGTAGTATGTTGAGAGTTTTTATCATGAAGAGGATGCTGAATATTATCAAATTTTTTTGACATCTATGATAGATTATGTTTTTTGTCCTGGTTTTTATTACTTGGTAAAGTAACTTGTCCATTACGAGAGTGGGGGGTTTAAAACGTCTGCTATGTGTATTGCAATGTATCTCTTCCTTTAGAACTAAAAATATTTGCTTTATATTTTGGGTTGCTCTGATGTTGTTTGTGTATATATTTGCAATTGTCATCTCTTAAATTTACCTTTCTATTATTGCATTTGTTCACATTTATTGAATTGTGTAGGTCGAACTGGAATGGATTCCAGCTGATCAGTGAATTACCTTTTTTGTGTGTGTGTGAGTTGGAGTCTCACTCTGCCACCCAGACTGGATGGAGTGCAGTGACACGTTCCCAGCCACCCCAGCCTCAACCTGCTGGGCTCCGGCGATCCTTCCACCTCAGCCTTCCAAGTAGCTGGAACTACAGTCGCGCTACTACTACACCCAGCTAATTTTTGATTTATTGTAGAGACGAGGACTCTCCAAGTTGCCTGGGCGGATCTTGAACCCGCGGGCTCAGGCAATCCACTCGCCTCGGTCTCCCAAAGTGCTGGGATTACAGGCTGAGCCACCAAGCCCAACCAAATGATCTTTTTAATGTATTGTTTAATTCAGTTTACCAAAATTTCGTTGAGGATTTTTGAACCCATTTTCATCAGGGATATTGGCCTGTAGTGTTTTTTGGTTTGTTTTTGAGAGAGCAGGATTTATTAAGAGGATAGAAAAGCTCTCACAGCAGGAGGGAACCCGAGGAGGTTTCCCTTGTAGCATTTTTTGTTGTGTCTTTGTCTGTTTTTCTGTCAGGGTGATGCTGGTCTCTTAGAATGCATTTGGAAGTAAGCTGTCCTCTTCAATTTTTAAAGAAGAGTTAGAGTAGAATTGGTATTAGTTCTTCTTTAAATGTTTGCTAGAATTCAGCAGTGAATCCATTAGGTCTTGGGCTTTTCTTTGATGTGAGACATTGTCTTATGGCTTTGATCTCATTACTCATTCTTTGTCTGTTTAGGTTTTCTATTTTACCTTGATTTAATCTTGGTAGGTTCTATGTGTCTAGGAATTTATTCATTTTTTTTCTGTATTTTCCAATTTTTGGTACATAGTTGTTCATAATAATCTCTCATGATCCTTTGTGTTTTATAGTATCAATTTTAGTGCCCTTTTTTTGCTTCTGATTTTATTTATTTTAAAATAAAACAAAATCTTAGTTCATCCAGCAAAATATATGTTGATTTTCTTTTTTTAACATTTTATTTTTATTATTTTTTATATATTTTATTCTAAAGATGTGGGTACAATTCAGGATTCAAATGGACATCATGCAGGTAAAGTTTGGGCCTCCCTTTGGTTCCCACTTTACCTGGTTTGAGATCAGATACCCTTATTGATGTTGTGTTCCCCTCCCCTACCCTGGCAGTATTCCACTACTGCCAATCCCTTTTCTATAGTATTATGGTAAATGTTCAGGGTCCACTTGTGAGTGAGAACATGTGGTACTCTGTTCTTTGTTTCTGTGATAGATCACTGAATATTATTGCCTCTAAATCCATCCAAATTGCTGTGAAGTCCATATGTTTGTCCTTCTTTATGGCTGTGTAATATTCCATTGTGTATATGTACCATATTTTTTTTATCCAATCCAGCTTTGATACATGGATGATTCCATGCTTTTGCTATTGTGAATAGAGCTGCAACAAACATACATGTGCAGGTATCTTTTTTAAGAATGATTTGAGTTCCTCTGGATATCCCAGTAGGCGGACTACTGGGTCATATGGAAGGTCAATTTCTAGCTCTTTTAGAAATCACCACACTGTTTTCCATTTGCATTTCCACCAACAGTGTAGAAGTGTCTTTTTCTCCACATGCTCACCAGCATCTGTTGTTTTAAAAACCCACTTTTTATCTCATTGACTTTTGGTAGTTTTCTAGTCTCAATTTTAATTATTTTTGCTCTGATTCTTCATTTTTTTTTCCTTTTTCTAATTTTGGGTTTGGTTTGTTCTTATTTTATTTTTTAAATTTCTTCAAGGTGCAGTTTTAACTTGTTTAATTGAAGTCTTTTTACTTTTTTGATGCATTTATTTATTGTTATACACTTCCCTCTTGGTACTGCTTTTGGTATATCACAACGGTTTTGGTAATGTTGTATTTCCATTTGTTATTGTTTCTTTTTTTTTTTTGAGTTGGAGTCTCACTCTGTCGTCCAGACTGGGGTGCAGTGGCCGCTCCCGGCCACCGCAGCCTCGACCTGCTGGGCTCCGGCGATCCTTCCGCCTCAGCCTTCCAAGTAGCTGGAACTACAGGTGCACGCTACCACGCCCAGCTAATTTTTTGATTCATTGTAGAGATGAGGTCTCGCCTGCCCAGGCAAGTCTCGAACCCGTGGGCTCAGGCAATCCACTCACCTCAGCCTCCCAAAGCGCTGGGATTACAGGCTGAGCCACCATTTTTTGGTTTTAAAAAAAAATCCCTACAGTTGACCCATTGGCCATTTATGAGCATGTTGTTTAATTCCGTGCATTTGTATAGTTTTCAGACTTCCTTTTGTTATTGATTTGTAGTTTGTTCTTAATGCGTAGTAAAGCTACTTGCTATGATTTCTACTTTTAAAAATGTGTTGTGATTTATTTTGTGACCTAAGTTATGTTCTATTCTGGAGAATGTTCCATGTGTCAATGAAAAGAATGTGTATTCTGTAGCAGTTGAATGATATGTTCTATAAATGCCAATTAGGTCCATTTGGTCTAAAGTGTAGTTTAATTCAGTATTTTTTTTATTGCCTTTCTATCTGGATGATCTGTCCATTACTGAGAATAGAGAGTTTAAAATGCCTGCGATTAGTATACTGCAGTGTATTTCTTCCTTTATCTCTAAAAATATTTGCTTTATATTTTGGAGTACTCTGATATTGGTTGGATATATATTTGCAATTGCCTTATCTCTTACATTAATCTATTATATAATGACCCTTTTTAGAGTTTTTTAAAACTTGAGATCTATTTTATCTGATATAAGTATAGCTTCTGCAGATCGTTTTTGGTCTCCAGTGTTTGGAATATCTTTTTCATCTTATCATTTTCCATCTATGTTTGGTTTTATAAGGGAAGTGAATTTTTCATAGGTAGCTTCTAGTTGGGTTTTGTTCATTTATCCTTTCCATCACTCTCTGCCTTTTAAGTGAAGAATTTAAGCCATTTACATTCAATGCTATTATTGACCAGTAAGCACTTAGAACTACCATTTTTGAATTTGTTTTTTGGTTGTTTTGCAAGTTCTTGCTTCATTTTTTACTGTCTCTCTTTGTGGATAAGTGATTATTTCTGGTATTATGTTTTAATTCGTTATTTTTTGTTTTCAGTGAACTTAAAGTGTTTTTTTGGTGTCTATTAGCTTATAAAACATCTTATAGTTATTGCAAGTCATTTTAGCCAATGAAAACTTACCTTGTTAGAAAAGACGCTAACAAGCAAGCAAAAAATAAAAAGCTCTACACTTAACTACATCCCCTACTCTTTAACTTTTTGCTGTCTCAGTTTTTATCTTTTAAATATGTTCATCTCTCAACAACTTGTTATAGTTTTTATAGATTTGTCTTTTAGTCTTTACACTAAAGCTATGAGTGTTTTACACATTACAATTACAGTGTTAGTGTAGTCTGAATTTTTCTGTGTAATTACTTTTACTAGTGTATTTTGTGCCTTCAGATGATTGCTTTTTTTGTATTTGTGTCTTTGTTTTCAGATTGAATAACTTCCTTTGGTATTTCTTTAAGGCAGGTCTGGTGATGATGAATTCCTTCTGGTTTTGTTTGTCCAAAAAAATTCTTAATTTTTACTTCATGCTTGAGAGATAGCTGTGTTGAGTACAGTAATCTCTTTTGCAAGTTTTGTCCTCTATCACTTTAAATATGTCACCTCACTTCTTCCTGACCTGTAAGATTTCTACTGAGAAGTATGCTGCCAGATGTATTAGAACTCCTTTATATGTTATTTACTTCTTTTTTTTGTTGCTTTTAGAGTCTTTTCTTTGTCCTTGATATTTGAAAGTTGATTATCCTATGTCTTGGAGTCATCTTATTTGAGTTGAATCTGTTTGGATTCTTTGACTTTATTGTACCTATATATCCACATCTTTCTCTAGATTTGAAACATTCTTTTATTTTTCTCTTTGTAAATTGTCTACCCTAGTCTCTTCCTCTACTTCCTCGTTATGGTTGATAACGCTTACATTTGCCCTTTTGAGGTGATTTTCTAGAATGAACTAAGTGTACTTCATCCTTTTTCATTTTTATTTTGTGCACATTTCAAAATAGTCCTGCCTTTGAGCTCACTAGTTCTTTCTTATGCTTGATTAATTTTGCTGTCAAGCTACTCTGATGCATTTTTCACTTTTTCAGTTGAGGTTTTCTGCTCCACAATTTTTTTCCCAATTTTTTCAATCTTTATGCTACTTCTTTTTTCCCTGAGAAATATCTGAATTCCTTCTCTGTGATTCCCTGAATTTCAATGAGCTTCCTGAAACAGCTATGTTGATTTTCTTGTTTTAGAGATTACATATTTCTATCACTCCAGTGTTGATTACTTGTGCCTTTTTTAGTCCGTTTGGTGAGGTCATATTTTCCTGAATGTTCTTGATGTTTATGGATGTTTGTTGATGTCTAAACAGTGAAAAGTTAGGTATTTACTTCAGTCTTTGCAGTTTGGACTTGTTTGTTCCAGTCCTTCTTCAGGGGGCCTTCCAATAATTCAGTGTTATCTAAGCCTGTGATCACTGCAACCATTTCAGCAATAGAGTGCCCTCTAAGCCTAGGTATGTTATGACTCCTAGATACCTGGCCCTGATGGACTTGGGGAAAACAAGGGAGAAATCCTTGGGTTTCCAGGCAAAATTTTTTGCTCTCTTCCCTCACTTTTCCTAAGCAAAAGGAGTCTCACTCTGCACTGGGTCACTTGGATTGGAAAGATCGAAGCACCTGTTGCCATCACAGGTGGCACCGTGCTGTATTGTTCTCGAAGCTGATGACTTAGATAAATACACTGTATTGGGACTTGCCCAAGGCCTGAGGCCAGTACTGTCTGGCTGCTGCTGATGTTTACTCAAGGCCTGAGGCTGCTGTAGTTAACAGGTGGTAAAGCCAGCTGGAACTTGGGTTTGTCCCCCTAAAGCAGTGCATTCCTTTTTGGCCTAGGGTGAGTATAGAGGGACCTTTAAAGAGCAACAGCCTGGAATTGGGAGCTTTGGGATTCTGACTTGTGGTTTGTTTTATTGTAACTGGGATATTACCTGGTTGCCAGAAAAAGTTTCCTCTCCTTCCTCCAAAAAAAAATCTTAGTTTTTACTTCATGCTTGAGGGATAGCTGTGTTGGGTACCGTAATCTCTTTTGCAAGCTTTTGTCCTCTATTACTTTAAATATGTCACCCCACTTCTTCCTTCTCTTTGCGTTGTATTGCCTAAAGTTGAGGGAGAGGTGATGCAGGCATTCTCTCATGGCCATAGCTGGTGTCATGCTGGGTCACACTTCCAGGGATCACTTCTGAGAGCAGTGCAGTAGTGGAGCTCACCCAAGGACTGCGGTTGCAGTGGCCTATCTGCCACTGAAATTTATTTGTGGCTTGAGGCCACTTTCATCAGATGAAGTGGGCAAAGATTTGGGTTCCTTCTGCTGGATGACAGACTCCCCTCTGACCCAGAGCTGTGGAATTCTACCCGGTGCTGTGTTCCACTCTGGCAGAACAACACTAAGTTCAAATGCAGTTTCACACTCTGCTCTCCCTCCTCCAAGCACACAGTTTCTCTCTCCTAGCTGTGCTTTCTGGGGCTGAGGGTGGGGTGATATAGGCAATGTTTCCTGTCTTCTTTAACGTGTCTTGTTATTATGTGAAAACTAGACACTGTAATTACTTATATGATGTTTTATTTTCATGAAAGTGCTTTCTTGTCCACACAGATGTTCAACTTGATGTTCCTGCTTGGGGGTAGAGGGGGAGCTGGGTGATCAATGGAGAGTTCTATTCCACCATCTTGCTCTGCCTTCCCCCCAAAAATCTTTCTTTCACTATTTTAAAGGTGTTGCTTTACTACCTTCTCCCTTTCACTATTTCTAATGAGATGTAATACTATCCTCATCTTTGTTTTTCTGTGCATAATGTGTCCTTTTTCTCTGTCTGCTTACAAGTTTTTAAAAAATCACAGTTATATACATTTTAAAAGATGTTTCTTGGTGTATTTTTTTTCTTAACTTTTTATTTTTGGGGTTTGTTGAGTTATTTGGATCTGTAAGTTCCTAGTTTTCATAGAGCTAGGGGAGAATTTGGGCTATTATTTTTTCAAATATTTTTGCTCTTCCTTCCTTTCTCTACTCTCCTTAAGGAACTACTGTATGTTAGGCAGCTTGAAATTGTTCTCACTTAAATTTAAGCTTATTTAAATTTAATCTTAATTTTCCTTCTGTGTTTTATTTTGTGTACTTTGCATTATTATGCATTCAAGTTTACGAATCTTTTCTCTTGCAATGTTAAAACTGCTATTTATACCGTTCAGTGCATTTGTGTTTTAAATCTCAGACTTTGTAGTTTTCATAACCAGAATTTTAATTTGAACCTTAAAAAATATTTTCCATGCTCTACTTTACTTTTTAAACTTATAGAATACAATTGTAAAAACAGTTTTGATATCCTCCTTTGCTAATTCTAACCTCTCAGCTTGGATTGGTTTTGGCTGGTCATTCTCCTTAAGGTAAGTATTTTTCTGACTCTCTGCATATCTTTTGTCTTAGGTTGGATACCAGGCATTGTAATTTTGGTCTTGTTGAGTGTTAACTATTTTTGCATTTCTATGACTTTTCTTGAGCTTTGTTCTGGAATGTGGTTAAGTTAAATGGAAACAGTTTGATACATTTTCTTTTATTATTTTTTAGGTATATCTGGAGCAGTACTCTAGCATTTATTTAGCACTATTATTCTTTTTTACTAAGGAAAGACTTTCCTGAGCCTTTAACCAATATCTCATGAATTGTGAGTTTCTCATCGTGCTCATGGGAGCAACCACTTTTCTTTTGCATCCTTTCATAGTTTTTTTTCATTCCCTTGTGTATTTTTCTCATGCATGTTCATTGATCGCTACTAAGCTGAATACTTGAAGAGATTCTCTTGAGAGCTCTTGGTTTTTGTCTCTGTGCAGCTTTCTCTTTTCTGATACTTTGTACTATGAAATCTAGCTGTGTTGGCCTCCATGGACCCTCAAGTTTTTCTTGTTAAATCTGTGCGTCCACCTCTGCTCCCTCTTTCTCATATTCTGTTTCCTAGAAAGTCTCTAAAGGAGTAAGCTGGGCAATTGTAGTCCTTACCTTGTTCCCCATCTTCTAGCTATCATTGTTCTTTTTTGCCTAATGTTAAGTGTCTTAAAAACCATTCTTTCATACGTTTTGTCTGTTTTTGGTTTGTTTGTTTGTTTGTTTCAGATAGAAGTCTTGTCCTTGATACCTCATTTAGGCCAGAAATCTCTGATGATTTCTGATTATTGTCCAACCACTTGAACATATATTTCTCATATCCTAATGTATGATCTCTTTATGCTAAGCAAAATTTTAGTCAAAAAGTGAAATACTATAGAAAACTGGAATACTCCTTGAAAATTATAATGTGATACACTCTAAATCTCTTAATATGCTGAGGATTAGCTTGATGGGATGGTTTATGGAAGAAGGAAGGAGCCAGAGGCACTACTCTTCATTTTTTCATATTTTTCTCAAATTTGAGGAATTGTCAGGGGGAATAAAAGATAATAAAAAATAATCTAGATGTTAGCTCAAAGAAGACAGCCCTGGATTTCTTTTATTAGTTTTTCTACATTTTCTTCCAGGTGAAGAGATCTGCCATGAGAACATCTTAATTCACATGGAAAGCACTCCCTTGACTCGATTGTATAAAAGTTGTCTGTCTTCTAAAGAAAAAGATTATCAAGTTTAATTTTTTTTTTCAAATTTGATCATCATGCTCAGTTTTCTTACATAAATAGTAGACTTTTGGTCTCAACAAAATTTGATTTATCATAGTCCCAAAGGATCAAGTTCAGTGAAAGTTGGTTTGACTAAGCTTATGAAGTAGAAAAATGAGAGTACAAATATTTTACAGCTTAACATTTAATTATAAAGCTATTTAAAATTTGTTTTAGTAATATTTTAAGAGAACACAATAAAATAAATTTTTGCTTTAACTTTGAGGCTCTTTCATGTGGAACCATCCTTAACAATTAATTAATTCTCTTGAGGTACATTTAGGATATACAGAGAGTAAATGAAGGGCAGGACATATGGAAGTACTAACACAACAAGATTTTATGAAATACCTTATTTCCTTTTAAGATGACACCCCTCAGTCAGGTGTGGTGGCTCAAGCCTGTAATCCTAGCACTTTAGGAGGTGGAGGCGAGAGGATTGCCTGAGTCCAGGGGTTCAAGACCAGTCTGGGCAACATGTAAGACCCCATCTCTACAAAAAAAAAAAAAAATTAGCCAGGTGTGGTGGTGCACACTGGTAGTTCTAGCTACTTGGAAGGCTGAGGTGGAAGGATCGCCTGAGCCCAGCAGATCAGGGCTGCGGTGGCCGTGAGCATTCCACTGCACTACAACTCGAGCGACAGAGTGAGACTCAGACTGAAAAAAAAAAAAAATGATGACACCACCTTAATAAATAAAAGCTAAATATTTAGTCAAGTGGAAAAATAACAACTTTTTAAGGAAAAAATTATTATTGTAATCATTGAATGGTGATATTGGAAACAAAAGTAATTTTCAATGAGGATTATTTTAAGCGTCAAAGTGTGACAACTTTAACTTTTTGTTTCTTGTACTTTTTAGTAGAAAAGATAAATTATCATCTTCTTAATTACAAATTTTGAAAAAAGAAAATAATATACATTTTTCAAATTGTACAGTTTAACTTAAAATGTAACAGATATGAATTTTTTTTTTTTTGAGTTGGAGTCTCACTCTGTCACCCAGACTGGAGTGCAGTGGCTGCTCCCGGCCACCGCAGCCTCGACCTGCTGGGCTCCAGCGATCCTTCCGCCTCAGCCTTCCGAGTAGCCGGAATTACAGGCATGAGCTACCACACCCGGCTGATTTTTTGATTTATTGTAGAGATGAGGTCTCGCTGCCCAGGCGGGTCTCGAACCCGCGGGCTCAGGCAGTCCACTCACCTCAGCCTCCAAATTATCAGATTTGAAGAAGAATGAATTACTACTTTATAATGGTTATAAAAGAAAATGAGATTTAAAAATTTTATTTCAAGAAAGTGATTCTTAAGCAAGTCTTTTAAAACATATTGGTATACGTGAATTCAGTAAATCAAATGGTAAGAATGAAATGATAGTATTGACATAATATTGTATAACCAAATCATATCATTAACATGAATGGTTTTAATGATTGATGCTTGAACTGTACACTGAGAGATCAATAATAAACAGTATTTTTGCAATCCTCTAGATTTTTTTTTAAGTTCAAGCCACTGTGATTACCTCATAGACTTAGTGTGCTGGTGCAATAGACAGTCATTCTTTCTATATACAAAATAAGCAATAACATGTGTGAATTTTGTTTTGTACTTATAAAATTACTACATATCAGTACATTGGAAAGAATCAAACATTCTCAAGGGAGAGGGTGGCATAAGTTGAGAAAATCAGGAAAACCAAGTTCTGGTCTTACCCTTGTTATGTTTGACATGTCACTTCCTCTCTTAGTGCTTCTAAAATCTGTAAAATGAAGACATTGATCTAAATGATTTCTAAGGTTTCTTCTGGGTTTAACATCTTACAACTTTAAAAATTATATTAGATTACTCATGACATTTTTGAAATACCTGAGAAATATATTTATATAGACAAATAGATCTACTGCTTAAATAATTTAACAAAACGAAACAATTGAGATGCTTCATTAATTCCCTTTAAGTTGGTATACTGTAAGTTAAACTTTGACTTTTATCTCATCTCATGTTTATATAACATGGAGGTGCTAGCCGGGCTCGGTGGCTCAGCCTGTAGTCTCGCACCTTGGGAGGCTGAGGTGAGTGGATTGCCTGAACCCGTGGGTTCAAGACCCACTTGGGCAACTTGGTGAGACCTCATCTCTACAATAAATAAAAAAAAAATTAGCCGGGTGTGGTAGTGCGCGCCTGTAGTTCCAGCTACTTGGAAGGCTGAGGTGGAAGGCAGCAGGTCGAGACTGTGGTGGCCGGGAGCGGCCACTGCACTCCAGTCTGGGTGACAGAGTGAGACTCCAACTCAAAAAAAAAAAAAAAAAGAAAGAAAAACATGGAGGTGTTATACGAATTTGAAGAATGAGTAAAACAGGCAAGCTGATCAGAATTATATACATAATTTACAGGGCCACTATTAAACAAGTGGTTGCATCAGGTGGATTCCCAATATTAAACCTTTAGGGGGAATAGCCTAGAATATGTGAGAATATTATTAAAAGATATTATAGAGTTTAAAAAGAAGAAAGAGAATTCTTTCCCTTCACTGACGTCAACCTCTCCAATGGTATAGGATAACATAGTGACTAAAAAATCAGTCTAATTTGCAGAATCTTAGATGGAAGGAAGCAAAATAAAGTTTTAAGCTATGTGTAAAGGAAAACATTTACCAAAGTTTGCATGAGCTCAGTCTCTTTCCATATTGCAACAAGGTTTAGACAGTTTTCACTTGGTTCAGCTGGGACACCCACTACCTGTGTACCAAAATAAGCTGTGGATACTATTACCTAGAGGAGCAAGTAAACCTGCAAATGTTATTGTAACAACCAATTTGTGTTGATTTCTCTTCAGAAATCTCTGGGTGAGTCCTTGAGTCTTTTATACTCTGAAGTATATTACAAAGATCTTGAACATGAGATTGTACACCCCTGTGGTAGAAGGATGGCTTGCTGGGAGTAAATGGTGTGAATAACTTCGAGGACAAGGATTTCCAAGTGCATTCTTAAAATTGGTTTACCTGAGAACCCTTCCTATTCTGTGAATCTTTCTTTTTCTTTTTTTCTCTTTTTTTCAAATTATAAAGATGTGGAGTACAATTCAGGGTTAGGTATACAAACGTTGATTATGCAGGTACCCTTGCTGATGAGGTGTGCCCTCCTTCTCCTAAGCAGTTTCCCTAAACTGCCACTCTCCTCCCCACAGTTTCCCATTACTGTCAATCTCTTTCTTATAGTATTATGATAATTGTTCAAGGTTCGCTTATGAGTGAGAACATATAGTACTCTGTTCTTTGTTTCTGTGATAGATCATTGAGTATGATCAACTCTAAATCTATCCAAGTTGCTGCGAAGTCCATATGTTTGCCCTTCTTTATGGTTGCATAATATTTCATTGTGTATTTGTACCACATTTAAAAAATCCAGTTCAGCTTCAATGGGCAGCATGGTTGGTTCCATGTTTTTGCTATTGTGAACAGAGCTGCAACAGTCTTTTTCTTTTCATTTCGATAATTGCTCTTCTCAAAAGAAAAGTATACTTCTCAATTTCACCTAATCTGAGTCTAGTCTTTATATGGCACGTGCCTCAGGATGTAGAAGACTCTTGGGCACCACACAAAGTGACAATTCTAGAATGTCTTGTCCTCAGGAAGGGTTTTGAGGCAAAGCAATTAAAGGGATTATAAGAAATCTAGAAGAGGCAGCACCTTATTTCATTTAGGTAACAGACTTTTGGCCAAGAATCTGTTGCTCCATCTTTTGTTTTTAGAATTAGAATTTGGATGTGAGATTGTCATGGTGACCCATTATAGCGTTGTTTGAATTTAAAAATGAAGTTGGACTCTTTGATAGAAAGTCAAGATTTGGCTGATGGTTTGACAGTGTGGAGTGGTTTGCCAGGTTATATAGTAGACTTTTATATATATTAAATGAGCTAAATATGCAGTGCCAAGATTTGATGGCAATACATTTAAAGCACATGTACAATGTATAATACATCTGAAAATGTATTAAAACACCTAACCATTTACACTTAAACTTTAAATATGTACTTAAAAATTTGCAAAGGGTACATGCTTTTAGAGATTTATTTTAGATTAGAGAAAAAATATTTGTAGACCACTGGATGCCAAGCGGGGGCAAGGTATACTTGGTTTTTGGCATCTCTGTATTTGAAAGCTTCTTTTGGTATCTACTTGCTACTAATCTCTTGGGAGCTAAGATACTGTGTCAGTACCTAATGTTCTCATCAACTGATAAGTTCCTTATCAATTGATAAGGTGAGCACCAAGTTAAATAGGTTTTATTTAGCATATATAAGGAAGATTAATATAGCATCTGTTTGAATTCTAATCATAATAGGAGACTATACAATAGTTTAAGATATAAAAAGTTTATAATATCACCAAAAATGCAGGATGGTAAAACAGACTCTACATATGGGAGCACACAGGAAGTAAAACACAGCAAAACATGTAAGGTGGGTTAGACATTAGTCATGAATTCCATTATCCTTTTAAAATGGAATATCTAGCCGGGCTCGGTGGCTCAGCCTGTAATCTCGCGCCTTTGGGAGGCTGAGGTGAGTGGATTGCCTGAGCCCGCGGGTTCGAGACCCTCCTGGGCAGCGAGACCTCATCTCTACAGTAAATCAAAAAATCAGCCGGGCGTGGTAGCGCATGCCTATAATTCCAGCTACTCTGAAGACTGAGGTGGAAGGATCGCCGGAGCCCAGCAGGTGAGGCTGCGGTGGCTGGGAGCGGCCACTGCACTCCAGTCTGGGCGACAGACTGAGACTCCAACTCAAAAATAAATAAATAAAATAAAATAAAATAAAATAAAATAAAATGGAATATCTGGTAAATCTCATCCAGTTCTTTTTCAAGCATTCTTTTAAAAGAATCATTAACTTAAAATATAAGCAAAAAGCAAATGAACAATGATGCAGTGTTAAAGTTAAAATATATTAATAAGACTTAATTTTAAATTATATTAATTTAAAATCATTTTAAGTCAAAATCCATAAAAAGAATAGGATATTGGATTCTTCTTCTTTTGAAGTTTTTTGTTTCTAAGTCCCTTTCAATAAATATATCAGAAGGCTAGGTATGGTGGTTTATGCCTGTAATCCCAGCATTTTGGGACCCTGAGGTGGGAGGATCACTTGAGTCCAGGAGTTTGATATCAGTGTAGGCAACATAGTGAGATCCTGTATTATTCCCAAATCTACCTTCTCATTATTATTTATACCATTGATTCTATTATTATTATTCCTCTCTGATATTTACCTTAATAAATAAATAAGAACACCACCAAATCTTAGTCCAGAACAAACTTTCTATGTATCTTCTATTGCTGGAACAACTCCCAGATCTACTATAATTTTCAACTTTTTAAATGGCTCCGCTATCAACTTTGTTACCTAAACCAGAAAGCCAGGAATCATCTCAGGTTTCTTTCTTTTACCACAATTTTTTGTTTTATAATTTCCTCTCTAACTATGTGAACTACTGATGCTGCCTTTGTAAGGCTCTTATCTTGTCTTACCTAGACTAATGCCGGTCTTCTAATGGTCCCTCTCTTCCAACCTATCAAACACATCCTTCACATGCTGCTATGGTGATACTTGTAAATGCAACTCTGATTATTCTATCTTATGCTTAAGAATGACTCAGTGACCCCTTATTTCCTGCATGAAGTTTCTAATAGCATAAAGTGTCCTCCCTTTATGATTAATTTCCTGCCTAACTCTGGCATTCTATATGCCTTCACCAAACTACACTATTTGCACTTCTCTTAAATAATCTCTGCCTTTTATCTCTTATACTTTTGATTATTCTGCTACTTTGAGCTGAAATTCTTCTCGTTTTCCCTCTAGACTCCACCCTCACACCCCAATTCTTACTCACTTGATGAACCCTCACTTATCTTTCTGGACTTAAGCATCATCTTCATCATGTTGCTTCCTTTGGGTATCCCATGTGAATTAGCAACTCACTCTTTTGTGCCACACTAGATTCTTCAGACTTCTAATCTAATACTCTTAGTATTTTATTATTATTAATTGATTGCATTTCTCTAATTCCCCTTAACTACTACTGTAGGTTTCTATGAATTTGACACATAATAGGTCAGTGAATTAACAGAAGAAAGAAATTTGATGTATTTATCATATTATTCTGGGATAAGAATTGTCTTGGTTCAGCTCCCTGCTGCAGCTCAGCACTGTGATAATGTTTTCTTGAAGATGATAATTCAAACTTGTGAATGAATAAAAAAGAAAAACCATACAGGCAGAATTTAACTGTTATTATTCTTAAAAATGCAAGACCAAACCTGAGAGAGAATATATTGTAGTGGTGTGAAAGAGAGGTATTTTTGATTGGTTAGAGAAGGCAGGTAAGAAGAGAGAGACAAGTGATGGTAGTTTAACTATGGAGAGTATAGAACATTGATATAGAGGATGGTGGCTGTCTTTTTGGCAATACAGAGGAGGAAGTAGTGGGAGAAAGATTGGATACCTCGATCTAGAGAAGGATTCTTAGGGGAAACCGACATTAGTTTTCTAGGAAACTGGGGAACTAATAATGGCAAGTTGTACAAAGAATAGTAGTTGGTAGGTAGATGAAATTGTCATATTTAATCTGAAATGGTGCCATGGCTATCAGAGAAGGATGATAATGACAGATTCAGTGATATAAGTGATGAGAAGCTAGATTTGGGAGTAATACTTAAAGTAAATTGATCTTGGGGAGAAGCAGGATAGCTGATTATTAGCAGAAGTGATAAGATAGTAAGGATGGCCACAGGACCACTGATTATGAGAAAAAATTGTTGATATAAAATTATTTTAGAAAATAGAATATAATAAAATGTTAATAGCTATTTAAAATAATTTTAACATATAATTGTACTATTAAATTTTTAATTAACATTTCTGTCCCTACTTTAAGTCATTATTGGTGTTTCCAGGTCTAGTAAGTATGATCTAAAATAATTAATTGATCAATTAAATGATAGCAAAAAGAAATATAAAACCAACAAAGGACACTGGCTATGTAGTGTCTACTGCACAAGCTCTGAACTGAGACTAAGTTTGAATACCAGCTTTATTGCGTATTAGTTTTATGGTCTTTGTATAAGATGCTTAATCTCTCTGTGCCTCTGTAATAGAGATAATAGTAATATCTGTCTCTTAAGGATAGTATGAAGATAAAATGAATTAATATTTTGAAGCACTTAGACATGTAGCTGACACACAGTGAATGCTATAGAAGTGTTTGCAATGATTTTTATATTAGTAAATATCTTATTACTGTATATATCAAGCATTATGCTTGGTGCTTTAACATGCTAGCTTATTCAGTTAGATTAATTGTATGTGTATTAGACCAGTATATTCTTTCTTGCATACATAAATTGAATATGATGTAATATATATCAAATTTAATCTTTTAATTGAACCATTTGGTCTTTTATTTTTTTGTCAAAAATTATAGACTAAGTGTAAAGCCAAGGTAAATATCCAGATGATTTGGGTTAAAAATTCACTTTTAAAGAATATTTTGCCGGGCTCGGTG
Organism: Cephalopachus bancanus; assembly: GCA_027257055.1. Taxonomy (NCBI): domain Eukaryota; kingdom Metazoa; phylum Chordata; class Mammalia; order Primates; family Tarsiidae; genus Cephalopachus; species Cephalopachus bancanus. Next base: position 1,144,145 of record JAPVLO010000146.1, read on the forward strand.
GCTCAGCCTGTAATCCTGTGCTTTGGGAGGCCGAGGTGAGTGAATTGCCTGAGCCCATGAGTTCGAGACCCACCTGGGCAACTTGACGAGATCTCATCTATACAGTAAATCAAAACAATTAGCCGGGCATGGTGGCACACACCTGTACTTCCAGCTACTTGGTAGGCTGAGGCGGAAGGATTGCCGGAGCCCAGCAGGTCGAGGCTGTGGTGGCCGGGAGCGTGCTACTGCACTCCAGTCTGGGTGACAGAGTGAGACTACAACTCCAGAGAAAAAGAAGAATATCTTGAAATCCAAATCACCCATATGTTTAAAATAAATGTATTCTTTCATAGCAGGTTGTTTTTATGTGAAATTTTAATCAACTTTTGTTTTAAGGTCCTTGATAATATTTTATATTTGTGTACTTTTGATTTTCAAGTAACTCAATTCCAGTTTGAGTATTAATGATATTAAGATCACTTTTGACAATTACAGTGAGACTTCTGATGCAATTGCATTACTAAAATCTGATTAGAAGACATGGTCAAAAATAAAAATTAATAAAAATTTTTTTAAAAAGAAGACATAGTCCTGTTCTTCTGCATTTCTTATCTTCAGAAAAGCCTTGTTCAAAAGAACCATTTTGATTACCTTTTTTTCTTTGGGAGAAATCTCTTTGGGAGATTTTGTTCACTCTTATACCTTCAAAATCAGATGAAGTGGTAATGCCCTGATAAACCTATTGTAAGTTGAAAATATCATAAGCTAAAAGTGCATTTAATACATCTAGCCACTAAACATTATAGCTTAACCTATCTTATCTTAAACATGCTCAAAACACTTAACATTGATCTACTGTTGGGCAAAACAGTACACTGGCAGAACCATACACTGTAGAGTATTGACTGTTTACTCTTGTACTCATATGACTGACTAGGAAATGAAGCTCACCATGAGAGTATCATACTGTTTATTGCGAGCCTGAGAAAAAAATCAGAATTAAAAATTCAAAGTATGGTTTCTGCTGAATGTGTATTGCTTTCACACCATCATAAAGTCTGCAATTCTTAAGTTGAACCATCATAAGTCAAGGAACTATCTATACTCTATATATGTTGCTGATTTACAAACATGGTTTCACCAGTTGGATTATTCTTCTGAGCTCCAGATCCATCTACTGCCTACTGAAAATCTTTGCCTGTATGGATTACGGACACCTCAAATTCACCTTATCTATATCTGAATTCATTATTTCTTCCAAGCATACTTCTTCTTCTTTATCCTTCCAATAATTGTCTTAGTTTTCCAGTTGAGATTGGGCACGTTCAGAGTGGTACGATCATAGACCTTCTTAGTTTCTCAGTTGTCCAAGTCAGAGTTTGGGAATTCTCTACTTTTTCCTATGCTTTAATCAAGCCTTACTCCTCAGGATTTCCTAAATCAGTCATTTCTCTCTATTCCTCTTCCCCCTACTTAGTTCTCACTGTTCTCCCCTTGTTTCTTATTCAAAATATGGTAGCAGCTTCCCAGTTGTTCTCCCTGCTTCTAGACTTGCTTTCTTCCAATTCAGTCTGTGCATTGTAACATAATTAACCCTCAATTTATGGTAGCTAATAATGTTAGATCTTCTTTATCAATCATACAGTCGATTTTGTGTTTTTTTTCTTTCTACTGAAAGACAATAAAGATATGGTGGCAGTAACATTTCATGTATATATGACAGCTAAGTGTTTCATTTATATGTTATGGCTAGAATTGAACTTGTTTTATCTGTTAAGAGGGATTAGTTGTCAGCAAATTCATTGGTTGTGGCCTAATTTTCTTTCTTCTTTATTTTTTTTCTACAGTGTGAGTTATCTTGTGAAAACATTATGCATCTGAATTTTTGCCAGATAATAATAGTTAACCATGAAGACTTTAGTTCAAACACATCAGTTATTATCTAGTCATTCTATATTACTTACAGTTCCAAATATGCCACTCTTGTTTGTGTTTTTGTGCTTTTTGCATGTGCCTTGTTCTTCACATGAAACATTCCCCCCCCCCCAGTGGTCTTCCCAAGATTCTTTTCAATATCATCTCAGAAACTTTCTTTTACTCGTTCTTTAAGTCCTGTGATGTCCTCTGCTTGTGTTTCTACAGTGCTCTGTTATTCCCTTGCTCTCTGTTGTACAATGAAGTGTTTATATCTCTCCCATACATTTAGTTTCTTCAGGACCGAAACTGTCTATTTTTTTACATGCAAGATATCTAACAGAGTGCCTGATACATATGAGTACTTTATAAATGATTTTTGTTGAGCTAAATGATTGGAAATAGTTATCTTTGATTGTGTACAGTAGCTTTTACATCATCTTTAGCTTTAACATTTCTAACAATTGAAGCAGTCGTGCACAATAAATAGTGTGAAGAATGAAATTCTATTCTTCAATACAATGTCCTATATTTTAATAGGCTAGAATATCAGATACAGAACTATGTGTCAGGCACTGTACTGAGAAATAAGAATGTTATCTTATTTAATTCTTTAAAAAAACCCTACAAAATAAATATTAAGTTCCTATTTTGCAGATAAGAAAGTAAATGCTTGGAGATCTTAAGGAAATTGCACAAGGTATACAAGTTGGTTAAAGATGCAGGATTTTAAAACAGAACTATGTGGTTCTTTTCTCTGAGTCACAAATGCTATATTGCCACCCATAACTCAAAACACATGATTGTGGTTTTTAATTTTTATAAGTGCTTGTTACAGGTCAGGTCAATATTATTGCATTATCACTTTTACATTATCATTATTTTATGTTAAAGAAAAAAGAAATGCAACAATTGAGTTTACTTTTCAGTATATCTAAATATGTTATTTTAACTAGATTATATATCTTATCATTTAATTTGCCACATTTATAATATTGGAAAACTATGACTCCAAATTAACAATTGTAATAAAAAATATTTTATCTTTAGTGCCTTTTTAAAATTTATTTTTTTCTTTTTAGTTAAATAAAGATAAGAATACTTCTAAATTAATGAGACAGAAAAAACTTTTAAAAGCAATGTGCATAAATGTAAAATTATATTTTGTCTATTTTTGGTAGTATATGATAAAATTAAAGATAAACATTGGTACTATGTTATATTGTTTTTGTATATTAAAGCCTTTTTTGAAAACATTTTTTCAGTTTTCTGAGTTCAGCATTTAGAATTTTATTTGCAGAAATAAATTTTATTTTTCTTCTGATGTTTGGATATTTAATTGCTTGTATGGAAATTATTTTGTTTATATAGCTTAATATATCCTAATATGTAGCATGCTCTTGCTTGAATTGAATGAAATATATGGAAAAAAAATTCCCTCCAACATTTTTAATTTGAAATATAAAATTTTAGATATCAGTCAAAATGTAATTTAGAGATTATCAAAATTTTTATTTTGCTAAAAAAATCTTAAAAACTCTTATTAGTTTTAAGGATGGAATTAATTATTTCTTTTTTGTTTTGTCTTTTCTGTCTTTTCTAACTTGCTTTCGTGGATATTCACCCCAGGAGGACAAAGTGGTTAGAGTCTTTTTTTCTGTCTATTATTATTTTTTCCTTATTGTTGTTACTGCCAATTTTATTTTTATTGCTTGATTTAATTTATATACTTCTAAGCATTTTGTTACAGCTGTAGTGCATGGTAATTGCTAAACATTATGGCATATTTGAGCATGCAATCTGATTTTGCTGAAAAATTTACATTAAATTATTTAAATTTTATATATTATAAATGAAAATATATATTATTTGATTTTTTTAAAGAGGCTTGCCTTTTTAGAGTTTAGTATTTTTTTTTTGAGGAGATCTCAGTATTCCTTGTGGTATTAAGAATTCCCTAAAACATGTTATTTTAAACTCATCATTGTATCAATAAAATTTTAAAATCTTGTCTTTCTAACCTAGTATAAAGAACCAATCTTTGTAATAATGACTTACAATAACACTGAGCGTGGATTTTCTGAAGAATATATTTTGCAGTTGATTTTAAGTATTTAATGTATTTTTAAAATATGTTTTAGAAATTGGCAAAATGCCTATCTTTTATTTTCATATTGACTATTGGATGTATTTATATTTTAAAATGCTCAAGTGGATAAGACTAGACTACAGGCTAAATTTTAATAATCTGTTGATGCTTGCCCTTAGTGATCTGATTTGGATTTGAGTCTGTTCTGGACACTAGTGACTCTGCAAATATAGAAGAAAACCTTCTATTCCTATCCCTTTTGATGAGTCAGACTAAAACTTGAGGTCTTTTAAAGTTTTCCAGTTTCAAATTGGCATAAAATCCAAAGAGAATATCCTTACATCCTTTAGCTGAGATCTTCTAAATAATGCCTTTTTTTCTTCACCTTAAAGTTTTCAGTTACTCAGTTGGGAATGATGTGGGTAGTGGCAAATATTGAACATGGGTTTATAATAAAATGTCTGAGCAGCAGAAAGGATACTACAATTTCCTTATTTTTCTTGCCTTTTTAAAAAAATCTATAGGAATTCTACCAAATTTTATAGGCAGTGGAAATATGAAAATATATGGGTCGATATGTGTAAACGTGTCTCAGACTGTGCATCATCCTTGATCCAGGGCAAGTTTCCTAGAGGATGTGTCAGCTTTCTACCAGCCCACCTTATTTTCTGACTCACAAGTAGCACAATTCAGGTGATTTATTACTTTTAGAATCTCTGGTACAACTTTTGTGTCCAGAGTTAGTGCAGGATGCATAATTATTGGCCTAGTTATTGTCTGTAGCTTCCATAATGAATTCTGACATCTATCCTAGAAATGAGGCATTTAACAGTGAAAACTCAGCTTTAGAAATGACTTTCATGTATTGATAAGATTTCCTAATTTAACAATCTAGATTTTAAACTAAAGATTGACTGTCAGAATATAAAAGTATCCTAATTTTGTGTGGATTTGGAACATTGCATATAAAATTCAACAGGTATTTTTATGATACTTTTATGCATCACTGTTCAATGGAACTTTCAGCAGTGATGAAAATTTTTATATCTTCATTGTCCAAATCAGTAGGTTCTAGTTACTCGTAGCTATTGAGTAGTTGAAAAGTAGCTAGTGTGACTGAGAAATTGAATTTTTAATTTTATTTAAGTTTAATTTTAATTTAAATAACCACATGTGGCTAATGGCTAAAGTTAACTCTAAGCCTAGGTAGCAGACATTCTCTGACTATTCAACTTCTAAGTCAATATATAAGCCCTTGTATTCATGCTAGCAACATGATATGTATGTTGCAGTAGATATGAAAGTCATACAAACTGTTTCTTCTGCAAAGAGTATATTTTCCAGCGCCGATCTCATATGAAGTCATAGAGGATAATGAGCAAGAAACATCCTCCCAAAAGTTAGAACCAAGGGATACGAATGACAATAGTCAAGGGAAAACTCCCTAGATAGCTGAGTCAGAGTCAGCCAGATAGGATAATCAGTAAAACTATGCTGTTGTTTATATTGAGATTGCTGTTGCTGTGGAGAATTGCTACTGTATATTTATTATACTTTTGTATTCTGAACAAGAGTTTTTACTGCAGTTACCATGCTTTTTTCTCAATCATTGTTAATTGGATGTGTTAGGAAGAGATGATTTGTCTTTTAGAGTATAGGTTGCCATTATCCACACTAGGTCATGTTGGAAAAATTTGTTTTTCCTTAGAGAGCCTGGTTTCGGAGTTAGATTTTATAACTAGATGAAACTTTGGGATTATCTCCCTTAGGGAGGAGGTGAGTGTGCTACATGTAAAATCTATGTGTGGAATGTTGAGTAGGTGAAAGAAGATTGTTGTGGCTCCTACTCAATGCCTCTACCCATAAACATTTTAAACTTCTCTCTTGCAATCCCCACTAAATAGATTGGAAAAATAGAAAACGTTCTTAGCTTCCTTTGTAACTTGGAATGTTTATGTGACACAGTTCTAGCAAATGAGATGTAAGAAAATATCTAAGAGGTTCTGGGAAGTCATGATAAAAATAGATGTAGCTGCCACAACCTTTTATTACAAAAGTAATGTTTTGACCAACGATTTGTAAAGATGAGGGAATGGCCAAGACTATTGGAATCATTAGTCATGACATTGTTGAGCCACTGATTTAACATCATCAAAAAACTTCTCTAATGTGAGAAAAATACTCTCTTCCCAAATTTGATTCTGTCACAAATAGTCAAAAATGTTTTTGTTTCTTATATTACAAAACATTCCTAATGGAGACTCTAGTAGAGATGCAGTGTGAGACAGGGAAACCATACAAACATCTAGAGTTGATTTTCTTCAGAATATAGAAGTGGAGTAAAAGAAGTGCATGCTGATTATTGCCCAGATACTCATCTATATGTTCTTGTCTCTTTAATGTTTTAAGCATTGGATCATTTAACACATTACCTCATTTATTACATATAAATTACTTCAGACTGTTAATAGAAAGTTAACTTGAATATGTTAGTCATAGAGATTGAATTTTTCCTGAATTACAAATTTATTCTATTTTACATAAAATCAAAATAAGGGAAATTGAATCTTTTTTTTTTGCATAACTTTGTTTCCCGGACTTTTTGGGATAAATAGAGCAAATAAGTAAACTTATGCTCTATCGTAAATTATTTGCCCACTTCTAGCTGTTCATCTATTAGTAAATATTGACCTATGTGTGTCTAGTTAGAGCACCATGAAATTAAAGTTTAGGGAACAAAATTAAACCCATTTCATTGTCTAGAGACAATGTTTATATAAAGACTACTTTAATGTGGGTATTAAATTCTTCCCTGTTTTCCTTTTTACATCAGTTATTAGTTATCTTAGGAGATTAGCATCTCTTGAGAAAATAGTAAATAAAAATTTCTCTTGTTATTAACAGGTTATTAACTTTTATTGTTAAAAAATGTTACTGATGGTTATTGTTATTTAAATGAAGGGTATGAAAGGATGGTATATGACATACATGTTATCTGTTGGGTGGCAGTTGCAGCTATGATATTCACTGGAGGGTCTTCTTTGTTTTCACTGCAGTCCTATACTTTTTCTGATTTTAGTACACTATTCAGGCCTCCATAACTTATGTATATTTCTAGCTGCTCATTGTTATTCTCATATAGGGTTACAATTTAGCATATACTTAAAAGTACTTGTCAAGTTATACTATTTTTGATTAATCCATTTCATCTGGACAGTGGCTGTGTGGAGCTAAATTCTAGTAAATACTGTCTTAACAGTGTTATATTAATTGATTTGCTTTTGTATTTCTATTAATGCAGTGACATGCCTATGACCTTAACCAAATTCCCCTAGAAACTGAATGTAACAGTTCTGCATGGCTTGTGATTTTATTATAAGTATAATATCTTTATGTACTACTACTACCATTCTGCTTTTTGTATTTTAAGTCTGACGGCCAGAATTCTTACATTGTTCAACAGGGAAACTAGACAAACATCCAGAGTTTTCCATCAGCTATAAAGAAGTATTTTGGAGTGTATTGTTTAGACAATATACTATTCAATAAGGATATAGTACAAAATTAATCTAGAAGCCTGGAAGAGGTTTGAGTAATTTAAAAGACAGAGAAGGGCAACTGAATATTTGGACATATTATATATTCTAAATATAGAAAAAACATGATTTTAAAAACCATAATCCACCTGATTGCTTGCATATTTAGAATAAATGGGCAAGTTAACGTAGAAAGTTCTAACTAGGTCTCTTTTATAAAAAGGAGTTAAAGCTGGGTGTGGTGACTCATGCCTGTAATCCCAGCATTTTGGTAGTGGAGGTGAGAGGATTGTCTGAGCCCAGAGGTTTGCGATCAGCCTGGACAACTAGAGAGTCTGCGTCTCTATAATAAAAAAAAAATGAGCCAGGCATAGTGGTGCGCACCTGAAGTTTCAGCTACTTGGAAGGCTGAGGTGGGAGGATCACCTGAGCCCAGCTGGTCGAGGCTGTGGTGACTGTGAACTGCTACTGCACTGCAGCTGGGGAGACAAGAGTGAGACTCCAACTCAATTAAAAAGAAAAAAGGCAGGTGGGACTAAAAACTCACACTATGACAATTCTTTGAAATAAAATATCCTAAAAGAAACTATAAAGATGCATATGACAACTGAAAATACCAATGAAGAGGATATGTTGAAGTTTTATAGACTTTGATGTTATTAATAAAGAACTAATTTAAAGTGACTTTCAGTTTGGCTATGATAGAGTTCACAGGAAGTTGGAGAGATGAGAAAGTTTGTTTGTTTTTTTGAATTGGAGTCTCACTTTGTCGCCCAGGCTGGAGTGCAGTGGTGCACTCATGGCCACCCCAGCGTGGACCTGCTGCACTCTGACGATCCTTCCGCCTCAGTCTCCAAGTAGCCAGAACTACAAGAGCTTGCTACCATGCCTGGCCATTTTAAAAAAATTTATTGTACAGACAAGATCTCGCCAAGTTGCCTGGGCTGGTCTTGAACCCACGGGCCCAGGCAATCCATTTGCCTTGGCCTCCCAAAATTCTGGGATTACAGGCTGAGCCACCGAGCCCGGCCCAGAAAGTATATTTATAATTGCAGTATAGCTAACTGTTTGTGAACAGGCATAGGTCATAAATTATGATGATATATTATGCTGCTTTTCCATCTTTTAGATAACCTTTGCTTTGAGCAAGTTATTCCAATTGTGACTATCATCCCATTCGATGTATAACTGAAAATGAGATCTGTTTTCTTATCATTTATGGGATTCCTGTAACTATAAAATGATATAGATGAGAGTTTATGAGCTCCTGAAATAGGAGAAATGTCAATGGCTCTACAGGGTGGTGAATTTGAGAGTTGAGAATTTTGGTTGTTGGAAAAAGAGGACAAAAAGATAGACGAGTCAAAGATGACAACTACATTTTTGCACTGAATGAAGATATTTGTGTTGAAGCCAGTATGTGGAAGACAGAGGAGCCTGTTGTGAGTAGTGGGGGAAGACAATGATTTTATGGAGATAATTGAGTTTGAAGAGCTTTTATGAAACCAGAGGGAGATATCTATTAATCATAACATTTAACATTTATTAAACAAGCATTATGTGTAAAGAGCACTGTAACAAACTCTTTTTTTTTTTCTTTTTTTTTTGAGTTGGAGTCTCACTCCGTTGCCCAGACTGGAGTGCAGTGGCCACTCCCAGCCACCGCAACCTCAACCTGCTGGGCTCCGGCAATCCTTCCGACTCAAGTAGCTGGAACTACAGGCACGCGCTACCATGCCCAGCTAATTTTTGATTTATTGTAGAGATGAGGTCTCACCAAGTTGCCCAGGCGGGTCTCGAACCCGCGAGCTCAGGCAATCCACTCACCTCAGCCTCTCAAAGCGCGAGATTACAGACTGAGCCACCGGGCCCGGCTACAACAAACTCTTTAGTGTGTGTTATTTTATTTCATTCTCATAAAAACTTCCATGGCAGTGAACTGTGAGAGAAGGTCTAAAAGGAGATGGGGTGGGATGTGGTATGAAATGGTTAAAGTACAAACTCTGCTCTCAGAATGCCTGTATTTAAGACCAGACTATATCATTTGTCTAACTGTATTATTTGGGCTAATTATGTTACCACTTTAAGCCTCACTTTCCTCATCTTTGAAATGGCGGTAATAATCAATTGTATAGTAACAGTGCCTAATTCATAGCATTGTTGTGTTTGATTATTGGTTCCTTCCCCAGGACTTTGAGGACCCTATTTGCTAGTGGCAAAAAGGAAAGTAAAACTCACCGTCTTGTTTTAAAAATGAACAGGAGATCTTACTATATTTTAACAGAAAAGATAAAGTAGAAAAGTATATGGTGATGGTATAGTGATTGCACTGTGATACTCTTAGTCATTGGGTCCAAGTGTTGGTTTAAAAAGTTCTAAATGTATTCTCCTGTTGGTTTTGCTGGGTCTCTCAGGGCTTTGATTTAATCTGTCTAACTAGGACAGAGTCAGAAGAGAACTAGTTATGGGCCATATCTTTTTTATATTTGCTGCTTGTGAGTGTTCATTCCTGGCAGAAGAAACAAACTTATTATTTTTTTTTGAGTTGGAGTCTCACTCTGTTGTCCAGACTGGAGTGCAGTGGCTGCTCACGGCCACCGCAGCCTCGACCTGCTGGGCTCCGGCGATCCTACCGCCTCAGCCTTCCGAGTAGCCAGAATTATAGGCACGCGCTACCATGCCCGGCTGATTTTTTGATTTATTGTAGAGATGAGGTCTCACCAAGTTGCCCAGGCGGGTCTCAAACCCACAGGCTCAGGCAATCCACTCACCTCAGCCTTCCAAAGTGCGGGATTACAAACTCATTTCTTTTTTTCATTTTCTCATCTCTCATTTCTCTTCTTTCTTTATAGTAGTTTTTACTCTCAGTGGAAATTCTGGTTACTCTATAAGCTCACCAGCATTTGGTGTGGTTGCTCGTTTGGCTTTTTATTTACTTTTTTTTTAAATGACTAATGATGTTAAGCATTATGTGTGTCTTGGCCATTTATATTACTTTTTTTGCAAGATATCTGCTTAAATCTTTTCCCATTTTAAATTTGGGTTGTCTGCCTTTTTATTGTTGATTTTCAGGCATTCTCACTCTTTTTCTTCTGGACAGGTGTCAGATATAGATGGTCCCTGATTTATGATGCTTTAACTTAGGATTTTTTGACTTTATGATGGTGTGGAAGTGATACGCATTCATTATGCTCCTTGACATATGATAGGATTACGTCTGAATAAACCCATCATACGTTGAAAATATTGTAAGCTGAGAATGCACTTTTGATTTAAGATATTTTCAACTTAATGGTGGGTTTATCAGGACATCGCCATTCCTTAAGTCAAGGAGCATTTGTATATGTATTGAGAATATTTTCTCTCCGTCTGTGGTTTGCCTTTTTATTTTCTTAATATTTTGGAGAACAGAACATTTAATTTTGATGAAGTACAATTTAACTTTTTTGTTTATGGTTAATGCTTTCTGTAGCCTAAGAAATCTTTCCCTACCTCAAGGATGCGAAGATATTCTTTTGGCTGTACGTTCTTGTTTACTTTTCCCTCTATATTTTAGTATCAATTTGTTTAGTTCTAGATAGATCATATGCACACAGCCACCTTTCTGGATGACACTGTTTATTTATTAGAGTCTTTCGGTTATTTCTCTTAGTTTTAACAATATGTAGCCATATGATCTGAAAATAATAATTTACCTTCTTTCATGTTTATTTCTTTTTTAATTGCATTAGCTAGAATCTTCAGAGCAATGTGGAATAATATAAATTTACTTATGAAATTAAAATAGTCTATATAACTTCTCTTGATATATTTAAAATTTTACTTGACAAATGTGTGCTTAGTTTTAAGTTTTTCTGACTCTGCCCTCTACCTCCCTATGCAATCGTGATTTCCATTTCTGTTTTAGATTTATATCAGTTTCTTGACTTATTCAGTTTAGAGATTTCTTGATATAATAATTTTCTGCTTCATGTTCACTAAGGGTTATAAACCACCCAACTCCCTTTTTTGTTTTTTGCTGTCTTTTGGCCAGCTCCAATTCTGAGGGTTGTCACTGAGACATATAAGTAATAGGAACATTTGACCACTTAAAGGGAAGTGGTTACAAGTAGTTAAGGTTGGAATATGGGAATAAAAAGGCAGATGATTTTTTTCAGCCCAATTTAAAATTCATGTAGAGGACAAGGAAGACAGTGAAAAGAAATCATAAAATATTTTTCTTACTGATTTTTTCTTTAAGACTGAATTTAATAAGAAATTATGGACTTTTTGATATGCTAACTTAAACCAATATGCATTCATACATGTGTAATTCTTTAAGATAAAAATAAGATTATATGCTATATATTATTCTTTTTAAAAATTTAGAAATCAGTGCATTTACCTTTTTCACCTTAATAGTCTGTAAATAGGATTCTGGAAATTTATAGACTAGACAAATAAAATTGATTAACTATTTTTTTTTTTTTTTTGAGTTGGAGTCTCACTCCATTGCCCAGACTGGAGTACAGTGGCCGCTCCCGGCCACCGCAGCCTCGCCCTGCTGGCCTCCAGCGATCCTTCCGCCTCAGCCTTCCAAGTAGCTGGAACTACAGGCACGCACTACCACGCCCGGCTAATTTTTTGATTTATTGTAGAAATGAGGTCTTGCCAAATTGCCCAGGCGGGTCTCGAACCTGCGGGCTCAGGCAATCCACTCACCTCAGCCTCCTAAAGGCGCGGGATTACAGGTTGAGCCACCGAGCCCGGCTTGATTAACTATTAAATAATGTCATTTGTCTATTAACTATCTATCTATCTATCTATCTATCTATCTAATCTATCGAGATAGTTTCTTGCTCTGTTGCCCAGGCTGGAGTACAGTGGTGCAGTCTTGGCTCATTGCTCGACCTCTTGGGCTCAAGCTATCCTTCTGCCTCAGCCTCCCAAGTAGCTAGGACTACAGGCATGCACCACCATGCTTGACTAACTTTTTATTTTTGTAGAGATGGGGTCTTGCCCTGTTGCCCAGGATAGTCTTAAACTCTTGGACTCATGTGATCCTCCAACCTCAGCTTCCCAAAGTGCTACAGTATTTGGCCCCATTTATTTTTATATTCTATTAACACAGTTGAACAACTAAATTATATATGCCTTAGATATATTAAATAAATGCATTCTCTGTTATCCACAGTATTTAAGTGAAACTGTGTATTGAAGGATTTTAAAGTGGCAAACCACTTTAGTGGGTTGAGACTCTAGTTGACTGTTTTGCAAGCAGTAAATGAAGGCTTGTTTGGAAGTGTACTATAATTTCCAGTGTCCATCAATGAACATTTTTCTCATGTTGATTCATGAAGAACTACCTTATTTTAACTATTCTACAGAACTCTTGTCATGTGAATTACCTATAGGTAGTTTACTCATTTTCTTATTGATGAACGAGATTATACCTACTTTTTTGTTGTCATAAACAGTGCTATAATGCACATTCTTGGACATCTTTTCTTTTGTGTGTTTGTGGGAGATTAGAGTAGGAAAAGTGGAATTGCTGGATCATAGCCTACAGTCACCTTCAGTTTCAGTAAGTATTGCCAAATTTTCCTTCAAAGGATTTGTACCAATTCATATTCCTACTAGTAGTATTTGAAAGTTAAATTTCTTCTAATCTTCTCTAGCGATCGATATTGTCACGTTTTTAACATTTTGTCAATCTGATGGATGTGAAATGGTCTGTCATGTTTGTTTTATATATTTTTTGTATTTCATAGTTGAGCGTTGTTTTGTATTTTTATTGTCCTTTGGGTTTCTTCAGTGAATTGCTTATTCATAATATTGTAACATTTATTGAGGTTTTTGTTGTCTTTTCTGATAGGTCTATATGAGGTTTATATATGTTTCAGAAACAAATCCTTTTGGTTTTATGTGTTGCACATGTCTCTTTCCAGGCTCTGACTTATTTCTTCATGATTTTTATGTTATACTTCATTGTTTAAAAACTTTAAATTATAATGTAATTAGATTTTTTATTTTATTTTATTTTTTGGCAATTCTCTCCTCCATAATATTATGAAGATATTCTATTTTCTTCAAAAAGTTTTTAAGTTTTGCTTTCACATTTTCATCTGTAATCTGCTTGGAATTTATTTTTGTGTGTGGTATGAAATAAGATACCACTTTTACTTTTTCATTTATGTACTATTTGGAGCTGCATATTATGTGAGCACTATTTCTTGAATAACTCATTCTTTTCCCAACTAATTTCTGCCATCTACCAAATTTCTACATATACACGGGTTTGTTTTGGGAGAACTTTATTCAGTTTCATTGGTCTATTTGTTGATCTCTTTAATAAAATCACATTGTTTTAATTACTACTTTATTTAAAAATAAAGTTTAATATCTGTCTGGTGGCGAAGGTATCCTTATATTTTTATTCAAAATTGTTATTTCTAGTCTTAGTCCTTACTCTTTTCTGTGAAGTTTTGGTTCAGTTTGTTAAGTTTCTTTGAAAACTCTGGAGTTTTGATTCGATCAGAATTTCTCTTTTAGATTAATTTGGAGAGAAATAATATCTTTATGGTATTGAGTGTTTTCATGTGTGTAAGTTATTTATTTCACAGTAAAGTCATACTGTTGTGTTGATTCTTTTTTGTCCTGAAGTAGTGTTGAATTTTGTGAATTGTTTTTCTTAATCTATTGATATTATCATCTGATTGTTCTTCTTTAATCTGTTACTATGGTAAATTAAATGCAAAAGCAGCTTTGCTTTGCATCCTTGGAATAAAACCCACTTGGTTACAATGTAGTATTTTTATATGTAAAATATACATATATATATTTTTTTTCTGGGTGTGATTTGCTAATATTTTGTTAAGGATTTCTTTTCTATGTTAATGAAGGATATTGATCTGTATTTTCTGATGTTTCTTTTTTGTTTTGGTTTCAAGGTGATGTTTTCCCCAGAAAGTGAGTGATTTTATTCCTTCGTTATTTCTCTGAAAGTGTTTGTATTATTTCTTCCTTAAACATATGATCTGAAAGTGTTGGTATTATTTTTTTCTTAAACAATTCACCAGTGAGGCTGTCTAGGTCTAGAGTTCTTTTTGTGGGAAGTTCTAAAAATTTGTATTTAATTTAGATTAGTTCTTATTGTGTGTTATGGTATACTGTGTTGTTGAAGGAATTTGTTCTTCTTATCCAAGTTAGTGAATGTATTGCCATAAAGCTATTCATCATATCCATTTATTAACCATTAATGTTGATATGATCTGTAGTGATGTCTCCTCTTTAATGTTTAATACTGACAATTTATATTTTCTCTCTCTATATATATATCTATGTTTTCATAATCTGTCTTGGTAGAGATGACCCAATTTACTTTTTATTTAGTGGTTTTCTATTCTTATATTCATTATCTCCTTCCTTCAGTTTTTTTTTGTTTTTTTTTTTGAGTTGGAGTCTCACTCTGTCGCCCAGACTGGAGTGCAGTGGCCGCTTCCGGCCACCGCAGCCTGGACCTGCTGGGCTCCAGCGATCCTTCCGCTTCAGCCTTCCAAGTAGCTAGAACTGCAGGTGCAGCGCTTCCACGTGCGGCTAATTTTTGATTTATTGTAGAGATGAGATCTCGCCAAGTTGCCCAGGCAGGTCTTGGACCCGCGGGCTCAGGCAATCCACTCACCTCAGCCTCCCAAAGCGCAGGATTACGGGCTGAGCCACCGAGCCCGGCTCCTTCCTTCAAATTATTTTGGGTTTATTTTTCTAGCATTTTACTATAGAATCATAATTTATTAATTTTACACTGTTCTTTTCTTCTAACAAGGGAAATTTTAAGCTATAAAATTTTCATTAAGGACTGCTTTATTACACCATATAAATTTTGATATGTATACTTACATTTTTTCATCACGTTGGTGATTTTTAATTTGACCTATAAGATATTTAAAAATGTTTTAAAAATATTTATGTATTTTCTAGACATCTTTCTGATTTCTAATTTAATGTCATTGAAGTCAGAGAACATACTCTGTGAGATTTTGATTTTTCAAATTTATTGAGATAGCATGTGGTCTTTCTTAGTGAGTGTTCCATGTGCATTGGAGAATAATGTGATTTTCAATATCGAGTGTATTATTTTATACAAGTTGGTTAATAGCATGGTTCAACACTTCCATATTCATATGTGTGCTTGTTTTATCAGTTATATATATATGTCAGTTATATATATATAGTGCGTGGTGTTAAAGTCTTCTAATTCTGACTGTTTACTTTTTTCTTTAATACTGTTAATTGTCGTTCAATTGTTTGAGAACTTTGTTATTAGCTCATTCACATTTAAGATTATTTTCTTTTCTTAATGAGTTGACTTTTTTGTTATTATGAAGTACTTCTCTTTATTTTAGGTAACACTCTTGGCTCATGCTTAGTGTTTCCATGGTAAATCTTCCACCAATTTTATACTTCCAACCTGTGTTGATCTTCATTGAAGGTTTGTTTTTTCCCCCTAAAGTACAGATCCACAATAACTGATAAAACAAGTGAACAAGAACTCCACAGGTTTTGTCTAAAATGCATTTCTTATCAACAACAACTAATTGGATCTTGTTTTTTGCTTCTAATCTGGCAACCTCTGCCCTATGGAGTCTATTAACATTGAATGTAAAAGTTTGCTGGGATTTTTTTTCTCTCTCTCTTTCTTCTTTGTTCCTCCTTATCTTTTTTTAGGGAAAATCAAGTATTTTTTAGAGTTCATTTTATCTCTTCTATTGACTTATTATTATATCTCTTTCTGTTTTCTTTTAACATTTAAAAATGTTTTTCTTGTCAGTTAAATGCTGAAATCAATATTATATTCATATATTCAGGTATTCTTTCTGTTATTATAATTATGCATTATACCACATTTACAGTATGCATACTTAGCGCATTACAGATTGCTTTCAAAAGTATTCTTTTACTTCATGAATAATGTAAGGCTCTTAAAGCAGTTTGCTTTCAGTGATCACTTTCCTGCTTGTCGTACTCTACATTCTTCATCTATCTGTACTAGAAAGCCCACAAAGCCCACATTGCATTGTTATTATCACTTGTTTTACTATAAGCAATCAGTAGTTTAAAAAATAAATTTATATATATCTGTGTATATAAGTTTATTTTCATTTATTTCACATGCATGTTTATTACAATAAACAAGTCTTTTACTAACATATTTATTTTTTCTGATGTTCTTTATTCCTTCTTGTAGTACTAGATATTAATTTCCTTCAGCCAGAAGCTTCTCTTAACATTTTCTATAATGCAGATATACCAGAAATGAAATATTTCAACTTTTATATGTCTGATAATGTCCTTATTTCATCCCCATTTTTTGAAGGATCTATATACTGGATTTAGAATTCTGAGGTGAATGTTTTTTCTTTTAGTACTTTAAACATTTAGTATTTTTAGTTCTTCCATTGGTTTCTGGATTCCATTGTTTCTCGGGGAAATAATAGACACCTACTGCTTGCTATTCATTGTGAGGGCTGGAGTGTCTGCGGTTTTATGTCAATTCTCCTGCCTTGGAAAGGGGTGCCATATGCCTGCTCCTCAAAGAGTGTCTTTCTTGACTTTCCTACCTTTCTCTAGTTGCATACACTCTCATCCTAAGTGCACGTTTTGGCATGTCTACAGGATTTCTCATATCTCTTGCTTCATCTGCAGGCTTTGGTAGTTCTCATGTGTCTATTTGTTTTTGGCGAAGGGTCTCTCAGGTCCCATGCCCCTCCCTCATTGATAGTGCTTAATGTCTGTCTCTTAGTATAAGGACTAGAATACTGCAAAGTTCTCTCAGGACTCTAGCCCCAGTGCTGTGACACAGAAGGACTCTCTCTAAACTTTCCTCTCCTGCAACCAATCTTTCTTGTGAGCAGTTGTTAATAGATCATGGAAAAGTTGCTAGGTGGACTCTAACATTGCTGCACCAACCCACACCACACCCAGTCTTTTAAAAATTTGGTAAAAGTTTGTCCTGTTTCTTTTTACATTTGTGGCAGTTTCCTCCTCTTCCCGCTGCTCTGCCAGCGATAAGAGCAGCCTTGCTTTCTCCTCAAAGGGGCTTGTTACTTTTTTGGTTTTTAGTTTAATAAGTTTCTTTTTGATCATAGTTCAAAGAAATCATGATTTTATTGGTTATCTGGCACATTCTCACCGTTAAAGTGGGAGTGATGTCCTCTTGTTACTATTTTCTAAGCAGAAACAGATAGATATCACTCAATGGTAATATTTCAATTTCTAGAAATTCTGTTTTATTTTACATGTTTAATCCTTTTATTATTTTTTATTTACTCCCTTGTTTCTTTAATAATTTTTGGCATATTTATAATTTTTAGCATATTGTTATTTTATTTGAAGTTCTTTGGGGTTTGATTCTGTTTTTGTGATTGTTGATATCCATTCATGGCAGATTATTTTACTCATGTGGTTTGAAATTTTAGCCTGTGAACTTATTTTCAGAGGACTCATTCCATGGAAACTTTTTGCAGTCATTGTTGATGGTGTGTCTCTTGAGCAGTTTTAAATTTTCTTGTAAGTGTTTTTGTAGAATATTTGATTTGGGATCAATTTTCTTGATAATTCTGATTTTTGGGTTCCTAGACCATGCTCCAAATTACAAACCAATGTGTGAAGTACAGGACAGTGTTTTGAATACACAGGAAATACTTTTTGTTAGTCCAGAATATAAAAAGAGACATTTTTTTGGTGTGCTTTCTCTTGCCAGTAAATGAAATTTCTGTAGTTTACTCTTTCATTAAAGCTATTGGGTTTTAAGTGCCCTGACTTTGTGCATCATCTTGGATTCAACTCTTCAGCTTGTGTAGTTCTTAGTCTTTATTATTTATTTATTTATTTATTTATTTATTTTGAGTTGGAGTCTCACTCTGTTGCCTAGACTGGAGTGCAGTGGCCGCTCCCGGCCACCGCAGCCTCGACCTGCTGGGCTCCGGCGATCCTTCCGCCTCAGCCTTCCGAGTAGCTGGAATTACACGCGTGCGCTACCACGCCCGGCTGATTTTTTTTGATTTATTGTAGAGTTGAGGTCTCGCTGCCCAGGCGGGTCTCGAACCCGCGGGCTGAGGCAATCCACTCACCTCAGCCTCCCAAAGGCACGGAATTACAGGCTGAGCCACCGAGCCCGGCAGTCTTTATTTTTTAAATTCTGTGTTGTTCCTGCATAGGAACTAAAATCCTAAATTACACAATGTCAGTTTATGAGTATACTATTCTGATTTGTAACTCTCTTTTCCTTTCTGGCACCTTGAATTTTCATCCCTTGTGAGCTTAGCTTTTCATTTAGTATAATTTTTTATACAGTATTTTCTAAACATAATCATTTTCAGATTATTTTAATGTACCATCATGCTGGCCTTAATGTGAGGTTTTTTTTTTTTTTTTTTTTGAGTTGGAGTCTCACTCTGTCGCCCAGACTGGAGTGCAGTGGCCGCTCCAGGCCACTGCAGCCTCAACCTGCTGGGCTCCGGTGATCCTTCCGCCTCAGCCTTCCAAGTAGCCGGAATTATAGGCATGCGCTACCACGCCCGGCTGATTTTTTGATTTATTGTAGAGATGAGGTCTCGCTGCCCAGGCGGGTCTCGAACCCGCGGCTCAGGCAATCCGCTCACCTCAGCCTCCCAAAGGCGCGGGATTATAGGCTGAGCCACTTAATGTGAGTTTTGACCTGAGTTCCTTGAGGTAGCTCATGGTGATCAGAATATTTTTAGAGTTTTAATAGCTATTTTATTGAGTCAAGCTGGAATTCTACAGAACAAGTTTTTTGACATTAGAGACCCATGGGAGTACACTTTAAAGAGGAGAACAGTATGACAACAAGTACAGGTTTTATTTTGTCAACGGCATGAACAGACCTAACTAGCGTACTAGCTTTGAAATTATGCTTGCTTTGTATGAGAACAGCAGACACTGGGCACTCCTAAAGTGGAAGAGAGATGGATGGAGGTAAAGGCTGAAAACTACTCACTGGGTACTGTGTCCACCACCTGAGTGATGGCCTCATTAGAAGCCCACACCTACCTCATCATCACACAATATTCCTATGTAACAAACCTGTACACATATCCCCAAAACAAAACAGAAAATTAAAAAAAGAAATTATGCTTGTCTGTAGTCTAGTCATTTATATATAGGAAAAGACTCATCTAAGTTTTTTAACTGAGTGAAGAGACACAAAAATATATTCTGGTATTGAAGAGAATATGGCTTAGATTTCTTTTAGCTCTTACCTTAGACTGATTTTGGTCTATTGTGTGCAGTGGTGAATTGGCTGGAATAAATCTAAAATGCCTGTTTCTCTTTTAAGTTACTCAAGGTTTGACTCAAGTTAAGTTCGTGATTGATTTGCAAATTGGATTTTGTGTGGAACCAAAATTTTGGTATTTTTTGGGGAGAGCTTAGGGATTCTTGAAGGATAATATAATGGCCTCTAATCTAGTTTTGTCACTAAAAATGACAAAATCTTTCTTGTCCATGAAGATTTTTCTTTTTCTTTTTAATTTATTTTATACTAAGTATAGTATTTACATAAAACAGAATCTTATAGACCTTTGTAAACAGGAATGAATTGTGAGTTTTGGGGCTTGTTTTTCTCAGCTCAACCATCTATTTCATCTTTAGTATTAATGGAATGTAAACCAGGTTCCAAGGTGAGAGAACAGATGATGGGACACTTCAATGACTTTAAATATCATTTGCATACTGATGTTTTCTAAATGGATATTCTAGTCCTGACCTCTGCTCTATAGTCATGTATCCAACTCCTTATTGGACATCTTTTCCTGGATATATACTATGCAAATACATACCCCAAGCAGCATCATTGCATACTCTGTTCCTTGAACCAAAAATCTCTGGGTATAATTCTCTCCTTTCCTTATTCAACAATTTGAATTTATGGCCAAGTCTTGTTATCTTCTCTCTCTAAAACATATATTTACATTTCTATCAACCTGGTCTAAGCCACTGTTATCACTCTTGGACTCCTGCAATAACTTCCTAATTAGTTTCTCTGCTTCCTTTCTCTAGCCTTCCATTCATCTGTTAGGGTGACCTTTTTCAAAATGCAGTCAGATGACGTCATTTCTCTGCTTAATTGCTTTCTCATATGACTTCCTACTGGGGCATATAGGGAAGGAGAAACACAATTTGACTTCTGTCCTCTAACATTATTGCATAGCATTCTTTCCCTCAGGCATTTCTGCCTCCAAGCAACCAAGCTTTTTCCTGCCTAAAGGCATTTATGTATGTTGTTTCCTATACCTGGAATGCACGTCACCAGGATTTTACATGGCAGGCTCATTCTCATCTTTGGTAGCAGTTCACCTGTTATCACTTTACACAGGCCTTCTTCAACTACCTTCTGTGAGTGTTACTCCCATTCAACATCACTTACTCTCATTATATCACTCTATGAATTATCTTCAAAACACACACATATATAATTATCTTTTTTATATATCTGTTTACTTTTTTATTGTCTATTTTTCCCACTAGACTGTAAGCTCTATGAAAACAAGAACTGGTGTGTCTTCTTTAATACTGTATCTTAGTAAGTAGCCTGGGGCTTGGTACATAGTGATGTGTTCAATAACTGCTTGTGAATATATAATTAATTAAGTGATTGAATGAAATAGATATTTCCTGATATGACTAATTTTCTTCCCTGCCGTCAACCCAAAATGAGCAAATGAAATAATGAAAAAGACATAAAATGACACCATTATTTTATTATATAGCACATCATAAAATCCCAATTGAAGTGGAAAGATTTTAAATTTCAATCATTTTGATTTAAACTTTAATATTAGTTAAAATTTAAAAATTGTGTCAGGCATATCAAAGGAACTTAGCTAATACTGGCTGTATCAGGTCTGGTGATTTTTTTCTGTTTACATTAACTTTCTAACTTTTGGTCGAGTCATTTGAAATTAAGAGAATTTAGAAAATAGAAAGTGAATAATTCAGTTAGATATTGTGACAGTTGTCTTTTTATAGATTCTTTTCTTCATCCTTAAGTCTAATAGAGTGAGTTCACTGGCTCAGGGTCGTTTTCTCTATATTATAGACTAAATTTTAAGTGTCATCATCATATATCTTGTGATCTGTTTCACTTTTGAGAGTTTTGTTATTATATTGGATGGTGGAACTAGATTAAGATGTGCATAGGCAAGAAAGGCACACTGTGATCTAGAGCCCTCCTACTAGATATAGTTAAATATAACCTGTACTAGGAATTCAGGTTCAGTGCTTCCTTACAGACTCTCCGGATCCAGACTATCTGAGAGCCCACCAGAGTGTAATCAACCTGGGAGCTGACCAAATTGGATCTCTAAGAATAGCTCTGCATTAATTCTAACCATCTGCAAAGTAACTGACCTGGGCTTTCAGAGAATAGATTGCGATTCCTTAGGTACTTTTGTTTGCTAGTGAGGATGTGCACTGGTAGCTGGTTTAACTTTTTTCCAAAATTTATTTGCAAGTGTATGTCATAATAGAATTTGCTGAGTTGTTTGTGTGCCTTAAAAAAATACCAGCACATTACTCTTCCTGGAATCGAGGGTAAGCTTATAAAGTAGAAGATGGTACCAAGTGAGGCTGGTATTAACCTAACAACATAGGACTCGAATTTATTATGATTTTGAAAAAGCAGGGAGGTGGACAGTTAAAATAATGTTTATTAGGGATATACTGAAAGTGGCCCACAGAAGGGCCAGGCATATTCCATGAAAATTCAACAATCACTGACTTGATTAAATATATTTGGTTTGGGGGTGAGGACAAGGTAAAGAGGAAGCAATTATTTGCCATTTGCATCTGGGTGCCCTGGCATATATGACCATTCGCAATTGGAATTTTACTAAATTCTTTACCTCCTGCCACTTCTCTTTTTAAATTTTTCCACTTTGAACATCGTCTTTTATTAAGGAAGGTACTATTTTCTTTTAATGTGTCTGTGCCTTTTTATACTTGTTTCCTCTGTTCAGAGTCCTCTTCTTTATTTTGTCCATTTAACAAACTCACACAGATTCTTGCAAATCCAGTCTAGACATTACTTCCTTTAGAAACCCTAAGAGGTGTTATCAACTCTTCCTTAGTATCTTCTATATGTTGTTATTATTATTCTTAGCAGATTATACTGTAATTTATTTGTTTACTTATGTCTCTAATGTTGGTTTTCTGAAGGAAGAGATTATATTTTGTTAATTTATCATAAGCACCTAACAGAATTCTTAAAAGATAAGATATACTTACATGATACTCAAGTTACTTAATCAGCAGGCACCATCCAATCAGAAGGTATAATTGACTAATTAGAATAGACATTGGCTACTATTCCATACCTTTGTTTACTGACTGGTTATTAGTCCTGGGTATTTAATCAATGACTGTAGACTGAATGAATGAGTGGGTAAGAGCTTTTTTTTCTTTTTAATGTAATGACTGTACGTGATTGTTGGTTCTTCTGGATGAGTAAAATAAATTGTTACTCTTTCTTAATTCTGTTTTAAAATTAATAGAAAGGAATGAGTGGAGATAAATCATATGCTTTACCTCTATGAAAAAAGTTTTATTTTAATTTCTCAATTATTTGTTTTTCTATTCACTTGTCTCATAAAAGATTATATTCCATAAGAGTTGTTAGACAAAGAGGTTTAATGTTGCCATGCTTATTTTGACTCAATCATGATTAAGTTCATTTTATGTAATTAAAAAACAATCAACACATCACTGTCTCATCATGCCATATATACCTACAACCTTGAGGGCAAAAGTATGGCCCTGTTTAGGAGTGAATCCTTTCTAAGGAGTTGGAGATATTAAGCAAAAATGTAGATGTGAGGAAGTTAAGTCATTTTATAGTTCATCCATAAACTTTTGTCGTATTGCCTCTGCATTAATTATCACTACCAAAATCAATTTCAAATGAATGTAGTATGATTTTTATGAATTTTTCATGCCCATATAATCTTGCTTAATAAAGATAATTAGAATTATTAATAAAAATGGAAATTTATTTAAGAATATTCTATATTTATTATATTAAAGCAGTATTAATACCAAAATGTACTTTTTTCAAATGGCATAACACAGATATCTCTGAAAAAATTAAAAAAGATATAGAGTTGGCCCTTTGTATCTGTGAATTTTGCATCCACAGATTCAATCAGAGATGGGAAATCTTTAGGGAAAAGAATAAACATAGTACCACAACAATAAAAATAATACAAGTAAAAATACAGTATAAGCACTATTTACATAGCATTTGCATGTTAGGTATTATAACTAATCTAGAGATGATTTAAAGTGTATGGGAGACTGTGACTGAACAATGTGGCTTGTGCCTGTAATCCCAGCTCAGTGGGAAACCAAGGCAAGAGGATTGCTTGTAGACCAGCCTATGTAATATAGCGAGACCTCGTCTCTAAGAAAAAAAAAAAAAAAAGTCAGGCATGGTGGCGTACTGTAGTCCAGCTATTTGGGAGGCTGAGGTGGAAGGAGGTAAAGAAGGTAAAGGTTGTGGTAAGCTATGGTTGTGCCACTGCTTTCCAGCCTGGATGACAGAGTGAGACCCTGACTCAAAAAAAAAAAGTATATGGGAAAATGTGTATAGTTGTGTGCAAATACTATGCTTTTTATATAGGAGGCATCTGTGGATTTTGGTACCCTTGGTGGATCCTGGAACCATTCCCTCATGGTTACTGAGGGGATAACTGTATTCTTGAAAAACTATCTCCAAAGCAGAATTGCATATATCAAATCATTTTATAGTGGTTTTAATTAAAAAATAGAAGGTGTATTTTTTTCTTTTTTTTTTGAGTAGGAGTGTTACTCCATCGCCCAGGCTGTAGTGCAGTGGCACGCTCACAGCCACCCCAGCATCAACCTGCTGGGCTCTGCCAATCCTTCTGCCTCAGCCTTCCAAGTAGTCGGAACTATAGGCCTATAGGCACATGCTACCATGCCCGGCTAATTTTTTTTTAATGGTAGAGACAAGGTGGTCTCAAGTTGTCCGGGCTGGTCTCGAACACCTGGGCTCAGGCAATCCTCTCACCTTGGCCCCTCAAACTGCTGGGATTACAGGCTTGAGCCACCACGTCTGACCTTGAAGGTGTATTTCTATTCCTCATGTGTAACTGTTGTAATCAGTACTATGCAACCCTTATGCTTATATTAACACACACACACACACACTGTTCTATGCTCATGTGCCAATTGATTGGCAAGTGAGAGCATCTTGTAATTGAGAGCTTTATGCAATATATTTAAAAATATCTCATGAATTTTAAATTTCCAAGCAATATTCAGATATTCCTTAATATTAGCACTAAATGGAGGGAGAGGAAGACAGAGAGCATCAATAAGGGTACCTGATCTCAAACTAGGCAAAGTGGGGACCAAAGAGAGACCAAAACTTAATCTGTACGATGACCACTTACGCAACTAATCCTGAATTGTACCCCACATATTTAAAATGAAAAATAAAAAAGAAGCTGTACATTAATAAAAAGAAGCAATAAATATGTTGAATGTACTCATGTTTGGATATACCTAAACACTTTAGAAATTACTAACTGCCTGGGACTGTGCACAGGGATTATAGAACAAATAAGACAGTCTTTCCTCTTCAAGGAGCTCAATTATCTTCATTTTATATACAGACAGCAAAACCTCAAATAGATTAAGTAATTTTTCCAAAGTCCCACAGCTAATGTGTCTCATCTGGGATGACTTACCTTAGGCGTTCCCTAATGCTTATCCTGGGATGGGTTTTATCAGAATTATCTGGGAAACATTAAAAATTATACATTTCCATGCACACTGGACTGACTGAATCAGAATACCTGAGGGCGGTGGCAGAAATCTTGATTTTTATGTAGTTACCAGTTTCTCATCTGATTCCAATGCATAGTCAGATTTAGATACTCTTGTTTTCTCTGATTTTAAAGATCATTTCCATTTTAAACTTGAAGCACACTGCATTTCTCTGTGTTAGCACACTCAAAAATCAATATGTCATGAATCCTAGATTTCAAAAGATAGAATATGCATGAAGAATAACATGATGTACAGATAGCCAGTGGCTTAAACCTTTAAACAAGAAATGTTTTATAAATATGAACCTTGCCCCTGGCCCAGAAAGCACATCTAGACTTTGTACTGTAATGTAGGATGGATAGGAAATGACTAGTTTAGATAAGTATTGTTTTATGTCAACATAGGGTGTTAATATTCTCTTAGCTTTCAGAAATATGTAGCTTTTCATCTGTCCCAGAATAGTCACTACTACGAGATTGTGGGGGCAGTGAAGAGAAATGAGGGGAAGAATATACATTCGTAACATGCCAAGTTGGAACTTGAAATGTATTTTCCCACAGAAACAATTTTGTAAGTGGTGACTAAGTGGAATATTAGTGGGTATTACTGCATAAACCATGCTGATTTAATCTAGATGCCTGCTGACATCTTGGCAGTCAGCTGGTAGAGGCAAGATCTGGTTTATAGGACTTCTTATGAGGATGGTGCTTTATAGTCAGTATGTCTGTGCTCAGAAAATAGACACTTTAGCTCAATGTAAGATGGCTATAGATTGAGGAACTTGTCTACTCTGGGGGTGAGGGGTGGAGGAGGCTGGATGAACAGTAGTTGAGGTGGCAGTTCAGACGCTGGTCTGGAAATGTGTTTATTTTGAATCCTTAATTTAATTTTTAAAAACCTATTACTTTCTCACATATTTTTAAGATAACATCTAACATTTTCATTATGTGCTTAAGTAGTTGCAAAAGGTACAAATTCTAGCATATTATCAATACTGACATTTTACAGTAAAACTATTATAGCCTCTTTAAAAGTGTAGCCAGTGGAATATAAAACACATAGTAGTGTGAGAACTTCTATTAGACTTAAAAATCAAACAGACTCATGAACAAACTCTTATTAAACAGTTGAAAGTTTGCTTTCCCTGTTTTTCTTTGAGTTCCTCCCCAAAGGATTTTATCTACATGTAATATATTGCTCGTTGGAAATTTTAAGAAAAATCATTCTTTCATACTCTGTTTCAGCAAAATATGTATTTAAGTTGCAGTTAAACATTTTAAGAATCTTAGTGACCATAAGGACTTAAGTTTTGAAAAACTTCTATTGTACTGAATCTAATTATGGTAATTAAAAAATATTTTTTTCTTTCTTTTTTTAGTTGGAGGATCACACTGTCACCCAGGCTAGAGTGCAGTGGTATAATTACAACTCACCACAGCCTTGAACTCCTGGGCTGAAGCAATCCTCCTTCCTCAGCCTCCTGGGTAGCTGGGGCTACAGGTGCGTGTCACCCTACCTGGCTACATTTTTAATTTTTTGTAGAGACAAGGTCTCACTATTTTGCCTAGGCTGGTCTTGAACTCCTGGCCTCAAGCAGTCCTCTTGCCTTGGCCTCCCAAAGTGCTAGGATTACCTTTTATTTTAACTTATTGTTTTTTCACTTTAGAAGCACCTTATTTAAGCCAATATATTAAAAAGGATTTGGAAAATGTCAATTTTAGAATCCTTGCCCATTACAATTTATATTGTATATTATACAATTGTATATTATACAATTATTTTGCCTTTTCTCATGCTTTAAATTATTTTTGTGTGTCTTAGAATTGCATATTTAGCTTTCAGTTTATAAAAAATTTTGAACATATGAGCTAATAGGCAAAACCAGTCCTGTTGTCAAACCAATCAGCCAAATGAAACCTTATCAAAGAAAGCCTCCCTTCACTTTTAAATTTAAAGAAATATGTTAATACATATCCTTTGATAATCTTAATGTAATTTCTTAATGTGATCTTAACGTGATTTCATAATGTGACAAAACTATGTCACATGAGTGACACTAT
Source organism: Cephalopachus bancanus (assembly GCA_027257055.1). Taxonomy (NCBI): domain Eukaryota; kingdom Metazoa; phylum Chordata; class Mammalia; order Primates; family Tarsiidae; genus Cephalopachus; species Cephalopachus bancanus. The sequence continues at coordinate 1,171,573 of JAPVLO010000146.1, forward strand.
GTGTCACTATGTGACTATGTCACTATGAGTGAGTCACTATGAGTGAATCTCATTTACTCACATGTCACTTGAAAAAATTTACATGTATATTAATAGTATATTAAAAATAATTCTCATTTTGATGGTGGCCTCTGATACTCCAAGTAGGACTAAACTTTTGGAGAAGTTTCTTTATGAATCTGAGTGTTTTCAATGTAGGCTTTAAAGTACAGATGTTATCCATCAGACTATCTCTTGTGGTTACTCATTGAATAAACTTTATTCTTAAAGTGGATATACAGATCTTGGAGACCCTTATGTGCATGGCAAACTAAAACCAAAACAACCCAAATGTGAGTATTTACAGTTTTGAAATCTCTTCACCAGTTAAGTTCTGGGCACGTCTCTTGTATGTACCATAATTCCATCATTTATGTTGTTTTCATTATGATTGGGAATGACTGGAAATATCTATAGATAATGAGTCTGTAAGTAATATCTTCTGTTTCCCACGATTTTTGCCACATTCTGAACAATGCCTCCAGCAATTTTATAAACTCTACAAAGTATAGTGGTATCTGTAAGGGTTTAGTAAGATTGTACTGGTGAACTTACCAGACAACATCTTTTAGCTATTCATTTGTGGAGCAGTTATAACAATTTTTTTTTGTCGTGTAAGATTTCCTAGCTTAAGCAGTGAGAAATACTAATTTACGAACTTTTTCAAAGTCATTCTTGATTTTAACTCTTTGTAAGTTGCAAGCAAGTGAGCACAGAGAAGAGAAGCAGAGAATGATGAGAGACAGGGTTAGAGAGTAAGATTGCAGAGAACATTTGGTTTGTTGTAAGGACTTCAGTATAAAGAACAAAACAAGGAGTATTAAAGTGTTCTGACCAAAAATGTAACATAATCTTACTCACACTTTAAAAAATTTAGGTCTACACATCTCAAAAATCATCCACCATGACCAAGTAGGCTTCATCCTCAGGATGCAAGTCTGGTTCAACATTTGTAAGACCATAAACATAATTAAATACGTCAACAGATGTAAAAACAAAAACCACATGATTATATCATTAGATGCAGAAAAAACTTTTGATAAAATCCAGCACCCCTTCTTGATCTGGCACCCCTCAAACATCTAGGCATAGATGGAACATGCCTCAAAGTAGTAAGAGCCATCTATGAGAAACCCACAGACAACATACTGCTAAACAGACAGCAATTGAAACCATTTCCCCTGAAAACTGGAACAAGACAAGGATGCCCACTTTCACCCCTCCTGTTCAACATAGGTTTGAAAGTCCTAGCTAGAGCAATCAGGGAAGAGAAGGTGATCAGGGGTATCCAAATAGGAAAAGAGGAAGTCAAGTGATTCCTCTTTGCAGCCGACATGATTCTATACCTTGAAAGGCTCAGGGTATAAAATAAATTTGCAAAAGACATTCGCATTTCTATACACCAATAATAAACAAATAGAAACCCAAATAAAAAGCACAATTCTATTCACAATAGCCACAAAAAAAGGAACACCTTAGTATCTTTCTAACCAGAGACATGAAACATCTTTACAATGAAAACTACAAAACAGTGTTCAAAGAAATCAAAGATGACACAACAAGTGGAAAAATATACCATGCTCATGGATTGGAAGAATCAACATTGTTAAGATGTCCATTTTACCTAAGGCAATCTACAGATTTAACACAATACCAATCAAATTACTAGCAACTTCTTCTCAGACCTAGAAAAGACAATACAGGAATTTATATGGAAACATAAATGACCAAGAATAGCCAAAACAACAGCAAACAACAGCAACAGCAACAACAAAATACAAAGCAGGAGGTATCACACTCCCAGACTTTAAGCTTTATTATAAAGCTACAATAATCAAAACAGCCGTGTATTGGTACAAGAACAGGTATATAGACCAATAGAATATAATTGAGATTCTAGAAGCAAAACCTCAATTTCTCAACTAACTCATCTTTGACAAAGCCTCCAACATCAATCACTGGGAAGATAAGAACCTATTCAGTAAATGGTGCTGGGAAAACTGACTGACCACATGCAGAAGATTGAAACAGGACCCCTACCTATCCCCATTCACAAAAATTAACTATAAATGGATCAGAGACCTGAACATAAAACCTCAAAATATAAGAACCTTAGAAAATGCAGGAGACACTCATGGAAATTGGAACTGGCAACCAATTCCTGATCAAAATCCTAAGTGCCCATGCCATAAGAGATAAGATAGACAAGCGGGACCTCATCAAACTGACAAGCTTCTACAAAGTCAAAGAAAGCATCAAGAGAGCAGGGAGACAGCCCACAGACTTGGAAAAAATATTTGCCACCTCCATATATGACAAAGGCCTAACATCTAGGATCTACAAGGAACTCAAATGTGCTGAAAAGAAAAGAAAAGAAAAGAAAAAAACAGCCCCATTACAAAGCAGGCAAAAGATATGAATAGAGAGTTCTCAAAAGAAGACATATGAGCAGCCAACAGATACATGAAAAATGTTCAGCCTCAGTAGTCATCAAGGAGATGCAAATTAAAACTACACTGAGATACTACCTAACTTCAGTTAGAATGGCCATCATCAATAGTTCAAAAAATAACAGATGCTGGAGAGGATATGGCAAAAAAGGAACACTTCTACACTGTTGGTGGGAGTGTAAGTTAGTACAGCCTCTGTGGAAAAGAGTGTGGCGATTCCTAAAATTTCTAAAAATCGACCTTCCATATGACCCCACAATCCCCCTACTGGGAATATGTCTGGAAGAACTCAAATCACTCTATAAAAACGATACCTGATACAGGTAAAAACGATACCTGTATGTTTATCGCAGCATTGTTCACAATAGCAAGAACATGGAACCAACCATCGAAAGAGGACTGAATTTTAAAAAAGTGATACATATACACAATGAAATATTATGCAGCCATAAAGAAGAACAAAATCATGAACTTCGCAGCAACCTGGATGGAATTAGAGTCTATAATACTGAGTGACCTTTCACGGAAACAAAGAACTGAGTATCACATGTTCTCACTCATATGTGGATCTTGAATAACTATCATAATACTGTAAGAAAAGGATTGACAGTAGCGGGAAACTGTGGAGGTGGGGTGGGAGGGGCAGGGAGGTGAGATTTAGAGTAGTGGAAGTCTGCCGGGGGGGGCACACCTCATCAACAAGGGCACCTACACAATGAATATTTGTATACCTAACCCTGAATTGTACCCCACAATTTTAAAATGAAAAAATTTAAAAGTTTAAAAAATAAATAAAATAAAACATTTATGTTTACTTTGACAGTTTTGTTGAGATATTTAATGGGGTTGGAAGAGGTGGAAGCTGGTTGACTAGTTATGAGGCAATCAATTATGTGAAAGATGATGGTGACTTAGGTTAGGGTGGTGGAGGTGGTGAGATGTCATCTCCGTAGATATATTTTTAAAGTAGAAGAAAAGATTTTTCTGGTGGAATATATGTGAGATATGAGAGAAAAAGGTTACTGCAAGATTTTTGTCCTAAGGCAAACTGGCCATTAGCTGCTATGGATATGACTGTAGATGGAGCAGTTTTGGGGCGAAGGTCTGGAATTAACTTTTGGACTTACTAAGTTTGAGATGAACAAAATACAAATGCACTGAAGCTTAGCTACAAGGCTGTGCTTTTAATTTTGTACTGCAATAGTATTGTGATATGGTTTATCTTGCTTGGAATAGTAAATCTTCTTTGGGTGGACCAAGCTGGACTTGCCTTACACTTGGAGTAGGTCTGATGACTCCATGTGATTAGTGATGCTATTGCCTTTTAGTAGTACTGGAGCAAGAAGCACGCATTGCAAAGGGAAGTCCATGTAGTAGTACATGGCTTCTGGAACTTTATTTGCAAGAAAACGTGGAAGATACCAAATAGTTTTGCCCTTAAATTAACTTTAGAGTTTCAAAGAATTACTAATAGGAATCTGCAAAACAGGTAAACGATGACTTATACTTTCAACTGCTTTTCCCTCTGAATTAACATTCCCTTTAAAATAAATTTCTTCTCTCCAGAAATGATCTTGTGATTTCTACATATTTTGTAGAAATGGTTATTTCTAAACCATATTTTGTCACCATCATTGTCTCTAGCTTTACACCTCCAGTTCTCTTCAATTTGTATAAAGTATCATCTTCTTTACCTTCATATAATAATGTTTGATCCCTTCCCTTTTATAAGAGATCCTCTTTAGAAATTTCCATGTTCTGGTCACCATATAAATGAAACTGTCTATGTGAATATGCTTTCTATTTTAAGAGAAACTAAACTTGCTTCCCCTCATTTTTAAACCATTATTTAACCTTGGTATTACTGAAATGATTTACAATTTGATAATGTAAGTATCATAATTTGTAAATTCTTCTAAATGATAAAAAGGAAAACCGTCAACCAGTAGTATGTTTGTTTGTATTTACCCTGTTTGATCTTTGAATCAGTAAATATGTGGTGGAAAATAATTATTATAATTAATATATTTTGTAATGTAGAAAAGTGTTACTTTTTCAATTCATTTTGCCTGGTTCTTTTTATTTTACTAACGTTACCATAAATTTAATGGAAATTTAATATACTTCTTCGAGGAAAAAATAGGTTAACAGTGTAGTACCAATAGTAGTGAGTGTAGTGAATACAACTGGGTCAGATTGAACAAAGTGCTGTAGCACAGACTAGTGGGAAAACTTAATAACTGCATAACTGTTCAGTTTTCTTAATCGTGTAGGATATACTCACTGTTTTGACAGTTGTCTTTTCTCTAAAAATTACTTGGAGGAATTTAAGCTTAAAATGCAATTCTAAATTAAAATAATATTTTAAAACTGTATATATATTATGAAGACAGCAATGACCACCTATTCTGATAATCATCAATATACAGTTAAATGCTTCTTAAAGACAAATTTATTTTGGAAGCCACTTTCTAGTTTTTTGATAAATTTTTATTTAGAACAGCAAATTTGTAAAATGAATTTGTTACCCTTGATATAATTGCTTCACCCTTTTACTCCTACCACTGTACAGAATAAAAGCCTAGAAAGTAAGCTATATTGTATTTTAAAAATTATATTTGAATGAAAACTCAGTAATTAATTTTCAGTTAACTAACATTATTATGTTAAATTCACATTTACTTCCGGTGTGATTATGAGTATTGATATTTCCACTAGTCCAGTTAACCTTTTTATTGGTTCCTCGTTTAACATTCCTAGTTATACATACCCATCTCTTACTACTGTTTTTCCTTATCCCTCTTTTTTAAATTTTGAAATATTTCAAACATGTCAAACAGTTTAGAGAATAGTACCAACCAATTATATAAATATATATATATTTTTTTGAGTTGGAGTCTCACTCTGTTGCCCAGAATGGAGTGCAGTGGCCGCTCCCGGCCACCACAGCCTCGACCTGCTGGGCTCCGGCGATCCTTCCGCTTCAGCCTTACAAGTAGCTGAACTACAGGTGCACGCTACCACACCTGGCTAATTTTTGATTTATTGTAGAGATGAGGACTTGCCAAGTTGCCCAGGCGGGTCTCGAACCCGCGGGCTCAGGCAATCCACTCGCCTCGGCCTCCCAAAGCGCTGGGATTACAGGCTGAGCCACCGAGCCGGCAATTACACAAATCTTAACACTTGACTGTAATGTTTGTTTTTTATTTTAATTTTGTAAAGATATAACAATTATTTTGAATATGTCTTTCAAGCATGTTTTTATTTGTATATGTTATACTTTATATACTGCTAAACCATATATAGTACTCTTTTGCAAGATTTTTAACTTTATATCATGGTATCCTATTGTATATATATTTTTCTGAAATTTGCTTTGTTTGACTATATTTTGAGATTTATCTTAAAATTTAAATTTATCTAAATCTAGTTTATCATTTTAACTGTTGAATGTAATTCTGTTGCATGAATATGCTACATTTAATCCATTGTTACATCATGATTCAGGTTGTCTAAATTGTTTTCTCATATTAACAGTGCTCAGTGAACACCTCTGTTCATGGCTTCTTGTGCCTACTTAAGACTGTCTGTAGGATAGAAGTGAGTTTTTGGGTTATAGTTATTTTCAGTTTCACTAGATATTGCAGAATGGCTTTCTAAACTGATCGACATAATTTACATTCCTGAGAGGAATGTTTGTATTGGTTTCTTTATTTCTTCTCCGATGTTTGGTATTGTCAGACTTTTAAATGTTGCCAAACTAACCAGTGGGAAATGGTATGTCCTTGTTTTAATTTTGCATTTTTTGACCAATGGAGTTAATCATCTACTTGTTACGCACCTATTTATTTCCAGTGGATTTCTCTGTGGAATGGCATATTCATTCCTTGACCTGTTGTTTTACTGTGATGTTTTATCTTTTTCTTTTCTGTATTTAAAATTTTTTATTTTAAAGATGTGGGGTACAATTCAGGGTTAGGTATGCAAATATTCATTATGCAGGTACCCTTGCTGATGAGGTGTGGCCTCCACCCCCAGGCAGTTTCCCACTACTGCCAATCCCTTTCCTATACTATTATGATAATTGTTCAAGGTCTGCTTATGAGAACATGTGATACTTGTTCTTTGTTTCTGTGATAGAGCACGCAGTATTATAGACTCTATGTCCATCAAAGTTGCTGCAAAGTTCACAATTTTGTCCTTTATGGCTGCACAATATTGCATCGTATATATGTACCAAATTTTTTTATCCAGTCCTCTTTCGATTGGCAGTTCAGTTGATTCCATGTTTTTGCTATTGTGAATAATACTGCAATAAACACACGTGTATTATCTTTTTCTTATTAAACTATGAGAATTTTTCATATATTCTGAATGTATATCTTTTATCAACTATAGAAATTGCAATAAAACTTCTCCTAGGTTGTGATTTCTATTTTACTTTGTTTATTTTAAATAAATAGTGAAATAATTACTATTCACAAATAGTGAAAACACACAGATTGTGGTTTCTCTCTTTACTTTGTTTATTTTATCTTATTTTGTTATTCACAAATAGTAACTAAGTTAAAAATTTTAATATAATAAGTTTATCATTTTTTAATAGCTTGTGCTTTTTGTATCTGGGTCAAAGAATCTTTTGTTTTCTTGATTTCATGAAGATGTTCTTAACGTTTATTCTAAAAGTTTTGAAGATTTGTCTTTCATGTTTCAGTGTTGCAACTATTTGGAATGGACTTTTGTGTATGGTATGAGGTGGGAATCTATTTTTTTCTAAAGTGGGACAACCACTTGTTCCACCAATTGAATAGTGCATCCTTTCTCCACTGTTTAGTAAGGTCAACACTGACATATGTGAGAGTCTATTTCTGGAGCTTACATTATATTCCATATTATAGTTAGCATCTTTCTATTAATAACCCACTGTCATAATTTCTATAATTTGTAGTAAGCAAGAATGAGTCCACTTTAAGCTGTTATTTCAGAATTATCTTGATTCTCCTTATCTTTGGCTCTTCCATATTCATTTTAGAATCAGCTTGATAAAATCCATGCAAAACATGGTAGGAATTTTGACTAAAATTGCATTGACTTTATAGATTTAACTTGAGCAGACTGACATCTTTGTGGTATTTTTTCTACTCCAACCCAAAATTGTAAATCTCTTCACTTATTTAAGTCCTCTTTTAGGTATTTCAATAAAGTTTTATAGTTTTTGATGAAGGGTCTTGTTTTTTGGGGGGCTTATTTGCAGGAATCTAATATTTTTCTTTAAAATTATATTTAATGTTTTATAATTGTTTGTTGGTAGTATACAGGAATGCTATTTATTTTGTTTATTCATCTTTAAGCTAGGATACTCACTGAATTATCTTACTATTAAAATTTTTGTTTATAAGTTTTTTGGATTATCACAATCAAATGGTGCTCTCAATCAAATAGTGTTCAAATAAGGACAGTTTTATTTTATTCTTTCTTGTGTGAGTGTGTTCTCAATCAAATAGTATTCAAATATGAGCAGTTTTATTTTGTTCTTTCATGTGTGGGTGTGTGTGAGTGTGTGTGTGTGTGTGTGAGAGAGAGAGAGAGAGAGAAAGAGAGAAAGCGATTTATTTAGCTGGTATCTCCAGGATAGTGTTGACTAGAAGTGGTGATTGATACTGAAGATCCTTAGCTCATTCCTAGTTTTAAAGAAAATGTTCTTAACCTTTGATTTTTAGATATAAAATGGAATATAGAGTCTGTGTAGATATTCCTTATCAGGTCAAAGCATTACCGATTTTTGTTTACTAGATTTTTTATTCTTTTTATACAAATGACTCTTGCATTTTATGAATATTGAATGACTTTTCTGTATTTTTTTCTGTATCTATTGATAGGATCATTTTATTTCTATTTTAATTCATTAATATGGTGTATTATGTTAGTATATTTTCTAAAATTAAACTGTTATTGCATTTTTGGGGTAATTTCCCCTTTGTCATGATAGATTCTTCTTTGTTCATTTCTTTCAGATGAGATTGGGTGTGTTCAGGGTGGTATGACTATAGATTGTTCTTTTCTTTCTCACGTACATTTGCTGTATAAAATTAGGATTTTGTTTGTTAAGATTTATTCATCCATTCCATATGTGCTATTTGGTCTATAATTTTATTTTTATACTATCTGTGGTAGAATGAAAAATAACCTCTCAAAAGATAGCCGTGTCCTAATCCCTGAAAACTGTGAATGCCCCCCTGCCCCCCAGCCCCTAATGCCCCCCAAAAGATGCAGGTGTGATTCAGTAAAGATCTTGAGATGCGGAGATTATCCAGGTGAGCCCTAAATGCAATCTCTTGTATCATCATAAGGGGTAGGCAGTATGTGCATATCCAATGCACACTTAGAGAAGGCACTTTGAAGATTTAATAGAGAGTTTGAAGATGTTGGCCTTAAATTCTGGATTGATGCAGAAGCTGATTGCCAGAAGAGACAAAGAACTGATTTTCCCTAGAGCCTTCTGAATGAGCATGGACCTGTTGATGTTTTGATTTTGGCCAAGTGATACTGAAATTAGGCTTCTGGTTCCAGAACGATAGGGGAATACATTTCTGTTGCTTAAAGCCACCAGTTTGTTACAGCTAATTCAGGAAATGGATTCCCTTCTGTTTTCTGGTTTTGACTTTAAAAAGTTCTGACAAATTGAGTTAGGGAATTTTTATTTAATTCCTCTGTAATATTTTGAATAATCTTAACATGTCTATATTCCTTTAATGTTTGGTAAAAGTCAAGTATAAAGCCATGCAGGACTTCCTCTCTCTCTCTTTTTTCCTCTCTCTCTTTTTGCTTTCCCCTGAACTTCCTTTTTCCTTATTAATAATTTCTTGATTGCTTTTATGCAAGCTTTGAATCTAAAAGCAAGTCTTCATTAGTGATTGGGCTCTTGCCTCAACCTTTATATTTAGTGATATTGCACATTAATATATTAGTGATATTTTAAATTAGTGATCTTGCAAATTCATATATACACACCAAGTCTGTGTGTGGCTTTGTTCGGTGTCAGAGTTACAAGACTCTCCTATTTGTCTAAGCCCTCAGCTCCAAGGTAGCTGTAGTTTGAGAAGATTTCCACAGCCTTTTTTTTTCAGCTTTCATGAATGAGCAAGGCCCGAGGCATCAAGAAATAAACTGAATTCCAGTTTCTTATTTCACAAGGAGCACTTCTAGTTCTGTTATCACACAAGGGTGTTCTCTTAGCCACTGGCACCTGCTTTTTGGCTGGGGCACAAGAGACCAGGAGCTGCAGCTCTGCTCATCTCCTTTCATTTTTGTTTTATTTTTATTTATTTATTCATTTGTCAGCTAAAATTCTGGGTTTAGAAACAAAAACTTTTCTATTTAAAACCATGTCTATTTTTAGCAGAAAAATACTAAAAATTCAGATTTATATCATGGCATAAAACAGAATACTTCAATATGTAGAGATAAAAATAGAGTTTTGGGAAAGTAGAGAGAGGAGTAAAAGCTTTAAGCTTAGGCAGAATGGTAGCACTTACTGTGGTTTTTAATTCTTTATCATTTCTCTAAGGTTTTAGGGCAATTAAATTGCATTTGATATTTGCAGTGTGTATTTTTTTGAAAAATATGAACTACATGGCAATATAATGTGTGACTGGACTTTTAGCTTGTCTTGTTTCTATATTATTTCCTGTCTTTTAATTACATTTCAAATCATCAAAACTTGGAAGATGGACCCATCATATTAATTATAAGGCTATTGAAGTGTCTACTCAATTAGTAGATTGTCTCAGTTTTCTGATGTAATTGGTTATGTATTGTAAGTTAATTAATAGTCAATGATCTAACCACCACAGTTTTCTAATTTAATTGGTTGATACATTTGATATCTCTTTGGAGCATACTCACATAGTGAATGAACCCTTCAATAATTTTGATACTGCTATTTGTTCCATTTTGAAAGAAATGGCTTAATACTAACATGCTCTAAATAGCATGTTAAAATTCAACCGTGGTGGCAGTTTCTTTTTTCAGCAATTCCCCTTTGTTCCTTTTAAGTCGCTATACCATCTCTGTTCTCTGGTTTCTGATATTTACCTTTGATCTGTTGTGTGTTTCTTTATATTACTGCCTTCTGTTAATTTTGCTACATTCAAAACTTTACACTTTAAAAATTCTTTAATTATCAGCCCAGGATCCTTTTTATGTCTTCTATAGCCTGCCTTCTCCCATCCCACAACTCCTGTCCAAAGCTGGGAAGTCAGCCATTTTACCAGAAACCAGAAGCTCCCAGTACTTCTTTCTCTGGGTGTGGATCTGGTCCACACTTTCTGCTGAGGCAAATATTAATCTCTGAACATAGCTGGCAATGTTCTAATCATAGTAAATAGGTATGTTATGTCTTAATTGCCTTCCAATTTAGATTATTTTATTGGTAAGCTGGTTTCTTCTTTCCCCTTGCCATTAAGGTGGCTTAAAGAAAGCTATGAAATGGATGAAATGGGAAGACTGAAGTTCATTATCTCAAGCCTAGGGGGAAAGTATTAGGTATTCAGAAAAAAGATGTTAAAGAAAAGCTTACCCCTTCTATTCTTACACATTGTGGGGGAGGAGAAAGAAGACAGCGGTAAAGCCAGTAGATGATCAGAGGTATGTTCCAATTTCTCCTTTCCAGGCTTTGACCCTGGAGAATATGTTTTGGTTAAATTGAAGGGCAACTTTTACCCTTCTTTATATTTGTGATTCTTGGAAGGGAATCCCCCTTCAGGATACCCTAACCCTTGGGGCATAGGTATGGGTTCAAATGAATTCAGCAGTGCATCATGATTAAGAAAGGCCAAGAAAAGGTCAGACTTAGCTATCCAGAATTATCCTTTGCTCCAGTGTATCAGGCATGGCATACAAATAGCTACGTGTCCCAGACATGATACTAACCCATAGTGAGGAATGAGGTGACTTTGCGGAAGAGGCTGCAGAAGACAGTTTATACCATAGCTGAATAGAACTATCAGAGACTAAGAGAAGTCAGCAGTGCCCCTGGGAACTAAAGTGAGATCAGGTTAGTAGAGCACAATCCTAAATTGAGAAGAACTAGATTATGAATTACATGAGTTGCATATTTTAGCAACAGAAGCCCCATCTAGATATTTTCTTGGAGAACAGCCATGAAAGTGGTAGAAATATCAGAAATAGAGAATTTATCCAAAGCAGCTATTTATCAGACTAAAATTTAGTGGATGGCTTTAAATAAAAACCCTGTGAGAATACTGTTGAAGAAAATCAGATTGAAAATAGAAACATAAACAAACTACATTTCTAATTATTTAAAGCCACAACAATAAGCAACAGAGAAGAGTTTGTAACAACTAAGACTTGTAGGAGGTATAGCTATACCTCCTGAGAGATTTATGGAAGACCCCATCAGACTTTCCTGCTGTAGACGACGGTTGTGACTATAGCTAGCAATGCCATGCTTTTAGTTTATGAGGAGTCTGAGAAAGTCTTGATGCTTGTCTCAGGGTATCAGATGAAGCAAATTTCTGATTTTTGTTTTGAAATCCAGAAACCTATTATATAGCAATTACAGTGATCCCTTAATTGCTTAAGGAAGCTATTTGAAAATCTTAATTCTCTACGCTACAGGCCAGTGTGTCAGTTTTCAAAATCCATACTGGCAGTGTGGTAGGAGAGCTTGCAGGGTAGTAACCCAAACTGTCCTTGGATTCTGCCTTTGGAGAAACAGAGACACCATGGACCTGATGATGGAAACACTTTAGGATAATGCTGTGGTTGACCCTCTGGATTTTCAGGCCTCTTGCATAACTCTGCATCCTTGTTTTTTTCCAAATACAACCTGGGACAGAGGAGAAGAAGATATCAAGGGATCTATGGTGTAAATGCGTTACTTTTGTAGCACTTATCATAATTATAATATAGACAACATTTGTGCAATTATTTGTTTGCTTATTATCACCCCTATATACTGTAGGCTCCTCGGCAAAATCTATATCTGTTGTACTATGTTTGTTAGCTCTTAGCATAGTGTCTGGCATATTCTAGCCATTTAGTGAATATTGTATGAATGAATAAATAATTAATGAATTTGTTTTAATAGTTATTTGCCCATCTTTAAATAAATTGGAATTTTATGGTCTGATTTAATTTTTATGGTAAATTACTGCTTCATCTAAGTTTACTAATATTGAATGTAATATTTTTTTAGTAGAATGTAGTAAACATGTTATACTCAGTGGTGTGTGCTCGTAAATACTAACAAACAGCTTTTTGTTAGAAAAAGCTCTGACTTATGGCATTTCCCAATTTCCTTTGTCTAAATACACCCACTATGACTGATTTCATGTTAACCCACATGACATTATGGAATGGGAATTGGGAAGAAATGCACACAATTGGTTCTCACGAGTCAGTGAACAACACTGAAGCTGTTTAATATCTGTGTTCTAGTAATGCATTGTTCTTCACACACCATGATTGTGCTAGTCGAATACATTCAGTATAGTCTTTACTTTAAGAAGATCATGATTTAGTTAAGGTAATGCTATCAACTGTAAAAGATAAGCTCACAAAAATATTTGAAGTGCAACATAATAGAAGTTTATTTTTCACCTATGTGAAGTTCACACTGTTGTAGTTGATCAGCTGAGTACTCTAGTACTAATTCAGGTTCCCACCTCCTTTTTTCTGTGGCTTCCTTATCTTCAAGATCTTGAGTGAAGAGCATGAAGATAGCATAAGAGAGTTTTTAAAAGGTCATGAAAGTGGCACACCCATTCCACTTGTATGCCTGTGGCGTCCCCATATATGCAAAATGTAGTTTTCTAAGAGGAAAATAAAATAAATATGTTGAATAGCTAGCTAGAATTCTCCACGGTTTTCTAGTCATGTGATAGTCATATTGATCAGTTTACACTCTTTCACCTTATTCCTTCTCTGACAAATGCACATATTTATAAGCCAGTTGCCAATGGTTAGAAGTGGAGTCCGGTAAATTCCTTTTTCTGTGCAGAGTTAGCTGGATTATGTGAGCTTGACCTGTGGTCTGATTAGCACTCATTTTTAACCTATTATCTTTCCCTTCAGAGGATTACTCTGTAATTTTTTATCCCTGTTTAGAAGAAAATCAAAGAATTTTGCAGATCTTTAGATCGCTTTAAATTATTACATGCACCTAAAATAACTTTGATTTTTTGCTTCCTTTTATTATTCAGTGTTGCTGTTATACGTATTATTTTTATGGTTTTAAAAAATGTTTGGGCTGGGCACAGTGGCCACACCTATAATCCCAGAATTTGGGGAGGCCAAGGTGAGAGAGTCACTTGAGCTCAGGAGTTCGAATTCAGTCTGGGCAATATATTGACCCTTTATTAAAAAAAAAAATTAGCCGGGCATGGCAGCTCACACCTGTGGTCCCAGCTGCAGTAGAGGCTGAAGCAGAAGGATCCCTGGAGTCCAGGAGTTTGAAGCTGCAGTGCAGCTTGGGTAACGGAGTAAAACTCTGTCTCAAAAAACAAAAGATATTTGTATTCTCTGTAGTTTATTTTTTTCTTCCTTTTAATCCTACGAAGGATGTTTATGGAATGAAACATATGGTAATAATTGACACATTTGAATAATCAGAGATTATTCTCTCTCTTAATATTGCTATGTTACTTTAAAAAATTAGCATATTTAGGACTGAAAATAATAGTACTTTAAAATTTTGAATCCTGTATGTCTTTGTAGTCTCATGGCCTATTTTTTAAAATAATTATGAGGATCAGGAAACCTAATAGGCTCTAACCATGGAGTCTTATAAGAGTACTTTTTTTTTTTGAGTTGGATTCTTACTCTGTCAACCAGACTGGAGTGCAGTGGCATGCTCACAGCCACCACAGCCTCAATTTTTCTGCCTCAGCCTTCCAAGCAGCTGGAACTACAGGCATGTGCCACCATAACTGACTGATTTTTAGATTTATTGTAGAGACGAGGTCTCGCTGTGTTGCTCAGGCTCGTCTTGAACCCCTGAGCTCAGATAATCCTCTCGCCTCTGCTTCCCAAAGTGCTGGGATTACAGGCATGAGCCACTGCACCCAGCTTAGCATACATATTTAAAAAATATTTTTAATACATTCATCACAAAACAGTTGGTATTTAATTAATTAAAGTGTTCCATTAGGAAAAGTCCTGTAATTTTATTCCCAAATTAGATAATTTTTTTTCTCTGTACATACAATTTACCTTTTATAGGCATTAATCATTTTATAAACAAATAATGAAAACTCGCCTCCCAGCATATATATGTATATATGTTTGTGAGAGGCAGTTCAGTACTGTCAGTTTATAAGTTAAGTTGTTATGTGCGTAAAGGACCGCAAGTGAAAGTGCCAATTCTTCTGTCCCACTGATTGTATCACTTCAAGACGGAGATACATTTTGAGAAATGTGTCTTTCAGTGATTTTGTCATATGAACATCATGGAGTGTATTCAAACAAATCCAGATGGTATAGCTTACTACACATGTAGGCTATATGGTGTGGTCTATTCCTTCTGTTACAGAACCAAAAAGTTTGTATGACCACTGTGCAGTAACAGACCAGTACACTGAGACAGCAGGGTTTGTAGCAGAGAAAGATTTTTAATGATTACAGAGCTGCTGAGCAAGGAAAGGGGAGAGACCCTAAAATCTATCTCCCTGTGGAATTTTGGGCTGGGCTTTTGGGGGGCATTGTGGAGAGTGAGGGGCTGGAAAATTGGGGTTGTTGATTGGTGGGGTAAGGAGGATAAAATCAGTAGGATGTGGAAACTGCATTGTTTGGCCAGTCAGTTCCTTGTGGCGTCCTTTAGGCCAGCTGGCATCAGTGGGGTCCTTCAGACCAGCTGGCATCAGTAGTTTCACTGCTATATAGGACCTGATGGAATGTCTCAAATGGAAAACTTAATGTTTCACAATGCCTAAGTTACCTATAGAGCAGTTAAGGGAAAACATAATCTCGTGACAGTGTTTATGTGATTCTGAGACAATAGACAACAAGCAGCTATGAGGATGCAGATCAGAGAGCAAGCTGACCTGATGATTAATGCTGAATGTGCTGGAGGCTTTGGTTTATTTTCATTTCTCCTTGTCCCTTCTTATAAAGTTTATAGAGACAGTTTCACGCCTAGGCTACAAACCTGTACAGCATGTTAGTGTATTGAATACTGTAGGCTGTTGTAACACAGTGGTGTTCATGTATTTAAGCACATAGAAGATACAGTAAAAATATGGTATTATAATCTTAGGAGACCACCCTCATGTATGCAGTCTGTTGTTGACTGAATTGTTTTTATGTAGCACATGACAGTACTTGATATGAGTAGATTTAAGATTCCTGAACTTTAAAGATTAATGGACTATTAATTAAGAGTAGGAAGAGATGGTAAAATTAGAAAAGAAAGGTAATTTGGGTGTTAGAATATGAATATGAAGATACTAGGAGCCAGTTGTTTAGGAGGGAACAAATGATCTAATCAGAAAAAGGGCAACTAATGTGGATAGCCCAGGGAGTGTGAGAAGTATTAACCTTAACACATGGAGCGTCTTTAATAGGAATCAGACATCATCCTTTAAACCTGATGTTCATTTATCTTATGTTAATATTCACTGGGTATTAACAGATGAGGAAAATGGAGCTCATAATGCTTCCACTCCTTTTTCTCAGTTTGGGTTACACAGAAGCAATGCAAGTTCACACTAAGACAAGCTGACAAGACTGCTCATGAACTTTGGTCTTCTCGAGCCAGTCTGAGGAGCACAGCTGTAATCCATTTAACATGTTGAACTGGGAATCTCTGCCCAAGACCAAGGATTTTCAAACTTTAGCAAATATCAGAATGTCCTGGACAATTTGGAGAAAAACTTACAATTGCTGGGCCCCACCCCAGAGTTTCTGATTCAGTAGGTCTGGGGTGGGACCTGAGAATTTGCATTTCTAGTAAGCATCCGGGTAATATTGATGCTGCCATCCCAGGGATATTCTGTTGAGACCCAAAAGAGGTTAAGTAACCTGCTTACCTTACAACAAATAACAAAGCAGCAAAGCCCTGTTTCTGTATATGATAGTGATTGGATAATTGTCTGTCTACAAACTTTATTTCTATTTCATTGTTAATTACCAGGTACTAAATGATGCTATTCTTTAGTACTCTTTGTGATTTATTCCAGATAAATTCATATTTTGGGATCATCTAGCATAGATTATCACTGAAGCATGAATAGTAATTTATTTAAAACTGAAACGTTGAAATTCAAATTTCATTTATTTCTACAAATACTTGTGGTTCTACAGTGTGCCTTTCAGTTTTTAGAGAACTCTGCAATACCTACATTTGTCACAAGATGGCATCAAAAGGCTGACCATTTTGGTTGAAATTTGAGTTTTGAGACTGTTGGTGGGTTAGATATAATTCATGTCTATTCAGATCAGTTATAGGGAAAGAAACTTTAACTGTGAAGGTTTTTTGTTTGTTTGTTTTGTTTTTGAATTGGAGTCTCACTCTGTCGCCCATGCTGGAGTGCAGTGGTACGATCAAGGCCACCCCAATGTCGACCTGCTGGTCTCAGGCGATCCTTCTGCTTCAGCCTTCCAAATAGCCAGAACTACAGGCGCGCGCTACCACTCCCGGCTAATTTTTTGGTTTATTGGTCACTCTCGCCATGTTGCCTGGGCTGGTCAAGAACCGACAGGCTCAGGCAATACCCTCACCTGTGTCTCCCAAAGTGCTGGGATTATAGGCTTGAGCCACTGTGCCCGGCGGGGGTTTTTTTTTTGGTTTGAGTGAGATATTGGTGTTTTCCTTTTGAAAATACTTTCTTGGTAACTTATAAAAATAGGCACATATATTGATGTTATTCATGACTAGTTATTTTGGAAATGAATGAAACATAAATCTTGGCATAATATTAACAAATATTTTATCATATTTCTTCCAGAAGAGTTGAAACAAATTCAAGTTGGCAAAAATTTAGGAGATCTTACTATTCTGTGATTTATAAAGTCATATTGTGCTAATAGAACCTACAGTCCCTGCCTTCAAATTTAGTTGGGAAAAAAGAAATTTATACACAATTACAGGAGAGAACAAAATAATAAGAAAGGATCAAGTACAATGTTGTGTGCAATAAGACCTGTACAAACAATATGAAGTGGAATAATGGACAATTAAGCAAAAAAATTAAATGACGTTTTACAAAAATATTTTTGCATTAGTCAGAACACCATGTTGAATCTTTTATTGTGACTGTCTATACTGTTGTAATTTATCTGAATGTAAGATAAACATAACCTAGAGAGCTGTGTTTATATTAGTATTAGACGAATTATTTTGGAAATTAATGACACATAAATCTTAGCATAATATCAGCAAACAGTTGAAATATGAACTCACATTTTATGATAATGTGATTTTATTTTTTTTCTGATGAATTGAAATATATTTTTTAGAAGAGCAGGAGGGGTTTTCTAGTCACACAGATAATAATTACAATATACTTAGATTTCTGGAGTCTGAAAAATATATCTATTAAAAAATCAAGTGCAGAACAGTTGTTAACAAGGGTTAGAGTGGGGGGAAAGAGGTGTTGCTGTACAATGGATATAGAGTTTCAGTTTTGCAAGAGAAGTTTTGGAGATATATTTCATAACAAAGTGAATATACTTACCACCAATGAAGTGTTAAAACAGTTAAAATAGTAAATTTTATGTTATATATTTTTTCACCACCTTAAAAAAATAAAGTGTCTTACTACAAAATATTAGCAATTAGTAGGTGTTTTTTTTTTTTTGAGTTGGAGTCTCACTCTGTTGCCCAGACTGTAGTGCAGTGGCTGCTCCCAGCCACTGCAGCCTCGACCTACTGGGCTCCAGCGATCCTTCCGCCTCAGCCTTCCAAAGTAACTGGAACTACAGGCTGCACTACCACGCCCGGCTAATTTAGTAGGTTTTTACTGAGGATCAACAAAGTTGCTGGTTTTCTTATAGCCATTAGGAGCTACTAGAAATTAATAAAAGCTATCTCAAGAAGCATATAAAGCCGCGCTCAGTGGCTCAGCCTGTAATCCTGCGCCTTTGGGAGGCTGAGGTGAATGGATTGCCTGAGCCCGCGGGTTCGAGACCCGCCTGGGCAGGCGAGACCTCATTTCTACAATAAATCAAAAAATTAGCCAGGTGTGGTAGCGCGCACCTGTAATTCCGGATACTCGGAAGGCTGAGGTGGAAGGATCACTGGAGCCCAGCGGGTCGAGGCTGCGGTGGCCGGGAGCGGCCACTGCACTCGTCTGGGCGACAAAGTGAGACTCCAACTAAAAAAAAAAAAAAAAAAGAAGCATATAATAGACTTGGCTCGGTGGCTAAGCCTGTAATCCCAGCGCTTTGGGAGGCCGAGGTGAGTGAATTGCCTGAGCCCGCAGGTTTGAGACCCGCCTGGGCAACTTGGCAAGACCTCATCTCTACAATAAATCAAAAAAATAGCCGGGCATGGTAGCGTGCGCCCGTTGTTCCAGCTACTTGGAAGGCTGAGGAGGAAGGATCGCGCTGGAGCCCAGCAGGTCGAGGCTGCGGTGGCCGGGAGCGGCCACTGCACTCCAGTCTGGGCGGCAGAGTGAGACTCCAACTCAAATAAATAAATAAATAAATAAACAAATAAATAAAAGAAACATATAATAAAATTGATAAAAAGAAGATTAACCTAACATTAACACTAATTTACTGCAACTAATATATACCAGGTATTGTGTTACACAATTTATATGTTATTTTTAGCCTTCAGTTCTCAAAACAATGCTGGAAAATAAGTATTATCATTTTCATTTCTCAATTGTATCAACACAGAAACTAAGTTTTATAGATAAGAAGGGTTCAGTGCCTTGTTGCAAGTTGCAGAGTTTCTAATTTTGGATTGGTATTTAAACCCAACCGTCTAGCTTCAAAGTTTATTTTCCGTATATTAGACCATGCCTTTAATTTAAATGAAAATAATTAAAGAATATAAATGAATTCTAATTAAAGAATATAAATGAACTCAGTAATTTGGCACTCTAGTTGGGTATTTCTACTGTCAATAAATGTCTATTTTATTACAATCATCCTGAAAAAAATTAAAAGAAAGGATAGATTATTTAATTTATGATAGCAGTTAATTTGGATTACATTTTTACTTCGGAAGGATTGCCATATAATTGTTTGTTTGTCTGAATTTTTGTGTCTTTTTTTGTTTGTTTTTAACTTGGGGAACACTAATTTTTTTCCCTCTATGTCTTTGTATGCAGGTTATGTGGGTATGTAATCTGTGCCGAAAACAACAAGAAATCCTCACTAAATCAGGAGCGTGGTTTTATAATAGTGGACCTAACACACCACAGCAACCTGATCAAAAGGCTCTTCGAGGACTGAGAAATGAGGAGGCGCCTCAGGAGAAGAAAGCAAAATTACATGAGCAGGCCCAGTTCCAAGGACCCTCAGGTGACTTATCTGTACCTGCAGTGGAGAAAAGTCGATCTCATGGGCTCACAAGACAGGATTCTATTAAAAATGGGTCAGGCGTGAAGCACCAAATTGCCAGTGACGTAGCTTCAGACAGGTAAACATTTTGTTTAATCTTTAGGTAAACATACTATTTTTAATCTTCATTCCAAACAGAAATAAAAACATGAAATGTTTAGTCAACAGCGAGTTGCCTAAATGTAGTGTAAACGCTCATATGTTTTATATGCATGCTGTATGTGATGTTCAGGACTTGAACTATCATAGTTTTGAACTATCTTAGGTTTGTTGGAGGAGTGTTAGGTTATCAGGTAGCTTCCCAGAATAAAGTTGTGAAATAAAACAAGGAACTGAGATAGGAGGTCACTGTCATAGGAGAGACAAACTGGAACAGGAGCAATAGTTTGGACGGATAAGACTAATTGGAAGTGGGAGTTAAGAGATTGGGGGAGTTAGTGCTGTCTCTAAAGGTTTTATCCTGAGCTGAAGGGTGATATGGTTTTCCAAGCAAGTAAATGCAGATGAAACAGCAGGTTTCAGTCAAGAGTTTGATATATCCGTGGTTCACCTCTGTTGTAATGATTTTGGCTCAGTTCTATGGACTTAAAAATAATAGGTTCTTGTGCTTGGAAAGAAGAGAATGAAAAATTTTCATGGGAAGGTTATTTTTCTATACTTATTCCTTTGTTTGGATTAAAAATTCTGAAATAACCGGTTGATACTATTTCTATTGCCCGGAAGTGGCTGATGCATTTCCATGTGGATAAGTACAAAGCCATGCATTTCTATGAAAACAAATCTAAGTTGTATTCACAGCATGGTGGGTTCAGAGGTATTAGTTATAATAAGTAAGACAACTAGAATCACTTTAAATGGTATCTGAAGCCATCACCCAGATGCATTGCTATGTCTAGAGCAAAAGACAAAATGATGGCTGCCCCAGTACTCTTGCTAAGTAGTAAAAGTGAAACAGAACATATAATACTTGTAATACTGTCTTTGGAGAAAACAACGGTGGTCTAATGGCTGAAATGCTGTTCACATGCCTCAGGGCAAAATATCAGGACTCCCTCCAAATTTGAAGATTGAGAGATCCATCTAAGATTGAGATCCATTTCAAGCAGAAAATGAATTGAGTGCAGTTTACCTTTTATTTTTATTTTTTGAGAGAGAGTTTGGCTCTGTTGCCTAAACTGGTGTGCAGTGGCACGATCACAGCTCACCACAGCCTTAAACTTCTGGGTTCAGGCAATCCTCCTGCCTCAGCCTCCCAAGTAGCTAGGACTACAGGCACATACCACCATGCCCAGCTAATTTTTTTCTTTTTTGTAGAGATGAGGTCTTACTATGTTGCCCAGTTTGGTCTCAAACTCCTGGGTTCAAGCAATCCTCTTGCCTCAGCCTTCCCAAGTGCTAGGATTACAAGTGTGAGCTACTGTGCCCAGCCTTATTTTGATATTTCTAATTTCTTAAATATTATTACTATTATTATTTTAAATAGATACAGGGTCTCACTATGTTACTCAGGCCGGTCTCGAACTCCTGGGTTCAAGCAATTCTCCCACTTCAGCCTAAATCCTCCGCCAAAGTGCTGGGATTGCAGGCATGAGTCATTACACTTGGCTGAATGTAGTTCATTTGGAAGGCAATTCCAAGCATCTCCTGTAGAGGAAAGTGGGAAATGATTGTTAAGAGGTAGAACACAGTACCAGGTGCATTCAAGAGCAGGTTACTTCTTTTGGCAATCTCAATCTTGTAGGGACTTTTGGGAAACAGTGTCAAATAACTTCAAAGTTATTCTACATAAAGAGCAAGGAAGATGTAGTATTTATCCATCAACCCTCCCTTGTTATTAGTTTCAGGGCTTATCCTGGGAATTGCTAATTCTCTGAACTCACCAGCCAACCATGTTCTTGTGGTCAGAGACAGCACTCAGGCAGTGTCACAAATACCTCAGTTACTTACTGTCTGTGACCTCTGTCAGCTACAATCCCATAGTTGAGTAGTTAATAAGACACCATATGGGCCTTAAAGCCCCTAATATTTACTCTGACCTTTTACAGAAGTTTGCCCATTCTTGCCCTAGAGCGTAGTTAGTTCTCTTAGTGTTGTTGAAATTTCTTTTTTCTTTGTCCATCTTCTTTAGTCACCATTTGAAGTATTTCAGTTAAGCTTGTTTTCTTGTTCCTTATCTCCCACTTTCTCTCCCTTTATTCTTATTTCTCTCTGGCGCTTTCTCTTTTTTCTTATCTGAATGAGTTTTCTAGCAGTATTTGAATTGAACAGCGAAATAGAGTTAATGATGAAGAATGTAATTTTAGTTTAAAGTATTAGTAGTTTGCTTCTTCAATACCATTCAGAAATCAGTGGCCTCAAAAAGAGAAACTTCAGTTCAATGAAACTTAAATCTCTGTGGACCTAGAACTGTATTTGAGAAATAGAAAAGTATGTTACATGTTTCTTTCTTTCAAGTAGCTTTAGTTTATAACTTTATGCTGCAGTAGTTTTTACCGGTTTTGTGTCTTGTTTCTCTCAAAGATCTTAGCCTAGTCTTTTACAGATAGGCCGAGTCTACTGAGTGAATGAATACCAAGTTGGCCTTCAATCTTAGCTTTGAGTAAATGAATATTTACATAACTAACTTGTTCACACAATTGCAAATTTTAATCAGTTTAGATGCAAATTATTGTTGAGTTTCAAGTATTTTTTTTACTTCTAAAGAACTTGTGGAATACATTTGAAACAATTCTTTAGGATTAAGAAAATAAAATTAGTGAAAAATTGAAGTAAAATTGTTTAAGAACATTTTGTTGGTCTTTCTTACATTTTACATTATTTAACAATTGGACGCCTCATGATTTTCGTAACAAACTTAGCGAAATTTAATAGAGTTGTTTTCTCCTTTCATGCAAAAATTTGTTTATAGTAGTTTCTAGAACACTTGGAGAAATTAAAAAGAAATATCATGGATAATATGTGTAGCAAAGAGAACTAGAAGTCAGAAGGCCTAGGCTCTGTCTGTTCTTACCATTTCCCTACACTGCTATCATTTGTAGATATCTTTTCTCTGTCTCCGTTTTCTCATCTCTGGAATAGAAAAGACAGTCTACAAGGTTTGGAAAAGACTTTCAGTTCTAAAACTCTTTGTTGTGCTGCATTTTAAGGTCCTCTGCCATGGGATAGATTTGAAGGCATTTTCTTCCACTATTTTTTTTCTCTTATAACTGGTAGTTTTATGTCAAATTAATGCACAATTATCTTCATTCATATTGTGAGATTTCATTGTTATAATTTATCTATTCAACAGATATTTACTGAAATTCAGTGTAGTATTTGTTCTTCATTTTACTGCTTATGTGATGATATAATGAGAGCACTGAGTGTAGTAAAAATATAATGCAGTTATCTTAGATCTTAGGTGTAAAGTTTTAAGGCAGGTTAAGAATGATGAATATTCAGCAGTTTGGTAATCTTCATTTCTTTATTGTCTGATACTTATGACTTTCCAAGTATCTTTGTGACACTGATAATTTTAAAATAAAAGTAATATTTATAATATGTGCTAATACCTCTTCTTTCAGTACAGATGGAATAATAGTGCTTGGATTACCTTTATGCAATAGGCATACATAAAATAAAATAAAAGATGTCTAGATTGAAAAGAAAAAATAATACTATATTCACAGAGAACATTATTTATACAGAAAATTAAAGGAATCTATAAAAATGTTACCAGAATAAGTGAGTTTAGCAAGGCTGCAGTATATAAGGTCAATATTTGATAACCATTTGTATTTCTAAATACTAGCAAGCAACAACTTGGAAATGGAAATTTAAAAACAAATCTTTAGAGCATTAAAAATACAAAAACATTTACACTAACGACAAAAAATTAAGTACTGAGGTGTAAGTCTAACAATATATGCATAGGATCTATATGTTGAAAGCAATACAACACCAATGAAAGAAATAAAAGTCTGAGTAAACAGAAGAATAAACTGTGTTCATGGATTTTAAGACTCAGTATTGTTAATATGAATAATTTGAATAATATGAATAATTTCTCCTCAATTTGATCTATATGTGCAGTTAGATTTTAAAACTTAAAATGTTTGAAATAACTAAAACAGCTTTTAAAAAGAAGAGTTAGAGGACTAGCAATGCATGATTTGATTATATTATAAGCTTACATTAATCAAAACAGTATGACACTGACATCAAGACAGACAAATAGATTCATGGTTGTACAGTTAAAAATGTATTATCAAGTTATATTTCAGAAAATATCAAGAGAAAATATTTATTGCTTAAAATGCACATTGCTTTAAAAGAAATATAAAGCACTCTTAAAATTCAGTCATTTAAAATAACCCTAAGAAGTGCAAAAACTTGGAATAGACTGTTCACAAAAGAAAATATACAAATGACTAATAAACACAAGTTGTGTCCTACGACTTTAGTTATTTGAGAAATGCAAATCAATATCCAGTGAGATACTTTGAGGGACCCAGTGGGAAGGCTGCAATTTAAAACAACAAAAGAATGTGACAACACTTACTGCTTGTGAGGATTCTGAGGAAACTGATCCCAATGCCTTACAAGTGAAAGTATAAAACATGCATGTAAAGTAGTATAAGCATTCAAAAAGTGTTTGATGGTGACTTATAAAATTAAATATAGACTCACCCAGTGGCCCAGCGATTCTACTCCTAGGAAATTAGATAAGAGATAAGAAGTTCTATATCTGCAAAATACTTGTATAATATTGTTCAAAGCAGCTTTATTCATAGTATCCCCAAAATGGAAACTTCCTGTATGTCCACCAACAGGAGAATGAATAAACAAATTGTGATGTATTTAAATAAAGGTATTATTCATCAATAAAATAGGGGAACTGTTTACATGCAGAGAAACATGAATACTTCTCAAAATCATTGTGATGAGTGGAAACAGGCTGTCACAAAAGAGTAAATGTTATATGATTCCATTTATAGGAAGGTCAAGAAGAGGCAAAACAGATCTATAGAGAAGAATTATAATGAAGCTTTCCTTGAGGGAACTTTATCTATAGAGAAGAATTATAATGAAGCTTTCCTTGAGGGAACTTTCTGAGGATAGAAGTCTTTCATAACTTCAAAGGGATATGGATTACTAGTTGATGCTATTGAGGTATTCAGATTTGTGTACTTTTTACTGCCCGTGAATTATATTTTAGTAAAAAAATTAAAAGGAAATTATGCACATAATTGTTTGCTACATTTTAAAATTACTGGTTTCACTGAAATTTTACTAGTACTAAATATTTAAAACATCATGAAATTGTATCCAAAATTATGAAATTTCTCTTATAATCAGTGTTTCAGCAATGACTTTTTTTAGTAGACTCAGAGATCCTTATATTTATAGAAAGCTAGTAATGTACCTAGAACCAAACCAGTTGTATTTAGAATTTACTAAGTGAGGATTACATATGGTTTAAGGAGTATTTATGTAACCTATTACTAAGAATGGTCATATGAATTCGGACTCTCATTCAAAATGGTCATCTGAGATATGCGGTGAGAAAAAATAGCATGAAAATGACAGAAGTAAGATAAAAGTTCTTGCAAGGGAATTGAAATATGGTTAAGAAAGAGGTTAAAGTATAAAGAGCCAACTGAAAAAACTGGTAGTTACCTTGGAAGAAAAAGAATCTTAATAACTTAGAAGCAAATGACCTCATAACCTTTATTACCAGTTATTTCTTCTCATAATTTTTTGGAATATCAGGTGAAACAAAAGACAAGAAGGATGGCTATATATTTGGTACCACTTTCAGTGAATTATGCACGTTCAATAAATGCTTGGTGCATATGATGAATGAAGGAAAGCTGTAATACTAACGTCTTTACATGACTGATGTTCTTACAGCATTTTTATTTTTTATTGACAGAACAATTCATCGTTAGACTTGATATATAATGCTTAAGAAACTTCTTCATTTTGAAGAATATAACACAACACTGAAAGACAAAGTATCTCTTTTAAAAAGGTTGTTTAACATAGTATGATAATTGCTTTGACTGCATGGAATTTAGTCTTTTCTCTTGGAATAAATAACTTAAATATTTTTAATGTCAATATTTATGTTTAAAAAACTTCATTCCCATTTTAAACTGAATTAAACTTGAACTGTCCTCAAGTTTCCTTCATGAAAATTACCTAAAAATAGAGTTGTAAATTGTGCCAGTTTGCCCAGTCCCAGGTTATACCTGCTGTCCTGGCCTTCTACGCAGATTGGCATTGCTCTGAATTTTATATGAAGTATTTTATTGAGTTGCATTAAAATAATTCTATGGTGACTTTGAAAGGTCTCCACTTTGCATTTACATACAGCTCCTGCCATGATTTAATCCATGTGATGTGTATATGCAGTGAAGAGTTCACAACTGAAATACAGCAAGCAATAACACATCCTTTCCCCAACTTTTCAGATACAAGATAGTTAACATTTCTCTTTGAATGGCAGGATGCAAGATGCAACTGATAAAACGAAGTGTGATAGAAAGGTCTCTGGTACAAGGATGCCCACTCTCATCTCTCTTTTTCAACATAGTTCTGGAAGTTGTAGCTAGAGCAATCAGACAAGAGAAGGAGATTAGTGGTATCCCGATAGGAAAAGAGGAAGTCAAGTTATCCCTCTTTGCAGACGACATGATTCTATACCTCGAAAACCCAAGAGAATCTGTCAAAAACCTCCTTGCACTGATAAAGGACTTTGACAAAGTCTCAGGGTATAAAATAAATGTGCAAAAGTCAGTCACATTCTCATACACCAACAATAAACAGACAGAAACCCAAATAAAAAGCAAAAATCACACTCACAGTTGCCACCAAAAAAATGAAATACCTTGGCATTTTCCTAACCAGAGAAGTCAAAGACCTTTACAATGAAAACTACAAAACACTGCTCAAAGATATCAAAGATGACACAAACAAGTGGAAAAATCTTCCATGCTCATGGATTGGAAGAATCAACATTTTTTAAGATGTCCATCGTACCTAAGGCAATCTACAGATTTAGCACAATATCCATTAAATTACCGACAGCGTTCTTCTCAGACCTGGAAACGTCAATATAAGAATTCATATGGAAACATAAACAACCACGAATAGCCAAAGCAAAACAAAACAAAACAAAAACAAAGCAGGAGGTATCACACTCCTAGACTTTAAACTTTATTATACGGCTACAGTAATCAAATCAGCCTGGTACAGGTACAAGAACAGGCACATAGACCAATGGAACAGGATAGAGATTCAAGAAGCAAAACCTCAGTACCTCAACCAACTCACTTCCAACAAAGCTTCCACTACCAGCCACTGGGGAGAAGAGAACATATTCAGTAAATGGTGCTGGGAAAACAGGCCGACCACATGCAGAAGATTAAAACAAGACCCCTACCTAACACCATACACAAAAATCAACTGTAAGTGAATCAAAGACCTAAACTTAAAACCTCAAACTACCAGATTCTTAGAAAATGCAGGAGACACCCTTTTGGAAATTGGAACTGGCAACCAATTCCTGATCAAAACCCCAAGTGCCCATGCCCATGCTTCTGCAAAGCCAAAGAAATCATCAAGAGAGCAGGGAGACAGCCCACAGACTGGGAAAAAATATTTACCAATGGTAAGGCTGACAAAGGCCTGACATCTAGGATCTACAAGGAGCTTAAACGTACTGAAAAGAAAAAAGCGAACAACACCATTACAAAGTGGGCAAAAAATATGAATAGACACTTCTTAAAAGAAGACTTACAAACAGTCAACAGATACATGAAAAAATGCTCAGCCTCACTCATCAAAGGAATGCAAATTAAAACCACACTGAGATATCACCTAACTCCAGTCAGGATGGCCGTCATCAATCACTTAAAAAACAACAGATGCTGGAGAAGATGCAGTGAAAAGGAAACACTTCTACACTGTTGGTGGGAGTGTAAACTAGTACAACCTCTGTGGGAAAGAGTTTGGTGATTCCCAAAAGATCTAAAAATCAACCTTCCATATGACTCCAAAATCCTCCCACTGGGAACATACCTGGAGGAACTCAAATCACTCTAAAAAGATACCTGCACATGTATGTTTATTGCAGCATTGTTCACAATAGCAAAAACATGGAACCAACCATGCTGCCCATCAAAAGAGGACTGGATAAAAAAATATGATACATATACATGCAATAAAGAAGGACAAAATGACGAACTTCATAACAACCTGGATGGACTAAGAATCTATTATACTGAGTGACCTATCACAGAAACGAAGATCTGAGTATCACATGTTCTCACTTATAAGCTGACTTTGAACAATTATCGAAATACTATAAGAAAAGGATTGGCAGTAGTGGGAAACTGCCAGGGGAGGGTAGGGGTGGGACTGGCAGTCGTGGGAATCTGCAAGGGGGACGAGGGACACACCTCATCGACAAGGGTACATACCTAATGAATATTTGTATCTGACCCTGAATTGTACCCCACATCTTTAAAATAAAAATTATTAGTTAATTAATAAAATAACAGTGAAAAGAAGGAAAAAAAGAAAGTTCTCTTATGGTGGTGGTAGAAGTGTTTGACATCGCTGCCCCATTTGCCACTTGGTGTATCATTCAGTTTAGTCATGATTCATTCTTTAGTATTTGAGATGCAGCAAGCAAGGTTGATAGGAGAGTAAATTAGGTATATGTGAAGTGTGTGTAGGAAACAGAGGTTGAATCATCCTGTTGTAGAATGTATAGAGGGTAGTATGGATGTTTTCACTACAGTGTTTTTATCATTTATTGTATAGTGTAAATTTACAACTATTTGTGTGTGTGTGCGTTTGTTTGTTTATAGAGATGAGGTCTTGCTGTGTTGCCTAGGCTGGTCTCAAACTCCTGGGCTCAAGCATTCCTCGCACCTTGGCCTCGCAAGGTGTTGGGATTATGGGCCACAGCACTTGGCCTGGTAATCTTTAAATTTTGGAATAAATATTTCATTAGCAAGGTGCTAAAAATGAAAATGCATTTTACTGATGAATGTATAACTTGTACAAAATTTTTATTGACTTGTGACATCTACTAGGGGATCCTAGTCACTGAGTACATGCATGTAAGAAGAAAAAAAAAGTCTAGTGAAGAAGCAACATCTATTTTAAAAGTTAGTAGAGTTATTCGAAGAGGACGTGTGACAAATTGATACTTACAGATGCAGAAGGTGTATTTTATAAATTACTCTCTGAAGTATGACTTTTCTTTTTAGATTAATTCGTTGTTCTTTTTCATTTTAGTGCATTTCAATTCCAAGGTTTGTGTGCGTGTGTGTGTGCAATCAAAAAGTAAATGATTGGTTCCATTAACAAAAGAATTTTGCCAACCGTTGTGTTGATGTTTTTAAAAGCATTTTGAAGCTAATGCTTTTCAACCCTAAGACCCTGAAAATTATTTTTATTTTTTTTGAGTTGGAGTCTCACTCTGTTGTCCATGCTGGAGTACAGTGGCACACTCATGGCCACCGCAGCCTTGATCTGCTGGGTTCAGGCGATCCTTCCACTTCAGTATTCCAAGTAGCCAAAACTGCAGGTGCATGTTACCATGCCCAGCTAATTTTTTTGATTTATTGTAGAGACGAAGTCTTGCCAAGTTGCCCAACTGGTCTCAAACGCGTGGGCTCAGGCAATCCACTCTCCTAGGTCTCCCAAAGTGCTGGGATTACAGGCTGAGCCCTGAGTCCAGCTGAAAATTTTTAACACATAGTGCTTATTGAATAGTTGTTGAAAGGCTAAATGAATGGATACATAAAATGGCTTAAGAAAAAAGGGGGATGAATTATAAGGAGATTGGAGTGTCTGATAGAACCTCAGAGAAAGAAAGAGGATAAACCTTACAAACAACTGGAGTTATGGGCTCAAATACTGTGAACTCTATCTCAGTATCTTGAATCTATATTTCAATGTATCCATTCTCTTATGTCTTTCCAAAACAGTTCACTGTTCAGATGTTTTACATAGTATGAAAAATGACATAAATAGAACTTTGTGAAATGAATTAAAGGTGTTTTGTAGTAGTCTTCATATTGAAAACTGCTTTATTATTGGCATATGTATCATACATCTTGCTTGGTAATTGACATGATAACTTAAATAAAAGCTATTTCAAGAGATTCAGTAATCAGTAAACAACTTTGCTATGAAAATAAAGTAAATGTCTAAGATAGCATAATTGAACTAGAATTTATGCTAATTAGGATTGAGATAGAGCATAAATATATTCTCAGCCATTTGAAAGCTGTTAAAATGTTTCCCCATTTGATTACATAATGGTACCTATATGAAAGCATTTTAGAATGAACTGTATGCATTTTGATTTTATATTATCACAAATGGCATTGCCAGTGGACCATAAAAAATCATACTCTCTAAAAAGTATATAAATAGAATTTTGTTTCATGCCTCTTAAACTGGGTACAAATAAAAGAGTAACAACTTCTGAACTCCACCATAGCATATAATAAATAAAGTTATTCTTTCTTTTCTGGTGTTAAAACTTACCATGACTTTGACATTTTAAAAAAGTTTGTTACTTTTCTTCATAAGTTGGAAGGAAAAAAAGGAGTAACATATGAAAGTTCATATTTTTATTTTAAAATTAATATATATGAGAGGGGACCCCCTAGACTGGAATTTATAAAAAGGTGTGTATTTATTCTTACTTATTTAAACTTCAGCCACCTTCCAAGTACTCTCTGTGTGATATAGTACACCTATTGAGATGCTTGTTCCACTGCTCAAAACAGTTTTTGAACTTGTCTTTTTTTCTTTCTCTATCTCTTTCAAGTTTTGGAAAGTTTTCAACACTATTTTGTCAAATATTCATTCTACCCCTTGTTGTTGTTCAGCATCCTCTGTTATACTAATAATTCTTAGAATTAATGTTTTGAAATAATTTTCTATTCCTTGTAAGCGATATTTGCTTCTTCTCATTCTTTCCCCCCCACTTCTGTGTAGTTTTAAAAAGTTCTTCAAGCTCACTGATTCTTTCCTCTGCTTGATCCATTCTGTTATTAAGAGCCTCTAATGAATTTTTCAGTTCAGCAAATGTATTTCTCAGTTCCAAGATTTATGTTTTTAAAAATTATTTCAATCTATTTGTTTAATATTTTCAGATTTCTGAATTGCTTTTCTGTGTTACCTTGGAGATCACTGAGTTTCCTTAAACTACTATTTTGAATTATTGGTTAGAGAGCTCACATATGACCTACTTTTTAGGGTCAGTCATTGATTTCTTGCTTTGCCCATATGGAGACATCATGGTTTCCTGTTGTTTCTCATGGATTTACAGCTATGTCTTTGCATTAAAATATTAGTTATTTATTCCAGTCTTCTCTATTTGGCTTGTTTTGGTTTATACTGGACATGTTTTCTTAGATATTTTTTGTAGTTCACAAGTTGAATTTATTTGTTTATTTATTTTTCCTGCTAAATTGCTGGCTTCTTTTTGGCACCAGGTTGCCTAGACTCTGGTAAAAGATTGGCTTGCTTCCTGCACTAATTGGGAGTGGTCCCAAAGGGGATATCCTGGCAACGTGGGAAGGCTGGCTAGCAATTCACGCCCAGGGAACCTGTGGAACATTCCTTCTACAGCATGGTGCTGTTGAACATCCACTCTGAGTTGGTGTCTCCTTTTTTTTGAGTTGAAGCACAGTTTACAGGACTGGGAATAGTAGTCCCGCTTCTCCTTTTTGTCTTTGACTGTCTTCAGGGATATTTGTGTCTTCAGGTACTCCTGATGCTTCTCATGGATTAAGACAGGAACATATCTCCTGCCAGAGAACCAAGATGGTGGGAAAGCTAAGCTGGTTGTCTGCCTTGATTTCATTTTTCCCAAGCATAGACATTGTGAGTTGGGGAAGTTTTTCACATACTTGGTGCTGGGAAGATTGGGAGGAAATGTATCAATTCTCTTACAGTTTGCTTGGAGTTGTTTTTACTTCTCCGTGACCCTGAGAACCATCTCATCTTCATCCTTTGAGTTCTGGGATATTGCTGATGATATATTTGTTTTTGGTTTTCTGTGGATGGGAAGAGGGAGTGAAACCAGCTTGGCTCTATGTCATTTTGGAACTGGAATGAAAAATACATATTTTTAGTTAAGTTAAATTAAAATTATTTTTTCATCAGCAAGTCTTAAGTTATTTTGTTCAAAATGACTTAGTAGTGTTGCTATAGAGATGACTATGATAGGTACTTGAAAAAGTCACTGCTGATTTAAAAAATGATTTAGCATCATGTTTCCATAATTACTCAAGTTTTTTTATTTGCATGTTCTCTTTGAATTTTTGTTTTTGAAGTAAGTTTTAAAGCATCTGAGTTCTTGGGGAATGATTTTCTTATGCTTCAAGGTGTATTTTTTTTTCTCTGTATTATCTCCCCTACTCTATATACTCCGTACTCTAGCCACTTGGTTTCTTTCTTATTCTTTTTTTCCTGCAAACACTGTTACTATTTTGTTTGCATGTGTATTTTTATAGATTTTTTTCCTGCAAATATAGGAATGTATATATATATAATATATATATTTAATTCTTCCAAGTGATACCCTACTACATAGCATTCTGTTATCTTTTTTCATTTAACAGCATGTGTTGGAAATCATTCCTAACCAGTGCATAGCAAGTTTGCTTCATCATAACTTTTAGAGGATGTGTCATATTTTTAGACCCTAGTGATAGACACTTAGTTACCAATTTTTTTTGCTATTAAAAACACTATTGTAATACATAAACACGCACATATGTGTGTGTGTATACTTACATCTGTCTAACAGCAAATGTATAAGATAAACTATAATTCCTGGAAGTAGAATTACTTGATTAAAGAATGCAGGCAGTTTTAAGTTTTTGTAGCTTTTGCCTCATTGCCCACTTCTAGAGGATGTACCAATCATTAGGTTTCCACTTTCTAGCTCTTTTACCAACACAAAATTATAACATTTTTGATATTCACCAGTCTAATAGGTGAGAAAATGATACTTCTTTATAGTTTTAATTTTTCTTATATTATGACTGTCAAATTGAGCATTTATGCATATATTTAAGAACATTTTTCTTTTTAAAAACTGTGTTAGTATCTTTTTCCAGTATATATATTTTAAAATTCCACAGTTTGTGTGGATCAATATCAAGGTACAAGTGAGCTTGGTCTTTTGTGTAAGGTTTCACTAGACCAAAATCAAGGTGTTGCCTGGGGATGCAGCCTCCTCTGATGCTCAGGGTTGTTCAAGCTCACTGGTTGTTGACAAATTATTGTCTTGCAGTTGTATGACAGGTCCTCAGCTCCCAGAGGCTACTGACCATTCCCTACTGTCACCTTCTGCACTACATGGCAGTTTGTTACTTCAAAGCTAGCAGGAGAATGTATATGCTACTTGGGATACCTTTGACTTCTGTCTTTGACCTCTAATCCCCCTACTAAAGGGCTAACATCACTTATCAAGCCCTCCTAGGATAATATCCTTTTGATTAATTTAAAGTCAACCAAGGTGGGACCTTAATCATGTCTACAAAATCATCTCACTTTGCCATATAATGCACCCTAGCCATGGGAGTGATAGCACATCATATTCACAGATCCACTCAAGCAGAGGGATGATGACACAGGGTGTGTATAACAGGTGCTGGGAATTGTAAGAGCCAACTTAGAATTCTGCTTACCTGAGATTGCAAATACTTTCCCCAGTTTCTTATCTTTTGACTGCTTATGTTATTCTTCTTTCAATGAATAAATGTAAACATGTCATGTGGAATGCATTTTTTTCTTTTACGGCTCTTGATTTACTTCTTTTTCTTTTTAAATAAAGTTATAATTCACATGCCATAAAATGAACCCTTCAAAAATATACTACTCAGTGGTTTTTTAGTATATTTTTGAATCTGTGCAACCATCACCACTATCCTATTCCAGAACGTTTCCATGATCCCCAAAAGAAACTCTGCCCATTTGCAGTCACTGCCATTCTCCTTATCCCTCAGCCTACTGGCAAACACAAACCTACTTTATATCTGTGTAGATTTGCCTATTTTGGACAGTTCATAAAAATGGTATCATACAATATGTAGTCTTTTTGTTCCTGACTCTTTCACTTAACATAATGTTTTCAAAGTTCATCCATTATGTAGCATGAATCAGAAATTTCTTTTTATGTCAAAATGATATTTCTTTGTATGTATATACCACATTTCATTTATTCATTCATAGTTGGTGGGCATTTGAGTTGCTTCTACTTTTTGGCTGTTATGAATAATGCTACCATAAAAGTGTGTGTAAGTTCTTGTGTGGACATATGTTCTTAATTCTCGTTTGTATTTTTTATTATAATTATTCCAGTGACTGTGAAGTGGTTTTGATTTGTATTTACCTAATGACTAATGATGTGGAACATCATTTCTTATGCTCATTGGCCATTTATATGCCTTCTTTGAAGAAATTTCTTATAAAATTTTTTGTTGAGGTTATTTTTAAAAGGTCTTTTTCTTCACTAAAAGTAAAAATATTTCTATTCTTTTAATACTTTTATGATTTTACTTTTACATCGTAAAACATGGATCTGAAGTGTATCAGAGTATGGTGTTAGGTGCATAGCCAACCTTTTTTTCTCAGCTGCATCGACCAGTCAGATAATCGTACTTCTTTACATAGGATTACCCCTTTGTTCCAAACCATTTAAGAGATCAACTTTTCTTCCCAGTAATTTGAGATGTCATATTTATCACATCTGAATTATTGCATGTTAGGGAATATTTATAGAAGTTCTTTTCTGTTCTATCGATCAATCTGTCCAAAGACTGTATCTAATTTAAAATTTTATTTTTCATCACTTATGTAATCTGAGCTATTAGTTACTGAAAGCAAAAAACTTAGCAAAATAAGCTCTAGGTAATACATTTAAATTCATAGATATTTAAATAACTTTCCTGTAGTGTATATTGGATTATGCAATGAGTGAGTTATGGAGTGGGAAGTTTTTGGGAAAGTGACAAGGTTATGTTTTTACCAATAATGCTTTTTCCAGTTATATAGTTTGAATGTATAACTAGTCAAAGTAAAAAGTAAGAAGAAAAAATAGAAATTATGATAGAATTGAAGAATGAAAGAACCTTTCCTTGTAATATATTGGTGGCAATGGCACTGATAAGCAGAATGACAAATGGTATTCAGCTTTTGGATGATTAAGCATAAACTTGTATTTATCATTTTTGCCACCAGATGGCGAAGGTGCATCCTGAAAGCAAAAGATTTATAATTCTGTGATTGTTCCACCTGAACTAGTTGCAGAGATGACTGAGTTGGCATTCAAGATTGTGAAAAACAGGACTTTTCATGTATCGTTGGCTTTCATATTCAAAGATGATATTTATTTGTCAATATTTATCTCAAGTTCTGAGATTTCCATGTACCAGACTAATATTTACAAATGCAAGTTTTATAATCTTACCTTTTGTTCCACAAATACTTCAAAATCAAACTGTTCAGAATCTAAGTGCACATTCTCCCTCAGCTTCTTTGTCATTCTCTAGCCCAGCTGATTGTACCATCAATCATCCTGCTGCCCAAGGAAAGACGCTTAGGTACCATTTTCTAGTCCTCTTTCTCTTAACTTTTATATGTTTTTACATTTTTGATCAATTTTATTCTTGCAGTCTCTTTTGTGTACAGCCCTTCCTTTTCAATAGGGATATTTCAACTGCCCTTGTTTAGACATTGACTTTGCTTTTTTTCCTTTCTGACCTCTTGCTTCTCAGCTTTATTCTCTTCAAATTCTATTTTGTTTCCTGAATCATGAGCTTAAAGCACAGATATGATGAAGTCATTCATTTTATATCTTTTGATGCCTCCTCATATTTTACTTAAGGTTCAAATTCTTAACTTTCCAAGGAAATGAACATTTATTGAATATCAAACAAGAAAAAAATTTAGGGCATCTGATTTTAATTTCCATAATGACGTATAAAGTGGTGCTTAAGATACCCCTTTTTATACTGAAATAAGTTCTCCAGATCCCCAAATTAGAGGTAGAGTTTCCATTGAGGTATAGGTTTTTCTGACTCAAAAGCCTGTTATTCCTTTTTGAGGCTCACTATTACCTGTCCTTTTTCACCTCATCTCCCACTACTTTTTTTTCCTTTCCCTCAAGCAACCTAATAATCTAGCCATAGCCGTAACCAATGAATTTTAAAATTTCTTCATTTTACAAATTTCAAATATTTGCTCATGCTGTTCTTATTTAGAATTCTATTCTAGCTATGCATGTATTAATTTAAATATTTATTGT
The DNA here is from genome assembly GCA_027257055.1 of Cephalopachus bancanus. NCBI lineage: Eukaryota > Metazoa > Chordata > Mammalia > Primates > Tarsiidae > Cephalopachus > Cephalopachus bancanus. The sequence goes on from JAPVLO010000146.1 coordinate 1,207,924, forward strand.
TGAATGTATGTCAGATTTCTAGATGATGATGGAATAGCAATGAAAAAATAGACAAAAGTCTCTCATGGAGATTACTTTTGAATTGAGAAAGACGAAGAAATAAGAAATAACAAGTGTGTTGGATAGCAGTGTGGCCTCAGGCCTGTGCACTTGGCTACACAGGCTGTGCAGCTCAGAACTCCAGGGGGCGCCATTCACTAAGATGTGAGTACCACAACCTGGAGTTCGGCTCCTCTGGGGTCCTGGTGGCACGTGTTATGCAGGAAAGTAGTAATATGTGGCAGGAGGGAAAGGGATTGTTTTTCGAAGGAGCAGGAAGACAGTTAATAGTTTTAAATAGGAGGTTAGGGAAGGCCTTGCTTAACAATGAGTTAAGACTTGAAGGAGGTGTGGCAATACGACGTAGGTATCTGAGGGAAGAGCACTCCAGGCAGCGAAATAGCAAGTGCCCAGATTCATAAGTGAGGGTGTTCCTTGGATCTGTTTAAATCTTACTTTTTTTTTTCATTGCCCAATTCAAGCGTCCCTAGTTACATGAATTTTTCCTGTTTTCCAGCATGAATTCTACTTTTGCTTATCAAGGATGCCTTTATTCAAGCATTTTCCGCTGGCCTTTAGTATACTTGTTAATGTTTCTTTTTTCTCTTACTGAATTTTGAGCAAGTTGAGGGCATACTGTTTTTTTCATCTTTCTTATAAACATACCTAGTTAAGGTTTAGAAATAGCAGATACTCACTGAATATTAATTGAAATGAATTGAAATATATTAAATCACTGAAAAGTCTAGTAGGCAACCAGTTATCTTTTCATATAGTTTATTATGCTTATCGCATGTTTACAAAAACTGAATTTATTTAAATAATTTGGTAATTTTTCCTGCCCATTAGCCTCGTTTTCCCCCTAATGTCTTTGTAAAACCTTGCTAATATGCATACAAGAATTAAACCACTTGTGACTACATGTAAGATTGAGTTCTAGTATTCTACTGTTTCTTAGAAACTGCAGTGATGATGGAGCATTTTAAGTGCTTTAGCATATTTTTAAAGAAATCTAGTCTCTTTGACCTGTCACATTTTAGCTTTATTTTAAAGACTTTGCCTTAATATCTTACTTTTTTCCACGTCCTTCTATTTTTGGACAGGGTTACTTAAGTCCCAGTTTGTCACAGCCAGTCCTGGTTTATACATGTTATCTTAGCATAATAAATAAGAATACCCTTTTCCCTCTCAAAAGTTTCCTGATGTGGACAATAAATATGATGTGGTCTCATTCTTCTTAGAGGCTTTCTATGTGATATCTAGTACACAATGCTGCACATTGCTAGACTTATTGAAATTTCCCAGTGGAACTATACCACAGAAAATAGTACTTCAGGTACTTAGTCTGTAGTGTTTACTGAGTGTGCACTTTACTTTATAACAGTTTATATGGAGAAATACAAAGAGAGCAGAAGATGCTCTGTGGCATGTAAGTGTATAATCTTATGTCAGGATCAATGATGTAATTATATAAACATAAATATTTGAAACTGACAAATATAAATGTAACAAAATATAATTTCAAGATATATAAAAGTGGAGCATTTGCACCCCGTATTTTAAAAATAAAACATTTTTTTAAAGTGGAGAATTAAATGAGCAAATTTAAATAATGGAGTCAAATAGGGTAGTTTGGGAGAAGTTTTGTAGATTTGTAAAAACTAAAACAATTATAATAAAGGAATTTTAAAGACAGAAGATACAGTATGGTATAAAAGTAGTAGGAAAGCAAGTTTGTATAGTATAGAAGCTTGTAAATTATTTGTTATTCTTTAGCCACTAATTTTATTTTGGTTCTCAGATACAGTGAGTTTTGTTAATCATATTTATCAGTTTATGACACTTTGGTGATCTCTGTAAGATCCTTCTGTTGTGCTTTTTTCCCCACCTAAATGTCTATCTTTAAGTAATAATATACAATGCTGCATTGTGTGTTTAAATTACATAAATGAAATGGAGCTTTAGATCTTAGGTTTTAAAACAGGGGCCCCCAACTCCCCAGGTCATGAACTGGTACCCATCTGAAGCCTGTTAGGAACTGGACCACACAGCAGGAGGTGAGCGGCCAGTCTAGCTAGCAAAGCTTCATCTGTATTTACAGCTGCTACCCATTGCTCACATTATCGCCTGAGCTCTGTCTTCTATCAGACTAGCGGTGGCATTAGATTCTAATAGTGCGAACCCTATTGTGAACTGCACATGCGAGGGATCTAGGTTGCACTCCTTATGAGAATCTCATGCCTGATGATCTGAGGTGGTGATGCTATATATTTCATTATGTATTACAATGTAATAATAATAGAAATAAAGTGCACAATAAATGTAATGAACTTGAATCATCCCCAAACCATTCTCTTTCCCCTTGTCTGTGGAGAAGTTGTCTTCCACAAAACCGGTCCCTGATGTCAAAAAACGTGGACCTGCTGTTTTAAAAGATTCAGTTATGTGGAATTATGTTTGTTGCTCCAGACTGACGCATTATATCTGTAGTAGACAGAATAATGGCCTCCAGAAATGTCTACACTCTGATCCCTGGACTCCTATGAATATGTTACCTTGCATGGCTAAAGAGACTTTGCAGGTATGATTAAGGTTATAGTCCTAGAGATATGAAGATTAGCTTAGATTGTCTATGTGGGCCCGGTCTAATCACATGAATCCTTAAAAAGTAGAGAACTTTTTTTATCTGGTTCAAAGAGATGAGATAGAAGAAGGAAGAGAGATTCACAGCAGGAGAGGCATTCAGCTAGCCATTATTGAGTTGGAAGATGGAGGAAGGGGCTCACAAGTCAAAGAATTTGGAGCTGGGAACCACCCTCAGTTTATAATCAGCAAGAAAATGACTACCTTGGTCCTACAACCACAAGGAACTGAATTCTGCCAACAACTTGAATGAGCAAAAAAATGGATTCTGCCAGAACCTCCAAACAGAAAAATCAGCTGACACCTTGATTTTAGTCCAATGAGACCTTCTGACCTACAAGGCTATCAGGCAACAAACTGGTGTTTTAAACTAATAAATCTGTGGTAATTTTTTATAGCAACAATAGAAAACTAATACATACTCCTCCCCTGTGCATATCTACTATATTTGACATTCTATAGTGATGGACAATCTAGGCTGGGTCAAAACTCTTCATTACTATGAAGAATGAACATCCTTATACATATCTCCTATGGGTCTATGCAAGAATTTTTCTGTAGTCTGTGTATCTGGGTATATAATCAGTGTGACATAGGGTACATATACTTTATTTTATTAGTTTTGTTCTCAAAAATGGCTCTGTCCATACTTCTACTTGAAGTGTGTATTTGTGATTTTCTATATCATTACTGATATTTGACATTATTAAGACTTTTGATTTTTGCCAATCTGGTGGATATGAAGAAGTATTTGTGTTTTAATTTGCAATTTCTTTGTTACATTGATGCCAAGCATCCCTTCATATACATATTAACTATTTGGATTGCTATTACTGTGAATTGTTCATTTATATTATTTATCTAGTTAAAAACAATTAGCTTCCCATTAATTTTGTCTATTATTTGTTTGTTGAGTAGATATTTTTATTTTGATGCAGTAAATTCACTACTTTTAAATTTTGTGGTGTGTCATCTTTTAGTCATGATTAAGAAGTAAGTTCTGTCTGGGAATAGAGAGTGACTCACACCTATAATCCCAGCACTCTGGGAGGCTGAGGTAGGAAGATCGCTTGAGTCCAGGAGTTCACAACCAGCATAGGCAACAGAGCAAGACCCTATCTCTACAAAAATTTTAAAATTTAGCCATATGTGATGGCTCATGTCTGTAGTCCTAGTGCTTTGGAGGATCGCTTGAGCCTAGGAGTTCAAGGCTACAGTGAACTATGATTGCACCACTGCACTCCAGCCTGGGTGATAGAGTGATACCCTTTCTCAAAGGATAAATAAAATAAAATAAAGAAGTTAGTTCTCATTCAAAATTTCTTAGTATTCCAATACTCTTTGACACTTCTGCTATTAGTTTTATCTTTTTACCTTTCCGATGTATATCTTAAACTAATTGAGTTCATTTATGGATATGATGATGTATGACTTCAAGTTAATTTTTTCCCATACAGTGAGTCATTGTTCCCAGCAGCAACTGTTAGACAACCTGTTCTCAAACCCCTGGTTTTTGGTACCACCTTTCTTCATACATACTTCTATATGTAATTGGACCATTTTTGAGCTCTCTATTCTATTCTATTGGTCTGTAATTTATCCTGTGACAGTACCACACTGTAATTAAAACATTTTTAAAAAATTTTAAAGATATGAGGTACAATTCAGGATTAGGTATACAAGTAGTCATTGAACAGGTGAAGTTTGGGCCTCCCTTTAGTCCCCACTTTGTCTGGTTTGAAATCAAGTACCCTCATTGATGGTGTGTCTCCCCCCCCCCAGCAGTATACTGCTACTGCCAATCCCTTTCTTATAGTATTATGGTAAATGTTCAGGGTCTGCTTATGAGTGAGAACATGTGGTACTTTGTTTCTGTGATAGATCACTAAGTATGATAAACTCTAAATCCATCCAAGTTGTTGCAAAGGCCATATGTTTGTCCTTCTTTATGGCTGCATAATATTCTATCATGTATATGTACCACATTTTTTAAATCCAGTCCAGTTTTGATGGACAGCATGGTTGATTCTGTGTTTTTTAAAAACATTCTTTGGGATTTTTCCATAGATGATTGCATCACTTGTAATGAAGATTGATCTCTCTCTCTCAATTTTCAAGTGCAAGCCTTTTATTTCCTTTTCCTATCCTGTTTTACTGGCTAGTACTTCCAGTACAAAGTTAGATGGAAGTGGTGAAAGTGACGTGTTTGCCTTCTTTCCTACATTAGGGTGAATGCTTTGAGTCTTTCACAATCAAATGTGATGATAGCTGTAGGTTTTTATAGCTGCTCTTTATCAGGCTGAGAATTCTCTTATATTATTAGTTTGCTGATAATTTTTTTATGAATGGTTGGTGAATGTTGCCAGTTTTGTCTTGCTTCTATTGAAATGAATCATGTGGTTTTTCTTTGGTAGTCTGATTATATTGTGAGTTATACTCATTGTTTTCAAATGTTGTACCAACCTTACATTTCTGGGATACCTCTCTTGGTCATGATGGTATTATTCTATTTATATAGTGATGGATTTGATTTACCAAAATTTTGTTACAAAATTTAAAAAATTATGTTCACGAGGCAGAGTGTTATATAGTTTCTTTTTCCTTTTAATTATCATTGGTTTCATTACTGAGGATGCTGATCTCCTAAGATGATCTTCAGTTTGCTGGAAGAGTTTTTGTAGAGCTATTATTATTTCTTCTTTAAATGTTTGAAAGAGTTTGCCTCTGGTTTCATTTGGGCCTGGAGTTTTCTTGTAGCTAGGTTTTGAAAATCTATGAAATTAGTTTCTTCAATGGATATAAAGATGTTCAGGCTACTTATTTAATTTTGAGTATATGAATATTTTTTCAGTCCAGTAAAATATACCCATGGTAGCTATATTTATTATGTTGATGTCTCACTAATCATTTGAAAGTTATCCTTTTTTTCTTTTTAAAATAGTAAGACAGAATAAGACATTTTGATAGAGTACTCCTTTTCAACTAAACCTTTTCCATGTTCTATACTGATCTATATCTTAGGCCTATATTTTATTCTAGTTTTAACTCACCCATCTGCCAGTACCTTGGGGATAATTTCCATGATCATTACTCTATGTCTCTGGCTGGAGTTAGTGACTTTTTACTTTTCATCCAGAGTTATTCAATCAATTATTTTCCTTTGCCTTTTAATGTACTATAGGGAAACTGTTACCCACTTCTTTTAGAGTATGTAAGCAGATCGTTCACTTTTGAAGCAATGTTTTTCAGTCTTACATCAGCTTTTATAAGCCAATACTCATTCTCTTATCAATGACATTTAATTGATCGAGACACTACTTATTACTTGCTATTTTTGACAGCTTATAAATCATTTTTAATAAACATTTTTGAGTGCTATATATTCATTTATAAACTATAGTTTGATATTGATAATCACATCAAGGAAGCTTTAGTAGTAAAATTAGAAGCAAAGGAAAGAAAAGCTAAAAGACATTAAAATGGGGGTAATTTGTTAGCCCAGGCTGGGTTTTGTTAGCCAACAGCCCTTTTTTTTAAGCTGTTGCTGAGCAAATTGTAGATTAGCACCAGAATGACCATTTTTGAAACAGCTTAATTCATGCATTAAAAATATAAAACAACAAATGGTCATGGGCTCTTAACTGATATTTGCATATGTGCTCATATAATCCTTTTCCACAGATATATTGTCAGTAGAAGTATATGTGTGAGTCTGCACAGTGGACTATGGGAATATATTGTTCTAGTTGGGCTTTTATGGCAATATTAATGCTGTATACTTACTTCTACTAAGGGATCTCACCCACTTCTTCCCTTAACCCTTGATTCTCCCAATACACACCAGTGAAGCAGTTCTCATATTGCCCAAGGTGTAATGTAAGGTCAAAATTGGGCAGCCAGACCAAGGTGACTCAAGGGTAGGATCTGGTGAGTGTAGATGTGTTTATTTAGATCTTTTAAAAGTGAATAAAGTCGTAATAAATGAAACTGGTTTGAAGTAAATTTTATCCGTTATTTGCTTCACTGGAAGCTTTCTTCCTTTGTAGCCAATGTGCTAAGACAGGCCTTGAATGAACAGTTGGGAAGTACACTTTGAAAGATTAAAGGGTGAGATTAAGGCACCAGCCATTCAATTTATCTTGTCTAGTACTGAAGCTCAAGGAGCACAAATAGTCTTTTCAGGGCTCAAACAAGGTCTAGCCACTTCACTAGAGTTAAAAAAATAAGAAGTTGTGGTCAAAACTTTTAATAAAGATAAAGATACATTTTCCTAATGCATACTTTTAATTGTTCAAAAAATTAGGCATTTAAATTTATCAATTCACAATAACATGAATTCAACATTACGGTGAAGGCTTTGATTTTTTTTTTTTTAATTTTTTTGAGACAGGGTCTCGCTCTGTCGCACAAACTGGAGTGCAGTGGTACAATCATAGTTCATTGCAGCCTCAGACTCCTGGACTCAAGTGATCCTCCTGCCTCAGCCTCCCAAGTAGCTAGGATTACAGGTGTGTGCCACCATAGCTGCCTAATTTTTAAAATTGTTTTGTAGAGACTGGGTCTCGCTATGTTGTCCAGGCAATTCTCAAACCCTTGACCTCAAGAAATCCTCCTGCCTTGACCTCTCAAAGTGTTGGGATTACAGGTGTGAGCCACTGCGTCTAGCCTGAATTTTTTTTATATTCATTTACACTGAGGCATCTGCACTCATATTCTTTGCCTTCCTGCTTGTTAATATAGATAAACAATCCTTGCTCTAACTGTGCATAGAAACCTATTCTATTTTATCTATTCAAGGACTTAGCTCCTTTAATTCTCTGAAATAATGTGTGAGATTGGGTGGGGAATATTTAAACATATACAACTATAATTATCATAGTTCAAATGTTCACACTAAATGGTATTGAATAACTGAATAACTTGAATAATTACCATAATTTAAAATTTCATTTTATATTGGTGACTTGCAAGTAATACTACTTTCAGAAAGTAAATTTTCTTATCTTTTATCATGTGTCAAATGTAAGAGGCAACTTAGAGTAGTGGTTGTCAAACTTTTTGGTCTTGAGACTTCTTGGCAATCCTAAAAACGAGGAGTTCAAAGAACTTTTGTTTATGTGTATTATATTTGTTGACACCACATTAGAAATAAAAATTGAGTTTAATTTAAAACATATACTTATTAATTTTGAAAGACTAGTAAAGCCACTGCATGGCAACTAACCACATGCAGCAGACAGAATTCTAAAAGTTGACCTACAATGAGTCGTACCCTTCCTTGGTTATGTACAAAACCTGTGACTTGCTTCTAGATAGTAGTGTATGATAGAGATTTTAGAATAGCCAAGTACATAATTACATTACATTGGGTAGGATTATGTCTTCAGTTGGAGCAAGAGATTTGTCTGCTGGCTTTGATAAACTACCATGTTGTAAAAGGGCTGTGAGAGCGATATGTCAGGGCTCAGAGGGGTGAGGGACTCTAGGAGCTGAGAGCACCTGGACAACAGCCAGCAAGAAAGTGAGGACCTCAGCACTCAAGGAACTGAATTTTGCCAACAATCACATGAGCTTGGGAAAGAATCCTGAGCTCTAGACAGAAGCATGGTCTAGCTCTGCTGACACCTTGGTTACAGCCCTGTAAGAAACTGGCCTAGAAACTGTAGGATATTACATATCAAATATATGCTTTTTTATTGTTATTTTTTTGGCCTGCCCGCCCACCCCAAATGTATGCTTTTATAAAGCCACTGAAATTGTGATTATTTGTTTTGTAGCAATGGAAAACTAACACAGCATATTCCCCCCACCCCCCCCAAAGAAAGAAAGAAAGAAAGAAAAACTTAGTGAGGAAAATGGCATTATTTTACATATTTGGAAAATTCCTTTAATGTTTGATTTAGTGGAAGACAGCTTCTGTATTCAATGTATTGAGATACCACACATAATTTAGCCTCTAGAAAACTAGACCCTGTATACCCAAGAAAGAATGAGAGTCAAAAAAGACAAAATTTTAGTACTGTGAATATAAGATTGACTCTGCAGATCTTGTGAAAGAGATTTGGGATTGGGATTACACTTTTGAGAACCCCTACATTTGAGATTAAATTTCAAGTGGTCTCCTTCTCCACCACCAATAGAATATTTAATTGTATATGGGCAGGACTATATAAGGTAACTTAACTATATGAAATTTTCTCAGCTTCCTTGATCATTTTTCATTTGATTTCTGCTTTTGTCCTTGTCTATAAGGGTTGATTTCTGCTTTTGTCCTTGTCTGTATGGTCTATTTCTGCTACCTATGGTAAGAAAATATGAAAGATTCTTGCTGAAAAGATTCTAGTTTCTAGGAGAAATAGGTATGAGTGTGTGTGTGTGTGTGTGTGTGTGTGTGTGTGGTGTGTGTGTAAAATATATATACATATATATATATACACATACACACATATGTATATATATGGACAGGATTTTCCTTTAAATCATCCTGGCATATTTTGATTGCAGTATTTACCTGCAAAGGTGCTGTAGTCATTGGTTTAAAATTCAGGAAGAGTTTTTAAACCATATTTTTCCACTAGTAAGAAATGTTCTCATTTTAAGAAGATTATGTTCATCCATTTTTATATATGTGTTTTATGTATGTGTAATACTTAACACATACATATTATTATACCAGTACCTACTTCTCTCAAGTGTTTTTGTTTTAATTTTGTGTGATCTTTTTATTCCTTGGAATCCTAAGAATGAATTAGTCTCTTGCATCTCAAGGTAGCACAATACACATTAAATATGCTATTGTCCTAAGATTTGGATGCAGTTTATTGTTATGAAAATTAGTGTACTGTGTAGATTTTTTCTTAGTAATCTTTGTCTATTCTAGTTCTTTCATACAACTATGTCAGCAAAATAAATAAACAGTATAGAGAATCAAAATTGTTGTTACCTATAATCATCAATTTTTATATCTGTGGCATATATCTGTGAGTTGCTAGTATATACTATTTGACAAAGCTGCAAGTTTTGAGGTATGATTTGGAACTGTCTGGAAAGGTCTTTCAAGATTGTCTTGAAGGTTATTGGTGAAACAGTCCTCACTGTGCCTTCCTAATTACATGGTGCTTGAACTGGAAGATTAAACTTTAGGTTGACCGCCTCATCCCTACTAATGCATCTCTCTTCGACTTTTTCTTTTCTTCTTTCTCTTATATTTCCACCTGAGAATTTTTTGTTTGCATATTTCTTAGATGTTAGTATTCACTTTATTTTTCCTCATTAAAATTCTTATTGAGTTTTCTAATTATCTACTCTCTTTCACCATTTAGTCTTCCTTTCTCTGTTTAAGACTTGATTTGTCTTGATAGAGCAGATTAACAAATTTTAGTTACATCTCTCAGAAGTTTATAATATTTTTTAATGCAGCAAGATGGCAAGACTATGGAGTGTAAGGAATAAAAATTGTAGTGATGCAAAATAACTCTTTTTCACTTCTATGATATATATCTGAAATTCACTTATATAAATGTTTTGACATAGTTGAACATTTTGAGGTATGATTTAAAACTTCGTTATGGAAAGTGTTATGAAAGTAGTTTCTTCTATTTGATCTTGCTTAATAAGAACTAGAGTTTTAAGAGTGGGGAAGATTATGAAGATTTGACTTTTACCCTTGCAGTATTTCCCTTGTGCCTAAACATATTTTGATTTATGTTTTGTTGTTTTATTCTTTCAGAAAATGTGAGATTTTAGAGTTATGTTTATGTCCAAGGCTGAAGTTGGTCTTTTTATTTGTACTTTCATATCATCTTTTCTTTTTAAATTCTGAGTACACTTATAAACTGTAACATTAACTTACATTTTAGATGACAGCATCCATAAGATGCTGCTGAATAACAGAGACATGGTAGTGCTATGTAAAAAGCCCTGAACTGTGAGTCAGGAAGATCTGAATGCTAGTTCTAACTTTGTCACCAACCATTTGGACAAAAAACCTGGAATGAAACAGTGCATCTCATCTCCTTTCCATAAAATGAGGAGGTTTAAATATGGTAGGATATCATTGTAGGGTTTAAGCATGCAAGAAACATGGTATTATTTATTTTTGTGTGTGTGTGGTCAATTTTGTGTGGAGAATGGGTTGTAGGGGACAAGATTGATGCAGAGAGAAGTTAGGAGACCACTGAAGTAGCCCATGAGAGAAATGATGGTTGCCTGAAATAGAATTATAGTAGTGCGATGGAAAATGCTGATGGATTTATGTTCAATTTTGAAGGTAAAGTTGAATCTACTGATAAATTAGATTAGGGTGGTGAAGTGTAAGAGAAAAATATATCGAGGATAACTCCTAGATAAATCATGGTGTTGTTCTAAGATGGGAACAAGTGGGGAGGAAAAGGTTTGAGTGAGGAAATCAGGAATTCTGTTTGACCATGTTATATTGAGATATCCTTTTGACTTCCAACTGGGGAAGCCAAACTGATAGATGGTTAAAGATAGAATAAATCTTGTTTATATTACACTTTCTTTTCTTTTTTCAAAGTTGGTGCTTAATCACCTTCACTTTTAAATAGCTAGGATCTCTGATTAATCCTGATCTGTCCATTTCTAAAGGTCAGATAAATTGTATTTTTAAATTCAAATCAATTTTTTAATTGATAGGATTGGATTGAAATAGTTTTTTACATTGATAAGATTAGATTTGCATGAGTTTATTTACATAAGGTCTTCTGTTTTGGCTGAACCAAGGCTGAAAATGTTATTTCCTTACCTTTCACCAAGGGAGAAAAGGGGGTTGAATAAAGATGCTTAGAAGATGGCTTTTCCCAGACCATTTTTATCAGCTAGATCTGGGTCCTATGGAGTAAGTGATTTCAGGTCCAATGAGCTATTTTGGAAGAATCGTTTTGAGGTACAGCTAGCAAGTTGCAATTCTTCAGAGTCCAGATGACAGAATATATAAAAGTTGATCATACTATTCTTGAAACACTGTAATTTATTGGCTTTTAGGCCACCACAGTCTCATTTTCCTCCTACCTCTATGCTTGTTCCTCTTCTATTTTCTTCACTGGCTTCCCCTTCTTTACTTGATTTAATGTGGAATTTAGTTTCTTAGTGCTCTGTCTTAGACCTCTCTTTTGTCATTTTTTTTGGTAATCTTATATTTTGTCCCTTGGTGATCTCATTCACTTGCTTAAAATCACTGCTAAGATGCTGATGCTTCCTGAAGTTATATCTTCACATGAGAACTTTTCTTCTGAACTCCAGAGTGACATATCCAATTGCTTACTCTTCTGTCGTTTTTGCTATCTTGCATGCACTTCAAATTCAAAAGCTCATCATTTTCCCCTTCCTTCTATCTTAACCTGCTTCTCCTTTGGCATTCTCCGTCTCAGCAAATTTTTAGACTATCTGCTTGGTTACTTAAGAGAGAAATTTGAGAGTTATTTTTCATTCCTCTCTTGACCGTCATACACTACCTCTCACTCCCATGGCTAATCAATCACTAAGTACTGTTGATTCAACATCTTCCTTTTTAGTCTGTTTTTATTTCTTCATCTTACTATGATCACTTTAATCCAAGCCAACTAAAATCTTGCTTGGAATAATGCATTCGCTTTCTAAGTTATCACCCTGTATCCACATGCAGTGAGGTGACATTTTGGTGTAGTTATGGCTGTATTTCCTCCTATATGTGTCTTGCTAATTCCTGAATTATTTTCTCCATTCTGACTATAGGACTTGATGTATCTATTGATTCAAAGAGGGTTGTTGCAGCAAAACAAAGCGTTATTTATGGATTTGATTAAAAATCAAAATAATGGTTTTAAATGTCCTGTAGGACATGGCTGCTTGATTTCTGCCTGAATTGGCCTCTTCTAATTCTTTGATTATTCCATAATCAGTGTCATCTCTTGATCTTTGTATATTCTGTACTGTGTATCTGGAATACTCATTGTCCCATCTTGGCTTGGGTAACTTTTCATTCCATGGTTCTCATCTTGAATGGTACTTTTTCTAGGAGAGCTTTGGCTGAATTTCTGAACTACAAGACTATTTCAAGTTACAAGTTTTCTTGACATTTGTAATCATAATTCTCAATAACACATACAATTACTTAGTCTTTCTTTTCCTTTTAGACTACAGAGCAAAACTCACATAGGAAATGGATAGGGTCCTTTCTTCTTCCTTTTCTGTTTCCTTCCTTCCTTTGTTCATTCTCTTCCTCCCTCACCCCTTTTCGTTCTTTCCTTAGATAAGTACCTATGAGACGTTAGTCAGTACTTAAATACTTGTTGAATGAATGAGTTAATTTTGAACAGTGATTCTTTCCCCAATACCTGCGTAAAACACAGCACCTTGAATTGCTGCAGCCTTGAGATTCACTACCTTTGGCCAGGAGCTGGGATTCAGACTGAGGGCAGCAGCACATGAGGAGGCTCCATTCTCAGTGACTTTATAATCAGCACACACCACTGAAGAGGATGTGTGAGTAGAAGAATTAGAGGACTGTGGAAGCAAGTTTGATATGCCTGGGTACATCCACAATATATAGGCGGTCATTTGGCAGGAAGCTGAAGTCCTACAAAATATAGGTTGAGGCCAAAAGTCCTGGGAAATCTGAGATGGTAGTCTTGATGAAATCCCTTTTGTAATTATAGCATGATGGGCTCAGAAGGCTTTTGGGATTCAGCATAATCTTCTGAACAAACTTTACGAGTCAGCTAACCTTATCTTCTGAATAATTCAGTCTTTCTTTATACAAATCCCTTACGTCCTCTGCTTGAATCCATTTAAGAACAGCAAAGTAGATGAGCCTGTCATAGGACTAATTTCAACCAGTTAACTCTTCTGTAGCTCTCCAAAGGCTCAAGGTTCTACCTGTATTGAAATAGGGGGAAAAAAAAGAAGCCCATCAGAACCACCTCTAATTAATATTGCCTCTAAGCCAAGCCTCTTTAGAGGCAGTTGTAGTAGTTCTATAGTGGCCTCTTGAACTATACTGACAGACCCAGAAGATGGGCAGGGAAAGATAAAGAGAAAGAAAGGAGAAGGTGGGCAGTGGGAAAGAGTCAAGCAGTTATGATCCAAATCAGTTTCCCATTTACACTCAGGGCAAGCAGCTGGCTACTAGCTGCATGTATAATTGAATGTATTATAGAGCTGGCAGTGATGGACTATATTCTAGTTTAAAGTATTGTGTAAGATGTGAATTCTAGTGAAAACAAAGTACTTTAACTTTATTGTTATACCTTTATGTAGATAACTTTTTCTTCAGTATCGAACCTAATGATGTCCTTTTAAAAATTTATTGTATTTATTTAAGGTCTACAACATGGTGTTTTCATATACATATAGTGAAAAGATTACTATAGTCCAGCATATTAATATATCCTGGTGTTCTTAAAGTTTCTAAAGCACTTTTTCTGACAGCCAATGTCAAAGCTAAAATAAATACTTGTATTTATGGATAGGTAGTCTGTGGGAGAAAATGCCCCTTCCTTTTATAGTATAAAAGTAGAGAGGAATTATATGAAAGAAAGGGAAAAATTATGAATGGGCACTTTTGGAGGCCAATACCATAGCATAGTGTTTTGTTTGTTCCTATATTTTACTGAAACACATTTATGGTTGTTGCGATTATTTTCTAATGTTTTTATATAATAATAATATGCAGTTAGTATTTATTTCCTGAAGAATCTAGGTGCACTTGGAAGTTACTAGGTAGCAGAGGTGGCTGTGGAAGCAGTTTGTAAGCTTAGGTGTAAGACCTTGCATTCTGAAGGCTATAAACATTTCTTATAGTACGGCTCCTGGTGAATGTAGCTATTAGAGGTGGAGTTGGATCTTATTCTTGTTGATACAGCTCTCTGAAATGTAGTGCTGCTCTCAGTGGTTCTCTTAATAGTTATCAAGGGAATATATACTTGAACATAGCAGTCCTAACACTAAACAGACTTACCAATTTGTTTTTTCAGCGATCTTGGGTCTCTTCTAATAGACTCTCTAGGTGCCTCACTGGACATTCTCATTCTCATTCTGGAACTTAAGTCTAGGTTTGGTACTCTATAAACTAACTCTTGCATCCGATGGGAAAGATATTTCTGCTGTTGCCAGCTTTTAGGTGTAGGAACTGCTCTTAAGAGCTGCTCCGGCACTGAATTGTTGAGGGAATGTAGTAATACTTCTCAGAATAATGCAGCTCCAGGCAAAGCACAGCAGGATTAGCTCTTATATTTCTGGCCTAGAAAGAAGAGTGAAAGATGATAATGATGGTGAGACTTTACACATTTGTATGAATGGCGTTCACTGTGCATTCCCTTTCCTTTCTGAATTAGATGGCAGAACTGTTTCTGTTATAAGTCTGTTCTGCAGCAGTGGTTAGAGCTAGGGGTTCAATCCCTGTGAAATAGTATAAAACCTTTTTGTACATCAGAAAACAACTGGGCATCAATACTTTAAAAAAAACTGATTATGAAAACTAATATAAGGATTTTGGACTGTTTTCTGATTTTTATCTGAAATTTTGTGAGTAGAAACATATTGGTAATCTTTAGATTTGTAGTGTACTTATTTAGATCTAGAATATTCTTCCTCTCTTCTGTTCCTGAAAATGTTGTATGGTTCACCTTAAGTTGAAGCATAGGCCAAAATTACCATTTTTGAATAACTTCTTTTCCGCCCTTTTGTTAGGAATTCCATTATCTGCCTTTTATTTCTTTACTTCTTTATTATCCCTAAGGTGAACTGTACTATGATCTTTGCTTCAGGAAAATATTTACAACAGAATACTTTAATTTGCAAAACATAGGAAGATACCATTTTTCAAAATGGTTGTTCTCTGGACCATCCTTCTTATAACACTTACATTTTTATCAGTCAGATACTTCAGATGGTCAATGGAACAAGAATAATGCAATGGAAGTGTTGGCACAGTTGTTTCAGTTAGGACTACAGAGAAACATTTTAATAGAATGAAAAATTCTTTTAGCATTTTAGAGATCTTTGTTATAGATTATATATATTGAATATCATGATTTTTAAACATTACTAGCTATGTTTAAACTTACGTTTAGTTATTTTCATGGATGGAGCATTTTAATAGAAATACTTTGGTACTCTTAAAAATTAAAACTAAACCTAGACATCTTTACAACTATAAAATCTATGTCACGAGTGATCATGCCTCATCAAGAGACTTGTATTGTTATTGATTTAGAAGAGCATAATTTTTCAATTTTGATTATTTAATTTTTGAGTTTGTGTTAATTTTCTAAAGGCATTTAGCTTAATAGCCACTAGGCATTTGTAATCTAAAACTCTTAAAATAATTTTAATTTAACAGTTTATACTTTAGATACTTTTGAGGATAATGTAAAGATGTTAGTGCTATGTTCTGGTTTGTCTTCTCATTTGGATGTTTTATGGTTCTAACTAAACATTTTGAGTTTATAGAATTTTAGGAATTCACTGTTAAAGGCAAGACCACAGCTAATGGTATAGGTAACCACGTGAAAACAATCTAATATTTTATTTACTTCAGCATTGCTAAGCAGGAGTTAATGTGCCAACGTCATACTTAATACGTGATTGTTAATGATTGGTATAATTGTAGAGTTCTCCACTGTATGTAGATTAAACTTTGGGCTTTTCTTGTGACTAGTGTATCACAAAGTATAATGGGAAAAAAAATCTGTGACGTTCTTACCCAGAGTTCACCAGTACAAATATTTGGTGAAAATTGTTATCTTAGATTTTGAATATTTTTGAAAATCTTTTGAGACATATTACTAAATATGTATCAAAAAGGTTGAACCCGTGATTCCGGAAGCGCAGCGCGTGTTGGGGGCGGCTATGGTGCCAGCCCACCCCACCGCGCCCCTCCCCACTGCCACCACGGTCTCCCCCTCCCCCCTCCACCCTCCCCCCCGCCGCCGCTGGACAAGAGCCCCACCGCTGCCGCGCCCCTCCCCCACCGCCGCGCCCCTCCCCCACCGCCGCCGCCACCACCACGGTCACCACCACCACGGTGCCAGCTACCCAACAAAAAAGGCGGTCGCACTTTTCGACGTGAGCCGCGCGCTCGCTGCTGACCGCCTTGCCGTCTGCCGCCCGCAGCGGCTCAGAGGCGCTGGGCGGGCCGTTTGCTGGCAGGATCGTCGCTGCCCGCCCGCACAGGCTGCGCCCCGAGCACCCTCAGTTCCCAGAGCTGGGCGGTGCACCTCGGCGGCAGGGAGGCCCGGCAGGCGCCCCGGGCCGCGCCACCGCTGTGGTCCGGGGACCGCGCCTCCGGCAGGACCGGGACAGGGCCACCTGGTCCACGGCCCGGAGCTCCAGCCTCGCAGGGTCCCAGCCTCCCGACGGTAGCGGCAAGAAGGTGGCAGTAACTGATGTGCAATTTGGGCCCATGAGATTTTTCAGGATCAACTTCAGGTACTTTGAGTGTTTCCCAAAGAAGATAACCGGTGGAGAGGATTCTGCAGGGCTTGTGAAAAGCAAGGTTTATGTATAGAGTCATATAGGAGGCTCAGGCTGTCCTTGTCTGTTTCCCGGACAAACATTGTAACATCATCGTCATAAACCATAGAAATCCTCGACAGCTGGGTGCAGAGGCACTGCGCAGGTCTATGAGATCATCCAAACTCCAAGAAAAACAGTTATTGTTGGTGTAGTAGGCTGGGCGAATAGAGAAGAAACGTCTGTAATGCCCTTCAATACTGCTGGATTTACAAGGAGGTCTGTAGAAAATCATGGCCTGCTACAAAGAACTGCTCCGGCTGGAGTTTGGAGAGATACCATCACAGTTGAAACTCAGGGCTCGTAACTCAGTATTCTCTGCATTAGGTAAAAATCAATTTGCAATAGAAGTGACAACTGAAGACCCCATTATACAGTAGCAGATCTTGCGTTTGAAACAACAGTGGGTTATCAGTCAGGTGAATTAATAGAGAAGGAGTTAGAAGTGCCTATAAATGAAACAAAAACGGCTGATTTGCTCAGTACTATAAATTCATGCATCAGGACAGGCAAGGAGTGGCAGAGTTTATTATGCCAAAACAATAAATGAGCCAGGCTCGGTGGCTCAGCCTGTAATCCCGCGCCTTTGGGAGGCTGAGGTGAGTGGATTGCCTGAGCCCGCGGGTTCGAGACCCGCCTGGGCAGTGAGACCTCATCTCTACAATAAATCAAAAAATCAGCCGGGCGTGGTAGGGCATGCCTGTAATTCCGGCTACTTGGAAGGCTGAGGCAGAAGGATTGCCGGAGCCCAGCAGGTCGAGGCTGCGGTGGCCGGGAGCGGCCACTGCACTCCAGTCTGGGCGACAGAGTGAGACTTCAACTCAAAAAACAACAACAACAACAACAAAAAATGATAATATACAACAGGTGTGAAGATAATACCTGTCACTAGACAGAGGAAAAATTGGGTACTCTGTGTTCATTATTAGTGTGGGCAGTGGCAACAATAAGGCTGAGAAAATATCTGAGAGGTGTTCTGTCTGCCACTCAGACTGGCGAAAATAAAGAAAAGAGGAAAAGTTCATAAGGTGTGAAAGCTGTTCCCTTCTGAGCAAGTGAAGCTTCCAACCAGAGACTATACATCCCATGAAGATTGAGGCGCCTATTACCAAGACAATCAGTATTGTCAGCGCTGCCCAGGAAAGCAGTCCCATACCTGTTACAGAAGCTCAGGACCGTATGCCGGAAATTCTGAGTATTGAATTATAGTCACAGTTTGGTGCTCATGCTAATGACCTTGTTGTAGGCTTAATGTTTGGTGGTTTGCAAAGATTATTAGGGAATGAATGTTCATTTAATAAAAAACATTCAACAGGCTTCAATGTAATCATTCCCATCTCCCTTCAGTCTGTTCTGTGAATAACTTGGGCCTTTGAATATGAGGAATACTTGATATTTTTGAATTGGAGGTAACCACCCATAATAGGCCTTTGATTTATCTTGATCTCTAAATGTTTACTCATTTTGGAATTTGTGAATTTTTAAACTTCTCTGAGCCCTCTGAGCCAACACTGAGATTGTGGTTACAAATTTTTAAGGCCAGTTATCATTCTTATAACACCTACCACAATTCTACTCATTCTGCCTTGCACTACTGCCTATTTTCTCTCCTAGGAGAGGATAAAGGAAACTTTTAGTCAACTGATGTGGTCACTGCACTTATTGCAGCCACCATGTATAAAATGAATCACCCTGAGAGAACCAACTTCTTTTTGCGTAAATGCTGGAAGTGAGCGGGCCATTATGCATAATGATACTACTATGCTGGAGAGCCACCATGTGCCCTTGGCCTTCCAACTGACCACCAGGGATGATAAATGCAATATCTTAAAGGCATGGAGAGGTGTGACTACTGGACACTGCACTAGGGTATTATCCACATGATCCTAGCCACAGAAGTAACATAGCACTTCGGGCATGTCAACACATTAGTCAAAATCATCAACAAACCCTTGGCAGCACCAGAATAAAATGGGGAAGCTGATAATCAGGAAGCCATAAATACTATGCGTAGGCTTTCAGAGAACCCGACTCTCATCAAACAAATGCTGATTAAGTGTACTGATGCATCCAATCCTTGCTGTTGCCTGGAGTACTGCATTGAATGGGTTGTACACATTTCAGAACAATAGTTTTCTCAGACTGATGAAGAAAAGCAGCAAGGCTTACCTGTGGCAACGCCAGTTTTTGACACATACCCGCAGCATCCCCAAATCTCAAATCTCTTTCACGGACTACTTCATCATGTTTGATGCTTGGGATGTCTTTGTAGACCTGCCTGATTTAATGCAGCATCTTGACAATTTTGAATACTGGAAAGGACTGAACAAAATGAATCTATTACCTCCTGACTAGTGTGGAATAAAACCTGGGGACTTGAAACTTTGTCTTTCTGGTCATTTGGAATTCCTGAGAGCAGCCAGAGTTCCTCAGTTTCTTTTAGTATTAGGTAGAACTGTTCCTTAGTCTGCAGAGCCTATGAAAGCACAAGGGGATATCAGTAATTTACAGCCACCATTTGATCCTGCCATAAAGAGTCTTGGCCCCCGTAGTTTGGGCCTGCTGTGGAAGCTCTTCAGAAAGGCACATGAGAAGCATGATTTGTACCAGCTTTCTGTTAAAACACGTGATCTAGAGTGCCCCTGCAAAGGGTATGGATGGATTCCCATCCAGTGACAGGGAATATCTTATTGCAAATAATTTCTTTCAGTGATGTTCAGCACTTAAGAACAGCTAATGGCAGTCAGACCTTTAGAACATTTTTACATCATAGAAGGTGCAGTCACTTACTTTGGAACACTACTAAAAGTGACTTCTTTTTTAATTGAGGTAAATAAAAACTTTAAAAAATGAAGTTAATTATTTATATCAATTATTTAAATGTTTTATTTCTTTTATTACATGTTCAGTATTTTCTATGAATTTAAAAATACTTCGCCAGGCACAGTGGCTCAAGCCTATAATCCCAGCACTTTGGGAGGGTGAGATGAGAGGATTGCCTGAGTTCAGGGGTTCAAGACCAGCCTAGGCAACTTGGTGAGACCTCATCTCTACAATAAATTTAAAAATTAGCTGGGTGTGGTAGTGCGCACCTGTAGTTCCAGTTGCTTGGAAGGTTGAGGCAGAAGGATTGCCTGAGCCCAGCAGGTTGAGGCTGCAGTGGCCATGAGTGTGCCACTGCACTCCAGCCTGGGCGACAGAGTGAGACTCCAACTCAAAAAAAATAAAAAACAAAAAACAAAACAATACTTCAAAACTAAAGCTAACTTCAAATACCGTGATCAAATTTGCATTATTTATATTCAGCATTCATAATTTGGTATACAGACTTATATTTGTAATGCAGATTAAAATGTAAAGTGATTTTTTTTTACTGCCCTATAGAAATATTTGTGGATGTCAGACTCTTCTGATTGAGGCTAGTTGGGAAAAGCTGTTTTGTGGGTGGATCTTATTCTGCCGAGCTAAAGGAGAAAGATTCTTCCACGGTATATAATCCAGGACTCTGAAACAGCTCTAGTTATCTGATGAACTTGCAGATGACTCCCCAAGGTAAAATTATACTCTACTTAGTTTGCAAAGAAAAATGTTAGGACTTAACATTTTTTTTCTGAAATTTTACATTGAACTTTTAAAAGTTTGCTGTTTCTATAAAATATAAGCAAGTGTGAAATATATGTATAAATAAAAAATACATACCATTTCTATAAAATATAAACAAAGAACAAATGGAATATTTAATAAATTGACATTTTATAATCAACATGTTTTCATCTGCAATGAGAATCTTTGATTACAGAAATTTGTAAAACTTTTGTATCTTTACAGTTTGAATAAGCATAGACCTATAAAAAATGACATTTGATGACATGTCAAATGTTTGTTGTATTTGTGGTTTTTTTCCAGATACAAATGAAATTAAACTATTTTTAAGGAAAAAAAGTTGTACCGATGTACATTTCTACCAATACTCCTGTAAATATAGTATGGGGCTGCCTATTTTCTAATCCGTTGACCAATACTTTGCCAATTTAATAAGCAAAAATATCTTATTACTTTTATTTGTGTTATTTTGGTTACTTCTAGTTGGAAATATTTAAAGTGTTGATTATCTTTTTATATATCTTCTTTAGTGAATTGCCTTTAATGAAACTTCCAAAATTTTCTTAGCATCTCTTTTTTTGTTAGAGTTCTTTTTTTACCCTCTTCCTAGTGTAGGTCTACTTCTGTTAGAACTCTTATAGCATTGTCATTTCCAGTGAGACGCTAAAATTTTAATAGAACATCCATAGAGAAACAAATTACCACCATCTATATACCATTTGTAAGAGTGAATTCCCCTCTGCTGGACTCAGTGTTAATATGGAGGTGATCTTATTGGAAGTCATTATGAGTTTTCTGATTTTTCTGGAAAAGGGTAATCATAACCATTACATCCCATCAAGCATCTAGCAGATGGAGGAATATAGATTTGTGAAATAAATTGTAAATATTTGTCACATAAGTAATAATGATACGTAAAAGGCACCTGAGCATAATTGTTGGAATTCAAGTATCAGTAATTTGATTCCTTAAATAGTTCATAGTGAGATTACTTCCAAATACTATGTAATTTAGAGTTTATAAAATGCATCTATAAATATCACATGTTAATGCAATGCTATTCCTATGTGGTAAGTGATATAGCTAATTTTGCATTTGAAGAAGTCATACATAGTTCAGATATATAAAGTGAACATCCTGGAGTCATATAGCTAGTTTGGGTTGGAGTCAGTACTTAGACCCAGAAAGTACTTTCTGTTCTCATAGACATCTCCAATATTTATGTCAATTGTGAGCCTACACTATATAGAAAATTTAAGACAAGTTTACAAGCATTCTTTATAATACTCAGGCTATTCATGACAAATTACAAAGTACATCCAAAGCACAGTGTTTTTTATTGTAAATATTGATGGCTGTTGTATTTATGAACGTTTTAACATGATGTGGCATACTAAAAATAAACAAGCAAAAGAAAAAAAAAATCCTTGGAAACTAAGAACCAAGTGAAGCCCTGAGTTGGTTTCCCATCGTATCCATGGAAGTGACTAAAAAATAGTTAACTTTTTGATAACATATGGGCATTCATTTATTCTATAAATGTTTATTGAACCTTCTGTACTAGGAACTATGCTAGAATAAGACAAAATGCAGGACTTCATGGAATTGAGGGTGAAAGATATTAAACATTTTAAAGTAAATATTAATGTATAGTTATGCTTAGTTATGCTGTGAGTGGAACCTAATCTAGGTCAGAGAAAATCTTCCCAAGGGAGTGACATTTGAGCCCTTAAGGACGGGTAGGAGCAGGTGAAAAGGTGGTAATGAAAAGGGGATGTGGAAGAAATCACTTCTGCGATATTGAGGGAACTAAGAAAAAGCTGATTAGCTAGAAAACAAGTGTCTGAGGAGGGTAGTTGATATGTTGTAGATTCTTTCAAAGGAGTCATTTAAGACTCATTCTGGCTTTTCCATTGCTTAGGTCATTTTGAAACCTCTTCTATGACCTAGCTTTCATATTCAATTTTGAAATACAAATGAAACTTTTTTTATCACAAAGATTATTTTGCAGTATAATCACCTTTTTACTTAGTAGACTTGCTTTTAAAGGGCTTTTGATTATTTATAAACATTAAATCTATGAACAAGGGGAAAATTTACATTTTTTTCCATCATAATATGAGTTGTGAAATTGACTTGAAAATAAGAATTTTTAAAATGTTTATGTTTCCATGTGTAGAAATTGACCTATTGTAGATGTGAAAACTTATGATTAGAGTCTTAAAAATTTAAAGCACATCAGGTTGTTTATGTTTGATGTAAATGGAAGAAACCCACTTAAGGTTACTTAAGTTAAAACATTTGAGATGTTTGGTCTAACTGAACTATCCTTGACTAGACCACTGGCAAGTGTTTTTCCTACTTATCTTTAGAGATTGGCCTTTTACAACAGATGTGCGTGTGTGAGTGTGTGCGTGCACACATGCATGTGTGTATACATATAGAAAATAGAATGATGGGGAAGGAGCAAGGAAATGGAGTCCAAGCAAGACCTTTGTTCCAAATATTTTTATCTTTAATAAAAGGTGTGATCTTTATAAGATGACAGTAGCATTAATACATAATGTTCTCTGAATATTAAAAAAAATTAGAAACATTTTATATATATACTTTGCAATTTTTATATATACATGTGTGTTTGACAAGTAGATTGCTGTGCGACTATAAAATATGAAATAATAAATAATAGTCAAAACAGAGGCACTTTTAGTTGAGGGCATACCCATAGTTGAACATCTTGATTTAAAAAAATAAATTATTTGTGTCAAAATTTGTATTATTACATGTTATTTTGTGTTGTTTTTTTGTGACGTGTTTATGTAAAAAAATTCATCAGTTTTTAAAAACTTGGTGATTTAAGTGTCTATTTATTGACAGTGATATGTGTGTGGAAGGGAATAGAGGGGCTAAGAGGTGACGTTATAAAAAAAAAAGAACTGAAAGGGCTGAATCTGTTAAAGAAACGTCAAGGGTTAGGAGCAATTAGAGATCAATAAAAATGTTAAACATTTCATAAGTGAATTGATATTTAAAATTTGGTTTACATACTACTTTTAGAGATCTTTCATAGAAAGATGAATGCAGCTGGATTTAAAAATATACCTAAAATTCTATCTGAAACTAAGAATGTATGATGATGTAGTGTTCTCTAAAACTATAGGAACCTTCAGGAAACATTCTCTTCTAAAAAATACTATGACCCACCATTATTGAAATAAATTAATAATAGTTGATAATGTGTCTCTGACCTTGGTTGTGTTTCTTTTTGTGTGGAAAAGTTTGTAATTTTTTCCCGAAATTGCATGAATCACTGTGTAGCATGTAAGGCCTTTATAAAGGGACAAGATTGACTTTCACTTTTCTTTGAAAATAAATAAATAGAGACATTTTAAAATTAAATACATGTACTTCTCTTTAGAAGTATGACATTATAAATGCAGATGATTAAAGCTCCTTTGTCTGTCTCATTTTTATTGCTTCATGATAGCAAAAGAAGGATATACCTCTTATTTTTGGATTGTTCTGGTTCTTTGCAGCAGCTTGCTCATTGAAGAGATATACTCTGTTGCTGGAGTTACTCGTTTTTCAGGAAAACAGAAAAGAGTTGGGAAATGTATAATTCTTCTTACTCTTACTCAGTAGTAGCATTGAGAAGATGCCTTGTCCCCATTTTTATTACTTCTGAGATTTTATTGCTGGCAGCCAGATGTGCTAAAACTCCTGACGACAGCATCTATTCATTGCGTGTTTTTAATAGGCTTAGAGAAATATGAGTAGAGTACATGAAAGCAGCTCAGCTTCACACTTCAGCTGGGAATGCCCAAAAAGCTTACTGCTGTTTAGAATTCTTGCTACAGTCAGGAGAAAGCCGAAAGCTGCACGGGTGCTGAATCTTCTACGACTGAATTAGAAGAATAATGACTGTACAATTAACTATCAACCTCTGCTCATTTAAGCACAGTTTTTACAGAGCTCAGGAGAAATATGGAACTTGATTGGCATGTTTTTATTTGATGGTGTCAGCAAATAGATGACTTTAAAGACAGGTGGTAAGGAAAAATAAGAGAAAGGGGAAAAAAAAGAAAGAAAATGCAATTTGAGACATTGCGCCAGGTCTGCAATTCTGTTTTATCTCATTTTCATGGGGTTTTTTCATCCCCACCAAATATTTTACAAAATGAGCTTTTTGGACAAACGCTGAACAATGCAAGGTGAGTAGAGCTAAACTGTATTTTCTCTCAATATTGTTATTTTCAGAATAATAATATTTTTGTAGAAATTGTTTGGCAATGAAGTGTTATTATTATAAGGGTGTTGTCTTTTTATCATAAATATAAAATTTTATGTAGTATTCTTCTTAATTTGATTTTAAGAAGGAAAATATGCTTACTTCAAAGCATAAAAAGCATCGTACATTTTACTAGCTTGATCTCTGAAACATAATATAGATACCAGAGTGTTTCATTATTTTGTTTTCTAATATGTAAAATGATTAACTTAAAATGCCTGATAGATGTTTTCTTTGTGATCATGGCAGTGATTACATTGCACATATACGGATGGGGCTATATAATCATACGTGATTTGTTGAAAAATGTGAATTAGCAATCATGCATGCCTTGTAAAACATGTGGAAGATGTTTTCTAGGTCTGAGACATTTCTCTATGCAGGGTAGATCAATAATCACTTTTAAACAAGCTATATTATGAACTGCTGATAATGCTTTTGTATTAGGTCGGCTAGTTTGGCAGGATTCTTTGTTATAAATTCCTATTGCTTTTTCAACCTGATTTTTTTTTTTGTAGTGAAGCTTGTTAAATTATAAACATATGTTTTAGATGATTTCTTTGACTTACACTAAAAGAGGTATTCTGTTAAAAAATGCTTTTAAAATGCAGATTTTTCACTCAGTCCTTTCCTTATTTAAGTTCTTTGGCTTTTGAGAATTTCTCATTTTATATACCTAGTATAAAAAGACCCCATTTTAACTAAATATATGTGGAGAAAGACATTCTGTGAATATGATAATGCATTGAAACCTTCTGGAAATTGACGGGGGACTAATAGTGCATAAAATACTGAATGGTTTTGCTGGTCTCTTCCTTTTAGGGTCTCCGAACAATGTGAGGCAGCCTATTTTAGATATTAAAAAAATACCTATTATACATTGTAGATCTTAGTTTAGGAAATGAAAAGGTTTTTAAAATTTGCTAGCATTTAAGATATTTACTGATGATAAATATATTTATGACCTTTACTTTGAAGATGGAATAATATATGTTTCTTATAAAATCTTACTTTTCTCTCAATGCAGTTCTATTCAATAAACTAATTTGATTTTTCCTCCTTTCAAACTAATTTAAAATATATAGCAATATATGAAATGTCAGGATATTCTATAGTAGGATATATATATATTTTAAGATACTGTTTTATTTTTATTTAGTAATGTATACTTTAGTGTCTGTAATTTAAGATAAAGATATTTATTGCATTTTATACTCAAATAAAAGCGGCTTATGGCTTTATAAAAATTTTCATGACTTGGAGCTACTAGAGGTTTTGAATTTGTATTCATCCTCTATAAATATTTTTTGTTGTTTTAGTTTCATCTCTTTTTTTAATGCCAAGAATTTATGTGTTTAAAAGTATTAATATTAGGACTAGGTGTACATTCACTATAGAAATTATACTATTAACAGCATAGTTAGAAATTGGTTTTAAAGTAAGCACTATTCGTTTTAAAACATAAGAATATTTTTTTTTTTTTTTTTTAAGGGAATTGTGTGCATCTCTATCACTGTGCATTTGCTTTGGCTTCAAGTTTCTTTGTTGTTGGCATGTCCATAATTTCAGTGTTCTCATTAAAATCTAGAATTTTATGCTGCCACAACTAAGCATTAAATTGTAAATTTTTTAATGCTTTTATAAGACCTGTCCTGTTTAACTTATACTATAATCTAAAATTACCCAAACTCTCTATTAATCAGTAAAGAATGTATCCTGCTTTAGAAAAAAAAAAAATCTTTGCCTTTGTATGTTGTTAACGTCTTAGTCTTTAGAAAACATGTGACATTATTTCACAAGTAGAGTTTCTGATCCTCACAAATAACTAATTGCTTGATTTGCTTTTAAGATCAGTCAAAATCAGTTATACAAATAGTTATTATTTTAGAAGTATGAAGAGTAAAATATAAGTATATGAACTCAGTTAATATTTTCACATTTTAATTTTTTTGCTATTTTTTGTGTTCAGATTAGGTACAAGAGTCTCTTAAATTTTTTATTATGCTTAGATTATTGACATTTCATTTAACACTGAAACAGAAAGTAAAGATATAGACTAAAAATTTATTCTTGAAGAAAAAAATCATGGAAGAAGAATGACCTGACTATGTCATCGAAAGATGTGATCCTACAAGAATTAAAAAAATTTTTTTCTGAATAATGAACCTTTCAACTTAATGGACTGGACATTAATGATCTTGAGACTTTTAAGCATCGATTATATAACTATTACCTCTGGAAAGAACAATTTTGTTGTTACATGAATAGTAATCATTTAATTGTTTGGACTCATTGACATAGAATATTCAGTATTTTTATTTTGACATTAACTATGATCTTTAAACTGATAGAAAAAATCATTGATTTGAAAAATTAGACATTTTATTCTGAATTACTTTTTAGTAGAAATTACTAGAATAGTACTATGCATCAGTTGTAGACAATATATTATTAAAAGGGGACTTGTTCAAGTAGTTTTTAAACGGAGACTTTTCTTAGGTTGCTAATCTAATCCCTAAATCTGGAATTCATCTTTCATCAGGTTTTGTAGATGGTGAGGTAGTTGACTTCTATGATATATTAGCAATAAAAGGTTAAAGAATGACAATCTCCCATAATAATTGCTCCAGAAACATTTAAAAGCTCAACTTGTCAAAGAAGGAAAGATTTTAAATATAACAATAATATTGTATGTATCATAAATCCCTAAATTGGAGATGAAAGTAGATTGTTAAACTCTTTTATTAACTAATGAATAAGTGAAATTTATTTATAAATAAAAACCATTAGAATATTTTAGAGAACTTATAGTAACTTATAGTCAGAAACCATATAGCTGTACCTCTTATGTTTTAGACTGAAGGTTCTTAGCTTATTCTCTTGTCATGGTGGTTCTTGAGTCCCATTTTAGTGCATAAAGGAGAGGCAACAGGATCCTCTGTTCTTTTTAGCTAAAGTGAAATAACTGGAAATCCAGCAAGAAAAAAAATGTGTCTGCATCCTACATAAACTCACTTGATAGATTTTGATGAGGAATGCCACTTTAATTTAAATTCTGTTATCAAGTTTTCTCACTGTAAGCTCATTTTCCCCGAATTAAATTATTTAGTCAGGACACAAAGATAATTGCTCTTGTTGTCAGTAAAAAAGTTCTCAAGTGCTGAATTCATTATGAAATCTAATTTTTGTGATCCTGCCTTGGGAAGCAAACATAAATATGAGAATGCTAGAAGATGTATTTTTTTAGCAGAGTTCACTGCATTGAATTATCAGTTGCTTTGGGCAGTATTCAAAAACATGCTAATGATGACTATCTTGTGATAAAATTTATGGAAAAACACACTTAATATCCCCTAAGTTTTCCATTTGCTGATTTTAACCCATCTTTCTTATGTAATGAAAAGATCTGTATTTTCCTCTAGATGTAATTATTTCTTTGCCACTAGATGTATGACAGTGAATTTGCTGTGCCGTCTGGCCACACAGGGGCATAATAGAACTGGAATTTACTTAGAGTAGATATTACAAATAGTGTTTCTCTCCCTTCCATTATGAATAATGCAATATGCAGACTTTCGTATTTAAAAGTAAGATTAAGAAAAAATGTAGTAGATGAAAGAAAATTTGAATTTGTTGGTGTTTTTAGTGACAAGTAAGATAACCATATGATCTAGTTTGTCTGGAGTAGTGCCAGTTTATGCTTGCAGTCCTCCAGTGATTATTATTAGTACCACTTTTCTCTCTCAAAAATGTTGTGACTTGACAGTAAATTACATAACTACTCTAATTATAAAAATGAAATGTAAAGCTTAAATTCACCTGGTGTAAATAGATTCTTTTCCACTGAAACATTATCACAGTTCTAATACATTAACATCTTAAGTAAAATCTGATTTTACAAAATAAATGTTTATTTAGCCTGGTAGTGTTTTTGGTCAGAAGTACTTTGTTATTTACATAGCATTTACTATTGCTTTGGTTTATAATAAAACCATTAATTTGTGTTTAAAAATCTTGGCACAGACACTTGTTCTTCATTATGGTACTTCTTCGACATTAAAAGAACAGCATGCTTACTTGTCATAGCTCTGGGGGTGTCATCTACACAATGTGCATTGTTTGAACTTGGCATGATCCCAGTATAATAGTTCATATGGCTTGAAAAGTCTGTGTTATGAAGTATAAAGCACCCAATAGCTTGATACACACAATTTAAGTATGCATATACACTTTATTAAATAAATAATGTAATTATTATAACATAATGTTTATAACTGTAAAATTATTATTTATTATAGGCATAAAAGCTCATCATAACACATTGTCTGTTTAGATTTCTAATCAGAATAACTTTTGATTCAATATGTGCATCATTAGTATTTTCCCCAGAGTATTTACTGTGGACTTTTGCAATATACCACAACTATTAGTATAGACCTTTAGTCTCATACTGATCTACAGTCTTTAAGTATTTTATTTATTGAAAAGTTGTATAAAGTTACTGTTTAGGTGATGATTGATAGGTAAATGTTAACTATGCTTTTTTATTGTCAACTTCTGTATGATCATAAGGAAGCTTAGAAAAGTTTGAGAAGATAATTACTAGTAAAATTCTTTAACTCTGGTGCTCTTCACTGAATAGTAAAATGGATTCATTTCATATGTGCTATGGTGCTATATGCTATCTTCATATCAAATTATAAATTACTCATAAAAAATCATGGTTCCTCAAAAAAGAATTTCTAGGATTCATCTACAATTTTAGTTTAACTTCCAGATTTGAGAAATTTTAAGTATCTCAGAAATGTGTGTGATCATTCCCTACAGGGTAAAACGAAAAATAGTGTCACTTTACTCCAGCCTGGATGACAGAGTGAGACTCCAACTCAAAACAAACAAAATTATAATGTCTTAAAAGGTGAAGGCTTTTTATCTTGCTTAGTATTTTTTTAAACTATGTTTTTTTTCTTTTTTTAGCAGTGAACACTTCAAAGTCAAACTCAATATGTAAAACAGAAGTGGAGCAGCTCTGTTTTAGAGAGGGAACATGGTACCCATATTGGGTTATAAAAAACATGATTTGACGACTTTTTCTGTTCCACCGTTGTGATTTTACTCTTGAACAAGCTAGAGTTTAGCTGTTTTCTTAAACTCAGGACTTATATTCACTTATACTCTTTTAAACTTTTCATCTCACTGTGTGTTCCACTAAAATGTCAGAGATAGAGGTAATGGAAAGTGGCAAGGAGAACTGCATGTTTAAGTAAGGATTTACTTGTGCCTTACTTTTCTACTACACACTCTAACTTTGTGTTGAGGAGTGTGTCCTCCCTCCCTCCCTCTCTGTGTTGCCCAGGATAGTCTCCAATTCCTGGGCTCAAGCAGTTTTCTCACCTTGGCCTCCGCAAAGTGCTGGTATTACATATGTGAGCCACTGGACTTGGCCTATGTTGGGGAGTATTGAACATAGGAGTTATGCATGTTTAGGGTGTGCTCCTTATTGACTATATGTTTGTTATTGATAAAGTCACTATACTGTGTGCTTCTTGAATTAGGGACTTGAATTCCCATACTTGTATCTCTCACACTATTTCTCAATCTGTACCCATTTCCCTCAGCTTCTAGAACCAAATATTGTACTCCATTTTTTTGTTATTGTTGTGTAACATAACTTTATTGTAGTAGTGGAAGAGTGAGCTAAAGAAATGACTAAGGGACCATCATTTCTGGCAGTTTCTAGTATTTTTTTTTTTTTTGCTTTTTTATTCTAGCATAGATCATCTTTGCCTGTTCTAGAACTTCCTATAATTGAAATAGTATAGAATGTACTCTTTTTTGAAAGGATTTTTACTCAGCATAACTTTACAAAATTCACGTTGTTGCACATATGACTAATTTTTTCCTTTTCACTGCTGAAAGGTATTTCATTTTATGTATATGTACCACACTTTCATATAAGTCTTTTGCTGGACATATATTTTTATTTCTCTTGGGTAAATACCTAAAAGATGAATTCATGGATGATAGGGTAGGTGTATGTTTAATTTCATAATGCCACATCATTAAAAAAATGGTTGTACATTTTGTACTTCTACCAAGAATGTTTGAGAATTTTTGGTAGTTCCACATGCTTTCCAACATTTGGTGATATAAGTCTTTTTAATTTTTGTCATCCTGGTGAGTATATAATGACATCTTTTTTTAATTAGAAAATATAGTTTATTTAGAAAGTAAATTAGAGATAGAAAGAGGAGGTTCACCTCCCCAAGGTAGGGGAGGGGGCCAAAACTTAAGAAAACATGGCCTGGCCATAGCTCAAAGAGCACATAGCCACACCATAGCTTTGTAAGGCAATGGCTGATGACATCTTCTTATGAAAGGCAATGGCTAATGAAATCTTCTTATGATATGACTTTGTGATATGCCTGATGACTAATACTAACACTTTTTCATATACTTAATGGCCATTTGTGTATCTTCCTTGTAAAGTGTTCAATTTTTTAAACAATTAGGTTTTTTGTGTTTTTATTAATAAGTTGTGGAGGTTCTTTATCTAATCTGGATATCCGTCTTTGACCAGATAAATGTTTTGTGTATATTTTCATCTATTCTGTGGTTTGCCTATATGTTTTTCTTAACAATGCCCTTTGAGGAGCTGAAGTTTTAATTCTGATGAAATCTAATTTGCTAATTTTTTCTCTTATGGTTTTTATTTTCTATGTGCTGTCTAAAAATCCTTTGTGCACCCCTAAGTCATGAAACTATCTTTTTATGTATCTTCACGAAGCTTGAGTTTTAGCTTTTTGGTTTAGATATATGATCTATTACAAATTAATTTTTGTATATACAGTGTGAGGTAGCAATCAAAATTAATATTTTTCTAGATGGATATCCAGTTTTTCCCTTAACCATTGGCTGAAGAGATTTAAAGCCTTTTTACTTTCCCATTGAATTACTTTGTCACCTTTGTAGAAAGGTGAGTATTTGTGTAAGTATGGTTCTGTCTCTGGACTGTCTACTCTTTTGATTTATTTGTCTATCTTTATGTAATACCCCAATCTTACCTTACAGTAGTTTTGAAGTCAAGTAGTGTCAATCCTCCTTTTTTTTTTTTTTTTTTTTGTCAATAGGTTGATAGTCTAGGTCTTTTGCATCTTCATATATATTTTATCATCACTTTGTTTATTTTGATTTGAAAAGTTTGTTGGCATTAAGTCTGGGATTGTTTCATTTTTGTGTGGGTTGATTTGGGAAGAAATAGCATCTTAATATTGAGTCTTCCAGTAGCATGTTTTTTCATTCATTTAGGTCTTCTTTAATTTATCTAAGCAATTTTTAAAATAGTTTTTAGGGTAGAAGTCTTGCATAAACTTTGTGAAAGTTTTCTACAAGTATTTTAAGTTTTTGATCTCATAAATGGAATTCTTTTTAAAATTTCAGTGTCCAGTTATTTACTGCTAGTATATAAGAATCTAATTTATTTTAAATATTAACCTTGTATCCTTTGACCTTGTGAATTCACTTACTAGTTCTATAATTTTTTTGTAATTTTATGATAATCCACATGAATAATCATGTCATTTGCAAACAGTTTTACTTCTTTTCCAATTTTATGCTTTTTATGTATTTTTCTTGCCTTATTATAATTCATAGGACCAACAGTGCAATGCCAAACACAAGTCCTGAGAGTCTCCTAATTTAATAAATAGTTTTTGTTAATTTTTTGAGTCAGGGTTCCATTCTGTCACCCAGAATGGAGTGCAGTAGCACATTCACAGCTCACCACAGCCTTAATTTCTGGGTTCAGGAGATCCTCCTGCTTTAGCTTCTTGGGTAGCTGGAACTATAGGTGTGCATCACCACACTCAGCTAATTTTCCTATTTTTTTTGTAGAGTTGGGGGTCTTGCTATGTTGCCCAGACTGGTCTCAAATTCTTGGGTTTAAGTGAGCCTCTCGTCTTGCCCTCCCCAAATGCTGGGATTACAGGTGTGAGTCACTGCTGCCAGCCAGATGGTTTTTTTATTTTAAATCATGAATGGGTTTGCATTTTGAAGTGCTTTTTCTACAGTTATTGAAATTATTATGTAATTATCCTCCCTTATTCTACTAATATTGCTAATTATATTGTTTTAGTTTTAAATATTAAACCAACTTTGCATTTCTGGGTTAAACCCCACTTGATTTTCTATGATTCTGAAAAGGATTTTTTTTTTTTTTTTTTTTGCATCTATGTTCATGTGAAATATTGTATAATTTTCTTTTATTGAACTGTCCTTTGCAGGTTGGAGATTAGGATTATTCTGACCTCATAAAATCAGTTAGGAATTTCTTTATTTCTATTTTATGAACAATTGGTGTGAGATTGGTGTTATTTCTCTCTTCAATATTTGATAGAACTTACCAGCAAAACCATCTGGACATAAAGTTTTCTTTTTTTTTTTGAGTTGGAGTCTCACTCTGTTGCCCAGACTGGAGTGCAGTGGCCGCTCCCGGCCACCGCAGCCTCGACCTGCCGGGCTCTGGCGATCCTTCCTCCTCAGCCTTCCAAGTAGCCAGAATTACAGGCATGCACTACCACGCCCGTCTGATTTTTTGATTTATTGTAGAGATGAGGTCTCGTAAAGTTTTCTTTATGTGAAAGTTTTTATTAAGAATTCAATTCTGTAAGGAAAATAGGGCTATTTAGGTTTTCTGTTTAATCTTTCTCAGTGCTGTAAGTTTTCATTTAATCTAGGTTAATTAATTTGTTGTTATAAATTTTGTAATATTTACTATCCTTTTAATCTCTATGATATCAATAGTAATAACCTTTTTGAAATTTTGATATTGGTATTTTATAATATGTGATCTTTTAATCATTTGCTTATCAGTTTTCCTTAGAAGTATAGCATCTTTTTTCTTTAGATGTTGTTAATTTTCTCTTGTTTTTAACCATGTCACTGATTGCTATTCCTATCTTAATTATTGCCTTTCTTCTACTTACTAGAATCTAATTTTTTCTTCTTTTTCAAGCTTCTTAGTGGAACCATATGATTTCTTCTGATTCATAGATCATTTGAAAATGTGCTAATTTCATAACATTTTATTAAAAATATAATTTTTTTCTAATGGTATTTTATTCTGGTAAGAGAACATACCTGTATAATTTCAACCAGTTTCAATTTATTGAGATTTGTTTCATTTCCCACTGTGAGACTGCACACGCACTTGAATGGAATGTGTTTTCTGCACTTGCTGGGTGTTGTGGTCTACAAATGTCAATTATGTCATTATGTTTAATAGTGTTGTTGAGATCTTGTGTCTCTTTAATGATTTTTTTATCCTATTTTTTCTCAGTTGCTGAGAGAAAGGTTTTGAAAATTTTAAATATAATTATAGAATTTGTTATTTCTCTGTAATTCTGTCAGTTTTTGCTTTATTTGTATGTGTCTCAAAGCTCTGCTACTGGCTATCTACACATTTGTGATTTTTATGTTTTCCTGATTAATTGACTTTAAAAAGCCTTTGTGAAATGTCCTTCTTTTCCCTGATATTACTCATTGTCTACAAGTCTTATTATTATTATTTTGGTAGTCATTCTGTGTTTATTCTTGGTTTACCGCACTTTTCCAGCATTCTCCCACTTTAAAAAAATGAAGTTAATGACTATTAAAAGACACATATCAAAGTAAAGGAAAAAAAGGTGAGAAATCTTATAAATGACCTGAAAGAGTGCTTTTTCCGCATGGCTTACAACAGTGTCAGGAAACACTCACTGGAGAAAAGCCACGGTCTCAAAGTGACTCGAGAGGTCGGTCCCCCTTTCCAGCTGGATAGCTCTGAACAGCCCAAGCCAGGCGCCAGCCTTCACTGAGCACTGACCTCGGCCCGCTGGCCTTCCCTGGTCCCAGAGGGGCTCGGGATCCCACTCCTTGCTTTGCTTTCTTTGCTCTTTGCTTTCATGCTATTAACTGCCATTTTGGAGCTATCTATCTTGTGCTTTGTCTTTTACATTCATTGTCATTGTTTCTTTTCAAACCTGTAAAGGAGTATTACAAGCCTTGTTTTATAATTTTACAGTTAAAGAAAGTGAGGTCAGGGATAATACCAACTAGTAATTTTCCTTTTGCTGAAAAGGAAAACCCAACACAAAATGGCTTAAGAAAAAACAATATTTATTGGCCCACATTGGCAAAAACAAAACAAAACTAATAGTACTAGGTTCAGGCTCAGCTGGATCCACGTGCTCACAAAAGCCTCAGAGCTTTATTTCTGTCTTTTGGTCTGTATCTTCTGTTAAAGGTGATGGAGGAGATCACCAGGATAGTTCAGCACCCTAGATCTCCTTTTTCTGTCTCCATAGTGAAAACCGCTTCTGTTTGGGTTTTTCTACCCATTCTCAAACTATAAATATAGATTTTTTTGATATTAATATAACCACTTAATGCATACTGTTTGTGTAGTCTGTCTTTTTCCGGTCATTTACTTTTAATGTATCTGTGGCTTTTATGAAAAATGTGTCTTTCATAGGTAGTGAATAATCAGGTCTGCCTTTTTTTTTTTTTTTTTGAGTCAGAGTCTCACTCTGTTGCCTAGGCTGGAGTGCAGTGGCACACTAACAGTCACCGCAGCCTCGACCTGCTGGGCTTAGGTAATCTTTCCGTCTCAACCTTCCAAGTAGCTGGAACTACAGGTGCACGCCACCATGGCCAGCTAATTTTTTGATTTATTGTGGAGACGAGATCTCACCAAATTGCCCAGGCTGGTCTCGAACTCCAGGGCTCAAACAATCCTCTCACCTTCTCCTACCAAAATCCTGGAGTCACAGGTGTGAGCCACCATGCCTGGTCAGGTTTTGCTTTTTTTATCCACCTTGACAACATCTGCCTTTTACTTATAGTCAACATTTAGTGTGATTATTGATACATTTGAATTTAGTTATTTGTTTTATGGATCTTGTTCCATTTTTATTTGTTTTTATTTCTTTCCTGCCTTTTTAGAATTACGTGAATACATTTTATCATTTAATTTTAATTTATATATTTGTTTATTAGCTATATATGTATATCTTTTATCATTAGTGGTTATTGGTTACACTTTCACAATCTATTCACAGTCTTTCACAATCTATTTAGTGTTTATATCGCACTATTTTATTTAAAATGCTTTCAATAGTCATATATTTTAAGCAAGTTAAAAGGAACAAGTAGTAAAGCAAAAAAAAAAAAAGAAATAGTGTTTTATATTTACTCATATATTCTTCCTTCAAATCGTTTCTCTTTCTGAAGATACAGGTTTCCCTTGATAGACTTTTTCTTCAGTCTTGAGAACTTCCTTTGGTATTACTAGAAGTGCAGGTATTCAGGTCTCCATTTGTGTTTACCTGAAAAAACAAAAAACATTTATTTAGTTTTCATTCTTTGTGAATATTTTTGCTATAGAATTCTATGTTGACAGATTTTTTTTAATTTAATTTTTTGCAGTTAAAACTGGCTTCCAGAGTTTTTGATGAGAAGTTAGTAATTCATGATGATAAGTTATTGGCACCTCAATCATTGTTTTTTTGTTTGTTTTTTTGAGTTGGAGTCTCACTCTATCTGCTGTGCTCTGGCTATCCTTCCGCCTCAGCCTTCCAAGTATCTGGAACTACAGGCGCGTGCTACACGCCCACCTAGTTTTTGATTTATTGTATAGACGAGGTCTCCCAAGTTGCCCAGGCTGGTCTCGAACTCGCTGACTCAGGCAATCCACTAGCCTCTGCCTTCCAAAGTGCTGAGATTACAAGATGAACCACTCAGCCCGATCTTTTTTGGTATTTAATGTGCTTATCTCTGGTTGCTTTCAAAACTTTCTCTTTTGTTTATAGCAGTTTTATTACCACGTGCTTACACGTAGTTTCATATTGTATTTATTTTGCTTGGGTCTGCTGTGCTTTGTAAATCTGTAAATTTATGTCTTTTACCCAATTTAAATTTTTATCTAATTCTAATAATTTTTTGGCCATTGTTCTAACATTTTATTTTATTTTATTTTATTTTATTTTGAGTTGAAGTCTCACTCTGTCGCCCAGACTGGAGTGCAGTGTCCGCTCCCGGCCACCACAACCTTGATCTGGTGGGCTCCAGCGATCCTTCCACCTCAGCCTTCTGAGTAGCCAGAATTACAGGCATGCGCTACCACGCCTGGCTGATTTTTTTGATTTATTGTAGAGATGAAGTCTCACTGCCCAGGCAGGTCTCGAACCCGCGGGCTCAGGCAATCCACTCACCTCAGCTTCCCAAAGGCGCAGGATTATAGGCCGAGCCACCGAGCCCGGCTTGTTCTAACATTTTAAATCCCATTTTCTTTATATTTATAAGTTATTTGTCTTTTAGGGCTTTTTTAGATTGTCCCATGGGTTCCTGTAATTTTTTTAAACTTGTTTTCAGATTAAGTAATTTCTAATTTTACTGATTTTTTCTTTTATAATTTCTTTTCAGATGAAAAGCTTATATAGTGAATTGTTAATTTCAAATATTTTTGTTCTTAAATTTTCATTTGGTTCTTTTCTATAGACACCATTTTACTCGATTTTCCTATCTTCTTACTCATTTTGAGACTTTTACTTTTATTTCCTTAAACATAGTTTTTATAGTAGTTTTACAATTCTTTTCTGCTCATTTTAAAATCCAGGCTTTATCTCAGTCATTCTCCATTAATTTCTTTTTATTTTGAGTATGGATTATGTTTTTCTATTTCTTAATATATCAGATAATTTTGAATTATATTTTGGACTTGATTAATAATGCGTTATAGAGACTCTGAAATTTGTCCCTCTGAAGAGTACTGATTATTTTTAACTGCAAACTGTGAGGTTATAGCAGCTGAAATTTTAATTCTTTTGATTTTGTTCGTTTGTTTGTTTTTCGTTTTTTTTTTTGAGTTGGAGTCTCACTCTGCCCAGACTGGAGTGCAGTGGCCGCTCCCGGCCACCGCAGCCTCGACCTGCTGGGCTCCGGCGATCCTTCCGCCTCAGCCTTCCAAGTAGCTGGAACTACAGGCGCGCACTACCACGCCCGGCTGATTTTTTTATTTATTGTAGAGATGAGGTCTTGCCTGCCCAGGCTGGTCTCGAACCCGCGGGCTCCGGCAATTCACTCACCTCAGCCTCCCAAAGGCGTGGGATTTTGGTTATTTTTATCTGAGTTTTTTGTTTGTTTTTTTTTTGTTTTTTAGCGAGAAAGCAGGATTTATTGTGAGGACAGAAAAAGCACTTACAGCGGTAGGGGACCCACAGGGGTTGCCCCTTATCTGAGCTTCTTTTAAAAATTTGTTTATTTTAGAAATAAGGACTTGCTCTGTTGCTCAGACTGGAGTACAATGGTCACAGCTCACTGCAGTCTTCAACTTCTGAGCGTAAAGGATCCTCCCCCACTTTAGCCTCCTTAGAGGGACTATAGATGCGCATCACCATGCTCAGCTAATTAAAAACACTTTTGTGTGTGTTAAGAGATGGGGGATCTCACTATGTTGCCCCAGCTGGTTTCAAACTACTTCCTCAAGGTATCTTCCTACACCAGCCTTCCAAGCTGGTTTGATGTAGGCATGTACAAGTGTACTCAGCAGACTGTCTTCTTACATATACGTGAGATTTTGGCAGTTTTTCTTATACACAGAATTTTATTTTTCCTTTCTATAGCTTTCTTTTTGTCATATACCCCTCACTTTCCACCCTCTGTTTTTGCTCAAACTCCTGGTTTTTTCAAGCCAGTAAGTCTGAGTTTTCTTACATATATTTAGCTTCCGGGCAATAATTTGTTTGACTAAAAGTCATAAAAATGAGAAACTCATATAGTGTTGTCTTTTTCCAAGAATCACTTGTTCCCCAATATCTTTGTTAATCTCTAGGGCCTTCAAATACTTATTTGTTCATATTTAGTCCCAAATTTCTATTTACTATTTGTGGAAAGGTTAGCTTGAGGGGAGCTGCTTGGCCATTATCAAAGGAAGAATCTGTTCTTTTGTATTTAAAATTGTATTGGTTAAACACTATGATGGTAGGAATGATACATGTAGCTTCTTTTGTAATTCTCAGCTCCATTCTTTGCAGTTTTATTGTGCCTTTCCAAATATCATTGGATATAGCCAATTCTCCAGTGACTGATTGTGACCTTATGTTCTAATTAAATTATCAGTCATCAGGATATATAGAGAATATGTAACTTTTAAATATTTTTTCTTACTACTTCATCTAAATTCTAATGATTGTCACTAGTGGCAAAATATGAGCAAAGATGTGCAGAGTCTTCCTTCACAGAAAACACATGATTGATATGACTGATCTAATTTTAAGAGAAAATGTTTGGCCAGATACAATGAAGAGACAAAAGCTATCATACTTCTTTACCTTCTAATTGGATGCGCATCCATGTCAAAGATAATTTCCACAGGGAATGTTTAAAAGAAATTTGATGATATTTATAATGAGTAGGCTAAAGATAAAATTAATTGATCAATTGATTTTTCAACTAGTGTCAATCACAGTATAAGAAATGAAAGTGTGTGCTGAAAATTTGCTGATAATTATCTGTGTACCTGGTCAATTTTTAAATTAAGAAATTTTTCAAGGCCACAATATATTTTTACAATAAAATGTTGAGCATTACTTTTTTGGATCCTTCTGAGTTATATCATAATTTTGAAACAAAACATGGTGAACATAAAAATAGGACACCTTACCTTTTCTAGAGAAGTTGAACAGCTTGTTATAAAAACTATTTGGACAAAATGTAAATCTGATGATGAAAATACACTTAGAGAAATATGTGCTTTAAAGAATATTACCATATTTCCCATGAAACACATAAAGCTAATGGAATGCTTATTTATATTTCTTAGTATTGGCATTGCAGCTAATATATACATGAGCAGTTTCAATGAGAATCAGAACCACAGATAATGTAGTTCAGAGATTATATGGAATTCTTCACTTGCATAAGAATAATTTGATTTTCTCTTCTTATTTTCTTCCTGATGATTAATGCAAAAGAAGGTTCACTACTTTATAAAACACTTAATGCAAATGTAGCATGTATTCGTTTTCTATTGTTGTCTAGCAAATTACCACAGCTTAGTGGGTTAAAACCACATGCATTTTCCTGTAGTTCTATAGGTCTAAAGTCCTGATGGGCTTTACTGAGTTCTCTCCTTAGGCTTAAATCAGGATGTGGACTAGCCTGGGCTATTAGCTGAAAGATCTTGGGAAGAATCCACTTCCAGGTTCCTTTTGACTTTTGGCAGACCCCCGTTCTTTGGGGTTATGGACTGGGTCCCTGTTTCCTCACTGGCTGTCAGCTCGGTGCAGCTCCCAACTTCTAGAGGATTTTGCACGCTTGCCTTATGGTCTTCTCCATTTTCAAAGCCAGCAATGGCATGTCATATTTTTTTTTTCTGTTTGGAATCTTTCTTACTTTTTTCTGTTACTAGCAAGAAAGTATTTTCTGCTTTTAAAGGATTCATCTGACTAGATTGCCCCCCCCAGCTTATTTTTCATTTGGTTAACCCAAAGTCAACTAATTTATAATCTTAATACATCTTTAGAAATCCTTTTTTATCAGGCAACATAATATAACCAAGTATGCTATATTCACAGTCATGAGGATTAGGGTGGGTAATTTTGGGAAGGGCATTAGGGACAAGACATTTTTATGATTCAACATATATAGCAAAAGAAGAAAAATTTTAAAAGTGACTCAAATACAGTGAAAAACACAAAAAATAAATATAAATTGGATGCTGAGACTAATAGATTGTAATATAATATAATATATATAATATAATATAAAATCCTGAATTCCTAATCCAACAAAACAGTTTATTATTAATTAATAATAATTATCCTTTAGAAGTTGAGCACTTTAGTCCTCAAAGTTAATTCCTCATCACCCAAATTATATGAAATGTTACTTTCATCTTTATATTCATCAGAAAAAATACCTCCATGAAGTTTTTCACTCCATGAATGTCAATGATCAGAAGTATTAAGAATTGATATTGATACTTAAATCAGATATTTTTGCTAACATTTCTGTTAAGTGTAGTTCACCTTAAATTGTGAATTAAAAATTACCAAGCTCTATATTTACATATTCATTTTTAACAAATAGGGTAGCACATTTGAAGGCTGTCCAATTGTTCATGTTTGCTTTTATTAGAATCATGTAGGGATTACTGTATATGTCTAGTAAATAAATTTCTAAAAAAAAAAAATTTCTCCCTTCCTTCTAATATATGCCACCTAGACCACTATAATAGTTTACCACTTGGATGATATTGAGAGAGTACAATTTTTAAGAATTTGTCCATTTTAATTCTACATGTGCACATATATAATATGCATGTTATGTAATGCAAAGGTTTAAACTACCTGTAAGCAAAAGTCATTTGTAACTGTAGATTTAGAATTAACATAAGTGCTTTCCATTATAGCAAAAGGGCAAGCCAAAGAAAATAGGCTCGATTTTAAAGTAATATTTCCTGCCTATCAGTATCACCTATTTTCTATATTGGTTGCAACAGGGCAGCTTTTGTTGTTTTCTTTATTATTTGTGACAACACAGCTATCAATCTACCATACTTACACATCTCCTCTCCCTATTATCTAACAATATCAGAGTATCTATGATTCTATTGTTTCTCAAAAGTTATGAATATTTTGGACAAGTAGAAGGTGTAGGAGAGGACACCCTCTGATTTCATTCCATTCTACTGTTAATCACGTGAGATGTATTCTGCACTTCTGTTATTGTATGTTTCAGTTCTAGAATTGCCACTTTTTTTAAGCTTCCATTAATCAGTTGAAATGTCCCCATCTGTGTCCCTACTGTATCCACCTCTTTACTAAATTATTTTACATATTCATTGCAGTTATTTTAAAGTTTTTGTCTGCCAACTGCAACTTCCTGGTCATCTGTAGGACTCCTTGTTAAGTTTCTATTGATTTTTTGTACTAATGCTTACAGATTCATTTTCTTGCCTCTTTGCATGTCTTGTAACGTTTTGTTGTAGGCTGAATACTGTAAATGATGCATTGTAGAGTTCCCACATTATGTTTTCATCTTACGAATGCTGATTTTTACTTTTATTATATTTTATCTATATCATTTAGATCTCACTTTATTTTTTAAAAATTGTATATTAGAGTCATGGAGTTCATGTGAGTATTTGCTACTTAAGCATATTGAGTGAAGGTGAGGTTTGGGTGTCTAGTGAGCCCTCTTCCTGCCTAGTTGTGGAAACAGTACCCAATGGGTGGTTGTGTGCCTCTTATGCCCCCCACTCCCCTCCTTCCCTCTCTCCGCTCTCCCTCCCTCCCTCCCTCTCTTCCTCCTTTAGCAGTGCCTAATATCTGATTTTCATTATGTCAGGGTTAAATTAGGGAGGACTACCTCAATCTTGTCAAAGCTTGGTTTTAGGCTTTATTTGGACAGTACTCCTTTTCTTTTCTTTTCTTTTCTTTCTTTCTTTCTTTTTTTTTGTCATAGGGCACAGCCCTTATTTCTAGAGTGTTTTTTTTTTTTTTACACTCAATGTGTGACCTTTGTGAGGTCTCAACTGAATGCCCTGGGATTTTCACAAATATCTCTCTAAGCTTACTTGATCAGAGAGTTTCCTAGTACATTGTGACTTCTGAAATTTCTCATCAACTGTCAGAAGACCTCAGAAGGTATAGTCTGTCGGGCTCCAGATAGCCTGCTTTTGTACTTCTTAGGATCTGGGCAGGAATCTGAATATCAAACTTCTATTCGTATTTCTGGAGCTTATTCACTTAGCTCTCTCTGTCTAGTACTCTGAATAAAAAATTTTAACAGCCTTTAGCAAGCCTGAATTCTAATCTCTGTTTTCAACTCCAGATTATGTTTCTTATGCTCAGTAAGACCAGTGCTTTCTACTTAAGCTCTAATTCCTCTTGCTACCATTGGGAAATTGTTTTCAGACAGAAAGCTTTGTAAACTTTTTCCTTTCTTAAGAATCTCAGCCTTGTGTTGTGTATTGTCTAATGCCTTAAAGTGGTTCTTTCATGTATTCTGCCAAATTGTATTGAAATAGGGACCGAACACTTAATTCACAGATACCAACACCAAAAGTACAAGTTACAAAAAGGAGAGGTTTTTATTAGCCAAGAGCCGGGCCAGCGGCCACTTGCCTGCTGGACATAACAGTCCCATAGCAAGAGGCATTCATTAGCTATAGGGGCTTGCTTAAATGGGGAAAAACCACATTGGGACTTTCCAAGTGGGCCAAACTGCAACATCCTGGAAGCCTACATACCTTTCAAGCAATGCTAGTAGGGTTCACAGAAGCAGAAAAAAATAAAAAAAGCTGTTAAACAGTTTAACCTAGCCAGCAGGTGCTGTTGCCAGTTTCCAGGAAGGGAACTTTTTAACTGTGCAAAGGCTGAGTACATGTTTAACTGTGCAAAGGCTGAGTTTATGCTTAGCCTAATTTTTGACATTGTAGATGTCTTTTTAAGCCCCCTTCCACAGTATACTTGTTTATGACAAGAAGGCAAATCTAATACTATCTATCAGAAACCTGCTTAATGACTTTATAACACTGTAATAAATATCCACAAGCCTGGCATCCCAAACAAGAGCTAGAGCCTTGGCAATAATTTACATCAAACCATTTGTTCACCTTATCCATCCTATTTCCTTGACTCCTCTAAATTGTGGCAGTCATTATATTGAGCCCCAAATTCATCATTTCTTTGTTTTCCTCTGAGATTTTTAAAAAACATGCAATTTTAAAAAGCATTAGTTGTTTTATCTTCACAAAAAGGTATTGTTCTATTTTTCCCGTTTGGTTTTACATTGCCTTCATGTTGTAATAGATTGTGGTAATTTGTTTATTTTTGCTGCTGTATAATATTTTATAGTGTGACTATATCAGTTTTTAATCCATTCTCCCACTGATGGGCTTTGGGATTTTTGCACACTCTTTTGCCATTGTGAAAGTGCTGCTATGAACATTTTTGTGTATGTCTCCTGTTGTATATATGTAGGAGTTTCTCTTGGTTATACTCCATTCATATGTTCAACTTAAGAAAATGCCAAGATGTTTTTCAACTAGTTTTTTTTGGCACTGACAGTTCAGTGTACTCACTATACACTTTGGGAATAAAATGATTCAA
Source organism: Cephalopachus bancanus (assembly GCA_027257055.1). NCBI lineage: Eukaryota > Metazoa > Chordata > Mammalia > Primates > Tarsiidae > Cephalopachus > Cephalopachus bancanus. Next base: position 1,252,159 of record JAPVLO010000146.1, read on the forward strand.
GAGCAAAACCTTAATTAAAAAAATTAAACAATTTAAAGCAGAGCTATTCCTGGAAGGAATAATTGTTAATTTGGCAAAAATATAATTTTAGGATTTTTAAAAGAATTTGTTCATGCCAGAGGTTTTCTTTCTTTCTTTCTTTTTTTTAAAAAAATACAAAACAGTGCATAAAATATAAATATTTTTAAAGTATAATCTATACAATTTGAAATAGGAGTGGTAAGTGTGTTTTTTTTTGAGAAGGACTTAGCATAGGGTCTAGCATTTTCATGTATAAAGTCTTTAGATTGCTAAGTATTGCCAGAGAAAACCCTGCTGTCTGTAGTGAAAACAAATTAAGTTCTCTGAGCTCATCTAGGTCCTTAATGCTGCTGCCTGGGAATTTTTTTATTTATTTATTCCTAATTAATTAGCTACCATACTTCTTCCCTCCCTTCTACACACTCTTTGATCAGGAAATTAATTTCTTTTTGACTTTTATCTTCAGAAATAATAAATGCTAAATCTCCAAAGTGTTTCAGGATCTGAAATTATTGCTTTTCTTACTAGCTCTAAAGAATGTCTGCTTATTTTTCCCTCTCATTCATGATGTTACTTTATGAATTATCCTTTTTTTTGAATCTTTATTGTTAAACATTGAAAAATCTTGACTTGATAATTTCCTCTCGGTGTAAATCTCCATTATCAGCAACAAAATACAAGCAAGTGAATCACAGTAAGATTTTCAGTCTTCACAGTCTAATGGTGCTCTGTCTAATCTGCTACAGAAAGGCAGGGAAACCTTGTTAAACTGATCAGCTAGATATCTTTCTCCATAAAATCTTACAGATGGTTCTGATATTTCAGGAGTCTCTTAACGTCCGTTCAAATTTCTCACAATGCTCCTACCAAATTTGTTTGAATTCTGTTTGTGGTTACACTTGATTACACATCTGTAGGCATTTGAGAATTAGCATTAAGAAGTAGCTTTATGTCTTGTACTTATCCAGTATGAATATTATTACTTCTGGTAAAACTATAACTGACATTAAAAATAAGCAAAAACATAGCCAAATATGTATGAGATTAGTGTATTCAAAAGAGTAGAGCTTAACCTCACTTTATGTATGTTCATAAAATCTTGCACATAAAGCAAAATCCTAGTTTTCTATTGACTTCCATTATGCTTTCAGCTATTTGATATTAGAATAATGCTTTTTGGCTACCTTTATTCATGTCTAGTGAAAAAAGAATATAAATGTGGTTTTCATTTTTGCTTTACAAATAAGAAAAAAAGGCATACAAAAAGAATTAAGGAAACTATACAAAAAAAAACTATGCCAAAATATTATTAGCAAATGTTTTGGGTTTTATAATTTTAAATAATTTTTAAAAAATGTGGCAATGAATTTTATGAAGATTAGATGAGCTAATATGTAAAGCCTTTAGAACATGGCCTGGCAAATATGTTTATTATTTCCTAAGTAAATAATACCTTATAATTTTGCTGATTATTATTTATTATTGGTTATCATTGATTATACCTTTTCTTCTGTTCAAGATTTCACTCTAACAATTTCCTGAAAGACTCTGAAAGATTCCCTAGGTTAAAATGTATCAACTTTCCCTTCCTAAGACTTCTCTTATTGTCAAATTGCTTTCCCGAAACTTAAACTAGTTACATTTCAACTGTGAACACATTGATTGCTTTTCATCATTGGCATTGATTGATTTCATATTATTTTATTTTTAATTTCATTGGTTGTTACCCAAGCTTAAAAAAATTTTAAAAACATTTACTCATCTGTATTTGGTTTGCTAGGGCTGCTGTAACAAAGTACCATAAATTGGGTGACTTAAACAGCAGAAATTTCTCTCTCACAGTTCTGGAGGTTGGAAGTCTAAGATCAAGGTGTTAGGAGGTTTGGTTTCTTCTGAGGGCTGGTTCCTTGGCTTGTGGATGGCTGCATTCTTGCTGTGTCTTTACATAGTCTTTTTTTGTGTGTGCACAAGCTCTAGTGTCTTTCTGTGTGCCTAAATTTCGTCTACATATAAGGACACTAGTCAGATTGGATTGAGCCCACCCTAATGATCTTTTAATTAATCACCTCTTTGAAGGTCTTTTCTCCAAATATATGAGATACTGGGAGTTAGAGCTTCAACATAAGAATTTTGGGTGGATACAGTTCAGCCCACAACATCATTTAATTATCGATCCAGTGTAAATCAATGTTTTCTTCTTTCCATAAGAATTTGGTACTTCTATTTCTGTGCTTACTTTCTTTAGTTCTTTTTTTCCCCTATAGTTCTTAACTACAGCAATCTCACTGTTTTTTCAATCTAATTATTTATTAATTTTTTTAAGATATGGGATCTTGCTATGTTGCCTAAGCTGGATTTGTGCTACTGGGCTCAGGCTCCTGAATAGTTAGAACTACAGGCATGCATCACTGTGCCCAGTTGTTCTTGATTTCTTAAATATAATTTATTTTTCAGTGTAACAGTGAATGCTTTCAGTAATTTTTAAAGGAAAGATATTGGTGTTGTTTTCAGAGAATGTGTCTGTTTGAGACTTCCATTTTATTCCTCACATGTGGCTAGGCATATATGATTTTTAAATCAGTAATCTTCCTCAAAGTTCTCCAGGTACCTAAGTAATTATTTCTTACTTTGGAAGCAGACTGTTCTTATATTAGTGCATATTGACTGTCTAGAATGCTTGATAGACATAGTTAAGCCTTGATAGATGTAGTTAAGATATAGTTATTATATCTCTTATAGCAATGAGTTCCGCCACATGGTGATACCATGTCTACTAATAATTTGTCTTATTTTATAATTTTATAAAAATCTTATGATTTTTGCAACAAAAATAACTATTTTGGCATGATTTAAATTTTATTTCCTTTTAAGATGCCTTTGTTTGTGAATTTTGATTTACTTTTGCCAATGTTTATAAAGTAATGGCTGTAAGCGTGACGTATTTTTAGTAAACCTAGCAGCCTCTAGTCCCTATTATTTTGACATGGAAAGTATTGTAGTCAGTTTAGTTTTTTTTCTGTATCCATATTTCATTAAAGGTTTTAAGAGATTGACTTCTTCAAATCGAACTGTCTGTCCCAGATACGGTTCATCACTCTTGAAGCTTGATTATGGTTCTTTTTTTGTATTTAGTTTTCAAATCATCCTCTTTTAAAAATCTTTCTATGTTTTATCTCAAACACACTCCTCTTCTTTAATAATGTTCTTAGCCCTGAAAGCCATCATATAAAAATAAAGTCAGTTTGTTAGTACCTTGTCTTTGTGGTTTTTATAAATTTGTTTATTTTGTTCCTCAAAAATGGCAAGCTTGCCAATACCTTATCTTTTTATTTTCTTTGAACATTTTGGAGTGCTTTTTGGTTTAAAAAGGGGGAGGAGGGGAGAGAGAGAGAGAAAGAGAGAGAGAGAAAGAAACATTCTTTAGTCTTTTTCACTTTTTATAGACCAAAATTATCTACATTCTTATTTTGTTATTTTCTACCTCTTCTTATTACTTTTTAAAATATTAAAACAGCTTTTTATTTGTTAACATCACATGAAAAATTTAAGCAAGTTACTCCAGCTTTAAAAACACAACTAATACATTTTCTTCTTCTCTCCTCCCCCCGTTTCTCTCATGAATGAAGAATCAGAGAGAAAAAGTAGCCATAAAACAAAATTTTGTGAAATTCTCTATTCAGAATGCTTATATGATGATTAGGTTAATACTGCCTTCTTACAAAACTCTCTGTTCTGTTTTTTAAAAAATTGTAACCTCGATTGCTTTTTTTTTTTTTTTTTGAGTCAGAGTCTCGTTCTGTTGCCCAGATTAGAATGCAGTAGCATGAACATAGCCCACTGCAGTCTCATAGCCTGGACCTCCTGGGCTTAGGCAACCCTTCTGCCTCAGCCTCCCGAGTAGCTAGGGCTATAGGTATGTGCCACCATGTCTGGGTAATTTTTTGAATTTTTGTAGAGACGAGGTCTTGCTATGTTGCCTAGGCTGGTCAATCATCCTTCCTCTGCCTCTCAAAGTGCTGGGATTACAGGCATGAACCACCAAGTCCAGCCTTATTACCTTTTATCTCTACCCTAGCTACTCGTTCTCTTTGCCAAAGTCTCAGTATAAATACTCCATTAAAAAAAAAGAATTTTGCTTTATTCACTTGGTTGCTTTTTAAAATCTCTTTCAACACATTTCAACATTTTCTAACTCTTAGTAGACTTCTAGCTTCATGATCACTCTTTTTTACTTTTTAATTTTTTTGTTGAAAGACACATTTTCTTAGTTTCATGGTTTCTCTGTAAAATCTTTGTTGTTTAACAAAATCAGATCTTATTTTTATTATCGTCTCAATTATAGCATTTTATTGTTGCTTATGAAAGTTAAACCTACAGTCACTTCCGTTTTAAACATGTTTTGAAGACATTAGTCAAAAATTATTTTTCAAAACATTTTTACACTTCCAAAATCTTTTACTCTGATAGTTATTTTGTATATCACCTTGTATCATCATTCTCTTTTCCATTGGTTTTTGTAATCAGTTGTATAGGAAAAGGACAAGAAGTATTCTAGAGACCTGATCTCCAATCCTGTTGTTAGTAGGAAACTGTCACCATTAATTACTACTATCACTACCTACTCTTACTATTGAAATGATTTTTTTAAGGGGAGTGCTTGCTAATATTTATATGATGCTTTATAATTAATCAATACTTTCATTTATCTTAATCATTACTATGACTTTCTAAATCATGTAGTATTAAGATAGTATCCTCACTTTTACAGATTTTGGAAATCGTGTTCCAATAAGTAAAATGCTCATGTTTCACAACTGGCAGAAACTAAGACCCAAACCCAGGTTCTCTGACTCAAATTGCATAATTTCTTAAAGGTAGATGCTTTATTACTACATGTCAGGTATACTTTTTGATGGGTATAGGAAAAAGGGCTCGAAAGTTCCTGCCCTCTAGAAACCTAGTAGGTTTCTAGTATGTAGGGGGTGAAGGTTGGGAAGAGTAACCATCTCAAACAATGTCTCCAGTTTTTGGTAGTAGTTCATTCTTGACTAGAATAGGAGGACCATTGAGTCCACATGTCTTACTACCAAATGATAACATGGATTTCAATTGATACCTTACTTTGGCAGACTCTTTTCTGGGTCAGAGAACAGAGGAAGAGGCAATAGATTTGTTGAGCATCTTTCCATGCAGTTGATTACTTCCCTTTATATTAAAGAGGTAGGGTATCATATAAAGTAGGAGAAAGAGATCTGGGTTTTTTAATAGCTTGTTGAGATATAATTGGCATGCAATAAATTGCACATATTTAAAGTATACACAAGTATACACCTGTGAAAACATCACCACAATGAAGATAATATAACATCAATATCACCGCCAAAAGTTTATTTTAACCCCTTGGTAATCCCTACTTCCTGTTCTCCTCTACTCTATCCTTTCCAGGTCAAAAATCCAATGTTATGGTTCCATCTTTACTGTGTATATTCATTCTGATTATATATCCAGGAATCAAGGAAATGACCTCTGCGTGGGTCCACTGTGAGACAGACATGGGCTGGGACTTCATTTATTATGTAACCCCTTACGCTCCTACTCTAATTGGGAGTGGAGGGACATGATGGTGCTCTAGGTCCTTGGATATTTGTGTCCACTTGGATCCTGTACTCAGCTCTCAAAAATTCTGTTTATTCCTCTTTTTCTCGGTGTGTGGTTACCTGAGTAAATGACATAGGTCTCTTTGGGAAGGACTGGAAGAGTTATAACTGTATAAACGTGTGGTGGTATAAATTTTTTTTTCTGGCTATCTGGTGTCTCCTTTAGTTGGCTCAGGTCTTTACAGCTGAGCATGAGGTCATGACTTTTCTTTAAATGGCTTATTTCAGTCTTCTCATTCACTTTCAATTTCTTCTAAATATCTATCTCAATTTATTCCCTTAGGAACACTATGTTCTCTTAGCCATTTCCCCAGAAACCTATGGGTCAGTGTTCCTTGGCGCAATTCTAACTTTGCTGTCCTTTTTATTTCCATCTTGCTCTGACATTTTTAAGTGCTTCTACCTGGCCTCTTCTATTCTGAAGTTTGATCATCCCTATTGATATCAATGAACTCATTTTTCTGGTAGCATCTTCTGTCCTTGGCCTGAGCTTACTCAGTACAGCCACCACCACTAGCTTCTCAACTATGCTTATGTCCCCCTTGCCTGTGTATTTGTATCATCTTGGTCAATGGAATGTCCCCTAAATTATTCTAAGAAACATAGGCCAGTGTGTTTGTTTTCCCTAGTGTAATCATTCAAGCATATACACTTCTCTTTGCCTCCCCTCTCCCCAATCTTCCAGGGAAGTATTGGCATCTCTACTTCATTAATATAGATCATCCATTTTTTAAGCTTCCAGAAACTATCCTAGTTGCATATCAATACCATCTCTTGTGACCCCTGCCAGGATTCTGTCTCCTAGATTGACAAATTCTATCTTATCTAGCTTTATGCATTTCCCTTTTAAACCCAACACCTTTACAGTTCGTTGTCAGACACATTCTCTCAGTACCTGCATGTATGTGTTAGCAGATTCTTCTTTGATGTAGAATCTGTTTATTCTTAGCAAGTCCAGTACTCTTTCAGTTGGTTTATGTTAAGATTTGATGTTTCATTGGTCAGGTGGTCAAGAGGAGAGGTGGAGACCGATCATAAGGGAGGGCACCACAGTCTTATAAGACACCTACCTAATTTGAGGCTTTTTCATAGTCTCCTATCAAGGAGGGGGTCTTCCATTTCCAACAAGGGGGAGTAGGCTCCACTTCTATAGGCCTATAAGATTCAAGGGTAATGTGGGTTTTAAGTAGACACATAATAAGTCTCATGTTTTTGTGGCTGTTCTGACAGAATCCTCACTTTAGCATAGATTTGTCTAGGCTGAAAATTCAGCCTTCTCTGAAGTTCTTTCACTCTTATTATTAGATTCTGTGACCAGTCTACAGCTCTATCTTCCCTCTGACTTTAAGAGATGAGAGCCCATTAAACAAAGTTAGGGAGGCCTTTTGACTCTCATACTTTGCTTTATACTAGTGACTGACTTTCCTGAGCTTCTCATTTTTAATTTTCAGTGCATTAGTTTTGCATTCAGCAACAGCCATGCCATTCCAGTCTATATAGTTACTGTTTCTCCCATACCTCTGAAATGATAGAGATATTGTATGATTCAGTGCATCCCTTTCTACATATAATCCCTTTCTACATATACATTCCAATTCTCTACAGGTGAAAATCTTAATAATGGCATTGCCACTGTATATCAGGAACCATGGATATTCCACTCACAACAGTGATGATGGGTTATTCATTTCTAGCTGGCCAGCAAGTGATCCAACTCCAGAATTTCCTTTCTAGAGTATGTTTCCTCAGCTCACTCCTGGCATTGTCGTAGGTCAGTTTCACTAGAAATAGAACTTAAGAAAGGGATTTCTGTGTACATGGTTTATTAAAGGAATATTCTTCAGGAAAATCTTTAGAAAGTGATGGGAGGAAAGGAAAGGAAAATCACTGAGGAAGCACGTGGTTTCAGGTAAAACCTAGCCATGGACGATCTTGGCTGTGTGCGTGAGGGGAGGTGTGTATTTTGGAAAGTTGTTTTTTGAGTGTAAATTGCAAGGCAGTGTTTTCTCCTTTGAAGCGACAGTGATGGACTTTGGTATTCCCACATCAGTAGGTCAGTAGCTCTGAGCTATACCATGGGAGGGAATGGCATGCTACTTTCCAGTGGAGGTGACTTTTGTTAGTTGAGGAAGGCAGTTCTCTGGAGAGGGGGAAAATGTTTGCTGTTATTGCAGCCAACAATCACAGAAGCTGAGGAAGAGATCCATAAGCCTGGTAAAGCATTTCCAGGAAGACATTAACAGTGTCTACCATAGAAGAAACAAAAATTATGTATATTTTCCTAAAATAAAGAGAAACACTCTATAGATTTCAGTGTTTTACCATGTCATAAGAATTCACTGTTTTCTCTGGAGAGGAAGGAATACCTATATTTTGTAGAATAGTTGGTGAAGAAAAATGTTGAAAAAAGAATCATGGTCATATAAATGTTTGCATATAACTTTGTTAAAGTTGTAGAAAAGGACAATTACTGAATGTATTCCATATTGGAAAGATAACAATATTTTAATACTGGGAAATTTGCCTATGTCTTGTGTAATAAGGGGTTAATAGTTTTCTTTTCATTCACTTTAATTTCACTCCAGAAATTGTTCTTTATAGTTGAAGATATTTCTGATGTAGTGATTGGTTACTGTTTAAATATAGTTATTCAACCACATATGACTATACACTATACAAATGAAAAAATTTCCAAGATTTGCATCTGTAACTTCTATTTGTAGAAGAAAATAATGAAATACTATCCCATTTTGAGAAAACATTTTCATGGAATGAGTATTTAATTTTAAAATATAAATCGTACTTGGTAATGATAATAAATCATCAAACAAAATTCTCACTCCACTACGCCCAGGATCCCCAAGTCATTGACAGCTCAGTAGATTTCCTCTGGTGCTTGTGCTATTTGGAGTCTTGTTACAGAGGCTGCTAAGTACACTATCTTGGAGGAAGGATCGTCTTCCAAGGTAGCTCCCTGGTGCCTGTTTAGTTCTCCAGTGAATGCCAAATACCAGAGGCTCTGGTTTTTGGTTGAGGGTGAAGAGACTGGAGGCATCCTAGTTCTGATCTTCTTATCTTTTGCAGCTACCTATTCTTTTTGCATGACTATGACTTTCTACTTTTATCTTGTACTTGTATTTCTGGCGACAACGCTAAGGGAACAGAGCTAAGAAATAGTCTTGGGGCTTAGTAGGTAAGTCATATATTTTTAATGTGAATGATTGAAATGTACTGGATCTGCTCTGTTGCACATGATCTCCTTTATCTGAAAGTATATTTAGAAGTCTATTTTTTTTCTTATCTGGTATCTACTACTGGCTAAGACAATTAATTCTTGAGTTTAATGTGCTTTTCTTATATGAAATCTATGCCTTAGCCAAAAAGTGGGGAAAGCTTTTTGTAACTTTTAGATCAATGTTAAGGAACATCTTATTTATTTACTGTATCAGAGCTGACAAACTCATTTTATAGTTTTACATTATTCATTTGTTTTTGTCACCTGATGTGAATTTTTACATTTAGGCATAATGGGAAAAGTGCTTAGAGAATACCCTTTTAATATTCATTTAAGCTTTTCTTCTTCATGAAGTAATGTGGAAAATCAAATGGGAAATTAAGCGACTAGACACAGTTAAATAGTTATATGTCAGTTTTTTTGGATAATTTTTAGAGCTAAATAACTTGGTATTTAAATGGTTGTGAATTTTTTTATTAGTATATGGTAATATATTTATAATCAGAATTATAGACTATTTGCTTTTATGTTTTACCTGTTATCTGTAAAGTTGCCTTGTAATTTTGATAGTTCAGAAATACATATTGATGAAATGAAAAAAATCTCTGATAATACTGTAGAATGATTTCTTAATACAAGAATAGAGAAATATAATCTAAGAAAAATAATATATGTGAAAAAATTGTATTCTATATAGATAGAACAGTGAGATTTCAATTTTTGACTAAGAGTAGAGTATGTTCTCTTCTTGATTTCAATATTCTTATAATTGTTATCTGCAGACCAATTGTATATGTCTAGGTGAATATGTCTGTGTGTATAAGTGTGTATGTGTACACACACATACACAAAGGCAACTCAAAAGTTTAAGATGCAAAGGATGACGCTTTTGAACTAGAACAAATAAAAGCAAACAGATTATGTGCAGTGATGACAAAATGGAACTTTATTCATATTATGATTTTTTCCCTGTATATATAATTGATTATACTGCAAGAACATATGGAACAGGAAAACATAATTGCATTTTTAGTAAAATCACTATTTCATAATTCAACACTGCAAAGAACCAAAAAATAAAAAATAAAAAAACCCTCAGATCTGGATTGCACCTCCCCATATTTCTCCTGCGTGGATGCTGCAAGTGGTATTCAGGCAGATTAAGACCAATTCTCTTGTGCAGTTTTTATATTCTTCTCCGTTACTCCAAGATAAGATGGACACTATGACTTTTTTTTTCAAAGTATTACCTTAGTAAGTGAGGAGGATATTTTTACAGTAGGACTGTGTTTGCAACTTCCAGCAAGATTCGATCCTGTTTTTTCTCTCGTCATAGTAGCTGATTTGCCTGAGGGGAATTAGCACTGATAGAGTAAAGCAGTAAGCGACAAACGTAATAAATTATGGATATAAATGGACTCATATAGGCAATTGGGAGCTAGTTTTAACTGTTTAATCATCAATGAATTAAATTTATTTAAAAACTATTTTCTTTATTTAGGTTCTGAGGCTGGGTGTAGTGGCTCATGCCATAATCCCAGCACTTTGAAGTGGGAAGATCCCTTAATACCAGGTGTTTGAGATCAGTCTGTGCAACATAGCAAGAACTTGTTTCTACATAAATATTAAAAAAAAAAATAGCCAGCATGTTGGTGTGTGTCTGCCGTTCCAACTACTCAGGAAGCTGAGGCAGAAGAATCACCTGAGTCCAGGAGGTCTAGGTTGCTGTGAGCCATGATTACATCACAGCACTCCAGTCTGGGCGACACAGTGATTGCACTCAAAAAAAAAAAAAAAATTCTGAAAGTAAGATCACAGGTAGTATTACATTAGTAATTGAATTTTGCACTTTACAAGGCACTTTTACATGCAAGCTTTAACTTACTAACATGGCACACAGAGTATAAAACTTTGATGTTTTATTTGTGACTTTTATACTGGGACAGTATCACAAATCATTCTTATTCAAAAGAAGCTGTCATGTCTGCTACAATAAATGGATTTTCAGTTGTAGCTGATTAATTTGCTAAGTACAAGTTCACATGGCAAATTTGAAAAGAAGGGATAAAAAAGGGCACAAGAAAAGAGGAAAGTTAGAGACCTTTCATAGTTTATCCATAGATGCCTAAAAACATTTATATAAAACAACCAAAGCACTGATTCTACTTATGATAAATGTGGCATATATCTAATACTAGCTACAAAAACATTAATTAAATATTTTAATTAATAGTAAGTTTGATTTAGCATCTTTAAGTTCTGGTGGGTAGCACAGATAATTCAATTATTTTAAAAAGCTTTCCAGGCCTGGTGCAGTGGCTCACACCTGTAATCCCAGCACTTTGGGAGGTTGAGGTGATAGGATTGCCTAGCCCAGGGGTTCGAGACCAGCCTGGGCAACTTGGCAAGACCTTGTCTCTACAATAAATCAAAAAAATTAGCTTGATGTGGTGGTGCACACATGTAGTTCTAGCTAGTTGGAGGGCTGAGGTGGAAGGATTGTCTGAGTCCAGCAGGTTAAGTCTGGTGGCCATGAACGTGTCACTGCACTCCAGCCTGGGTGACGGTGAGATTCTGACTCAAAAAAAAAAAAAAAAAAGCTTTCCAAATAAGTTTAAGCTAAGTTTTTCCTTTCTATTAGACATTAATATGCAGGTTAGAGACATTCAACATCATTACATTAAATTTTGAGTTTTTTTCCCTCCAAATCTGCAGTCTCTTTTCTTAAAAGTCTGATGTTGGGAGCCAGCCGTGAAGGCCTGCCTGAGCATTAGGGATCCAGGCAGGCTGCGGACCCTGAGACCACCAGGCTGGTTCAGGAGCTGAAGGCCCATTCCCTCCTCCTTTCCTTGTTGTTTAGCATTACCCAGTGGTAGGGATTTTAACGATCCAAGCATGAAGTTCTGAGAATATGACAGGCATGGCTGACTCTAGGGATCCAATGTTCCCGTTTCTCACAGACTGTGGTTTCGGCTTTAAACTTTTTTAACACAGTTCAAACTCAGATCACATTTGGGAGCCTTATACGTGATACAAGCTTCTTTATAAGATTTAAAAATGTATTTGTAGAATGAGTATATACATTTAGAGAGCTGTTTCCAGCTTTAGATGGTTATCTAGGGTTACCAGAAATGGCCCAGCACGAACTTTGGGCTGGGCCACATTCCTGAGGGCCCAGCGTCCATTTTGGACTGGGCCATATTCTTTAGGAACTGGTCTGATCTATAATTAAGAGTTTTTTATAGTACAGGTAAAGTTAGCACAGAATAGAAAGGTATTAGGATTTAAGTCAGTCATTAGGTGTTGGGAATGCATAAGTTTTAGAAGTTATTGATTATTAGGATTTTATGATATTAAAACTGTTGTATTGATTTTGAGGAACATAAACCAAGCATAAGGAACAGTGAGGTGATTTTGGGATTATCCTTCCTCATGCTTGGGGAAACCGCCTGGTGGGCGGGGACGCTCCCGCCCCCCCACCCACCTGACTTTGTGTTCATGTAAAACTATTGTGATTTAATTAAGATTGTCCTTTCTCATGCTAAGGAAAACGCCTGGTGGGTGAGGACGCCCTCCACCCACCTGGCTTTGTGTTCATGTAAAACTCTTGTGATTTGATTGGGGTCATCTTTCCTCATTCCTAAGGAAACGCCTGGTGAGTGGGTGATGCCCCTCACCTACCTGGCTTTGTGCCCACGTGAAAGTCTTGTGATTTAACATGTGAAAGTTTGGGATAAAAGACTCACGGCTGGTCCCAATAAACAGCTTCTGCTCATTTCACTGAACAGTTGTCCACTTTCTTTCTTTCTCTTTATATCTATGCCTCCATCTTGCTTTCTTTTAATATCTATCCCTACTACAGAATCGGCTTCTGCACTAGACAGAGTCCAGTCTCTTTCTTCCCTTCTAATTCTCCCAGAATATTCGCCGACGCTGCCCCACCTTCCAGGGACCCTCTAAATCTCTTTTGGGGGGCTGGCTTCCCATAGTTTGATAGTAGCTGAGAAAGCATAAAATTTACTCAAGGAGATTCATGAGTTACCAAAGTTGATGGATAAGAAATCAGATAAAGGAGTTGGGCTCAGTGGCTCAACCTGTAGTAATCCCGCGCCTTTGGGAGGCTGAGGTGAGTGGATTGCCTGAGCCCGCGAGTTCGAGACCTGCCTGGGCAGCGAGACCTCATCTCTACAATAAAAAAATAAAATAAAAAATAAAAAAAATCAGCCAGCCGTGGTAGCGCACACCTGTAGTTTCGGCTACTTGGAAGGCTGAGGCGGAAGGATCGCTGTAGCCCAGCAGGTCGAGGCTGCGATGGCCGGGAGCGGCCACTGCACTCCAGTCTGGGCAACAGAGTGAGACTCCAACTCAAAAAAAAAAAAAAAGAAATCAGATAAAGGATTATTTACTAATATATAAGTCCAAGCTTACAAATACATACTACATTTAATGAAGACTCTGAGGACATGGCTAGTGCCTCCTCATCTTTCATTGAACTATTTGCTTACTTTGAAATGGATAGGACATTTACGATTTCTTCAAAATATTATTCAGATCCGTCGTGTATAATCCTTTTCACTTGTTTAAGATTAATGACAAAGGTAAAAATTATTTTGTATGTATTATAAAAATTGTTCCTCAATATTTAATGTAATATTTAATATTGTACCTATTTTAAAGGTCTTCATTTATCAGTTTTTTTAAGCTATGAATTTTACATTTTGGGGATATTTTGGTTTGTTTTAAGACATAGGTTTATATGAAACTGTTTATTCTGTTCTTTAGTTTCATCTCATAGTATTTGTTGATCACTAATGCACCCTTTAGATGTCCAATATTTACCATTTTAAATTTTACTACGCAATTATTATTACATTCTAGTCAATTTATTATTTTAAGAATTACACCTAACTGCAAAAGCAGAATGATCACCAGCTCATAAGATGTGCAGACACTCTATGTGATCTCCCTATGTCCATTGCAGCTGTCTTCCCAGTTTTTTCCTCTACTATGGATTCTCCTCTGCTACAGAAGCTGCAAAGCAAAAAGCTCATCTTTTCAGTCTAGCTTCAGGTGGCCTTCTGACTAAATTCTAGACAAACAGAACATGGTTGGCCAGTGCAACCACTCTGGCTTCTACCTTTCTCCTTCTTAGGACACGTAAGAAATGTCTGAGCTGCAGTATCCAAAGTCTAGGAATGTAGTGTGATTCCTCAGAGAGAGTCCAGTACCTGCTGGCATATTTAGTGCTGCACCAGCCTTAGGCTAACTTCTCATTGTACAGACAAATAAATACCTCTCCTAAAATGTTTGGTATATTTTTAAGGACTTGCTGCCAAATGTAGTCTTAACTGATAATTAGTTTAGCTTTTCAAGATGAGATTCAAAATCATTTGCACATTATTGCTAAAACAGGCCTGAGGCATTGGCCTGGCTAGGCCTGTGTAACCTTTTTATTTATCTCCTCCTGAAAACACTTAGGAACACAATTAAAACGATTTTACTAACATTTTAAATCCCAATCATGTCTAGCATACTTCTTGGTAGCTAGTAGGAAATTACAGTATATATGAAGGAATAAACATTTGAGTGAAACAGAATGCATGTTATTGGATACTACTTATAATACATTTTCTCGATATATGATTTCTAATTTTAATTTTTAACATTAAGGGTAATTCTGCTGTTATAAATTTTTACTCATATTAGATACTACAAATACATTTTTTTAGCAAAATTATTTTGTACATTTAAAAATTTTAAGAAAGTAACTTAATAGGCTAGTTAATGAAGCTACCAAAATATTAAGGTACTAAATTATAAGCTACTAAAATATTCCTACCTTAAGCCAGGCAGTGTATTGTATTGCACTGCTATTTTATGAGAAAAAAATTTGAACTGAAAATTTTCAATGCTTATTGATGTTTTGTGCTGAGATAACAAAATACAGGCCTTTATTGAATGATAGAGAATCTGTTACTATCACAAAATCTACTAATTTCTAGTATTTCATTCAGATTTCAAGAGATCTGGCCATGGCATGAAAACTAAGGAAAAACTGTGAGGAATGATTAGGAGTGATTAAACCTAATCTCTTTGTTTGAGGGATTAAAAAGTTGTACAATGTATTCAGTCGTTAGTTCTAGTAAAATCCTTTTGGCATAGATTTATATTAAAAATAGGTAACATTTGTACATTATTTATATGTTTATATTTTTAGATAAATATTATTAATGAGCATTTAAAAATTCTGGAAGAGTAGTTTTTAAAAGTCCAAATAATGTAGTTACTCTTTTTATTTTATATGAGCATATTTTGTATTTAGAAAACCAAAAAACCCAAGACTCTGTTTCAACACAGACAAGAGAATATTGGTTTTTAAATTGCCAACAACCTGCTTCATAGCAGCAAGTTAAGTGAACATTACTCTTGACAGTATTATATTTATTAATTATTAATGTTAATTTACTTCCTTTATGTTATGTATTTTTAAGATTTTAGATTCATTTTGGTAGTAATCACTGGATCCTATATACCTCTTTTCAATCAAAAAGATGCTTTTTTAGATTTTAAATATTAAGGTAAAGTGAATTTTCCAATTTTAATGTTAGTTGGCAGAAACACATTGAATGATTATCATGTAAAGTTAGAAAAATTAAGCCAAGGAGAACCTTAGCAAAGGGATTAGCTGAGCTTATCTAACTCAGAAGCCAGTTACTTAAAGTCATGTTTCATTTTTCCCTATCTGGTTAGTGTGGGGGAAACTGTACAACTATGTACGTAATATTATTGGGTCATAATATACAAAAAATAGTATATAGTATTTTAGGATCATAGTAGGGTAGATCTAGAAGGGATCTTCATTTTCTAGTCTGAATCATGCGTTTTACAAAGAAGGAACCCCTCTGGAAGGATATTTGGCCATTCATACATTTGTGTAAATCGGTTCAACCTGAGTGGTTCTTTATTCCATATAGTTGAAAAAGATAATTGTGGTTTGAAGAAATTTTCAGGATCAAATAAATTTAAATAAGTGCTCCAAATGATAGGTTGGGATAGCATGACACACTGAATTATAATAATAGGATATGGAGTGGGTCTTTCTTTGTTACTTTGGAATTACATACTGAAACCTAATGTGGACAAAAAAGCATTAAGCTCATTAAACAAAAGTTCTGCCAATAGTTGAGACCTAATACTTCTCTCAGCCTTTCCTGAAAGGAGATAAACTCTTGCTACCTTCAGTTGTTACACCAGTGGAATTTTCACTTTCCATAATAAAAGAGAACTGGGGAAAGGAAGGGGTAGGAGAGCAATTTGAATAATAAATCTTGAGACTAGTGAGGAATGCAGGGGCCTTCCACCCTTTCCACCACTTATAGAAGGAATATACTATTTCCCCCTCAGATTGCCCCCGCCCTCCACCCACACACTAAAAGTCAAATGAAGGGAATCTCCAACAGAGTTATTGGTGGCAATTAGAGGTGCTAACAGGAAGGGGATGATAGCATTATATTTCTTGGTTAGCCATCTACTTAAGCAGTAAAGTTTTTGCTCTATATCTCTGTGGCTATTTCAACATAGAAAAAGATTATCGAAAAGAGATTGGGGGTAGTGGCTGGGTGGACAGAGAACAGCCTGTATTTCCATTTGTGGGGTGGAATGTTTAAATGTGTTATTTATGATTGGCAAGGTTATACAGCAATAACAAGTAACCCAAATCTCAATGCTTAACATACAAAAGTAGTTTACTTCTTGCTCTAGTATAGTTCACTGTGAGTAAGGGGGACTCTCCTGGGCAATTACCTCCCATGTGGTTCAGCAGTACAAACTCCAACATCTTGCAGCTGCACTATCTAGTCCATGTGGGCAGAGGAAGAGACCGGAGAACAGGATATGGGCTTTTTACTACCACAGCCCAGAAACTATACTTTCTCTCAGATCTAACTGGACAGGATCAGCCACTCGACCCCTCCCAACTGGATGGAGATGAGGAGTAAATTCTTGGGTATCACTGCACTTTAGTACTATTTATGGCAGTGTGAATTTCCTCATTGCTAGGTCTAATTGACATCATTGAAGAAGGATATGCGTGAGGTACTCTAGTTGAATGCACTGGAGAAAGATAACTTTCTCATATTTATTTCCCATCGTGCTGAGGCAGCTCACTAATCTGCACACATAAGTGAATGGAGTGTTTTGATAGTGCAGGTTAGAGTAAAAACAAACTGAGCTCAGGTTTACACTCACTCCTTAGTTGTTTTTCTCTTACTTGAACTCTCTAAGTTCCACTTTCTTATTTGTATAAATGGTATTGTAACAGACCCTTCTTCACACAGTTGTTTGTGAGAATTAAATGAGATAGTGCAGTAAACCATTATGTCTATATGTAGCAGATGGTAAATATTAAATAAATATAAACAGTCATTGTAATTTTTTTGGCATTTGAGGGCTTAGTGTGCATACACTAGGAGGTAAGTTAGGGATAAAGAAAGGAATGAGAAAAAAATAAGTTCAACAACATTTTTAAAAATTCAACAGTTGTTCTAGGAAAAGAAAACTTCTTTTCATACATGTGACCTCAACATTCCCAGTAAGCAAAAGTATTTTAAAATAATAGTTTTCATTATTGAGCACTTGCTGTGTGCTAGACATTGTGTTAAGCACTGAACATATATTATTTCATATAATTTTGTTATGTTTCTTATTTCCACTAATCCATCAGTAAGCTGAAGTCACACAACTAATAATCACAGAGTCACATTTGAAACCAAGTTTGAGCTGGGCTCGGTGGCTCAGCCTGTAATCCTGCGCCTTTGGGAGGCTGAGGTGAGTGGACTGCCTGAACCCGCGGGTTCAAGACCCGCCTGGGCAGGCGAGACCTCATCTCTACAATAAATAAAAAAATTAGCCGGGCGTGGTAGCGCGCGCCTGTAGTTCCAGCTACTTGGAAGGCTGAGGCGGAAGGATCCCCGGAGCCCAGCAGGTCGAGGCTGCGGTGGCTGGGAGCGGCCACTGCACTCCAGTCTGGGCGACAGTGAGACTCCAACTCAAAAATTAAAAATAAAAAAAATAAAATAAAATAAAACCAAATTTGTCTGACTCTAGAGCTTGTGGCTTATGTACTTAAATATTCTGTTACACTATTGTATAAAAGTTATTTTGGAAAAGTAAACTCTTTAAGGGAATTTAATTAATTTTAAAAACACTGTCATTGATAAAAGATGTTCTGTGTCATCAACAAGACAAATCTGAGCTCTGTTTTCAGAATGGATTTATGCTTAACCATACTATACTTTCTTAACCAGATTGTACAGTTTAATACTTCCCATACCATTTCTTTTCATAGCACACATAGAAAATGTTATCATACATAGTATACTGGAGTCAACTGATGGAATTTGGCAATGTTAATATGAGGCTTGGTAACAATTTTTTAATTATATTTTAAATTGTTACATAATTATAAGAAAAATAAAATGCAAAGTCTTGTAAATTTGTATTAATGTTCTGAACTATGTTTTAAATTTTTAATGAGAAATTTGAGCTTGCTTTTGTGACTGTAACTTTTCAATATCAGTTTTTATATTTCAAATGTTTTTTTTATTGTGGGTACCTCACAATGTGCATATTCAGTCATATAGTCAAGTGCTAGCTAGTCGTAACTTCTTTCAGTTTTTTCTGTATGATCCACTGGAGAACTTAATTTTTTATTTTCAGTTTTTGTTTTATTTTATTTTTAGATTCAAGGGTATGTGTGCAGGTTTGTTATATAGGTATTTTGCACGATGGTGAGGTTCAGGCTTCTATTGAACACGTCACCCTTGTAGTGGGCATGGTACTCAGTGGGTAGTTTTTCAACACTTATCTCCATTCTTCCCCCCTTTAGGAGTGCCTAATGTCAACCTGACACCCTCTTTCCTTGTTTACTGTCATTAAACTAGCTGCTGGATCTTTGGACATCTTTCTTTAAAGCTCTGACATGTTCTGATTTCATAAATACACTTCGATTCTGTCACAACATGCAACTCAAAAGAGTGTGTAGGATAGGGGGTAGAATGGCATGTTCAAAGAATTACAGAGATTTTTAGGTATCATTAAATTAAAAACAAAGGAGTTTGTTTTTCTACATTTAATTCTTTTGGAAAGTAAAATTAATTCTATAGTTATAATGACAGAGAAAGAATTCTTCCTTTCTCAGACAGTGACCGAGCACCTGCTAAATGTAAGGCTCTATATTAGGTATTCTTTGCACTAATGAATTGAAGTCTCCAGATGAAGAGTGTTAGCTGTTTGGCTAACACTCTTCATTTGGAGACTTTGCACTTTGCACATTTTTTCTAGGCTCGTGTTTAACTGAGCATTGGGATATAAGTAGTAGTGTGCTGGTAAATATTTGACAACCAGCTCTCTAAAGAAAGAAGATCCGACAGGCAGCTTTTGTCTGTTTTTGCAGTGTCAATATTCCATGACTGATTTTAAGTTACCAGTGTGATATCACTGAACACAGAATTGGGAGGAGGTGCTCACAGTAGACTCTTGGTTCCAGAAACCACAGGATAAGGAGTTAGGACATGTGCTACACTGCTGTTTCTTTCATTTGAAATCACTCTCCCCTGGGCTTTTACTCCATCAGATAACCTGCACATATTTTCTGTTTTTAGGCCCTTTTCACCTATGGTAGGCTTTTATTTACTTGTTTATCTTCTACAGAAATGGCAACCAGGTTCCTGATGAGCCTAGATGTCTTAGAATTCTCATTCGAGTCAAGTCTGTCTCTGGCCTTAGTTGGCATTGTGTTTATATGTAACACAGAGCTCATATCCACAATGTTTGAATAAAAAGTTTGTTTTTCTTATGTAAAAGTAAGTCTGGAGGTAGACAGCTTAAGTATGACACCATTGTCAAGGAAGTCAGCAGAGGTCTATGCTCCTTTTGCTTAATGCCCTGCTACCCACAGGCTATTGCATTATAAAGTAGCAAAACTACACAACATTCAAGAATATGGAAGGACAAAGTATGAAAGGTGTATGCCAGTCAGGTCTATCTTTTCATGAGGAATAAGCAGGCTTTGTAGAAGAAACTATACCTAATAAACTTCTGTCTGAATCTTATTAGCCTGAAGCTTAGCTACAAGAGAGCCTGGAAAATAAATTTGTTAGGCTAGGCACACTGCTGCCCTGAATAAATTAGGGTTCTATTTGTAAGAAAGTAGAGAGATTAGATGTTTAGTAGGCAACAACTTCTGCCCTTGGTCCTAATTGTACCTCTGTTCATTCTTACTGCTAGATCATCAACTTTCAGTTGAAGCAGTGTTATTTTGAGCCCTAAATCATGAAGTCCTGTGTGCACCAGAGCTGCTTTAATTGAGCCCAATTCTAGACTTAAATGTTTTAGGGTTTTAGTAGGTAGAATATCTTACTGCATTACTCCTATGTTTCCTCCTATGTGGTTGGAGCAGCACTAATATAATTTTCCTGGCCTCTTTCTACTCCCTCTTTTATGCTACCCTTTGGGCTAAGGAAGTGAGCATGAGTAGCAATTTTTTGTCTTTCTGCTTTCTCTTGGAAACAAGCTGCTCACTGAGAGCATACATTCTCTCCTGTCCCTGCCATAGGTTTTACAGGGACAGGTTGTAAAAGTCTCAGACCAGTGTTGCCTGGGCCCAGATGGGTGTGTCTGTATGAGTCTGAGGCTTTGTACTAGGAAGCCAACTTTTTACACAGATATAGACCAATGCTACAATTTCAGTTCTGTCAGTGAGACGTAATATGTCATATGTCACCTACTTTTTTTTTTTTAATTTCTGAATTAGTCTAGCAGTTGGGTAGGGTATAGTTTTTTGGGGTTTTTTTTGAGTTGGAGTCTCACTCTGTCGCCCAGACTGGAGTGCAGTGGCCGAACCTCGACCTGTTGGGCTCTGGCGATCCTTCCGCCTCAGCCTTCCGAGTAGCCGGAACTACAAGCATGCACTACCACGCCCGGCTGATTTTTTGATTTATTGTAGAGATGAGGTCTCGCTGCCCAGGCGGGTCTCGAACTCGCGGGCTCAGGCAATCCACTCACCTCAGCCTCCCAAAGGCACGGGATTACAGGCTGAGTCACCGAGCCCGGCATGGGTAGGGTATAGTTTAACATGAATTACTTTAAAAAATAGCAACTTGTTGCTGCTGCTTCAAACATGTTGGGTATGATATGTTATCTCTTTCTAGCCTTAAATAGAACAAGCTTAATGCCACAATTATCATATGAAATTTAATATTAAATATGCAGTCTTTATTTTTAATCTTGGAAAAGATTTTGATCTCACTAAATGACTGTTCTTACTGTAAAACTGGAAATACTTTAAAGAAATCATGCAACTACAGCGTATATAAGGGTCTCAGAGTACTTATTTTTCCCAAAGGAAAAAAGTTAATTTTTATAGAAACAGAATTCATAAACATTATGGCTGCTGATGAGAAAGTAACATATAGACTGTAGGGTCAGGTTATACAGGATTAATTTCAGAGGGGGACCCAAAATTCAAGTATTAGGGGTTTTTAAGCTACTTATGCAAACCAGAGATCCTGCAAGCCTTCAAGGAATTTTGAGGGGTTTGAATAATATAAATAATTTATTATTGAGCTTTTATGGACTAAATTGTGTTCAACAAAATGCTTATGTTGAAGTAAGTCCCAACTCCCCACATGACTGTGTTTGGATATACGGCCTAGAGGAGTTAATAAGGTTAAATGAGGTCATTAGGGTAGGATCTTAATACGATAGAACTGTTATACTTATGAAAAGATTCTGTCAGCCAAGAAGAATTTAGCTGCAAGTAATAGAAAACTCAACTGAGGTTGACATAAAAAATAAAGAGAATTTATTTGTTCACCTGATTGAAATTTCAGAGGTACAATGTTGATCAGGTGAGGATTGATCCTGAATGTCCTGTAATAAGATGGAAGACCCAATTTCTTTTTTATATTTTTAGTTGTCACTAACTAGATATTGACCCCATTTGGGAAAGGCTCCCCCTATCTCATAGCCATAAATTGTTTTCCAGTGTAGCTCTGAGAGTTAGATAAATCTTCAATCATGAAACAGGAATCATGTGTCTTAGTTTTGTCAGACCAGAGTTCTTAAGAGCTGCTATGATTGGACCAGCTTAGGTCATTGTGCTAGCCATTCTAAACTGGGGTGGTATATTCAGATTAGCTCTGCTAATCATGGCTCACCCCTGGAACAGGTGAGGTCAGTTCAATCCAAACCACAAAGCTTAGAGTGGAGGAGATGTTCCTTCCATTCCAAGAGGGAGGATAAATAGATGACAGAGAGCAAGCAACAGATGTTCATTACATTGCTTCCAGAGTACGTTTCCTATTCTCTTCATTGAGAAGACTTTAAGTAACACACACATTCACCTATTTTTAGCTTGTAATCTAACACATTTTTAGAGAATATAGATTAAAGTTTAAGTAACTAATTTCACAATGGGATATTATTTTCTATCAGTTAGTTTAAAAATTGCTAGAGAAACTGCTATACAAGTAGTAAAAACACATAATTTATCTGAGAGTATTTATGTTAAAAAAGTTCATATTTAAAAGAAAATTCTAATTCCATTGTCTAATCTGGTGACTCATCATCCTACCTGGTCTCAGACATGCCTCTTAGTTAATACTCCTCTTTTAACGTGGTATGTAAAAAAGAACATCATACTTTAAATTTGACCAAATTGCACAGCCACTTGTTGAAATTTAACAACCTTCCTTCACAAAGCTCAACACCACCAGTGTCTTCTGTTACATTCTGCCTATTTTTTTTTTTACTTGGGGCCCAGCTCCAACAAGCCTTACACTTTTTTTGCTGGCTCTCCTACATCACAGGCAAAGGAAATTTTTAGTGGAATGTGGGTGAAGAAACTGGAAAAAGATAAGAGAACTTTACTGAGGAAAGATTTACTTCAAGGAAAGAACACAATTGTTAAAAAGAGATATGATATGGAAGTTTTGCTCTCTGGGGTGCAATACTTCTTCTCCTACTCAGAAAATCCTCTTTGATTTCATTATGTTTCAGTGCTTTTGTAGTGTGGATATGTGGATTTAGGGCAGACTTTCTGAGACTGGAAATGGAGTGAATACACTGACATTCCAGGATATACACTTGACCCTTGAACAACACGGGCTTTAGGAGAACTTACACACTACACTGTTGAAAATCCACATATAACCTTTGATTTCTCAAAAACTTATTCACTAGTAGCCTACTGTTGACTGGAAGTCATACCAACAACATAAACTGTTGATTAACACATATTTTTTATATTATATGTATTGTATTCTATATTCTTACAATAAAGTAAGCGAGAGAAGAAAAATGTTACTAAGAAAAGCTTACAGAAGAGAAAATGTGTTTACTATTCATTAAGCGGAAACGGATCATCATAAAGCTCTTCAACTTTTCCATTGAGTAAACTGAGGAGGGGAAGGGGTTGGGGGGTTGGTCTTGCCTCTCAAGGTTGGAACAGGTGGAGGAGATGGAAGGGGAGATAGGAGAGGCAAGTTCTCTTGGTATAAACTTACAGAAATACATTGTATCTTTTTTCTGACATTTTTGCTTTTCTACTTCTCTAAAAATGTTCTATTGGGTGCCAATCCTTCTTCCACCGTTTGGCTTGAATTTCAGTGCCCACCCCATTCCATAGAAGTGTCCATGTTGTAAAGGGTGTAAAAAACAATCTTGAGTAATTGGAACCTTTCTGTCAGATTGTCTAATGTCAATGTGTTTTCTGGCACCGCTTCTTCTATGCTTTCTTTCTCATCACACTTTTTTGACTGGCTCTAATGTACAGTGCTTACACAGTGTGAAAGCACTGGTCCGGAAGCACCCATTTCTATCAAATTGTCTTCAGTTGCTTCCTCTAGTATGGTGTCTATTAGCCCTTGAATTTCTCCAAAATCATTATCTTGAAACCTTTCACCACCACCACCCTCCTTTTTTTTTTTTTTTGCCATATCCACAATCTCTCTCGTGATATCCTTTGTTGGCCCTGTTGCAAATTCTGTGAAGTTATGCACAACATCTGGACACAGTTTTCTCCACCAGGAATTTCTTATTTTTGAGCTTGATGACTTTCATAGCTTTTTCTAAAAGAATTTAATTTAGTTGTGTTCTTATGCAGATTAGTGGCAGGCTAATTGACAGAGTCATAGCTCTATTTTTCAAAGATTCTTTCTGTACTGCAGTTGAAAACGGTTTTTCTTTAACCTCTACCTTCCCTTATCTCAAGCAATGCAGTTTTCTCCACATCTATTGAAAAAATCTCCTAAATTCTCAAATCATTCATGAAAAATAGTAAAATAGCACAAAGTGATTCAGTAGCTTGGAGAATAAAGAGGTTGATATTCTTGAGACAATGCATTGATGATACATCTTTTGCTAGTTTACTTGAGAGTATTATTTGGGGATAATTTGTAAGTTTACACTTACAAGTAAAATACAACTTAGGAAAAAAAAGTAGTGTGAGTTTTGGCTAATGCTACTAAGTTTATATCGATAGCCTGTGTAACTAGGTGAATAAAATTTGCCTTTAAAAAAAAACCACAAATCTTTTTGTAGACATGGAGTCTTGCTATACTTCCTAGGCTGGTTTCAAACTCTTGACTTCAGTAATCCTTCTGCTTTTGCTTCCCAAAATGCTGGGATTACAGGTGTGAACCACAGTACCCACCAAAATGTACTTTTAACATAAGTGCCAAAAAATACTTTGCTTATACTATACCTTTGTTTACTTATTTAGTAAATATTTATTGAGTATCTTCTGTGTGCCAGGCATTGGGATAAAGCAACTAAATGGTGAAAAATTTAGATTTTAGTAGTGGAAACAGATTATAGACATGACCAAAAAAATTTCATAATTAGAAAGTGATAAGTTTTATGAAAAAGAGTAAAGCAGGTTAAAGGAATTGGGAGTAAAGGTGAGTGTGAGAGGAGATTAAACTATGAAATAGGATGGTCAGGGTAGGTCTCACTGAGAAAGTGAGATTTAAGGGAAGACTTGAAAAAGATCTCCACTGACTGGAATACTAAACGATGCTGCTACTGTTTGGTGGAACACCACTCCAGGCAGAGCTGTTAAAACAGTGGTGGTCCTAAGGTGAGAACATGGCAGGGAAGTCAGCTTGGCTGGATCTGAGCAAACAAGGGACAGGCAATAGGAGAGGACACCAGAGAGTAAAGGGCACCAGTTCCCATAGACCTTGCAAGGAATTTGGTCTTCATTGTAAGCAAAATGAGGAGTTACTGCAGGATTTCTTGCATATTAATTATACAATGTGACTGTGTTGAGACTGGGCTGTAGGGAAGAAGGGTAAAAACAGGGAGACAGGTTAGGAAGATTTTGTGATAATTCTCCTGAGAAATGATGGTGACTTCACCAAGTTTGTACCAGCGGAGGTAGCGAGGAGTGTTTGGATTTATTTTGACGGTAGATCCAATAGGATTTCCTCATGAATGGAGGAGAAACTGGAAAGAAAAAATTACTGTTAACTGAGAGAATCCTGCCTCTATTTTAATTAACTTCTCTGTATTTTTCATACTTTAAAGCACTACATGATTCTTTTTTACCCAGAAGGAAATACATACTTAAGATGAAAATTAATTATGCACATGTTTAACTTGCAGATAAGAAGCACCAATTTTTCCTTGGCATATACTTCTAGATGTATTTGTTTCTTTTGATAGGAAATGATTTCTCTGAATAACCTTGGTTTTAGACCCTAACCAAAAATCTGTAAGTTGGCTCTTTGGAGCAAATAGAAAAAGGAAAGTATGCAGTAGGTGCATTAAACTCATAATTGGAAGTCAATAAAGGAACTGCAATAGCAAAAGAATATAAAAGTCACAAGCGCTTTCACTGATGAACGTGGAAGATAGTTATTGGCTAAACATACTTTTTTCCCTCTTTCATATCTTCTATCTCGCTCATACTTCATGGTATTGTTCTCAGTGGAGTTTTCTTTTTTGAGGATTGTTTCTAAGGCTACACAGACTTAGGTGGATTACCTTAAAGAGGGAAATGAAATTACTGCAGCTTTAAATTATCTCCTGGTATTGAATAGTTCTCAGTCTTTGTGTCTATTTTTGATATGTTGGTTTTGGGAAAGATGATGGGAAGATGGAAGGGACACAAAGGATTACTTTAGGGGAGCATCAATTGCATACCATTTTCTAGAGATTTGAATATTTAAAGCATTCATCTTTCAAATATAAGTTGAAAATATTGTCATGAATAAAATAAATATTAATTTAAACTGGCATTTGATTTATGGAATCATTTTGTTATTTTGTACTTCTTCAGTAAGTGGACATCAAAATTACAGTTATTCTTATGAAAACTTTTTAGACCCCAATTTGGGTCCTCATACATTTGAATTTATGGGAAGTACTTATAAAAGGAATAAACAAGACAAAATATATTAAAATAAAGAGTTAAAAATGTGCATACTGGTCTTAAAAGGAGAATAAACATTCTGAAGAGAAAAAGGGAAATTGGAGCCCTAGGAAGATCAGCAGAGAGTGAAGGAAAAGCAGTAGTTGTATTAGAGGTGATACAAATCAAAGTCTGGTTAGATGAACTAGAGTGAGGTGAATGACAAAGAAGGGCATTGGCAGCAGAGTGTGCATTACAGCTGGAAGAACATCCCCAAGAGAATTCACTGAGGTGGTGAAAGTGAATGGAAGCAAAAGCAGAGGAAGAAGGATTGCTGTTACAGCATCAACTACAATGTTTCTAAATTTTCTGGACTTATCAGCTTTCAAGAATCAAAATTAGCTGTGGGAACAAATTGATTTTTTTTCAGTTTGATATGAATCATGGAGTTTAAGTAGTTTAATTTTATTATTGGTTTTACATTTCTGTGAAAAAGAATTGTTTGGATTCTTATTGCCTTTCTCTTTGAAGAACTGACAGTTCTTTATTTGGAATCTTAGAGGTAAAAAATCATTTTCTCTGACCTTACATCCCCTACAGTCTTTTCAAGACCTACTTTTAATTCTAAAAGAAAATTCTATGAGTGAATACTACACAAATTGTTGAATGGTGGTGTCTCATATTCTAGACCCTCATTTAAAATCAATATTTGTGACACCAAAAAAACTGCACAGCATTTTTGCATCTCTCCTTGCTGTTCAAACACTAGCCTTTTCTCACTTTTATATATAAGTGTATTTGGAATCACTTAAATATAATTCTCAGAGTTGTAATATTAATATCTAGGTAATTGACTTAAAAGGAGGGAATCCGTGGTGTTATTCTCGTTTCCGTTTTTCAATGGCAAAATGGTGGTATTGAGATGTTAATTGATACATTAAAATGAGCAAAGCTTGATTTAAACTTAGTGTCTAATCAACTTCTTAGTTCATGGAGCACATTATTTTTTAATTAAATTTCTATAGAAATTACTGCTTCCTGCAACTTTGGAGAAGCATTGATTTTTTTTAATTAAGAAACTTGTTATTGAATAATTAATAATAAGTTACAAAATAGACCTGTTAAACTATCACTATACATTTCATGATGAAAGCCGAGTAGCACAATTATCAATAACAAACACAATGAATTCTGTTATTTTAGAAATACTGTATTTTGTATAGGAGAATGTGATTTATACATTTCTAAATCTGTCAGTTTTAAGTAGAGTGCCCAGAAATGCCTTGGATGTAGGTTGCATTTGGTGTTCAGTATTGGGAGGCACTAATCAGCTAAGTACCATAATCCTCCTTACAGGGTACATTCTTACTTGACCTGGAGCTATATACAGCCACATAGTAACAGCATTAAAGAATAACCTTTTTCTTAACAAGTCCATTCCTAGAGGATTTTATGACTCCATTTTTGAATGACTGTTGTTTTATATGTAACTTTTTAGTAATTGAGTTTTGAAATAAAATGACTGTAAACAAGTAAAGACTTTCAAATCATCTGATTAAGGATGGCTCCTATGATTTTGCCAGGGCTAGAAGGATTAAATGAAAGCACTGCCTAGCACAGTGTTGATGTATTTTTGTCAACATGATGCTTCGTGCTCGACAGATGTGCTTTGGTTGAACAACAGGTAAAACAAGAAAAATATATTAAATATTAATTGTTTTATGTAAAAAAATTGATATATTTTATGGTTTTGGATAAATATAAATTATTTGACTTGTTAAAAGCTTTTTGTAGGAATTATAGGTAATGGAACCTATATTTCATGTTTTACAGGATTGTATACTTCTGTTAAATCCTTGATTTAACATGTTTTAACAGCTTCAAATTTTAGAATTTGATTGTAATGTTATATTAAAACTATATGGTTAGCATTGTGAGATTGTGTTAATGAAGTGTTATGTTAGTTTATTTAGCACTATCCATGCTTTATAAAGCTTTTAAAAAGATATGCGTTTTCAGATGATTGATTTTTAAAATATCGTTTATATCCTTTCATTTATAAATTGACAATTTTAAAATGATTTCTACTAATAAACATTATGAGGAAGAAATGTTCATATATGTGGTGCTTAATTGTGGTAATGTAAAATTTGAATTTAAAGAAATTAATAATCTTCAAATTCTTCATTCCTGCAGTTATTAGGAGTCTTAAAAATTGCATATATCTTCAATTAAGCATTAGAAATATGTTAATATTACAACTAACGTTTCCATATTATCTTTTGTTGTCTTTTTAAATGTTTTCAAATGTTTACTGGGCATTTTCAGAGACTTTGATTATTTTTTAGTATATATGGTCAGTATTCTAGGTGGTATAGTAACACAAACCTCATAAGATGGTGAAGGCTATAAATATTAAAATGGAAGTTATGGCAAAAACATAATGAATTAATATGCAGTATGTAAACTGAGACTGCTTTTGGGAAATTTTGAAGTGGTTTTAGTTGGCAAGGAAGTTTCTTATTTGGAGTTTTCAGTAAGATTTTTGGACATGAAATTTTAAAAAGTCTAATTAATAGGATTTCTTGCTCACATATGCATAGTCAGAATAACATTTACAATGGAGCATCAGATGTGTTATATAAGCTAAAATATTTAGAAATAGATTTAATAGTTAATTCATATGACTAACAATTATAAGCAATGAGTAGAAATGATATTCGTTAAGGTAGATTTAGGTTGTCTAAAATGTGATTTTCTATAAACTGGTTCCAGTTAAAAGCAATACAATATGATGAAAGATAAAATAATTGTAACGACCTAGGTTTTAGGAAGGAGAAATAAGATGAGTAGATATTAGATAAATGTAAAGTGATGATAGAGATAGATGATAGATAGTTAGATATTTTTATAACAGAAACAAGGATTAATAAAATGCATAGGAGTAAAACGTAAGGCACTATATAATGCCACAAATACATTTTATTCTAAAGAAAGACATGATTTGGATTCTGCTTCTTAATTTCTCAGTCTTGGAAAGATTAAAGTGAAATATAAAATCCTAGATGAATTTTTTCCATTCCTTTGATTTATAACATTTGGGATAAGTACTGTTAAATGCTTCATTCTTTACAGAAGTGTACAAATTATCATTATATTCTTTTACCTATTAAATGTTTTCTACCTGATAATATTAAGTGCTCAGTTTTGTTTATAAAGGCCAGTAGCAAAAATATAGACTAGAGATACAGTACTTGAATTATCATGGATTTTCTTTAGTTCCTGAAAATAATATAGGATCTATGAAATATAGAAGTTTTAAAAGTTAAAGGATAGTATATGCAAAATAATTTATGATGTAGTTGCTAAAAATTGTTTTGACAGAATTTTTTAGTATTTTGGAGAAATTGATTACAGATTCTTTATTGTTCAGTAAGAGTATTCTTAGAATGAAATCTTGCCTTGCTTCTAGCATAGCTTTAATATATTATAAGGTACTGTATCTTAAAGTGTATTTTTAAAAACCTAAGTCCACGTAAAATAACAATGACAATAGTCATCCCAATTTCTGATTATAACCACTGTTCTATTTTTACTTAAATCCAGTACAAATCAGCATCTAAAGTATGATTCACACGCTCCAGGCAAAGTTCATAATCTCTAGAACAAAGTGATTGCTGGATTTAATAGAATTCAGTTTTCCTAAGGTATGATTTTAAAAAACCACTCATATGGCTTGCTAGGGACTAATTATTAATAGTCTTTATTTTTTGGAAGTAAATTCTGTAATAGGAAGTAAATATTCTTATTGTTAGAATTGAATAGAATTCTTTGTTATAAAGACTCACCATATTCACTTTAATTATTCTTTACTTACTTTGAGAAATTTATGTTAATACCTCAAGATAGAAATGAAGTGTTCTTCCCCCCACTTCTATCCTATAATACCTAGTTTGATGTTAAATATATTACTAGAAATCCTTAATGCTTTAAGCTTTCATTTAGGCATATTAACTTGGTAAAGTTGTGATATAAACATTATAAGATCATAGTCTCTAAGAAATGAAAGAGGGTTTTAGCATCATTCAGCTTGGGAACGAGGATCATGTCTTATTTATTTCTGTATTATAGTATATAGTATTCTTATCCAAATATTTGTTAAAATGATATATGAGTTAATGTGTATAATCTATGCCTCTCATTTTATTTTAAACTTCTTTTTTAAATTTTGAAGATGTGTGGTATGATTCAGGAGTATACAAATGTTCATTATGCAGGTACCCTTATTGATGGGGTGTACCCCCCACCCCTGGCAGTTTCCTACTACTGCCAATCCCTTTCTTTATAGTATTATGATAATTGTTCAAGGTCTGCTTATGAGTGAGAGCATGTGGCACTCAGTTCTTTGTTTCTGTGATAGATCACTCAGTATTATAGACTCTAAGTCCATCCAAGTTGCTGCGAAGTTCATAATTTTGTCCTTTATGGCTGCGTAATATTCCATTGTGTATATGTACCACATTTTTTTATCCAGTCCTCTTTTGATGGGCAGCAAGGTTGGTTCCATGTTTTTGCTATTGTGAATAACACTGCAATAAACATGAGTGTGCAGGTATCTTTTTCATAGAGTGATTTGCGTTCCTCCAGGTCTATTCTGAGTGGGGGGGGGTTGCAGGGTTGTATGGAAGATTGATTTTTAGATCTTTTAGGAATTGCCAAACTGTTTTCCACAGAGGTTGTACTAGTTACACTCCCACCAACAATGAAGGTTGCCTTTTCCCCACATTCTCTTCAGCATCTGCTGTTTTTTGAGTTATTGATCATGGCCATCCTGACTGGAGTTAGGTGGTATCTCGGTGTGGTTTTAATTTGCATTTCTTTGATGAGTGAGGCTGAGCATTTTTTCATGTATTTATTGCCTGCTCATATGTCTTCTTTTGAAAAGTATGTATACGTATCTTTTGCCCATTTTTTTTTTTTTTGAGTTGGAGTCTCACTCTGTCGCCCAGACTGGAGTGCAATGGCCGCTCCTGGCCACCGCAGCCTCACCTGCTGTGCTCCGTTGATCCTTCTGCCTCAGTCTTCCGAGTAACTGAAATTACAGGCATGTGCTACCACACCCGGCTGATTTTTTTTTTTTTTTATTGTAGAGATGAGGTCTCACTGACCAGGCGGGTCTCGAACCCGCGGGCCCAGGCAATCCACTCACCTCAGCCTCCCAAAGGCACGGGATTACAGGCTGAGCCACCGAACCCGGTTTACCCACTTTGTAATGGGACTTTTTTTGTTTTGTTTTGTTTTTTCTTTTTGACACATCTGAGTTTCTTGTAGATCCTAGATAGTAGGCCTTTGTCACATATATAGTTGGCAAATATTTTTTCCCAGTCTGTGGGCTGTCTCCCTGCTCTCCTGATGGTTTCTTTGGTGTTGCAGAAGCCTGTCAGTTTGATGAGGTCCCACTTGTCTATTTTGTTTCTTATGTCATGAGCACTTGGAGTTTTGATCAGAAATTGTTGCCAGTTCCAATTTCCATAAGGATGTCTCCTGTATTTCTAAGGTTCTCTCATAGTTTGAGGTTTTAGGTTTAGGTCTTTGATCCATTTAGAGTTGATTTTTTATATGCTGTTGGATATGGATCCTTTTTTAATCTTATACATGTGGTCAACCAGTTTTCCTAGCACCATTTACTGAATAGGTTCTCCTCTCCCCAGTGTTTGTTGGTGGAGTCTCTGTCAAGGATGAGTTTGTTGAGAAATTGAGGTTTTGCTTTCATAATCTCGATCCTGATTCATTGGTCTATATGCCTGTTCTTGTACCAATACCAGGCTGTTTTGATTATTGTAGTTTTATAATAACGTTTAAAGTCTGGGAGCGTCATACCTCCCACTTTGATTTTTTTTTTCCCCCTAAGAATTGTTTTGCCCATTCATAGTCTTTTATGTTTTCATATAAATTCCTGTATTGTCATTTCTAGGTCTGAGAAGAATACTGTTGGTAATTTAATGGGTATTGGGTTAAATCTATAGATTGCTTTGGATAGGATGGACATCTTAACAATGTTGATTCTTCTAATCCATGAGCATGAAAGATTTTTCCATTTGTTTGTGTCATCTTTGATTTCTTTGAGCAGTGTTTTATAGTTTTCATTGTAAAGGTCTTTGACTTCTCTGGTTAGGAAGATGCCAAGATATTCAATTTTTTTGTGTGTATGCCTCTTTTTTTAAAGCACAGACTTCCAAAGATTAAATGGTTTTATAGGTGTAAATAACTGGTTAATATCAAAAATAGGACTAAGAAATGCAGATCACTTAACTCTAGTGTTCTTTTCACGATACACTACTATATGCTGGAGTAGTTTTTTCTTTAGTCATATGTATAAAAATAATGACAAAAGTAAAATGAATGATGCATAGTATGCATATACACACACAGGATATTGTGTATGTTAATAATATAATATTTTTGGATGCCCTGTTTTGATTGTAAGTTTTAAACTGTAAGAGTCTATGACTTTATATAACTAATCTAAAAGATTTGTAATTAAATCCTAAATGTTTTATATATAAATATAAATGTAAAACACATACACACACACATACTTACACACACATCTGTTTGCTTAACTATAAAACATTTAGGGAATAGGCTATTTCCCTCATTTACTGCAATGCTTTCCCCTTAATAGTTCCAGGTTAGCATCTACCCTGGTTTTATATTTGTGTGAGATTTTATTTTTTTAATTTTAATTTTTAAACATTTTTTAATTTTGAAGGTGTGGGGTACAGTTCAGGGTTAGGTATAAAAATGATTATTATGCAGGTACCCTTGTTGTGTGAGATTTTAAAAGTGGAAGGTACACAGAAGCCATTATTTTTAAGCAGTAGTGGTTAACAGGCAGATGTGAAAGTCTTAGTGGCTCCTGGGCAAGTTCCTGTTAATTGACCACCCTGATGCTGTAGGCTGCCAAAATAATTAATGACAAATTCCCAGAGACTCTTGAGATTTACAGCAGCTTCCCAATGTCCATTTTGAGAACCCTTGTCTCTGGTTCTTTAGGCTAAGACCAGTGGCATTAACTTTCTGCCTTTATGCCTGTAGTCCATTCAACAGTTAAGTAGCTTCTGATTCCTGTGTTAAAACCTTTCCTACCTGGAAAACCGAAAGTGACTTCTGTTTTCATTAGTGAACTTAGTTGATATATTGGCAGGCTATATTCCAGTTGTAAGGGAAAACAGATTTGGTGACACCAGGAGACTTTAGAGAAGAGTGATGATTTTGCTGATTTGGGTCATTCCACTCTACTTTTTCTCTACTCTTGCTTTTTGGGGGGGAAAAAAAGCCTAAGAAATTCACAACTGAGCTCTTGGTTCTTGGTCACTTTTAACTTCAACCTACTGCTACTCATTCTTCTGTTCACGTTCTGGCAATATCCCCATAGCAGTTAGTCTAAACTCTTTCTGTTATTGTCAGGATTCTAGTCCCGTTACTTTACATAAGTAGTGGTTGACATTACCTGAGTTCATTCTAGGGACTAGGACAGTGTGACTATTTTGTTAACAGAGCATTATGTGTGATTGCAAGGTCCACTAGTTTTACCAGTTTTAGAAGGGTAGATTGAGAACTTAATATGCGCAGTCAGATGTGAAGACTGAGTAGACAAGTATCACCAAGCTGACCTTAATCTTAATGAAGATGGAATAAAAATAGCAATCCTTTCTGATTTCTAGAACTTTTGTAATGAATAAATCCTTGTTGTTGGTATTTACTTAAATTGCTTATCTCAAGTTAGATCACTGTAAAAGGGTTGGAGACATAATAATAAAATGAAGATTTAGATGAACCAATACCAGGAGTGATTTAGGTAGATAATGAATTAAAAAAATGATGTCTAAGAATCAGCACTTAGTTTTAGTCTAGAAGTATTCAACTCTTGAGCCATGTTAGTTTGATATCATTACATTTCCAAGTAACTTTCCTATCAAGGTGTCAGGAATAGAGAGAATGGAAGAATATTTTTTTTCTAAGCTACTGAATAGCAGTTGGAGGCCTGCAGAAGTGTAACAAGCCAAGCAAGGAAACTAGAATAAACGCTATTTTACAGCAGAATATGATGTTGATTCTCTAATTTCAAGCATAGGTATATTCCGTGTATAGTGTTTGAGGCATTTAATAACTACAACAAAAGTATCTTTTGAATGACTTACTTGAACTGAATAAAATGAATACTAGTGAAACCCTTGTTATGGTATGCTTTTAAAATGAAATTTTTTAAAAGGTAAAAGAACATTTAAATTTATCCATCAACCTTCCAGCGAATCTATCAAATGTAAAATTGTGTAAATTTTGCTCTTCTCATTGTTCTTTTCCTTTGGTTACTTAGGAAAAGAAGTCCATCGGTGTCCAGAGATCAGAATAGAAGATACGACCAAAGGGAAGAGAGAGAGGAATATTCACAGTATGCTACTTCAGATAGCGCAATGCCTAGGTCTCCATCAGATTATGCTGATAGGCGATCTCAGCGTGAACCTCAGTTTTATGAAGAATCTGATCATTTAAATTATAGGGACTCCAGCAGGAGAAGTCACAGGCATTCCAAAGAATATATCGTAGATGAAGAGGATGTGGAAAGCAGAGATGAATATGAAAGACAAAGGAGAGAAGAGGAATATCAGGCACGCTACCGAAGTGATCCGAATTTGGCCCGCTATCCAGTAAAGCCACAACCCTATGAGGAGCAAATGCGTATGCATGCTGAAGTGTCTAGAGCACGGCATGAGAGAAGGCACAGTGATGTTTCTTTGGCAAACGCTGAACTGGAAGATTCCAGGATTTCTATGCTAAGGATGGACCGACCATCGAGGCAAAGATCTGTATCTGAACGTAGAGCTGCCATGGAAAACCAGCGATCCTACTCAATGGAAAGAACTCGAGAGGCTCAGGGACCAAGTTCTTATTCACAAAGGACCACAAACCACAGTCCTCCTACCCCTCGGAGGAGTCCAATACCCATTGATAGACCGGACTTGAGGCGTACTGACTCATTAAGGAAACAACACCACTTAGATCCTAGCTCTGCTGTAAGGAAAACAAAAAGGGAAAAAATGGAAACAATGTTAAGGAATGATTCTCTCAGCTCAGACCAGTCAGAGTCAGTGAGACCTCCACCACCAAAACCTCATAAATCAAAGAAAGGAGGTAAAATGCGCCAGGTTTCATTGAGTAGTTCAGAGGAGGAATTGGCTTCCACACCTGAATATACAAGTTGTGATGATGTTGAGATTGAAAGTGAGAGTGTAAGTGAAAAAGGTAAGTTATCTATCACACATTTTGCTGTAATTGATTAGATATAAATTTTTTTAGGTTATATTTCTGAGTAAACAGTAGTTAGATATTATTACTTTGAAGTCTTTTTATGATGTTTGTCATGTGAATAAAATTTCAAGTTATAAAAAGTATCTTCTTTTAGTCACATATAAGAAAAGTCTATTGACTGTTTAAAATTTCTTGCTTTATTTCTGAAAGTTTTCTTGCATCATTTGATGGCATATATAAAAATATTAGCTGTAGTTTTAAAAATAACATTTTTGTGTGTTTTCTTATAAAAGTAACAATATATTTACTAGAGAACATCTGAAAAAATTTTCAAAGAATGAAATACAAGTTATCCATATTCCTTTCCCCCAGATATAACAATTATTAAGCTTTAATTGTATTTTTTCTTTTTTCTATACTTATATAGTTTATAGATCTATAAAATTGATATCATACTGTGTATAATTTTGTACCCTGATTTTTTTCAATTGATGTCATAAGTATTTTTTCAAGTCATTAGATATTCTTTAGAAATATGTTTTAAGTAGCTACTCTTAATATTCTGCCAGAAGAGTATACCACAAACAAATTCTTTATTTGGGGCATTGCAATTGGTTCCAATTGCTAATTTAAATAACATTTTAATATTGTTTTTATGTATGATTTTTTCTACATATATATATTTTTTTCTTTAGATTGTTTTAAACTTTAATTTAGGTTACCAAATTGCTTTCCAAAAAGGTTGTATGTAACATGCTTTACTCTTATCAGATGTGCTTGAGCCTTTGGGTCTTGGTGCACCATGTCTTTGCCAATTGAGCAGGTCACAAAATGCCATCTCTTTCAATTTGATTGTGAAGTTAAAAATTTTGTTTATTGGCATTTGCTATCTTCTTCTATGAATTATTTATTTATTCCCTTTATTCCTTTTGCCTACTTTCTTAGAGGTATTAGTTTTTTTCTTACTCATTTATAAGAACTTTTTGTATAGGTAGGATTATATCCCCATTTACTGTTATTTACCAAATATATTTCTCATTTTGATGTTTCTCTAATTTTGATGTTTCTCTAATTTTCTTTGATAATTTGGAAATATTGAATTTAATATAACTAAACCTTTTTATATGTGGTGATTTTTCCATAACTTTCATCCTTAGAAATGTATTTTTTCATCCTCAAACCAATTAAATATTTAATTGCATATTTTCTCATTTTTATTATTTATTTATTTAACCATTAACTTTTAAATCTTTCTGGAATTTATTTGGTTGTCTGACAAAGTACACCAAATTGGTGAGTATCATAACAACTCCCGTCCCTGATTTTCTTATACCATTTGTTGACTTTCTCACTATAAGAATCAATAGGAATCAGTAAGGGAATTCAGGAAGGCAACTAGGTATGGAAGTAATATAGAATCATTTTACACAGTAACAAATTAATTAGTTAGAAAATATAAATTAAGAGTAACAACTAACAAGAAATGAGGGAGCATACAGGAAGAGCTACAAAATTTTACTGAGTAACACAAAGGAAGATGTGAGTAGAGGTTCATTATGTTTCTAATTAGGAAGGTTAAATACCATAAAGTTGCGTGCTCTTTCTAGATAATCTCTTGGAGGTAATAGCATTCTAGTTATAATCCCAGTTGTACCCTTGGAGTATATGTTATTGCTCAAGTTAATCTAAAAGAAAAATCATTAGTAAGAATAGCTAAGGTTAGGGAGGGAGAACTCACCTGACCAGGTATTAATAAAACAACAATAATTAAAAGTATGGTACTTTTAGAAAATTTGATAGACCGGTAGAATTCTAATATCATATATTGAAACTAATAAATGATAAAAATATAAAACACACCACAATCAAAGGAGGAAGAGATAAATTATTTAACAAATAGGCCTGGGGAAAATGGTTATGTAGTTGAAAAAAAATCAAGTTAGATACTTATTTTATAGTCAATGGATTTAAATGATAAATTCTAAGAAAATTATGTTTATTAAAATATAATTTGTAAATAGCAACTATAGGTCTTAATGAATTTTATTACAGAGTACATAGAAATTTTATTTTCCTGAAGTGTAATACTTGCCCAAGTATATTTAGTTTAATTATTTTTTTACATTTACCTGACTGTATCATGATAGTAAAAGTTAAGAAAAGGATAGTTTTGTTATCTTTGGTGGGTTTGGTTTAGATTCTACCTGGTAGGTACTTCTGTTATGTTTTGCTAAAGTAATGCAGTCACTGTTTTTTACTTTATTTTATTATAAAGATGTGGGTAGCATTCACTTTTACCACATAAAAATGTAAAAAAAAAAAAAAAACAGGATTTTTTTGCATCAGTACAATGCTTGAAAGCTCTTTATATGTAATATCCTTCCAGGAGCTTATACTTTTTTTTTTTTAAGGATTCTGAAGTATCCATTTGTAAAAATCTCATATAAATAAAAAGCTGTGTGTGAGTTCACTTAAAATCCTGTGTGATACTATTTAGCAAAACTAAAACATTTATTAGATCTAGAAAAAAGCATGTCACTTACATCTGTATTCTTCCCTAACTTGAACTATTAGTAGACACTCTTGAAGATAGTCTTCTTTCTTTCTTATCTAATCATTTGTTTCCTAGAGTACAGTTTCCACCAACACGTATTTCCTATGGGCAATCACATTTTAACTTGAATTTGGAGGAGTGGATATGAATAAAATAAACTTTTTTTTTTTTGAGTTGGAGTCTCACTCTGTTGCCCAGACTGGAGTGCAGTGGCCGCTCCCGGTCACTGCAGCCTCGGCCTGCTGGGCTCTGGCGATCCTTCCACCTCAGCCTTCCGAGTAGCCGGAATTACAGGCACGCGCTACCACACCCGGCTGATTTTTTGATTTATTGTAGAGATGAGGTCTCACCAAGTTGCCCAGGCGGGTCTCGAACCTGCGGGCTCAGGCAATCCACTCACTTCAGCCTCCCAAAGCACGAGATTATAGGCTGAGCCACCGAGCCCGGCTCAGTAATCTTTTTTGTTTGCTATTCCCTCAATGGTAAAATTCAGTGAGAAGAAATTATAGCCGTTGAGAGACTGGGATATTATGGGAAACAGATTGAACTGTGTCCTATCTTGGCTTTTCATCATTAAAGTATTTTTGGTTATTTGTGGGAAAAGAGGCTATGTGATTTGTGTATAAGCTACTTTTTAAGACACCTAGCGTTGTGATTCATTCTTTGTAGTAAACTGATATTTGAAAGTTTTTCTTTAATAGTTAAAGAAGTTGTATTTGTGGCATTTAAACACACTTTTTTCTATGTATTTATATGTGGATACATCATTCTGATTAGGACCAACAAACTTTTAAAAGATAATCACCCCTTTGCTGTATTATCCCTAAGCTAAATAACTCTAAAGTATATCTTTTCCAACTCAGATATCTTTTTTATTGTCTTTATTTTTCTGTTTCTGTTCATTTTGTGCACAATCTTTCAAAAACATGCAAGGCAAATTTGCATCAAACTATCTAATTTTAAAATGTAAACCAAACCATCTAGATAGCATTAGTATTGTAGAAAGATTCTTTCTAGGCTCCAGCACCTTGTAGCTTCTATTACATAGCAGATTCTTTCTTTCCTGTTCTTTAAATAATAAAATTTCTTGGCAATTCACAGCATGTTTATAATTCTCTCTACTTAAACATTTTTTTCCCCTCTACTGTTCTTTTGGTCAGTCTGGGCTTTCTTCCCCTTTTTTCTTCTATCTTTAGCTTCATTAGTGCATTGGAGGGTTTGTCTCTTCTCTTACTCATTTGTCACTTTGGATGGTTTAATTATTTTACATACAGAGTTTCACTCAAATTTGTAATAGATGTCATTTTGTTCACTATGTTCTGATCAAGGATGCTGATAATTACAATCCATTAGTGGGCCATTTTTTGTGTAACAATAACAGGGAGTAACAATAACAATAACCTTGTTAACCACTCTAGCTCTGTTTCCTTTCCTATACATCCATAAATCAGAATGCTAGGATTTTTATTGTTTGGGAACTATAAGGAGCAAATGAGACTATGTGTACACTGTCAAACAGTAGGTATTCAAACTATTTTTAGATTATTTAAAGTTCAGTAGTAGTCAAGACTTATACAGGACAACTCTCAAGAGTTTTGAGTGAAATATAATTGTGGTCATGTGGATCGTGGTCATTTGTGTTGGTTTCACCTCTCACAAGGTCTGTCCTATGTTGAACAAGGCTCATATTTTCAGGTTAAAAAGTATATACTTTTAAACTTGTTGGTATGTCATTTTGAGATATAATTCAATGTCTCTTTAAATATTAAACATAACACCTATTTACTTGTTTTTCTGCCAAGTACTTTTTCAGTGCCTGCTATTTGCAAGGTGTTGGATTGGATCCAGTGGAGAATGTAGACTTAAATAACAGTTTTCTTCTACCATAGAAATTGAAAGTCTAGGCCGGACTCAGTGGCTCAGCCCGTAGTCCCAGCACTTTGGGAGGCCGAGGCGAGTGAATTGCCTGAGCCCACAAGTTCAAGACCAGCTGGGCAACTTGGCGAGACCTTGTCTCTACAAGAAATCAAAAATTAGCCAGATGTGGTAGGGCACGCCTGTAGTTCTGGCTACTTGGAAGACTGAGGCGAAGGATTGCTGGAACTGAGCAGGTTGATACTGGGGTGGCCGTGAGTATGCCACTGCACTGCAGCCTGGTTGACAGAGTGAGACTCCAACTCAAAAAAAGAAATAAAATAAAACAAAGAAATTGAGAGTCTAAAATAGCTAGCAATATAAGGCAATTGTACTACATATAGGTAGGATTTCAGAGGAAAGAAGCATTGGTTGCATCTGCTGATTTTGCGTGCTCTGTATGTCTTGTAACACTTGCCCTTTAACTCTTAGTGATACAGTTTGCTTTTCACAATCCTAAATTGATAGCATTTCCATCTGTACTGAGTTATGGTGAGTTAGGAAATTGCAAACTTTTTTTTTTTTTCTTTTTGACTTTGGGTTATGGAAGGAGATAAGTGTTAGATTGCTGATGTACTAGTATCTCTGAATTTAAATATTGAACTACCTTCTCAAATTTTAAAATATATTTTTTCATAGGCCTTAAGAAATACTATTGCCTTGCAATTATATCTATTTTCTTATTGAGTAATCTAGAGCAGTTTTCTCACCCTCAGCAATATTAACATTTGGGGCTGGATAATTGTTTTTGAGCACTGTCTTGTGCGTTGTGAGCTGGTTAGCAGCATTCATTGCCTCTACCCACTAGATGCCAGTAGCACTCTCACTTCCAGTTGTGACAACCAAACATATCTCCAGACCTTGCCAGATATTCCTTGTGGGGCAAAGTTCTTAAGGTATTAAAACAAATCCTAAGAATGTCACCTTTATATTTGTCTGAGTTTAGATGTCACTGTCTGTAATGAAATTTATTACCTTACATAATCTCATAATCTCTTATAATTTTTAAGTAATGAATTTACAGTATATATTTGTAAAGAAAATACCTATTGAAGTGATAGCAATTGGAGGAAAATATTAATTTATGGTATTTGAGACCAATTAAACATGCAAGGAATTCTAAACTAAGTGGGCTCAAAATTTGTTTTGGATAAGTTGTAATAATAATAATATTTAGAAAAATTTTAGATAGTATTTTATTTCTAAGACTTTCACAGGTAAAAATTAATTTATGGTATTTGAGACCGATTAAACATGCAAGGAATTCTAAACTAAGTGGGCTCAAAATTTGTTTAGGATAAGTTGTAATAATAATAATATTTTGAAAAATTTTAGATAGTATTTTATTTCTAAGACTTTCACAGGTAAAAATTTTAAAAGTCAAAGATTGGTAATTCTTATATATTCACTTCATCTGTTACTAAACTAATTTTATGCTTAATAATTGTTCCAATTTTAGTGTGAGTCTCAGAGCTTTTCCTTCGAATAAAAATAACTCTATCACATTGAAGTTACATGGATACAATTAATTGCTTTGTTGCTATATTAGGCAGCATTATGAAATTATTACATCATGTCTTTTCTAAAAATAGGATACTTTTCAACGGATGAGAAATCAAGTTGCAAATCCATATTATGAAGTTGATTTCAGACTTGAAATTAGAAAACATAAATGTAAGCAGATATAGAGGCTAGAGTAATTAAAAGTTAATTTATAAATTGCACAGCCAGAAGGTATGTTTCTTGTTTCCTAATAAATTATAGCTTTAAAAAAATTTAAAATGGTAATCTCTTCCCTTTGCATAAGTATTTCCTTGTTAATTATGGATGAAATAGCATATGAAACATTTGCCTACAGAAAAAGGACTATTTTTAATGGAAACCTTAGTACCCAAGTAGGTACTAAAAAAATTATCTTACAGATTTCAGTGTGTTGGATATATGAGAGAGTGCTTAGCTAATTGAATAAAAAATTAAAAGTAAGATTAAGTTATAGACTAGTTGTATTTAGTTTGG
This sequence comes from Cephalopachus bancanus, assembly GCA_027257055.1. Lineage (NCBI taxonomy): Eukaryota > Metazoa > Chordata > Mammalia > Primates > Tarsiidae > Cephalopachus > Cephalopachus bancanus. The sequence goes on from JAPVLO010000146.1 coordinate 1,294,281, forward strand.
AATATAGAAAATATTAACTTTTAACTTAAAATGAAGTCTCTGTTATGTTGGATTAGAATTCAGTAAATGATGCCTAGATTTTGATATACAGTACAGGTTTAAAAATCTGATGATTAAATTTGTTCAATGGATAGAAAACAATATAATTTTGTAAATGCATTATTATTATATTATTACTAATTGATAAGAGACATACGACCAAGTGTCTTAATGGTTTATAAATGCTTTATAGGCCATTTTCCTTTGAGTTGGAAAAGCATTGAAATAGCAGACAAATTGGGTTTAAGACTAATAGAATATTTCAAGACATGTACAGTTGATTCATTCATTTATTTATTCTTTATTTCTTTCAACTAAAATGTATCAAACGCCAACATTCTATAGGACTAGACTATGATACATGAAATAAGATAGCTTTTGCTCTTGCCCTAGAATTCCAGCTTTACTGCAGTAAGAACTTGGCTTGTAAATTTGACTACATGTATGGTAGTTGACTCATTCTAGAATACTGTACCTGGGATAGACTTTCATTTTTATTAGGCTGTGTTAGAAATGTTTAGCAAGTGTGAGGTTTTCAGAGTTTATTTAGCGTTAGGAGGACCTGACTTCTTATCCAAGCCTCAACATTTAGGGTGTACTATGTAATCTTGCTGCTTCTGGGAGATTATCCATTTATTGGAAGTTCCCATTGAGAGAGTGATCAACTAATACAGTTTAGAGCAGGGATTGGTAAACTATAGGATGCAGTCCTAATTCGGCCCACTATCTATTTCTTTTTCTTTTCTTTTTTTTTTTTTTTTGAGTTGGAGTCTCACTCTGTCGCCCAGACTGGAGTGCAGTGGCTGCTCCCGGCCACCGCAGCCTCGACCTGCTGGGCTCCAGCGATCCTTCCGCCTCAGCCTTCCAAGTAGCTGGAATTACAGGCATGTGCTACCATGCCCGGCTGATTTTTTGATTTATTGTAGAGATGAGGTCTCACTGCCCAGGCGGGTCTCGAACCCGCGGGTTCAGGCAATCCATTCACCTCAGCCTCCCAAAGGCGCGGGATTACAGGCTGAGCCACCGAACCCGGCAACTATCTATTTCTATATGTCTTTTGTTTTGGTGCTGCAGATGTTTTTTACATTTATAAATGGTTGAAAAAATGTTTTGTGACTTGAAAATTATATGACATTTACATTTTAGTGTATATAAACAAAGTTTTATACCATTCATTTATGTATTACCTATTGCTACTTTTATGCTAAGACAGAGTTTCGTACGTGAGACATACCATACATGGTGATCTTACTGCTTTGCAGTGCGCCCCAGCATACTACAAATTACAGTGACATGTTTGTAACTGCAGTGTTTTGAGTACCATGCCCGTGCCATATTGCAGTATGTTATTTATTTCTTTTTTGTTACTTGTGCATACTCATCATGGCATGCCAAGAAAGGATAAGGAAAGTGAATTTTGAATGTCGTGGTTTTAAGGCACTGTGGAGTGTGGATCACTCTTCACTGGATTAAACGCCCATCACAATATTACCAACTCACCAGAAGGCAAAGGCCAGAAATATTTGAAAGTTTAAAATGGAATATGTCATCACAGCCGAATTTCTTCACAAAAATAAAAAAGAAAATGAGGCTACAACCAAAGTAAGTTTCTAAGTAGCTCATTTATTAGCAAGCTAAGAAAGCCATTTACCAGTGATGAGTTAGTTAAGTCATGTTTGAATGTGGCAGCTGAAGTAATATGTCCAGGAAAAACAGTCTTTTTTAAGACTATTGGCCTTTTAGTGAGAAGACTTGCTTGAAGATTTGAGGATGTTAGTTAATTAAAAAAATAATAAGGCAAATGATTTTGAGTATTTTCTTGGCTCTTGATACGTTAATAAATGTTACCAAAAATGGTCAGTTGTTTGTTTTATTTTACTATTATTGTTTTTTTTTATTTGAGTTGGAGTCTCACTCTGTCGCTCAGGCTAGAGTGCAGTGGCATACTCACAGCCACTCTAGCATCAACTTGCTGGGCTCCAGTGATCCTTCACCTCAGCCTTCCAAGTAGCAGGAACTACAGGTGCATGCTACCACACCCAGCTAATTTTTGATTTATTGTGGAGACGAGGTCTCAACAAGTTGCCCGGGCTGGTCTTGAACCCGAAGGCTCAGGCAATCCACTCACCTCGGCCTCCCAAAGTGCTGGGATTACAGACTCAGCCAGGGAACCCAGCCAGTCCCTATGAATAATCTGCGTTGAACAACTAGAGCTGAGAATGTTTTCAAAGAAACTAAGAAAGCACAATACTTTAGTATACTTCAGAGTGGGATCAGCTGAAACGTGTTACAACTTAAGTGTATGGAGCAGAAAAAGGTTTATTTGGACAAATATCTAATGCGTGTGAAAATGTAGGGTGTTAAAAACCTGTGGTTATTATTCACCAGCAGATACTTAGCGGGAATTAACTGAATCTGTTGTGTGGTGTTGAACCAGTAATGTCAATGGCGAGTTTTATTTGCTCTTGTGCACTTAACCTTAATCAATTCTGTGAATTTTTATTGGAAATAGAAGCTGAATATCCTGACTTTCCCTCCACAGCAGTTTGGTGTCTTGGCAGGTAAAGTTTTATTGCTCTTCGTTTGTTTGAGCCCAAGGTTGATGATGAAATTTCTCTGAGTGAGACCTACCCTTAATGACTATTATTGAACAGGGACTGGCTTTTGAAGTTAACTTTTTGCTCTAGATTTGATGATGTTTCCTAATGAATTTAACCCAAAATTATGAGGCAAAAAACTGATTGTAAGAGAAACATACTGTAGTAAAGTCTTTCCAGCAACTAAAGTTGTTTGTATCACGAGTAATGTCAAGCTGCTATACACTTTTGCTGGCATCAAAAGGTAAAACAAAAAAGCGAGATCTCTGTTCTCATAGAAATTTGCAGTAGAAATATTTTCTAAGCTCACACTACAATTTTAATAGTGTTTATCAGACCTCAATGTGAATGCAATGAAACTTAACATATTTCAAAATTTGTTTAACTGTGCAGTTGAGGACCTTCTACCTAGCCTTCTACTAGAAATAACTAATCTGCAATGTAATGCCATGTTAAGATTTTACTAGAATAATCTAGTAAAAGTCTACAAATGTGTTACAAATGACGAATATGCTCAGTTAGGATCATATGCTCATCAATTGATATCAGTGTTTGGCACTACCTATCTATATGAAAAGACAATTTTTGAAGATGAAATGCATCTTATAGATCAGCATTAACAGATGAACATTTGCAATCGATTTTGATGAAAAGAAACACTTTGAACCTTAATTAAATGAAAATTATCCCCCCAAAATGTGTAGACCTGTTTTCAAAAAATTATACACAATTATTTTTTGTATTTTAAATTTCATCAATAAAAATTATGGAAATTTATCTTTATTGTTGTGATTTAAGACCTATATTATATCCTCAGTTTTTCTTTTTCATCCCAAATCCTAATATATTTACTATCTGGTTTTTTTTGTTTGTTTGTTTTTGAGTTGGAGTCTCACTCTGTTGCCCAGACTGGAGTGCAGTCCTAGTGGGCTTCGGCGATCCTTCCGCCTCAGCCTTCCAAGAAGCCGGAACTACAGGCGCGCACTGCCACGCCCGGCTAATATATATATATATATTTTTTAATATATTGTGGAGACGAGGGCTCGCCAAGTTGCCTGGGCAGGTCTCGAACCCGCGGGCTCAGCAAATCCACTCGCCTCGGCCTCTCAAAGTGCTGGGATTACAGGCTGAGCCACTGAGCCCGGCCTGTTTTTTTTTTTTTTTTTTTTTTTTCCCCCCGAGTTGGAGTCTCACTCGGTCGCCCAGAGTGGAGAGCAGTGGCCGCTCCCGGCCATCGCAGCCTCGCCTGCTGGGCTCCCGCGATCTTACCGTCTCAGCCTTCCGAGTAGCCAGAATTACAGGCGTGCACTACCACACCTGGCTGATTTTTTTTTTTTTTTGATTTATTGTAGAGATGAGGTCTCGCTGCCCAGGCGGGTATCAAACCCGCAGGCTCAGGCAATCCACTCACCTCAGCCTACCAAAGGCGCGGGATTACAGGCTGAGCCACCGAGCCCGGCTTGTTTTTTAAGGAAAAAGTTTGCAGACCGTTAGTTTACAGCACAGTATTTGTTGTTCATTTTGGATAAAGTTGTTTTGAGATCAGTTAATGACGTTTTCTGAAAATGAGTAAGTTGTCATTAATGCTTTTTTAACTTTTAAAAACTTTTAACTTTAGAAAATTTTTAACTATTAAAAATTAAACATTGTTGCTGGGCTCGGTGGCTCACCCTTAATCCCGCGCCTTTGGGAGGCTGAGGTGAGTGGATTGCCTGAGCCCGCGGGTTCGAGACCCGCCTGGGCAGCAAGACCTCATCTCTACAATAAATCAAAAAATCAGCCGGGCGTGGTAGCGCATGCCTGTAATTCCGGCTACTTGGAAGGCTGAGGCGGAAGGATCGCCGGAGCCCAGCAGGTCGAGGCTGCGGTGGCCGGGAGCGGCCACTGCACTCCAGTCTGGGTGACAGAGTGAGACTCCAACTCAAAAAAAAAAAAAAAATTAAACATTGTTATAATTATTTCTTGTTTTTTCTGCTGGATATTTATTTTCTTTAGAATTTAAGTTACACTACTTCCCCTATTAAGCAATATAATTTATTTCATGAAATACAATTACACATATACTCTCAATATAGAATTCAGTTGTTAAGCATTTTTGCTGTCAGGGATGAGACAGAGGTAAGCAGGTCTGATTTTAAATGTGTATTCAGATATTTACTAGCTATGTGACCTGAGTGACCTTCCTTGTCTTTCTAATATTTACTTTTCTCATCTATACAATGGGGCACTTTCACGATAAGCTTGTAGTGAAGATTAAATAACACAAATTAAGTAGGAGGAAAACCGGGTACAAGGAAAACTGAGAGTGAGTGGAATGGTTGTAACTAAAAGGAGAGTACTTTATTAAGGGAAAATGGTAAAATATGATACAAGCTGAAAGATCTAATAATTTCCAGGTGGTAAACTAGCTGTTGAATTTGGCAACATGGGAGTGACCTTGACAGGAGCTAATTCAATATGGGATCAGAGTGGATGTCAGACTGGATACAGGTGAATGAATAAAATGTAAAGAAGTGAGGATAGCATATTAACACTGTATAGGAATGGGTCTCTAGAATCTAAGCCAAAAGGGCACACCTAGTAGCATGACTCTCCCAAAGGAAGAATTGGGATCAGTGGGAGGTTGGGATTACAAAGCTTGTATTTGTTGGCCAGGAAGTGATTCTCATTCAACATCGTGTTGGAAGCACAGAATTGGCTGAAGTAACAGCATTTTCACCATGGAAATAAACAAATGCTACAAAACGGGACCTATTTTCTCCCCAGAAAACTATGGTTAAAACATTAACCACCATACTACTGACATATATGTGAAGTTTTGATAACTATGAAGTCTATGTTAGCAATAAAAGTGGAATTAAAAGCTGTATGCTGTTTTTAAGTGTCATGGGCAAATGGTGAGAATTGGAAAGAAATAAGAATAAGTTAGAAGTTTCATTTGTTGGGACAGTAGTTTGTAGGAAGAATTTAGTGTTGAATTTCATTAGTGTGGCTATAAGTGTTTGTATAATAAAAATGTAAAAGGGGAGCAGTATGTTGATTAAATTATCTTATTGTAGTCTCATTTTTTGTAACTATTTCTCTCTTTGTGCACTCTCAAGAGTGCATCTTCAAAAATCCTGTCAGTATAATCTTATGCAATGGTAGGTTATGCTTAATAATGCCCCAAGCCGGGCTCGGTGGCTCAGCCTGTAATCCCGCGCCTTTGGGAGGCTGAAGTGAGTGGATTGCCTGAGCCCGCGGGTTCGAGACCCGCCTGGGCAGCGAGACCTCATCTCTACAATAAATCAAAAAATCAGCTGGGCGTGGTAGAGCACGCCTGTAATTCCGGCTACTTGGCTGAGGCGGAAGGATCGCCGGAGCCCAGCAGGTCAAGGCTGCGGTGGCCGGGAGCGGCCACTGCACTCCAGTCTGGGCTACAGAGTGAGACTCCAACTCAAAAAAAAAAAAAGTAATGCCCCCAAAATGTAAAAAACCATTGATTTTATTACATCAACTTCATTTCATCATATCATCTAAATTATATTAAGTAACTAATTGGAAATATATAGTGTCACTTCTATGTTTGAATTTACATTTTATTTCTTGGTAATAGTCTTGACTAAATTAGCTGGTAAAATCTTTTAAATTTGTTCACAAGTAAAAGTATAGCATAACTATTTAATTCTATGAATTATAGTTGTTAGAGCTCATTAAAATTCACTATTGTCTCATGGAAATATATTAATTTAAGAAACTGCACCTAAAGTTTTATTAATATTTTTCCTATAGTAGGCTATTGACTTTTATATGAGTTTTCAGTGTTTAAAAATTGTATAAATATGATTTTGAAAATACTTTTAAGAGTTTCAAATGATTAGTATTATTAGAGTTGCAAATATCTAGTAAAGGTTAGCTAACAAAACAGAAAGGAAAATTAGAATGAATAATATAAGAAGTCATTAAAGAGAAATAGCTATTAGGTTTTAGATATAAGATTTTGGTGTCTAATTTAAATGATAGAACATATGGTAATGCTAAAAAAACAGAAAAAAGTTTCTGTCTAACCTTCAGTGAAACAGAGCATTGTTATTCCAGTACTCTCGTTCAAATACTGCTCTTAAATTCTGGGTAATGCAGTTTAATTCCATTCAGGAAATCAGAAATGTATTGCCTGCCTATTGTGCGCCTGATACTATGCTAAGTGCTGTGTGCAAGGTGAATACGACTTGTCACTGCTCAGGAGATAAACATGTAAGCAAATAAGAGCAATCTAATATGACAAACAAAATAGTTAAATACAAGACAGATTTACTTCACAGTGGGTAGAGACAATTCTATCTTGGTTTATCAGGGAGAAATTTACAGAGGTGTTATGTGCATTGGGTTTTAAAGTTTAAATAGAATTTTCTAAGAGAAAAGGCAAATATGAAATGGGGGTAGATGGTCATTCTACACAGTGGGATAAAAGCTTTATATTAGTAGAAACAACTTTTATGGACTATTTGTTATTTGCCAGACACTACTTGGCATATACAAAGATGAAAAAGACATACTGCCTTTTCTTAAGAAATTTAGAAGCTACTGAGAAGTTATTATTGTTGATAGGTTTATTAATTGTCCTTCTTTTGTAGAGAGGAAGCATGGTATATTTGAAAGCAATGCATTGAAAAATACATACACTAGGATCTATAACCTTCAAGGTAATGTTAGGAAGATTATGAAATTTTCTGGACTTCCGTTTCCTCTCAAAAATGGGGAAAGTAGAGTAATTCATTATTTTCCAAACTGTGCTCAGTGAAGCACCAGATATCCATGGTAATATGTCAGGAACCTTAAGGAGGATGAGAGGGCATATCCAAACGGGTGTGCAGCTGGGTAGTTCGTTTCGTTTCAACCAAACTTTGACTTAATTGGTTTTATAATTGGGAGATCTGTTAGGAAAGAGGATTTATTGCACAAAAGAAGTGTGAACATGAGTAGACTTGATATTTTAATTTCTTAATTAATTTATTCAATTATTATTTATGTTTCAGGCACTACTCTATGTGCCAGAGGCTAAAACAGTTGAAAAACATTTTCCTGAAGTCAAAGAGGTAGCAGGATGCTAGATCATGTAGGGCTTCCAAAGATATCACACAAACTTTAGCCTTTATACATGTGAGATGACAGGCCATTGGTTTTGAATCATAGGTAACTTGATCTGACTTACCTTTTGAACATAACTCTTGATGCTGTGTTGAAAAGACTTGTGAGGAATATACATGGATGCAGAGATATCAGATAGGAGGCTAGTGCAATACCTAAGGAGAGATAATGTTTGTTTGTACCAAGTTGGTAGTAGTGGAGATGAAGAGAGGTAGTGGTAAAGAAAAAAATTATTCCATGACATTTGTTAAAGCATGGTAGATCAGACTTTATTTAGGATGGTAAGTATAGGGACCACACAATGGAATTTTGCAGTGGGGGAGATTGGGCTTAACTCCAAATACAACATGTGCAAGTGGGAATTTATAGCCAAGGGAATGGGAGGGGGTATCCATGGACAGAGCAAAAATTACTAAGAGGAAACATCAGGATTAAGTGGGGAAGGAGTTTCTGGCTAAACTGACTTAATTCTTGCTGAAGACAGGCCAGGATGATCACACATCCTGGGGGACAAAGAACCTGATCAGATGTTGAGGGTGATCAGATTCCAAGGGTGAGGGCCAATAACTGGCCAATGTAGTAGTAAGAAAACCAGAAGAAAAATGATATGCCAGAATCCAACTAAAGAAAGCATTTCAAGAAGTGCTTTTGATGGTGCTGGTTGCTGCTTATAGATCAAATTAGATGATGATTGATAATTAACTACTGGATTTAGCAATGCAAGAATTGGTTACTGGTGTTGGTGACCTTGACAAGAGCACTTTCGATGGAGTGGTGGGGTTGGAAGTCTGAAGTAGGTTCAAGAAAAAACAGAAGGGTGGATTGGAAATACAGACAGCTGTTTGGAAGGAACAAAACACTGTGAGGAGGAACCAAACACTGGCCTTGTAGCTGGAGAGTGAGCTTGTGGTTTCTCTTTTAAAGATGAGAGATAAGACAGCATATCTATGTTCTTATGGGAATGATCTTGTAGAGATGGAAAATCTGATGATGCAGGACAGAAAAACTGCAATTTCTCCCTGACCCTTAAGTAATGAAGGAAAATGAAATTGAGTGCACTCGTGGGTGGGACAACCTCCAAGAGTAGCAGGGATAATGTGAATATGGGTGCACGTTGGTTGATAAGGATGGTTGGTTCTGAGAATGGTGTTTTGTCTTATGTGATTATTTCTGTTTTCTAGAAGTGGAAAAGGTAGCGGGGCCATTATCTGAAAATCAGAATTGGGAAGGAGTTTAGAGTTCTAAGGATAGAAAATATGTGAATTGTTTATCTGGGAGAGTGGAAGGTGTAATGAACTAATGACATGCAGTAATTATAGGTAAGAGCTACAATAGGAGCTAATTTGGGATTAAGAGCTATAAATTTTAACGAGACTGTTTAGTGTGGTTTTATGTTGTCCCATAGATGTATTCAACTACCTGGGTCAAAACATGGAGTAGCTTTTAAACTGATTTTAGCTAGCATTTTGGTTTTGCCAAGTGTATATCAAGGAAGGACAGAGGGCAAAAGAGTTTAAAATATTTGCAAGTGTGTAATTTTAATTATGGGCCAGGGAATTTAAACTGTGTGTGGAAGGAAAAACTTAAGTGAGACAAAGGAAACAAAAAGTGGTGGGTTCTATGGATTGTAGCTCTCAGTATGTTACAAGAATTATTTAAATTAGGATACTTTAGGGAATGAGCTTCTTGTTGTCTTTCTTTTCTGTTAGACTGTAACCTCTTTGAAGGTAGAATCTTGTTTCTTTCCTTCACTGTCTTATCCCAGCAATTAGCCTGAAATTTAGCACAAGGTAGATTCTCAGTATGCTTTAGAATAAATGGATTAATGTATGTAACAATGAATGAGTGAATGAATGAAAAACATTTTAAGATTTCTTTTTGCTCTAATATTGTATGATGTATGCCAGTTATATCTGAGCTTAAGAAAATTCTCTTACTTTAGTTATAAAACTTAGAATGCATTAAATCACACTAATTATAACAAATGAAAGAACTGCTAAGGAAAAGAAATACAATTAGAACCGTATATAAACACAACTTGATAATAATAAGTAAGTAGATTTCACACATACCTGTGAAAGCACATTCTCATTTACCTACTCCTGATTATAAGAGATTCAGGTTACTTAAGTACAGACTAATTTAATATATTTCAATTAATAAGAGAAATATTTACTAAGGCACAATTGATGAATTTACTAATAGATTTTATTCCCACTTATGGGCACTGAATTACTTTTATTTTTAGCTATTTTATATGGCTTCTTAAAATTGTTTAAAATCCATTGCAAAGTAATTACTTAATTAAGAACTATTTTGAATATCACAAATTAAAGACTTTGTATTATGTGATCTTTGAGTTACTAAATAGTATCAAATAGATAGGATAACAATAACATAGAAATTAATTTTAGCATAGGATTTAAGAATATGGATTTTGGAGACGGACTGCATGGGTTTTTAATCTTGGCTCTGTTATGTCCTAAAGTGACCTTGGTCAAGTTATTATACAAATCATGCCCAAAATGTAGTAGCATAAAACAGTACTTTTATGATAAATAATGACTTCATTTATTTGCTTTATTTACAAGGAAGTACCCCCAAATGGAATTTCTTTATAAATAATTATTTATAAAAATTTATTTATAACAAAATTAATTTATAAAAATAAGTTCTTACATGTTTAAACTTCAGTCACTTTTAAAGCACTCTTCATTTGATGCAATACACCTATTGAGACACTCTTTCTACTGCTCAAAACAGTGTTTGAACTTCTCAATTTTGATGTTTTTTAGTGCTTCTACTATTGTTTCACCTCTTTCACATCAGCAAAACGGTTTCCTTTAAGGACCTTTTTCATTTGAGGAAACAAACAAAAAAAAGTTGCTGGGAGCAAGATTGAGTGAATAGGGAGGTGGGACAATGGAGGTCATCCCATTTTTGGCCAAAACTGCTGAACACTCTGAGTGATATGGACAGGTGCCTTGACATGGTGGAAGAACCAGTCACTTGTTTGCTATAACTTGGGACATTTCTTCCTCAAGTCGTGACACAACCTTCTCAAACTTCCACATAAAAACTTTGGTTAACGATTTAATCCGGAGGAAAAAATTCTGAGTGTACTACAAGGGCCCCACCCTCCAAAAGATAATTCTGTTTTTTGGGGTGTCCCCCTCGAATTTGTTAAAACATTTAATATTTTCATTATATCTGTGGGTCAGATACTTCATGTGATTTTTATAGGATGACAGTTTCAGAAAAATGAATGGATTTCTTTTATATTGGTTCATAGTTCCCAAGGCACATATCTTGAGAGAGTCAGGAGGAAACTATGCTGTCCTTTTAAATATAGCCTCAGAAAACAAAACAGTGTTATTTCCTCTGAATTTTATTGGACCAAGATCTTTCAATAGAAGGAAATATAGACACTGTCCTCTCAGTGGAGGAGTGTCATTGTGACATTATAAAAAGAGCATGTGGAATGGGATATGTAATGGTTCAGCCATATTTGAAAACTACAGTCTTCGAAGTATTCCCCTTGGGAAGCTATGCATCAATGCCAATGCCTTTTCCACCAGTCAAAGCAATTTTGGAACTCTTTTCCTGGAATGGCATCAGAGCTGTTGTCATGTTACCCTTGATGTTCTGATGTCATAAAAATGTCTTCCTTTCAAAATTTTCTTTAACTCGGGTAAAGAAAAAAGTCACTGGGAGCCAGATCAGGTGAGTAGACAAGGTATTCCAATGCAATTATGTGTCTACTGGCTAAAAACTCCCTCACAGACAGTGCTGTGTGGGCTGGTGCATTGCTGTGATACAAGAGCTCCTTCGGAACCATTTTTGCACACAACTTTCTCATGCCAAGATTTCAATTAAGATTTTTCTGTTTCTCTTTCAATGTTTTTTGGTCTGCTATGCCTCTCATAGTGAGCTGATGACTGTGATAAACAGTTTGAAGGATTTTTGCAATGTTTTTATCAGTTGTGTTTGTTACTGGCCATCCTGACTTCTTTTCATCAGTGAGACTTTCTCTTCCCTCAGAAAAACATTTAATGTATTTGGACACTGCTTTTTTCTTCATGGCATTATCCACATAAACTTGGACTAACATGTCTCTGATTTCACTTCCTCTCTTGCCAAGTTTAACAAGAAATTTAATGTTTCTTTGTTGCTCTAATTCAAATTCTGATGTTCTTGCAACACCACACAAAAACATGCAATGACAATAATGAATGACACTCAGCAAGATACTACCACATATTGACATGAACACAGCTGTGAGACACTGATATACCAAGGATATGAAACCTTACAGAGTTGTTTGTATGGTGCAGCCAATGTAAGTGCCTGGTGGCAAATTCGCAAACTCAATTGTCAGACCTTGTATGGAATGCATGTTGGGCAATGCCAACGTCATATAGCCTACGAGTGGAAGAGGAAGGTCAAATACCAAGAAGAGAAATGAGAGGAAAAATAAAAGGGACATATTTGAATTTCCTCCACCTATTTAGAATGAAAGTTAGGATTTTTTTAAAAAAAGATGAAGATTATGACACCATCGACATTGTTATGACTCTACAATTTGCAAAGAACTTTTATGACTATTATCCAAGTTCTCAGTAATCAATGAGATATCACAATTAATCTCTTGTTACTCAGATGAGAAAATGAGGTCTAATGTATTAAGTAACTTGTTCAATTAACAAAATTGATGAAGGGTGGAGTCAGTATTTTAGCATAGGTTTTCTAGCTTCAGCTATAAAACTGTCACAACATGCTGTGACTTTATAAACATGATTGTGTTAAGAAATGAGGATGCTGAAGAATGCCTTACATACTATGCAGTTTAATTTTTAAATGTTTATTAACCTAAAATAATAAAAAACAATGTTATGAAACAGTTAATAAACTCTTATTTAATGACTAGAAAAAAATAGAATATCTAAATTTTTTTTCCTCTAAGTATAGAACACATATGTAATTAAGATAATTTGTTTTTTTACAATAGATGTAAGTAAAGCAGAAAATTTTAATCTAAGATCTGAATCTTTTGATTCTTTTTAGCCAGGTCTTCATATTTAAATATGTTTAACTTCTACAGAATCATTGAATATGAGTTAGATAGGGTTTAGTATCTTTTGTGTAACTCCCTAACTGAATCATTGGTCTTTTCATTGTGCTGACAAGTGGTACTCTTGCCTTTTCTTTGAACACTTCCTGTAATGGGGTGGTGACTGTCTATGAAGGCAGTTAAACATTACTTTTAAATTTTTACTTTGAAATAATCATAACTTTGCAGGATATTACAAAGATAGTACAGTGAGGTCCCATGTATGCTTCCTTCAGTTTCCCCCAGTATATCATGCATAGCTATAGTACAATGTCAAAACAGAGAAACTGACATTGGAACAATGTCTGTGTATAGTTCCAGGACATCTTATCACATATATGAATTTGTGTAACCACCACTTCTATAAAGATACAGAAAAACTGTGTTACCACAAAGATCTTCCTTATGCTACCTTTTTATAATAACATCCTACTCCCTCCCCACAAACCCTAACCTCTGCCAACTGCTATTTTTTAGGGTTTTTTTAGTGGTTGCTCTAAGTAATATATTACATATATGCAGCTTATCACACTCTACTAGTGTTGACATTTAACTAGAGTGAAATGTAAAATCCTTATATCATTTAATTTTATCTTCCACTTTCTCTCATAATGAAAGTGTCTTGTTTTCTTTATATAAGTTGAAAACCACAACAGACAATGTATATTTTGTACTTTAAACATCACGCATAATTTTAAAACTCCAGTGGAGAAGGAAAGTCTAATGTATTTACTCATATTTTTGCTTACTGTGTTGTTTATTCCTTTGCCACACTTCCAGATTCCTTCCTTATTGTTTTCATTTTGTTTCCAGAACTTCCTTTATCCATTCTTTTAGGATAGGTCTGCTGGTGACAACTTCTTTTATTTTCCTTTGTCTGACAATGTTTTTATTTCTCATTCATTTCTGAAAGACAATTTCATCATATTTAGAATTCAGGTTGACATTTATTTTATTTTAGTAGTTAAAAATATTATGCCACTTCCTTCTGGTCTCCAAAATTTCTGATGAGAAATCTGCTGTCATTCTCTTGTTTTTTCCTTTTAGGTAAGGTGGTGTTTTTCTCTTGCTGCTTTCTTTATGTATGTATATATATATCTAAGATCTGAATCTTTTGATTCTTTTTAGCCAGGTCCTCATAGTTTTTAGTTGGATTATAATGCATCTTGACACAGATTTCCTTGGATACTTCTTGTTTAGGTTTAGCTTCTTGAATCTGTAGGCTCATATCTTTTGCTAAATTTGGAAAATTTTTAGTCATTATTTCTTTGAATACTTTTTAGGCTCTATTTACTTTCTTCACTCCTTTTGTATCCACAATGACATGAATGTTAGACCCCTTAGGTCCCTGAATCTCTGTTTGCTTTATTTTATTTTGAAGTACTTTTTGTCTTTCTGATTGGGTAATTTCTGTTGTATTGTCTTCAAGTTTATTGAGCCATTCCTTTGTCCTCTCCACTGTGCAACTGAGCCCATCAATTTGCTTTTTCTATTCCAGTTATTTTTCAGTTCTGAAATTCCCATTTGTGTGTGTGTATGTGTGTGTGTGTGTGTGTGTGTGTGTGTGTGTGTGTGTGTGTGTGTATCTTCTAATTCCTGTACTAGAACTAGAAAGCCCATTTGTAAAGTTACTTTAAGAATAGTATTTAATCTTAGTTGTGCTCTTTGAAACTACACAAAATAAGAATATTAAGTGATAAGTATTATCTCTGTACCAATAGTCATAATCATTTAGGACTATTTTCTGTATAATTTGCATTTAATATCTTATTATATTCTTACAATGACACTAATTTTTACTCATTCAACCAGTATTTACTCAGTGCCTATCATTTATGGCACTCTTTTTGTTCACCAGATGTTTTTGCTTTAGCTTCAAATGGTTAAGCAGCCTATTTCCTTGTTTACAGAGGAAAGAACTACATTTCTACCTTTGTGGTAGGTTGCAAACAGCAGAAAAAGAGAAAGTGTGAGCTGAATTTTCTTACCTTCACATAAACAGTTAAGATTTTGACTCACAGTTTCCATACTGTTTTTTCTCTAATTCACAGGTTTGCCAATGCTTTGTTGTGAAACAATAATGTTCTTTGAAAGGACTACAGGTTTTCTGAGACACAAATATTCTTAGCTTTTAGGGTAGGCATCCACACATAAGAATCCCCTGAGCTGGTTATCTCCATTTATCCCAGTGTGTTTTACTAATATGATAATTGTTAATTTTTGCCACGAAAAAGTTTGGGAAGCACTTCTCTAGTACACAGGCTAAAGAATGGGGTTATTGCATTTTGTGTGTGTTAGATGATACAGCTGAATTCTCCTTTATAAATAAACTTATTAAAAGAATTGTCTCCACTAATTCTCAGACATTTGTGTGCCCATAAGCACCTGGAAGGTTTGTTTAAACATAGATTGCTAGGCTCCACCAACAGAGTTTCTGATTCATTAGGTCTAGGGTGACACCCAAGAATGTATATTTCTTTTCTTTTTTTGTGTTGGAGTCTCATTCTGTCAGCTACCCCAGCATCGACCTGCTGGGTTCCAGCGATCCTTCCACCTCAGCCTTCCAAGTAGCCAGAACTGCGGCCCCACGCTACCATGCCCGGCTAATTTTTTGTTTATTTATTGTAGAGATGAGGTCTTACCATGTTGTCCGGGCTGGTCTCGAACCCCTGTGCTCCAACAATCCACTCACCTCGGCCTCCCAAAGATTACAGGCTGAACCATCTAGCCTGGCCAAGAATGTATGTTTCTAACGGTTGCTGATGAAGCTATTTTGGGGATTTAACTTTGAGAATTATTAGTCTACACACAGTTTTTCTACTTTTTCTACTTCCCTTTGGTTCTTCAGTTACTTCAAAATGATTTTAATTTTCTCATTGTATTGAAAATGTTCTTTCTTACATTTTTCTAATATCCATGATTGCCAAAATCAAACTTTTCAGTTCTTCATCTTATTTCATACGTAGAAATTATTCAATATAGTTAATTCCCCCCCCTTTTTAAGGGAACGCTCTTTTATTTGGTTTGGAAACCTCCCTCTGTCTTCCTCCCACCCTCTATTTTTCCTTTTTCCTCTGCATTCTCTGTCTCAATATTTTTTGTCCAATCAAACCTAAATGCTAGAATTCAGTTTGAGTTCTTTTCATACCTTATTTTACCTTCTGTTCCTAAATGATCTCACTTACTCCCATCTGTATGCTAATAATTGCCAATTTATGTCTCCAGATCAAAACTTCTTTTTAAGTTTTATTACAGCTTGACTGATTGTTTTTGTATATGTTCATTTGTTTCAAGTAATGTATCCAAAATCAGTCACCATAGTTAATAAACTAAGATGTACATTTTTGTTATTTTAGTATCTGAAATTTATGAATCTTATAGTTAATGGCATCTTAGATTCTATGAAATAGAATATTTCTCTTTTACCCTTTCCCTAACAAAAAGTGCTCTTCCTCCAGTCTTCTCTATCTCTTATATTGTCTTTTCTTTTTTATTTGATTGTTAGTGCCAGAAACCTTGAAGTTAATCTTGACTCTACAGTCTTTTTTTAACACTGTTTTTCCTATCTCAAAAACATCTCTCAATTTCCTATTCTCCTACCCTGTCTGCTGCCATCGCCTTTGTTCAAGCCATAATTGACTTTCCCAAGGATTATTGTAAATGCCTTTCACTTCTTGTTGTCGTCCAACCTAGTCTCTATATAGTACTAAGAATCATCATTTAAAAATGTTAATCAGATCATGTCACCAGTTTACTTAAAATCCTTCAATGATTGAAATTTATAATTTTTAATATTACCGAAGAAGATCTAAGTTGGTCTGTGTTTCCTTGCCAGTCTTGCTTAACGCTATATTCTCTCTCATTCCTTTTGGTTTAGATACCCGAGTGTTACTTCAGTTCTTTTACAGTATCATGTTGATACTTCTTGGAGAGCTTCTCCCTCCAGTTTTCATCTGCCTGTCTCCTTGTCTAATAGTTTACATCTTTCAGTTTTCATCTTAAACATTATTACTTTAGAGTGTTTGCTGACCTCAAAATCGAAATTCGGTCTTGTTATACACTCTCAGTGTTTTGCACTTTCCTATATGATGATTTGTTATGCTTATCCCTACTCTGTTTCATTGTATTACCCCTCCCAGTAGGGCTTAGCACAATACCTAGCAAGTAGAAGGTATTCTGTCAGTATGTTTAGATACATGAAAGTATAAATAGAATTTTAAAAGATATATATGCACGTATAGACTAAAAAGAGATTTAAGATGAAAATATTTTATATTTTCAAATATAAAGCAAATAAGCACATAAGTTTTGGGAAATGGATATATAGTCTTATTTACCAATTGCATCAACTGTCTGACAAAATTATCTTTTTAATATACTTTTTATAAGGATGATTTCTAAAAATTGTTTCAAAGTAATATTAAGCAATTAATGATATTAAAGTTTATTTTATTTTTATTAACAGATATTGAATGAATCTGTTCTGTCATTTCATATAATATTAATCTTTCATGTAACCAATTTTTTTAACCACCTAAAATTTTTAGGAGATTTTAGCATGATAAAGAATATCATATTGCCTTCTAAAAACAACATTTAATTATTTGACTTTTAAAAATAGTGGTTATAGGACAACCCCCTTTGGGTCCCCTCCCACTGTGGGAGCTTTTCTGTCCTCTTAATAAATCCTGCTTTCAAAAATATGTGGTTATTGTCAAACCACTGTTTACTATTTTAATGTCCTTTAATATTTGGAGAACAAACTCATGTCTTTAGACCAGCATGGAAAAAAAAAGTAACATGAATAACAGACATAGCTGACAGTCTTTTTTTTTTCAGTGTATACATGATTTTGTTGTTGTTTCTATTTCTGTTTATTAGTCTTTTCTTGCAGAACTTTTGTTTTGTAGGTCTGCCTAGACTACATAAGCCTTATAGTCTGCATTCTATAAATTTTACTCATTTGGAATACTAGGTTTCTCTTGTTATATATAATGAGTGGTATGGACAAAGTTCTTGAAATCAGACAGGATCACACAGTTTAAAATGTTTATAATGTCTCTGTCTGTCCCTCTTTCGCTGTCTCCTTTACTGCACTCTTTTGTCTGACTCTCACAGGAGACATGGATTACAACTGGTTGGATCATACGTCTTGGCATAGCAGTGAGGCATCCCCAATGTCTTTGGTGAGACATGTGGAGCCTTACTATTTAATTTCCGTTATCATTTCATTTTTCCTTTTTTATTTACACCTTTGCATGTTTTCTTTTTTGTATCTTTTTTTTTTTTTTTTATCCCACACCTGTAGGGGACAGTCAAAAGGGAAAAAGAAAAACTAGTGAGCAGGCAGTTTTGTCGGACTCTAACACCAGGTCTGAGAGACAAAAGAAAATGATGTACTTTGGTGGCCACTCTTTGGAAGAGGATTTGGAATGGTCTGAACCTCAGATTAAGGATTCTGGGGTAGATACGTGTAGTAGCACAACCCTTAACGAGGAGCATAGCCATAGTGATAAGGTACTGAGATTGTGGAGCCTGCCTTTTAACCTGCTCATTTGGTCTTCGTTTGCTCTCTGTCACTCATTAAAACAGAACATAATAAAAAGGACAGGGCATTTCAAGGGTCAATGTAGCATTTCTTAAGGTGCAGAAAAGAAAAACAAAACAAAACCAACCAACCAAACAAACCAAAAAACTTCTTACTTGCTTTGCTGTTTTTATTCTTTGATGGCATACCAAAAAATAAGTAAATGAAAATAAAACTTAGGAACAAAGGAATGTTTTGTCCATGGTTGCATGAGAGAACTTTATAATGTTATTATATACCACAAATAATAAACAATTTTTTTGGATTGGCTTATTTGATTGCTTGTATATATTTTCCTTGGGATGAAAATTAAATTATTAATAGTTTGAATCCCAGGCAAAAGGGAGATAATTGGGTCTGTTTGCAAAGAAAAAGTTGTTTTTCTTTTTTCCCTTTCACTGTCATTTTGCTCTTTTGTTTTATTGCCATAGCATTCTAATGTAGTATTAATTAGTATTAGAGCCATTGCCATCTGCTTTGATATTTATTATTTTTGCTTTTAGTGTAGTGGGACTTTTGAAATCTTTTTACCATATAGATGTGACTGAATAGAAGTTGTCTTTTTTCTGATAAATTTTGCATGAAGATATGCATGTTACTTTTAGATAATTGTGAAACTACTATGATTACACAAATCATTTACCTTGCTATTTAGCATATCATTCATAATGGAATGGTGTCATTACTTATAAAGGCTTTGGTTTTGCCCTGAGAAAGAAATAAGCTATAATGTTTTCAAGGTTATTTAGCAATGAATATCATCAAATTATCTAGTAAAGGTAATAAGATCAAAGACCTGAAAGAATCAGGAAAGAACCTCCAATAAGTGAGAAGTGTCATCTATTCTCCCTTTTAAATGAAACCTATTTCCCCCAAGCAGATTTAATTGAAAAGTTATTTGGTCTTGTGTATTTTTAAATTATTTTAACATAAAACCCTATTCAAAAAATCCTTCATCCTAAGTTCAAATTTCGTGTTTTTAATATGATTTGAACTGTTAATTATTTTTATTTTTTGGAGACAGAGGACTCTCTCCCTGTTACCTAGGATGGAGTGCAATGGCATGATCATAGCTCACTGCAGCCTTGAACTCCTGGGCTCAAGTGATCCTTCCACTTTAACCTCCCAAGTAGCTAAGACGATAGGCATGTGCCATGACACCCGCTTCACTCAAAACTCTTGGGCTCACACGATCCTCCTGGGGTTACAGGCATGAGCCACTGGTCCTAGTCTGATCTTTTAACTTTTACTGCAATACATACCTTCAAAACCTAAGTGTTTGAAGAAGAAATTTTCATTTTTAGATGAGTTCAACTGTATAGAATTTCAATCTATCTTTTCTGCCTGTGAATTTTTAGTTTTCAGCATGTACAAAATTAGAATTTGTATGTATTTTTTAAAATTCTCAGATTTTGTAGAACTATATAACTTCAGTATTGTGTCAGAGAAGTGTAAGAATTGTAAGTAATTGGATTTTGAAAAACCTTGAAATTTTAAAATTGAGGTTATAAACATAATATAGTAAGCTCCTATGATCAGTGTCTTGGAACAAAAACTGGCTTGTGTAATCATAAACTTTGGAATTCTGAAGTTTAGAGAGATTATAATTAGAGATCATTTTGTAAAATTATAAATAAAGGCATTAATTTTCTTTTGTTTGTTGATGCAATATGTCAGCACCCTGTGACCTGGCAGCCATCTAAAGATGGAGATCGTTTAATTGGTCGCATTTTATTAAATAAGCGTCTAAAAGATGGAAGTGTACCTCGAGATTCAGGAGCAATGCTTGGCTTGAAGGTATGTAATAAAATGTA
This sequence comes from Cephalopachus bancanus, assembly GCA_027257055.1. NCBI lineage: Eukaryota > Metazoa > Chordata > Mammalia > Primates > Tarsiidae > Cephalopachus > Cephalopachus bancanus. The sequence continues at coordinate 1,314,555 of JAPVLO010000146.1, forward strand.
TGATATTCTGACTCTATACTCTTTTATAGATTTACCAGAAAAGCAAAAGATATAATGATTCTTTCTACCTATACCAATTTAGTGGGATATTTGTCTATTGTCAAGAATTTGCAAGTATCTGCACTCATTATTTACAACTTTTCATGTTGCCAGTGTTATGTAACAATTTGCCATTATTCCACAATAATACTTATGTATATAATTATGGAAAAACATTAAAGGTAATCTGATTATGATGAATTTGAATCCTATATACAGTGCTCAAACCTATTTTACCCATATACTTTGTTCTTTAAGTTGATACTTATGTTTATATTAAAATTATAGTCTGGAAACTCAAAAATAATTATGTTAGGAAATTAAATGTAAATATTGATTTATGTTTTACTATAAAATGCCAGAAAACTATTTGGTAAATATACACATAGAGCTCTGTTTGGTTTTTGTGCATCTAGTATGACCAATTAAAAACTGAAATGAAAAAAGTAAATGTCTTAGAGTTAAACCATTGCTACAGAAGTTGTCCTGTAGAATGTAGCAAGTAAGAATTATTAGGAAGCTTTGGGTGTATGTGGAACTGGGCTACTAACATTTATTGGTTGGCAACCATGTGTCTTACTCTCATCTGAGCATTTTACATCTGTTGTCTTATTTAACACGTCAAATAAATGAGAAATAGGGTTAGAGAGGTGCTGTAACTTGCCCATGGTCACAACGATTTGGTGATAATGGTGGGATTCACTTATGTATGTATTTATTTAGTTAACTAATTATATATTTAGAGGGCTCAGGTTCAGGTTTCTTACATGCTGTATTGCATAGTGGTAAAGTTTGGGCTTTCAGTGTACTCATCACCCAAACAATGAACATTGTACCCAATAGGTAATTTTTTGAGTCTCACTCCTACCCAGACTCCCAGCTTTCATAGTCTCCAATATCTTTTATTCCATTCTGTATGTCTATGTGTACCCATTGTTTAGCCCTCACTTATAAGTGAGAACATGCAGGGTTTGGTTTTCTGTTTCTGAGTTATTTTACTTACAATAATGACCTCCAGTTCTATCCATGTTGCTGCAAGACAGGATTTCATTCTGTTTTTTATAACTGAGTAGTATTCCATGGTGTGTATACATACACATTTTCTTTATCCAGTTGTCCACTGATGTACACTTAAAGTGACTCCATATCTTTGCTATTGTGAATAGTGCTGTGATAAACATACTAGTGCAGGTGTCTTTTTAATATAATAATTTGTTTTTCTTTGGGTAGATAACCAGAAGTGGAATTGATGTGTCGAATGGTAGTTCTATTTTTAGTTCTTTAAGAACTCTCCATGCTGTTTTTCATAGAGTTTGTTCTAATTTACAATCCCAGATGGTGGGATTTAAATCCAGATTTGTCCATTGCAGTTGTACGTACTTGTAGTCCCAGTTACTTAGAAGGCTGAGGGGGGAGGATTGCTTGAGCCCAGGAGTTCAAGTCCAGTCTGGGCAACATAGTGAGATCTGTCCAGTATATTGTTAAGTAGAATTAGGGAGTCTTGGCTTGAATTCCAATTATAGCAGTTACTAGCTACTTGACGAGCAAATACATTTCTCTTAGCATCAAATTTTGTATGTGTTCAATGAAGATAACTGAATTGTTATAATGTGATTAAATAAATCAATATACAAACATTTAGTATAGTGCCTGGCATGCAATAATATTTCATAATAATTAGAGTCAGTATAATATGATTAAAGTTTGTTAAACTAAGAAAGTTTAAAAATATTTACATAAGGATATAAACTCATAAGAGGAATACATTAATTTTTGAAATCAAACGTAGGACTAAGTAGTTAAATTAACTGAATTGTGGCTGAGTGTGATTCACTGTAATAATGGTTTAAATGCATAGAATAAGATAATTCTGTGACTTTGACTTCAGATACCTTTCGCTTGGTTTAGGAGGAAAAAACAGTTCATTTTTGTTGATGAAATTAGTAGCTAGTGTTTGCTTCTCTTGCTATAAAGTTGAGATGTTTATTGAGTGGCAGTTTGTCATAGTCAAAGCATTAATTTTGTAAGAGGTCCACATCTTACAGATTATACACGACTCCACAGCATTATTCCTAACATCTTTTTTCTTTTTTCTTAAATATATATCTGAATAGAAACATACATATAAAATAATTGAGATGCAGATGGTCTAAAGTTTATATTACTTCTGATAAGATTAAGTACATTTTTATAATTTTCTCAAGAAAGATCCATAAGCATTATGTACATTATCAATGTGCCTAAAAGATTGCTAACAGAAATTTGGTGGTTTACCATAATTATATTAAAAGAAGAAAGTATTTTTATTATAATATTTTAAATCTATCACTAAAAAGGATGTTTATATAATTATGCAGTACTATAAAATATATTTTTGGAAATAATATTAATAGGGGAAGAAATTACAAACTGTCAAGTTGTTCCTAAGATATGCAACATTTTCAACAAGTCATGGATTAAATTGCAAAACATTTGGAATATGTAAATAAGAGTTAGCTCTTAGGACACATACTTAGTTTCTAATAGCAACAGTAAATTATTTAAGAAATGATCTTAAGTACATTAAATTACTGTTTTAGGTGCTACAAATTGTTCTAGATATTTTTTACTTGATCTTTAACTATGTTCCTTTTAATAATATGCCTGTTTTAATACTTTCCTCTTTTAAACAGGTTGTAGGAGGAAAGATGACTGAATCAGGTCGGCTCTGTGCATTTATTACTAAGGTAAAAAAAGGAAGTTTAGCTGACACCGTAGGACATCTTAGACCAGGTAGAGTCTTGCCTTTGATTATTTACTCTTAAATTGTTACATTTAAGTAGTTACAAAAGAGTTATCCTCATTTAGAAGTTATTTGACGAGTAACAAAGAGGTCATTTAACTTAGATATAAATCTTTATTCATTAATGGAAAGTTATAACTATTGGCCGGGTGCAATGACTTACGCCTGTAATCCCAGCACTTTGGGAGGACTGCTTGAGCCCAGGAGTTTGAGACCAGCCAAGACAACATAGTGAGACTTTGTCTCTGCTAAAAATAAAAAAATAATGAGCTGGGCATGGTGATGATTGCCTGTATCAGCAGTGAGCTGCAGTGAGCCATGATCATACCAATGCGCTTCAGCCTAGGTGGCAGGGTAAGAGCCCAACTCCGAGGAAAACAAAGAAGAAAGTTATAATGATTATTTCTTGAGTTATAGTAGATAAATAATTTTTATATTTACTGATCTTTTTTTTTAACTGATGGATATTCTAATCTGTATCTAATATTAACCTTCCTTATTTTCCATAATCCTTATTTTTTTTCTAAAAACATTCCGACATAGTTTAGAAAACAAACTTTATGGATAAATGCATGATTCTTAATACATGTCACCCCTTATCTCTTTGGTAATGGATACTATTGGAGAGATCCTTGAGTGCCATGGAAAAGATTCATCAGGATACTAAATACTAAGCTTTTCACAAGAGAGTTTAGACAGCAGAAACTCTTGAAAGAAAAGTAGGTGCTCAGTTGCATATATATTGAGAAACCTAATGTACAAAGTCATAAAATCTTTAAAGTGGCTACTGATTTTAATAGTTGTCTAGAATTAGAATTTCTATTTAAAAAAATTACATTGAGACAACTTTTGTGTAATTTTATTTCCTTCTGACCATCGTACTTTTCTGTGAGATATACTAATCATCCTGGTCATCAAATTTTGTGTATCTGGAGCTATTCTTTTCATGTTTCTTATTCCATAATGGTCATTTTATTCTGTGGAATTTATTGAAACTTAAGATTGTTTTATTTTAAGTACGTTTTATGGGATTAGGTTTTCTTTCTAATATTGTTATTACTGACGCACACTGTAGGTGATGAAGTGTTAGAATGGAATGGAAGGCTATTGCAAGGAGCCACATTTGAGGAAGTATACAACATCATTCTAGACTCCAAACCTGAACCACAAGTAGAGCTTGTTGTCTCGAGGCCTATTGGGTAAGTTGGTTTCAGTTCTTTGCATATGTGTACAGATGACTACTATTGAACAATTTGTAATATGAAATCCAAACATGTCTGGTTGCTTTATGAAAAATAAATTATTTTGTAGACAGCACCTTCTTCTACTTCTTTGTCAAAAACACTTCACCAAAAATCATGACAGCTCTTTATCTGATCATGATAGAATATACATTTACGAAATAAGAAATATTTAGGTGTTTAGTCAGTTTTATTATTATAACACCTTAGTAGATGGCTTATAGGCATGAGTAGATAAGCTTCATAAGCTATATTTCTCAAGGTAAGAATGACAATCAACTGTAGTCTAAAAATTTTACATACATTTTTCAAAATGGAGATTTTAACAAAGGAAAGAAGAAATATAATTTCTAGATAGAGGGAAGAGTTTTAGGAAAAACAGAACATCTTTAAAGAAAGGTGGATAAACAGACCAAAAATAGGTAAACACTAAAGTACTCTTTGGTTTTGCAATTTATACCTATAATTCATAATATTTGTGCATTTAATATAATGCTTATGGATTAAATTGACAGTTTCCAAAAGTTGGAAAAATATAATCTTTTCACCTAAATTATATTACTAATTAAATATTATGACAGTAATTTCTTTGTAAGAAACTTATAGTCTATGTCAGTGTAAAAGATAGACTTATTTCCAAGTAAAAGCATCAGAAAAATATATAAACTAACAGTGAATTATTAAGTGCAGATTTCTAGGGTGAAGCCTACAGAAATTCTTTTTTATTAAAAATAACATCTGATTTTCATTTAGGAAACTCCTGGGTTGTATTGTTTTTACCTCTTTTTAAAAATACTAGAGAAAATTACCTAGGTTGGTAGCTTAGTTGTATTGAAATCTTTCTTCCAAAGTTTTGAATCTGGCACGTGAACTTCTATTCACTTTTTGCTTTATTATTTAATAGTTTTGAAATATAGTAAAACTGCAGTGTATCAACGTAGACCATTAATCAAACATACTGTTTTATATTAAAGGATCTTCATCATATTTTTTAACATTTTAAAAAATTTATAGTCTTTTATGTAATTTTCTGAATGACCTTAGTCATTATTATTTACCCCTCATGTCAAATCTCAAATTAAAATGTACATTTATTTTTGTGGTAAGTTCAGTTGCAAGGTAATTCAGTGAGTTCAAATAAAAAATATGTTTGCCTTTTTCTCAATGATGTTATATTTTAAGTTTCGATCACAATCTTAATATTTTAATTTTGCTTGCAGTTCAGTGTTATTGATTTAGAACAGCAAGTAAAAACAAAGAGTAGAATAGAATTAAAATGTATCATAAAACTTATCTTGTTGAATATAAAATTTTTATAATGGATATTTGTATAATAAAGCACATAAAAATTGTCTTTGTTATTATAAGTCTGCTACAAATGTTTATGAATTTTAATTCCTTTTAAATAGTTGGAGTTAACCCAAAATACTTTTATTATTAATAAGTACTAAGGCTTATTGGCTTCTTATTTACCTAATGGTACCACAATACACAGTTTTCTTCATTTAAAGTGTCCCATTATACTATAGGTTGATGACAATAAAACTTTCAGTTGTATTGTTGAAGCAGTTTCTTACTGTCTTTTTTTAAAATCATTTCAGAGATATACCTAGAATACCTGATAGCACACATGCACAACTGGAATCCAGTAAGTTTCATTTATTCTAGAAGAAAATGCTATCAATAATGTCATGAATATGAGTTTAAATGAAGTATTTTGTCTATTAATGAGAAGTAAGAAGTATGACAACCTGGTTATCAAGTATATAATCATATCAAGTGGAAACTTTACTATATTTCATGTCACTGTAGGAGAAAGCACAACATTATATAATATCACAAGGTTTTGTGTGTTTGTGTGTTTGTTTTAAGAGTCAGGGTGTTACTCTGTTGCCTAGGCTGGAATGCAGTAGTGCTATGAGAGCTCACTGCAACCTCAAACTCCTAGGCTCAAGAAATTCTCCTGCCTGAGACTCTTAAGTACCTAGGACTGCAGGCACATGCTACCATGCCTGGCTAGTTTTTAAAAATTTATTTGTTTTTAATTAAATGATGTGGTCTTGTTATGTTGCCCAGGCTATTCTTGAACTCCTGACCTCAAGCAATCCTCCTGCCTTGGCCTTCCAAAGTGCTGGGATTATGGGCATGAGTCACAGTGTCTGGCCTAACATTCTTCTTTTTACCACACATGGTCCTTACTGTGGAATTTTAGATAGTGCTATTACAACATCCTAAAATAAACGGTACATACTTGAAGTGCACAATTAGGTATGTTTTGACATGCATATATACCTATGAAACCATCATCACAATTAAAAATCATGAATATATTCATTATTCCCAAAAGTTTCACCCCCTCAAATTCCTCCATTTTAAAATTTACAACTTTATGACCTCATCCTTAGTAAGTGTGGGAAATAATTGTAACAAACTAATGAATGATTGTATTTATTCTAAATTATATTTTTGGGAAGTAGGACAGCAGTTCTTATTTAACATCAAAGCAGTAATGGAGTAGTAGACATATAAGTTTAAATAATGTCAACTACATGAATACTTTTTATTAATTGTCTTTAGGTGCTATTTCAAGTATTAAACAAATGAAATTTTTCCAATGAACTAAACTTCTGGGTTGATTGAGAGTAGCGTAAGGGATACTGGGAGAGAGAAGGAGGGCTGGCGTTTGAAATATATTGATCAGGATAGACCACATGTAGAAAAAGGATTAGAGCTAAACTTTGAAAGAGTGGCTATGTGGGGGAAAATATTCCCAGGTACAGGAACAGCAGGTGCAGTTAGCTGTGAAGCAGGGGAGCCTAAGGTGCATTTGAGGAAACAAGGTGGCTGGTGTGACTGAATGGAGTGAACAAGGGGGAGAATAGTAGGAATGAGGCTGGAGAAACAATGGGTTATCAAATTGCATTGGCTATATAAGCACTGTACAGACTTTAGCTTTTCCTTTAAGGACAATTGGGAGCTATAGAAGGTGGTTTTGAGGAGATAATTAGTTTTGAAATCTGGCTACTATGCTGAAAATAGATTACATGAAATCAAGGATAAAAACAAAGAGCAGTGAGAGAACTTTTCTAATAATATAGTTGCAAGTTGATGGTAATTCAAACTATGGTGGTAGCAATGAAGGTGATGAGAAGTGGTCAGATTCTCTATATACTGTAAAAATTGAGCATGTACTATTAAAATAGATGTTTTTACTTTTATATTTACAGCTATAAGTATACATTTCATTGAAATCTTCACCAGAGAAATGAAGTCTCTTTGGAATGCTATAGCTTTATACTTTAAAATGTGGTCACATGACCTATTTGATTTAATATCTTTTTTGGTATCTTTTATCCAAAATACTGTCATGAGCACATAAGGCTGTAACAAAAAAAATACAATTGTAAAATGATATCGTCATTATCTTCATTGCTCCCATTTTATTTAGTACTTATATTATCACACTTAATTCTTACAACAATCATATGGGGTAGGTAAAATTTTTATTCATCTTTATTACATCAGATATTGTGTAGACAGTAAAGGACCTTTTCTTATTTTAGCTTTGAAAATAGCCCCTAGTCTATAATTGCAAGATTGTTCCTGTGAAGACAGGTGTCTTTTCTCAAATAACATCCAATCTTTTATTCTTTAAATGTTGATCTTTTTCCAAGGCTTAGTTCTAAACTTTCTGTTCCTGGTTTCTCAATACATTTTCTTTCTTCTTATGGCTGTCATTGCCAGCTATATGATTCCTAAATTTACATGAGCAAAAAGATCTATCATTGTCCCTTCATCCCTGGATGCCCAAAGAATATGTTCTATTAAGTGTCCAAAGAATACGTTATATTAAGTACTTCCTGCTTACTATATTAAGCTTTATAGTAAGAAAACATCTTATTTCTTTAAAAAAGATCATTCTTTCTACTTGCTAAATTATGTAAAAGTTATCACCATTACTTCTGGACCCAAGGCTTGCAGGTTCTCTGCATTTGACTCTGTACTCTCCCTGGGGTGGGTTTTGTCCACGTATATCTCCAATTAGGCACCCAATTCTAATTTCCAGCACTAGTCTCTACTCTGACATTTGGTTCTGTCTGCATTTTCAGCTACCTGCTTTACATCTTCCCTTGGATGTGTAGAGGTATTCTAGGGTCATTTCTTATCAATTCATTCCCTTTAACACAGAACTTCCATAGTGTTCTAAATCCCAGTGAATATCAGCATCATTCTGTCTGGAGAACACAGCAGATATATAGGGAAATTTTTGACCCTATATCTGGTGTCTAGGCTTGAAATCTTCATGTTTTCTCCTCTCTGTCCTTTATCTCTCACATCTATTTAGTTTCTAAGTCCTCATTTCTTAATTCATGATGTCACATGAATTCCTTCTTTCCAGTCTATTCTCACAGCCATTACCATTATTATCTCCTTTAATTCTACTTGCTCTTTTTTTCTATATTTTAAATTGTGGGTACAATTCAGGGCTAGGTATACAAATATTCACTCTGCAGGTACCCTTATCAATGAGGTGTGGCCCCCCCTTCCCCAGGCAGATATCGACTACTGTCAATCCCACATCCCTACCCCCCCCACCCTGCTCCCCGCAGTTTCCCGCCACTTTCAATCCTTTTTTTATAGTAATAAGGTAGTTGTTCAAGGTCCACATATGAGTAAGAACATGTGATACTCAGCTCTTTGTTTCTGTGAGAGATCACTCAGTATTATAAGCTCTAATTCCATCCAGGTTGCTGCAAAGTTCATGATTTTGTTCTTCTTTATGGCTGCTCTACTTGCTCTTAACTGTTTTTCATCTCTCTCCCTTTCAATCCACAATTTATTTATTTAATTTATTTTTTGAGTCAGGGTCTCACTCTGTTGCCCAGGCTGGAGTGTAGTGGTATGATCATGGCTGTTCACTGTATCCTTGAACGCGTGAGCTCAAGCGATTCTCCTGCCTTAGTCTCCCAAGTAGCTGGGACTACAGACTTGCACCATCTTACCCTGCTAATTTTTTTAACTTTTTGTAGAAATGAGGTTTTGTTATGTTGCCTAGACTGGTCTGGAACTCCTAGGCTCAAGCAATTCTCTCACCTCAGCCTCTCAAGTGCTGGGATTTTAAGTATGAGTCATCACGCCCAGACCCAGTCTCAATCAAGTTATCTTCCTCAAATGCAATTTTTATTATCTCACTCATAAAAGCTTAATGTGGATACTTTATTATTTCCAAAATGCATAGTCCAATATCTTAGGGACATAATTCCCCCAGTATATTATTAGACCCATTCCTATTCACTTTTCAAGTTGCCCCTTCCCATTCATAGGAATAAATTCTTATATGTAAATTCTGGGTACTGTGGTTCTGCTTTTTCTACTATTTTGTATTTTTTCACAGCTCTTCACTTCTTTTCTGCCTGTTTATTATATTATTCTAGATATAGTATAAAAAAATCACCTACTGGATACATTTAATAACTTTGGACATTCTAGTACTTATGTTCTCAGCACTGCAAGTTTAGTCTGTCTTCAAGTTACTTTATTGGTTTATATTTGGTCATTCCTCTCTGATTCTAATTTTAAAATTTTCTTAATATGTTATTGTACGTTATGAGTTTAGTAAACATAACAAAGTAAGTAAGTCCTGAGGTGGAGATTTTTCTCTACTATAATTGGCACCAAAAATGGTTCACTGTTGGTCTTAAGAGAATCCCAGTATTGCACTTATGCTTCCAAAAAAATCCTCTAAGAATATTTGAAACATTGTGACTGAGAAAATGATCTATGTAATGACATTTTGTGAAGATTAAAAAAAAATTAAAACATATATGGTAAAGATTATTAAATACTAGTGTAGAGCCATTGTTATTATTCTTGATGTACAATTATTGTTTCAGGTTCTAGCTCATTCGAATCTCAAAAAATGGATCGTCCTTCTATTTCTGTTACCTCTCCTATGAGTCCTGGAATGCTGAGGGATGTTCCACAGTTCTTATCAGGACAACTTTCAGTATGTAATCACTAAATTAATTTTTATTTTTGGAATGCCAAATAGTGGTTTTAACATAAGATGCTAGTATTTTGTAAACCAAGAATATAATTGTACTTTTAATTATCAAATTTCTCATTCTTTATCATTTCAATTAGTTGAAATTCAGTTTTATTTATCATAGTGCTTTATTTAGTGGAGTTAGGTTTTCTAGAATTTAATGAGCTAGAGTTTATGAAGCTATCTAAACTCTTTTTTTCTCTTAGTAATTATTTCAGTATTCAAGGGCAGAATTTTGGCTTTATACCTTAAAAGGATTGTAAATTGTTACAGAATCTTCTAGAAATGAAACTGTTATGCTACATAAAGATATTTCAGATAAAAGTATATATTTATATATTCTTCACTGCTTTTCAACTTTAAGAAAATTGGGGTGAATTTCATAATAATCATTGGAGTAGGAATATTGCTGTGAAATATAATGAGACTTGATGTATTTGTCAACAAAATGAAATAAATAAGGAAATACATAATAGATTAGTGAATACATCAGTGACATCACATTGTGATCCCTAATTTAAGCATTTTTAAATAAAAGTTAAAAATTCAGTTGTACATATTATATGATGTCCATATTCAAAGAGCTTCACCAGTTTTAGTCATCTTTTTTTATTTATTTGTTCAGTTGCCATTTCCTTATTAAACTGTTTATAAATATTAATATAGTTAAATGTATTCAGTTATATTTCAAAAACACAGAGGTTAATATTACCAGTAATGCTGGTAATTACTAAACTTGACGTTTTATGAATATTACAGAGCTATTTAGGTTGTCAAAATCCAGGCACTGAATTTTGGATTAAAAACAATTACAGTTAAAAACTAAAATATTTAGGCTGATATTTTAATACCAAACAAAAATAGCTTTTTGTTAAATCAGCTATGAAATCTATCCTTTGATTTTTTTTTTTGAGGGAGTGAGGGTAGTATTTGATTTTTCTGAAGCAATTTCATTAATTAAAAGGAGTTGCAGGAAGTAAATGACAACGGGGAAATTTTTAAATTAAAAAAAATTATTGACGAAAGTCATTAGCTATATCTTTTTGGAGCTATTTTGACCATAAAGGTGACAATAACAGGATAGTTTTGTGAGAAATATATCTTATTTCTTATCTAGATATTATAGGAAGTCATAAATGTTTCACTGAAATGAATTTCTTCCCTTTATTATTTTCTTTTCTTTTCTGATTCATAAACAGAGTGAACTTTTCATTCGAGGACAATGGTCTTTTTTCCGTTCTCCACAATAAGTAGCCTTTTTTGTACTTATTCCTGTAGATGTATTGACAGCACATATATTGTCATTTAATAGTTACAAATGTGTGTGTATTTTCTTCTGCCATCCTAGAAAACACTAATAATTATTAATTGATGCTTTTTTATCATGACTCCATTTCAATAGCTCATCTTTAAATAATGCTCAACATAAATAAATCTGTATGTATGTGTGTGTAGTTGGCTTGAGTTGGTAGAAGACGGAGTGGAAGTTAAATTTCTATAATTAGTATCACTTTGTTATCTGAAATGAATCCCCTGGTCTTTATACAAATTGTACTAAGAGGAGAAGAAAAAAATATAGCTTAGAGATTAAGACAAATTTCAGATTCAAATATTTTTCTTCATGGTTCAAAATTAATATTATAGAAAGGTGATACTTAAAATATTTGGGGGAAATATAAAATTAAGAATTTCACTTCTAAATACACAAAATTTTATATAAATAAAGACCAATAAAAACTTGGCTGGTTTGTGTGTATATGATGTAAAGTTACAGTTTTTAGATTTATACGTGATATTATAATTTCAAATGTGTACCATTTTCTCATTTTCTTATGACATGGAAGGGATATGTCCCACTATGATATTGGTAGTAAAACTTTTAACCACCTGTGTTTTGAAATTACACACACACACACACACACACACACACACACACCCCGTATATAAAGGATAATGATTATAATACAATACATATTTTATTGTGGGAAGCCTGGAAAATACAAGAAACTTAACAAAAATAAGATCCCCTATAATCTTAACGCTAAAATCAAACTATTCATATAATTATAAATTTTAAACAAAAATAGAATAAATATGCATATACTAGTTTAGATCGCAGTTTTTCACTTAGTAGCATGAACATTTTCTTGTCTTTACAAATTCTTCTTAAAATTGTTTTAATAACTATTTAATGCTTCATTGTAACTTAATTCATTGTTATAGGATATTTTGCTTTTTTCTCATTTATATTATTCTAAATAATAATTCCATGGAAATCCTTGAATGTAAATGTTGAATATTTTTCTTAGGACAAAATTATTCTGGCAGGATAACTTTCCAGAAGTATAATTACAATATAAAAGGCAAATTAAAATTTTAGGATTCTTGAAATCTGTTTTCAAATTTCTCCTCCAAAAATACTTTTTCAAATTAGATTCCAATCATCTATTTAAGAAATATATGTTAAATTCTAACCCCAAGTCAGGCATGGTGCTAGTGACTGGGAATACAAGTGAACATGATACAGCGATTTTTAAAATCATGTTACTTATTAATTTTATTCTCATTCTTTGCATTCAGGAAAACATAAGTAAAATGCTCACCTGGATATTGTATGTTCCTCTATATTTAATCCTTTCTCTATCAGCTTGGAAACAGTTTGGGTTTGCTCTCATGATGTAGAAGTTAGAAAAATATGTGGCTGCTTACGTTACCCCTTGGGAAGACCCCTGGAAATCACAAGCCAGCATTACAATTACTATTTCCTTCTACCCTTGGACATTTTTGCTTTTCATGAGATTTTACTTGGGCCCATACCTCACTTATAAAATCGTGACATTGCTAATGTCTAAGAAGAAAGATAGTTTGTATAGTATGTGAGCTGACTTTCCTGATACTTTATGTCAGTACATGGACTGATATTTTCTTATATTCGTATACATTTTTGTGCTCAAAGCTGTTGATTATTTTTTAAATGTGTGCGATTTATTTTCTCTCCATGCTAGAATTGTCCTGCTGTTTATTGTTCTAGGGCATCACTGTGAAAGTGACATGAATGTATTTGGTGGGAAGAATTAGAATGAGCTCAGGTTTATGCCACCTAGATTGTATGTTGCCCTTCTCAGTGACAGCATTTTCTCATTTTGAGTCCACTTTTCATGTGTTCTTCTAGAATTTAGCTGTTTTTTCCTTAAAAGGATTACTTTTGTAATTCTTAATATTTTTAATTAATTTAGACTTTAGCTAGTTTTTTGATAGAATGTTAAGATAAAATACCGTGTTTAATTTTTTTAAAGTGAGAAAAGGCTCTGAATTATTTATTTCTATAAGAATACATTATGTAGTTGATTCTCTTGATAATCATTTTATTTCACTTCATGGTCTATGGTTGATTTATGATTGTAATATTTTTCCAAATTACTTTTTAAAAAATATTTTTATATTTTATATAAGTATTGTAGGCCTCAGTAATTTCAGAGTAGGTGTATGCCCTTTCTGTCTCCTTATATACTTCATAGCTTTTTAAAAAAACCTTTTATAAATAGAAGTTTTTTATTTGAGCTTTTATCTTTTACACCTCATTGTTATAACTTTGTAATTCTGGGAGTATTGCATTAAAGGACTGTCCTAGAGACAGTAGTACAGCAAACAGTAGGAAGTGACATTAAAAATGCAAAATAAATTGTGGCATACAAATTCAGATTCTTCGTTTGAATGAAGACTGAATTGTTATAGATATGATAAGGTCTTTCCTGCTTAAAATAAATGAATTAATATTAATTACAAATTACAGTGAGGCACATAATACTTTGCCATTCCTATTTGAAATATTCATAGCGACAGAACCACGGACACAGAAAGCAGCTTAGTGGTTGCCAAAGGACAGTGAGATGGAGGAATGGGGAGTGATTACTTAAAGTATAGTAGGTTCTTCTGGAGTAATGTAAAGGTTTTGAAACTAGAAAGAGAGGATTACACAGCATTGTAAACACATTAATTGCCACTGAATTGTACACCTTAAAATTGCCAGTTGAATGTTTTATAAATTGCACCTCAATTTAAAAAAGACTACCAAAACCGAAATGTTTTGATAGCCACATTTAAAGTCCAAACTCATGGGAGAAGATTAGGTTTAAGTTGCCTTTGATTTAAAAAGGTTCATTCCAGAAATCTGTGAGTTGCTTGTTTGAGGTCGTTTTAGAACATGGGAAAATGTTTGCTTTAAAGGATTAATTTGTTTGAAAATACTATTTCTTTTAAAGTGAATCTTTTATCTTATGAAGTAATATTTACTTATACAACTATTCTGTTACCTTAATATTTTTGGTTGTAAACAGAGCAGGTAGCAGAATAGAGAAAATAAAATTTATTTCTAGAGTACCTTGCTAGTCCCATTCTTCAGCATGCCTCCTTAGTCTCTGTAAATTTCATATATCCCCCCCCATTTTCTAAAGAATTATAATATCCTGTGGTTATGCAGACAGACATCAGTAGCACACTCCATACATAAACATTTCTTTCTTCCTCCAGGAATATGTCCATACAAAATAGAAGTTAGCTTAGATGTGAGACTGTCTTGATTTTTAGAAAGAGAGAGGAATGACTCATGGTTGAATTAAGTCTGCTTTTCTTTTGGGTTTTAGATTTATGTCTTAATAAACAGTGTCTATCCAATGATAGCTGAACGGCAAAAGCCCTAGTACTCATTATATGTTTCCATATAGCCACGGAAAAGGCAGAAGCCTTTAACTATTTATGATTTTGAAGTAGACAAGAGAGACATCTATAAGAAATGTGAGGAATGGGATGGAATCTTGGTGAGAGAGGCAGAATTAAATGCCTTGAAACCCATTAAAGCCCAGAGATATATGCATCTGATTTTGTTTCTGATGATGATGATGATGATTTTTTGAGTTGGAGTCTCATTCTGTCGCCTAGACTGGAGTGCAGTGGCATGCTCCCGGCCACCGCAGCCTCTACCTGCTGGGCCCTGGGGATCCTTCCACCTCACCCTTCCAAGTATCCGGAACTACAGGCGCTCGCTACCACGCCCTGCTAATTTTTGATTTATTGTAGAAACGAAGTCTTGCCTTGTTGCCTGGGCGGGTCTGGAACCCTCAGGCTCAGGCAATCCACTAGCCTCAGCCTCCCAAAGTGCTGGGATTAGAGGCTAAACCACTGAGCCCGGCCTTGTTCCTGATTTAACTGTTGGAATAACTGAGTAAAGGCACAACATTATGATTAGTATAGTCTTCTGAAAACTATTTCAAAGTGAAAAGGAAAAAAAAAATCAGAAAAGAAATTTGCTTTTATTCTGAGAATTTGAGAGTGCCTTTCACTATCTTTCTTTTTGAGTATGGGCAAGTGTGTTTAGTCCTGTTTTGTTTCCTCGTCTACAAATTAGGGATAAAAGTAACTACCTCTCAGGGTTGTTGGGAATACCATGAGAAAATAAAGTTGCAATAAGCTGTAAATAAAGGTTTGGAAAAATACGGAGAACTGTATAAGTAAAATGAAATAAGATATTGGGACTAAGAGGTGTGGTCAGCAATAAGCAGTATTATTTTGAGTGGTGCATAATAAATGTTTGAAAATGGTGTTTTAATACTAGATCCTAGTATAGATTCTTCAAGTATGAGTCAACTAATCCAGTGATTTCAGCACATTTTTTATCTTCATGTGTTTATTCTTTAAAGAAATTCTAAAGCTAATGTTCTTTAGACTCTGATTTGACATATTTTGGAGAAGTCACACAATTACTTTTACAGATGGCTTTTCACTAATAACTCTATAATACATTTTTCTTTTTTTGGACTATTCTTTTTTCCTATTGTAGTTTGTTTAAGGATAAAATCTGAAGTTCTTGATTCTTGGGTTATGCTTACAATCATTTTCTCAGAATATAAGAACCTGAATGCATTATTTTATAGCCAACCTTAATTACTGTTATGTTGATAACATTTAAAAAATGTATTTAAGCAGATTCTAATACTTTGTATTGTTTTTAAATGTATTTTAGCATTGGGCAATATTAGTTTATAAAATACATTGAAGTACTTATTTTAGATAATATTGTCATGAAAAAATTGTATTTAAGGGATAGATGTATGTGTTTGTTTTTACTTTTGGTCTTTTAGTTCCAGCGTGTTGTCCTTTTTGGTTTTGTTTTATTGCTTTTTTCTTTAATTTTGCTTACCAGAGCCAAAGCCTTAGTAGAAGAACAACGCCTTTTGTTCCTAGGGTTCAGGTAAAGGCCTTGTCTGCCTGATAGAAACTAAAGTTGTGTTTTAACCCTTATTTATATGTTTTTGGAAAATGCGTAGTAGGAAACCTTTTTTTGGTATGTTGCTCCAAACCATACTGTTGACTTTCAGATCATTTTATGAACCAGCTTGTAAAACTCTGCATGGGGATTAGAATACTGAATAACAATTTAAAGAGACAATCTTTGTTAGTGATTTTATATGGTGAACTGGTACTAAAACTTATAGGTTTCAAAGTGGTATTTAATGTAGATTTAATGTAGAGTCTACTTATATTTGCAACAGTTACAGAAATAGTTAATTTTATACTATTGATATTTTTCTTTTTTTTGCTGTTTGCTGTCTCTTTAAATCATTCATTACATCATGTAACATCAACATTCTCTTGCATTTTCCAAGCAATAACTCCTTGAGGAGATTGGCAAATAAATTTGTACCTTATTTAAAATATGAATTTTATGCATATTGTATTAAAGGTTCAAATTTTGGAAAGTATTTTACTTTGAAAGAACAAAATTACAATCCAAATACAATGTGTTGTGTTTATTTTGTTTATATTTTTTATTGCAATTTTATTTAATTTTACTATAATACCTGGGTACAAGTTGTTTGCCTCTTTTCATTAGAAAACCCTTATATGGTAAAGTAATGTCAATATAGTTTTTTTTTTTAGTATTATGCTTTCCTTGCTTTGCTGCATGTATTTTAAAAATTTGTTGGTTTTGAGTAATATTTGTTTTGTTTAAAGTTTAAAAGTTTAATTATTCTAGTTAATATTATATAATATAAAATATTTAACTACACTGCTTAGGTTGTACTTAAGAAAATTAAGCAAGATTACATGGTAAAGCTGGAATGTTATTTATATTAAAACAATTAGAATGATACCAGTATTTTTATTAATAAAATTGAGGCAGAACAAGAACTATGACAGGACTAGAATTGTAAATATATGTTTGTTATATTTTGGGGAAATGAATAGCTAGATTTTAACCATTATTTAAAAAGCATAGATAAGAAGTTTAGGAATGTGATAGAGAAATCTAGCTAAGAAAGTATTCTGTTTTGATGACATGAACTGGATATCTATTAAAAACTTCAATGCAAGTCCTATAATATAAATAAAAATTAGGGCTGTTAAATAATCACCCAGCTTAAGACAGGTTATTAAAAATTGTCATTTTGATCAAATAATCAATCAAATAAAAATGTGCCCATGTCCTATCTAAATTATTTTAATATTTGTATATGTTTACATTATAATTTAATAACTATAAAATATTATAGCAAAAATGTGAAAACCATATGTTTACTACCTGTATGAGAAATGGATAATATTAGTAAGTGGCTTTTTTTTGTTTTCTATAACTTAAGGAAACCTGAAAAAAATACTCTTTATCAGGCTTTTGAAATAGATCTCAGATTGTTAGTTTTAATTATTTTAATGGTGCAAAAATATTGCCTGTGGAGATAGCAACAAGTGCTTAGTTCAACCCTTCAAAAAAATTCTCACAGAGCTCAATAACTTGCTCCAATAATTGTAAGCTTAAACTTATAATAAGTATTATTGTTTCTTTGTTTCCTAAATGTAAAATTTATTGGAAAAAATTTTTTAGCCTTGCAGAATCTTTTTTGCTTTGAGGTGCCTAATATTCATATTACAATCCCCAGATAAAGTTTTTTGCTGTATTGGAAAGAATAAAGTAATAGACTATTTTACTACTGACACAAAAAGAGAGAATGCCATAGAATTTAATCTGGTTTGGGGCACACATTTTAGAGAAACCATAATGCTATCTATAACATCTCTTTCATCTCGTGTACAATTAGACACTCCTGCATTCCTTTCTTTTTTTGTTTTCCCCTCATATCTTTTTTTGCCAGAAGAAAGTTTAGTCTTTTTTCCCCCTTTACCTATTTCTATGTTTTTAGGCAACCAAATATTTGAACTTTTTTTCCTTTCGAATATTAGAGACTTTTTTCTTCAGGTTGTTGATCTCCTAATCTAAGGCAGTGGTTCTCAAATTTTAATACACATGAGGGTCACCCCAAATACTTGTTAAAATTCCAATTCCAGGACTCCATTCTGATTCATTAGGTGAGAGATGGACCCCAGGAATTTGTAACTTTTTAATAAATAGGGGAGTTAATACTGAAACAGGATGCTTGCTAACTAAAGTTTGAAAATTACCTGTCTAAGGTATATTTTTGTACTTAGCCAACTGTATTAGAAAGCCTTTTTTGCTTTTCAATGGCAAGATAGTACCTGCATTAAATGGAAACACAATATCAAAATTAGTAATTATAATTGTTAATGTGTATTTTTTTTTTACTCTTATTCCTATAAGAAGGCTAATTCCATTTTGCAAATGAAAAGGATAGAAATAATTTTATATACTCTCTTGAACTGTCAGTTCACCTCTTCTGACTCAGTTGCTTAGTCTCTCATTCTCTAGAATATGAACTGAGGGACTCAACAAAGACATGTTGGAATTGGAACTGAACTGCCAGTATTTTATATATAACCAGAATTGATTTTTACTTCATATTCTCAAGTTCCAAATTTCTGGTTCCATTTTAGTTTCAAGATAGTGGCTGATTTCTGAGATAGAGAGTTTTAAGATAGAGGCTAATTGCTGAGCCAAGGTGTGGATCAGGGCCATAGTTATCATAGAACCTGACATAGTAGTATCAGCTAGCTAGGTATGAAGGTGTGAGGTATGTGTGGGAAGTGATAACTATTAAGTCAAATTAATTCAGCAGCTAGATGTGAAGTTCCAATCCCCAATTATGATACAGGGAAATTATCATATTTTCTTACCTCTATTAATAAAATGTACTCTTGTTATTCTAAGGATGTGATGCATTTGCTTCACAAAAGAAAAAGAGTGTATGTCTGAGCAAGAAAAAATTTCAAAGATGAATTTATTATAGCATTAGTTCAAACTGAAGGAATCTATTGACTAAAGCTACTAGTAAGTCCCCATGGCTTATAATCTTCGAACTGTAGTTCACTATGGAATAATATGAAATATTTACTTGAAAATTCCCTTTAAGTATCGTATAAACAAGTTTTTAACTACTCAGTTCATGCTGAGGGCTTATTCTGAACTCAGTATTGTAGGGGAACCAAAATGAACCAGTGATTCTTGTATAAGAAAAGATACAGAGCATTTATTGTATATAAAGTTCTTAATTATGACAATGTAATTCTTAGATGTATATTAATAAACAATCACATTAAGATAATAAAAGCCCAAGTGATTTATGAATGAAACTAAAATATCTGAATTATTCTTTTATTCATTGAAGTTATTATAGTATATCCTTTTATTTTAACTAGCCATAATTTAAGTAAAATTTATAATCTGTGCCAATATTAGTGTAAGAGAATGGGGTGGAGATTGGAAATGTATATATTATGTTAGAGCAGTAAAATGTTTGAGCTGATAAATGAATATTTTTGCTTTTCAGATAAAACTATGGTTTGACAAGGTTGGTCACCAATTAATAGTTACTATTTTGGGAGCAAAGGATCTTCCTTCCAGGGAAGATGGGAGGCCAAGGAATCCCTATGTTAAAATTTACTTTCTTCCAGACAGAAGGTAGGTATATAAAACAAAAAACAAATGTTCTTGAAATGTTAATAGTAATGGGTATTTCATTTCTGTATTATCTATTTTTCTGTATCATACCAGTCAGATACTTGTGAAGTTTAACATAAACATAATTCTTAAAAATCAAAATAGTGACTATAAATATTTAAGATTGCTTTGAAGCATGTTAAATATTTATTGTATATATTTTATTGAATGTTAAATTTGGGTATGTGTGGATTATTTATTAAAATAAAAATTATGCTCCTTAAAAATCAGATTTTTAATACAAACTATAGAGTCAAAAAGCTGGAACTGGTATTCTAAAAAAGTACTCATCATGTTTGTTTGCAATGTTATACCTCTTCTTACCAAGATATAATTTTTCTCTATTCTATAAAATTAGTGAATTACATTTTATAATTTATTACTCCATATAATCAAGAAAATTTTGCCATGGGGCCTGGAATCAGTTTCTTCAAGCATATGTGTTTTGTGTCTATTCTTATCAGTGTAAATGTTACTGTTCTACCCTGGTTTATTGGAGAAATTAGGACAGGAGAAATCTCTTCTCAAAAAAAATCTAATCACTCTTAAATGAAAGAGACCATGCAATAGGCATCATGAAAAAAAAAAAAAAGGAAATCATGGTACCAACTACCCTTTCCCCAATTATCTGCATCCCTTGTTCCCAAGTAGAGTGCTCTCAAGGTCTGGTCATTTTTTTCTCAGGTTGGAAGTGGCTGGACACAGATACAATCTTAAACATGTTTATACACTTTTGAACCACGGTTTACTTAGTTAAAGCAGTAAGTCACCAAAGTTGAGTTGGGTGCCAAAGTATCATCTGAACAACCTTAGCAAGGAAAAAAACAAAAGAAAGGAAGTAGACAATTCACAAAGGTCTTACATTTTATTTGACACATATTTTGAAGTGAAAATTGTGTAACAAATTCCTCAGAATATGTCAAGATGACACATCATCTAAAGTTATTAGAAACTGGGCTGAATGCAGTGACTCATGCCTGTAATCCCAGCACTTTGGGAGGTGGACAAGAGGATTGCCTAAACCCAGGTGTTCAAGATCAACCTGGGCAAGTTGGCAAGACCTCATCTCTACAATATATCAAAAAATTAGCTGGGCAGTGGTGGCACATGCCTGTAGTTCCAGCTGCTTGGAAAGCTGATGTGGAAGGATCCACAGAGCCCAGCGGGAGGAGGCTGTTAGTAGCAGTGAGCATGCCACTGCACTCCATCCTGGGCTACAGAGTGAGACTCTGAATCAAAAATAAAATAAAACAAAAGTTATTAGAAACTGTTTGCAATCCAGTTTTATAGTATAAAGTTTGCTTGAAGAATGTTGTTTTTTAAAAGACATGTTAAACCATAAGAGAGGAAGAAGACATAATCAGCTGTGCTTTTATATACATAACATGACTGAAGCTTCTACTTATTCACACCTTTGAAGAGAAACACATGTTTTCTAAAATGATTCAGTTATTTTAAATTACTGAATTGCTTTCTTGATGGACTTGTTTTGTTTAGTTTTATTTTTTTACATAACCCCTCTTTCTGGATTCCGAGCAGATAGAATTAAAATGGAAGCTCTCTTGAACCAATCCTTTATATTCCAGAGTGTTGTTCTTTTTTAATCTTTTGTCAACACCAAAGAATGTGAAATATTTGAATATTTTATTCTCAGATTATTTCTCAACTGAGTTCCAGGGTTTTATCTCTAATAGTGAAAAGAATTCTCTGCTTAACTCAGGTTACGCTATCATCTTAACAATTTCTTTGTTTGCTGTTGGCATACTTTTTTACACATTAATAAGGGACTATTTTTGCTTTAGCTATGAGTATTTAATTTTTCTTGACAAGTTTTCTGAAACACTTGAACAGATAAACACAGAAAACACTTGATGCCTTTCTACTACTAAGACTTCCTGGAGGGACAAGTGAGACTATATAGAAGAGATCTAGTTTGGAGTGTTGGTTAGGCCATTTGAAAAGTTATTTTCTATATAATGTATTGTGTGCTCTAAATAATGGACTTCTTATATACTCCTTTTTATATCTTTTTATATTTGAAATAAAGTTGATATCCACTTAAAATATTTGTCTTTTTTTTAACTTTTGAGTAAAAACATCAAGTCTTTGCATGCTGTTACTAAGTTAAATTAAATGGAAACAAAAGTACCAGTAACATGAAAATAAGGAGAAAAAAGTTTTAAGTTGAATTTTACTTTTTGAAAAAGTTAGCACTCCTCAGCAATTTAATGATGCTTTTAAAGATCAGTTATTTATATCATTATTATTAGGCTGCCATTTAAAAAAATATCTCTATCACATGCTTATTGATCTGAGTTTTTTAATATTTATATATTTTTGTATTAATTTTTTTTATTACAGAGATGTAGGGTACAAGTAAGGATTAACTACACAAATAGGCTGCATGCAGGTGAAGTTTGGGTCTCAAACTGGCCCTTACTGCCCCGATATAGGATCAGATACCTTTTGTGTTGGTATATGCTTTTCCCCACCCACAGCAGTGTCAGCAACTGCTGATCCCTCCCTTGTGCTGTTGTGATTAATGTTCATGTCCCACTTATGAGTGAGAACATGCAGTATTTAGTTCTTTATCTTTGTGGTAGATCACTAAGTCTGATAGTCTCCAACTTGCTTCAAGGTTCATGATTTTGTTCTTCTTTATGGCAGCATAATACTCCATCTTATATATGTTCCACATTTTCTTTATCCAGTCTACTTTCGATAGACAGTATGGTTGGTTTCATGTTTTTGCTATTGTGAATAGTGCAGTGATAAACATGCATGTGAAGGTGTATTTTTTGTAGAAAAATTAATGTTCCTCTGGATATATTCCCAGGAGAGGGATTGCTGGATTGTATAAAAGATCAATTTTTAGTTCTTTTAGGAATTGCCACACAGTTTTCCATCGAGGCTGAACTAGCTTGCCCTCCCATCAACAGTGTAGAAGTGTTCCCTTTCTTTACACCCGTGCCAGCATGTGTTGTTTTTTGATTTATTATTAATGATCATCCTTACTGGAGTTAGGTAGCATCTCATTATAGTTTTGATTCACATTTTTCTGATGATTAGTGAGCCTGAGCATTTTATCATGTTATCTATTGGTTGCTTGTATGTCTTCTTTTGAAAAGTGTTTATTCATGTCCTCTGTCCACTTTTTAATGTGATTTTTTTCGTTTCACTTTGTTTGTGTTCTTTGTAGATCCTGGGTATTAGGCCTTTGGTATATAATTTGCAAATATTTTTCTCCCATTCTGTGGGTTCTCTCTCCACTTCCTTGATGGTTTATTTTGCTGTGCAAAAATGTTTCAGTTTGATGAGGTCTACATGTCTATCTTAGCTTTTAGGGACTTGTTGAAGAACTTGTTGCATACTCCGATGTGCATAAGAAGTTTCCTATGTTTTCTAGGATTCTTACAGTTTGAGGTTTTACATCTAGGTCTTTGATGCATTTAGAGTTTATTTTTGTATTTGTTGTTAGGTAGGGGTCCAGTTTCATTCATCAACGGGTGGTCAGTCAGCTTTCCCAGCACAATTTGCTAAATATGGTCTCCTTTCCCCAGTGGTTGTTTTGATGGCTTTGTTGGAGATGGACTGTTGAGAGACTGAGTTTTTGCTTCTGAAATCTCTGTCTTGTTCCATTGGTGTATGTGACTATTCTTGTTCCAATATCAAGCTGTTTTGGTCACTGTAGCCTTGTAGTAAAGCTTAAAGTCTGGAAGTGTGATACTTCCTGCTCTGTTTCTTTTGCTGAGGATTATTTAGGCTATTCATGCTCTTTTCTGTTTCCATACGAATTTCTGTATTGTCATTTCCAGGTCTGAGAAAAATGATATTGATAATTTGATGGATATTGCATTGAATCTATAGATTGCCTTGGGTAGGATGGACATCTTGACTGTACTGATTCTTTAGATCAATGAGCATGGAATGTTTTTCCATTTGTGTCATCCTTGATTTCTTTGAGCAGCATTTTGCAATTCTCATTGTAAAGATCTTTTGCTTCTTTGATTAGGTGGATGCCAAGTATTTCATTTTTTGTGGCTATTGTTGAATGGAATTATGCATTTTATTTGGTTTCCTGCCTGCTTGTTGCTGGTGTGTTGAAATGCAGTTGTCTTTTGCACATTGATTTTGTACCCCGAGACTTTACCAAAGCTGAGGAACTTTTTGACAGAATTCTTAGAATTTTCAAAATATAGAATCATACTGTCCACAAAGAGGGATAGCTTTACTTTCTCTTTTCCTATTTGGATACCCCTGATTTCCTTTTCTTGCCTGAATGCTCTAGAGGACTTCCAGCACTATGTTGAACAGAAGGGGTGAAAATGGACATCCTTGTTTTGTTCCCATTCTTAGGGAGAATGCTTCTAACTTCTGCCTATTGAGCAAAATGTTGACTGTGCGTTCATCATAGATGGCTCTTACTGTTTTGCAAAATGTTCCTTCTAGACCTAGGTGATCAAGGATTTTTATCAAGAAGGGATGCTGGATTTTGTTGAATGTTTTTTCTGCATCTAATGATATATTCATGTGGTTCTTGGTTTTACATCTGTTGATGTGCTGAATTATGTTTACCATCTTGTGGATATTCAACCAACCCTGCATCCAAGGAATGAAGCACACCTGGTCATGGTGGATGATCCTTGAGATGTGTTATTAGATCCAATTTGCTAGAATCTTGTAGGGAATTTCTGCATCTATATTCATCAAGAAGTCTGGCCTGTAACTCTCTTTCCTTGTTGGGTCTTTGCCAGGTTTGAGTATAAGTATGATGTTAGCTTTATAAAATGAGTTGGGGAGAATTCCATCTTCCTCAATTGCCTTAAATGCTTTCAATAAGATTGGTGTCAGCTCCTCCTTGTATGTCTTATAGAATTCAGTTGGGAAGCCATCTGGTCCAGGGCTTTTTTTGGTTAGGATATTTTTTGTTACTGAGTCACTTTCCTGGATTGTTGTTTGTCTGTTTAGAATTTCAATTTCTTCTTGTTTCAACTCTGGGAGGTTGTGTAATAACAGACAGTCCTAGGTTTTCTAGTTTATTTGCATACAAGTTTTCATAGTAATCTCTGATAATCTTTTGATTTTCTTCAGGGTCAGTTGTGACTTTGCCTTTTGCATTTCTAGTTGTGTTTATCTGGGCTTTCTCTCTCTCTCTCTCTTTTTTTTTTTTTTTAGTTAATCTGGCTAGGGGTCCTTCTGGACTTTCTCTTTGTTTTTTAGTCAATCTGGCCAGGGAACCATCAATGTTATTCATTCTTTCAAAGAACCAGATTTTGGCTTGTTGAGCCTTTCTATGATATTTTTGTCTTCTATGTCCTTTAGTTGTGATTTTATCTTGGTTATCTGGATTCTTCTGCTGAAGTTAGGATTCGTGTGCTCTTGCCTTTGTGGTTTCTTATGTTGTGACATTAGGCTGTTTACTTATGATCTTTCTTGATGTGTGTGCAGTGGTATGCATTATCCTTTTAACACTGCTTTCATGGCATCCCAGAGATTCTGATAAGACGTGTCTTTGTTTTCATTTATTTCCAGGAATCTTTTTATTTCTGTCTTGATTTCTGTGTTGACTCAGAAGGTGTTCAACAGCATGTTGTTTAGCAGCTATGCCTTAGTGTGTTTTGAGGGATCTTGTAGGTGGTGATATTTATTTTATTGCACTGTGATCTGAGAAGAGGCATGGTATTATTTCAATCTTTTGAAATTTCTTTATGCTTGATTTATGTCTGAGAATGTGATCAGTCTTCAAGTATATTCCATGTGCCGAGGAGTAGAATGCATACCGAGTAGATATTGGGTGAAGTATTCTCTGGATGTCTATAAATCTATTTGATTGAGTGTGGGTTTAGATTCCATGTCTCTGCATTGGTTTTTTGTTTGTTTGTTTGTTTTTTGTTTTGCCTTAGTGATCTAGCTAAAACTATTATTGGGGTATTTAGGTCTCCAACCATGATTGTATGAAAGTAAATGTTCTCTCTTAGTTATCTTAGTAGTTGTTTTATAAAAGCTGGTGCTCCTGTGTTGGGTGAATATATATTTAGGATGGATATTCCTTGCGGTAGATTAAGTCTTTTACCATTATGCAGTGTTCTTCCATGTCCTTTTTAACTTTTGATTGTTTGAAGACTGCTTTGACTAATATCAGAATATCTGCATTTACCCTCTTATGTTTTTTGTTCACCTGAAAGATTGTTTTCCAGCCTCCAACTTTGAGCCCATGGGTGTCCTTGCAATGAGATGAGTTTCCTGGAGGCAACAGACTGTTGCATCATGCTTCTTTATACAATTTGTCACTGTGTGTCTTTTCAGTGGCACTTTTAGTCCATTCACATTCAGATTGATTATTGAAATGTTAGAGTTTATCCCTGTCATAGAGCTCTTAGGGTTTGCTTTGTTTCCTTTTTACTTTTGTATTTATATATGTGTGTATTTTCATTTTTGTATGTGCTTTGTATGCTCTGTTAACTCTCTAGTTGCCTGTACTTTTATGATGTCCGTTCTTTATTTTTCCTGTGTTCAACACCTTCATTAGTGTTTCCCAAAGGGCTGTTCTGGAGGCAATATATTCTCTTAGAGATAGGATGTCTGGGAATGATTTTAGTTCCACATCTCTGGTGAAGCTTAGCTTGATACAGTAGGAATTTCTCAGGGGGAATTGCCTATCTTTAAGAACATTAAAAATTAAATTCCAGTTCCTTCTGGCTTGTAGTGTTTCTGCAGGTAAGTCTGGAGTGATTCTGATGGGTTGTCCCTGAAAGGTAGTCTGACCGTTCTCTCTTGCTGCCTTTAGGATTTTTTCTTTCATGCTTATTTTGTGGAGGCAGATTACTATGTGCCTTGGGGATGGTTTTCAGAATCTCCTGTGTTTGGATGGTCATCAATCTGGCTAGATGTAGGAATTTTTCTTAAATTACCTCATGAAATGCTTGTTCCATGTTGTTTCCAGTTTCTCTTTCTCCTTGATGGATACCAATGTTGTATAGATTTGGTTCTTGATATAGTCCCACATCAGTTGCTTTGCTTCTTAATTTTAAGCTATTGTTCAATGTTTTTGATGGAGTGACTTAATTCCATCTTTTGATCTTAAAGCTCTGATATTTTTTTCCCCTGCCTAGTTGAACCTACCACTTATGCTTGTTAGTATGTTCTTGATTTCTAGGATGAAGTTTTTTGTTTCCCTTATTTCAGAGTGGGCTTTTTAAAAATTGGCTACCTCTGCTTTTACTTCCTTTACTACTTCAGTGAGTTTTGCATCTAGTTTCTCTTGGTTCCTGTCCACTTTTGCCATTCGACCTCTGATTTCTGTAGCTGTTATCTAGGGCAGGTCATTCTTGAGGGGTTTCCATTGTTTGTGCTCTGATAGCTGCTTTTTTAGGCACTGTCTTTTTATGACTCAGAGGGTTGCCTGTGGTTTTTTTTTCATAATCTCTGATTTCTGTAGCTATCATCTGGGGCAGGTCATTCCTGAGTGGTTTCCATTGTTTGTACTCTGATAGCTGCTTTTTCAGGCATTATCTCTTTAAGACACTGAAGGTTGCCAGTATTTTTTTCATTGATTATTCCTTCTTTGTGGCAGGCTTCTCATTGCACTCTATATTTTCTTTTGATTTAAAGCTCTGAAGCTATTCAGTTACTCTCTGTTCTAGAGTCCTTTCTGTGGTTCAATATATGCCAGTCAGTAAGAGAGTGAGGGTCGTTCACATCTGCTCCTTGCTCCACCTTGCAACAGAATTCTGTCATTGCAGAACTTCTCTCTTGCTGCTAAACTTGTGCAGCAGCTTTCAGCCCATGCTGCTAGTAATCTGTGGGTAGCAAGGGGGAGGTGGGTGGGTCTCCCATCTGCTGACTGTGGCCTAAGCCTGGTGCCTTCCCACTGAGAGAGCCCTTGGATGTCTTGTCACTCCCTCCCTATTCAGGTCGTCACTCTGCTCTTTTAATAGAGCAGGTTTTCTGCAACTGAGGAAATGATGGGCAGCACCCTGCCTGGCTGCAAGCCTTGAGATGGTTCTTCCTAGTCTGGCTGGGGGGATGGCTATCAGCCTCTAGTGGTACATGTATGCCAGATTCATGTTGCAGGCAGGCCTTCCCCTCCCATGAATTACCTGTCCAGCAGAAAGCCACACTCACAGTGCCTGTGCCAGGTTTCTTCTGCAGGCAGACCCTCCTTGCCCTTGGACCATCTATCTGGACGAAAGCCATGCTCACATCAGCTATCCAGCATGTTGTTCTCTTATTCTGCTTGGGCTGTGGTTGTTCAAAATCCTGAGCCCTGCCCAGAAGTCTTCCTGCATGGGGCTGATGTCTGCACCCATCTGGGAAGGGTGAACCATCCCAAAACATCTTTGACTCACTTATCCTCTTTTGTCTGCTGGCAGGGCTTCAGTTCTTGTGCTACCCCGGGACACAGTGGAGAATAGAGTGCCTAGATTCCTGCATCTGTCTTCACTTTCCAATCTTAGTTTTTAAATACTTTTAACACCTTTGCAGTGTTTGACTTATGCAACATGGTCTGATTCTGAAGACTTTGGTTATACTTATAGAAAAAAAAAACTCATTTGATTTAACTTGTTGAAGATAAGGTTATTTTTCCAGCTTCTTGTGAATTATTGATTTGGTACACACTGAATTGCCTTATTAAATTGTAATTGCATGTTGGATTTGTAGGAAACGAGATTATCTGGTCTACTTTCTATCAAAAATAGAAATCCCTTCTAAAATTGCCATTCTTTGTCTAAGAACTTTTTTCAGTCCGTAAGAGAAAGATCATTGTTTACTCTTCTTTTTCCTTTCAGATTTTTTTATAAACCATTTTTTTAATTAGATATCAAGTCTTCTAAATACTTTTTTCCTGGCCTTCATGGCAGAGACTTTTTCTTTTAGCAAGGTCTCAGAGTTGATTCTTTAGCAGTGGAATATGAGTAGATGCTAAATAAATATTTGTTGAAATGTTAAAAGAAGGGAAAGAGAGAAAGATCACAAATCATATTCTTTGTTATTATTTATATTATTTGGTTCAGTTATTCATATATACAGTATCATTTCTTTTTATATACAGAGATAAAATTTCCTACGTGCATTTGCAAAGTTATTTTTCTACTAATGCCTTCAAAATTAATAAAGCACTGCCTTGCATATTGTCTTTTCCATGTGTATTAACAAAATTTCTTATTGGTTAGTGTAGTCAAAGATGACTTTCTAAGCCTGGCACGGTGGCTCATGCCTATAATCCCAGCATTTTGGGCGGCCGAGGTGAGAGGATTTCCTGAGCCCATGGATTCGAGACCAGCCTGGGCAACTTGGCGAGACCTCATCTCTACAATAAATCAAAAAATTAGCTTGACATGGTGGCACATGCCTGTAATTCCAGCTACTTGGAATGCTGTGGCAGAAAGATCACCTGAACTGGTTGGGGCTGTGGTAGCCATGAGCTTGCCACTGCACTCCAACGTAGGCGACAGAGTGAGACTCCAACTCAAAAAAAAAAAAAACTTTCTGCCACATAACACACATGTGCTCTGAAAACATCTAGTTCCTCTTGATTACTGAAGTCAACTCTATATTAAATGCTAACATTTTTAGAAGTAGTTGCATATCTTCCTTACTTTAGAGACATTCTTCCCCTTCTTTGTTCTCAATCTTCTTTATCTCCCTATACTCTTGGAACTGTCCAGGTGCTAGAGATAATTTGTACAATGGATATTATTCTAACTGGAGTTTATCTGTCCACTTCTCACTTTAAATAGCTCTCCTAAATAGCTTAAAGTTTATTTCTTTTTTCTTTTTTTCTTTTTTTTGAGTTGGAATCTTACTATGTCACCCAGGCTGGGTGCACAATCTCAATGCACCTCAACCTTGACCTCTTGGGCTCAGGCAATCCTTCTACTGGGACTACAGCGTGCACCACCACACCTTGCTAATTTTTGGGTTTTTGTTTTTTTTTTTTTTTTGTAGAGATGAAGTTCTGCTATGTTTCCCAGGTGGTCTTAAACTATTGGGCTCAGGCAGGATCCTCTTTCCTTGGCCTCCCAAAGTACTAAGATTATAGGCGTGAGCCACGATGCTGGCCTTATGTTCTGATTTTGTTTATTTCTATCCAACAGGTAGACTAGAGTAGTGGTCTCTAAATATGATGGTTATTCCCCAGAGGATGTTTAGGATAATCCATTAGCGAAATATTTAAATTTTTAACAATTTTAATTTCATTATTTTAAATTTTAATTTCTATTTTAGTGTATTTCCAATGTATGCAATACATTAGTACAACAGTATGGTAATACATGTGTGTAATTCATAAATATATGTTTGAATTACATGCATAGTCAAAACTTTCACTTGATATGGATACACAATCGAAAAGAGTTGAAAACTTCTGAGCCAGAAGGTCTATTTATCAGGATGGTCATCTTTAATTTCCAACTCATGGTATAGTGGCTACCTCACACAGAAATAATTTTACAATGGTGCTGCAGACCTGATATATGTCAAATAAGCATATGTGTATTTTTTGTATGTAGGAAATTAACTTTATAAAATGTAAATTGCAATTGGTCATTAGCTAAACTATATGAATATGAAGTTGCGAATGTCATAATGGACTCATCTTTTTTGTACAATATGACATCTGTAATCTGAGTGAATAATATATGTAATGCTACTAGTTGATTACCATTTTGAGGATTTTCAATAGGACAATATATTTAAAAATTTTAGAGTTGAAATTCTCAAGTCTGATTTTATTTAGAATTTGAGAGCAATTAAATTTCACTTATCTATCATTGAACAAAATTAAGACTTATTAAAACATTGTTATTATTAAGACATACTTTTAAAATGTGGTATAATATATTCCTTATAAATTTTAATAGTGTTTTAGAGATTACAACATTTGTAATGCATGATAAATTTGGGGTGAAACTTCACTTGCCTTGTCTCCTGAGAAATTTTTAATTAATAAAATATAGGGAAAAACTTATACTTTTATATAAGTTCATATATTCTTATATTTTTCATAGTGATAAAAACAAGAGAAGAACTAAAACAGTGAAGAAAACATTAGAACCCAAATGGAACCAAACATTCATTTATTCTCCAGTTCACCGAAGAGAATTTCGCGAACGAATGCTGGAGATTACCCTTTGGGATCAAGCTCGAGTACGAGAGGAAGAAAGTGAATTCTTGGGAGAGGTATCTGGAGTTATTTTAAAGGATATACTATTCATGGCATCCTGAATACTTTTGTTAATATGATGTCACTACAATTTTACATTTAGACTATCTGAAAAGATAGACACAATAAATGAATTTAGCTTCTGCTTTAAGACGAAACTTGATGATACCATAGAAAACAATGGTTCTAAATACTCTGTGGCAATCTTTACATGCTTTTCTTATCATAGAAATTTCAGAGTTAATGATAAAAGGTTGGTTTCTAGTTCACAAATATATTGCCTTGTTTTATAGTATTGAGTTTATCTTGTTAGTTTACTAAACCGACTGTACCACTAGTAAGTAGTTCAACCATTTATTCCTGGATTATTTTTTATTTTTTATTTTTTTGAGTTGGAGTCTCACTCTGTCTCCCAGACTGGAGTGCAGTGGCTGCTCCCGGCCACCACAGCCTCGACCTGCTGGGCTCCGGTGATCCTTCCGCCTCAGCCTTCCAAGTAGCTGGAACTACAGGCGCGCGCTACCACGCCCGGCTCATTTTGATTTATTGTAGAGATGAGGTCTCGCCAAGTTGCCCAGGCGGGTCTCGAACCCGCGGGCTCAGGCAATCCACTCACCTCAGCCTCCCAAAGGCGCGGGATTACAGGTTGAGCAACCGAACCCGGCCATGGATTATTTTTTAAGCCCTTTAATGTATTAGACATTGTTCACTAGACTTTACTAGACTGAGACTTCAAAGGTGAATAAAGCATATTACCTACTTCAAGGAATTTGCAATTCATTGGTGATACAAACAAGTGAATAATAATTATATTACAGCTTGCCAGTTGCTATATAGAGAAAAATGCAATAGGAATGTGCAGGAGAGGAGAGGTAGTTAAGGGAAGTGTCTACAAAGGAAGGGAAACTTCGTGAAGGAGAGCAAAGTATCTACAGAGGGAGCAACAAGAAATCAGCGGTGTTGGTCTTGGCAATTCCATTAACTTTGGAAAAGAATGTGGTAAAACAAAATGAAATTTGAGGGTTAAACTGATGCCAAATCATGTATCTTAATATGTTGAGAAATCTTTATTTATCCTGTGGAAACTGAACCAAGGATTAGTAGCCGATTATCTTTAGAAAGAGAATGGTTCGGTTGCATTGGTACTTGAAAAAAATATTTCCATCTGTAGTGTGGGGAAAGAATTGGAGAGGGTCTAGATGGGAAGGAATTATGCAGTTATTAACATGCTAAGTTGCTAAGTCGTCTGCTGTAATGTTTTTCAGTGTGGTTGGTTTTCCTGAGAAAATTAAATGGCAATTTCATGGGAAAGACAACAATCTATAGAAGTAGCTAACTGAATATTGTCAGCTAGCAACCAAAGAGCAATGAACATAAAAAAAAAACTTTTGCGAAGAAGGGCAACACAATTGTTAGGAACAATGACTCTGGCGCCAACTGCCTGGGACTGTACAACTGGCACTACCATTTCCTAGCCTTGTGTCTTTGAGCAAGTTATTTACTTTATCGTGCTTTAGTTTCCTCTTCAGTTAAGTAAGAGTAATACTATTTGCAACTCAAGGCTAATAGGAGGATTAAATAAGAAACATAGAAAGCAAAATAGACCGGGCACTTTGGGAGCCCGAAGTGAGAGATTCCTTTGAGGCCAGGAGTTTGTGACCAGCCTGGGCAACATAGAGATACCCTGTCTCTAAAAAATAATAATAATAATAATCCAAATTTGGTGGCATGGGCCTGTAGTTCTAGATACTCACGAGGCTGAGATGGGAGGATCACTTGAGCCCAGGAGATTAAAGCTACAGTGAGCCACGATCATGCTACTGCATTCCAGCCTGAGCAACAGAGCAAAACCCTGTCTCAAAGAAATAAATAATATTAAAAAAAGCTGTCTTGCGTCTTTACTTCCTGTAGCAAAATAGTAATTTATGTGGTTCTTGTAATCACAAGTACAAACACTGTCATACTTGCAAAACTCTAGAGAATAAAAGTCATTTATTTCTACAGATTGATTTCTTTTGTAAATTTTTTAAATATTCATATTATAAAATCTATATTATGATGTGGCTCATATTAAAAATTCATTCTTGTTTTTTCCTTTCTTGTTTTAGAAGTTTAGCAGCATAGTATGGTGAATATAGAATTTTAAATAAGATGGACTGATTTATATTACATCTCTTTCACTTACAAGTTGATGTAACCTTGGGCAGATTAGTTTAAACATTTTTAGCCTTGGTATCTTGTTTATGAACAATAAATAATAAGACAAAACTAGCATTTTTTTCTGATAATTATGAAAAATAGCATGGCATGGTTCTTAACATACAGTAGGCACTTCAAAATTTTTTTGTTTTTTACCTATTTAAAGGTCCTTGTAAAGGTTAAATTAGTGATTATCAATAAAAATGCTTTTAAAATTATAAAATGAGGTACAAATACTTGTCATTCTTGCAGTAATTTTCTAATAAAAACTGTTATTTCTATAATGGTAAATTTAACAGCCTTTAGTACTTTGGGTAGTCAAGGGTCACAACAGATAAATGTCTTAGATATTTAAAACTATTAAATCACTAAGGAGTTATAAAAAATTATCTTTTATATATTTATTGTCAAAGCATAGTGACAATTTTGCAACATCAAAATGACTAGAGATAGACAATTCTGCAACATCGAAGTGACTTGATTTTGATGTAATAGCATTACTATTACAACTATTACTATCAAAGTTATACAACCATTGAACAGACTTTATTATTGGTATATTATAATTGTTCTTTGTCTCTTGGGTTTGTAGATTTTAATTGAATTAGAAACAGCATTATTAGATGATGAACCACATTGGTACAAACTTCAGACCCATGATGTCTCCTCTTTGCCACTTCCCCATCCTTCTCCATATATGCCACGAAGACAGCTCCATGGAGAAAGCCCAACACGGAGATTGCAGAGTAAGTTTTCAGTAACATTGATCATCCTTTTTTTGAATTTTCCTAATCTTGAATGATATATCTAATGCAGAATGTGAAGATACCATTTTGGGTATTAGCAGGCATCTGTCTTTAGTGTTTCCATGGCTCTTATTGATGGTTTTGAATTGTTTGATACAGTAAAGTAAGGTATACCCATAACATTCACCCATCACTATGTTGAAGTGCTTTATGGTTGTATTTTGGATGATATGACACAAAATAAGCACAGTTATATTTAAATATTAGTGCATGGAATCCTAAATATAGAAATGACATAGTTAATAGTGTTTTCATGTAGCTGTAGATACCCAAAATTATTATTTCTACCTTCATTACCCCGCGTATTTCATGAATATGTAGGATAGCAAGTATAGCATGATAGTTGAAACTGTGAACTTTAATCTGACTAAGTTGAGTTTAAATGATGATTCTTTCATTTTAGAGCTGTCTGACTTGAGGCAAATCATTTCCCTATGCTTGACTTTCTCCTCATTTATAAAATGGAAACTTTTATACCTACATTACAGAGTAGTTATAAGAATTACTTAGTCTCAAGAATATACACTGATGATATTGTTGTTAATATTTTTAACATTTGCATTTTACCCTGGAGTATGCATAGTTCAAACTCGAAAATGGTATTAGATCAATCCAGAGATGCTTAAAGTAAACTCAGAAATATTTTCCAGATTGAAAAGTGATATTGTTGGCTCTTTGCCGTACAACTCAGATTTTTTTTTTTTAAATCCCTGATGCCTCTATTATTGGAAGGTGAGGTGAATACTTGCTGTTTTGGATCATATTCATGGGGTGGTTCTATCTTAATGGTGTCATCAAGTTCCAGATTTAGCAACATTTTTGTCAAGAACTGGAGAACCTAATGAAATTAACCAAAGTTTTGATGTATAAATTTATGCCTTGTCTCTTATTAATCATGGGAAGTATACCTGGTAACATAACAAACATCTATTGTCTATATGGATCACACCCTTCCTGTTGAATAAAGGGCTAAATTACATATTAGAAAGCTGTTTGATAAGTAGAGAATTAAAACAAAAGATTGGTCCTATGGGATATTTAGTTTGTCATAGGAAAGACTAGAGAATTATCTTAAATCCTTTTTTTTTTGAGTTGGAGTCTCACTCTGTCGGCCAGACTGGAGTGCAGTGGCCGCTCCCGGCCACCACAGCCTCAACCTTCTGGGCTCTGGCGATCCTTCTGCCTCAGCCTTCCGAGTAGCCGGAATTACAGGCATGCGCTACCACGCCCGGCTGATTTTTTTATTTATTGTAGAGATGAGGTCTCGCTGCCCAGGCGGGTCTCGAACCCGCGGGCTCAGGCAATCCACTCACCTCAGCCTCCCAAAGGCGGGGGATTACAGGCTGAGCCACCGAGCCCGGCTAAATCCTTTTTAAAAAAATCTCTGTGATGGAATTTTATTTCCATTAAATACAATCTCATACACTTCAGTGTAATTAATTGTATGCTTATTCCACAGTGTTCACTTTTATCAACCACCCCACACAGTAAGCAGCCACCCACCTCTATTTGCAAATTCGATTACAGCATTCTCTGTTGCGATACTTACAACATTAAAATGGGTTTTATGTGAAAGAATTTTACTCTTTTTGATCACTGTATTTAGTCTATTTTCTTTAAATTACAATGTAGGTTGGTGGGTTACTACATGATGATTACTAGTATATGTAGTAACCTAACATAATTAATTATGAACTGATTCTTACAGTTTATGTTTCTAGGCTACTGGCGCTAGCCAGCATTGCTCTTTCTTATAGGATTGGCCTTTTCTTCACTTACTCCAGTTTTTATTGCAGCTACTAGTATGTTTAAGGACTCAATACCTGGCACTCTTAAATCCACCAACAGTTTTCATTTTTTCCTCTCACTAATTAGGAATACTGGATTTGAGGAATAATGAGAGTAGAGTACTTTCTAGTTAGCTATATGTCTCTTAGAGTCTCATGATATTAATTTAATTTCATCATTTCCAAAATGACTCCTCTGGTACACAATCATTAATAGTATTGCATTTACCCATGAGTAATGTAATGACTCCATGCTCTACCATGTCGGTCTTCTCACTATCAGCTAACCTCTAATAAATAATTTAGTGACAGTGTATAGGCCTGGATAAGTAAAAACATGTGCATACACATAAAATAAACAAAGACTAGGAAATAACATTTAGGAATAGATAGAAACTTAAAAACATAGTCCACAGTCCCATTACCATTGGTGGTAGATTGCTCATAAATGGCAAGAACCTCCTTAAGCATTTTTCTCGATGGAGAGGGTAAATATTGCATTTCTTTATGAGTATATTTCATATTGTCAAAGATCATGATCATAGCATTTGATGGAACATATGTATGAACAGTTATCAAGTGTATAATAACTCCTTATTTATTCCCTATGTTTAGATAATAGTGTATTTTGGTGATTCAGTCGCTAATACTATGAAAATCACTCTGAGGTTATGAGGTTACTGTGAATAAATGGTACTGTTAGAACTCCTTCCTCCCTACTCATGATTTTCTGTTTTAAATTTGCAGATTTAATTTATTCAAAGCAGTACTTCATTTACATGAACATCAGTAATTTATAACTTATTAACACTTAAGAAAACATTTAAAAACAATTATAAAATAATTGTTTTATATATCTTATAGATAACAAATATTTTTAACAAATCTTTTTGAGATGGGATTTCAGACAACTTTAATTATAAGCTTTGTATGGTTTCCTAAATGAAAGGATTGTTAAAAGTAAGTTTTTGAAATAGATGATTTCTTTTTATAACAATATCCCTGCATGTAATAAAATAAGAATGTTCCATGTAACAAAATATCTACAGAAATGGTCACAGGCTTATTGCTCCAAAATCTGAAAGAAATTAGACTAGGAAGAATAGACATTTTAATGACAAGATAACATTTTCTTCACTATTGTTTAATATGAGAGTACTCCCAAATATTGTTATTCTGACATTACCAAAGGAAAGAGGAACAGTGCATATTTCAAAGATTGATTATGCAGTTTTAAAAATGTATAAGCAAGACTGGAGTATTCAAATATATAAATAGAGAAATTAGGTTACTTTTGAGATGACAAAATATTTCACATTTGCATACAATTTTTGGACTTGTTAATGATAAACTTTATTCATTACCAACTTGGAACATAAAGAGATTGAAAAAGTGTATGTGGGGCTGGTCTTCGTGGTTCAGCCTGTAATTCCAGCACTTTGGGAGGACAAGGCGAATGGATTGTCTGAGCCTGCGGGTTTGAGACCCACCCAGGCAACTTGGCGAGACCTTGTTTCTACAATAAATCAAAAATTAGCCGGTTGTGGTAGCACATGCGCCTCTAGTTCTGGCTACTTGGGAGACTGAGGCAGAAGGATCGCTGGAGTCCAGAAGGTCGTTGCTGGGGTGCCCATGAGCATGCCACTGCACTACAGCCTGGGTGACAGAGTGAGATTCCAACTTAAAAAAAAAAAAAAAGAAGTGTATTTTGATATTTATGTTTTTATTGTTATGTATTTTTTACTGTTATTCAGTTAAAGTTATAGTGTCTTAAGGGAAAAAGCTCTCTTTTAACATGACAGAAGTTATTTACATATTTGTTTATTCCTTGAAATTTTATTAACCAGTCTCATAATTTGAAGTATGAAGATCCAATCAGTTTTAATTTGATTCTTCATTCTTGTCTTTGTCTTCTATCAACAATATTTATCTCTTTGACTTTCCAGTTCTAATTCTTTATTTAACAAAATTTAATATCTTTCCATTTTAAAAATAGAGAGCATAATGTCTACTATATTTTCAGTCAGTCCCATAACCACAAATTTTCGAAGAAAAGTGAATAAGACCAAATTATTGTGCCAGATCTTAAATGATGTTGCTGAGAGACAGAAGATGAAAGAGACATGATTTCATAATTATGGTTTTTCAGGATTTCAACTATTTGTGGAGGGTATATTTGGGCCATTATTTCTTCCAATTTTCTACCCATTCATTTCTTCCTTTCTTGGACTGCAGTTAAATATATAAATAATTATTGACATTGTTCAACACATTACTAAGGCTCTGTTATTTTTTAATTTCTCTTTTTTTGTCTCTTCCTTAGTTTTGATTATTTTTATTCAACTGTCTTTCTTTAAGTTAACTTATATTTACATTTATAGTGTATAATTTCCTATGAAAACCACCATATAAGTTGTCTTACTAAAGATAAATGTATTTTTCACTTTAAGATTTGCATTTTGTTTCTTTTTTATTTTAAAATTTTTATATTCTTCTTGAAATTTCTTTATTATTATATATGTATGTGTATGTATTGATAGATAAATATATAGAGATATTTATGTAAAGATATGTGTGTGTATGTATATATGTAATCCTGTAAGTTGTTTAATATATTTTTAATGCTTTTTTTTTTTATTTGGAGTCTCACTCTGTTGTCCAGACTGGAGTGCAGTGGCCACTCCCGGCCACCGCAGCCTCAACCTGCTGGGCTCCGGCGATCCTTCCGCCTCAGCCTTCCAAGTAGCTGGAGCTACAAGCGTGTGCTACCATACCCAGCTAATTTTTTTTTATTTATTGTAGAGATGAGGTCTCACCAAGTTGCCCAGGCGGGTCTCGAACCCGCGGGCTCAGGCAATCCACTCACCTCAGCCTCCCAAGGCACAGGTTTACAGGCCGAGCCACCGAACCTGGGTTTAATGCTTATTTTAAAGTCCTTGTCTGTTAATTTCAGCATCTTAGTTTTCTGTGGGTCTACTTGTATTTCTCTTTTTCCCCTTGATTATGGATCATGTTCCATGTTTTTTGTACAGCTACCAATTTTATTGTATAATGGACATTATGTTTAATATATTTTAGGGAATCTGGATTTTGAAAAATGTTGTATTTTATTTTAGTAAACAAAAAAAAATACTGAATGCTCACATAAATCCTATGGAAGATATGTTAGAGCAGTTCTATTTTTGTTCTCTTCATAGTTCTAAAGTAAAGTACTTGGTTTAGTTTATGGTTCTTATTTCTAGGATGTGACCTTTCTAGGGAAGGTCCAGGGTGGTTTCTAAACTCATTTAGTAGAATGAGACTTAAATTCCAATTTTGTTCTTTTCTGTACCAGGAAGTCCCTGAAATCTCTTTGCAACTCTTTTGCCTTCCTTCTTGTTTTTCCCTTTGTGGTTTACAAATCAGACAAGGACTTGAGTGTCTTTTGTATGCAATTTGGGAGCCTTTTCTAGCACCCTCTTTTCTGAGATTTCCTCCTCAATTCTAGCTGCTCTGACTCCTCAGAATTCTGACTTTTGGCTCCTCAGCCTTGTAAGAGTGAGGCTTTGTGTTTGAACTATAACTTCTCTTCAGTGTGCTAAATAGGGAATACTCTCAAGGGAAAAGCTGGTCAAATAGGTATGTGCTTTTCTTATTTCAAGGGTCATATTGCTGATTTCTGCTTGCATTTGTTTGTTCTCTGGTGTCTAGATAAGTTTTTCATTAAAATATTTTGTCTAGAATTTATTATTACTGGGAGGAAAATTACTTGAATATAACCTACTCTACCATCCTCAGAAGCCAAACATGACATTTTAAAATAAATTTTTTACTGAAGTATAACATACATGCAGAAATTTGATATATCATAAAGGTTTACCACACTATGTAACTGGTGCTTGACCCAAGAAATAGAATGTCACCTGCATTTCACCAACTTCCCTCTTGCAAATTTCCAGTAATCATCCACCTGTTAAGCTAACAACTATCCTGGCTTCAGATCCCATAGAATAGTTTTTCTTATATTTGAACTTCTTATAAATAGAATATGAATTTATAGAAATGGAATTGCATAATATATTGGTGTTTTGCATCTGGCTTATTTTTGGCAGTATGTATATGAGATTCATTAATGTTGTGTATAATTGTAGTTAATTTATTTTTATTGCTATACAGTATTTCATTCTATTGATATAGAACAGTTTATGCATTCTACAGTTGATTTACAATTTCAGGTTTTGATTATTTTTAAGATTGCTGCTGTGGATTTCTTGTGCATGCTTTTTTATAATCATAGGTATTATTAGCAGTGGAATAGACAAATAATATGCTATGTATATATTCAATTGCAGTGGATTATTAAACATTGTCTTAATGTATAACAATTTATACTTTCTACAGCATTGAATTAGGATTTGAGTTCTCCACATTGTTGCCTATAGTCAGTATTTTTAGTGTTTTTCTTTGTAGCCATTCAGGTGTTTGTGTAGTTTGTATCGTGTGGCTTTTGTTTGCATTTCTCTAATAACATTTTATAGGTTAATTAATCATATATATATTATATATACTCTTTTATGCAGTGCCTGACTAAATTTATTGCCCATTTTACTTTTAGGTTGTCTTTTTTTTATTGATTTATAGCAGTGCTTTTTGGAAATTACAGATATGAATTCTTTGATTATCTTTGTTATAAATGAATTATATTCTGTGGCCTGCTTTTTCACTTATTAATGGGGTCTTGTAAATTTATTGTACTCTGGGCTTGCCTTTTCACTCTTTAGTGGGATCCTTTGATAAATATAAGTATTTAAGCTTAATGTATTTTAGTTTTCCATTTTTTTCTTTAAGGTTAGTTCGTGTTTTTTGTGTGCTGTTTTTAAACCTTTGCATATTTTAGAGTCATTGTGCTATGTTTTTATGTTTTTTTCTAGAATACTGTTTATCTCTTCTCATTAAATCTATAATTTATTTGGAATTGATTATTGTTATGGTATGAAGTAGGGATCAAAATTCATTCTTAACCCTATAAATGTGCACTTGATCCAGCACATTTATTGAAAAAGCAACGTTCACTTGGTTAAATTTCTTAGCTCTATTCCATTCAACAAGATAATTTTTCTATTCTTGTGCCAATACCTGTCTAAATTACTATAGCTATGTAATAAATTATGTATCTGTTTGTGTCATTTACCTAGTTTTGTTTTTTTTTTTTTTTTTTGAGTTGGAGTCTCACTCTGTCACCCAGACTGGAGTGCAGTGGCCGCTTCTGGCCACCGCAGCCTCAACCTGCTGGGCTCCGGCGATCCTTCCGCCTCAGCCTTCCAAGTAGCCGGAATTACAGGCATGCGCTACCATGCCCGGGTGATTTTTTGATTTATTGTAGAGATGAGGTCTCACTGCCCAGGCGGGTCTCGAACCCATGGGCTCAGGCAATCCACTCACCTCAGCCTCCCAAAGGCGCGGGATTACAGGCTGAGCCACCAAGCCCGGCTCTAGTTTTGTTCTTCTTAAAGTTGATATTATTCTTAAACTTTTATACTTACAAATAAAGTATTTATCATTTTTCAAATATGTCATTTTAAGATTTTGATTCAAATTACAGTGATCAATTTAAGAGAATTTAAGTCTCTTAGGGAGTGGGGTAAATTCTACTCCATAATCTGGTATATTTCTAAATGCCAGATATTTTAATAGCTCTAAATTTAGAGGTTCTGTATCTTTGTTAGATATTCTTAAGAATTTGACTTAAATTGATGCTGGTATACAGAAATGACATTTATTATTTATTATTATTAGATAAATCTAATAACTTTTCCAAACTTTTCATTTGAATTTTATAATATTAGCTCATATGTAAAAAAAATGACTGTTCCTTTCAAGTGATTATATCTTGCTTGCTTGCTTTTAATTACTGTTTTGGTTAGGTCCTATAATGAAATGCTGTGTAAAAGTGATATTGCTGAGTGAAAGATAGTGTTCATGTTTTGTTCCCCATTCTTTGAGAAATACCTTAAATATTTCTCCATCATATTTGATAATTGCTCTAAGATTTTTGTGCTACTCTAGGAGATTCAAGGAAGTCCTATTTTGACACTGGTTTGATAAGAGTTTTTAATTATGAGTAGATGTTGAATATTTTAGTCAATTAGTTTCTCTATATGGATATAGTCATATGAAAATTATCTTTTATTCATTAATGTGGTAAATTGCAGTGATTTTTAAATGTCAAAGTAATCTTGCATTCCTGGAATAAACTCAGATAACTCATGATGCATTGCTATTTTATTTGTTTCTAGATTCAGTATGTTAATGTTATCTGTAGAATTTTTAAATCTATATTCACACATGAGAGAAAAAATGTCGTTTATTTTCCTTTTTTTGTAATATCTTTCTTAGTTTTTGTTATTAGTGTTATACTGGCTTAATTAAAAGAGTTAGAAAATGTCCCTTCTTTTCTTATTTGTCTTTCATTTTCCTGTCTTGTAATATCTTTGTCAGGATTTGGTATTGAGTTATTTTGATCTCAGAAAAAATCTTTGAAAGTGTTTCCTCATTTCTCTATTGTTTGGAAGAACTTGTGCATTATTGGTATTATTTCTTCTTTAAATATTTAGAAGCATTTACTACTGGAACTCACCAGAGTTGGCAATTTTTGTATGTGTAGATTTTATGGGGGATACACGAATAACCTTGGATTTTTAAAAAATTGGTATTTATTTGTATGTGTTTAAACTTCAGTCACCTTCAGAGTACTCTCCATTTGATGCAATACACCTACCGAGATGCTTTTTCCACTGCTCAAAACAGTTTTTGAACTCGTCAGTATTGATGCCTTTTAGTGCTTCTTCCGTTTTTTTGTTTCACCTCTTCCACA
Organism: Cephalopachus bancanus; assembly: GCA_027257055.1. Classification (NCBI taxonomy): domain Eukaryota; kingdom Metazoa; phylum Chordata; class Mammalia; order Primates; family Tarsiidae; genus Cephalopachus; species Cephalopachus bancanus. The sequence continues at coordinate 1,357,379 of JAPVLO010000146.1, forward strand.
TCAGCAAAATGTTTTCCTTTGAGGACTTTTTTTCATCTGGAAAACAAAAAAAAAGTTGCTCTAGGTGAGATCAAGTGAATAGGGAGGGTGGGGCATGGGGGTCATGTGGTTTTTGGTCAAAAACTGCTGAATACTCAGTATGGTGTGAGCAGGTGCGCTGGTAAATCATGCATCATAAAATGAGCAAATGGGTTGAAAGAGTCTCAAAAAAAAAAAATTCACTGAATGCAGCCTCTCACAACTATGCTAGCCGGTACACTGATGCTGACGGGTTCTTAGAACACCTACTTAGCAGGGGAAGCCTGTACTAAGAGGGGCCCACCCTTCAAAAAATAATTTCATTTTTTGGGGCGGGGATCTCCTCTAATATTACCATTTCAATTTCTCTACTAGTTTTAAAACTATTCTGTATTTTATGTTCTCTCTATCAGCTTTTAGTTGGCTTTTTCTTTGAATTTGCCCGTTTCTTCTAATATTTTTATTTCATTTGCCTAACATTGTTCAAAATAACATCTTGTTACCTACTCAAAGTCTATTGGATGGTTAATGCTATTCTCTTTTCTCCGATATTGGCAACTTGCTCCTTTTCTTTTTTGGAGGGAGTTTGACTTGTTAATGATCTATCAATTTCATTAGTCTTTCAATCAACTTTTTGTTTTATTTACATTCTGATTATATGTTTCATTTCTTTACCATTAAATTTTCTCCTATTTTTAATACTTTTTCTCCTTTTTTTATTAATTTGTTCATTTTTCTCCTTATTTCTTCTGGACATTTAGATAATTTTTGATGTGGTGCTTTCATTAACCTGTGGATTATTTAGGAGTATATTGTTAAATTTCCAAACTTTAGAGATTTTCTAGATTTGGGGGGGATCTTGTTTTTGTTTTCTTTTAATACTGGTGTTTCCCTCTTGTCAGAGAATATACTTTGAATAATTTAGACTATAACGATCTTTGTTGTTTTATGGTACTGCATGTAATCAACTTTGGCAAGTGTTCTTGAAATCAATGTTTGTTTTATGATAGTTGTATACTTATTTTACATATGTCAAGTAGGTCAAGTTTATTCATTTAGTTCAGATTTTCTGTTTTTGCTGACTTTTTGTCTGACTATTCCATCGATTATTGATGTTAAAAGTCTTCCTTTGTGATTATGGACTTTTCTTCTTTTGTTTTATCACTGTTTACTTTATATGTAAGAATAATTAAGCCGGGCTCGGTGGCTCAGCCTGTAATCCCAGCGCTTTGGGAGGCTGAGGTGAGTGGATTGCCTGAGCCCGTGGGTTTGAGCCCCGCCTGGGCAACTTGACAAGACCTCATCTCTACAATAAAATTAAAAATTAGCCGGGCGTAGTAGCACGCACCCGTGGTTCCAGCTACTTGGAAGGCTGAGGCGGAAGGATCACTGGAGCCCAGCAGGTCGAGGCTGCGGTGGCCGGGAGTGGCCACTGCACTCCAGTCTGAGTGACAGAGTGAGACTCCAACTCAAGAAAAAAAAAAAAAAAGAATATGTTTTTGCTAGTAGACTGATAATTTTATCATTACATAATGTCCCACTTTATATCTAGGAATTGTTTGAACTTAAAACCTACTATTTTTGTTGTCACTATTGCCATAACTGCTTTTATTTTGGGGTTAATTTTTTGTTCATGATATATCTTTCTCAGTCCTTTAACTTTCTACCTTTCTGTGTCCTTGTATTTAAGTTTGGTCTTTTGAAAGCAAAAGTTGGTATTTTAAATTCATTGTGACAAGACTTATCTGGTAGTTTATATCTTTATATTTAATATAATTTATTATTAATTTGGCTTAAAACCTATGCACTATTTTTATTGTTAATTTGTCTTTTTTTCTTCTTTTGAAATCTACATTACCTTAATTATATCAATGAATATTTAAGTAGCTGTTTTGTTTATGGTGCATGGTAAGTTTCATGACTGATACAAAAATATACTTAGGTAGCAGGTAAAACTCTTATTCACAAACTTGCATGTAAAATACACTTTATTTTTTTTCAAAAATCATATTTAATTTGTTTCTGGGTGTTTTGGTTCTAGGAAGCTTCAAATAGGACAACATTCAGGAAAGGCCTTCTAATTTCTTATCCTTATTGATCTTCACTGACGTGTCCCAGAGTACAGTGGTTACTTGAGGCCAAGTCCAGTCATGATAATTTTTTACTCATGTGCAGCCTTCCTACCTGAATCTTGGAGCGCCTATCCTGGGATCATAAAATATTTCTGGACTCCAGAAAGATTCTAGAGCCTGAATTAGGACACTGTAGTCCTTGTCACATTAATAATTTTGAAGTATCTTAACTTTTAGCAATGTCTGCCTTCTCTTTCTGCTCTCTCTACATCCCATTAGGATAATTTAATTCTTCTCTCCTTGCCCTTTAGCATAATCTCATTAATAAACCTAGAATTTGGTCAGTAAAGTGTAACTTTGCTTTTAATCTTGAAATATAAATCTCCTTAATTCAAAACACAGTCATCTTGCTGCCTTTTTAAAATGTGGGAGAGAAAAATATAGAAATAATAAAACATAATTTATATCCTAGCACTGATCATGACAAATTTAATCTTTGGCTTTGAATAATTTTCCTATTATATTGCACTTAGTATAGAGAAAAATTAAAAATTAAAATTAAGTTTAGGTGAACTGTGATAGTAATTTAGAAGTATGAAAGAATAATACAAGCTGTGATGAGCATTTTAGCTAGACCTGGAAAGAATAAGTAGGTTTGCAGTAAATGGAGATGAGAAAAGTAAATGGTAAATTAGTGAGAATAAAGACATAAAATTTGGATAGCCTAATGAGCATTGAATGTCAAACTAAGCACTTAATATTTTTAAATAGCATCTGAGGCTGAAAGAAATGACACAATAACATCTTTATGTGATTTGTTACCTTTTCTGTATGAGCTTCAAACTGAACACAAAGGTGCTTTGAGAAGTTGATATAGGTCTTCTCATTACACTGTGTAAACTACTGCCTACCTTGTTTATACATGAAGTTTTGTATACTTTAAATTCCAAAGCATGAAATATAGTAAATATTAGGGAAAGCAGCAAACTGCAATGGAAAAGAGTAAGGGGGAATGGCCTTGCTCTCACTGTCCATCTGCTTCCATTTAGATTATGAGTTCTCAGTGGGCCTTGACCATAGTGAGTTCTAAATGATAAATATCACAATACATAAACGATTCCCCAACTCCCCTCATCAATATCCCTTTCAACAGTTTTCACATCATGTATTTTATATATGTAAATACATATTTAAATATACACATTTATATACTGTGTATATAGTTTTAAATATCTATAATACACACATACATGTATCTGGGATATATTTTCATTGCTTGTAATTAAAATCCTTGTAAGAAGAATACTTTTAATTAATAGCTTGACATTTATTTTGACACCTAGCCTTTAATTCCCATTTAAACACTTTTATAATTGTGAAATAATTTTAATAATGATTGAAATTTAGTTTTAAAAAAGCCAAAGTATATTATTGAGAGAACATCCATATTTACCCTCTTACTCATTTTTAAGTGTGACATATTAAATACTCTATGATATCTGTGGGGAAAGAGCTACAGTTTGAAAAGTTTAGCATCTTTTGTAGCTTTTTTCTGTGTTGACTTTAATGATGACTTTCTTACGGTTTTTAGAAATAGTATAATCCTTTGACTAATAATCTCAAACTCATTAAAATGCCTTGTTCTAAGCTTCTGTCAGTAAAAACCTGCACTGCTAAATTAGAGTTAGTACTTACTTGGTGGCAGCACTGAATATTCCACTCTGTTTCATTTTTAAGAACATATTTATTAGACAAATATTAATAAAAGCAAAATAAAATGAGACTATCTCTGGCTTTAAAATTGACATAGCGATATAGGTGACTTTCAAAAAACCACTTTGTTGTCTGTTTAATAACAGTATGCTTTTCAGAATTTTCTCAAATGATATCTTTGTAATAGAAAAAGGCAAAGTAAAATAGATCAGTTAAACCTGCATTAGGACCATGAAACTTATATCTTTCAAGATTAAAAAGAGTATGAATACATATATCTTTGTGTTCTTGATTAAAAAAAAAAAAAGTATTGCACGGCACACACACACACACACACACATACATTCACACATTATCAATGTGGGGCAAATGCTCAGAGAATACTCACTATTAAATGTGAAAACACTATTTCCAAGAACAAAGTTTCATGATTTAGAGTTACTGTTAAAGGTCACAAATGTCAGAATGGCATAAAGTAGAAAGAACACAAAAGGAACATTTACTTTACTACATATATATCCATGCTAAAATCTAGGTTTTGACATGATATATCAGTATGTATTTTGAGTATGTGGGTAATTCAGTATGGATACAAATATCATTCTAAATATTTTACTAAAAAGGCATTTAACATAATTCAATGTTGCTTACAAACAATTTTAAAATAACTGAAATTCTAAGAATAAATATTTTTTTAAAAACCTTGTTTCAGCATGTTAAATATTGTTTTAATATAGATATTTACCTAGATTTGCAACTGTCAATGTTTTAACTTAATGATAGTTTGTTATGTAGTACATTATTGATACCACAATGTAAAATTATATATGCTATACATTATAACTATTATATCTATTTTGAAATAACATGATATTTTTATGTATTAACTTGTACACATCTCTGTTATACTTTTTCATACAATTTTTGGTTACATACCTTGTGATTACCTCTTGATGTGACAATGTTATAGTATCCATTGCTTACATGTGAAGGAAAACAATTTTTTATAGTTCATTGCTCTACTTTTTTATTTAGGAAGATTATCATAACTTTGTTGATTTCTTCTATTGCTGTTTTATTTATATTTTGGATAATGAGATTCTTCATTATTGTGACTCCCAGATTTTTTACTTGCTTATAAAATATTATATAATAGGAGTTTTTGACAGTTTACTAGTAAGGCTAATCAGTCATGTGAGATGCCAAAAGTACAACTTCTCCATTTGCTAAATAAAGCATAAGATTAGGTCATACACATTTTAAAACTTATAACTGAGCATTAGAAAATAAGCTTCTGTAATAACTTGTAATAAAATAATAATGTATTACTTTATTTTCCTGTGATTTTTATTATCTTTTTGCTAGCAACTTAGATGTAAGATAAACATTTACATCTTTCCACTTTTCACTACTCTGGTGTTTTTGTGGCATCGTAGCTCATATACTACCTTACATTCCTACTCATGATAATTTATTCATTCTACAATATGTAAATAATTTTTAATATTTTGCTACCTATCTAGACTTAGTTATTTACAGGAAAATCTAATTTGTATCTTGTCAACTTACTTGTTATAATTTCTACTTTTTTTTTTTTTGAAGGTAGAATTTTGGATTCACTGCTTCCCTATAAATTTTTCAAGTTTGCCTCTTCCTAAAAATAAATCAATTTTAAATATACTTTTTTTCCAGAAATTAGGACTTCAAAAGTTAAAGTGTTTTTTAGCCATATAACTAAACTTTCCATTTAAATTCACAAGTTGCTTTTTTGCACACTAAATTTCTGTCTAATAATTCATCTATTTCATTGCATGGTGTGTTATATAAACATGTATTATAACATAGAATTGAAAAGCATTAATATATAGTGCAGTCTATTATTGTTTCATTTTATGTAACTTCTCTTACTAACTTATTCTCTCCCCGTCTATAATTCTTGCATTTACTCAAAGTTTTTATTAGCATAACTTATAATTTGGATTTTTTACTAATTCAGATGAGATGTTTCTTCTTTTCTTATATGCTGAATTAGCTTGACCTTTTATACTTTTAAGATAAAAATCCTAAACTATACAGTTCTTACTGTAAAGCGGAAATTGTATTTCAACATCTTTATTTCATTTAAAGATTTTAAAATGTATTTTTGATATAACTTTAACATTTTTTTTCAGATAAAGCCTTATGTTCATATAATTCAGGTAAATCTTAGCATGCATAGTGTTGAATGCATGCATTCATATACACAGTTTAATTGGTTTTGTTGTTTGTGCTTTGTTTTACTATTGTGCATATGTTAAATTCCTAACTAATGTCAGTAGTTTCTGTTTTCTGCCTGTAGAACTTCTCCAGTATTTTCGTGTTTACGTTTTTATTATTTTGATATTAAACACCACTGGTTGAAATATAGTGATATATAATTTAGTGTGCTTAATATCACCTCCTTTAGTGTGGCACTGTTTCATCAATGAAGTATGTTTTAGTATATTCTGTGTTATTATGTACACTGTTTCAGAAAATTTGAATTTAACTGGTTATAATTTACAGTGTTTTTGACTTTTGGGAGGGTTGATGTTAAAAATCCTAAACACATTGAATTAAAACATAATTAAAACTGCAATGTTTGCTGTAGTTTTCATCATTTTAGGTTAGATCTTCCAAGGAAAACTGCATTTTGTCATATCTTCCAATGACAACTAAATAGACTTCATGTTATTACTGCAATGCAGTAATGACTTTTAAATTTACTCATTCAAAAAACAACAAATAAATAAATTTACACATTCACAGAATATATATCAAGATATTTTAAACTAATGTTACAATTTTAATTGGTTTTAACAATGTTAATTGGAAAATAGTTTAAAATATATTTAACCTTGTGAGCTTTACATTTTTTTAAAGTACCTTTTTGGAAATAGTAGGAAATAATTAGAAAAGCTTCAGGAATGGCACACTAAAGCTTCAAGTCTACTGAGGAAGGCTACTATTTACAACCAAAATTGTACTTTCTCACCTCAAGCAACAGCAAAGATGTACATAATATATTAAACAATTGCATGAATAACACTGAACGTAAGCAATTAATGACAGTAATTACTGAGAAGGGAAGCAAATGAGTTGAACCCTAAAATTGCCATAGCCTACCGCTTTGAAAATGTTTCCTGACCACAGCACAGAAGGAGAGAACTCAAATGGAACCTATGTACTCTCTAAGTTCAAAAGATGGAGCTGAGAGTTCAGGGAGACCACAGAAGCTAGCGTTCACAGAATAGAGTACTGGAGAGGAGAGAACTGCACACAGAGAGAACATCAAAGATCTGCAGAGGGTCCCCCTTTAGTATTCAGCTGAGTATTGATTAGCACATAAATGTAAGGAATCTACCCAGTGCTAGAGAAAAAGAAACACTCAAAAAGTTCAGAGGTTGTAGTGGCTGAGAATAACACCTGTTCTCTTCAGTGAGACTAGAAATTGTCAAGTTAGGGAACCATGAGTTGATTATACAGAAGTGTCTGGCTTCAATAGCAAGGGAATAATTAGTCCCTGAATGAATGCTGTTCCACATAGAAAGTCTTAAAAGTATCAAAATGTTTCTAAGTAATGCAACTGCTCACAAAATAAGACTCAAAAATATCCAACATACAACAATGTGAAATTCATGACAACTGGCATCTAATAAAAAATTACCAGATGTCCAAACAAGCAGGAAAAAAAGATATAATCAAAACCAAATAAGAACTGGCACAGGTCTTGTAACAAGTAGTCAAGGATATTAAGCAGTTATTAGAAGTGTATTCTAATGTTCAAAATGTTAAGTGGAGACATGGACAACATGAAAAGACAATAGTGAACCTGAAGACACAACAATAGAAACCACCCAAAATTATGCATAAATAAAAAGGAATATGAAAAAAGACTGAGCTTCTGTGAGCTATGTAGAGCCTGAAACTGCCAAATACACAAATTATTTAAGTTGTCACTGGAGAAAAGAGGACAAAAATATGTGAAGAAATAATGGCTGATAATTGTTGAAATGTGATAAAATTATGAAATCATATTCTAGGAAGCTCAGTACACTTCAAGCACAAGAAAAGTTTAGACAATACCAATAGGGACTTTATAATTAAAATCCTTAAAGCCAATGATAAACAGCAAATCTTAAAAGCATCCCGAGGAAATAAACTCAGCACATAACTGAGGAACTAAGGTAAGGGGGCCACAGATTATTTTCTTTGGAAACAGTGCAAGTAACTGGTTAAACAAAACTAACAGCAATGTGTAGTGTATGGTTTTCAACATATATAAAAGTAAAACATTTGACAATAATGGCGCAAAATTTGAGAGAGTAGAAATGAAAGTGTAAGATTAAGTAGTTCCCAATTCACTGGGCTTGCTTTCGATAGTAGTCATCTGTGGCCCAAAAATATTAAATAGAAAATCTCAGAAATAAACAGCTCGTATGTTTTAAAAGTATATTTTTATAATTGTTCTATTTTATCAGGTTACTGTTGTTAGTCTCTTACTGTGCCAAACTTATAAATTAAACTTCATCATAAGTATGTATGTATAAGAAAAAGAATCCAGCGCTTTCCACAATGTCAGGGGTTTTGAACACACCCGCCATGATAAAGGTGAATTACTATATAAAAGTAATGTAATATCACTTGAAAGGAGTTGTAATAAGTTAAAGATACATACTATAAAACTTAAAACAGTTAAACAGAGAGTTATAGTTTATAAACCAACAGAAAAGTTACAGTAGAATCATAAAAAATACTCATTTCCTCTGCGAGAAGAAAAATAGTAAAAATGGAACAGAGAACAGATGAAATAAATAGAAAATAAATGGCAAGTAGATGGATGTAAACTAACAAAATCAATGGTCACATTAAATGTAAATAGAACAACCCAATTAAAAGGCAAGACTTGTCAGATTTTTTTTTAAAGCAAAAACCACTTATATGTTGCCTATGAAAACCTACTTTAAGCATAAAAACAAGCAGAATTTTAAAGTAAAAGGATGGAAAAGATGTGCTGTGCTAACAGTAATCATAAAGTCATCGGGTAAGGTGATCAATAAGACATAATTCTAAATATTTAGGCACAGCATAGAAGCTTCAAGTACATGAAAAAAATTTACAAAGAGATTGCTGTGCCTAAATAAGAAAGAAACTATCCATACATATATGGTTGATAAGATACAATTTTAGTTCAAGGACAAATAGTTTAAAAGTAAAAGTGTGCAAAAAGATATACTATGCAAACATTAACCAAATGAGAGCTCCAGTGGCTATACTAATATTAGACAAAGTAGTTTTTAGGCAAATATGTTATTGGGGGGAAAAAAGGCCTTGTGGTTATTCGTTAGGAAGGTATAACAATTATAAACGTAAACATAAACACATGTAACAACTTGAGCCCTAAAACTTAGGAGAAAAGGATTAAAGAAAGATGTGGAAAATTTGACAATGATAGTTGAATACTTTAATATCCCTCTTTCAATAATAGTTTCTCTGCACTATGCAGAGTATCAACAACACTATAGAAAACAACGTTATCGATCAATGATACCTAACAATCTATGAATGAACACTCTATTCAACATCAGAAGAATATACATTATTTTCAAGATAACATGGACCTTTCTCCAGGACAAGATCATATGCTAGGTTAAAAAATATCAAAGTAAATTTAAAATTGAAAACATACAAGATATGTTTTCTGACCACAATGAAATTGAATTGGAAGTAAACAATATAAAGAAATTTGGGAAATCTATAAATGTTTGAAAATTAAGAAACATCCTTTTAAATAAGTCATGGGTTAAAGAAGACACAAGATTAATAAATATTTTATATATATGCATATTTATGTCATTTATTTTGTATTCTGCATTTGAACATTCAAGTATTTAAAATGTTTGTGCTCTGATTCTGGTTGTTTTTAAATTATATTTTCTTATAAAGATGTAGGGTACAAGTGAGGGTTAGCTACATTAGTAGACTGCTTGCAGGTGATATTTAGGCTTCCAGCTGGCCCTCACCTCCCCTGGTAGTGGACCAGGTACCCTTTGTGTTGAAACATGCCCCCATCCTCCTCCTTCACTCCCTCCCTTAACAGTGCCCTGTGACTGCTACTCTCTCCCTTGTACTACTGGGATAAATAGATAAGGTCCCACCTATGAGTGAGAACATGCTGTATTCAGTTCTTTGTTTCTCTGATAGATTACTTAGTTTGATGGTCTCCAACTTCATCCAATTTGCTGCAGAGTCCATGATTTTGTTCTTCTTTATGGCTGCATAATAATCCATCTTGTATATGTGTCCCATTGTTTATCCAGTCCACTTTTGATGGGCAGAAAGGCTGGTTCCACATTTTTGCTATTGTGAATAGTGTGGCAATGAACTGGTGTGTGCAGATGTCTTTTTTGTAGCATGAATATGTACCTCTGGGTATATTCCCAGGAGAGAGATTGCTGATCTTATGGAAGGTCAGTTTTTATTTCTTTTAGGAATTGCCACACTGCTTTCCATAAAGGTTGCACTAGCTTGCACTCCCACCAACGGTGTAGAAGCTTCCCCTTTTCTTTGCACCCTCTCCAACATCTGTTGTTTTTTGATTTATTAATGATAGCCATCCTTACCGGCATTAAGTGGTATCTCCTGGCTGTTTTGATTTGCATTTCTTTGATGATTAGTGAAAGAGCATTTTTTTCATATGTCCATTGGTTGCTTGTATGTCGTCTTTTGAGAACAGAATGAAAGCAAAGGCCAGATGTGGTCACTCATTCCTGTGCTTTGAGAGGCTGAGGTGGAAGCATTACTTGAGCCTAGCATTTGAGATCAGCCTGAGCAACATAGCAAGATCTCATCTCTACAAAAAGAAAGTTTTTAAATCAGCCAGGTGTGTTGACACATGCTTATAGTCTTAGCTACTTGGGAGGCTGAGGCATGAGTATCACTTGAGCCCAGGAACTCAAGGCTCCAGAGAGTTATAATCACACCACTTCACTCAAGCCTGGGCATCAGAGTGAGACCTCATCTCAATTTTAAAAAAAAAAGTAGGAGGAGGAGGCAAAAGCAGAATATTTTAGAAAAAAACATGCAGCTAAAGTAGTGCTTGGCACTACATTTACAGTTATAAATGTCCCTATTAGAAGATATGAAAGATCTCAAATCTCAAACTTCCCTTTAAAAAACTAAAACTAAAATTTGTAAAAGCAAACTAAACCCAAAGGAAACAAAATGTAGAAAATAATGAAAATTAGAGCAGAAAGGTATACCATACCATAACAGAGAAATATCAATGAAACTAAAAGCTGATGCTTTTAAAAATCAGCAAAATGGGCAAACATTTCATTAGATTAAGCGACAGAAAAGACACAAATGACCAAAATAAGTAATGTCCTGGAAATCTCTACCAATTTGACAGAAATTAACAGGATTAATTTGGGAATCTCTTAAGGAATTACATTGGAATACAAAGAACAACTTAATGTTACAAAATTAAACAACATAGATGACATGGATAAATTCCTGGTGAGCCACAAATTACAGAAACTGATCTAAAAAAAATTAAAAATATATACAAATTTATAACAAGTAAAGAAGTTGAGTTAACGATTTTTAAAAAATCTCACAAAGAAAAGCCTAGGCCCAATGACTTCAATTTTATTAAGCGTATTAATAAAAAAATGCTTTTGAAATTCCTTGAGAAAAAGAAAAGAGAATGCCCTCCAATTCATTCTATGAGATTAGTATTTTTCTAATATGTCAGCCAAACACATTAAAAGAAAACTAAAGATCAATATCATTCTTTAATATATACAGAGAAATCTTCAACAAACTATTAGTAAATGGAATCTAGTGATATAGAAAAGAGCATACACTATAACCAAGAGAGCTTTATCACAGTAATGTAAAGTTGATTTACTATTTAAAAATCAACTAATGTAATTCTGCATATTAACAGAAAAAAGGACAAAAATCACATCATTATATAAGGTGAAACATTTTTGGCAGATTTCAACACTCACAATAAAAACGATCCACAAAGTAAGCATAAAAGATAACTTTCAAAACACAATTCCATTCACAATAGCCACAAAAAAAATGAAATACCTTGGCATCTTCCTAACCAGAGACGTGAAAGACCTTTACAATGAAAATTACAAAACACTGCTCAAAGAAATCAAAGCTGACACGAACAAGTGGAAAAATATCCCATGCTCATGGATCGGAAGAATCAACATTGTGAAGATGTCCATCTTACCTAAGGCAATCTACAAATTCAATGCAATACCCACTAAATTACCAATAACATTCTTCTCAGACCTAGAAAAAACAACACAGGAATTCATATGGAAACACAAATGTCCAAGAATAGCCAGAACAATCCTCAGCAAAAAAAACAAAGCAGGTGGTATCATAATACCAGACTTCAAACTTCACTATAAAGCTACAATCATCAAAACAGCTTGGTATTGGTACAAGAACAGGCATATAGATAAATGGAACAGAATTGAGATTCCAGAAGCAAAACCTCAATTCCTTAACCAACTCATCTTCGACAAAGCCCCCACCACCTACCAATGGGGAGAGGAGAACCTATTCAGTAAATGGTGCTGGGAAAACTGGCTGACCACATGTAGAAGATTGAAACAGGACCCCTATCTATCCCCATGCACAAAGGTTAACTCCAAATGGATCAGAGACCTAAATGTAAAACCTCAAACCATAAGAACCTTAGAAAAGGAAGGAAATACTCTCATGGAAATCGGAACTGGCATCCAATTCCTGTACAAAACCCGAAACCCACAGGACTTAAGAGAGAAGATAGACAAATGGGACCTTATTAAACTGACAAGCTTCTGCAAAGCCAAAGAAACCATCAAGAGAGCAGGGAGACAGCCTACAGACTGGGAAAAAGTATTTGCCAACTCCAGGTCTGACAAAGGCTTAACATCCTGGATCTACAAGGAACTGAAACGTACTGAAAAGAAGAAAACAAACAACCCCATTATAAAATGGGCAAAAGATATGAACAGACACTTCACAAAAGAAGACATTCGAGCAGCCAACAAACACATGAAGAAATGCTCAACCTCACTAATCATCAGGGAGATGCAAATCAAAACCACACTGAGATACCACCTAACTCCAGTCAGAATGGCAATTATCAACAACTCAAAAAATAACAGCTGCTGGAGAGGGTGTGGGGAAAAGGGAACACTTCTACACTGTTGGTGGGAGTGTAAGCTAGTGCAACCTCTGTGGAAAGCAGTGTGGCGATTCCTGAAAGCTCTAAAAATTGACCTTCCATATGACCCTGCAATCCCCGTACTGGGAATATACCCTGAAGAACACAAATCACTCTATAAAAAAGATACCTGCACACGTATGTTTATCGCAGCGTTGTTCACAATAGCAAGAACCTGGAAACAACCATGCTGCCCAACAAAAGAGGACTGGATTAAAAAAATGTGGTACATATACACGATGGAATACTACGCAGCCATGAAAAAGAACAAAATCATGAATTTCGCAGCAACCTGGATGGAACTAGAGTCTATAATACTGAGTGACCTCTCACAGACACAAAGATCAGAATATCACATGTTCTCACTCATATAATGAACCTTGAACATCCAATATAATACTATAAGAAAATGACTGATGGTACTGGGAAATTATGGGCAGGGAGAGGGATGGGATTAACAGTAGCTAATATCTATCTGGGACTGGGAAAACACCTCTTATCAACAGAGTGCCTGAATGAAACCTAACCCTTAAATGTACCCCATAAAACGATAATAAAAAATACTGATTAATTATTAAAAAAAAAGAAGAGTGGATATCAAAGACACAAAAACAATTGAGAAAATTAGTGCCACCAAACTAGATCTGTGAGAAGATCAATAAAATGGATAAGCCTTTAGGCAGAATGATCAGAAGACAAAAAGTATCCATATAGAAAAAGCTGATATTACATATTTTACAAAATATTAAAAGGACAGTCAGGAATAAATATGAACAACTTGATGTCAATTCATTTGACAACTTAGATGAAATAGAAGTTTCTTGAAAGACACAGACTAGATGTTCACTCAAGAGGAAGGAAATATCTTGAATAGCCCTATATCTATCCAAGAAATTGAATTTGTGGCTAAAAATTTTCCCTCAAAGAAGATTTCAAACCTAGATGACATCATCAATGAAGTTTCCAAAACATTTAAGAATGATTAAGAAAGTTGTAAAGTTGGGAATTTAAAAATGATTAGGAAAGTTGTAAAGTTGTGAGGTTAGGAATACTTTTCGACTTGTTTTATGAGACAAACATTACCCAGATACCAACACCTGATAAAGACATTAAAAGAAATCTACAGAACAATAAACCTCATGAAAATTGTAGCAAATTTAGCATATTAACTTTAGAAAGATTTAATAAAATAAAAATGTAGCAATTAGAATTCACAATACATAAAAGGGATAATATATCATGACCAAATGTTTTCTTTACCAGGAACGCAGTGTTTATTTAACATTTGAAAATCAATGTAATATTACCATATTAAGAAACTAAAAAAGAAAAATTATACTATCATCTCAAGAGATTCAGAAAAAGCATTGACAAAATTCAACATTTATTTCTGGAAAAAAGTCTGAAGCAAAGTATAATAGAAAGGAATTTTCTAATAAAGCACATCTATCTACCTACAATTTAATCATAGTGGAAAAAACTGAATTCTTTCCCCCTAAGATCAGAACAGGATAAGGACATCTACTCTCTTCACTTTCATTCTAAGTTGTATTTGTGGTTCTAGCTGGTATAAGGCAAGAAAAATACAATGCATCTAGATTAAAAAAGAAGTATAATGGTCTTTATTTGCATACCTGTTTATCTGTATAGATCAGGTGGAATCTATGAAAACTACTATAATCAGGAAGTGAGTTTATCAAGGTTGCTGAATATAAGGTCAAGATACAAAAACAACTGTATTTTGATATACCAGCAATGAGCAACTGAAAACTGAAAAATACACCACTTAAAATAGTGTCAAAAATATGAAATAAGGATAAATTTGACAAGAAATGTAAAATATTTCTAAACGTAAAACTACAAAACACTGTCAAAAGAAAATTTAAAAGCCCTAAAAAAATGGAGAAATAGTTTGTGTTTATCGGTCAGAAGTGATTAATTAATGTCACTTCTTTCCAAACTGCTCAGTAGACTCAGTGCAATTTTAAAAGTCTCAGCAGACTTCTTTGTATAAATTGACAAACTGAGTCTATGATTTATTTAAAAATACAAAGTATCTAGAATTGCAAAAAACTCTGAAGAAAGAAGATCCAGTTGGAAAGCCGTAAACTGCATGATTTCAAAACTTATTATAAAGCAGCAATAATCAAGACATTGGGATTTTAAAAAAAGACAAATACTTCAATAGAATAGAATTGAGAATTCAGAAATGGATTTACACATATATGAACAACTGATTTTTATAAAAGCTGCAAAGGCAATTCAGTGGTGAATGGATAGTCTTTTCCACTCCTACAAGAAGACTTTTACACCTTTGTTTAGGCAAAGATTTCTCAGGGTACCAGAACCATAATTCATTAAGCAACAAATTGATAAATTGGACTTCCTCAGCGAAACCCTTTTTTTTTTTTTTGAAAGACACTGTTAACATAATGAAAAGCCATGCCACAGACTGGAAGATATATCTGTAAATTATAAATCAGAAAAAGCACTTAATATCAAGATATATAGAGAACTGTGAAAACTCATGATTAAAAAAACAAATAACCAATAAAAATGGGCATAAGATTTAAAAGACCATAGAAGATGATATAGAAATCTTAACTAAACACACGAAAAGATGCTCAATATTAGTCTTTAGAGAAATGCAAATGAACACCATTATACACTTATTAGAATGTCTAGAATGAAAAACTGTCCTTGCCAAACGTTGCAGAGGATGGAGATTGACTAAGATTCTTATATGCTGCTGATGGGAATGTAATTTGTTACAGCTTTTTTCAAAACACTTTGAAAGTTTTTAAAAACAACCAAACATACATCTATCATATAGCCCAGTCATTCTACCCCTAGGTGTTTACCAAGGAAAAGTGAAAGCACATAGCCATACAACATTTGAACATGAATGTGCATTATGTTTTTATTTGACATATGCAAAATGTATAAACAAACTGTACATACAATAGAATATTACTCAACAATAAAAAAGTAATGAACTACTGGTATACACCACAACATGAATGAATCCCAAAATAACTATACTTAATGAAAGGAGACAGAGAGTACATGGCATAACATTTATATTTATATACAGTTCTACAAAATGTAAACTAAAAAATAAAAGAGAAAAATTACTGAGGAGATAAAAGTTCTGAAAACTGAAATGATAAGAAGAGATAAGGCACAAATAAATAATATAAATATAAAAGGAAATAACTGCAGAAAAAGTAGATATTAAAATAACGTCAATTCAGGTCATGGAACTCTAAATATATGCCACTAACTTGGAAAATAGATAATATTGACCAATTCTTAAAAGACATTTTTTATGAGAATTGAAATAGGAAATAAAAAGCTCAAACATTCCTATACATGTATATGATTAATATATTGAAAGAAGAGCTAAAACTATTTTTTTAACATTAGTCTGAGACCATTTTTACAGGTGACATGCACTAAATCTTAATAACAGATTGTTCCAATTGAATAAAACTTCTGCAGAAACTACATAAAGTACGAATATTCCCAAGCTTGTTTACAAAGGAAACATAACTTTTATACCAGAAGTTTCCAAAGTCATTCCAAGAAAGGAAATTTATGGGCTCATTTTACACCAAAATACAGGTGAGCAAAAAAAATCTATATAAAGTATTAACAAACCAATACAGCAATTTTATAAAAATCTATAAATGTGGTTTAGCACATTTACAGATGAGAGGAGAAGAACTATTTTGTTTTTACCATACATGAATTTAAAAAAACTCTGATGGAATTCAATGTAAGTTTATAATCATATATCTCTTGACAAATTATTAATTAGAAAGGAATTTCCTCAACTTGATAGACTATTAAAACCCTACAGGAAATCCCGTTTTAAATGGTCAGTGGTATAATTATTTTTTTTTTTTTTAGAAAGCATGAACAAGAGAGTAATTGTAATGGATGAAGTCTTAATATAAGACAAGGAGGGTTTAGAAGCACTAAGAATTCAAAGAAATAAATTATCATTATTTGCTGATAATTTGGTTGTTTACCTCAAACTCTTCAAAGAATCTGTAGATACATTATGATTTACCAAGATGGTTGGCTATAACATTAATGTATAAAAGCTAATTGCATTTATATAGAAAGAAACAGAATAATTAAACTGTAAAAAAAAATACAGTAGTAACAGAGAATATCAGATACCTAGGAATGAATCTAACCAAAGTGTTAAGCTACTATAGGGGAAAAAATAACATTTTATTAAGAAACATTAAGGAATACCTAAAGAAATAGATAAATGCTTCAACCATTGATAGGAAGAGTCAACATTATAATTGTTAATTTCCCCTATTTGAGTTACAGATTCTATGCACTTCCCTCCTGTAGTGTATCTTTATGGAAACTGATGAACAGATTCAGTAGAAAACTAAAGGCACAACAACTACTAAGTGTCTTATGAGGGCAAGGAAGGGGAGAAGACTCATTTATCAGATGTCAGCATATGCTGTATTGATACAGTGTGCAACTGACATGGGAATAAATTAACCAATGAAATAAGATAGACACCCCTGGAGCGGACTCTCTTATGTAAGACGCTTATGTAAGGATCTCAGGTAACAAATCAAGGGGGATGGCAATAGGCAATTCAATAAATGAGTTGGAAAAATTGTTATCCATAAAGAAAAGAAAATGAATGAAATTGATCTTTATCTTGCATTACATACAAAAAAAAAAACCCTCCCTGGGTGGATTAAGGACTTAAATATTATGTTATTTAAGGTTCAGTCAAGAAACTGAAGCACTTAATAGCTGAAGTACTATTAGAGATAAAGAGTAAGGAATTTATTATAAAGATTAAACTTTACAAAATTGTGAGAGAAAATGGGAATTCTTTGTGAGAAAAAAGGTGGGGTTTTTTTTAGTTGGAGTCTCTGTCGCCCAGACTGGAGTGCAGTGGCCGCTCCCGGCCACCTGGGACCTGCTGGGCTCTGGCGATCCTTCCACCTCAGCCTTCCGAGTAGCCAGAATTACAGGCGCGCGCTACCACGCCCGGCTAATTTTTTGATTTATTGTAGAGATGAGGTCTCGCTGCCCACGCGGGTCTCGAACCCGCGGGCTCTGGCAATCCACTCACCTCAGCCTCCCAAAGGAGCGGGATTACAGGCTGAGCCACAGAGCCTGGCTAGAAAAAAGGTTTTAAGACAGTGGTTGAATAATCTGAGAAAAGTCATTTGCCAGAGACCTTAAGTGTAGCTCTTGGAAGTTTCTCTGGGTAGAAGGACATGTTGAGAAGGAAAAATGCATACAAAATGGAGAAATCAAGGAAAACTAGAACCCATGAGGACAATCTAGAACCTGTGTTTATCATCCACTCTGATCCTGATTTTGTGGGCGGTCTACAGAAACAGCTGGTATCCTTTGTCAAGGCTCTGCAGGTATTTGAGGCAGATCTGGGAGAAGGTACAGGAGGAGATCTAGCAGCACCAGAGAAGCATCTAAAAGCCTAGCCTTTGGTTTTATTATACCTATATTTTTTTTTTTTTGGAGTTGGGGTCTCACTCTGTCGTCCAGGCTGGAGTGCAGTGGCACGCTCACAGTCACGGTAACCTTGACTGATGGGCTCAGGCGATCCTTCCATCTCAGCTTTCCAAGTAGTTGGAACCACAGATGTGTGTCACCACACCCGGCTAATTTTTTTTGATTCATTGTAGAGACGAGGTCTCACCAAGTTGCCCAGGCTGGTCTCGAATCCCTGAGCTCAGGCAATCCTCTGGCCTCCCAAAGTGCTGGGATTACAGGCTTGAGCAACCATGCCCGGCCTATTATACCTATTTTAAACACCAGGAAGAATTGAAAAGAGAAATTGAAAAACTGCAGTCATAACAGCAATCTCTCAGAAATGTGAACTACACAGTTGACAAACTTGAAATAATAAAACATGCTCCCAACCAGTAAATAATATGTATTTTTTATCTACAAATAAAATATTTGTAAAATTTTGCTATTAATTTTTGAAATAATGCATTCAATTTAAAAGTGTATATAATAAAGCCTCCCATCCCCCTTTTTTCAAGTATTTAGTTTTCTTTCTGTGAATAGACCACTGTTACTAATTTCTGTATTTTTGCTGATATTTTATGCACATGAAGACCAGTGCATACAGATCATTTTTTTCTTTATTTCTAACATAAATAGGGACACGTCACTATTTTGTGCACTCTGCTTTTTATTTTACATCTCTATTTTTAATAATTGTTTTTGAAATATTAACATGCATACTTAAAAGAGTAATGCTAATATGTACAACTTTTCTCTTAAATTACATAAAAATTTTACAGTCTCTCACACCTTCTCCCCATCATCTAACATATTACTACCAGATTTTACCTCTGCCTCCAAATTAATCGTTCTTATCATTATTGTTACTTTATTCATTCAGGGTTTTTTAGATTTCCTGAATTTTTACCACTTTTTCTTTTTGCATTTTATCCTTTCTAAGATAAATTTCTTTATTTTTGAGGTACATTTCTTTAGAAGTCCTTTCAGTGAATAATTGAAAACAGGCTTTGTTTTTCTGAATGTATCTTTGTTTCTTCTTTATTTCTATTGGAAAGTTTACCTAAACATGAAATGACTTTTATTTTCTCTCAGCATCCTGAAAATGTTATTTCAATATCTTTGTCTTCCAATTTTGCAGAAAAATCTTCTCCGTCTGTTTACATAATCTTGAACTTGTTCTCAGTTGTTTGGCATGAATTGTGTCCCCCCCAAAAAAATATGTTGAAGTCCTAATCCCCTGAACTACCTCAGGATGTGAACGCGTTTGTAAATAGAAGTTTTGCAGAGATAATCAAGTTAAAACTGAGGCCATTTGGGTGGGCCCTAATCCAATATGACTGGTGTCCTTGTAAAAAAGACAAAATTTGGAGGGAGAGACAGACATGCACAGAGGAAGACAATATGAAGACATACAGGGAGAAGAAGCCCATGCGACTGGAATGATGTATCTGCAAGAAAAGGAATGCCAGGGATTCCTGACTAGAAGCTAGCACAGGCAAGAAAGGAGTCTCTGTTAGAGCCATCAAAGAGTATGCACTTGCTGACAACTTGATTCTGGCATCCCCAAGAAACTAATATAGCAGTGTTTTGGGGTATACATGTTTTGTACCTTTTGTTTTAAATGTGTTCCTAAGTATTTCATGATTTTGGAAATTCTTGTAACTGAGGTTGGTTTTGAAGTTATGTTTTCCTATTATACACTGCTATTCTCTAAGAAATATAATTTACTTTTATATTGACTATGTATTGCAGTCTTGCTAAATTCACTTATTAGTCTTAATAAGTTTTGTATAGCTTCTTTAGGATTTTTTATTTACATGCTCATGTTATTTCTTGCTTTCTGATCTGTTTGTCTTTCATATCTTTTCCTTGCTGTCTTGCTCTGTTTAGGGCATAGTAGTACAGTGTTGAAGAAAGGTTTATCCTCGGAAGGAACATCCTTTGCTTGTGCTTTCTCTTAGGGCAAAAGCATTCAATATATCATAATTAAGTGTGATGTTAGCTGTAGGTTTTTAATAGATGCCCTTTATCCATTTGAGGAAGTTCCTTTCTTACTAATTTGCCGACACAGTCTATCATAAATGGGGGTTAATTAAAAATTTTCAACTTGCATGCATTAAATAAAATAACTTCAATATACAGTAACACTGGGGAGAAAAGTTAACAAGCTGGCTAAAATTGAAGGAATTTTTAATGTAATATTATTTTCTCTCCATCATTGATAGGTCAAGCCAGAAAAAATTTAGGGAAGTTACAAAAGAATCAAACAACATAATTACCAGGCTTAATCTCATGGTCAAATAAAGAACTCTGCACCTAACAATTCATGAATTCACATTCCTCTGTTACAATCATGAAAAACATTTATAAGAGTTATTAATGTGCTATTTCATAGTTCATTTTTTTGACAAATTTTAAAGAATTAACATAATACAGGTTATATTCTCCAATATTAATTATAAAAATTATGAATTATACCTCTACATTTGAAAATCTTAAAAAACAGAAACTTCTGTTGTAATAAACATTTTGTCCATTTTATCAACACAAGATAGAAAAAAAGAAAGAAAAACACTTAAGGATTGGGAAAAGCAATTGTCTACAGAGAAAAAATGCCAAATTAAAGCGTAATCACCTTGTTAGAAATAAAAAGAAGAGCAAGAAAATCGTTAAGTAGATGGTTGATTAATGTTTTACTCATAACAAAATGAGGAATTGCTTTTCTGTATCTGAGCAATTAAGTTCTAAAATACAATTTTTAACAGTATTTCTAATAGCAGTCAAAATTATAAAATACAAAGGGGACATCCTTTGTATACAACAAATGTGGAAAATTTGAGTGGCAGAAATTTAAAATTCTATGGAAAGACTTTAAAGAAAGTGTATGTAGAGAAAATGCCATGTATGTGGATACTATTCTGTAAAACATGCCAATTGTCCCTAAATTAATGTATTGATTCAATGTAATTCAAATAAAAGTCCTAATTGGATGCTTTGTGCAAGTTGATATCTAAAATTTATTTGAAAGAGCAAAGGGCCAATAGCCAAGATACAAAAAATGAGGTGGATGAATTTTCTTTTCAATATCTAACATTATAGTAACAAAGATAATGAATTATTGTTTTATCAATAGATAGCCCATACATAGGAAAAAATATAGAGCACTAGACCATTCTATTTGAATCGTATTCAATCCTTGCAGATAGGATACATTTATTTGTGACAGAGCTGGCATCACAGATCATTTGGGATAAGTGGAAATATTAAATAAGCAATGATGAGATATGTGCTATCCTTATAGAAAAAGTGAAATTGCTTGCTTATCAAGCACACTAAACACAAAGTCTATTCAACACGGATGAGGATGTAAATGCCAAAAGCAACATTTTTTAAATTTCAGAAGAAAATATGAGAAACGATCTTTCTGTTCATAAACCACGAAAGTTTTCTTGAGCAAGACACTGAAAACACTAATTTTATTTTTTTTATTTTTGAATCAGAATCTCACTTGAAATCAGTAATTTTAAAATAATATATTGATATATTAAATGACATTAAAGCCAAGAACTTGCATTCATTAGAATATCAAAAAACAATTAGAGTGACCATAATTGCAATCTATTTAACTTTTTTAGATTAATACCATAACAGATAAAATCTCCGTCTGGAAATAAATAAGATTTGAAATAAAGCATCGTTTACAAGCCACATATGCCAAACCATCTCTTGGACAGGCGTGCACGCATGCATGCACACACACACACATATACATACACACACACACACGACAGCTCACTAAGGCTGATAAAATAAACTTCATCTTTTGTTGGTGTCATTCTTATCTGATTTTTGACCAATACCAAAAGTTTGTCATCTTTCTTTTCTGTAGTGTACCTGGCATTGTATACTAATTATCACCCTGTCCTTGAGTATTTATAGGATGAAACTTTATTACAAGCTGGGTAGCAATTCTCTCAACAGCTTCCTTCACCTGTGTGATCCCTCTCCTGTTCCAAGTCCATTTAGGATGTATGATAAATCCTTTTGTGCCCGGTATTTTGAGATGTTGTCAGATAATTCTAGTTTTACTATCAAGTGGGATAAAAAGGCCTCAGAGTTGATCATGTCTAAAGCTTTATAACAGAAGCATTTGGAAGGAAAATAGCAGTAGAAGTTCATCTGATGGGACCACATGATTAAAATGGATAGTTTGTTCTAATTATTTCGAGGAGAAAATGAAAACTGCAGTTTCTGACAGTAGAGACTCTCCCTCCCCTAAAATGGCAGGGATTAAAACAAACGAATGAAAAAAATTATAGGGCATTTCTAAGAGTGCCCTATATCTTTGCAAATATTGGAGAGCAATCCTGGGACGTTTTAATCTCTACCTGAGACAGATTATGCAATGTGTGTTCTCAGTGTTTTAGAAACCATACAGGAAAACGCTTATTTTCTGAAAAAACTGAGTTCCATCTATTTAATGAATAATGTGTATTGTAAGAAGAGAAAGAAGAGGAAGTCATTTTAAAAAAATAATAGCACTATCTTCATTCATCATGAAATATTTTCTGATTCCAAAAAAGGAAAAATGCTTTAATAAAGAACTCTATTATGTAGGGTGTGTCCATTCCTGTAACACATATAAGTGAAAAAAGATTTTAAAAAACAAAGACAACATGTTTATCTCTATATGTGATATATTTTATA
Organism: Cephalopachus bancanus; assembly: GCA_027257055.1. NCBI lineage: Eukaryota > Metazoa > Chordata > Mammalia > Primates > Tarsiidae > Cephalopachus > Cephalopachus bancanus. The sequence continues at coordinate 1,380,689 of JAPVLO010000146.1, forward strand.
ATTATATGTGATGAAATCTGCTGTAGCCATCAAAACTCTATTTGACTCAGTTTTATGATCTTTTTGCCATAGTAGGATTAATAATTTAAAAATTTGTTATCGGTTTGTTTTGTAAAGGATTACACACACAGTATTCTTGAATTGTAATAACCCATAGTGCTCTTCTTAGGCTATTTCTTGAAGACATAGCACAATTCATAATTTAAATGTATTAGTTTTGTGGATGATTTATTTCTTATTCTCTTCTCAAAGCGATAGACAAGTAGCCAGACTAAATGTTTTAAAAAAAGGAGGTTTAGGATGCTTTAAGTGAGTTACTTTTCTGGCTTACACTTTCTATCCATGAGCATGAAAAATAAGAAATGAAGTATGTCCAATGTATTAGTCATGCATATTAGAAAAAGATGCGTTAATGCTCTTGAAAACAACACATTGTGTTTGAAATTTACTCAGACGTGTGCCTTTGTGCATAAGCATCTAAAATTAACTTACCTATTTTGCTCAAGATTTTATCACTCAGTGTCAAATAATTTACACACATTATTTAGTACTTAGTGTTATTTTAAGCTTGAAACCCTTTTGGACCTTTATCTTATTTTTCTCCAGAATAATTTGTGTGTAAATCATTGACTCCTTATTACTCATATTAGTACATCATGAAATGTGTATGAAAATAAGTGTCGGTGAGTTCATAATGACTTTCCTTCTCTATATATTTTTTATTCTCAAGTGATTTATTTCAAAATCCCTTCATTTGTTTACTGAGGGTTTTTTTTGTTCTTAAATAATTAGAAATTTTAATTATTGCTGTTGTTTGCTTCATAGGGTCAAAGAGAATAAGTGATAGTGAAGTCTCTGACTACGACTGTGATGATGGAATTGGTGTAGTATCAGGTAAGAATTTTAGAACTATTTTATAGTATGAAAAAGAGAGTGCAATTCATTGCTGTTTACATAATAATTAATTAATTTTAAAAGAAAGAAATAACTAGCCTCCTCATCCTCCAAAAAAGCCTCATAGCAACCTATGGTAATTTAAACCCCTGAAGAATTATAATTGCTGGAACACATGTACCAATTATCAGCTTGAATAGTCTTGAAATATGCTAAATAAGTAGATGTCTGTAAATTTTCTATTTTAAAACAAGTAAATAATGAGGATTTCATAATACATTGGAGGAGTTATTGTATAATTAAAATGTCTTTATACTGCACTAGCACTGTGAAAAAAAGACAAAATATTTTTGACATCACCACCATGCTTAATTATGTCAAATATTTGAGTAGGACTTTTTGAAAGGTTAAAATTATTTTTATATTAAGAATCATGTACAGTTATGCATTGAAATTATAGCATTGTAGTTTTAAATATTGCTTCATTTTGTGGTTAGAAATCTAACACTTTAGATTAGCAGATATATTTTCTATAAATTCTGACAAATATACCTATATGTAATACCCCTAATATTAAAAAATATTTTTATTCTATCCCTCTTGAAGTTTAGCCTAAAAACTTTCACAATTATGACTAATTTTACTCTGAACAAAATATGATCTTTTTTTTGTTTTTAATTTTTTTTAAGGATGTGGGGTACAATTTAGGATTAGGCTTAGCTATACAAATGTTCAAAATACAATCTATTATATTTAAAATGTACCACAGTTGCATTAATGACTGATACCAATTTTTTGTTTAGCTATTTTTGTTTAGAGTACGAGTTAGCATGCCTATATCAGTATACTGCTTTTGAAAAACTCTATACCTATTTTTCTCTTCTTTTTTTTTGGACTAAGGGAAAACAATATATCAGCTTACTAAGACTGCAAAAATGTATTCCATGTTTTATGGTTTATAAATTAAACTTCATAAAGTGTTTTTGAAAAATATCTCACGTTTTCTTTCTTGGAGAGCATTACTATTTTTTTCCTGTTTGTATTCTATTCATTTGTTATTTGATAATTCCACTTCTTTATTCTAAATATCTAATTTTCTAAATATTATAATTCCTGGAACACAATTCTTTTTTCTAAATATCTAGTCATATCAGATTTTCTTCATCAAAAATACTTTCCTTCAGGTCATTAAGGCCCTTCATCTTGATGCCTCTGCCATATTTCAGTTCTTTCACTTTCTACTTTCAAGATGACAAAAATATGTATTTATTTAATATGATCATCCTACTATTATCTCATTCTATCAAAGGAGCTGTGTCTTTTTAAAAAAAAAATTAGAGTCTTTCATTATTTGGGTTAATGCTCTCTGGAATAATTTTTTGATATCACAGAATAGTGTTTAGAAAACCTTCCCAATTCAGTGTGCTTACTCTGAATTCATTATGTTTCTTCATCATGAAAAATTTTTTTCCTGTTTCCACTTCACTATTATTATTATCATTACCATCATTATTATTATTTTGCCTATCCAGAATTAGCTGGTGAATCATTTAATAGTACATTAAGGAGAAAAGACTGCCATGCAATGTATTTTGCTATTTTGAAATCCAATGTTATTTTGAGGCAGATTTTTTAATGATACACTAAACTTTAATAATGTGTTTATTACTCCTTGAATTCTGTTAGAAATTAGGAGTGATCCCCATATTCTTTTTATCAACACCCAAATTAAGATTATGGTATTGTAGTTTCTTAGTTATGGTGTATTTAGGTTTTTTCATAGCCCATCACTTTAGGAAATATTGTAGCAATTACATTTCCATGAGAATCATAACTAAGAATTGAACATATGTTAAATTCTGTTAAATATTTTTCTTACATTTTCTTTTCTTTATTGCCTTTTTTAAAAGCTCCATCATTAATACTAGTTTCAATAGAGAGTAAATGCTTCAATTAGTCGTTCATCAAATAATTTAATGGCTACCAGATTAAACAAATAATTTATTTTCTAAGTAATTATTCTTGAGGCATCTCAGGTGATAATTGCATATATACATATGCAAAATGCATACCCTTCTCCACTCTTAGCTAACATTTTAAACACATAGTGTAAGTCAATACACCAGCAAAATCTATTGATGCTTTGTTCCCTGTATGCAGAAATTTGTTTCCAATTTCAATTGTCTGTCAAAGTATCAGTTACATTCATTCATAATCTTTTAAAACCTGAGCTGTCAAACTTTTCTTAAGAAGGGACTGTTTCTGCTCATTTATTCAATTTTTCCAAGTTTAGAAGACAGGTGTTTTAAATATTAACTATGCCAGAAGTAATATTCTCCATGTGTTCTTTTTTTCTTTTTCTTTTTTTTTTTTTAGAGAAGATTAGGTTTATAGCAAAATTAAGAGGAAAGTATATAGATTTCTTCTTTATCATCCTGCCTGCATGCATTTATAGCATCTCCCATTATCAACCTCCTCCCCCAAACTGGTACATTCGTTAAATTGATGAACCAACTTTGAGACATCATATCACCTAAAGTCCATAGTTTATGTTATGGCTCACGCTTGGTGTACATTCTGTGGGTTTGGACAAATGGCTAATGGCATGGCATGTATCCATAGTATACAGAGGAGATTCATTGCCCTAAAAATCCTTTGTGCTCCACCTATGTGTCCTTCCCCTTCTCCTAATCCCTGCCAACCATTGACCTTTTTATTGTCTCCTTAGTGTTGCCTTTTCCAGAATTTCATATAGTTGGAATCATACAGTTTGTAGCTTTTTAGGCAGGCTTTTTCTCATTTAGTAATATGCATTTAAGATTCATCTATGTCTTTTCATGGCTTGATAGCTCATTTCTTTTTAGTGCTGAATAATATTCCATTGTCTGGATGTACCACAGTTTATTTATCAATTCACCTACTGAAGGACATGTTGGTTGCTTCCAAGTTTTGGCAGTTATGAATAAAGCTGCTATAAACACCCATGTACAGGTTTTTGTATGGACATAAGTTTTCAACTCCTTTGGGTAAACGCCAAGGAGCACTATTGCTGGATCATATGGTAAGCGTATATTTAGTTTTGTAAGAAACCACCAAACTGTCTTTACCATTTTACATCTCACCAGCAATGAATGAGAGTTCGTGTTGAATGAGAGTTCCTGTTGGTCTACATCCTGCTAGCAGTTGGTGTTGTCAGTGGTCTAGATTTTGACCATTCAATAGGTGTACAGGATATTTCATTGCTGTATTTATTTGCATTTCGTTGATAACATATGAGGTAGAACGTTTTTTCATTTACTTATTTGACATCTGTTTATCTTCTTTGGTGAGGTATCTGTTAAGGTCTTTGGCCCATTTCTTAATTAGGTTGTTTGTTTTCTTATTGTTGAGTTTTAAGAGTTCTGTGTATATTTTGGATAATAATCTTTTATCAGATGTGTCTTTTGCAAATATTTTCTCTTTTCCCTTTGCAGAGCATTGTCTTTTGCAGAGCAGAGCTTTTAATTTTAATGAAACCCAATGTATTAATAATTTTCTTTCATGGATCATGCCTTTGATGTTGTATCTAAAAATTCATCACTATACCCAAGGTTATCTAGGTTTTCTTCTGTGTTATCTCCTAGGGGTTTCATTGTTTTGCATTTTTACATTTTGGCCTATGATGCTTTTTGAGTTACTTTTTTGAAGAGTGTCAGAACTGTGTCTAGATTTACTTTTTTTCCTGTGAATGTGCACTTATTCCAGCTCCATTTGTTGAGAAGACCGTCATTACTTCATTGTTTTGTCTTTGCTTTTTTGTCAGAAATACATTGACTATATTTATGTGGGTTTATTTCTAGGCTGTTTATTCTTTTCCACTAATTTACCTGTCTATTCTTTAGCCAGTCGGCACCAGATTGTCTTGATTACTGTAACTTTGTCTTGAAAAGTTGGATGAAGCTGGGCTCGGTGGCTCAGCCTGTAATCCCGCGCCTTCGGGAGGCTGAGGTGAGTGGATTGCCTGAGCCTGCGGGTTCGAGACCCGCCAGGGCAGCGAGACCTCATCTCTACAATAAATCAAAAAATCAGCCGGGCGTGGTAGCGCATGCCTAGAATTCTGGCTACTTGGAAGGCTGAGGTGGAAGGATCGCCGGAGCCCAGCAGGTCGAGGCTGCGGTGGCCGGGAGCGGCCACTGCACTCCAGTCTGGGCGACAGAGTGAGACTCCAACTCAAAAAAAAAAAAAAAAAAAAAGAAAAGTTGGATCAGATCAATCCTCCAACTTTGTTCTCCTTCGATACTGTGTTGGCTATTCTGTCTTTTCCCTCTCCATATTAATTTTAGAATCTTTGTTGATATTCACAAAATAACATGCTGGGATTTTGATTAGGCTTGCACTGAATCTGTAGATCAAGTTGGGAAGAACTGGCATCTTGACAATATTAAGTATTTCTGTATATGGAATATCTCTCCATTCATTCAGTTTTTGTTTTGTTTCGTTCATCAGAGTTTTGTTCTTTTTCTTATATAGATCTCATGCTTATTTTGTTACATAATACCTGTGTATTTCATTGTTAGGAGGTACTAATGTAAATGGTATTGTTGGTTTTTAATCTCAAATTCCACTTGTTTGTTGCTGGTGTATAAGAAAGCGACTGACTTGGGAATATTAACCTTTGGAATATTATCCTACAATCTTGTTATGATCACTTATCAGCTCCTGGAATTGCACACGTGTGCATGTGTGAATTCTTTCATGTGTTTTACATAGATAATCATATCATCACAAATAAAGAGAATTTTATTTCTTCCTCGATAATCTATATACAGTTTATTTTCTTTTCTTGCTTAGTGCATTATCTGGTACTTTCAGTATAATGTTGAAAAGGAGTAGTGAGAGGAAATATCCTTGCCTTATTTCTTATCTAGTAGGAAAGCTTTGAGTTTTTCACCATTAAATATTATGTCAGCTCTAGGTTTTTTTGCAGATATTCTATGTCAACTTGAGGAAGTTTTCCTCTAATCCTAATTTACTGAAAGTCTTTATCATGAATGAGTGTTAGATTTTGTGGAATGCTGTTGATATGTTCATGTGTTTTGTTTTGTTTTTTTAGCCTGTTGATGTGGTAGATTACGTTAATTGATTTTTGAATGTGGAAGCAGCCTTGCAGACCTGAGATAAATCCCACTTAGTAATGGTTTTTAATTCTTTTTATACATTGCCGGATTTAGTGTCCTAATATTTCATTGAGGATTTTTCCATTCACATTCAAGAGGATTGTTGGTCTATAGTCTTATTTTCTTGTAATGTCTTTAATCTGGTTTCGTTATTAGGGTAATGCTGGCTTCATAAAATGAATTAGGAAGTATTCCCTCTAGTTCTGGCCTCTGAAAGAGATTGTAGAGAATTGATATAATTTCTTAAGTAATTGTTTGGTAGGATTCACCAGTGAACCCATATGGGCCTGTTGCTTTCTGTTTTGGGAGAATGTTAATTATTGATTTGATATCTTTAATAGACAAAGACCTATTCAGAATGTCTATTTCTTCTTGTGAGAATTTTGGAAAATTGCATCTTTCAAGGAATTGGTACATTTAATCTAGGTTTTCAAATTTGTGGACATAGACGTATTCATAGCATTTATTTATTATTCTTTTAATGTCCATGGGTAGTGGAGTCACTTATTTCATTTCTGATATTAGTAACTTATGTCTCTTTTTTCTTAATTAGTCTGGCTAGAAGCTTATTGATACTACTGATTTTTTTTTAATGAATCAGCTTTTGGTTTTGTTGATTTCTCTATTGGTTTTCTGTTTTCAATTTTCATTGTTTTCTGCTGTAATTCTTACAATTTCTTTTCTGTTTACTTTGAATTTAGTTTGCTCTTCTTTTTCTCATTTCCTAAGGTGCAAACTTTGATTATTAATTTTAGATCTTTCTTCCTTTTCTAGTGTATACATTTGGCACTATAAATTTCCCTCTAAACACTGCTTCTGATGCATCCCACAAATCTTTTTTTTAACTTTTAATTTTTTTAATTTTAAAGATGTGGGGTACCATTCAGGGCTAGGTATACAAATATTCATTCTGCAGGTACCCTTGTCAATGAGATGTGTACCCCGTTCCCCAAGCAGATTCCCACTACTGCCAATCCCACCTCCCCGCCCCCTGCAGTTTTCTGCTACTACCAATCTTTTTCTTATAGTATTATGATAGTTGTTCAAGGTCCGCTTCTGTTGCTTTCATTTGTATTTATTTTAAAATATTTTAATATTTATTTTGAGATTTCTTCTTGGACCCAAGTGCTATTTAGAAGTGGATGTTCCAGTTATCTTTTTGTTATTTCTTTCTAGTTTAATTCCACTGCTGTCTCAGAACATGATTGTATGACTTCTTTTTTTTTTTTTGATTTAAGTTATGTTTTATGTCCCAGAAATAGTGAAATTCTGTGTAAGTTTGAAAAGAATGTGTATTCTGCTATTTTTTGAGGAAGCGTTCAATAGACATTGATTATATCTGGTTAATGGTGTTTTTGAGTTCAGCTGTGTTCTTACTGATTTTCTGCCTGTTGCATCTATTCATTTCTGATAGAGGAGTGTTATGGTCTTCAACTTTGATAGTGGATTTATCTATTTTGCCATGCAGTTCTTTTAATTTTTGCCAGATATATTTTGATACTCTCTTCTTAAGCACATACACATTAATAATTGTTGTGTCTTCTTAGAGAATTGACTCCTTCACCAATGTGGAATGTCCTCCATCTCTGCTTTCTTTTGATTAATGTTACCATGGCATATTTTTCTCTATCCATGTACTTTTAATCTATACGAGTGTATATTTTTAAAGTGGATTTCTTGTATATAATATGTAGTTGAGTCTCATTTTTTGATCTACTATCTTTTACTTAGTGCATTTACATCATTGTTATTCAAAGTGATTCTTGATATAGTTGGATTAATATCTATCATGTTTGTTACCCTTTCTTTGTGTTTATTTTGTGTTCCAGTTTTTCAACTTTTTGTGGCTTTAATTGAGCATTTTACATGATTCTATTTTCTTTCTTTCCTTGGCATAACAGTTATACTTATTTTCTTACTTCTTTTTGGTAGCTACCCTAGAGTTTGCAGCATACATTTAAAACTAATTCAAGCCCACTTTCTTTTTTTTTATTTTTATTTTGGATTCAGAGGATACACATGCATGTTTGTTACATGGACATATTGTGTAGTGGTAGAGATTGGTTCTTAGGTGGTCCATTCCCCAGATAACACTTTCAAATAATACTTGACAGGCAGTGTGAGTACCTTATAATAACAAAATAATGTTAATTTCTCCTTTCCATTCTTTGTATTATTATTGTCATTCACTTCACTTAAATGTAAACATGAATTATCATATATTTTTATAAACATATACAAGCATATATAATTTAATAGATTTGTATTATTAATCTTGAATAAACTTATCTTTTGGATTAAGAATAAGAAAGGTAAACGTTTTTATTTTACCTTCACTTATTCCATCTTCAGTGCTCTTTCTTTCTATACGTAACTCCATATTCTGACATATATCATCTTCCCAAAAAATTTCCTTTAACAATTCTTGTAAGATAGTTCTACTGTCAACAAAATTCCTCAGTTTTTGTTTGTCTGTGAAAGTCTTTATTTCTTCTTCACTTTCGAAGGATAATTTCACAAGAGATACAATTTTAGGCTGGTGGTTTTTTCTCTTAGTACTTTAAATATTTTACTTCACTATCTTCTTACATGAGTTCTCAGGAGAACTCATGTAATTCTTATTTCTGTTTTTCTACAGATAAGGAGTGTTTTTTTCTTTTCCTGGGTTTCCTTTATGGTATTATTATTATTATTATTACTGCATTTGTCCTGCTTAGTATTCTCTGAGCGTCTTGGATCTGTGATTTGTGATTTGGTGTCTGACATTAATTTGGAACATTTTTAATTGTTATTGTTTCAAATCTTTTTTCCGTTTTTTTTCCCCCCTTCTTCTTCTTCTCCTGGTATTACCATTATGCATTATATACTTTGTGTAGTTGTCTCACAGCTCTTTGATATTCTGTCTTGTTATGTTTTTAGTCTTTGTTCTCTTTGCTTTTCAGTTTTCAGAGTTTTTACTGACATCTCTTCAAGCTCAGAATTATCTCCTCAGCTGTGTCCAGTCTACTAATTAGGTCCATGAAAGGTATTATTCATTTCTGTTGCAGATTTTAAATTTTATTTTTATCTCTAGCATTTATTTTCAATTCTTTCTTAGAATTTCTGTCTCTGTTTCCATTGCTCATCTATTCTTGAAGGCTATCTATGTTATCCATGGGCACCCTTAGTATATTAATTGTAGTGATTTTAAATTTCTAGTGTGATAATTTCAACATTCCTGCTATGTCTGAGTCTGATACTTGCTCTTTGTATTCAAATTTTGGTTTTTTCCTTTTGGTATGTAATTTTTTCTTGACAATTTTTTTTGTTGATTTTTTTTGTTGACAGTACTGGTTACAAGGAATTTTTCTAAACAGGCCTTTAGTAATATAGTGGTAAGATGTGGGGGAGAGAAAACATTCTATAGTTCTATGATTAAGTTTCAGTCTTGTAGTGAGCCTCTGGACTGTGAACATTACAAGTGCTTCTCATTTTTTTCTCCCACTTTAGTTGGGACAGGAAGGCTAGAGTGGGTTGGAGTTGGGTACACTTTCTTTCTCCTATGTGGAAGGCTAGAGTGGGTTAGATTTGGGTGTTTCCCTTCTCCAAGATCGGTTAGGTTTTGGTTAACTAGCTTCCTTTGAGAGTGAGTCTTGTTAAGAATAATAGAGTGCTCAAAATACTTCAAAAATGATTTTTCTCCTCTCCCTACTGGAAGCATAAAGAGATTTTTCTTTGATATTTACAATGGGAACCTGGTGGAGTTCCTGGCGGCTAGTCTCACGGTATTGTGGGATACCTCAATGACTGGGTACCACTGGAGTTTTTAAACCCCCAGAGTTGTTCTTGCTAATTAATTCTCCAGCAGTCTGTCAATTACAGTTCGGATTTTTCTGTTCTGGCGCTGGTTGCCTCGCTGGTTTTCATCCACGAGTCTGCTCCATAAGCTGGAGCTCCCTGTATTCACCAGTCTGTCTTTCCAATCTTATAGGCAGTTGTTTGCCCTGTGTACTCCCTGTTTTAAAGATCATTGAGTTTTCAGTCTGTCCAGCTTTTTTACTTTTTGTTAGGATGAAGTGGTGACTTTCAAGCTCCTTATGTAGAAATGGAAATTGGAGTCCCTCCAAGTGTTCTTTATTTTGCTTATTCTGATTAACTCAGGTCAGAGGTAATTTTGATAGCCACATTTTTAATATTCTCTAAAATAATTTGAAACTTTGATACAGAAATTTAGTTTTCTCAGGTGAGTGATTCTAGGCATGGATTTTGCCTCCCATAGTATACTAACCAATGGGAATGGTATAAACTATTTCTTTGAACTCATTCCACAACTTGAATAAATGGATATTTAGATAAAATTTCAAACCTAGCCACATACAATTTTGGTATTATTTTTCACCATACACACAAATGTAAATAATTTATTTTTCATTGGAAAAGTAGAGGATTTAATTATGTCTTAATTTTGAAGAAGTGCTTTGATAATTAGCTCTCACCTATACCCTTCTTATTTTTTAAGGCAGTTATTTATTACCAGTAGTCATTTTTTGTCACCTTTCAGTAGAACTTTACTTTAATCATTTATATTTTCTTTTCTCTCAGCCTCCCAAAGTACAGAGATTATAAGCACAAATATTTTCTTAAAACTGTATATTTCTTTTTTATTTCCATATGAATGCGCCATTTGACTTCTCTTTTTCTTCTCCCTTTTTTCTGTAGTATTCCTTAAACCCCCTAATCATATCTCTTTTCTCTCTCTCTATATATATAATCTTTCCTTAGATTTCAATGATCTTTTTATAAATGACTCTCTTTTTTTTTTTGAGTTGGAGTCTCACTCTGTCGCCCAGACTGGAGTGCAGTGACTGCTCCCAGCCACTGCAGCCTTGACCGGCTGGGCTCCAGCGATCCTTCCACCTCAGCCTTCTAAGTAGCTGGAACTACAGGCGCGCGCTACCACTCCCAGCTAATTTTTGATTTATTGTAGAGATGCGGTCTCGCCAAGTTGCCCAGGTGAGTCTCAAACCCGCGGGCTCAGGCAATCCACTCACCTCAACCTCCCAAAGCGCAGGATTACAGGCTGAGCCACCGAGCCCGGCTATAAATGACTTTTAAGTACTCAGCAGCAGTCCTAACACCGTTCTCAAGATTCTATTCCACATATTTAACTTTTTGACTGTACGACTGAAACGATTCTCCTCTCTCCAAACTGATCAACCTCACTAAACTTCTCTTACTCTCAGTAGTATACTCTTACCTTTCTAATGGGCTAAATTCAAAAGTCAAGACTCATTTATTACTTGATCTTTTTTGCACTTGTAACCAGTCACAAAATGTTGTTGAATTATACTACAGTGCCCTGGACTCTATCCTTGGACCTTTTGTCTATCTAAACTCATTCCTGTAGTGATCTCATCTATTTAAAGTCCTATGCCTTTAAGTAGCATCTATACATTAAAACTCCCAAATGTATTTCTCCAATCTAAACTACTTATTTGTCCTCTAAATTTTTACATTCGACTTCCCATCCAACATCTCCATCTGGAAATGTAGTAGATATCTCTAGTTTAACATATCCAAAACTGAACTCCTGGTCGTTCCCACCAAACCATATCATTTTATGGCAACTCCATTATTTTATTTACTTGAGTCAAAAATTAGATTTGTTCTTGTCCCTTCTTTTTCTCTTATGTTCATTATAAAATCTTTCACAAAATCATCTTAATGGTTCTACCTTCAAAATGTATCCAGAATCTGACCATTTCCCATCATCTCCCTTGTTATTTTCCCGGTTCAAACCACTGTTATCTCGTGTATGACTTACTACCTTGTGTAACTTTAAGCAAAAGTTGGATCATGTTCGATTTCTGCTTAGAACCCTCTAATGAGTTAAATCACTCAGGTTAAATGCCAGAAGTCTTTATAATAATGCACAAATCCTTGTATAATCCTCCCCTTCCTCCGAATCTCTCTGATGTCTTCCCTTCATCACTTGGTCCACTCTAAGCACGGTATCCTCTTTGCTGTTCTATGAACACAAGAACCACTTCTTTTTTTTTTTTTTTTTGAGTTGGAGTCTCACTCTGTCGGCCAGACTGGAGTGCAGTGGCCGCTCTCGGCCACTGCAGCCTTGACCTGCTGGGCTCCGGCGATCCTTCCGCCTCAGCCTTCCAAGTAGCCAGAATTACAGGCATGCGCTACCACGCCCAGCTGATTTTTTGATTTATTATAGAGATGAGGTCTCGCCAAGTTGCCCAGGTGGGTCTCGAACCCGCGGGCTCAGGCAGTCCACTCACCTCAGCCTCCCAAAGTGCGGGATTACAGGCTGAGCCATGGAGCCCGACACAAGAACCACTTCTACCTTGGGGCTTTTTTTTTTTTCTTGGAACCTCTCTGTATATCCACTTAGCAAAATACCTCACCTCCTTCAGTTCCTTCTGAAATTCACCTTCTCAATGTGTCTTATCTACCTTGACCACCCTATATAAAATTGCAAAATATCCCCCTATTCTGGTATTTTGATCTCTCTTTTTCTGATTTTCCCATAATACTTATGTACGTAGTATGTACATAGTATATGTAGTTCTATTTTTTCTATAGTACTATATACATCCTATATACATACTAAGTATGTAATATATATAGCCACTAGCTACATGTGACTATTTGAATTTAAATTAAATTTAAAATAAATATATTAAGAAATTCAGATCCTCATTAACACTATCCAGATTTCAAGTGTTCAATAGTTGTGTGTGTCTAGTGGGTACCAAATTGGACAATACTGATAGAGAACATTCCATCATTTTAGTGTTCTATTGGACAATACCGGACTAAGTTTTATAAGAACAATTAATCTTCTTTCTGAAATCTCTCTAACTTTCTGTATGAATTGTATACTGCTCTCAACTTTCTCTTTCTGAAATATTACTTAGATCATGAGAGCACAATGTAGTATTAGGACACAGTGAGAGCACTGGAGTCAGAATGATCTTGTTTTAAGTCCCAGCCCTGTTATTTAATACTTAATATAGATTTACTTGTCTTCGTTTTCTCAAATTAAAAACATTGATAACGTCTTCTTGGTAGAGTTGTTTCTATTACACAGCATATGTGTTTCTGAAAACCCTTGTGCTCAGCAAGATCATGGACTAAAAACATCAGGGCTTCTGGGAAAAATAGTTAGGAAAGATCATTGAAACCCATCAGCTTTGAAAACAGAACACTGAAAACACTGACAACACGATTAAAAAGTCTTGCTAAGTTATAAGCAATAAAAAAATTAAATATACAAATCTAAATAAAATGAATGTACTTATATGGAAGGAGTATATATAGATGGAAAGAAGGATAAGTCTGCAAAGCTATGGTGTCAAGGGAACTATCTACAAACACCATGCAGGACCCATGTAATATGTACTTCTGAGGCAGTTTGTGATCAAAGGGAAGCAAGAGGAAGAATATAGGATGAATGAGCATTGTATACTGTTCTGTATTTCTCTGATTTGCTGCATTCAGCTGTGTTCATGTTCTTTGTATTCAGCGGCTACTGTTTGGTAGTCTGCAGTGGACACTGTTGAAGTTCCACCACCTGGTTTACTCACCCCCGGATACTGTGAAGTATTTGAAGTATTGGTAGCTAACAACTCATATCTGTCTCTTCCTCTGGAGAATTGCCCTTAAACAAATGGAAGCCACCTTACTCAGGTTAAATACCTTTCCATTGGCAGTCCTCAGTCAGAAACTGGCTATCATAAAACTACAAAACCTATCCCCCTTACCTCAAAGTCAGAGCAACTCTAGTACCCTTTATGCTTCAGAGTTTCCAGTGGGATCAGGCTGAGGCTATGTCATTGCTTAGTTTCTTACCTTGCCCTATTCTGCTTGTCTCCTTTTTCCTGAAAACTCTACTTGACTTATTCATGTGTATCTGAATCTCTGTTTCCAGGGAGTCTAATCTAAGATAATACATAAAACATTTACATGCTAAGAAAAATTCACATATGAACTAGTCATTTCTTTGCGTTATTTCTGAAATGTTCTAGCAGAATATTTTGTTAAGTGCCTGACAGAATTCCTATTACATAGTAAAGGTCAATTACTAATACCCATAATAAGGATGATGAAGATACTAGTGGCGATAGTGGTAATATCACTTCCTGCTCAGAAATTTTCAGGCTCTTTTGACTACAAATCTTTGACGTTTTTCTATAACTTGAGTCAAACTGACTTTTTCTGCTTATTTCCCCACTGCTGCCCCACATTGAACTGCTGTCTTTCTGTCAACTTAGAATTTCTTCTACTTTTCTCCATCTGTCCACATATCAATTGGTTTTTACTACTCATTTAAGTTGTATCTTTTCTAATACACTTTGTCTAAATGTGTCAGATTACCAGACTCTTCCCTAAACTGATTTATTATATTTTTATTCTCAGACTTCTGTATCTCAGCCTTGTCAAATACTATAAGAAAAATCATAGTGAGGTACTGTAGCACATGCCTGTAGTCCTAGCTACTGAGGAGGCTGAGACTAGAGTATCTCTTGAGGCCAGGAGTTTGAGGCCAGCATGAGCAACATAGTGAGACCCTATCTCTAAAAAATAAGAAATAACAAAGCAGTTTGCATATGTACTGCACATGGTATTCAGAGTGTTTTCTAATATTGTTTATCTCTTAAAGAAATGACTATAAACTTCTATGAACTTTTTATGAACTTAATAATTTTAAATCTTATTGATTGTTGAGAAGTATTTGAGGCTCTTCTGGGTTATTGAAGAGATGAAGATGTTTTTAGAATAAATTTGAGCCTTTTGTTGAAGACAATTAACTCTGTCTAAAAGTTTTACTCTGTAAGTAAATGTATATAAGAGATTTACTGTATATGTAAGTATATATAAAAATTTTACTCTACGCAACACAACACCTTAGATATATCAACTACCTAAATATTTGAATATGTCATTCCTTTTTAACTTACGTGTTTCTAAAATATAATTTTGTCTTAATATTATGCTTTTAATATATTCAAAGTCTTTTAACTTCACCAACATTTTATGCTTTTTAAGTAAGATACAAAATACACAAAGGGCTTACTGTGTAGGTAACTATAATGTTTATTAACCTTTCTCCCTTTAGATTATAGACACAATGGCCGAGATCTTCAAAGCTCAACATTATCAGTGCCAGAACAAGTTATGTCATCAAACCATTGTTCACCCTCAGGTTCCCCTCATCGAGTAGATGTTATAGGAAGGACTAGATCATGGTCCCCCAGTGTCCCTCCACAAAGGTAAGCTAACACATTCATTTTATTTATCAGATGGTACTTCTGGACTATTTATCATACAGTCTTATTAATAATCTCTAAAGATATTCTTGTGGAAAAAGTTGTTTAAGGAAAAACAAGAAGCTATTCAATAACCTATGTAATGAGACTATGTAATAAAGTATGTAATAACCTTTGTAATGAAATAGGGGTTACTTTGTAATTTTGGACTACCTATATATTATTTTATTGTAAGAGTTCAAAATAATTAAGAACTAGCTTTCAATCACATGAGCAGATCTCTGTAGAACCAACTAATTATACTCATAAATGATATAGATATTGGTAATTTAATAAATGGGAAAAAATAAACAACTGACTGGTCTTCAAAATTAGGAAAAATTGTCAGAAAACAATCTCTGATCACTTCATTTATGTATGGCAGGCTTAAGGAGTAACAGTCATAGAAATAATAGTTGAGGTTAACAAGAAATATGTGCAAAATTTACATTTTATATACTTGGAATGTTTATGAAATTTTGACCAGAGTGACAACCTTATAAGATGTTAATTGCAAGTCCCAAGATGTGACCTATTCTGACTGACCAGCTATATACTGGGGTTTCTTCATTTCCTCCCCTTTGGTTTGGTAATTGACTAAGAGAGCTCATAGAGCTCAGGGAAACACTTTACTTATGTTTACCTGTTCATTATAGAGGATATAATTACAAATGATACACATGAAAAAATGGATAAGGCGAAGTATGGGCAATCTGGAAGCTCATCACATCTTGTTCAAAAGAGTTTTACCTCCAGCACCCCTCATCCCCTTCCATGGGTCAGTAGGTGAGGCTGAAAGTTCCAGCTCTTTAATTCTGGAATCACTTGGTCCTTCTGGAGACTGGTCTCATCCTGAGGCCATCTGGGAGACCCACCCTAAGTAATCATTAGCATAACTGTTAGGAGCTCTATGTCAGGAACTTGAGACAAAGACCAAATATGTTTCATGTTACACCACAGTTTTATTATTAACAGGGAAAGAAAATTTGAATAATCCAAAAGAAGATAAACATAGGTTTTAGATTAGATTCAATGTCATATAACAGACAACCCATCATAGCAAGAGCTTAAACGTAAAAGGTTTATTCTGGTCTTGAAAAAGAAGTGTGTAAATAGATAATCCCAGACAAAAATGGTAGCTGAAAAATAAATAATCATTGATTAATTATAGAGGCAAGTAAGATTTTAAAAATTCACATAACAATTATCATCCCTAAAACAAGATCCACTAATATATTGTTCATAAGCAACATGCTTAAAATAAAAGAACATAGAGAATATGAATGCAAAAGCATGAATAAATACAATAATCATATGTACAGTAAAAGAAAAATGGAATCCCAATTTCAATCAGAAGAAAAAATTGAATTTACTATAAAAAATGTCACAAAGAACAAAGAAAAATGTAATCTAGAAAAAGAAAAGCCAATACTAAGTATAAAAGGTATAACCAGTACCACCACTTTAAATTATATAGCAAAGAGCATACACAAGGCAGCAGGAAGTACTGTATGCTCATTCTGTACAGAACAGTACTTTTCAACTATGCCCTAAGTCACTATAAAGGCCAGTGGAAAGACCTCAGTATAATGATCATGGACAAATATGCTCCCTACAGAATGAAAAACTACACAAAAGATAGGAAGCAATAATTGATGGAATGAAAGAAAGAGAGAGAGAGTAACAAAGAGAGAGAGAATTGTTGTGGAGATTAACATATCCCTGACAGAAATCAATGAATCAATCAAACAAAAACAATGAGCAATGACTTAGAAGATTTGAATAATGTATGTATGAGAATTAGTTCAGATTTATTGTGTGACTTAAATCTTCTGCAGTTTGCATTTATACCTTTGTGTATATCTCTATATAAAACTACACACATAAGAAAAGAATACAAATGATATTTTAACAAAAAGTAAATTTAGAAAAAATAATTAGTAACAAAAACTGGTCAAAAAGAAAACTGCAGTAAATCCCAGATAAACTTTTTTTTTCTGAACATTATTCAATAAACTTATAAAGCAATTTAAAAAAACATAGTTTTTAGATTCCTGGAACTTATTTATGATACTGTGAAATAACTTTTGATTATAAATGAAATAGTTAGGGAAATTAGTAAATGTTAGAATTGAGTGACAATGAAAATTATATAAGCATTTATAGGACACAATTAACATTTAGGAAATTTTTACCTTAAATGATAATTATCAGAAAATAAGAAAGATTAAAAATGGTGAAATGAGATATCACCTCAGACCTGTTAAAATGGCTATTGTCATTAATAATAATAGAATGGCTATTATCAAAAAGACAGAAAAAACAAGAGTTGACAAGGATGTGGAGAAAAGGGAACCCTGGTACACTGTTGGTAACAAATTCATACAGCTATTATGGAAAACAGTATGTAAGTAGCCCCCAAAGTTGAAAATGGAACTGCCATGTGATTTAGTAATTTTACTACTTGGTATATATTCAAAGGATATGAAATCAGTATGCCAAAAAGATATCTACACTTTACTTCCAAGCTCACTGTAACATTATTCATAGTCTCAAGGTATAGCCTCAAACTAAGTGTCATCAACAAATGAATGGATAAAGAAAATGAGTTTATGTGCACAGTCAAATATTAATCTTTTAAAAAGAAGAAAATTCTGTCATTTGTGACAACATATAAAAACCTGGAGGACATTATGTTAAGTAAAACAAGCCAAGCACAAAAAAATAAATACCACATGATTTCTCTTATACGTGGAATCATAAAATGTTGTACACACAGAAATGTGGTTACCAGAGGCTGAGGAGTGAGAGAATTAGAGAGATGTTGGTCAAAGGATACAGCATTTCAGTTAGGAGGAATAAATTCAAGAGATTCATTGTACATCATGGCAACTATAGTTAGTAACAGTATATTACATAATTGAAAATTGCTAAAAGAGTAGATTTAAAGCATTCTCACAACAAAACAATGGTAAGTATAAGAGGTAACACATATGTTAAGTAGCTTGATTTAGCAGTTTCACAATATATGCATATATCAAAACACGACATTGTATACCATAAATATGTACAATTTTTACTTGTCAACTAAATTTAAAAAAAGAAAGTCAACTAAATAAACTCTGAATTTAGGAAAGTGAGTACAGTGCAATGCAATGGAGAAAATCCTGAAGAGAAATGAAGAAAGGTATCAATAAAAATTAAGGCAAAATCAATAAAGTTGAGACAATATGAGACACAGACAATAAGAAAGAAAACTAAGCAAAAGATAAGAGAACATATGTTAACTCAATAGCTAGTTGTTTGAAAACATTGATGACATCAATATAATAGAAAGACTGTACACAAAAAAATGAGAAGTGCAAATAAATAGCAGGATGAAAAAAGGAAACAATTACAAATAAGAAAAAGACTCTTAAAATAAGTGTTATGAAGTTATATTATTAAATTTTTAAATCTGGGTGAAGCAGCTAAACTTCTGAAAAAATATAAAATACTAAAATTGGCACAAGAAGATATTATAAAGTTAAATAAACTGGCAACTAACAAATAAATTGAATGGTACTCAAAAACAAACTGCTCCCCTTCCCTCACCCACCCAAAGAAAATTTCAGACTAAGAAGATATTATGAGTAAGTTTTGACTAAGTTTTCAAGAACAGATATCTCTGTCCTATATACAACAGGTTCTGAAAACATAAAAATAAAAGAGAGCTGTCTAACTCTTTTACTGGAAGTAATATAATATAATAAAATACTATAAACCCTTTTTATCTTATTTTTTTCTTTGTTATTTTTTTCAGAGTTAGGGTCTTTCTATGTTACCCTGACTGGACTTGAACTCCTGGGCTCAAAGTATATTCTCCAGCTTCAGTAGTTGGGACTACATTACACCTAGCTCAATAAGCCCATTTTAATTACAAACATAGACGTAAAAATCTTATTTTAGCTAATGATATGTAAACTAAACATAAATTAAAATCATGGTGGTTAGACACCAGAAAATCTGTTATGGTAATTCATCACATTAATGGACTAATGGGGAAATAAAACTCATTAAAGGCAGAAAAAGAATTGTATTATTCAACTCTTGTTCACATGATACTCAGACTAGGAGTAAAAGAGGACCACCTACATGAAATAAAAGCTTTATGAAGTAAGCATTGTACTTAAAGGAAAATTTTAAAGGCATTTAGACCAATATTAGAAATAAGATGTGTGGATGCCCATTATTATTTTCACTGTTTAAAATAGTACTGCAGGTCCTGAAAAATGTTAGAAGACAAGAAAATGAAGTAAGAAGTAGAAGAATTGGAAGAGAAAAGATAAAAACTATTATTATTTGTTAATGATGGATTGTCTACATAGAAAACCCAACATAATCCAAATATTAAAACTAACATGGGAATTCTGTCAAGTAGTTGACAATAGATCAACCTATATAAAGGAGTAATAGCTAATCAGAAAATAAGGAAAAACCATAAAGCACTAGTCTCAAAAGCAACACAAAGTATCTAGCAATTCATCTAACTAAGAATTCACAAGATCTTTTCAAATAAAAGCTTTAGGTAAGGAATGAGAGATATAGTTCATGGATAGAATCACTTCACATAATAAAGTTTTAAACTTTCACAAATTAGTTTAGAAATCTAATACAATACTGTTACTGACTGATGAGTCCTTTCAGCCCAGAGATGAAGCACAGCTGAAGCTAAAAACACACAGGCAACACCTGATTAGGGCTTCTTGCTTGAACAAAAAGAGATCAGCATTGACCAAAAGGATGATCAAGCAGCTCCCCTAGCAAAGAATGGGGCAAGTTTTATAGAAGGTCCTGAGAATGAGGCGGGCTCCTCATCTTCCTCTAAATCAGTCGTTTTTTTTTTTTAATCAATATTTTTTATTATGATTTTGTGGGGTACAGTTAAGGGTTAGGTGTACAATTACGTTTCATTCAGGCACCCTATTGATAAGAGGTGTTTCCCCATCCCCAGACAGATAAGGAGGTAAGGCCTACCTCCTTACCTTACCAGTTGCTGAATCAGAGAGAGAAGAAAGGGTGGGAAGGATCAGAAGAAAATCCATAGACAGAAAGCATGCAACAAATGATATATGGTTATATACTACAATACTACAAGGTTAATTTTATACAGTGTTATATTGTATGTGAGGGTCTGTGTATGTGAGGGTTGAGCCTCCGACTCCACAGTAGTGATTCCTTACTGTCTCAATACCAATCAAAATTCTATGTGTAATTTTTATAAACTTGCCATTATTTTAGAAATTATATGGAAGGATAAAGGCATATCAATAAATACATTTTGAAAAAAAGAGAAAAATTGACTATCCTCCTGTAGAAATTAAAAACAGGATGAAACTTGAACAGTAGCAGTAAAACAGATACTGAAAAGATTAACTAGTACTATGACAATATATTGTATAGACATTTACATTTATATTTATATAAATTTATATTTATATTTAGGCAGCTGTTGTGGCATATGCTTACCAATGGTACATTGGATTAGAGTAGTATCAAAGAAGGTGGAAGTACACAGATTTTGAGTTGTTCTCTTGAGCTCTGAACTCATATTCAAATACCTATGAGGCATCTCTGTCTCCATTCCTATAGGCCATGTAGACGAATGTGTCAAACACTGAACTTATTTTCTCTGCACAAATCTACTCTTCTGTATGTATCATTGAGTATCTCTGCTAGAGACCTAGCAGGCATCCATTAATAACTTTGATATTGGCTCACCATTGATACTAGCTTAATTTGGACTGTTTTTATGTTGTATTTACTGTAGCAGCAATCTGCTTACTTAACTGTCAACCTTCAACTGAAATTTGTACCCTCAGTCAGAGTGCAATTAGTTGAAACAAAACATAAAATTTGGACTTGATCATACCTAGACTTTGTCTTTTTCTACTGTTTTTATTTACAAGCCTTATTTCTTAGTGTCGTATATGATTATGATTTATTAAGATATTTCATGGATCTTGCTATTTTAGTCGGAATGTGGAACAAGGACTTCGAGGGACACGCACTGGACATTATAATACAATTAGCCGAGTGGATAGACATCGTGTCATGGATGACCATTATTCTCCAGACAGAGACAGGTAAATATGATTAAATACTATTAGACATTATTATAAATACTGTCTTCAGGAAGGGGTTACCATAAAATGTTTTCATCTATTCCTTTATAGTAGTTTCTAAAATATTTTTTTTCCTTACAGTGCTTATATTCTTTCTTATGACTGCCACATTGTTTAAAACACACACACACACACACACACACACACACACACACACACACACACACACACACACAAGCAACTTTTCCTTTGGTAAGAAAAAAAATGGCTCTTACCATTCTGGTCCTTTGTTAAATCAAACTAGTTAAGTTAGTGAATCTGTACGAGAGATAATAATGTTAATTATTATGAAAACACGATGTTTTTATTGTTTATATCTTGTCATGGCCAGTTATTATATGTAAAAATATTTTCATGAGACAATAGATTTTAAAGTTTTTCATGGTTATCAGAGAAATCAGTGTGACTTTTCACATATAGAAGTATTGAGACAGAGTCTGATTTGTTTAGAAAATATTTTTATCATGATTCATGAAGAGGTTTTTCCTCATGGCTTTCAGTAAACCTTTTAAGCATCTAAAGAATCATGCTTGTTGATTACTGTATTTGGAAGAACTCTGAATTTGCTCCATTCAGTGTGACAAACTTGGAAGTAACATGGTATGTTACAATGCTTACATTAATTACTACTAATATGTTGAAGTTAAGCAAATTGATTAACTCTCTAATTCATGCTTTGATTATATATGAAGTAAATGCTATTATATTTGTCCAAACTATTCAAAGACTATGATACAATAAAGAAGGAACTCAAAAGTCCCTTTGTATATACCCTAAACCAATATTAGGAATAACATTTGGGGACTTTTAAATCAACTGATATGAGAAATTACTGTCAATATTTATACATTTAAATTGTTTTGTCTAAATCTGGGAATATATTTAATTCATATTATAATAATTGTGTTTTAGTGTACTTCTTCAAAAGAAAAGATGGAGGATATCTTAGTCTTCAGCAGTGTTAAGCAAGTATTGGCTTTAGTGTCTGCGATCTAGGAGAAATTAGGAAATTGTTAAATTAGTATGCTTATTAGTGTTAAGTGAAAGCTAGCATAGTAATTTCTTTTTAATTTCTTATTTTTTTATAGAGATTTGAGTTTTTAGGGTAATTATAGACAAGCTACGTATAGAAATTGAGCTTATCAAGTACAGGACTGTAATAGTAAAAGAAAGATAACTATGTTGGCATGATTAGGAGTTGGAGGGAATCATACTTGGGTGGGTCAATAGGGATTTCATTTAATAGAATTTTAATGAGCTTGATTGTTTCTGGAAATTATTATAGCAAGCCATAAACTCTTTGTTTCTTGAAGATTTGTTCATAGAAATGATGAAAGAGAAAAATCTGAGATGACTTTAAGCTTCCTTCAAACTTAAGTAAAGTTTCTTTTAATGAAAAATGGACCTTATATTGTCTCTAAGAAAAGTAAATATAGTCTAAATTTGTAGAAAAATAGAATAAAATTAACGTCTAGAATTATACTCACAGACAAAAATGTTTGCTATCGTATCAAATGCATAATATTTTATAAATATTTAGAAGCAAATGGCCCTAGGTAATGGGAACAAAATTTATATTAAAACCTAGGTGACTAATACAGTCATATTAACTAATTAACATGTCAGAGATTTTCTGCAATATGCATTTTTTATGTCTATCCCAATTTATGTCTACAATTGAAATTGAAATGACATTATATTTTTTTTCACTTTAAACTTACGAATCTTTTAGTTAAGCAAAAATTTCCAAAAAATTATTTCCAGAAATTGTGAAGAAAATTGAAACAGGTGGCTTTATTTCTGTTTTAGAGCACTGTAGACTGCTACATCACAATTACTTCTAATTGTGAATTGTTTTTAATTCTTTTTTGAAAAGGTAAAATATAATTTAAACAGAAATATAAAACCATTTCTAATGTATTTTGGATTATCTGTGTAATCATTATCCATTAACGCAGGGAATCAAAAATCAAAAGATACAATGTTATTTATGTATGTACACTATCATGTTATTAGACAGTGGGTTCTTAATTTCTGTCTTATTCTAATAGAATGTTGATAATAAAATGCATGTGAATGCATTATAATTTTTATGTACTTTTTAGAAGGTAAGAATACTCTAGAACTCTTATGGTGAATTTTTATGAGTAGCATTTTATAGAGTCAATCAATAATACTGTTGATTGAAGACCACAAGAGAGAATTTCCTTTGAAATAGTAAGGATAATTTAGGTATTTTGAGAGATACATTAATCTTTCTTGTCAGTAAGAATTGATGCACTGATTAGAGTAGTATTTTATTGAATGTACTCTTTTTCATAGGATTTGGAACCAAATGGCTTTGAGTTTGAATCTAGAATTTTACATCATGCTACCTTCTTTGGGAAAATTAACCTCTTTGACAATTGATTTTCTTGTCTGTACAATTAGAATATTAGTACCAACTTTAAAGAGTTGTGGAGATTAAATGGCACAGTACCTCTAGTTGTGTAGTATGTATTCAAAGAATGTGCTTTAGCCTTAACATTTTAAAAAAATATGTGGGCTTTGTAAATAATTTATATTTAATGTGGAGAGAGAGAGAGAGACAGAGAGAGAGAAATATTAGTGAGTTTTCAGGTTTTTTTCTTAAAATTTCATATAGAATGTAAAACATGAGTTAGACCTTGAAAAGTGGGCATGTTCATTCAGGCAAGAACAAGAGCACATACAGAGGCAGAATACACCTGTACATCATAAAGACCCAGTACAAAGAATGGAGGATTTGGGGACATGTTGGAAAGTTGTGTGTGAAGACAATGGCTTTTGCACTGACTGTATGGATAAGAAATGATGTTATTTGACATTAATTTATAGTACTCGGTTAAGCTGTGTAAGGAGGAGATAAAGTGTTTATATCCTTTTTGTAAGTAATTGTAGACAGAATTGTGTATAAACACCTTATTAGATCTTTGTTTCTCTGAATATCTTATTCTATTATAGTTAATCAAAATTATAATCAGTTTTGAAATGTATGTAGATTCTTTACAGGAATTCAGAAACCTGATTGCAAGGACATTAGCTAAAATAGTAAATTATTAAGGACATCTTTTATTTTCTACTCCCTTTACCACTTTTTTGTACCACTATTTTTCTGATAAATACTGTTAACTACTACAATTAGGAACATAATTTTTCCTGGGGCAGATAATGTGGCTTTAGTATTTAAAATCACTTTAAAAGTATTTTGTTTATTTGACTTAGCTTACTGTTAGAATAAGTGTAGAGTATTAAATACTATTTCTGTAACATGTCAGAGTTTTTCTGCGGTGTGCATTTTTATGTCTATTCTAGACCCAAAATATGTTAGGTGCATTTGTTTCCATGGAGTACTATTATATACTTTTAGCATTATAAGAAAAAAAATAAGATTAACATTTGCAAAAGACTTCTGTAAACTTTTTTATCCTGTGAATTGTATTAACAAATTTACATTCTAAAAGGGGAAACGCCCTATTATATGGACCTCTGATATACACACTTCTTTCATTTCTTTATTCCTTTTCAGGCAGTCAGCTACCAGACAATAAAACGCATACTCATAGCTATTTCATCAAAAAGAATAGTCTTTGTGGTTCTTTCAACTATCAACTTTGAGGGAACACATCTCTGAAAGTTTAAAATCATAGAGAAAGTAAATGAAAAAAGAAGACACTGTACAAAAATAATATACCATCTTTGGTTTTTTGAAATATTTAAAGATAGTTAAATCATACCAAGTACAATGTAGGAACTACAAAGTACAATTTTAACAATATTCAAGACAGAGTAGAACGTTTTTGTATTAAGCAAGGGCTGTTGAAAATAACTTTCAAAAACTATAGGTTTACTTAAGGATGGAATATTTTATCTCCTCCTTTTGCACACCTTTTTGTGTGTCTAAGGGATCCTATGAAGAGCTTAACATTCAGCTAATTTAATATGTTGAAAGGATAATTCATATAAGTATCATTTTGTGCTGTCTTTAGATTCTTTACCACAATCTTCAGAGGTTATATTGCTTAAGAATCAAAGTGTGTCTAGAAATTGGATTCATAATCTAGTTCAGTTCTTTGAATAGTAATATTTTTTATCATGATCCTTAGAATCTGGAACTTCTTTAATTAAATTGTTTTTACTTTTTAAAATTTAGTAAATGTACTCAGCCTGTAATCCCGCGCCTTTGGGAGGCTGAGGTGAGTGGATTGCCTGAGCCCGCGGGTTCGAGACCCACTTGGGCAACTTGGCGAGATCTCATCTCTACAATCAATCAAAAAATTAGCCAGGCATGGTAGCGGGCACCTGTAGTTCCAGCTACTTGGAAGGCTGAGGCGGAAGGATCGCCGGAGCCCAGCAGGTCGAGGCTGCGGTGGCCGGGAGCGGCCACTGCGCTCCAGTCTGGGCGACAGAGTGAGGCTCCAACTCAAGAAAAATAAAAATAAAAATAAAATTTAGTAAATGTATTAGTTTTTGGTTTTTGGTTTTTTTTTTTCCTTTTACAGAGAATTACTGCTCTGCTCAAATTTTTTAAAAATCTCAAACAAGCCGGGCTCGGTGGCTCAGCCTGTAATCCCGCGCCTTTGGGAGGCTGAGGTGAGTGGATTGCCTGAGCCCGCGGGTTCGAGACCCGCCTGGGCAGCAAGACCTCATCTCTACAATAAATCAAAAAAATCAGCTGGGCGTGGTAGCGCGCGCCTGTAATTCCGGCTACTCGGAAGGCTGAGGCGGAAGGATCGCCGGAGCCCAGCAGGCCGAGGCTGCGGTGGCCGGGAGCGGCCACTGCACTCCAGTCTGGGCAGCCGAGTGAGACTCCAACTCAGAAAAAAAAAAATAAAAAAATAAAAAAATAAAAATCTCAAACAGATTGGCATAAATGCAATTTTAATATAACGTACCATATCTGTTTAACTCATTAGGCAAATTTACTGCTCAGATTTAATAATGCCCATTAATATTGGAAGAAAAGTAAGCATGGTTCAATGGAGAAGTTAAAATGTTTTTAGATGTACCAAGTGGGTGCAGCAAAAGACTTTGAATACATCTATGGAGCTTAGGTGGATTTTAAAGGGCTTACTTAAACCGAATGGTACATTTTGTGTAATATTTATACCAGACTTTTCTTAGTTTTCAGCAGAATCTCAAGGGGAATCATGATCAGATAAAGTTAAGAATTAACATGACTAGAAATAAAAAATATAAAATAAATTGATACTTGATAAAGGTAGTTCTTGCTTAATGTTTTCTTGGCTGTATAAGGGCAAAGTAAATTATGAATCTCTCCAAGGAAAATATTAGAAATTGGATGATTATATATATTTTTTATGAATTTATAAACTTTAACTTTGAGGTTTACACATTTGCTGTTACTCTTAGGTAATTTTTGGAAAAAAGTCTATTCTTTCTTAAAGCCCTAAATCCTATCACAACTGTTGAGTATTATTTCTATTCTTTATAAAACCAGAAATGTTTTTTAAAATACTTTCTTATATTACATAGGCTATAATCTTTTGTTTACATTTCTACAATGTTTCTATGATTACGTGAACCATTATTTGAAGTTTCATCATGAAAATAGTGTAATTTTGGTTTTATATTTAATGCAATTCAAAATATATTTATTGACTGGGTCAGCCATGTGCACAAATATTTAAATAAAATATTTTCCTTGTCTAGCTAGACAAATTATCATATGTCAATTAATTATAAAATGTAGAAGACTATGAGAAAGAAACAATATTATTGCAACAGATTGGAGAAAAAAATTACTTGATTTGGGTCTATTGGAGAAGCCTTCAAAGACAAGTTGGACTTTAAAGATTAGTAGGATTTTAAAAGGCAAAGTGGAGACATGATGGGCATTCTGGTTAGAGTGATGAGCATGAATAAAGACCTGGAGTCAGAGAATCTCAAGTGGTCTGTTGTGCCTATATAAGAGATAGAGGATGGGGAATGGAAAATGACTGGAGATGAGGATTGAAAGTGGTTTAGAATTTTTAAGGAATTTGTGCTTGTTTTTTGATATCAGGAAACAATGGAAGATTTTGAATAAGCTGCCTACATTATCAGAAAGCATAATTTGCAAATATATTTCTGTAGACTGGGTGAATTATGGATTGAGTTGGGGGCACACTGGGGTTTGAAGGTAGGGAGATCTAAAGTAAGATGACTTCAATAGACATAGTAAACCTGATTTAAAGTAGTGGCAGGAGAAAAGGAAAAGAAGGGAGAAATTTGAGTTATTTACGTGTCAGAACCTGCAAGGTTTATAAATCAATTATAAGCCTGTGAAATATAAGGAAATGGAATGGTTAAATTCTGATATTGTAAAACTTGATTTATTAAGTAGATATCCTTAGTTGAAGCTGGGATTACATGAGATTACAAGAAGAGAAGTGGCTGAAGTATTATATTAAGTCCCAAAGGGGGATTAAAGAATTATGTTAGAAATTAGAAGGAACTTTAGAGATTATGAACTCTTGTACCAGAGTAAGAACAAGGTCAAATGAGCAGGGATCTAGGCTTCTCATTCTCTTTAGCTACCATCATCTGATTTTGTTGGATTCTTATATATTGATTAATTTTGATTGAAAAAAAGTGGTCTTCTACTAGAAAAAAAGAAAGAGAAAAAAGAAAAAAAGTCATTGCTTGAGCCTTTTCATTTCACAAAGGTAGCACCAATGTCCAAATAGTCAAAGTGTATTGTTCAGGTCTCACAGTTAATATGTTTTCCTGATTATCTACATGACACTCAAGCACTATGTGGAGAGTCCAGGAAGAAGCTGGAAATGTGTTGTGCAACCCAAAGAGAAATCAAGACTAAGTTGTTATTATTATGTTTCAGTAAACAATGGATAGTGTTCATTTACACTATGAAAACAAATTGTGTTATCCAGAAAGAATATGTTGGAATATAAGAAAGTCAGGAAATGAAACTTGGAAAACGGCTGCCTCTCTACAGAGACAGGAAATCCAGTTAATGAAATGGATAAAGAAGAGGTCAGATAGGTGGGAGACCAGGCCATATGTGTAAATGTTAGAGCCTGAGATTTGAATTAAGAAAGCTTTTAATTTGAAACTCAGTTCTGCTATTTGCTGTATGGCTTTGGCAAACACTCACAGCCTCAGTTTCTCTATCTGTGGGAATATTAGAACCTATCTTAAAGAGTTGTTATGAAAAATAAATGAGGTGATGTAGACAAAGCTTTTAATGGAGGATTTGGCATGTAGTTTAATGTTAAATAAATACTATGCCATAGTAATAGCCAGAGAGAATAATGTTTCAGAAACCAAGAGAGCGTATTAGGAAATAGAGTTTTGAAAATCAATGTCTAATACCATAGATAAGTGGAGTATGATGAATATTAAGAGCAGACTAGGATTTTTAGGATTTCACAGGTAATATTCATAGGATTGCTTCAAGAGAATGGCAGGAGCAGAAATCAAATTACAGTAAGCTTAAAGCATGAAAACGAAGTGAGAAAGAGGTGGCAAGTATTATAGATATATCTTTTAAGATGTTCTATGTTGAAAAGAAAATGCAGAGTCTTGGGAGGAAGGCAAAGTTAGCAAGGGTTTTATTTTTAGGATTAAGTACAGTTGAGGAAGGAAAGGCAGGAGAGAACAATGAGTCAAGCAAGGTCCTGTGGGAAGCAGGATAACAAATAGAGGCATTTCTTCTTTTAGTGCAGAAGGACAAGTGAAGATATATTTACTCTGTATTTGCAGGTAGAATTATGGAAGTTAACATAGTTCAAGGTTCATTTCCGTTGTTTACTGAAACATACTGATAATCTGCCAGAATTGATTATTTTGGTATTAAAGGTTTTAAGAAAGCAGAAAATTTCAAATTAGTACTGTAGAAAGAAGAGAATCAACTACAGATGGGTAAAAGGTCAGTGTGGTGCTGTAATCGCTTATGGTAGACGTGAGGTAGGCAATGTAGCAGTGCCAATAGCATGTAATATGTATATAATAAACACAGTGAATGGAAAAATGTATGGCACCCAATAAATTTAATAAATACATTCAATAGCCAAGTAAAAATAACTTGAATCAGTTTGTTCCTTATTAAGTGAATTATTAGAACCCCCTTATAGTTTTTTAAATTATTAATAAGTGAAGGAGAAATAATTACTGTATAAAATCTGCTAAATATTAGAAATTGCCTCTTTTATTACTTTCTTCTTAAAATCTCTGGCTATTTTATTTTTCTCTTCTCATCTTTTCTCTATAAAGAAAAGTAAAGCTCTTCATTGTTTAACAATTTCTAGGTGGTGCTGAAGGTGTTTGAGTAATAATTGATAAGATTCTTATTTTGAAATATGATTTTTAAAATTCTTAGTTATATTTCTGTTGCATTTTATTTTAGAATATCTAGAACATTTTTACCTTTAGCACTACCGTATTACAGTAGACATTGGGAGGAGGGGCAAGCTTTCCAGTAAAAGTTTTCATTTGCTTTGCTTACTATCTGCCTATTTTTTAATCTCACTTTTAAAATTGAACTTTACTCTTTTCCCTTCCTTCCTGAGTCTTATTTCTATTCTTGTTTCTGCCATGCTTGCAGTCATTTTCTTACTCTACCTCGCTCCAGATACAGTCAGACCATTGAGCATCATCACAGGGATGGCAGGTATATTTTTCTTACAATTGAGTCTGTTTGTAGAATTGCATGTGTCTGTCTATTGATATGATATAATTCACTTTTATTTCTGTTTTATGTATACATATATGGTTTTTAGTGAAATATAGAAATATTACCTTTATAAAATAGCGTGAAATAAGACATGTATAAACTTATTGTAGTAAGGCATCAAAAATACAGCTTCTCTTTGGTCAATTTTTTTAAGATGTACAGTTCAGGATTATGTATACAGTGGTTATTGTACAAGTAAAGTTTGGGCCCCCATTTGGTCCTCACTTCACCTGGACTTGAGATCAGGTACCCTTATTGATGTTGTGTTGTCGTCCCCTACCCACCCCCACCCCTCACAACTTTGGTAAGTTAAGATAACCTCCTTGATTATCCTAAAAGTATGTTTCCTTAGGAATTATGGTTAACTCTCTATTATCTAGAAAGATAGAATTTCAATATTCTTTTTAAATTAACTGCAATTGACTGCCCATCCCTCACAGAGTTCATAATTAGGTGTTTAGATGACACACGTCTTTACAACTGTCTTTCATACCTCCTTGCTCCGGAGTAGAGGAGTCTGTCCTTGAAGCGTTTAGGTTGAACTGATTTGTTTGTGTTTACCTTGTCAAAGGTGGCTGTGATCTACTCTTTTCTGATAGTAGAGAATCCTAATCTGTGGAGAATCCTGAGTCCCTGAGAAAATACTTGTTCCTACCACAATTTCTTTTCCCAAGGTGGAATTCATAAATAGTACAGCTACAATACCTTAAATAAATATAATTTATACTAGAGGGAAATACTAATTACCTGAAATTTAACAGAAAGAGGAGTTAACCAGAAAAAGAGATTAACTAGAAAGAGAAGGTAAAGAAGGACTCTGCAGTTAGAAAAGTTCTTTGGGGATTAGAACCAGTTCAATGACAACATTAGAGATCCTTGAGGCAGAATGATAATATGGTGATGAGTTCAGCTGGTATAGATTAGGAATTACATGCCATACTTAGTCACCCTATTATTTCAAAGTGATTTGGAGTTATGTATGGCCTCCTTTATCCTTATTAAATTAGTTAGTTGGGGGTTGATAATAAAAGAGTTCAGAAGAAATGATTAAAAACTAATGAGTAATCTCCTAAAGACTGAATTTGTGTGGGTAAATGAAAAAGGACACATAAGAGATAACAACAACAATAAATTCCTAATAATTCAAGTTTTGTAGTGTCCTTCAGTTAATGCTATTGAAATATATCTTCACATCTAATGATATGATAATGCTTATTGCTATATTTAATTTTCTTCTGCCTTTTTCACTCTTTTTAATTTTGCTTTAATACTAAATAATTTTCTTTTGTTGTTTTTTTTCTTTATTTTTACTTTTGCTGTTTGTTACATTCTGATTATTTTTTGGTTGCAGTGATTATATATTTACCTTCAAAAATACGAAAAAGTTATATAGTTATATCTTGATAATTGACTTATGCAGATGAGGGCAACACTGGAAGAGGATGCACAGTTGAACTAAATGTTATTTAAATCAGGACTATGCAGAAACCATACTGCAAAAAGGTTGACAGTATAAGGAATTTTGTTAATAATGGAATGAGGATTCTTGAAAATGCAGCAGAGAGTTAGAGGAAATAAAGAATGGCACAGAAGAGAGTGTAGGAGATAAAGAATTTAGAGAGAAAAAGATATAAGGGGCAATGGGGCTTGCCTTTAACTTAATAGCCAAGAATTACAGAGATAATATACTTGAAGAGAAGTGATTGAATTTAAATATTCTAAGTTTATCTTCAGTTGTTTTGGTGCCAGAACTGACTGAGGGTCCCAGGAAGGATTTGACCTGGGTCTTCTGAGGACTGGTACGGAGTTGAAGAGAGGCGATGATGGTCATATCTAGAGCTATTTTGGGACCATAACTAGAACCCTTGTTAAATAAAAGAGTCTGACAAAGCTAGTGGAGTCGTGATAAAGGATAAGATTCCTGTGTGGAACATAGACTGTTGTCTTGTGGATGCCCTACCCTGGATGGTTGGCATTATTCAGTGTGAACTAAGCCAAGTAAGCCACACAGTCCTAGACCCTCCTTTTTTTAACCTTAATTTCCCTGCATCACCAGTCTTCTTCCTATAAACAACTATTTTGTTCTTCATCAAAACTAATTTCTATTTGTGTTTCTGACTCTAACCTTGATTTCTCTGGAATTTTCCTGCATTTGTTATTTCTTGTTTCTGTTGTATCTTAGTCTCTCTTTCTTTACTGATTTTATTTCTCCACAAATTATTGTTGAAGTATCCCTAATAATGCTTTCCATTCTTCCACTTCATTAAGCTACTTTCTGTATGGTCCATTTCTCTCTTTCTCTTTCTCTCTGCTTTTCTCTCTTTATTTTACTCAGGTCAAAGTTCTTGAGTATGTATCTTTACATAAGTTTCCTCCACTCTTTCATCAGCTCTTAAGCCTTAAGTTTCCACTGTTTGATCTCTGCTTCCCTCACTTTATTGACATGATTTTCTCTAAATTTATTATTTGCCAAATCACTTATACATAATTATTTTGGCTGTTTCTGGGTATCTTTTAATCATGTCTGTTTTTGGAGTGGGGGGAGTTTCTCTAATGCAGGGCTATCCTGGTTCTCATTCTACCCTTTGGCTGCTCTTCCTTCTCCTGCACTTCTTTCCCATTTCTCAAGTCCACTCTTTTTGGGCCATATGTTTTATGTTACTCTGTGTTTTGACCCAAAACTTCTAGTGCCTGGCATATAATTTGAACTCAATAAGTATGTATTGGAAGAATGAATTAGTCAATGACTATTAAAATATTAATACTAAACAGTGACTTCTCAAACTGTATTTCTAACACACATTCCTCCTTTGCAGGTCAGATTTCTCTGTCTGGTTGACATCTGCACAAGATTATTTCTCTAGCATCTCATAAATTTATGTCCAAATCTGAATTCCCTATCTTTTGCCCAAATAATTCTTCTCTTTCTGTTCATAGATCATCATTTCATTTCTGAGGCTGGAAATTTAAAATGTTTTTTGGAAATTTAGTTCCACATTTAATTCATATGGTGATTTCTCAAACATTATTGACAGAAAAAAATAAACTTACTGCCAAGAATTCACAATTCAGTGAATCTCACTATATCACCCAGGCTGGAGTGTAGTGGTATAATCATAGCTCACTGCAGTCTCGAACCCCTGGACTCAAGTGATCCTCCCACCTTAGTCTCCCAAGTAGATGAGCCTCCACATCCTGGATAATTTTTATTATTATTATTATTTGTAGAAACAGGATCTAACCATGCAAGTATGGTCTTGAACTCCTGGCCTTGAGTGGTCCTCTCTTCTAGACCTCCCAAAGTGTTAGGGTTACAGGCATGAGTCACCACTCCCGGCCTGACTCTTTCTTTTCGTCCATTATCTGTCTGCTGAAATCTTCCCAAAGATGTTGTCCGTCTTTCCTACTACAGTCTCTAACATATCAAGGACACAAATTTTAAATTCCCCCGTTTGTTTTTCTAACATTTATGCCATCTCTCTGAATCTGCCTTTGTTGATTGCTTTGTCTCTTGAAAGCAGACTAGCTTTTTTGCATGTCACTCTTAGCGACTGAGGCAGATAGTGTTTATGCCTGAAAATGAGCACAACTTTTGCTCTGTTAGTGTGGGGGGGGGGAGTTGGAGTGGTAGGAGTTAATCACCCTTACAACTGCTGCCTCTGAGTATGAGATTTAGACTGGCATTATGAATTGACAGCTAAGGGCAGCAGGCAGCTCTGCATATGAAGAATTTGCATTAAATGTATTTCACTATTCATGTCAAGATAGCAAAACAAAAAGAAGGTTGGTGAATTGTTCAAAATTGATCAGTGAAACTGTTGAATATAGCACTCAACATTCTAGTGTGAGGACCCTACCTCATCACATATACTCATGTAATATAATAACAATTCATAATTCTATCCTTTAGAGATACACCTTTAAAATGTTTGCTATTTTATGTAATATTCGAGGATGTGGGAAGGAATAGTGTAGGGCCAATAACTTGTTGGAATAGCTTGAATCTCTTACAATTGACAAATCATTTTAACCTCTAACATTTACTAAAGATGGAAACTATTTCATAAAATAAGAATTTTATAGATAGGAGGTGGTAATTATATTTACTCCCAGGATTTTTTAAAATTTATATTTTAAAGATATATTAATTTGTTACATGGTTAATATGCTGGATAAATAATCCTACCTGTTTTTGTTACTGCAATTTTTTAAATAAAAAATAGCAATGAAAATTACAAATATTTGATATAATACCGAAACTATCCTTAAGATATTTACATCATATATGTTTGTGTATGTTAACGATACATATCTTTATTGTTCAGTATTGTATTTGTCCCCAATTTTCTTAAGGAAATTAGGACATTTGATCTTAAAAAAAATATTTCGGTAGATGTGAGAACACTTTACCTCTCTGTTTAATGACAAAATAGGCTTGAGGGTATAGTAATGTTTTTTCCTGCCTTAATAGTGTCTTGCTTTCTCTCATTAATATATGTATTTTTATCATTTTCACATTTTAGATTGTTATTAACTTGACTATGCTATTGTTATTTTTGAATAAGTTTATTTTTAATTAATAAAGATTCTTTACATCTAACTTAACAGAAATACTCTATAGAGAAATGCTATCATGCCCAAGGAAAAATTAACCTATCATCCTCCAAAATAATAAAATATTTCTATTAGTGTACAATACTTATTTACCACAATTTTCATGGTGAATATTTTGTATCTTGTAATTGTCTTAATAGTAGAAGCAATGCTAAAATACTAGAGTTTTTAAAAAGTTAATCTTTTACATTATGATGAACATGAAAATTATAATTTTAAAGTTGTCATACAATTACTTTAAATTATTTGCTATGTCAAACAAATATATATATAAGTTAATTACCCTGGAATATCTCTTTTAAAAATGTTTCCAAGTATATTTTACTACATATTTATACTTCTATTATGCAGTTAATTCCAAGAAAACCTTCTAGACATTCAGGGTATTTTAACAAAAGTATAATGCTTCTGCTGTTAATCAGCTTCTTATATTGCACAATATGGATATAGGGAAGCTATTTCTTGCCACAAACCTGAAACTACACTTTCCCTTCAGAGATATATTCACATTTTTTAAAATTTAGGATTTCCGCTTTATAAAGGAGAAGAATAATTTCTAATTTTTTTCCTAATTTAGTGTTTTTTAAATTCCTAAGTCGCTTTACTTTTGACAAGTTTATTTTTCAACAAAACCTATGAAATTTACTTGTGACATTTTTACTATGTAAACATGAAATAAGTGGGTCTCAGTTCATATAGACTGAGTACCAAGCTACATAATATGACCATTTTCATTTATTTCTGAATATTACTTTTAAATATTGTATTGTGCTGGTGGTGGTTGTTTCTAAATTTGTTTTGTATTCATCATATTCTTCTATCATATCCATAGGGATGCTCTACATTGAGTTTACTTTGATTTGGAGTTGTATCACTGTGATGAGTTGGATGGATACATAGATGTAATAAGGTATAGAAAAGAACACCCATGATCTATGCTTTCCTGGTCCAGATCCCTTGTCCTTTCGTTAAATTAAGGACCCTGAAGTAAGTAGGAAAAGTAATAAAATAAATTTAGGAAGTTGCATCAGATACTTGGACATTTTGAAAATCTTTCATGAACAAGTATATTGACTGGAAAAATGATTCAAAACTGACACCTTCACTAGATAATTATAAAATTATTTTTTCCTTAGCAATGACTGAAAACAAGTAATAACATCATATTCTTTTAATTTGTTTTTGCTTTTTAATGAGTAAACATTGACATTTAAATTTGAAGGCCTTAAGCCGGGCTTGGCGGCTCAGCCTGTAATCCCGCGCCTTTGGGAGGCTGAGGTGAGTGGATTGCCTGAGCCCACGGGTTCAAGACCCGCCTGGGCAGTGAGACCTCATCTCTACAATAAATCAAAAAATCAGCCGGGCGTGGTAGCGCGTGCCTGTAATTCCAGCTACTTGGAAGGCTGAGGTGGAAGGATCGCCGGAGCCCAGCAGGTCGAGGCTGCGGTGGCCGGGAGCGGCCACTGCACTCCAGTCTGAGCGACAGAGTGAGACTCCAACTCAAAAAAAAAAAAAAAAAAAAAAAGAGAGAAATTTGAAGGCCTTCTGAATTGTTTTCTTTATTATTGCGGCCTATTATCAGTTTATCATCATCTCAAACTCCATGGGTTGTTAACAATAGTGGCTGTTGTAATACCGTCAATCAGCATAGGTCAGTGGAGGGGCAGTTAAACAATATCCTCTGCAAATACTTGCAGGTTGGAATAGCAGCTACCAGATGATGCAGAACAGTAGTCTATGTCAATTTAGGTAAATGACATAAAACATCTGAGCTATTTTAAACATAGATTAGAAAATATAAACTATTCAAAAAAGATGAAATGATGATAGTTGTTAAATTCCTTTTTGAAAGATCTATCAAATTATTACCTAAGCAAGATTTA
The DNA here is from genome assembly GCA_027257055.1 of Cephalopachus bancanus. Lineage (NCBI taxonomy): Eukaryota > Metazoa > Chordata > Mammalia > Primates > Tarsiidae > Cephalopachus > Cephalopachus bancanus. The sequence continues at coordinate 1,417,418 of JAPVLO010000146.1, forward strand.
AATTTTCAAGCAAGGGGCTCCCTAACTTTTTGTGGCTTACACTTTGACAATCTGATCAAACCATGGCCATTCTTTTTTGAATAATTCATATGCATAAATGAAAATAAGATAAATCAGTAGGATTACAAAGGAAACTTAACTAATATTGAAATAAAGACCCCCAAGTAGGCACTAAAATATGTTAAGCCTTGTAAGTGGTTGTCTGTTGTTTCCCAATTCTTCGTTGCTACTATTCAAAATTAATTATTTATAAATTCTTATCTTGAATTTCACTCAAACTTTAGGTAGAGGTTTACAAGTTTTATATCTCAGTCCTTTTAACAGACCTACTATGAGACTGAAAAATTTAGGTATTTCTACTTCATATGTTTTTAACAATAACATTGGGTCTTAACTAATCAAGCCGTCTTACCCAAAAGCAGGAGCCTTTGTTGACCTTCTCTATGTGTTATCAAAGTTTACGATATGGTCGATTTCTGTTCCCCTTAACTGTGGCAGGACATTTTGGGAAATTTCTACCTTCTCCTATAGTTGTTTTCAAGTTTCATTTATTAACCTATTTTCATTTCACACCATGGCAATTAAATACTTGATATTTTTATAGATATAAAAATATAAATAAAATTTAAAAGATGAGTTAATTTTCTTTTCTTTTCTTTTCTTTCTTTTCATTTTATTTTAAAGATGTGGGGATACAAGTCAGGATTAGGTACATAAATGGTCTACGTACAGGGGAATTTGAGCCTCTCACTGGTCCTCACTTCCCCTGGTTTAGGATAAGGTACTCTTAGTGATGTTATGTGCCCCCCCCACCCCCCATGGCAGCATCCCACTACTTCCGATCGTTCTCTTTTAGTATTGTGATAAATGTTCAGGACCCACTTATGAGTGAGATCATGTGGTATTCAGTTCTTTGTTTCTGTGATAGATCATTGAGTATGATAATTTTCAAACAATTTTTTTACTAAAGAGATTTTTTTTAATCAGAGATGTTTTCTAAGTAACGACCTCTTTGTTTTACAAATAGTAGTCCCCTTTTGAGGACATAGCAACATGTTTGAAATAATTCTCTAGATTTCACCCACAATTACATATTTCAATTATTTAAAATAATTTTTTACTTCACAAAGATGTGAAACGGTATATCCTAACATTTGTTTCCCTTTTCACTTGGAAAAATTATTTAACAGGGTCAGAATTAATGAAATTTTGGATACATAAGTGAAATATTAGCCTAACATTCTGTTGGGATAGTCATTGACATTTCACGAAGTTTTGTTACCACATATTATTTAATGAGATAAGTTTATCATTAACTTAAGATGATAAGAAATCTTTGAAATAAATACAAAGATTGATACTCTTAAAAACAGGTGTTAAGGAATTTAAGAAATATATATATATGCATGTATGCACAAGAGAGATATACATCCTTTTTTTCCCCCCGTTATCTATTGTGTGAAGATATATAAAAATAGTAGACTAAAAACGTTTAGCAAACTATTGAACATATTTATTTCTAAGGAAAAAGTGTTCTCTTTAAAATAGTTTTTCAGAAACAAAAGTAGAACTATTATTTTTACACTGTGAGGTTGCCTTTTCATTTCTCTCTTTGACTAGTAATTGAATATTTTATATGTATCTACATTTCATCTTAATTATTTTGACATTCTGGATACACTTACATAAAAATATCAAACTTGGAAAATTAATCTATTATAGTACATAGACTTAAAAATATTTTAAAATGCTTTGACTTATATGTTACTCTCTGATTTTAAAATGTAAAATAATCACTAGATTTGATGTCAAATAAATCGAATATTTACTAAGTTCATTTAATCTAATGTCTACTGATCCAAAATTGTTTGCCATAAAATTCATGACATTTGGGAAGTTATGTCCTTTTTTTCTTATTTTTCTCTAATCTCTACAATTTGTCATTATCAAAAATAAAGTTGAGAGAATTTACAAGTAAAGTAGAAGTCCTTGATACATAGTCTTGAGGGAGACTAATGCTTGCTTGACTGTAACACATGAGCATTTCCTTTTTTGTAGTTAAAACTGGGTAGGGAGATAGTAATTCAACTTGAAGTATACTCTGGCATATGTATTACTTCTCATTTCTAGAGCTAAAGCCAGCATTTACTGGGTTGTCTTACAAGTAGTGGGATGGGTGTTAGAAAACTTGTATTGTTTACGCTAGGCATAAAAGCATTATGCTAGCTCCAGGGATAGAAAAATCAATAATGATAGGTTACTTAAATTTAAGTATACTTCCCTTAACAAGAGTTAAGTGTTGGTATTAGGTATGCTTGTGGTCAAAGGGATCACATTGTTTCAGAATTATTTCACTCAATTAATACTCATTCTGAATTGTATTGGTTGGCAAAGCTAACGTGCTGAGATGGATGACTGATTAACCAGTTTTTTACAGAGTGATTTTTCTTATTGGTCATGTTTAAATATGGCTACAGACTTCAAAGCCACCCTATTTTCTTATAACCTCATTTTTATTCTTCTGTTTGAGTGTTCAGATATTTAGTGTATGCTGAAAGGCTTTGTATATCATAATTACTAATAAACAGCCTCAGGGGCTAGAGAACCGATGCTTATATGATTTTTTTCACTCTTTTGAAAATGTTAGGAAAAGTCATTGAATTATTTTAAAATAGAATACTTCACATATTTCACATGTTCCATTTAGCAGGCAGTTTTGTTTGTTGTTGATTATAACTGAGCAACTCCTATTATCCTTGTTGGAAATTACTATTAAAGGCAGATTTTGGTTCCTTAGATATTCTCAAGAAGTTTACTAGGAAATTGCTCACAGTATGTTGGGGAAAAGAAAATTTTTTACATACTCAATAATTTTAGACAATTACCTTTTTCAAAATCATTTTGATGCATCATAACCAAATAGCAGAAGGGCACTAAAGATCAACTGAGCTGCTTTTTGACTAACGTTTCAGGGATTGTGAAGCAGCAGATAGACAGCCATATCACAGATCCAGATCAACAGAACAACGGCCTCTCCTTGAGCGGACCACCACCCGCTCCAGATCCACTGAACGTCCTGATACAAACCTCATGAGGTCGATGCCTTCATTAATGACTGGAAGATCTGCCCCTCCTTCACCTGCCTTATCGAGGTGAAAGATAAATCAATCAGACTAACTTCCCCTTTGCCCCACTAGCACACCATTTTATTTTTCCAGCAACTAAATGGTCTCTTCTGTCATCTTTGGCTGATCACTAGTAACAATCGATACTAACCTTTTCGATGTAAACACACTATTTATATTCAATGGATATAATAGTGTGTGGCTACCATTGTAATTTGTTTATTAACTGTCCTGACTACATTTGTTTTGTGATTTCTCATTAATCAGGCGTCCTGGTAAATCCCCTCATAACTATCATGTTCTTCTACAGAATGAGAAATTATTTGTGTCCATTAGACATCACCCTTCGAACAATCATCATAATGACAATAAATAAAACTAGACTTTTAGTTTCTTTTTATTAAGACATATTAGCATGTCTTAATAAAAAGTTATTACATGTGTTAACCAGTATTTTTCTTAGCTGAATTTTGAATTGTTCAGGGTTTTATTTGCAGTTTTAGAACATATTTTCTAATAAAAGGATATTTAATATAAGCCTGAGTAAAAATCTCTTTGGATCAAGGGAGGAAAGTTAGTGTTAAGAGTTTGAAATCTGATAGAAAGAAATGGAAAGTATTACCTTTTATTTTTGAGCTGCAAAATTCTCTTGCTTTCATATAGATAGAATACTAATTTACATTAGTAATTCCATGGATATTACTGTAGGGTTTTGTGTGCATGTGTGTGTATGTATGCATATTACACAAAAATATAAACATCTTTTGCTATTCAAATAATCATTCAAATATCCATATTTTGTCCTATTTTCCTAACCTTTTAATCAGCAGCTAAACTTCTTTTAAAATTGCCCTCATACGGCTATCATAAGAACCAAATGTATCAAGAGTATTTTACTCACTATACTGAAAATGGATATTCTTGGTGTATGTTGTAGGTCTCATCCTCGTACTGGGTCTGTTCAGACAAGCCCATCAAGTACTCCAGAGGCAGGACGAAGGGGCCGACAGCTTCCACAGCTTCCACCAAAGGGAACACTGGAGAGAAGTAAGTTTTATTTCTAATTATGTCATATAGGAAATACACATGGAAGCTTAGGTGAATCCAGATTTTTCTTACTACCTTTGTGTTAGATTTCTTATTTTATTAATAGTATGTCTTGACTGAATCTGATAATAATTATATTTATAAATATTATATATTTTGCATGTAAAAGTTGTAATATTTGAAGGTAAAATAAGCTACCTTCATTGCTCTGGCATATTATTCAAATTTGAGTAAATGCATTTTTAGAAGCAAAAGTACATTTTTAAAAGCAAAAGCTCTTAAATAAGTGGTTGGATGATATGTATTTGCTACAACTAAGTTTATGTAATTGTTGATAGTTACATAAAGTTTATTAGTAACTAGCCAAATCAATTTTCACACACTGCAAAGGACTACTGGTTAGCTGATGCACAACAATGGTGATCCTTCTCAAAACTGGAGAACAAGAAAAAGGTAATCATGAATATAAAATGAAAGATGCATGTTGTACTGACGTTTTTAATAATTTTAAATTTTTGCATAAGAAGCACTATTTGCTGACACACACATGAACATAGTTCCCAAACATATATAAATTCTTGGATAAAAGACCTCCAAAAGCATGGATAACAGAATATACTAATTTTGACATCATTTAAAAATTCCCTTTATTTAGTTAACTGGATGTGCTTTGCAAATATGCATATATAATTCACCATTTAACTTTTCTCTAATAGATGATACATTCTGTGCCTTTGGAAATTTCTGTTGTTTTTAACCACTGTGCTTTGGTTCCCTTTTTGTTTTGTTTTGTTTGTTTTATTTTGTTTCCCCTAGACAATGGAGTCAAGGAGATAGAAACTTATGAAGGTCTGTACATAAAGGAGGGTTTGTTTTGTGCTGACAGCCTTTTTAGGGGGCTATGTAAGCAAAAATAAACCCAACTGCAATTGATAGCCCTTCATTGTATCGGCTTTTATATACAGTAGAATTATTTTGTTTTGTGATATCTGATAAAGTATTCAACTTTTATTTTGCTTGGAAATTATACCAAAGAATTAAATTTCTTTGATTCATTAACTAAGAATGCAAAGAGTTTAGCTTCTTTTAAATTATCAGATAAAATTTGCTCTTAAAAAAAAACCTTAATATGTCTTTTAGACAGAATTGTAGAATTTGAGAAAGACTTTAACCAAAAATATCAATTGCAGTCTGTGTTTATGTCATTGAGGGTGTACACATAGTCTAGTTATATTTATCATCATATATTTCATTTGGTATTTATGATGATCTTTTAATTATTAAATTTGGCTTTCTAGAGTAGAAAGTTGTTGAATTAGACAGTGATTGTGCTTTGTATTTTCTACATCATTTTTCATGTTGTAGTAAGACTGCTTATATCAGAGTTAAATATGATATCGTTTTATTATCAAACACTACATCTGACTCAAAAGAAAATATTGGGTTGTAATATATGGAGTACCATACATTTACTAGGACAATAAAAAAATTCTTTGCTAGCTATGGAATTCTGAAATTGACTTTGTAACTTTCAAAAAAAATTTGTTGACTGTTTTACTTACTGATGAATCTCCAGCACATAGAATAATGCCTGGCACATTGTTTGGCCCTCAATAAATATTTGTTGAATGAATGCATGACATATTTACTGAAAAGCTACCTCAAATAATATATAAAACACCACCAAAATAATATTGTTAGTCTATATATGTTTATACTAAAATTTATGTTTCTATAACTTCTTTGTAACACATTTGTAAGGTCATTGCATTTGAGCAGCAATACCTTATGTAAATTGTTGGGATAAGTTGTGTTCTTGATAGTTATAACTGAATGATTATCAACTTCTGTTTTGTGGTTCCTTCTATTTATATATACCATGATTTTAAACACTCAGTGCTGTTGTAACTAGTGGCCTGTTATGCTCCTGATAAAAAGATTTTAGCAGCATTTTTATAGTTCTCAGTTATTTGCATAAGATTGAGTTTATATAATTTTAAATTATTTTCCGTAAGGAAAGTTTAGTAGTATTTGTAGAATTTTTGTCTCTCCAGGATTTTTAAAGGTAGAATTTCAACAGCATTAATTGACATAAGAAGTCAGAAACCATAGTTTATATCACAATTTTTTTTTTTTTTTTTTTGAGTTGGAGTTTCACTCTGTCGCCCAGACTGGAGTGCAGTGGCCTCTTCCGGCCACCCCAGCCTCGACCTGCTGGGCTCCGGCGATCCTTCCGCCTCAGCCTTCCAAGTAGGCGGAATTACAGGCATGCGCTACCACGTCCGGCTGATTTTTTGATTTATTGTAGAGATGAGGTCTCGCTGCCCAGGCGGGTCTCGAACCCGCGGGCTCAGGCAATCCACTCACCTCAGCCTCCCAAAGGCGCGGGATTACAGGCTGAGCCACCGAGCCCGGCTACAATTTTTTTAAAAAAACTGAATTTTAATCTCTTTTATAGCAATAGCCTATTGAGATATGAATAGCTCTGTTCTTTGTAATAGTAAATATATCAGAAAACCAATCATCTTGCTGATATTAAAAGTCAAGGTTGATGAAGTTTCTAAGGGGTTTGTCAACAAAGATTCTGTTTACTATTCAGTTTTTTCTCTATAAAATCCATTAAAACTGCTGTTGTCCTTTAAAGTCCCCATTTGTGATTTTTCTACTGTTTTTATTTCATTAAAAAAAAAACAGGAGCTAAAACCTCCCTTCTCCTTTTCAGTATGATATAAAAGTGTTTTTATTTGTTTTTAAAATATGGATGATTTTTAAGTGTTTTCATAAATGTTAATATGGAGACCTCAATAGATATATGATTATGTAATTTTCTTTAGCTTTAAAGGTGATATGTAATATCTTCTTTAGAAGTATTCAACTTCTTAAAGGTAGAGTAACCCACAATAGACTATCAATTGGAAGTCTCAATCAAATTATGTTTAGATTATCTCTTGAAAAGTTGTCAGAAGTTGTAATTTCACGGCACTATTTTAGAATTAAAATATTGAAATATTTATTTTCTAATTCTCTTTTACTGCTAAAAACTGAGCAAGTCCTAATATAACTCTTTATGATTTTGGTTTATTATTTTATATTTCAGTCTGTTAATTAAGATAATTTAAAATTGTATATATTTTGATCCTGATTATGGTGCTGTTTCAGTCATTTCTCTTTGCTTAGAACCAGAGAAATAAAATAAGGGCAATACAGAAAGTACAATGTACTAAACAATTCTAAGGCATTATTATTTTTTTTTCCTCTAGAGTTGATGCACTACCATTGTGGAAAAAATAATATTGATAATATCATTTTTTTCTCTAGAAGAAAATTTGTATAACATTATTTTTAAAGTAGCATACCAAGTTTATTAATGAATAGATATTACATAAGCTACCTCGGCAACTTGTCAGAATATGTATTTATCCAGCTGGTTGAATATTTTCTTTAATCAAACTAGAATGATAGTGTCTTTAACCAAGATATACACCTATCCTTTATTCAGCTTTACATTAGTTCATTTATTTATTTAAATTATTTTGCCTGCTTTATCCAGTTATCCATATATTACAAATATATTAGAGTTCAGTTTTTCTTTTTACAAATCAAAATCATCATAAAAGCAAACAGTGAGATAATTAACAGTACATTTATTTGCTTTATTGTAACATGCCAGAAATTTGCTTACAACAATCTATTCGTCTCCTTATAATCACTCATTATATTATTATTGGAATTTTTGTTTCATTTAAGAGTAACAGATACTCTTATCTGGTGTTATCTTTTTATTTACTTTTACTCTTGCAAATACAGAAGTTAATGAAGAAACTGGGCATGTGGAAGAGCAGGGGGGAGAAAAGCAGGGAGAAGAAGTCAAGGCAGGTCTGTCCGACCGTGTGTCTAAAACTAATCAGTGCATGTCTTACAAGTGTGAAGTTTCAACATCACGTAAGGTTTTAAGCTCCAAATTTATAAACGCATAAAAAAGAGTAGATTGTTTTTCAGCCCTAACTTTAAAATAAATTACCTGATTTCTTAAGTGAATAAATATTACATAAGCTGTATAGGTGTTAAAATATTTAATTTACCCAACTGGTTGAATATTACCCTTAATGTTTAAATCAAACTAGAGTTAAAGAGAGTGCTCTTGACCAAGATACACATCTATTCTTTATCCAACTTTACATTTATTTAATTATCTAATCAAAAATGTTTGAGTACCTGCTAGAAAACTGTATTTTATCAAGTGTCACACTAGGGAAAGGCATTTGAGGCTTTAACCCCTTCTCTCAAGAATTTTGAATCTAGTAGAGGCAAATTATAAGGAACTATAGAGCAGAATATAAATTCATTAAAATTTTTAGAAGCCTAGATCATTTCCCATTATATTTTTTCCTAAAATAAAACAACTATCAGTTTCTTTTCATCTGGCTCAGAAGTACTCTAACATTTACTGACAATCATAATTTTTCCTTCATAGAGTCCTCCTCTTAAATGGTTACAGACCCTTCAAATAGTTTTTTAAGGGACCTATTAGGTTACATATCATAATGTTTGCCATTTTTTGTCAGTGTTGCTGAAAGGATTTTAAAACTTAAAATATTATATGATCTGTAAATATTTTACATAATTTTATCAAATTTTCAGTATCACTTTAAACTCACAATTGAAACTTAATCTCATCTAAAACCATAAAGTTTCTTTAAACTTTAATTTTCTTTGAACAGTGTGGAATATTTTAAATTTTATCTAGTGTTTACTGATCATCACTTTTTATTTATGAATAGTAGGGTGTCCTTTGTATGTTTTTCTCTTTTTACCATGATGTGAAAGCAAGCCACTATGTATATTGTCCATAAGATGTGTTTTCATGGATGCATTCTCTCAGTGGAGTTTGTAGTTTTTAAAACTGAAAATATATTAAGCTGCAATTGCTAATTATCAGTAATTTTTTAATATTATAAAGATGAAACGTCTCATCAGATTGCATCTGATAATGGAAAGAAATGCAAGTTTAGTTGCATATTTAGTTGCATATAGAGACATAACTTTTTGTTCTGAGTATCTAGTATTATAACTACTGGAATGTCACATATCTTCCATTTTTCTGGAATGATATAGGAATAACATTGTTATGGAATGCTGTGAGAATCAATTTCATTCTCATTTAGCTGTCCAGTTGATGTCCATTCACCTATTCCTCTATGTCTCGTATTAATCCATACAGATACTGAAACTTTTTACGCTATTGGTTTCCACAAAGTCATATTTTAGTATAGCATTAGTTTGGGGACTTCGGCAATAATTTGTTTTGAATTTATTAAGATAAAGATGCTTGTTTGTTGAACCAGTTTGTTGCCTGTGTTTTGTTCTCCAAATTAACTTAATTAGGCCAGGTGTGGTGACTCAAAAGACAGGGATATAGCTTGAGACCAGGGGTTGAAGAGCAGCCAGGGCAACATAATGAGACCCCAACACTACAAAAAAAGTAAAATTAGTAAAAAATTTTTAAGCAAAAAAATTAGCTAGATTTGGTGGAGCATGCCTGTAGTTCCAGCTACTTACTTGGGAGGCTGAGGAGGGAAGATTGCTTAAGTCCAGGATTAAAAGCTGCAGTGAGCTATAATCTGCCTGATGACAGGGCGAGACCCTGTCTCTTAAAAAAAAAAAGTAATTAGTAAATTGGATCAATTATTAAATTAGCATAAGGGTATGACTATAATATAAAAAGTATTCTTTATTTCTTGTTTGTTTTTATTACTTTTCCTATAAGATAGGAAGTATATACTTTACTCTCGTGTTCATTTATGTGGGGTGTTATGTTTGATGCATGGATTTGTTTCTCTACTGTGTGAGTTCATCTTTTTTGATGTGCTTGATTTTTATTTGGGCTGTTAATGACCTTAAGTATTAATTGCTATTGTCTGTTTTCAATATTATAAAGACAATGAGGGAGAAACACCAACCATACCTAATAATGGGAAAAAAGGCAAGTCTAAAATGAAGTTAATAGTGCTTTCTATATATTAGACACTGTATTGACATTTGTAATGTGCTTGAATATGATTTTATAAATTTAATAAGCAGAAATGTTAGTCCCAATTTAAGTTATCCATTAAAATGTTCTGCTTTTATTTATTTATGCATATGAAATTAGTCTTCAAAATTCCTTAGTAATTCTGCTACAATCCTATTTTATTGTAATGTATAGCATTAAAATTGGAAGATCTACTTTTTTAATCATGTTAACGGGCAAGATTCTGAGGAAAATCGTGGTCATATTTTTCAACCCAGAAATTATTTTAAAATTGAATTGTTTAAAAACATTTTAAAGTAGAAAATGAAACAAACTTAGTGATAAAATTCAACAATAAGTGAACATTTATAATATTTGTAGAGTTTTCAGAGTTCTATACACAGGAATTAATATATTGCCTGGGAAAGTAAAAAGATGATTGATTTTAATGCTTACATTTGTTTTTTCTATAATTATTGCTGACTTAATTCTGTAATCCACCACAACCAAAATCTATCAAAATAGTAGGGCCATTGTTTTGGGAGGCTGACGCAAGAGATTGACTAGATGCTAGGAGTTTGAGACCAGCCTGGACAGCATAGCAAGATTCTATTTCTTTAAAATTAGCTGGTATGCTGGCACATACCTGTAGTCCTAACTACTCGAGGCTGAGGCAACAAGATTGCTTGAGCCCAGGATTTGGAGGCAGTAGTGAGCTATGGTCATTGTGCCACTGCACTCCAGCCTGGGTGACAGAGTGAGACTCTAACTCTTAACTCTTAAATAAATAAATAAATAAATAAATAAATAAATAAATAAAATAGTAAAACTACAGTTTTTTCAGTAATTGATAATCAAATATAGATAGATTCATATATTGATTATCAGCATTTCTTAATGGTTATATAAAAAAAGTAACATTCTCTTCTATACATAAAATTTCTCCCCTGTTTTTGGACCAAATTAAGAAATGAATAGTTTTATGCTTCAATAATTCCATTGGAATGATCTTTAGTCTTGAATATATTCTTCCCTGTCTTCATTGTTTAAAGACAATGTCCAACAGGGTGGCTGAATGAAACGTAATTGTACACCTAACCCTTAACTGTACCCCACAAAACCATAATAAAAAATATTGGTTAAAAAATAAATAAATAAATAAAGACAATGTCTACAATGTTACTTGTAAGATCTAATTGAACACTAAAATACCTATATAGTTTTTCTTACTGTGGAGTGTTAATTATTTATTAACATGTATGCTATAATATGATTTAAAAGCTGAGACTAATATAACAACAAAAAAAGTTAAATCATGTAAATATGAATAGTTTTCATAAAGCAATAAAAATTAAATAAACCCTCAATGTGTATTTATATATTTGTCATTTTAATCTATTTTGTGACCTCTGTGACTTTTGTTTTGTACCTATGAAAGGAGATTTTGATATTTACTTAATTATATGTTAATGATCTGAAAGAGTAAACTTCTCCCTAAATGTTCAATCAATTATTAAAGTACGACAGATTTTACACCTAAGTGCACTTGAATGTGTTGAGATGGTATCTGTTTCACATGAGGTCACTAGGCTAAAGATTTTAACTAACTGAGAAAGTACTCTTAGTACATTTTTTTTTGCTTGTTTTCTTGACCTCTAATTGGCCCCGAATACCGTCAAATCTTTCACTTCCAGACTGCTCTGCTTTCTATTTCCTTTTATCTTGCATGTAAATGTTTCTATCAACAATGATTACTAGAACCTCAGTTACCCACATGTATTGTAAATTTATTCTTTGTCGTTTACATAAAAGTCCTCCCTCTTCATTGAAAAATATCATTATTGTTATAGAAATCAATTCTGCATATGATATAGTTGACCCTGGATCAAAATTAATGAATAGAAATTTGAAAGATGGGAACTATGTATATGCTAATTTGCTTTTATTTATTTACTCTTTCGGTAATTCCATTGGAATGATCTTTAGTCTTGAATATATTCTTTCCTGTCTTCATTGTTTAAAGACAATGTCTACAATGTTACTTGTAAGATCTAATTTAACACTAAAATACCTATATAGTTTTTCTTGCTGTGGAGTGAGAATTTGCATATGCTAATTTGCTTTTATTTATGTACTCTTTTAATCCTCTACCTATAATTAAGGTCTAGTTGCCTAATTTTTCTTTTTCTGTCTTCTTTTGGAAGAGTGGCTTTTTATTTACTGTTTATTTTAAATATTACAGTAAAGTTCATGAGTAAATATAAGAGGGAGGTTGGTTTTGAATTGATTAAAGTATATTTGTGAATCAGATAAAATTCTAGAGGTGAGAGGAATGCTGGAAACATCTATTTTCCTTCTTCGATTTACATATTCAGAATAAAAAGAGATAGCTATGGGTTGCAAATCTAAACACGTGCTCGAAATGCCCAAGCACTGACTTCCTGGTGGACTTATAACCATCCTATGTTCGGAATTAAAATAGAAAGGGAAGAAAGCTTTAGTCTATATCTTGTTGTGGAGTACCCACATATAATTTTGGAATAGATACAGTGTCTACTGCCTTTCAGTTAATGAGATATGTGATCAGTCATCCAGAGGAACTCCACACTCCACACGTGGAACTGGTTGCTGAGTTCTCAAATGAAAATCTACTTCAGCTAATCCTTTGTGGGTACATTAGCTCCTCACACCTGCAATAAAATGAGATTTGCTTTTTTCATAGAGCATAGCCCTATACATTAAAACTCAAAAGAAGAGCATAAATGGTGAGTTTCTAGCACCCATAAATATTTTCATTTATATATTCATTCCTTTCACAAATAATGTTTGAGTACTTACTATTTTCCAGTCTCTGTTCTGGCTGCTGGATATGTACCAGTGTATATGTCAAACAAAATCTCTGGCTTCATAATCCTAACATCTATTGGAGGAGGCATAATAAGTAAAAGAATAAATCAGATAATTTCAGAGACTAACAAATGCAAAGAAAAAGAATAAACCAGAATAATGGGATAGATAGTATTAAAAAGTGTAAGGCCAATATGATTTTGGGCCGTGTATTTTTAGAAATACTCCCACCTAGATAATATTTGAGCAGAGATCTGAATAAAGTGACAAAGTGATCCACATAAAGGTCTGAAAGAAGAGTATTCCTTGCAGAGGAACAGCAAATATGAAGGCCCTGTAATGAAAGCAAGCTTGACTTGTTCGAGGAGCAGTGAAGAGTTCAGTGAGGGTGCCACAAAGCGAGCAAGTGGTAAGTAGGTATAGTAAGAAGAGTAACTGAGGCTAGAGAGGTGACTCACATATGCCCTTATAAATCATAGTTAGGATCTGGGTTTTTACCAAGTGAAATTAGATGGTTTTGATTAAAGTGACACAGTACCACTTCTTTTTTAGTTAAGACCATTTTAATTGCTATGTTGCAAATAGCTGAAGAATTAAGAATGGAAGCCGGGCTCGGTGGCTCAACCTGTAATCCCGCGCCTTTGGGAGGCTGAGGTGAGTGGATTGCCTGAGCCCGCGGGGGGTTCGAGACCTGCCTGGGCAGCGAGACCTCATCTCTACAATAAATCAAAAAATCAGCCGGGCGTGGTAGCGCATGCCTGTAATTCCGGCTACTTGGAAGGCTGAGGCGGAAGGATCGCCAGAGCCCAGCAGGTCGAGGCTGAGGTGGCCGGGAGCGGCCACTGCACTCCGGTCTGGGTGACAGAGTGAGACTCCAACTCAAAAAAAAAAAAAAAAAAAATGGAAACAGGAAGCATTGTTAATGAGGTTTTGCAGTAACCCAGCAAAGAGGTACTAGTGGCTTAAACCAGAGTGATAGGAGTAAAACAGTTGGATTTTGAACAGGTATTGAATATAGAGCCAACAAAATGTCCTGACTGGGTAAGAGAAAAAGACAGATTCAGTAATAGCATCCAAGTTTTTGGCTTGAGTAACTAGAAAGTAATGGAGTTTCTATTAACTGATATAGGGAAAACCTTGAAAAGAATAGGTTTAATAGGCATATCAGGTGCTCAGTTTCGGATATGATAAGTTAGAGATGCTGTCAGACATCCAAGTAAAGATGTCAAATAGGCAGTTTTAAATATGGTAGGGAGTTCAGATTAGAGGCATGAGCTGTAGTTGTAAGTTTGGAAGTCATCCTATTTACCATTGTAAGGTGGTTTATCACCAAGAGGGCAACTGTATGTGGCTAAAAGAAGAGATCCAAGGAGTACAAAATGAGCCACTATGATATTTTGAAGTTAGGAAGATGAAGCAGCCAGAGACCAAGAAAGTGGGAGAAGAAGAAAGTGCTTGAAGGAGGAATGATCAAGAGTATAGAATGCTCACCAGATATAGCAAGAAGAAGGTCAACATGTTGACATTCACTAAGAGCAATTTTGGTGGAGTGCTAAGGAGAGAAATAGAGACAGTGAGTGCAGGCAACTTTGAAAGAGTTTGACTGTAAAGGGAAGAAAATAAATAAAAATACAGACCTGAGGGGAGAGTCAGGGTAACAGAATAGATGAAGGATATATGGGAAACTTATGTTCACTCTTTGTCTTCTAAATCCAAGTCTGCCATTTTGTTATGTAGAGCTACTTGGTCCCAAGTCATCTGTCCACAGATATCAATCAGTGTTCTGCAACTTAGCTCCTAGATTTAGAATAAAAGATTTTGGATTTGGAAGGGACCTTATTCATCTTTTAAGAAAACTACTTTTTGTTACAGATAAAGGAGCATAATTCTAGAGGATAACTAACTTTCTTTTAATCTATATAGTAACAGATCTCTAGTCTAGACTCTCAATCTTGTGTGTTTACATACCATGTCCCTTCAGACAAATAGTGTTCTCTTTACATGGGCTTCAACCTTTCTTTTTTAAAAATTAGACATTAGATAAAGACTTACTTCAGTTCAGCTAACATCTGCTATTTTAAGTGTGATGTATTAAATAGTCATTGAGTTTGCAAAGATGAATCAGACATATTACCTGCAGCTGCTACAATTATTATATCATGTATAAATTACATGTGTCTTAAGATTGTAATACATATTCAGGGTCAGTTTTATAAAGAGGAAGTAAATTTTGAGGGCTTCTGGGTAGGTTTTCAGCCCCAAATATTTATCTCATTATCTATCATAGTATTTCATTTTCTGCTATTTTCTTTTCTTTTTTTTTTTTTTTTTTTTGAGTTGGAGTCTCATTCTGTCACCTAGGCTGGAGTGCAGTGGCACTCTCACAGCCACCGTAGCCGCGACCTGCTGGGCTCAGGCTATCCTTCACCTCAGCCTTCCAAGTAGCTGGAACTACAGAGAGACGAGTTCTTGCCATGTTGCCCAGGCTGGTCTCGATCCTGTGGGCTCAGGCAGTCCTCTCGCCTCAGCCTCCCAATATGCTGGGATTACAGGTGTGAGACACCATGCCCAGCTATATTCTGCTATTTTCTAGTGGCTTATTGTAATAACACAAAGATTTTAGCCTTTTTAGGACACTGAAATGTAAATATTCCTGAGGACATTACCCCAAACTATTATCGCATACAAATCTTCACAGGAAGCAAGTAAGTAGAGAAAATCAAGTGTGAGAAGGATGCTGAAAAATGTAGTAGAGTTCTGTGTGTCTTCAAAGGGTAATAATGGCAAATTCTGTCCATTCTAAATTATACTACTTGCCATGTAGATGTGCTATAAATGTCCTTCTTAAATATAAATTTAAATTTATATTTAAATTTTTAGAACAATATATGTCACATAATAATTACTACATATGTGTTTGTTATTATTACTATAATTTCTTAGTAGTGCCGTGCTATAATTTTATATTTTCAGTGCAAAATCTGAAAATTTTAGTTTGAGAATTATTCAATAATAGATATAATCATGCACAGCAATAATGATGTTTTGGTCAACAACAGACTGCATATACGATGGTGGTGCTATAAAATTATAACACTGTATTTTTACTGTACCTTTTCTATATTTGCATATGTTTAAATGCACACATACTTACCATTGTGTTATAGTTGCCTACAGAATTTAGTACAGTAACATGCTGTACGTGTTTATAGCCCTGGAGCATAGGCTATACCATGTAGCCTAGGTGTGTAGCAGGCTGTACCATCTAGGTTTGTGTAAATATGCTCTATGATGTTTGCTCAATGATGAAATCGCCTAAAGACACATTTCTCAGAACATATCCCTGTTGTTAAGCAATGCATGACTGTATACAGTGTGGTCATTTTTTTGGAAGTCAGTCATCTTGGTGCTATTCTTAATCAGATAGCTCATATAAGAAACAATACTAGGGTAGAAATAAATAGGATTGGGTTATAACATGTTATTTCATAATGTATTAATATGTTTGTACGTGTTTCATTGAACGTGGTGAAAAAATCAATATGTGAACTTTTAGAGTTATTTTCTCTAAGTCAGAGAACTGTTTAATCCATTAGGACTTTTCCAGTGTCATATGTTTAAAGAACTCTCTTAGCAGTCAGACACTTGGGTCTTCAATTCATTTCTGCTCCTAAGCATATATAATCTTTAGCAAGTCTTTTAATTCTTTGGATCTCAGTTTCCTCTTCTGTAAAATGAAGTATTCTATATTTTTTAATAGAAAATATATTTTTGGAAATGTGGCTAATAAAGTCTAAACTCTCAAATGGTTTTGTTTTCAATTTACTGTTTATATTATTATTGTTGTCTGTTAATTTTGTTTGGTTCTGGGAAGCTAGTAGCAATAACTTACTGACTGTTAATTGTTAATTCACTGTCGAGATTACTTAAACTAAACCCTATCCTACTGCCTGTTAAAAAGTCAGATTCCTAAAGATACATAATCAGATGAAATGAAAAATATTTTGTTCCTTTCAAATATAGATAACCTTAAGAAAGGAAAGGAGGAAAGGAGAGACAAGAAGGAAGGAGAAGAAAAAGAAAGAAAAACAAGCATTATATAAAAAGCAGTTTACAAATGAACCAAAAGTAATAAAGTAATTTTGACAATCTTTGTAATGGATACTTGTTTCTGTAGTCATCCTAGATATCAGATACCATTTAGAGTGATAGGATGTGGACAGGGATGATGGATCTTGACTTTGTTTTTTGTCTCTCTGTGTTCTCATGAATGCTACCAGGCCAAGGAGAATATTAGTACCTACATCTTAATTTCCAAATTTGATTATTTTCTTCAGAGGAATGAATTTTTATCGTGGAATTGGTGGACACTTTCTAAATACATCATTCCCTTCCAATTAAGATAAATGACCATTTGTCCAAATAATATGAGAGAGTGATGCAGGGATACTTTAAAGTAGCAGAGGATTTATGTTTTTGACCAGATAAGCATTCAATCACATCTGTATTATGGAAAGATAACTTGGTGACATGAAAGAGAAGAGATTAAGGGCATATGACCAGTTAGTAATATTTGCTGGCCTAAACTAGAGCAGAGGCTAGAATAGATGATTAAGTGCATTTAAGATTTTCTTTCCCCATTCACAATTAACAAGCCTAAGTGAATCCACTGTGGAAGTTAAGTACTTGCATACAGATATTTTGTAGTTTCTTTGCCTAAGCTTTCCTTTCATTCCTGGAGGCCTTTCCTCTTTATTTTACTTTTCTTTCTCTTTTACTTACCGTATTTCTTCCATACTTCTGAAGTCTCAAGTGACCAATCAGATTTAGAAAAGAACTCTCTTTCACCGTACACCTTTCTGCAAACTTAGCCATTATTCAAAGCCGTATCTTGTTGACTTCCTAAATGCAGTCCTTAAGCCAGCCATCTTTGATTTTTGTTGTTGAAAGTAACTTTATCTTAGGAAGGTCATATGGTGCAAGAGAAAGAACATAGGTTTCTGAACTTTGGCTCAGGGCCTGTCTTTACAATGTACCAACTCTGTGACTCTAGGCCCTTGTCCCAAGTTAGTTCATCTGAGAAAAGAAATGTTAGCACATTTCTGTCATTCCCAGTATGCTAGTTTGAAACTCAGTTGAAGTGATGAGTGTGAAATTGTAAACTAAAATAACTTTTCCATATTAATTTTCTTTGTTTTCTCACCTATAAAAACCACCTAATAGAAATTCCTATTTGTGTTTTATAGGGTCGAATATGATGCAATATGTGAAAGCATATTGGAGCATATACTATTTTAAAATTATAATCTCGCCAACCTTGGAATTTGTGCTCTTGAAATTGTAGTGCTGGTGTAGAATTGGCTACATGGTGTGATGAACACTAGCTAGAATATAGTTACTTTGTAGATATGTGAGTTTCTTAAATATCACTTACAAAAGATTGTCTCATAGTTGTCTTCATGAATATAATCACTTTATATTATCTAATATTTATTAAATCAATCATCAATATTTCATCTACAAATTAAAGATGGGATAAATATAGTGATTGTCTAGGAGTTTCAAATCTTAAAAATTGTTCCTCTGTTTTGCTGAGTTTTTAAAACAAATAAATTAACTTATGCCATTTTAACTATATGACTTTTAAGAAACTTAGAATCACAATTTTATAATTTATTCAATGAAATTTTAAAATACTCAACAGGAATCTTGGTGAAAAAAATTTTATCCTCCTAAAACAAACTTTTTTTGGTATTTGAGTAGTTCTTAGTTTGCATCTGAACAGATTGATACACATTCTTTCAAAGTAATATTTATCAATTAAATTACATTATACATCTTACTTTTCACTTTGTGCCTGATGATAGTAGAGTAGGTATGTGATATGATAGGCTCGCTTTGTGCTTAAATTTCAATTTTATTTCATATTAAGGATAATATTCTCTTTTTCAATAGTTACAAAAAATAGTTCAATAATAGAAAAGATTCTTTAAGGTGTTACATGCTCAGGAATATTTTTGCTATTTATGTTTAATGTAACTAAACTAAAATAATATTCTAAAAATTAGAACATATTTCTCAAAATGAATTCATATTTTTGGATTACTTGTAATGTTTTATTTTAATTATATGAGCTATTAATTCAAAGAAGCTAGGAATGGGTAGCTCTTAGCATTTTTTTGTAATAAATGAACTAGTGACTCAGTAGTCTATTCTGTTCTTTTTATGACTTTCATTCTGTTTTAAAACAGACACTTGAGTTTCAATATAGAGTTTAATAGTTGCCACATTTAGAACTTTCAGAACATTTTCTAAATTCTCAGTGCCTCAATTTTATCATCTCCATTGTAGGTACTCTTCCACAAAATCAAATCTGACTAATCAGTCTAGGATCATAAGAAGCAAGAGCAGCTCTATAGTTTTAGAACTAGAAATAACATAAGAGATTTTCAAAAACAGTTTTCTCATATCAAATATAATGAACCTAGAGGTCAGAGGAGCTATGATACTTGCCTAAAGTTATATACCTAGTTAATAGTGGAAATGTTCCTGGAAGCCTGCTTTTGTGGCTCAGCACGATGACTTATCTATTACCTTTTCTATGAATCATGGATAGTTTGATCTAGTTCTTTCATTGTTGTATTGGCTAGTATTCATAAACTGATGGTTATTAGAATTTTTCTGTTATTGGCATATAATACTTTTTAACGAATATCTGTTAATTTCACTCACAAATGACTCTTTAAACAATTTATCTTCAACTAAAATGTTTCTCATCACAAAGAAATTGTTTAAAAATTAAACATTAGTCCGGGCACGGTGGCTCAGCCTGCAATCCTTGGCACTTTGGGAGGCCAAGGTGAGAGGATTGCCTGAGCCAGGGAGTTCGAGACCAGTCTGGGCAGCTTGGTGAGCCCTCGTCTCTACAATAAGTCATAAAAGATTAGCCAGTGATCGTGGCGTGCATCTATAGTTCCAGCTACTTGGAAGGCTCAGGCAGAAGGATCACCTAAGCTCAGCAAGTCAAGGCTGTGGGTGCTGTGAGTGTGCCACTGCACTCCAGTTGGGTGACAGAATGAGACTCCAACTCAAAAAAAAAAAATTAAACATTATATTTTAAGGGTTTTTCCTCCACTTTTCAGAAGATGCTGCCTGCCAATTTACAGACAGGCTGACCATTATCAAAACAAGTCATTTCTTCTACACACTCAGTCTTGCTTCAAAAAGTAGCATGTTTTCTATTTTTTAGAGCATCACAACTTTATCAAATAGCAAAAAGTGAAACAACTTTTTAAAATGACAAATGTGTAGCATTTGATTTTAGGATCAACACTGTAATACTAGTAAAATCTTTCATAATGCTTATTGGTAGATAACCAAAAGTGTAGGTTATTCAGAATTAACAAATACTTTAATATTTGTGGGTTTATTATTTTTCCCAACATGGGAAAATTAGTTTGTTGTTTTTCGTGTGATTATGATTAACTTTGATCAAGGCACAGATGATTCCTCATATTATGACTAGAAGAGACTTAACTAAAGGCTTGCAATTTATCAGAAAAATTTTATATTCATTAAGGATTTTAAGATTTCTGTTTCTACTAGTAGTTGACTGAAATATAGCGTCTTTTTCTAGATTGTGTACTTTGGGAATTCTATGTTATTTACCAGATTGTCAATTGGAAAATCAGGGTGTAAACTGTACAACCAAGAGTAACTTTAAGACTTCGAAAGTAAAAAGTTAATTTCTTTGCAGTAGCTATTTATCTTGTACCGGAATAAAGTGTATTATTAATAGCATGTATTTCAGATCTAGAAACTGGAAAATCTCTCCCTTAATACAGTAAATTCTAATATTATCACTAATCAAAAATAGTAGTGTATCCACAATTATATGTATCTAATGTTGCAGTTATAACATATTTTTCTATTTTTGACAGTAGTTTCATCTTCTCAGTTATGTTTTGCTTAGTGTAACATTATAAAATAAGTTAGTATTTCACAATTTATGGCCAAAGGTGGCTAAAATGCCAGAGCATTGTACATGGCATGGTGAAACTTTCTGGGGATTACAATGTGCATAGATAGTAACTATCCACTTATAGTATAACTTTACAAACATGATTACAAAGAAAAGCAAGTGATAACATATATAATTATTAATGCTAGTATGAGAATAACATTAAAGGATGATCAATTAATCTTTTGGTACATGACCTAAAGACCCTGCATGATCTGTTCTCCCTTGCTTCTTTTTTTTTTTTTTTTTTTTTTGAGTTGGAGTCTCACTCTGTCCCCCAGACTGGAGTCAGCCTTGACCTGCTGGGCTCCGGTGATCCTTCTGCCTCAGCCTTCCAAGTAGCCGAAATTACAGGCATGCGCTACCACGCCCGGCTGATTTTTTGATTTATTGTAGAGATGAGGTCTCGCTGCCCAGGCAGGTCTTGAACCCACGGGCTCAGGCAATCCACTCACCTCAGCCTCCCAAAGGCGCAGAATTACAGGCTGAACCACCGAGCCCGGCCTCCCTTGCTTCTTATCTCCGTGAGGTTACCATTTGAACCTCATCTTCTATTACTTCTTTGTTTGTTCATTTTGCTCCAGTCAGTGACCTCTATGCTTTTCTGGAATATATTTAATGTGCCTCTGCCTCAGGACATTTACACATGCTGTTCCTCTGCCTGGAATGCCCTCTCTCTAAATAATCGTATGACTAACTCCCTTAGTACCTTCAGTTCTTTACTCAAAAGTTGCCTTCGTAGAGAAGACGTCTCTGACTATCCTATACAAAATTTCTTTACCTCTTTGGACATTTTATTTTTTTCTTACCTATTCTATGTTTGTCCTTTTTTAGCACTTATCAATATCTAAGTCACAGTACATTTTACTTATTTGTCTTGTTTATAATTTCTCGCTCCCACTAAAATATAACTTTATGAGAGTAGGAATTTGAGCTTATTTTGTTTGCTGTCATATCCCCAGTATGTAGACTTGCCTAAGTTATAATAGGTGCTGAATATGTATTTATTGAGTGGATTAATGTTATATCACACTAGAAATAATTCTAAACAAACTTAGACATGTCAGTTAACTCATATTTAAGGATTCCAAGCTAGTACTACTAAGTATCTGTCTTCCCTTATCAAGATGTTTATTTAAATATGATCTCATAGCATATAAAATTTCTGTCAATTTATGAAAGTACTGGAAGATGGTAATAAAATAAACAGCCATTTGATGTTTCTACTGAAATGTATTTATGAATTTTCTATTAATATTTTTTAAAATTTCTGCATTATAATTCTATATAAATATTCTATTTTATCACAATAAAACAATGTTTGGTAAAATGCTTATTTCTAGAATAAATTGGTATATATCATTTAATTTCAACTAAGACAAGATTTGTCAAACCATTTAAATTACCATTTTCTTCATAACTTGGCCCTATTTTCTTTATAACTTGGCCCTATTTTATTTTGAAATGTACTAAAAGTAAATTTTAGTGTGAATTTTGAAATGTATTTAAAAGCAATGGAAATGTCACATTTCTGGGTTTAAAATGCTAACTGCATATTACATAGTTTATATGAAAATTTTGGGAAAATATCTAAAAAAAAAAAAAAAAATCCTTAGACCCCTGAAGTATTTTTAGGTTCTTGTTATGAACATTACCTAATGTTTCTGATAAGTTCTGATTTTTTCTTTGATTTATACTAGAAGTTACATGGGAAGACCAGCAGAAAAAGGTGAATGGTACAATAAGTGATGACAAACCATTGCCGAAAAAGAAACAGCAATCTGAGCCAGGTTTGTCAGGGTTTGGAAACCACATGAAAGCATGAGACTAAGCATTGCATTTCATGCTTTTTAAATGTGTGTGTGCTTGTTGTACCCCATTTTTCTCATTTTGGTGTGAACTTTATAGTGTGTAGATTCCATTTAGATTAGAGTGGCGAATACTTAATTTTAAGATTTGTTTAGAAAACTAAGTATGCATATTTTAGAAAAAATAATTATTTTATGATTATTAAGATTAATCCTTCAGGGGGAAAATGACTAATTTAAGCACGAATGGTTACCTGTTTTATATATTTTATTATTTTAACTCAAATTAAAATACCCTAATGGAAAGGTACTTGCCTCCATATAAAATACAACAGAAAGCTCAATATAGTAAAATTTGTCAATGTAAACTATTCTATTTTTAATTGGAAGTGTTATGAGATATTTATACTAAATACCAATAATAATATATTTACACTTTGTGGAGCTAAAAAGTAATACCAACAACGGCCAGGCACAGTGGCTTACACCTGTAATCCCAGCACTTTGGGAAGCAAAGGCAGAGGATCGCTTGAGTCCAGTAATTCAAGACCAGCCTGGACAACATAACGAAACCTTGTCTTTGAAAAATAAAAAAGCTAACTAGGCATGATCATGCATGCCTAGTCTCAGCTACTTGAGAGACTGATGCAGAAGAAGGCTTGAGTCTAGGAGGTCAAGACTGGTGAACCGTGATAGTGCCACTACACTCCAGCCTGGAAAACAGAGTGAGATTCCCCTGTAACGCAAAAAAAAAAAAAAAAGTAATGTCAACAACAACAAGGAAAAGTATTAGCATAGAATTCAATAGAGTCTCCTCAAACCATTGATTCTACCAATGTATTGAAATGATTTTTTTTTTTTACACTCCCTTTCTTTTCTCTGGAGAGAGATGATTAAATTGAAGATAAAAATTTCAACAAGAGTAAAAGGATTAAAAAGCAAAGTGCAAAGATAATCAATTAACTGAAGTATTAGTAATACTTTTAATTATTAACTGGGTGAGAGTACATTTTAAAATTTAAATGGAGTATTACTAATGATATATTAAAAGTGACTGTGTCAAGTAATAGTGATTAATGTATTTTTATGTGGTGACTTATTTTATGTTAAAGCTCTAAGACTATATTTTAAAATATGTCAATGTAAAAATTATTAATGTATTAACATGTATTTATTGTCATCCTGTGTATCTAGGCATTACGGTTGACACTAAGTTATTGGAATAGACAAGATAGACACAGCAATTGCCCTTATAGAGCTTACATCTGCAAAATGTATACATTTTTAAATAGTTATACTAATGGTTAAGCTATTACAATTGTAATAAGTGCTGTTAAGGAGAAGAATAATACAATAAGTCTGGAAAGCAGGGAAAGATGCATGGTGTAAATGACTTAATATGTGAATTCTTTTTTAGTAAAATAGTACATAATGAAAATGAAAAAAAACGAAATCACGGGGAATTTAAGTTTATTCATAAAGTTTTGAGAAAAATATCTTAGTTTTTCAAATCTTCAGTTAAGAATCAGTCTATTAGGAAAATAGTGATTTGCTTAATATATTTAAGGATTTTTTTAAATAGACAAAATAAATTCAAAGTTAATGCTTTGTGTTATGGTTTTATATAACAAATTATTATTGTAAAAATCCCTGCTTGATATATTGTGTGATAAGAGCTATCTTGGTCATAAACTATCATTTATTTGCTTGGTTTTTTTTGCCATCCTGTCTGATACATGAATAAGTTTGTGGCCCTATACATCTTTGTAAATAAATAACATTGAATATTAAAATCATGAAATAATGCAATATTTAATTAAAAGAATTTAAAAATATCTCAAACACAAAATTTTAAGGATTTACTTTAAATATTTTAATTAGTTTACTCAAACATACCATACTTTTTAATATCACTTATGCACTCTAATTAAATATAAACTATATATGCAGTAATGGAAAATTAGCTTAAAGTGCCTTAATGTCACTGTTTAAAATGGTTATAGATTTTTACAATTTTAGCAATTTTGTACTTTCCTGTATACTAGGAAGTTTGGTTTTGGAAATTCAAACCTTAATTGTCATGAGTAAGTATGTTAGGACATTAAAAGTCATGTTAAATTTTAGTGTTTCATAAATATTTTTGCTTATTTCTAAAAGAAAAGCAGGCTATTTAGAGTATGTTTTTAATTCTTGAAACTTGGGAGTGATAAAATGGGAGGAAAGTGGTGGAATTTCAGATGGGGTTGATTACATTCCAACATGTCTATTAAGACTTAGCTTTACAGAAGATATGTTTGTAGTCATTTATTTTCTATTTAATTGCATGTAATTATAATTAATTATCTTAATTATAATCCATGCTTAATACATAATTTTTATGTGCTAAAATCTAAGAAATCATCTTCTATGAATTCTCAAAGATTCTTCATCAGAGGATTATTGTGGTAAACTTGTGGCATTAGAAAAACTTTGTAAGGGCTTGAACCCATACCTGAGATGGAAAGTCAGCTGCTTATCAGTAGTATATTATTTTCTTTCTCAATTTTGCTTATGAAAGTCTATGCAAGAACAATTTATAATACCTGTGAATTTTGCCATTTCTGGGATGTATACTAACAATAAAAATGACAATTTTTATTCTAAATGTAATTCAATGGAACCAAAAGTCTAAATGCATGACTTAGTCTAGAAAATAAGTTGCAGGTATTTGGATGAATTTTAAGTATTCACTAGTATTTTATTTTATTTTATTTTTAAATATTGATATTTCTGAAATAGGATGTTTTGAGAGGATTATCAGCAAAATGAGTGATTTAATTTAGTATCTGTACTGTAATGGACAGCAGAATAGATGAAGATCACCGGGAAGTATAATGATGTTATCATATTAATATCATTGTATCAGCATTAAATATAAGAATCCTATATATAATTTTAAACCCCAAATTTTCTGAATAACTTTTAGAGTAAGTCACTTAATGTCTTCCTCCTGTAGAATGTGGATTAGCTTTTGTTTAGACCTTAGAGTTAACAAAACATTTTTAATATAAATCAAGAATATATGAACCTGGATAAGCTGTTGTTTATTTTTTCAATGAGCAACCTGATTCCAGACAAGAATATTATGGTCTTTAATATTTCGATGCTAGAAAACCTTGAAAGCAAGCTTTAAACTATTGAATTTTATAATTCTTCCTTTGTGAGTTTATCTGTTCTTATAGTAATTAGAAATGTATCTGAAAAATGAACATATTTCTACATAAAATATTTTAGTCTCATATTTTGCTTATTGTACAAAAAAGTGAAGGAAAAGCTATCTTAAATTAGTTCTTTTGACTTAATAAATGTTTTGGAACTGATACAATTTTACATAATCTCTAAAACTACTCTTAGAAAGACTAATCTTGGACTTAAATGATGCAGAATTTAATTGGAGAAATAATTTTAAGTAATTTCTGATATGTTTAATGGTTAATTGCTCATAAAATGATTATAAGCCTTCCTTTGTTTTTCTAAGGGCAGGGTATATTATATCTAGGAAAATCTTGAATTGAGTTAGGTATTCTTATTGTAATTACTCTGAAACCATGATGATGTTCTTGCCTTACAGTGTCTTCTATGGAAAATAAGTCTATGTTTTTTTGTAAAAATGAGGGCAGTGAAGCACTTTACTGGTGAACTGCATGGTTGTAAAATATTTTGACAAATGAAAATATTCAGAGTAACAAGTTGTTTTATTGCTTACTATAATATTTTAATGCGTGCATAAGTCCCTAATCTTAGTATTATATAATTCAGTTACTGTATTAGCCTTTAATTTTTTTTTCCAACATGGACATTTCCATATTGTATTTTTCATGGAATTTGTAATTAAGGTGTAGGTAGGGAGTTTTTTCAAACTTAGTTTCATCTTTGGAATTATGTTTTATAATATTTTTTTAAGTAGAAGTAAATATTCAATGAAATATTTTATTAGTGAATTTTATACTGTAAAATTTTTTTCTTGGGTGCTTTAATATTTTATACTTTTGTTTTCCTTTGTTGTTGAATATTTTAAGATTTCTTAAAAGTAGAAACAACTTATTTCAGTCTAAAGCAGTATTCTAAATCAGCCTTCTTATTAGACACTAGTTTGATTCATCCAATCTGGAAAAAGGAATCAATTGTGTTCTTGGTCCTTATTAGTAGCTCAGTAATTTCCGATTATTTCTGGATTGTTTTAGAAAGAAAGTATTTTATTCTTGATGAAAAGAATAAGACAAATTATATAAATGTTTTATATAACAAATCTTCCGATAGAATTTGGAAATTGAATACTACTGACACTTTCAGGAATAAATATAACATTCTTTGATAATAGACATGTTTTCCTTTACGGTGAAATCTCATTATTTATGAACTTAGTTGCTCATTTAAAGGTGGCTAAGTTTCCACTGAACATACAGAAAAGTTTGTAAGCCCAAGTCTGTTCTTCAAGTACTCATATTTTTTGTGTGATAAAGAGCATGCTATGGTTTGGGAATAAGTGATTTTAAACTTCTTCAGTACATACTCTTTTTTCCTACGTTTAAAAATGCATTAGGTGTCAGATTTCAGGAAAAACATCATAGAATGCCTTAAGAAAGAAAACATTTAAAAAAACCTTTTGTGTACGTTTAGTGAATTTTTTTAAAATAGCAATATTTTAAAAGATTGTACTTTGTTTAATAGGTTGAAATGGTTGTAAATGTTCAGTAATTTTATGGTTGTAGAAAAAGTTATGGGAAACAATTAATTTAGAAACCATTAGGTCTCATCATTTGGATTGAAGGACTTTTCAAAAAGTTTTTGTCACAGAGGAGAAATTTTAGTTTGTCATCTGTAAACCTGAGAAACATTTTGTTTTTATGATCGTGATCTATCCTAACTCTGTGTCACTGAAGACCTCCAACTAATAGATGCTTATGTAAGCTTCTTTATACAAAGGTATCTTTCCTTCCCCCAAAGGAAACATTCTAAGATTCTATGACCTTTAATAAACCCTCACACTGTAGTTATCTTTCAATGATGTGCAAGTTCTAATGTACACTTTAAATCTTCAGGCTTCGATTTCATTGTGTCAGGATCCTTGTTAACATAATGCTTGCTTGAACATTGCTCAAGTACGATTAAATCTGATAATAGGGCCAAGTGTATGCTTGTTGTAAATGGTGATAAGTGAGAATATCGACCTCTCAATAAAGTTTCAAATAGATATTGCACACCCTTGGTGAAAACTGCATTTATGAATAAACAGGTCCCATGCTTTTGCCTTTTTAATAAAACTGATTACGATGATAATTTCTGTTTGAACTTGAGATATGCATTCGATTGAAATATACATTGGCAAGAGAAGAATTTATATTTGCGCAAAATTTTTCATAAACACTGACAGTATATTCATTCTCATGAGATTACTTTTTAAGCAAATATGCGTAATAAAAAATGATTTTATACACACACATATACATAGTCACACACGACATAATGTTTTAATCAATGATGGACACATATTTGACAGTGATCCCATAAGATTATAATATTGTATTTTTACTGTCCGTTTTCTATATTCAGATACACAGATACTTACAATTGTGTTACGCTTGCTGATAGGGAGAGGCGCAAGGGATGAAAAACTTCCTGTCAGGTACCATGCTCATTATTTGGCTAACGGGTTCAATAGAAGCCCACACCTCCCCATTACGCAATATACCCATATAACAAATCTGCACATGTACTCCTTGCTATGTTTAAAATTTTACAAGGGGACAAACTATAAACAGCTTTAGTTAGTATGTATGTATAGTATTATTTTACTTGAATAAAAACCCATCCTTACTTTTTATAGTTTGCAATTTGATGGTACCTTAAATTTTTAAATGTTTGTTGAAAAATAATATACCACAAGTGATGCAATGGTACTTATGAGTTTATTCATTATATTTTATATATTTTACTTCAGTGGAATTTGCAAAAAAGATTTTATTTTGTAAGGTGGAATTAACACAAATACAAATCTTATACTTTTCTTTTTTTTAACAAAGTCTTCACATTTTCTAAGCCATAATCGTGACAGTACTGGGCACCTAAGAGAAAGTATACTTTTTACTATCCTTAATCACTCTTTACTGGCTATTGGTTAAATGTTTCATCGGTTTATTGGTTATGGAAGTGACTAACAACTGGTTATTGGTTAAATGAAAGATAAAAGTGTTCTCGTTAGAACCTCCTTTAGCATCAGTGAAAAATAGGATGTTTGAGTGTGGAATGGTAATGATCAAAGGAAAGGTAGAAGGATGGGAATAGTGGAAAGAGTCCTTTTAGTTTCTTTCAAGATTCACTGAAGTCTGATACTCATGATAATACTGTATCCAAAATAATTATTTATAGCATTTTACCATTTACATAAGATATAGCTGTTTAAGTGAGATAGTTGACTATGAGTTTCTCTTTTAAAGTGAGTCTGTTTAATGCAAATAGTTACATAATAAAACTGTAACCACAAAAAAAATCAAAAAAAGTTTTAAATATATGTGACATAACTGTAATAATGCATTAAGATTTTATTATTTGCATGAATATTTTATCTGCTAACTAAAGTTACAATTTTATATAGACTTATTTATTAATGCATCATATTCACATAAACAATGGAAAAATGACTTAATTGACACTTTTAGTAATTAATAGTGAGGTCATTATTAAAATATTTCATTTTCACCCCCTTATGAATAACTTGTATTTTTTCTAAAAGACTTTTTAAAATTGCTGATCCTAAGATAAATGTAACCATATTCCTTACAATAATAAAAGCATTGGTGAATTACTTGACAGTCTTAGAATGTACCACTTTTAAAAACCGTTTCTAATAAAATACTCTATAGAAAAATGTCCAGTTCAGGTGTCACCATGAGATAATTTTTGTTTCTTCCTTGTTTAACTTTTATTTCACATGTTTTTACTGGGTCATATAACACCTAGTAGAAGGAAAGTTGACCGGGTAATCAGGAAAGCTCTGTTCTATTTCTGGCTCTGCCACTGAACTTGTATTCTGACACTGGGTAAGTCACTTGAACTCTATGCTTCCATTGTTCACTAAAATACATTAATGAGTGAGTGGAGAAGAATTTTTAATATTTTGAATCCATATCATATGAAAACCATTGCATCAGTTACATAGGAATTCAAGATATAGGAAAATACTAGGTAAAGAAAGAAGCTTCTTTTATTTATGTACTTTTTATTATTTTTGCAAAAAAACTTTTCTTAAAAACAGAATATACATAAACATGTATTTCATCTAATTCATGCCAATTTCATTTTAACATGTGAGGAAACTGTTTTAGTAGTATGGTTAATTTGTATCTAGGGAAATTTTGAATGTAGAAATTAATGCAAGATATTATTAAATTCAGCATTAGCCTATGTTATTAATACATCTGTGACTTTCCTACCTTATCCTCTTTAAGAAGCAAGTGGACTGAGAATGATAAAGAAATTTTGGCATGTGTCATTTTAATGTGTGCTAGTACATTTTTGGAGGATAGGAAGATTTTTCCTAGTGGTCAGTCCAGTCTGTTTTGTAATGTAATCATAATTTTGAATATGTGAAAAATATATTTGTATAATAACAAAAATGGCATTAAGTTTCAAAAAGTGTAATTCCTTTTCGGTTCTCTATAATTTATACTAAGATTTCTCTTTTTGTCTAAGAAAAGAAATTTCGGTCCTCTTAGCACTTTTTTAATGGAAAGTTTTCATTTTCTCACTATTCATATAAAGAGATAAATTTGTTATAAGAAATAATTCTCTGAAGAGCTATAATTTCAATAATGTATATTTTGATACAATATGCCTTTCTATGAATCATTCAAAAACAATGATACATTTTTTGCAGAAGTAAATGTGATGTTTAAGAATTTTGTGTTATTTGGTCCAAAGCTAAGTGGGTAATTAAAATAGAAGATTTTTGTTTTGTGTTATTGTTCATCTGTGTCAGTCATACTAGCACTAACTCACTAATATTTTTGGAAGAAATGTTTTCTTAAAATGCTGACATTAGCAGGCATTTTCTTGCTTTCAAGTCACTGTATAAAAAATGTCATCTGAACTCCACTAGCCAAGGGGAAAGAAGCATTTCCAAAACATGTGCCATATCTATTATAGTAGATGTTGGATTTGGATGGATACATTTTAATAGAAATTTAATGAGCTATAATATGGTGTTTATAAGAATGTACTGAATAAATGGGCTTTACAAGAGAATATGATCAAATAAAATGTGTCTACATTGAAGTTTATTTGAATTTTTAATACTGAAATAAAGTCATATATTTCAGCCACTCTTTTTATAGTGAGTTGTACTATACTTATTACTTCATGGTATTTTATGATAATATGTTGCTATACTGAAGTAGTTCAAAGAAATACTGACCTGATGATCATACTTTGTTTTCATGTATGCACTGGGAAAGCATAAAAGACAAAGAAATCTATTGGAACTATTTCTATTGCTCTTTTTGATGATGACTCAATTAAATTCTTTTCTTCAGATAATTAAAAATTCTAAAGCATTTTCCACAGATTTTAAATGGATTCAGTAATGTATTGAACGGTATGACCATACAAGTAATGTTGTTTTTACTAATAGTATCTTTCCTTAGCATCAGTGTTCAGGATTTGCCGTATGTTAATAATTATAAACTTTTGAATTTTCTTTATTTCTACACTAACTTTATTTTTCCATTTCTGCTAACCTGTGGTAGTTTAATCAATTTGCCATCAATTCCTATGTATTCTTTTTTATGGTGTCTGTTTGATTATATTTTCCCTACAACTGTACACAGGATACTTTCTCAAAATGATTTGAGGCCCTTTCCTTCAGTGTCACTTTTTACCTTTTGAGTACATCCACTCACTCCCATCTCCTTTGTCTATGTCTGTCCATTACACGATGTGACCACAGAAGAAGTGGACTCCACAAGGAGAAGATATGCAGGTCTGTCTCTTCTACTGCTTTTCTTTAATATGATTTTATTTATCTAACATGTTCTAAAAGAATTATTTTATTATTTTTTACTCATTTTATAGTTTTCATTCTTCTTTAATATAACAAATGTTAAATCTCATGAGCATTTTTATTTACATACCTGTTAACACCAATTGTTCCAATTAGATGGATAACATTAAAGGATTAATTTTTAATGTAATATGTATATATTTCCATAACTGGATAGCTAACTGCAAATGATGTGTCTATATGCTATATATACATATATACATTACATTAACAAATTAACCATAATTTGTTTTCAAACTTATTTTAAACTTAAAATTGTTTTTAGTTGTTTTTTGGGTTTTTTTTACATAATTCCAAAAGTACTTGATTTTTAACATGAGTTCAGCAACATTCTAGACTGTGGAGAACACCAAAGACCTAACACATACCCTAAAGAAGCTATCAGTATTACTGAGGGGCTGAGAGATGTGGCTCACATGCTATGTTTATGTGCCAATATGGATTATTTTAACAATATATTCTACAAAACTATAAAGTAAAATAAAATGTATTTCAACTAGATGGTCAAAAAAGTTTTCATGGAAATGTAATTCTTGACCTGAAACTGAAACATTCATTCAACACACATTTATTAAACACATGTGGTGTTGTTCTAGGTGCTGGAAATAATAGGACACATAAAATAGCTCCCTATCCTTGCTGACTTATTCTAGTGTGAGTCTAGCAAATAAATGTGATAATTAAGGAGGCTCTATGAGATAATTCAAGAGAGAAAAGACAGTGGTATCAGAAAAGATGATGACCATTTTGACCTGGGAAGGATAGATATTAGTTTAAGAAAGACTTTGTGGAATAGTTGAGTTGAATATTAAAAGCTACAGAAATGTTGGGCTCTTGTGTAGAGAGCATTTCAAGTAAAGGGAATAATATGGCTAATGACTTCAAACGAGTTTAGGCAAAAGTAGACAAGAGACTGGATTTATGAATATTGTGTAGGTTATTGAAGCATGTAAAGCAACAGAGTATCTAGGTCAGATATTTGTTTCTAGAAGGATTACTTTGGCAGCATATAAAAGATGGACTGGAGTGATATTTTCAGAGAGATCATTTATGAGAATATTGTAATAGATAGTTAAGAAATGATAATGACCTGAATTAAGGTATTAATAGAAGCAATCAATACATGTGAAGTTATTTAAAGATGTATAATCAATAAGTCTTAGTCACTCATTAGATGTTATGATACAGAAAGAGGAGGAAATGATAATCTCAGGTGACTGAAATATTTGGAGAGACAGTGCTATATTTTATTAGGGTAGAGGACCTAGGTTGTCAAGTTTTAAGAGAAAATATTCACTTTGGGGATGGGTTTAGTTTAAGCTTTATTTGAAATATTAAAGTAAACATATATAATAAAGGTAATTGGATGTATAAGTCTGGAACTTAGGAGAGAAGTCTAAGCTTAGAGAAGTAGATTCTAGTAGAATATCATCATATAAGTGATGCTATTGGGATTAATGGAATTGTTAATAGCATATGAAGAGAATGAAGAATCAAGAATCAAAATTGGGGATCACCAACATTTGTTTACATTTAAAGGATGGATGAAAGAACAATAGCCAGAAAACTATGTTGAAAAGAATTATTTAAAAATAGATGCTATCCATGAAAGAAGAGAATTCAAGACAGGAGCACACTTCAAGAAGGGGTATAATCAGCAAAGACAAATTCCAGAGAAGACAAATATATTGTTAAATGATCAAACTAGTCAATAATGATCTTTGCCTTACTGGTTTTAGTGAAGTTGTTGGGAGTGAAACTAAATTGAAGAAAAGGGAAGAGAGGTGGAAAAGAAAAAAAATGAAAGGTAGTGAATATAAACTAAGCATCTTGATGGTTTGGTGAAACTGCAAAATTAAGTGTAGCTTCCATGAAATGATGAGAGAGAAAGCTCACCAGGCACATCTAGAATAATGGCTATAGTTTAGCCGAGTGGGTACCCTGTATTGCAGTAGTATTGGTTCTCAAAGTTTGTGTGATTGGCTCATGAGCACACTTTGGATGTAATCATTTGGAACCAAGGTTGGAAGTTTGTGGGTAGTTATAACAAAGAAAAAGAGAAGATAGTATGTTGAGGGTGGCTGACAAGGAAGGTGACTGAAGTAATTCAAATGGATTGAGGAGGATATTCATCATGTTAAATCTTGTTGGCATCTGAAAGCTTGCAGAATTTTTGATGATCTAGGAGAAAAGGGATTCAACGAAAGAATTAGAATTTGTGGGATATCTGAAACAAGGGAAGCAAATTGAGCAGGTTGTTATCAGAGATGGAATTTTTCAGATGTTGGGCAGTTTCCAGTAATGTAAAGGTGCAATATTTGATCCTGGGAGTGGGTTTCTAAGATGGAGAATGGATTACAGTTTAAGAATGCAAGAAAAGCAGCAAACTTTGATGCTAAAATTTTTATATAGATATTGAAGTCATTAAGGGCCTAAGCTTGATGAAAAAGGATGAAGAAAATTGCCTGGGATGTGGATGATAGCAGCAAAGAAGAGTAATGATATGAACATAAAAGACAGAGGTTCCATGAAATTAGAAAAGTAAGCATGTGGAAGTAGCAGTGCAAACCTAGAAGAGTGCTAACACCACTTCTGGGCTTAAAAAGCATAGGATTTGAGCCACTTCCCCTCAGAATGTTTCTGAGGGAGGTGGTACTCTTACTGAAGGATCAACATTCCATTAGGATAAGGGAAATGAACTTTCTGATGAGGCTGAGGGTGTATTGAATTTAAATAAAAGGAAGAGGGTTTTAGAATCTACAGTAGAACAGAATAGGATGTTCCTAAGCCATGCAGAAAGATCTGGGGAAAGAAGCTCAGGAAAAAGGATGACAATACAGACGGGAAAATGTTAAGAAAAGAATGAGTGCTGGGGAAAGGAAGGAATGAGCCATATAAGTTGGTAGTGGCAAAATAAGGAAAAGAATAAAGAAATTAAGCTAAGAGGAAGAAGAAAATTCCGAGGTGCAACTTGGAGGTTGCACAAAGGAATCTTCATGATATGCATAAAGGTAGGGGGAAAGAACTTGGTTGAGGAAGTTCAGAGATTCTGAAGAAGAGAGGACTAATAATGACAGCAACTTTTCTTAAGAAAAAATTAGTGATATCTAGACCACATGTGGAATGTTTAAATGTATGGAAGAAGGAGAATGTTTTAATGTCTTCTAAATTACTTTTCATCATTAACAAAACATAATTTGAAGTCTTTCTTAGCATAAACTTTGAAAATTGCCACTGTAGCTACAGACCTGTGATATCTCTTTTCCTCATCGTGGGGAGAAGCTGAAGTCTGAGTTTTCTAAATTTCCCTTCTAGATCCCCCCAAGACTTTAAGTGGGGACATGATCTGTATTAACCAGCATTGTGCTGATGATTCCACAAATTCACTTAAGCCAAGATAAATGAAAACTAATGCATTCTGTTCCAAAAGAAATAAGAGAAAATGACAGAAATAAAAAATTGAAACACCTCTTATCAACAGGGAGCCTGAATGAAACATAATTGTACACCTAACCCTTAATTGTACCCCACAAAACCATAATAAAAAATATTGATTAAATATTAAAAAAAAAAGAAAATGATTTTAGAATGAAAGAAGTGAATTTTGTGACAAGCAATTCATAATGGACCTCACCTGTTTAGTAAAATTAAGCTGATATTAAGGCTTTTCAAAAACTGACTATAGTGTATGACCAATAAAAGGTAATACTTTTATTAACCTGTCATTCACCTCTCAAATGAATATGCAAGTTATTTTTCTTTATCAACCCCACCTATTAATACTTTAACCCAAAATATGATGGAAAATGTCATAAGTCTAGCCATTTCACTTACATATGAGATAAAAGTGTGTATTTTATGTTTAAGCCACAATTTTTGGACGTTCAGTTGTGTGACTGGATCTAAGTACAATCGCTACAACATCATTTTACAAAATAAATGGGAGAATAGAGTTGATTATACATCTTTAAACAGCAAAAATAATTGGTTGAGCACTTGAAAGTTATAATCAAGTTTATTTTGTTTGTTTGTTTGTTTGGGGGGTTTTTTTGGTTGTTTTTTTTTTTTGAGTCTGGGTTTCACTGTGTCATCCAGACTGGGAGTGCAGTGGCATTATCACTGTAGCCTCAACCTCTTAGACACAGGCGATACTCCCAGCTCAGCCTCCTAAGTAGCTGGGACTACAGGCGTGTGACACTATTCCAAGCTTTTTTTAAAAATTTGGTATAGATAAGGTCTCCCTGTGTTACCTAGGCTGGTGTCGAACTACTGGGCTCAGCAATCCTCCTGCCTTGGCCTCCCAGAGTGCTGGGATTACAGGGGTTAGCCCTCGCACCCAGTTCAAGTTTCTTTTAAATGAGAAATAGTGTGCTTCATTAAGATGTAAGATGTAGATTATTTACTTTTATGAAATTTTATGTGACAATCTAATTTGTTTAGAATATTGTTAAACAAATCTAACACAAAAAGAGATTTTAAAAATACTATTTGATATGTTACAAAAAAAAGCACCATCTACTCATGTTTCTAAATTAAAGTTTCAACTACACAAATCTTCAGAATTACCTGCAGACTTTGTCTAGAGCATCCAGCAATCCTAGTGCCTGTATGAATTTTATACATAAAGTGATCTCAACATCAAAAAATGTTTTGTCAGCCATATTTCTCATCAGTTCCTTCAGTTAATCATTATGATTGTGGTATTTATTATTGTTATGTTATTATGTTGAATAACGATTAAATTATTATTATAGTTGGTTCTGTGCTACTTAAAAAGCTTTAGAAAATATGTAAAAAAATTATTACTTCAGACTGATCCATTGGTCTGTCAGATACTAATGTTAATTTGAGAAGCTTAAAATTCAAGTCGAGTAGATTTCAAACACTTCTTAATTGGAAATAAGTAACATATATTTTGTGTTGTAATTTTAATACTTAATAAAATAATCACTTCCTGTTAGGGATAGCTAAGGAAAGTTTCTCAAAATTAATACAATTACAGTATTCTTTTTTAAGTTGTCTTAGTCCATTTGTACTGCTAAATGAAAGACTTGATTACTTATAAACAATAAAAATTTGCTACAGTTCTAGACACTAGGAAGTCTATAATCAAAAAAAGAAAAGCTCCCACAGTGAGAGGGAACCCAAAGGCGATGCCCTAAATTCTTAATATATTATTCATGTGTTCTGAATAGTATAACATTCCATTTTACCTAACCTATTGTCCACCTTCACTTTGTCCCCCCCAATTTTTTTTTTTTTTTGAGTTGGAGTCTCACTCTGTCGCCCAGACTGGAGTGCAGTGGCCGCTCCCGGCCACCGCAGGCTCGACCCGCTGGGCTCCGGCGATCCTTCCACCTCAGCCTTCCAAGTAGCTGGAATTACAGGCATGCGCTACCACGCCCGGCTGATTTTTTGATTTATTGTAGAGATGAGGTCTCGCTGCCCAGGCGGGTCTCGAACCCGCGGGCTCAGGCAATCCATTCACCTCAGCCTCCCAAAGACGCGGGATTACAGGCTGAGCCACCGAGCCCGGCTGTCCCCCAAAATTTAAGCTATTAGGAAAAATATTTGTTACAGTAAGAAATGTTAGTCTGGGCCGAGCTCGCCAGCTCAGCCTGTAATCCTAGCACTTTGGGCGGCCCAGGTGAGTGGATTGCCTGAGCCCGTGGGTTTGAGACCAGCCCAGGCAACTTGGTGAGAACTCATCTCTACAAAAATCTAAAAATTATCCGGGCATGGTTGCGCACGCCTATAGTTCCTGCTACTTAGAAGGCTGAGGTGGAGGATCGCCAGAGCCCATTAGGTTAATGCTGGGGTGGTCGTGAGTGTGCCTCTGCACTCCAGCCTGGGTGACAGAATGAGACTCCAATTCAAAAAAAAAAATTAGTCTGGGAAGCAGTATAATAAACTGCCTGCTTAACTCCATCACTTATTTACTCTGTGATCTTGTGAAAATTATTCTCTGTGCCTCAGCTTTCTCATCTGTAAAATGGGCATAATAATAGTACTACCTCAAAGAGTTATTGTGAAGATGAAATTAGCAAATGTGTAATATGCAAAACATCTAAAACCGTGTCCAATACAGGATAAGGTCTATATAAGGGAAGCTGTTACTTTATAATTTTATGAAAATACATTAAAAGTTAAATTTTATTTTTAATTAAATGCATTGGTGCCCATGTATACTGATATGTAGGCATTCTCTCTGAACTAGATTTAATTTTTATATGCATTATAAATATACTCATTTGTGGTCACCAGTAGAGGAGATAACTGTTACACAAACCTGTGCGTCAGTTCTACTGCCCCTGCACCCTTGACTTTACCATTTCTGAGGCAACCTAGTGGGGTGAAAATAGCCAGAGCATTGAAATCAGGCCAGTGTGGATTGTAACCCAGGATCTGCCACTCACTAGGGATGTGAATCTGGGCTGCTTGCTGAACACTTATTATCTTAATGAACTCCAGCTAGATTAAGGGTTGATTGTGTTTTAATGAAACCATAAAAGATCGTTTCTGTGATAAAGAAAGCCTTTCTAAAAATAAAAGCAATAAAATAACTTTCAAATGAGGGAGACCTCTGACTGCAATGTAACAGGTATAAACTTCAGAATCTCAGAATCATCATAAATAAGTTAAGAGGCACACAACAAATTGGGGGCACGTTTGCTGCAACTTAAAGTATTAAGAGCCCTAACAGCTGAATAA
The DNA here is from genome assembly GCA_027257055.1 of Cephalopachus bancanus. Classification (NCBI taxonomy): domain Eukaryota; kingdom Metazoa; phylum Chordata; class Mammalia; order Primates; family Tarsiidae; genus Cephalopachus; species Cephalopachus bancanus. The sequence goes on from JAPVLO010000146.1 coordinate 1,456,083, forward strand.
CTTATACAAATAATTTATATATTTTTTAAAGCTCTAATAGAGAAATGGGCAAAGGATACGTATAGACACATCCCTAAACAAGAAATTTAGTGGTAAGTAAATGTATGAAAAAAATTTATTTCAATCAGAACCAAACAAATGAATATTTTAAATGAGGTACCATGTTACATCTATTAAAAAATAATGAAAACTATGGTGATGCCTTTATGGAGAGAGAAAAAAAAATGTGGTAAGAGTGCAAAGAAACACACACTTGTACCCCGATTCTAAAACTTAAAGAATGTAGCAGTGTAGTTTAGTATACTCTTTCTATAAAGCTTTTTTGCAATGTAACTCAAGAACCTTAAAAATGTTCACAGACTTTTGACTTGGCAGAAATAGAGTTTCAAATAAAAAATGTATGTACAAAAGTTCACTACAGCATTATTTGTAACAATAGCAAAGATGATATCATGAATGTTAAATGGGAAAATGAATAAATAAATTATATGCATATGCAGTCATTTAAATGAGGAATTTTATTGGCATAGAAACTAGGAACACTTATTTCTATTTCTTCTGTAATTTGAAAGAATTGAAAGTAATATCTGTAAAGAACTGGTTACAAAGTTTTGTTCGTAGTAGATAGTCAAAGAATGGTAGCTCTTATTAATTATTATCACAACTCAAATTATACCAGAAGTTTATTTTTTAGGCAAATATGCTTCTTTGCGCTTTACTTATGTTTGTTATAGGCAAGGTCATGGGTTTTACAATAGGATTTTTAATCTAAATTTAGTATATCAGTAATATATAAACAATTAATTAGTAAGAGGTTTGGCGGTAACCATTCTAGGACTGTTTAAAAAGAGAGAAAATTTATTTTAATAGAGTAGGGCATTGGACTATACTTAGTGACTTGTTTTAGCATCAAAAACAGCTAAATTACTCAATTCCAGATTTAAAAAAATAACAATAATCTTGCTTTCTTTAAAGAACAATAAAACAAGTTTCTGTTGCTCTATTTTGAAGCATACTAATATTGTAGTAAGGCATACTACAAGTTTTTTTTTGTGAGAAGACATGTAAGTGTTGGTGAAGGATGAGAAAGTTGTGGGAGATGAATGAATTAAGGGTAGTACTAGATGGTAGTTATGATTAAAATATATTTGTTAAATTGAATTCAAATGAAACAGCATATAAGTATTATATATGTATTCTTAAGTACATAATAAGTCGTTTGTAATCAAGTATTTAATGAGTATTAACATGATCACAATATTACTAAGTGTCCATTAGAACAAGGTGCATTTAAGTTATAATTGCTCTGTTATCCCTTTCTTCCTCCTTGAGCTTCTAAAGCTCTATACGTTTATATATATAATGAAGGCATTGTAATAAAAAGGATTGGCAAGAAAATAAATAGGTTTAATATGCAAGAAGGTAAGTTGACATGAATAATGCTACATTTGAGATGATTTCTAAGAGAATTTAAGTTGGGTTATTATTTAACTGAAGAAAAGGATGTTGCTTAGATATTGATTTGTCTTTTTATCATCTTGTATGAAAGCTTGAGGGACTGGTGTATGGAATGTGAGGGTGAGGATGAGAGCAGGAATAGTAGGAAAGACAAAGTGTAGTGGAGAGCAAAATGACATGGAGTGAAAGTAATTGGATTAATCGATTACATGGCATAACTGATACAGAGAACATGGATAGATTACAGGTCATGCAGAAGTTGGAGGAGGTTGATAGGCCTGATTAGAATAAAGCAGAATCAGAAGGAATCTCTAAAAAGATTAAAGAATGAGTATATTATGGTTGGACTCAAAGGGAAGTAAGTTGAAACATTACCAAACAAACAAAGACCAAAGAAGAGAAGCAGCTCAAAAAGAAAAAGGAGGAAAATGTCAAAAGGAAAAAGAAAAAGAGGAAAATGTCAAAAGGAATGGAAGATGCTGAAAAAAGAAAAAAGTAGAAAAACAAATAGACTCTGTGTCTGTGGGAGAGAGACGGGGAGGGGGGCGTTATTTCATGACTAAGTATTTCAGATCATGAGTTTTAGAGAAAGACAGATAATTCTCTGCCACCTCCTTGTTATATGACCTTGTACAAATTTTCTAATAAGTAAAATAGAAAAAAAGAAGTCCTAGCTGATATAGTTGTGCTGATTCAGTGGCAATCATAATACATGCAAATACTCTTAGCATAATTTCTGCTATTTACAAAGCATTATTATTGTTAAGAACTTAATTGTGCTGAGAACCATAGTACTAAATTCTAGAATACAATTTTAACTGTGTAGTTTCTACAGCTTTGTTATGTTTCTTTGGCTATGCTTCAAAGAAGTAAATTTTAGTCTAAAAATATTACCAAAGAAAAAGAAAAAACTAGACATACATGTAATCAGTGGTACCTGAGCTAGCAGAGAGAAGACTGACAGCAAGAAGCATCAGGGACCTTTTTAGGATGACAATAATATTCTGTGTCTTGTTTGTGGTGAAGTTGCATCATTAAAAATGTTTGTCAAATGTCACAGAACTTTGCACCTATACTGTGTGAATTTTACCTGTGTAAATTATACTATATGCAATAAATCTGGCTAAAAATTATTGAAAATGTACAAAATTAAAATGTATTTTTAAAAGCATTACCAAAAACTTACCCAAATCTAAATATATGCTGATAGAAAAATAATTTACTTCCTCTAACACATACTAAGCAAGTAAGAGCCTAGGTTCCCTCCCAAGATAGAGTTTGGGGGATGGAGGAATGGTCATGAGTGGGGTTGGCCTGTAGTTTCAGAGCACAGAGCAAAGGACAGATCACTAAGGAGGGTTTGCTAGAAAACAAAGAATGGTCTAAAGCAATGGGTGAAACCAATTAAGATCAAAAAAGGTGTTTACAGATAACAGACATCCAAGAACAGGCAGGACAGTTAACAAGAAAATAGATTGTGGACGTTCTAGATATTCACTGATAATGATTATAAGAACAGATAGGAGAGTAATTGTAACTTGTCTGGATAAACTGAGTTTTAGGTGCTGGTGGGACATTCTCTTGGGGATGGCTGGGAGACAGCTGGAAATGTGAGTCTTAGGACTTACAAGAAACTAAAAGCTGAAGGTCAGAGCCTCAGTGACAGATGAAGCAATGGAATTAGATAAAAATCACTCGGGACAGAATGAAGGAGAAAGTTGGTAACAACACTTTAAGAAATGTGTAAATTTGAAAAATGGGCTGAAAAAGATGAACTGGCAAATAGTCTGATAAAGAGTGAACTAAAAATGAGTCAGAAAAGTATAGGACCAAACAGTTGAAGGAGAAAATATCAAGGGTAGTGTAATTATATCAACTGTTACAGTGAAGTCCAGCAACATGGTGCTGGAATGATCACTTGACTTGGTAAAAATGATTTTCCTAGAAACCTGTAAAAAGTAATTTTCACAATATATAAAACTTACCTCGCTACAGTACTCAATGGTGAGGTTTTTCTTTCAGTATAGTCACCCTGAAATAAGAGAGCTCCAAGTAGAGGGAGTTCTCTTACTAAATGAGCCAGCAGTAACCAAGCAACATGTTGCGTTGGACTCAATATTGGGTTTGAGTAAGAGGCTGCCTACATTTAGGTATTCTTATTTTATAGCTCAAATATACAAGGATCGCTTGAATGAACTCAAATGCTCAAGTCATATAAGAGCTCATTGTTTTTATAGTAGAGACAGTAGGCCCCACTTACAAAATGTGGAATGGTGATGTGATGATTGATGGCTAGAATGTTACTTCCAAATATTACAGATTTTATGCTTGAGAGATTCAATATAAGAACTAGTTCTGACAAAGGGACTGGGAAAGTTTTAGTTTAGAGTTGTTGAGGAATAAGGACTGATCGAAACCACTTTTTACTGTGATTTTCTCAAAAGTTTGCTTTGGGTTAAACATTTTGTTTAATTAAGTCACCTTAGTATAAACTACCTTAATTAATAATTGAGTTTGACTTTTTATGTAGGTACTTTTTTATTAGAGACAGGGCCTCACTCTGTCACCTAGACTGGAGTACAGTGGTGCAATCATAGCTCACTGTAATCTTGAACTACCGACTTCAAGCGATCCTCTCATCTCAGCCCCCCAAGTAGCTGGGTCTACATGCACCCACCACGCCTGATTAATTTTTTTGTTGTTTGTAGAGGTGAGGTCTTGCTTTGTTGCCGAAGCTGGTCGCAGATGCCTCACCTAGTGATCTCTCTGTGATTAAAAGTGTGAGCCACCATGCCTGGCCTGTAGATACTATTTTTATTTCTAGTTTACAGATTGAAAAATTGAAGTACAGATTAGTTAAATAAGCTCCCCAAGCCATTTGGAGCTGGAGTTTAAACCACAGCAGTCTGACTTTGTGACAGAACCCCCTTAACCTTAGGAAATGAGGGCTTTGCTGTGACAATGAAGGATGTAGAAATAGTAAAACCAAGAAGGAGGACATTGTGCAGAGAATAATATGAGAGAACAACATTGGAGGGCTGGGAAGAGAAAAGCAAGAAGAGAGGAATTCAGAAAGAGATTTAATGTCAATGGGAACCAACTCAATCTAGTTTGTAGTTAGGATCCTCAGTGTAACTAGTATTCACACAGAGGCATTTAAAAGGTTCACATTAAGTCCAGTTTCTTCAGCCTAAGTGGGTTTGTTTTGATGTCTCTTCATCTAATCCTCATTCTTCTTGTTTTGAGAGTGACCCTATCTAATTTTTATTCCTCTCTGTTCTCAGTATTGAACAGAAATGGTTTTATTAGATTTCCCTATTCATGAAACTTTTGGGATATATTCCTTTGAATTCTGAGGAAGTGTTATCCTACTTAACATTCGTTACTCTGTGTAGTCATTCGTGTACCCTTGGCAATCTTCAGCAGCACCTTTGGGAAAAAAAATACAGTCTGGTGCCCAAACATGAGTACTATTTAAAATCTGTGTATCTAAATATTTGCCTTTCTGGTTGAAAATAATTATTCCAACTTAATGGTGGTCCTAATTTGATTACAAATGTTAATTTCACTTTGTAAAATATTTAACCAACATGGATAAAATGATATAGTAAAAATTAAAATTCTCCTTTCCTTTTAATCACAATATTGCTACATAAGCTTCATTTATTTTATCCTAATTCATAACCCAAGTGTATAAACATTTTCTAGGATGACCACTTGGATATGTTGAGGAAATCACTATTATAAATCCTTTTCTATTTCTTGCATTGGAAGCTCATATCACATTTGCAGTTTTTAAGAATAATTTATTTTAGTGATGTCTCTTTAAGCATCAAAAATTTTATTTTTCTCTACAGGTTGTTTAATCATCTTATTTGACGTGCCTGTTGTTTGCAACGTGGCATTAGCCTGAGGAGATGTAAATATTTTACAACATCATTGAAAATGTGAAGTAAAATATCATATCTAACAACTACTTATTTTCCATTTAGTAATTTTTCTCTGTTTATTTCATTCCTCTCTATAGGAATCTTTTTAAGATTCTGCTCTTTTTGAAGGAGGAACAAAGCTACGTTCATTATCGCACACTTTTATTAAGGTTTTGGGACTATGGTCATATATATTTAGATGCTTTTTAGAACATACATAATAGGGTTCTACTGTGAATAATTTCTCATTCTTTATTGCCTATTTGTCTGCCTGACTTGAAAGGTAAAAGATAATGTAATTACTTAAAAATATATTTATATCATCATTTTAATACCATAGCTAATTTAATTTAAATTTAGTTCATAATTAAGTTCTCATAGAAGTTTTAGAAATGCTGAGATTTAAAAATATGGATTAATCAGTATAAACACTGACAAATACCACAATAATTTATTTGGGAGGAATTATATTGTGTGGGTTTTCATTTTTATTAGTTACTTAACTCAGGTCAAACCTTTTGGTAATCACTATTTTTATTTCATTTTCTGTATAAGGCTAATAATCTTTGTGAGTTGGTTATAAGTCTTCAGAGAGAGAAAAAATTCTGCAGACTTTAAACACAGTTTCGTAAGCAAAAAATATCTGACTAATTCAAAATTCCAAAATCTCACCATATGTTTGATACCATGACAATTTTAAAATAAGAATTTAGAGTATCAATAATACGGCAAAATAAAAGTTGAGATTCAGAGATCTCAATTTTAATGTCATATGAGTACTTAGATATCTATTTGATTGTAGCACAAGAAATATTCTCTACTATAAGAGTTTCTGATATACATAAGAAAAATCATATTTGTCTCCTTTCCAACATAGGTCTTATCTTAGTTTTTATGTGATGGGTATTTTTATTTTTATATGATTTCAAAATTAGTATTAACAATTCTAAGTGTATTTGAATTCTATTTCTAAACAACATAAAAGTACTTTTAAATTTCTTGATTATGCTCCTTTGAACCTTCCACAAAATCCTTTGACATGTATAACAGTATATAAAATTGAAATATATCTTATGACTATGTTAATAGGTCCTAGGTGTGGAATGTGTTGAAATTTATAATTGTCATATTATAACATAATAGTATGGGGATAAGACATATACACAGGGTAATAAAATGAACTACTCTGTGAATTATATCCTCTCTTTAATGTAAGTATTTAGCCATCAGGTGAAAGGTAGAATATTCCAAAGTGCATAACACAAATGAGTAATAGTTTATTATCCCGATTAATCTGACTTACATTTATATCTTTTATCAACAGTTATTGTACTTTTCCTTAGAAGCAATTTTGATAATGACCATTATTTTCCTTCTCTCAGGGACTTTTATTTTAAAATTTAGTTTGTCCTTTGAAATATATCTTGTTTTTTCAAAGATACTGGAATTGTGACTAACAAGTTAAAAATAACTGAGTTGTTAGAAAGTTAATAACATTTTCTCCTAAACATGTCAATGTGTATCAGGAAAAAAATTTATATAGTGAAACAATAGCACTTTAGCTGGCTTAAAAGATCCTTCTAAATTAGATCACCCTTAGGAATCTTTCCTGGGCCAAGTTCCTGGTTTAATGAACTTTTCCGTTTAGCTTATTTCTGTGTGTGTGTCTCTCTCCCAGGCTCTGGCTCATAGCTCTCTTTCTTCCTTCCTCCTTCTTTCCTTCTCTCTCCTTCCCACATTTCTCCCTGTATCCCATTTCTCTCTCTGCCTCTGTACGCATACACACACACACACACATTTTATAAAGGGAATTTTAATGAATGCAGTACTAGGACAAACATTTTTAGAACACTTTACCTATATTTATGAAATAGATGTGATAATATAAAACAACAAACACGTAAACATCAAAACAAACCAACCAGAGTTATATAGCAAAAGGAATTATAAAGAATGTCTTGTCCAAAACCATTCCATTTTACAGATGAAGAATTCCTAGTCAGAAAAGTGGAATGAAGTGGGCTTGTGAAGCCAACACTGAAAGTCAAGTCTATTTCTTATCTTATATTTATTTGTTATTTTTTTTACTTATTTATTTTTGAAGAGACAGGGTCTCAATCTGTCACCAATGCTGGAGTACAGTAGAAGGATCATGGCTCCTTCAAACTCCTGGGCTCAAGACTTTCTCATCTCAGCCTCATGAGTAGCTGGAAACACAGTCATGTACCACCATGTCCAGCTAATTTTTTCATTTTATTTTTTTGTAGAGATAGGATGTCTCCATGTTGCCTGAACTTGAACTGCTAGTTTTAAGCAGTCCTCCTGCTTCAGCCTCTCAGAGTGCTGGGATTACAGGCATAAGCCACTGTGCCTGACTTGTTTTGCTTTTTAAGCCAGTGCTGTTTTTTAAAAGATTTTTTAATCCATGTGTTATAAATGTACTCATTATCCAAAATCTGAGTGATTCCAAGCCCCCATCAACTCTGTGGTGGTTACCTCCACTTTACTCAGCAAGTTAAACAACAAAAACAAAACAAAACCATGATCTTCCATGGGTCAAGTGCATCCTGATTTTTAAAACCACAACCTAAAATAGTACTAAAATCCAAGTGCTCTAAATGATAACATTTTAGTTACTAGTCTGTTCACTGAATTTAGATACACACACAGACACACACACACACACACACACACACACACACACACACACACACAAAGACAATTTCCTTAGGTCACTAGGTCCCTCCTAACTAACTTATATTCCAAAATAGTTCAGATATTGGTTTCTTTTTACTATATAGTGGAAAGAGTCTGTGATATTTGTCTATAGCACCTCCCTTGAAGTATTATTTAATTAGTATGGCAGGGAGTTAATAGAGAAATACCAGGCAAGTACACAGGAAACGTAAATATCTAAAATAGATTGTTACGGTTTTGAACCTAATTTAAAATACAAGTGCTCATATGTGTGAGCCTTCTAAGTTTTTAAGTTTCTAAGTTTCTAGAGTGCTTATTTTCAATTTCATTTTCCATTCTAGCCATATGTAATTCAGATTTCTTACATTCCTGGGGGTAAAGAAAATACTTTGTTTAAGCAAACACATTATAAGTAAAATAAAATTAATGTTATTTCATTCCAGATGTGTCAGTTCCTAATGACTACAATAGAAAAATCCTCAGAATTGATTGATTTAGAAATAAATATTGTTCAAAATCATGTCTTTGTTGAATTGTTAAATTTTTTTACTCTTTAAAATAAAATACTATTGTTTAGTACTCATGCTAAAATAATTTTGTGCATAATTCATACATTTTATGAAACACTTATTTCTATGCTTTCTCCATTTAATTAGTTCCAGTTTTTCATCATTCCTTGCATTACATCTACTTCAAAGAAATTTGGGGTATGCAGCTGCTCTGGGATTCCAAGGGTGCATCCAGTGTGTGTGTGTGTGTGTGTGTGTGTGTGTGTGTGTGTGTGTGTGTGTGTGTGTGTGTGTGTGTGTTTGGAAAAGCAGAGGTAGTTTTATTACTGTTTGAAGTATACTACAGAAATCACTGAAGCTTATAGCCGGCTGCAATGGTACGTGCCTATAATTCATCACTTTGGGAGGCCGAGACTAGAGAATGGCCTGAGCTCAGGAGTTTGAGACCAGACTGGGCAACATGGCAAGACCTTGTCTCTACAACAATTTTTTTTTAAATTAGCCAGGTGTGGTGGTGTGCACCTATAGTCTCAGCTCATCCTGGGCAGCAGAGTCAGATTCCAACTCAAAACAAAAACAAAAACAAAAACAAAACAAAACAAGAAATTAGAAATCACTGAAGGTTTAGTGATGATCTTTGTTTTGGTTTTTTTTGTTTTTTTTGAGTTGGAGTCTCACTTGGTCGCCCAGACTGGAGTGCAGTGCAGTGATCTTTGTAAGTGTACATGTAAATAACATACATGACCTAAGCAATCCCTGGTTTGCTGACAGCTAATTTGGCCGTATTCAAGTATATCTTTAGGCTAAATTTTTTTTTAAAAAACCTATGTTAGCTTTTTTATTCACATCGCATGCCATAGCAACATTATTGATATTACTTTAACTTTCAGGGCACATTAATTTGGCCTTTTGAAGTTCAAGTTAAGCTGCAAAAATTAGTTTTTTTAAGGGCAAGTAAACCATTTAAATGGCTTATATTAAAAAAAACATGGTTTACAGATTTGATTTTTAGGAAACACCTTAAATAAGGGTGAATAAAATGTAGATTTTTTAAAAGTAAGTGACTGATAATGGGCCACAAGCTTTTAATTTTGAAAACAACAACAAATATTTATGAATTCCAGAGAGATATTTATGAATTCCAGAATATCCACATTTGATTTGTTCTTCTGTGCTCTGCTTTAACAATTTTTAGATAGAAAAAAAGGACTTGTATAATATAAGTGCATTATTGGGAAAGCCAATAATTTTTTATTAAAATGTTACTGAGTAGAATGCTAACATTGATGGAATTCAGAAGGTTTTATATATATATACATATCAAAAGAATAGAGGACCATTTCCAACATAATTTATATCAACTGTGATATTTTTGAAACAAGATATTTATGAAACAAGGCATATTTTTTCAGTTACTTAGTTAATGATTTACCTTACACCAAAAGAATTGGAGAAACTTGAATATTAGTTTAATAAATTAACAGATTATCATTTTATCATATAGACACAAATAGATGCAAACTCTTGCTGTAAATGTGTTCGTCCAAGAAATGGTATTGTCCCATCACCTTAATCAAACTTAGTTACAATTTGAAAATGCTTTGATATTTGATTTCAAACATATGACTTATTTTTTAAGCATACTCAAAATACAAAATCAAATCAAGCCACTGTGATGTCTGCTGTAATAAGCATAGCTCATACATATAAGAACATGAATCTTAGAGATTCCTAGATAAATTTACTTCCTAAACGTATAAATTAGCATTTCCTCTGGTTTTTATTTTGGAAATTCTATTTCAGCAAGGTATTAACAGATTATAGGTGAAGGAAAATCTGAGTGTTCGGTGGTCAAGTGATTATTTTTTACTGCAGGTTTTTGAGGGCCTTGTATATGCAGATTTTTACTGTGACTCAAAGGATGAAGAGCAAATTGAACAAAAATCTTTCGCTTGATCACCTTCACTTGCTTTCCATTTTTAGAATATACCATAGGATATCATAGTTGAAAGAAAGTTTAGAACTTATGTGGTCTATTCCTCCACCAGTGAACAGCCCTTATACTTGCGTTGATTCCTCTAAATTATTTTTAATTCCAAGGAAGAAAAGGACTAAGTTTTATTAGCCTGTCTTAAAAGACTAAGCTTGGTTCAAACCAAAATATTATTTCTGATTATTGTCCTTAGATGGTACAAAGGACCAGCAAAGAAAAATCAACTTGTTGGTAAAGAATCCTCTACAATGGATCTCTTTTTCAATAGGAGACTTTCCTCTCCAAGGATATTATTATTTGAGAAGTGGGGTTTTTTTAAAAGTATGGGAATTGTTTATGCACGTGTAGAAAATGAATAAAAGACTTAATATGAGCGAAATAATTTTAGAAGGAGGCCTGTTTGGTTTATGTTTGTCCCAAGGATTATTCTCCTAGGTAAATTTAAAATTATGTTAGGTAGCTCAGCCTGTAATCCCACACCTTTGGGAGGCTGAGGTGAGTGGATTGCCCGAGCCCGCAGGTTTGAGACCCGCCTGGGCGGCGAGACCTCATCTCTACAATAAATCAAAAAATCAGCGGGGCGTGGTAGCGCATGCCTGTAATTTCGGCTACTCGGAAGGCTGAGGCGGAAGGATCGCCGGAACCCAGCAGGTCGAGGCTGCGGTGGCCAGGAGCGGCCACTGCACTCCAGTCTGGGCGACAGAGTGAGACTCCAATTCAAAAAAAAAAAAATTTATATGTTAGAAGAGTATCTACCCAAGTTTGTTGACTAAACGGGTCCATGAGAATTTCATTACTTAAGGCTCTAATCAAAAATTTTTCAATATGGGCACCAACTATAGATGATGATTGGGTCAGGAGAGGGAAGGTTTGTTTGAAATTGTAATTTAACTGGTGACAAATTCAAATGGTTATATTGCTCTATTGTACTTTTGTTGCTTATACAGCAAATACAGATTAATATTCCTCTTGGGCCTCCCAGTGCTCTGTTGAATATAAATTGCATTGCATAAATCTGATTCTACCTCATTTTTAAACCATTACTAAAGAGAAAGGCACTTTTGCAAGCAATATTATACGAATATACCAAAGCACAAATCTGACCCACTGCCTGTTGTGAATAAAGTTTTGTTGGAACACAGCCAGGCTCATTTGTGTATGCATCCTCCGCAGTTGCTTTTGTGCTACAGTGGCAGATTTGTGGCAGAGTTATAGTTTGCATGTGATCTGCAAGGTATACAATATTTATACCCTTTTCAGAAAAAACTTGCCAACTACTGCCAGTGTATCACATTACTTCCTAGTAATCAGCAGAAATATAACATAACTTTCATAGGAGGTTGCCATCCAGAATATGGTCTAAATATTAGACCATTAGACTAAATATTAGAAATATATATTTATATCTGTATATATCTACATATTTATATCTTTCTGTATATACAAGCATGTATTTAACTTCTTGGGCAATTGGTGATATTCATGTTTGACATATTGTTTTGCTACTGCAATACCAACACAAGACTTTTTTTTGAGGAGCTTTCCAAACACACATTTTAGCTAATATTCTTTTAGGACACATAATTTTTTCAATGTTGGGCTGTTTTTTAAATTCCCTTGTTTTTGAAGAAAATGTTTACCTGAGAATATCTCTCTTGTACAAACAATCCCAAAGTTGTATTCGAATAGACTAATAGATATTTATACTTAACTATATTTAGTAATATAGAGGCATTCACTTGGTTTTATATGTCAATCAATTTATAATGACAAGATATTAATATTACTCACTTTCAAATTTGATACAGAATCAAGTAGTCATATCATTATTAAAATGTGACTATTATAAGGAAAAATTGTCTCACTTTATTAAATAGTTGACTTAAATTTGCTGGCATAGTTAGAGGTCATACAGTGTAAGGTTTTTATATGTACTTTTATCCAAGATTTTCTTCAGTTTGAAACATTTGCCTCCCTTTTTATCTTATTTTAATTAATTTTAATTTGAATTTAAAATTTTTTACTAACAAAAATTATCTGCTGTGCAATGAGATTTTTGCAGAGCAGAGAATAATATTTAAAAATTAAAGTGTTTAAAATTAAAAATTGACTTAGGATTCTGACCTTCTACACTGGTACATTTTCAATCCCCCATTCCTTTAATGGTATTTTAAAAATCAGGTAAGTATTAACATACCTATTTTTAATAGGCACACTTTTGCCTAGATATTGTTATTATAGTTTTAAAGGTATGATCTTAAACAAAGGATATGTATGTGTATGTTTCCATTCCTACCAGAGCACACAGTGTTTGTGAATTTACATGACAATATTTTATTATGGGTACACACTTGAGTCCACTAGGCTTATTTCTCCCAGCTTGTAGATTTGTAGAATATGATTGAGATTTTTTAAATTATGCATATTTATGAGAAATGGAGTTTCCCTATAAATGTGTTCTAATAAAAATTATAAATATGCTGTTAAAATCCTTTTTCATGTTTGCTAGGATTTGCTAACTGAATTTAGTTTTTGTTCTAATGAAAGTTTTTAAAGACCATCTTAATATCTATAATTGATGTGTTTTGAGGTAACACCTGTTATAGAGGGCATTCATTCTTATTTTATAAGAGGCTTACAATCTCACTTTCTCACTTCCTTACACTCTATTTTTTTAAAAATTTACACTAGTAATACTTTGTGACTTTACTGGCATGATATGTTATCATGGCCTTATTCCATAAGCCTCTTTCTTGATCTTAGTTCTAGAAAATCAAAAGTTCCTGATAACTGGATCCACATGTATGGTACAGGAAACTACTTTAATTACAGTCTTATTTTATGATAATAGTTTCTAAATACAGTTCTAAAATTGTATTTGAAGCCAACTTACAACTTTATAACCAGTAAATAAATCAAATCACAATGAACTAAAAGTCTAAGTTCTTATAATTATATAATTAAGTGCTATCGTCAAATTTGTGTGCTGCCAAATATATTCTCCTAGACACACATGTACCAGAAAGTGTTTTCTATCTAATGAAAAATTGTCTTCTCTTCAAACTCATTTACATTTTATTCAGATTAAAATTATTTTAAATATTTAATAATCATGCTTTTATTTACCAAATTTCATACTTTAAATAAATCTTAAAATGACATTTGATTTGTGCATACTACATTGAGTGAAAGTAATATATCAGACTAGCAATTTTTCTTTTATACATCCTGTAAGTAGGACTCAGAAATAAGAACTGAACATTAATATTATGGGTTTTTTTCTACTCGATAGGTGCTATGGATATAGAGGAGAGAAATCGCCAAATGAAAATTAACAAATACAAACAGGTAGCCGGATCAGATCCCAGACTGGAACAAGATTACCATTCAAAGGCAAGACATTTTTCTTTTTAAAAGTTCTAAAATAATCAATCATATGAAGCAGTTAGATTCTTTTAAACCACTGAATGAAGATTAGTCAAACACAAACATATAATGCAATGGCCCCATAACATTATTAATTGCTAAAATTTTTAATGTGTTCATATACTAGTTTTTAGTGATAGAATTAGCATTACTTAAAAAAATCTTATATAATATAGAAGATTAAAGATCTGAAGAACAAATCTTTTACAATTTTTTTATTTTATAAAACCTATAACCCTTCAAAAATGTTTAAGAAGAACTTCTATTATTGTCTTATGATTTTATTTATATAGTAGTGTTTCCCATTTTATAATATTTTAATTGAATTTGCTTTGTTCCTGAATTGTTCAAACAAAACCCAAGTGATCCTTAACTTATGATGGTTCAACTTATGAGTTTTATACTTAAGTATATAGTGGAAAACAGTACACATTCAGTAGAAACTGTACTTCAAGTACCCATACAACCATTCTGTTTTTCACTTTTGGTATTCAATAAGTTTCAGGAACTATTCAACACTATTTTAAAACAAGCTTTGTGTAGATGATTTTGCCCAACTGTAGACTAATGTTAAGTGTTCTGAACAATTTCGATTGGTTACACTAAACTGTCAGTAGGTTAAGTGTATTAAATACATTTTCGACTTAGGAGGTTTTTAACTTACAATGCGTTCAACAGGACATAATCTCATCATAAGACACAGAGCAACTGTACATATTCTTGATGTTGTTAGGAGTTCAAAAGGTCATTTAGTATGAATCTTTTAATCTAACTTTTGGAAATAAGTTGAGGTATGAAGTCTACTGAGGAAGGAAACAAAAAGTATTATTTCATTGCTCTTGCCCTTCATTGTCTTTATATTTCCAAGGCATTTTTAGGTTTATAGTATTATTCATGGCCAAAGTCATGAAAACACTTTGCTCTGACATACCTATTAAAGATTTAATTTAAAAAATGAAAATGGAAGAATTTACTCATACCTTTTAGCCATTATGTGCTCTATGACAGTAATTTAATCATTGAAATCATGTAATATTTGTGGTCTCTGTGTATTAGAGAAAATAGTTTATATTCTTATATTCGTAGATCTTTATTGTCCTTACATAGTTAATCTTTAGTTTCTCTCTCTATTATATTCTATTGGAATACCTTGGTAAAGTCAAGAATGTTTTAAGTGAAGCACAAGTGGATATGTTGAATGTGCGTATGTAACAGGTAGCACCAGTTTCTCACTTCTCTAATAATGCTACCTAGAGGAGGCAAAGATTCTTAAATCAGTGTCTACTTCTAAACTACCAGTTTCTTCCTCAAATTACATGAATATTTACATGATGAATACAAGATGATTCATTACAGAATTCTGGTGTACTGTAAATGTCACAAGGCTAAAATCAGAAAGAAGTACATTTAAGACACAAAAATAGCCTTGGCTTTACTCACTAGCTTCTGAAATTTTTCACTGAAATGAAAATATGAATAGCTTCAAGTGGGTAGATGAATTTAATGGAAAATAGTTCTGTAATGACAGAGTATTTCAGATACATCCTTAATTATTTCAGTTGGATATCAAAAGTGATGTCTATGTAATTTTTTGGTATTTCTGCCTAAGGCTAAGCAGATATACCTGACTTTTTGTGGCATCTGTTATGTTCTAATTGCTCATCTATTCATTTTGTATAATCAAAAGACCAAGGCATGAAGTTCTAAGAAAATAGGATATTAAAATTTTTACAAATGTATTTATTTATATGCTACTATACTAAAATAGTATATTTGTCCATATTTTACTATATATTTGTTTGTTTATGCTCTACTATACTTCAGGAAGGAATGTAGATAATTTATAAAAATACTTACAATATTGTTAATAATATTTTCAATGAAGACAAGAGTATCAAGAGACAATAAAGTCAGGATAAAACAAGGTAACTCCAGTAAAGTTTTCAAACAAAATGCATAATGTGAGATATCCTATACACCTACTACAAGTGGGGTATGTATTTTGATCCTGAACTTCCTAATAAGCAGTAAAGTCAGAAAGGGAAACTTGATCAACTGTGTCATTTACATTGTTCACACAATGTAAGCAAGTTCCCTAGAAGCAATAGCAATGATTCTTGTTACAGATACCTGACAAAAATTTATTACAGGAGGAAGGACCAAAAGAATACTATAGGCGTATCTGAGATTTTTTTTTAACAACCAAACTTTGATTCCATTCAAATTCATGAATAAATATTTCCTTAAGGCTTCAACATTTTATAATTTGACACCAACCATTTTAAGTTTGGAAAAATTTAAGTCTTGGTAAAGGATTAGCTGTACTAAACAATATAATATCCTAGGTATTCTCTAAGACAATGGTTTTCAAAGTGTCGTTCCAGACCAGCAGTGTCAGCATCACCTGGACACTTTTAGAAATGCAGTTCTCTGGGTCCCCTGCAGAACTATGAACTCAAAACTCTGCGGTTAGGGTCCCTGTGCTTTAATAAGTCTGTCAAGTGATTCTTCGTGTATGTTAGATTTTATGGACTAGTGCTCTAAGGTGAACTGATTGTAAATTTTACTTTTAGATAACTGTATGAGTTGGCTTCCTCAGTTATGATTTTAGCTGGAAGCAAGGGTGAATGTCATCCAAAACTGAAGACTAGGCCAGGTGCTGTGGCTCATGCCTGTAATCCCAGCACTTTAGGAGGCCAAGGTGGGAGGATTGCTTGAGCCCAATAGTTCAAGACCAGTATAGGCAACATAGCCAGACCTTATCTCGACAAAAATCAAAAAGAAAAAAAAAAAAACCAGGCATAGTAGCGTGTGCGTAAAGTCTTTTTTTAAACTGTTACAGTCCATATTTTAAATGACATTGCTACCTGAATTTCTCAAAACTTCTACTTTGATAGTTGTAAATGAGTCTTAGCAAAATTTTTAAGTCTTAGTAACTCATTTTGAATTTGCATCTATAAGAGCAATGCTTATTAAGTTAGTCTTTCTAAGAATATTCTAAGAATCCTAGGAAATTTGAAATCAGAAAATCTATTTTTATTTATTTATTTATTTATTTATTTATTTATTTATTTATTTATTTATTTTGAGTTGGAGTCTCACTCCGTCACCCAGACTGGAGTGCAGTGGCCGCTCCCGGCCACCGCAGCCTCGACCTGCTGGGCCCCAGCAATCCTTCCGCCTCAGCCTTCCAAGTAGCTGGAATTACAGGCGCGCGCTACCACGCCCGGCTAATTTTTTGATTTATTGTAGAGATGAGGTCTCGCCAAGCTGCCCAGGCGGGTCTCGAACCCATGGGCTCAGGCAATCCACTCACCTCAGCCTCCCAAAGCGCTGGGATTACAGGCTGAGCCACCGAGCCTGACTAGAAAATCTATTTTTAATAAAAGCAGCAAAACTCATGTGGAGATACGATTCCTAGTTAATCAGTGGGTCATTTCTCAGGGAGTTTCCCTCAAAATAGAATTTAGCAGTGCAGTCAAAGCACTGTCTCTTGTGGATTGTGATCTCTTGATCCTAGCTTGAATGTGATTTGTCTATTCTATTCTTAGCAGTAACTTAAAGATCAGCTTATTTTTTTTTCAAATTTAAAAGTGCCAATAATACTTTGCCACAGGTCAACTACCATTCTGCGAGTTATATAATAATAAGTTAATGTAATCATCAAAAATTAAAAGTGGATAATTCATCGTGTTTATTTAAACATAGGTTTATTTTTAAATTAACTACATTTAATATTTTTAAATGTTTCCAAAGCAATACTTTATGAAGATTTTTTTTAAAGAGTGATTGATAACATTGCAACAGGTAATGCTATATACAGTTCATTGGCACAGTACTTATTGAAACTCAAAGCTAATTTCTCTGGAGAAGCAATGCTCTTTTTTTAAAAAAAGCACTTTGTGGTAATACTTCCACAAAATTATCACAAAAATATCTCATTTTATTATATCATAATTTTCTCTTCTTCTATTTGTCTCCCTAGAATTAAGAAGCAGTATAATCTATGAGTTGCCCAAAACCCTTCAAATATGGGCCGGAAGCCCAGAATAATCTATTTAACTCATAATGTAATAGACCGAGTTAATGGTCTAGGAACAGGGAACAAGGTAGTAAAAGAAAGGAAAGAGAATTTTTCTCCATTCCTGTGTGCATGCCTGACCCTAGGCACTTCTCACCTACATCCTGTCACCTTTCTCCCCAGGCTTCTAAAGTTCTTTGACCACCCATTCACCAATCTCAAAGACATATTAGGAAGAAAGCAATTAAATTAAACTAGTTTGCATTAAAATATGAATAACAATACAAAGTTTAATTTTCTAAGAAGGCTCCTAAATCAAAAGAAAATATTTCAGAGAGTTAAAGAAAAAGTATTTTTGGCAAGTAGATTGCCACTGTTAACAAAATTGTTTCATTTTTTAAGAACTTCTCTTCTCAACAGGGAGAAGACAAATTCAGTGCTAGTCTTGTGTTTTACATTGACTTTCAAGACATAGGCAATAAGGGCACCAGAAAAGGGGAGACAGGTTGAGGCAGAAAGGAGCAGCCATACATGGGCTGTTTAAAATTGGATGTTTGTAAGTCAGGAATACTCTGAGGCCCAAATAACACCAGAATGTGACAACAGAGCATGAATACAGGGTAGTAGGTGAGAGCACGGCGTAGAGTCCAGCAGACTCCACCAAGATGGCATAGGGTAGGCTTAACCTCTTATTCGCAGCTTCTTTATCTATTAAAGAGGATTTTAATATTTATTTTATAGGGTGGCGAGGAGGATTAAATAAGATGATGTAAGTAAACATCAATAAATAATACAGATAATATTTGTTATTTCATAGTAACAACAGCAAATATTATAGACACCAAAAATGAATATAATAAGGCCAAAAAGAAATGGAAAAGAAATAATTGAACTAATGAAAGAGATTTTTTGTGTAACTTAAACATCATTGAATGACCCTTTTATTCTCAAATAAACAGATTCAACCAGCAGAGATCTCAAAGGAAAAATGAAGCTTAGAGGAAAATAATTTATAAATCATAAAATGACATAGAGATTAAAATGATAACAAGAGACTAAAACATAATATTTGATGAAAAATTATGAACCAAATTGCTGAAATTAAGGAATTATGCTATCAGTGTTGACGTTAAAGGTTATGGTGCTTCTGGACTGTGTAATATGCTTGTCCAAGCCAACCAGATTCCAAGCCTTTAATTAGTCACTTGCTGTATACTATTTTTTACATCACTCTGTGGTTGTTCTTTTACCAAATGTATTTATGAAGAGCTATAAACTTAGATTTTGAAATCTAGATTATTAACTAGCAAGCAAGAGCAACAATATACAATATGGCTCTGGAAGTACAAGAGATTTTAGTGGTAATATTATCAAGATCTGATTGAAAAAGATTTCAGTCCCCTTACAAAATCAACAAATAGCTGTATAGTAATTGAAAGAGAGTCATAGATCCAAACGAGACAGGATTAAATTATATTTTAAAATCCTTTGTGCCCTATGTTCCCTCTTTTAGGTAATTGAATTCATGTTTGTGAGGGTAGATTTCTCGCTTATATTATATTAAACATCCGTCAACCTAGCATTTGAAAGTAACTAAAAATTTCTGTGTGTACTCATATAATTTCTTCTTTTGTCTCTGAGATAAGTAAAGGAAAGGGTGATCAATATATCATCAAGGAAGAAAGAGCCATTGGAAGTAGAATCTCCTGATATTCGTATGCAGTATCATTAACTACAGTAGCAGCCCCATCAACAATCTGAGTTCTTGATTATAGAAATATATACGGGCAGTTTTGTTAGTCACTCTTCAATTTATTTTTAGTGTCTATGATTAAATAAAGACAACTGAGTGGTATTAAAAGTGTGGACTCCAGAATCAGGATTCAGATCCTACTTCTTTTACTGTCTGTATGACCTTGGGCAAGTTATATAATATCCTTGTACCTCAGTTTCTTATTCCATAAGGTGGGCTAATACTAGTACCTACCTCTATATGTTATAGATCATTATAGAATTACAGAATAAATTTTAATGTCTTCCTGTTTGCTAAATATAATGTTTCTAAAAACCAAGAAAAGAATTTTAAATAAATTACATCCTGCTACCTGCAGGTAAAAGGATCACTCTACGGAAAACAGCTACTCTCTAAGAGCATGATTTCAAGACTGAATCTGTTTATATACATATATAACTCTTAGAGCAGAGCTTGGTACATTATAAGCAATCAGTAAACATTAACTGTGATATGGTAATGGTTGTGATTGTGATGGTGATGATGATCATGATAGTCATGATGACAGGGAAAAAAGAATCACTTCTAACAGGTGATTTGCTCTTACCAAAGACCTTGGGTCTTCAGGTCTATATTTGTTTTCATGGAAATCTAATATAGATAGATAAGTATATCTTTAAGGTAATTTTAAAAACAGGTAGGGAGAAAGGGATGAAAAGCTGAAAACTTATGATATTTTTAAAAACCTAAAAATCGATTTGAGTTGTCTTATTTTTGTCAGTCTAGTTATATTTCCATATTTATAACTAGAACATAAAATTGTTATTATACCACTTATTTTCCCGAGCAAGCTGGTTGTACTTCAACTGTAATTCAAATATCTATCTATCTATTGGTATAGATATACCTATAGATGTATATATATATATGATTATATTTATACATAACTTATATATCTGTTTCTACACATACACATACCCTAAAGCTCTGAGCCAGAGGATAATTTCTGTCTTCCATGTTTTAGCTGATGGAAGCAACAACTGTTCATTTCTTCCTTGTCTTGTAGGAAGAAATTCACATTTCTTCCTTTTATCTCACTTTATGTAAAAGATCTACAGTTAAAAACTTGACGGTAGATAATTGGAATGAAATGTTAGAGATCTTATATTTTCACTTGTGGTTAATCTTCAACTTTAAAAGATTCTAATTTTTAGGTTTCTTTTTCTTTAACGTCTTGTATTAGTTTACTAGGGCTGCCATAAGAAAATATCATAGACTGGGTGACTTAAAGAACAGGAATTTATTTTCTCATTTTTGGAGGCTAGACATAAAAGATGAAGGTGTCGGTAGAACTGGTTCATTCTGAGGCCTTGTCTTGGCTTATAGACAGCTGCTTTCTTGCTGTATCTTCTCTCTATGTGTATCTGTGTCCTAATCACTGCTTCTTAAAAGGACATTAGTCAGACTGGATTAGAACCCACCCATATGACCTCATTTTACCTTATTTATTTCTTTAAAGGATCTGTCTCCAAATATAGTCACATTCTGAGGTACTAGAGACTAGGACTGTCACATATGTATTTAAGGGGACACAATTCATCCTATAAGTAGGTAGTGATCTTGGAAGTAATACTTTAATGCATTTTGAAAGCATATTTGAGTATAATTTAAATGGGGATTTCAAGGCAACTAACTATAGCTATTTTGTTTTGAACCTTTAAATCTTTTTTGAATTTTTTTCTTTTTTCTTTCTACTTCTTTCTGTTTTTCCGACTACCTTGTCAATTCCTTAGAGATAAAACATTTTGGTTTTGTGGTTGCAAGTTCATTTTTTAAATTATCTTTCTTAGCCATAAAACCACATTTAAATATAATTCTCTTAACCATAATTTTATACTGACATTCAACTGTGGGTTCCTTTTCTTTACATGCATTTGTGAATTACTACCTTCTACCACATATTCACATTTTAGGCTAGGAAATATAAAAAGAATATTTTTTAATTGTGAAGTCATTTTTTAATTATGAAGAAGTCAACTTATATGTTATAGAACATTATAGAATTACAGGATAAATTTTAATGTCTTCCTGTTTGCTAAATATAATGTTTCTAAAAACTGAGAAAAGAATTTTAAATAAATTGCATCCTGCTACCTGCAGGTAAAAAGATCACTCTATGGAAAACAGCTGCTTTCTAAGAGCATGATTTCTTCCTGTATATTGCCTAAGAATACAGAAGGGGGTCACTTTTCTTTTACATTGATAAACAAACAAACAAACAAACAAACAAATAAATAAATAAATAAATAAATAAATTTATGCCTTTATCTTTGCTTTCATCAAGCTTCCAGAGTTGCTGGCTTGCTAACTAGAATACACTACAGAGCATGAATGATATGGACCGCGGAAGGGAGAGAGATCTTTATAGAATCAGGAAGCATATGGGAAAAGAAGGAAGAAAATGTGATGAAATAGGGCAGTCACATTCTTTACAATCAAATTCTATATAGCCAAAAGGATTAAGCATGGATAAATAAGAACATAGAAAACAACACGTATGTGAAAATATGTATGGCTTCTGAACCAATCATGGCATTTATTACCTAATAAGATACATATGTTCTGTACTATATGCTGATTATTTGCTTATTTCTTATATTTTATATTAAACTATACACTTATTGAGAATAAGGACTGTATTTCATTCATCTTTGTAGTGTCTCCAATGGCAGGTATTTTGCCTTGGCCATAATAGTGAGAATCTTAGTGAATGAACATGCATGGACATGGATGCTGAGGGGAAGCTCACGTGGGAGGTGAGAGTTTGGAAAAAGTCGTAGAGGAGGTGAATTTTGAGCATTTTTTACCAATACAAGGACAAGATATGATTTTCATGAGGTGTAGATAGGTCATTGAGTAAGAGTGAAAAGCAAATTTTCTCATGGAAACATGATTATTTATTTCCATCTAGAGATAATCATAAGAAGAAGAACACTGAGAAATAATGGGAACATTGAAGTTCTAATTTTGATTCTACCTCTGTGTAATAAGACTTGGGATAAGTTGCCCAATTCTTCTTCACAACCCAACTTTTTCTATCTACAAATTAAGGAAACCTTATAATTTGTAAAGTGCTGTACAAATATGTGGTAATTTGGAAACATCATAGAAAAGATCACTATGTCATAAGACTTGAGCTTTAAGCAATCTCTTCATTGATTAAGTAAATAATATAATGTCATAGCCTCTTCTTTAAAATTAGATTTGAAGTCAACTTCTACATTTCATTTCTTTCTATCCTCATGTTGTTTCATTCATTGATTGAGTAGTCTCTGATCAACATAAGGCTCTCTACTAGACATATTCCCACAGGTGCTTGAATATGTGTAATTTGTAATGAACTAGGACATAGTAATTGTGATTCAGAAAATAGATGTATATGCATAATGTTTTGCCTGTTACCTTACAGAAAATAAGTTGTAGCTGCTTTTGAACTGACACTTATATCCGTACCTTTAGTCATAAAGGCAGTGATCTAGGGAAACCTGGAACCATGCACACCTATCACTTCAATTTGGTTTGGCTAATTATAATATGAACATAGCAACAATTTTATTATGTAATAGCTTTGTTTATGAGCACAAAAATTAGTTGTAATTTTTCTTCAGCTGGACTGCAACCATTATTTATTAGTAAAATAAACCTAATGTTTTACTTAGACGTATGGAAATTTGATTATTTCTATTTCATCAGTTTTGAAGACTGTAATATAATGCTGCAGTCTGGGAATAATGTAACTAACCTTGGAATATATCTAATGTGAAGGAAGGAACTTTTAGCTTGTGATAACTTCAGAGGATAGAAGCATTGTATGTAAAAGATTATATAGCACTAGACCTGACACATGAGAATGACGGTTAATGGTAGTTGGTTTTTATTGTTTATTATAACATGTGAAGTAGGAGTAATAACATGAATCAGAACCCATTAGCTCAGTACAACTCCCTGACAAAGAAATGGCTATGATTGTATGATTGGCCACTTTCAGGTCATTTCCATAACTAGGAATGCTTACAAGCAAAGCTGACAGTGCCCAGGCCCTAATCATATAAGAACATGTTACTTTGTAAGCCCTTTTCCATGTTGTGCCCCTCCCCACCAAATTATCTGAATTTTAAATAGGTTTAAAATTATTTTAATAAGATATAAAGCTTCCTGTTATTCAAGTTAGTTTATATGATACTGTTTTTGATTAAAGTTTTACTTTGTTAAAGTACATCCAATTACACATACAAGTAATGTTATTTTAATGCTGTTTTGTATGCTGATTATGCATGTCATTTAAAATAGATTTTTCAAAATTTCAGAAAAGGAAGAAAATCTTATTTTAAAGTATATACCTAAAGTAGAAAACAATATGTGAATATTTTCAAAAGAAATGACTGGTTCTAAGTTTGATTTGCCTGGTTAAAAGTGATACAGATTATCACAGTGATAAAAATGAAAACAATTTTTTTATTGAAAGACATTATACTAACAAGTTGTATAATCTTAGTTAATTCACTTGACTTCTCTGTTTCTCAGTTTTCTCCGTAAAATAAGGAAGTCAGATTACATTTTCTCTGAGGTCTCTCTCAGCTTTAAAATGTGAATTTTTGAATGACTCAGTGATGAGTAAATAGTAACCAAAAGTCTGTTTCAGAACCAAATAACTTTCCTGGGTTTTTCTCTTATATATGTTTTTTTTAAAAAAAACATCTGAACATGTTTTGCAATTAGTGGATATTTAGTATCTTTCTCTTAAATGCTACTCAGAACTGCAGACCTGGGATGTTCCTGAAGCTGATCCACTATAATTCTGGTACTGCAACATTAAACATTTTTTTAAAAGCAAGAAAAATAACCATATGAATGACAATATAATGAAGAAGAAATAAAGTAAGGAAGGGAAAAGGAATGAAGAGGGAAAAAAGAAAAGAAAGAAGAGAGAGAAGATGAAAGGAAAGGAAGGGAGGGAGGCAAGGCAGTATAATGCTTCCAATCTAGGGCTTCATTATCTAGTTAGTACACATGTTCATAAATAATGATCAGAAATAGACTGTGTAAAGGAATATAATAAAACACACACACACACACAAAGGAAGAATAATAAGAGAAAGATAATTTGCCTGGGAGAAATCTGGGAACAGATTGGAACACATGAGGTGAAGGTGACATGTCAGGCTGATGGGACAGTTTAAACAAAGTTATGGAAGTACATGAGCACAGGCTATGTTTAACAAATAGCTAGTAATTCTTTAGGGTGGAAATATGCAACAAATTGGTATACATATTAGGAGAAAAGAATGGAAAAGTTGGCTGGGACCAGATTGTGGAGAACTTTGAATCTGTGAGTCGAAAATACAGAATGTTTTGCTATTTTTAAAAATTTTGTGTTTATATTCTGCTACAGTATTTTTATGTTATTTTAACTATCTCTATTATTTTAATGTCCAATCTTATATGTTAATATCTCTATACCTGTATCATTTTAATACCTGTACTATTTATGTTATATGCATTATTTTTCTATGTTTTTATGAGACCCATATAGAATGATGGGTTTGAAGATTTTTGAGGAAGTCACTAATATGAACAAATGTGTGCTTTTAGACAATAACTCTAATGATATATTTAAGATGCATTTGAAAAGGAGATTAAAGACAAAAAAGTGCCACACAAAAGCAGTCATTATCAGTCTTTGTTCCTGCTTTGACTTTTGGCTCCATCCCAAATGGTCTTTATGTAAGCCCAGTTAATGCTGCTCTGTCTTCTCCCACAGGCAATAAGAGTAGTGGGCCTTTTCCAGACTTTCAACAGAATATATTTATATCTTTCCTATGCCTGAATTTGATAGGTGAAAGCAATTCTTAGGCCCCTTCAGGTTTTTCAAATTATGTAGTTTCTCAGGCCATTATATAGTCTTGATTCATTTTAAGTACCTTGAGTTATTCTATTATCTCTTACAGCACTAACGTTTGAAAGAGACCTCGATTTCATATCCCCAATCCACTAATTTTTGTTGTATTTCTGCCTGCTTCTGATTCCTAGGGCATTGGTCCTACTGCTATGTTCCCATGTCTTATTTCTGTTGCAACTTTTGGGATACTAGCTTGCCACTGGTATCTGTAATGGCCACACCCAATGTCCTAATGAAGGTCATGAATAGTCTCTCTAAAATCCTAATAAATATCTCTAAAAACATTGTAAAGATCATCTAATAAACCATATAATTCTTAAATATGTTTACAAACAGCCAAATGCCAGGATTTCTTGTGATTTTGGTGGGTTTTGTTATGGCTTTTCTTTGTTCTAGCTAGATCATATGGGTTTCTGATCTGAGAGCTTGCAGAAGCATTTAGTCATGGTAATAATGCAAGGGCTTTGACAGCGACTGGGCCCATTGATTTGGACTAGTAGCAGACATTTTGTGCCATCCTCTTGGACTTGGATACAAATGAAATGTTATATATGTATCAGAATAAGATGTTATTATAAATACATGTGAAGGTCCGAGAAGCACAAACGTTGAGTACATTTGTTAATTGAGGCAGAAATTTCAGATCACATGAGTCTGAAATATTACTGAACAATAAAGTACACACAAATAATTCTAACGCTAACTAAAGCTGTTGAAAAGCAAAAAACTATTTACCTTATGTGTTTACAACTAAATCAATAAATGGCTAAGTGTTAATATGTTATATATTATCTGTAAAATTGTAAAAAGTTGTATATCAGATGTGAAAAAGAAAAAATATATAAAATATGTAAAAATTGTTTGAAACCATAAAAACTATTCATGTTTTAATTATTATTAATTTATGGTCATGAGTTGTTACTCTCCTCAGTTTAACTTCCCTTAGTATCAAGTGTAAACATAATTATAAAACCTAACCCAGTTTAAACAGGTTGCAAGAATTCCAAGTCAGGTGTGGTATTTCCCTACTCGAAGTAAATAAAGAATCTGGTGTTAAAGGACAGTCCTATTTTATTTAATGAGACATGGAATTAAAAATCTATTTATGAAGTTTTCATAGCCACTGTCACGTTTTTTCAAATTAAGGTAAAATACTTGAGATTATAGCTTACTTATGATGAAAATTTAGTATCATAATCTAGAGCTTTATTCGTTTCATCATGGACTATGCCTAATGATAATCATGGTAAATCTTACTACGTGTCAAGACCTGTGATCTCATTTAAAGCTTATGTTAGACCTATGAAGAAGGTATTATCTCTACTCTTTAGATCTAGAAACAGACTCAAAGAAATTAAGAGACTTGCCTAAGATTACTTAGCTACTAGAAAGTGGCAGAGCAGTTGTACACACATCTTTCAACTCTTAATCCCCTAGATATTATGATATCCTGCCTTGTCATCAAAATTAGATGACTACATTGTGATTTTCATCAGTATTGTTGCTTAGGGAATATGTCTTTACACCATAAGGTCAGAAAATATTTTTTTTCTGACATAGACCAGGATGAGTTTGCATTCAGAAAGGTATGTCAGTCAGGTTTTCATTTGGTTGTTCTAACAAAACACCTGACACAATTATCTGAATAAATAAGGAACTTATTTATAGTACAACCCAAGGCTTGTACTATTGCTTAAGAGGCAAGCTCTCTGTCTTCCTGCCCCCATTACTTAGAGTAAGACATTCATCCTCATTGTTGCAGAATGGCTACTGAACCTGTAGGCCCAGATAGAAGAGAGACGAGGGAAGGCAAATGGCCATACCAGTTGTGTCAGCCCTCTGTAGTCATGAAAGTAATAGCTCCTCAAAAATCCCAATCCCTAGATTCCTGTTTATATCTCATAGGTCAGATTCATATCAAATGATCACATTACTTTCAAAAGATTCTGGAAAATGAAGTCTTTTTGTTTTGTTGTTAAAATCAGTATAGATTCTTTAAGAACAAAGAGGAAAAGAAATATTGGGTAGGCATTCAGCAGCAACTGCCACACATAAATAGGTGTTAAATACTCTAATTATCAAAAGGAAAGACCAAGGGTTCATTCATAACCTCCAAATAACTAAATATAGGGTGATATTTGTTTCCATTAAACGAGTAAGTGATATTTCCTGACTGACTAGAAATGAAAAATATTGAGGAAGCAGGAGTCAAAGGTAATTCACAACTTTTCTAGGTTTTAGTTGGATATTGAACCTACTGGTGCAAGGAGTATACATTTGTTTTTGGCCATATTGAATCTGATGTATCTGTAAAACAGTATATGGGATGTCTTGTTGATAGCATCTAGAAACACTGATTTATTGGTCATTACATGGTAGTTAAAATGGATAGATAATGAATTAGATTATCCTAGGTGAACACATATAGTGAAGAGAAAAGAGGACTGGAGATGGAAACTTCGAGAAAATATAATTTAAAATTGGGTTAGGGAAAGAAAAGTCAAGAAAGGAGATTAAGTAGAAGCAATGAGGGGAGTTAGGAGAGAAACTACAAGTGAAATTATCTGAGAAACCATTATGGGAAAGTTTCAGGAAAAGAGAGGAAAGAAGAAAACTGAAAAGATGCAACTGACTGGTACATTATGATGTTGTTGGGTTTTTTGTTTTTGTTTTATTTAGAATATTTTTCAGTAAATGGTAGCTTAGAATGAATTAAGAGTTATTGATTCTCTTAAAGAAAATGGTAAATTCCTTTAAGGGCAAAAACATAAACTCTGCAGCTACCTGAGGTCTCTAAATCTGGGATTTCATTGCAGAACTGTCATTTCTTTCTCTGAAAATTGTGAGAAATTGATGGAAGTAAATAAAGGTGGCTTCTCAAGGAGAAATTGGCTACTAATAGATATAGAGTTCCCACAAAACCAAGCCTTTGGGAAGTCATAATTGACTACCGGCAATAATTCTTCTTCTATAAATTCTCCAGAAAAAATTATTTACCTCTTATATTCTCTTCAGACCTGGATGAGTCTGTTTGTAGATCTGTAAAATGGAGAGTGTACCTTCTCCACTATGTTTGCCATAGCTTTTTTTCCTGTCTTTTGATTAACTCGGTGTGTTTTCTCCCTGGATATATTACTATTCCTCCAAGTAATTCTTGATAGCATAAGACTTGTTTTTCTTCAAAATTGGGCAATCAGGTTTTGTTTTGTTTTTTTGGACTAGTGTTTTATACAACAAATGATAGTTATCTGGTGAGATTTATTAAATTGAGGGCAAGCAAAGTTTAAGAAAGTTCTTAATTCCACCCTGGTCTTTTGTCTGAGAAGTTCATGTACAAAGATCAAACAACTAGAGTTGTTAAGAAACTATAAAGAAATCAAACTAGGGATTTACCTAACCTAAGAATTTTAAATGAGGATACCAGAGAAAATGAAACTTGCATTTTAGAAATTTGCATTTTTTTCTTAAGCATATCATTCTAAACTTGTAGTAATAGCCCTCTTTTCAATAGAGCTTTGCAGGTTGCTGTTACTTTCTACTAATGTTAGACATATAGGAAGAACATTAACTTTTCCAGGCCACTTAGAAACACTTTAGAATCTAGAACTTCCTGAAGAATAATAATTTCCTGGAAATTTTCTAGTTCATGATCTGCTTAATAGTAATGTATGAAACAACAAAATGTTGTCGGGAAAGGCTTCTTCATTCTCTTCCAAGATTTTAATGGTCTCCAATCAGAGCATAATTTTAAGCTGAGACCATGTAATCCTATACAATGAATCTTCTTTGTTTTTATTCCATTAAAGAGAATGAGAAAGATGTCATTCATTTTTTTATCTGTCAGCTGTATTCTAATACATGCCAATTATTTAAAACATTATGTATGATGTACCAAAACAACATCAGTCATTTCCTAAATAAATGGATTTATTTATTCACATTCATAGGTCATTACCTTGGTATAATAATTATTTAACTACTTCTGTCTCACTGAAGTATGTAACTTTTGTTTATCATACTTTAGGAAAAGCTAAATTACATTTAACCATTTTCAATGTATACTCTAGTATTAGGTAATTTAGTACATAGAATTCTAGGGATTTTTTTATATATGTGAAGATGTTATACTCTAAATATATAAAAACCATTCTTCTGAAATTTTGTTTATAAAAATATTTTTATGTTCTTTCTCACTGTTGAAATTTCTCTTTTTTTAAATCATGTGACTGTCTACAGTGGAAGCCTCAGCTATTTGCCCATGGTAAACATGCTCAGTTGCTTAGAAGTCAATAGAGGAATATATTTGGTACAAGCTTTGAGTAAATAGAGCTAGAGCTTTTAGCAAAGTTTTGTTCTTTCTTTATATAAATTATTCCATTCAGTGTCTTTTTATGTAATGGCCTTCTGTTTCAGGTACTGGAAATAAGCCTCTGCTATTTGTTAAGCATGGTATTGGGCATTTTGAACATATTATTGTGAATAGCTCTCAAGAATCCTTAAAGTGAGGTTTATCCTTATCCTACTGGTAAGAACGTTAAACCTCAGAGTTTAATTTAAATTAAGTGCTAAGAGAGATGCAAAGATGAGAAAATACTGTCCTGGTCTTCAGGAGTTGGCACTCTAATAAAGGGTAAAAATGAAACAGGAACACTTTCCACACACAGTCCTAGAACAAGAGATAACGTGTGATGGCTTGCATAAAAAGCATTAAAACCATAGTATGTGAAATCTTATCTTTCCTTAATTTTGCATATCTAAAATTTTAGCTCAGCAAATTCAACTATCTTACCATCTCAGATAAAGACATACACAATGTACACCATGCTAGCATGTGTTTCAAAAACTAACAAATTATTATTTTTCATTTTATTTTATTTTATTTTTTGAGTTGGAGTCTCACTCGGTCGCCCAGACTGGAGTGTTGTGGCCACTCCCGGCCACTGCAGCCTCGCCTGCCGGGCTCCGGCGATCCTTCCGCCTCAGCCTTCCGAGTAGCCAGAATTACAGGCATGCACTACCACGCCTGGTTGATTTTTTTTTTTTATTTATTGTAGAGATGAGGTCTTGCTGCCCAGGCGGGTCTCGAACCCGTGGGCTCAGGCAATCCACTCACCTCAGCCTCCCAAAGGCACGGGATGACAGGCTGAGCCACTGAGCCCGGCTTTAACAAATTATTAACCCTTAAACTAGCCTATAAGTACTTATGAACCACAGCAACAGTACTAAAAGTCATGACAGACCTAAAAAGACAAAGGTTAGAGTAGGCAGTCGGAATCCTAACTACTGAAATTTGAAATTCAAATAAGAAAGTAGGATTCAAAAATTAAGACAAAGCAGGTTGGAATTACAGATATGAACCTGTAATCCCAGAGCTTTGAGAAGCTAAAGTAGGGGGATTAGTAGAGGTCAGGAGTTTGAGACCAGCCTAGACAACATAGAGAGACCTACCCTCCCCCTCCAATTTGTTTGTAATTAGCCAGGCCTGGTGGTGTGGCTCTTTAGTTAGTTCCAGCAATTTGGGATGTTGAGGTGAGAGGATCGCTTGAGCCCTGAAATTCGAGGCTGCAGTCAGCCACTACACTACAACTTGGGTGACAGAGTAAGACCTAATAGAAAGGAAAAGAGACAGAGAGAGAGAGACAAAGGGAGAGAGAGAGAAAGAGAGAGAGAGAGAGAGAGAAGGGAGGAAAAAACAATTGGGAAGCATAGGATGCACAAGTACCAAGTGACTTTGAATATCAGGATAAGGTACTGAGACAAATAATTACCACATAGCATGCTCCATATCAGCCAAAAAGTGTCATACATATTTCCTGCTAAGATAAAGCTATCCCTCATCCTGCAGCTGGGAATCAGCATTTCAGTATAAGGTGATGGGACATAAATGAACCTAGCCATTTGGGGAAGGTGAAGCCTGAGGACATAATGGACAATTTCTGGAATTTATCTAAACTGATATTCAGCTACTGTCTAATCATCATCATCATCATCATCATCATCATCATCATCGTCATCATTGTCATCATTTGTCATCTATTAATTGCTTCTTATGTGTCAGATATTGTGCTAAGTGCTTTACATGCATTACCTAGTTAATCCTTGCAGTAAGCCTAGGAGATAAGTATGGTTATTGTTCCTATTTTAACACGTGAAAAACTGAGATTCATAGAGAAGCTGACCCAAGATCACAAACGTATAATTTCTGTAGCTAGAATTCAGACCAGTGATTCAACCCCACCCCAGAGCATTGACTCTTAGTGATTACATTAGTACCCTTACTGCCTCCTAGAGTTAAAACAGGTTTTCACTTGAATTTAGATGATATAAGAGTCCGTGAGCAAAATAAATGAGAAATATAATAACAACACTGCCTTCCTATCCAGTTATAAATTTTATTTTTTATTATAAATTATAAGAATGAGAAAGAAAAAAGTTCCCCAATTGCAGCAAAGTTCTATTGAACAGTTTTACAGCTTTGAAAAAATTCTTAAAATGTTTATTTTTATATAAATAAAATGTCTAAAAAATAAGAAATAAAATGGAAGACTTCATATGTGAATCATCTTGAGATCAAATTTACTTTCAGTAAAGTTAGTGAAAACATACAAATATAAATAAACAGTTTATTACATGTGTATGTAGGTATATATAATTCATAGATAGCATTGGTAATGTTGGCTCCACCCATTAAAATGACTATTTAAAAACAAATATTTTAATCTAACTTTTCTTCAAATCTACTGTAAATAAGCAATATTCCTTTTTAAAGTCAAACACAGTTCTATTTAGATAGATATTTATTGGGTAAAGTCAGCCATTTTAGAATTTAATCGTATGCTTATTGATAATTGAAAGTTTATCTAACAAAAGTAGTAAGTTAAGTGGACTAAGAAGAGGCTAATTCTCATCTAATTTGAATATATATTGCTAGATTAATGTATTTAACTAAAATTTTATGGAGCTTTTAGAAATAATTCCTTTATTTTACCCTTGAAGAAAAAAGTCAATTATTAACTACAAAATATATAGTTAGATACTAGAAAGTCCTGGGGGGAAAACAGCAACAACAGATCATTTGAGTCACATCTAATTTTTAAACCACACCCTGTTACTGTTCAATTTATCTTGGCCAAAATGTATATCTATCTAATATTTACAGTGAATTGTTATTCATGGAAGATTGTTTATTCAGTAATAATTATTTACATCACAGCAAGTGATATATATAAAATAATCCATCTTTCTAAGGCTTTGCTAAATTTGCCAGTATCTATGATTAGAAAGCTCTCTGTTGCAAAATGAACTGGATAAGAATCTGAATGTTTCAGTATTATGGTCATGTGTGATGTTTATAGTAAAAACACTGCAGCAATGATACAATAATAATATTGGCTACTTTTACTTACATTATGCCATGTGTATCTTAATTTTAATTTTCAAAACAACCTTGCAAGAAAGATATCATTTTCATTATTTTATAGGCAAACTTTAAAGATTAAATAATGTGCTCAAATTTACCCAACCAGTAAATTTTCCTTACTCCTGGTTTTCCAGACTCCAAAGTCTATCCTTTTTACATCTCAGCATGAAGACTCTTAGCAAATGATCTTTTGTTGTCAAAATAAAATTAATTTTTTCCATTAGTTTTTACATTAAATGTATTTTATGAGAATTGGTCATTAACATGAAGCATTTATAATGGTTTTCAATTTACCAGAATATTTGAACACCCAGGAATGCCCTGCACCCTGGCTGTGCCAGTTAACTGTCTGATTATTTCAATTCCAGGAAGTTTGAACTATTGTAAATAATAATGACTTTTTCTAGTATTTCTAGGAGTCATCAAAATTCCAGTTACCATTCAGAAATTAAACTTTCTCTTTTCTCTTGGATTTTCTAAAAAGAATTAGTGTTTGAATAATTAGATTTTGTATTATCTCTAGGTTTTCAGTGAAACATAATGGATTAAAGAGAAAATTATGACTACTAGAATTGGTCTTTGTAAGTTACAAGAGCATACTGGTTTGTCATACTGAGTTTTTCTCAAAATCTTATTCAAAAATAAAAGATTCTGCTCTCTAATATTAAGCCAAATGTTTATTTCCCAGATTTTACCTAAATGTTCTTGCCTAAGGCCAGTGCTGTTTTGAAACTATGTTAATGGCCTTCATTGGGGTGTGGTGAAAATGTTCTAATTACCTTGCTAAAAACAAAGGTTTCATATAAATTGAATTTTTCTTTTAGGATAATTGCCATTCACTTTTGTTTTATATGCAACTGAGTGGGGTTGTACAGTATCCTCTGTGGACAATTAAAGTGCTGAAATAGGAGAAAGCTAATAACTGCTTTGTGTGGTAATACTGACAACTTCTGCGTCTTTGTCAATCTGTGTTAACAGTATCGATCAGGATGGGATCCTCATAGAGGGGCAGATAATGTTTCTACTAAATCTTCGGACAGTGATGTAAGTGATATATCTGCGGTTTCAAGGACTAGTAGTGCTTCTCGTTTCAGCAGCACAAGCTACATGTCTGTCCAATCAGAACGGCCAAGAGGAAACAAGAAAATCAGGTGAGTAAGGGGACTTGAGCAGTAAACTTCTCTAAGTATGTTTTAGAAGGTCTCTCTTATTGAATGAACACCAAATACTTTTTTTCCTAAAGGTTAATATATATCATTAAGGCAATATAAACTTAACTTCTGTACATGCTATTTTTTAATATATTTTGATCCACATCTTAGACGTCTTGCACAGAAAAAAATGTTAGGAACTTTGACAATTTTGCTTACTAAATTATATGAAATAATATTACTTTTTTTTTCATGTTTGCAATTTAAAAATCAATACTTTTATTATATCTTTACCAAAATTAAAGAGAAGGTTAAATGAAACTTAAATTTTTTAATCTTCCAAGGAATAAGAAAAATAACACATCAGTGATTAAAAAAAAAAATACTTTTTTCATAGGATGCTTTCTTATCTTCCTGAAATTTTTATATATGTCTAGAAAAAGTCTCTATCATCTCAAGAAAAGTTATTTTAAAAAATGTATAAATTAGTCCATAAATCTGTAATTTGCATTTCCCATTTGTCCTATAGATGTTATGAACACCTAAGTTAACTTAATTTTTTACTCTTATTGGATTAAAAAAAATCTATAATGGATTGAATACAGCTTTTGCCTTTCTTCCATGTAATTTATAAAAGGAAAAGACTTAAAAACTATGAAAATTAAGTGTTGTTTACACAATACTTCTCTGATATACACTGAAAAATGTTTTCAACATTTAAAAGATACCATTTTTACTTATGTTTGGGAAGTTTTCATTACCTTTCTGTTTAATTTCATATATTGTGTTTTTTCTTGACTTTCTTTCCTTCTTTTTTGTTGTTTGTTTGTTTGTTTGCATGCCTTCGATTTGTGTTGCTTTCAAAAGACCAAAGGGAATAGAAGAGGGGGGGAAAGAAGGGGATAAGCATGAAGAGATAGTTCATGAGGAAGAAAGAACTAATGAGAATGAGAAAGGGAAAGAGATTACCAAAACGTGTAATAAGGAGAAAAGCAGAGAATCAGGAGACGAGGAGAAAACACAAGATAAACCAGAGGAAAAAACACAAGATTTACCTGAGCAAGGGAAAGAAAAAGAACAGTGGAATAAAGAGGATTTGCAAAGGAGTTTGTCACAAGATGATGACAGGTAAAATATGTTATTTTGTAGACATTTCCCATTAGTAATGTAGTAATTAGTAATAGTAAAAACTATTCCTAAAAAATATTTTGCCATTGATACTTCCTTTTTTGCTTGTGTTTTTATCTGTTTAGCTACTAATACAACTTATTAATATGTTGGCAAACTACTATCAAATAGATCGATTTATTAAGCAGTCTTTCTGTTATATTCACTAGCACCAAGCATCTGATTAATTTGGTTTTCAAATTCTTTATGACTAGCCAAATCAAATTTAAATTCTCCTTTGTCTCTTTTAGCATGAATTACTATATATGTCCCCAATCTCTAAAGTCTAAAGATGAGTGAAAAAGAGAAACTTGAAAATCCTTTACCAGTAGTGAAGACTACTTCAGGGGAAAAGAAAGCAAAAACCTTTAAAATGAACTTCTGATGGGCTGAAAAAAAATCAGCCTACTTTATAAGAAATAGTATGTACTAGAAACAAACTTCAAAAATAAGTGACAAAATAGCTACCAAAAAGACTTTATTCAGGCTCTGGTTCCCTTGCCTGTCTTAGTTTTCTGGGGTAGGTTCTAGTGCAGTTTGTGTCCTGAAGAAGATTACAAAGCATGGACAATGTTCTTTGATACCCTGACAAGAAAGAGTAGATGCTTCGGGGCCTAAGAAGACAAACATGTTGGGTTAAGCCTCTCTTGAAACTCATTCAGTTAGAGAAATTGCCTGAGAAGGAACTAAGAACAGGGATTAAAAAGCAGGAACACAACACAAGTAGTAAGGCATAAAAAGAACTGCATGTTTATTTTCGTAACACAAGCCAATAAGTAAGTGTGAAGCTGTTTTTATAGTACTGTGTATATGTGAATACATACAGTCAAATTAGCACAAGTATGAAGTAAGATTTTATTCTTCTGCTTGTGAAGATGAGGTTGTTCTAATTGCATTTATGTGAGATTGAAAATTGCAAATTATGTACATTTTGGAGGCACTGAGTTTTCTTGTAGTTCAGAATTTGATCTTATGTTAGTACAAAGTCCGCTTAATAAAGCACATCCTATTTGTAAGCCAGATTTTGCATTAGTATATCTAAACCTAATCTCAGTTTGTGCTTTTCTCATAATTAATGAGAAAGATAATGGTAATAGCATCTACCCATTGGGTATACAATTCAGTGGTTTAGCCTATGACACTTCACTTTTTGTCTCAGGTATGCTTAACTATATCTGTGCTCTATGAAAGTTTCTGTATTACAAACATTAAACATTAAATGAATCTTAAGTAAGGCATATTTTGCTATTTGAGTCTAACCTAGTAATTTCAAATCTATCTCTGTTTTTTATCTAACTTGTGATAACTACTTTGGTTTACAAATAAAGACAACCATTTTTCTGATTTGTTGGGCACAAGATCATTTCATTACTAATTCACAGAGAAAAGCTGTCCACGTTATTATCCTTGGGAAAAGATATAGAATTTTCTTTCTTCCAAGAGCAGAGCAAAATATGAACCTTTAATTTGTTTTCTTTTCTATATACTGTGTAGATGAGAACACATGAGCCTATTACTTTGTCTGGAGCCAAAATCTCATACTGGCATACCTGACTTGGTGGGCTGTAACCCTGGAGAAGACTGTACCCTTAAGTTCCTTTTTTTTTTTTAATAGCACTTTCTTCATCATTTTCTTCAGAAAAATAATACATTACTTTTTTAGGGAAAGGGTAAAGATGATATATTCCTAACAATGTGGTTGACCAAGGCACTGCACTCAGCTTAAATAACTGTATAACACTGCTGGAACTGTAAATTAGAAGAGGCTAGGCTGATCTATCCAGGTATAGCATATTTCATAAGATGGCAAGAAGTGTAAGCTGCAATCATTTATAAGAAAATGTAGGTATCGTTCATTAATTATTGCAACATAGGTTCTTGAATTTGCTTTTATTCTCAGAATAAATCTAACAATCTTTATTCTGAGGGAAAATGTCTGAGCATTACAAGCAACGTTTTGTTTTGATAGCTGATAAGCATAATCATAGGTTGTTTAAGCATCAAAAGAAACTTATATGCTTATACAGCATTATTGGAAAATTTTTTTTCTATAATACAGATTGAGTATTCCTTATCTGAAATGCTTGGGATCAGAAGTGTCTCAAAGTTTGGATTTTTTCAGATTTTGGAATATTTGTATGTGTATAATGAGATATTTTGGGAATAGGACTCAGGTCTAAACATGAAATTCATTTATATTTTATATATACATTATACAGAAGTCCTGAAGGTAATTTTATACAATACTTTTAATTGTTTGGTGCATGAAACAACGTTTTTATGCATTGAGCCATCAGAAGAAAGCAGAGGTGTCTCTCTCAACCACTCACGTGGACAATCTGAGGTTGTTTGGCGTCACCATCATTCCTGACTCTGAATTTATATGCTACCAATAAGCAATCACTTTCTTATGCTTATTCTCACCTAAGTACATAATGGTAAAAAATGTGAACCAGTAATACAGTGAAAAAATAACATGTTCAGGAACCAAGGAGCTCAGTAGCATCGCCAGAATCCCTCTAGAAGCTGTTAACAGCAATAACAAGCAGTGGCAGACTTTCAGACTCCACCTACGGTGCTGTGTTTTGGTTAAAAGGCTACTGTACGCACTTTTGAGTACATCATTATGACACTCAGAAAGTTTCAGATTTTGAAGCATTTTGGATTTCATATTTTCAAATTAGGGAATAGTCAACCTCTACACAATTGACATTTTATGTCTTTCACTTGGAATCTAAGTTTTATAATGGAAAATTTTTTCTTTACTTTAGGGTCTAAGCAATTCTAGTACTTAAAATTAACATAGTGACTACAATGAACAGAATCCACTGTCATTGCTATTTTCAACTCAGTAAGTAGATCTCATCACATGATACAGATTTCACTGCATTATAATAAGTTACATCAAAGTAAGTCTACTGAGTATTCAAGTAGAAAATGAATAGTAAAAAAGTAAATTCAAAATGGTTCATTAAATGTTTGAATAAAATATTTTTCCTAAGTTGATTAATGACTAATATATTCATGTGTACATGTATACTGTATGTGTACATGTATGTTAAATTTTATATCTATTTATATTTGTGGATTACATGCTCTATATATGTGGTATAAGATGGCCTGAAAAAAAACATTGAGAGATAAGGAGAAAGCATTCATTCGACCAATATTCATTTAGAAAATTTCTCAGGCACTGAACTAAGAACTGGAAATAAAACAGAAATTGATATTTTTAAACTTCTAAGCCTGAGGGTGAAGCAATTTTTTAGCTATGTGTAAATGGGTGTTTGAGGTTTACTCCATGTCCAAAAAATGTCATCATTATGCCTGAACAAATTCATAAAGATATTTGCTGAAAGAATTTGGTTCAGAAATAGGTGATCTTAAGTAAATCTGCAACAGAAGACAGAAAGAACAAATATTGTCAAAAGCAACAATATGATAGCTCTCTGTTCAACAAAACCCTATCTATTCTTCCAAGCTCTATTCTGGGGACATAAGACAATTTTTTTTTTATAAATCAAGAAATTCTCTCTCTGTAAACTTTTGTAGCTCTCTATAAATGCTATGGAACTCTAATTTATCTTCTCTAAGAATTACTCTTTTTGGGATAGGGAAATTTTTTGAAGGAAAAAGATAGCATCAGTTCAAATTTTCATGAATAGCCTTTTAAGAGTCTTAAGCAAGCCGGGCTCGGTGGCTCAGCCTGTAATCCCGCGCCTTTGGGAGGCTGAGGTGAGCGGATTGCCTGAGCCCGCGGGTTCGAGACCCGCCTGGGCAGCGAGACCTCATCTCTACAATAAATAAAAAAAAAATCAGCTGGGCATGGTAGCACATGCCTGTAATTCCGGCTACTGGGAAGGCTGAGGTGGAAGGATCGCCGGAGCCCAGCAGGCGAGGCTGCGGTGGCCGGGAGCGGCCACTGCACTCCAGTCTGGGTGACAGAGTGAGACTCCAACTCAAAAAAAAAAAAAAAGAGTCTTAAGCCATTTAAATTATCTAGCAAAAGTTCTTATATTCTTTAGAAGGGCAAGCAGAATAATTGTTAATGGCATACTTATTCAATGGCTTTGCTACTAACATATTCTAGATCAGTTAAAATGTGAAAGCAGATTCCATGACTATGTAATATAGCTGTATGTGTACATGATATTTATGCCTATGTTGTAAACTTCTAAAAGGGAAGCAGTACGTCTCTTGAAAATGATTGTGGATTAAGACTCTAAATACTTGGATTGTTGTCCTTACTCTGTCATGTATATCTACACACTTTGTCTGGACTTTTTAGCTTGTCAAATAGTGGAATAGATGATTCAGTAATTCATACTGCTTCCCATAGCTTAGATGAATGTAGTACACAGCAAATACGAAAGTATGCATCATCTGTTACATTGATGATTTGACTTTATTATCATGAACTCAAGAGAGATGGTTTTGTAACTAACAAAATCACCATGGTTTTGTACAACAAACTACTCAATCTAAGTTTCTGTCTTTTAGCAGATGTTTCCAAAATTCATTTGGGCAACTTTTAATATTCCATTGATCAAGTTTAGGTGTTTGTTTGTTTGTGTTCTAGGAACGTTTCAATGCTAACTCATTCCAGAGGCCATGATGGACTATGCTCTTCAACCAAGTCTTAGCTATGGCTTCTGTTTTCTTTTTTTTTTCTGTCTCGCTTAGGCTATCTTAATGCCACTGAGAATCTTACAAGCACAAATAATTTCTACTCTGTTTTATGATTGTGCATAACACTCAATTTTAAAAAAATACTTGAGTATGACTCCTAGAATTGTGATTCTGTAAGTTTGGGGTGGGACCCAGGAATTTGCATTTTTAAAACAAATACTCCCAATGATTATGATACAGGTAGTGTGTAGATGCTATCCATCCTCTCTTTTGAGTTGAATATATTTTTTCTTTTCTTTTAGGCTTCATATTCTTATTTTTTGTTGTTTTTTTAACGTTTTATTTTAAAGATATGGGGTACAATTCAGGGTTAGGTATACAAATATTCGGGTACCCTTGTTGTTGAGGTGTGCCCCGCCTCCCACCCTGGCATATTTGCTAATGGAAATTTAAGATCAGCTTGTCAATTTGAGAGGAAGAAAGATAGCTGGGATTTTACAGAGATTGTGTTCAGTCAGATCTATTTGAGGAATTTTGCCATTTTAGGAATATTAAGTTTTCTAATCCATTAATACAAAATACATTGTTCCATTTCTTTTTTCTGTCCTATATAATCTGATGGAAATTTTTTTAACTTTCTTGCAGCGATGTTTTGTTTTCAGTTTAAACATCTTGCATTTCTTTTGTTAAATTTATTCTATTTTGTTGTTTAGATATGATTATAAATGAAATTGCTTTATTAATTTTTTTGACTATTCACTGAATAGTAATATAGAAATACAATGTGTTTTTGTCTATTGATCTTGTATTCTACAATCTTACTGTACTCATTTATTAGTCTAACAGTTATGTGTTATATGTTGATTGCTTCGGAGAGTTTATCATTTGGTTTAAAGATAGTTTTACTTCCTCTTTTCCAACCTGGATATCTCTTATTTCTCTTTCTTTCGTGGTTGACCTAAGAACCTGCTCTACTATGTTGAATAGGAACGGCTCATGGAAAATTCTTAAAAGAAACAGCCATACAGAATTACTTTTGCATTCGCTGTAAAAGTATTTTTGAGGATATTGTTCCTTTTGCCACTCATCCATTTTAGAGTACTCTATGTAAAACTTTGTTTTCAAAAATTTATGACTATCTGAGACTGATGTATCTGCCTTAATGTAGGAAAACAATGTAGCCTGTTGTATTATAAGTTTTATCTAGTCTGTCAGAAAGCTCATGTTAAATGCCAAAAACATACTAATTTCATTCAATTTATTGGATTGTATTAGCATCACCATATTAGATATAATAATCAACATTTTCCACTTTTGTCTCTTTTTTATTGTTCATACTTAAGGTGTAAAACATGATATTTTGATATACTTATCTTGATATAAATATATATACATATATATATATATATACACGCACACACACAATTAAGTGGTTACCATAGTCAAGCAACTTAACATACCCATCATCTCATATAGTTTGCTTCTTTCCTTCCTTCCTTCCTTCCTTCCTCCCTTCCTTCCTTCCTTCCCTCCCTTCCTCCCTCCCTCCCTCCTTCATGTGTGTGTGCTAAGAGTGCCTAAAATCTACCCTCTCATTTGCCTTCTTTTTGAGGTTTTCCTTTGCTACATCTATTTTATTATAGTTATGAGTTATGTAACTTTTTGTTGAAAGTGCTTCAAAGTATATATGCTGCTAAATTTAGTTAGCAGTTTTTATATTATATCAAGCACACTTATTTGAAATTTTATCCTATTATCACTCTCTTCTTCTTAAAACATTTTCCCCCCGCCAAGCTTTTGTGATTATACACCCCTTTAGTTTTCCATTCATCTCTCTAGCCACCTCTGTCTTCTCCATGTCCTTCCACAATGATATTTTCCTGGATTCCATCCTGTGCCCTCTTCTTTATGCTCTACACATTCTATCTTGATGGGGCATTCTGTTCCATGGCTTCAAGTAGCATATGTATTTATCAATGACTTCCACATCTGTATTTCCAGCCCAGATCTCCTTCCTAATTATCTGCCAGGTTTATCCACTTGGTTCTGGCTATCATCTTGTCTGTCCAAGTACATACCAAATCCAGCGTGTAAAACTAATTCTTCCTACCCCTCACCAAACAAGCAACCAACATGAATAATTATTCCTCTTTCTATACTCTCTATCTCAAGGCTTGGCCCAGTATCCTCACACTTGCTTGAACCTGAAACCTGGGCATCACTCTTTACTAGCTCTTCTCCACTAGTAATTCCTTCCCTCCATTCATCAATCTCGTTGATTCTAACAGTAATTAAGCAAATTATCTCTGAAATATGTCCATTTCTCTCTAGTCCAGTTTATCTCTCATGGAGATAAGTTTAGTAGGAAATTCTTAATAACTCATAAATCCAAGCTCATTAAGCATAAAAAGTAATGATTAGTCAGTTTCTCTGAAGTAGTTAATTTGTGAAAACTTCAGAAAAAAAGATTTCTGCATTGGTAAATAGATAACCAAAATGTAGTATGTTCATACAATGCAATATCATTCAGCTGTAAAAAGGATTGAAGTACTGATTCATACTACAACGTAAGTGAAACTTGCAAAACTTATGCTAAGTAGAAGAGGACAGGTACAAAGGACCATTTATTATATTATTCCACTTATATGAAAAGTCCAGAATAGGAAAATCAATAGAAACAAAAAAGTAAATTAGTGGTTGCCAGGGATTGAGTGCAAGGGAGAATGGAGAGTGACTGCTAATGGATACAGAGTTCCTTTTCGGGGTTAAATGTTGAAATGTTGTGGTGTATAGTCATTCAGCTTTGTGAATATACTAAAAACCACTGAATCATGCACCTTAAAAGCATGAATTTTGTGGCATGTGAATCATATATTTTTTAAATGCCCCCCAAAAGTCTGTAAGACCGGGTGCAGTAGCTCATGCCTGTAATTCCAGCACTTTGGGAGGCCAAGGTGAGAGAATTGCTTGAGCCCAGAAGTTCAAAACCAGCCTGGGCAACATACAAAGACCTCGTTTCTGCAATTTTTTTTTTAATTAGCCAGGTGTGGTGGCAAGTACCTGTAGTCCCAGCTACTTGGGAGGCTGAGATAGAAAGATCACCTGAGCCCAGAAGGTCAAGGCTGCAGTGAGCCGGATTGTGTCACTGCTCTCCAGCCTAGGTGACAGAGTGAGATCCTGACTTTAAAAAAAAAAGTACCTG
Organism: Cephalopachus bancanus; assembly: GCA_027257055.1. Classification (NCBI taxonomy): domain Eukaryota; kingdom Metazoa; phylum Chordata; class Mammalia; order Primates; family Tarsiidae; genus Cephalopachus; species Cephalopachus bancanus. Next base: position 1,499,376 of record JAPVLO010000146.1, read on the forward strand.
AAAAAAAGGGTAAAGGGTAGAGATTCTCTGTTGCTTCTTCAACAAGTATTATGACTCTAGTGGTGATAATGCCAACAATATTTTGTTTAGTGTTTAATTTGTCAGGCAACTTTTGTTTCTTTTCCAGTACTCCTTAAAAGCTACCTTTTCCTAAAATGTACATTTATCGCTCTCTTTTTTCATTCTTGCATACAATTTCAAATTTCCAGGGTACTGAATATGAATAAAACACAGACCTTATTCTCAATTAATAATTAAATAGACTATGTTAAAATTTAGGGAAATTGCTGGATTAAATGTTAATACTCCATCATATTACTTTCTATGTGTGGTAAACCTGAGCATGCCTGTAACTTCACAGTTCCTATTTGGGATAACTGAAAATGACAGATTTGAAGTTTGATCACATATATTGTTTGATGAGAAGATAGAGGACTGAGAAGGTACAGCTACTAGAGTAATTACCTGAATATGAAGGAGGAGATGGGATCAGAAGCATAGCTGGATAGATTGGCTTGAACAAAAGGAAAAACAAATATGAAACTAGATAAGTTATTAGATAAGAAATTGGGCAGTTGGTTATTACTGCCTAATCCTTAATTTTCTCAAACACATATGAGGCCAGAGTATAAGAGTTTAGAAGTTGAGTTAGGGGGACTGAAGATATGGAATAATAACTGAAACAAATCCTCACATATACCTCACAACTCTAAAATACAAATAGAGATAGATAGATAAGAAAATATGAGAAGTGGCTGACCAAGGACAAATTAAAGGATTGGTGACTAGTTCTGCATGTACAGCTGAGAGAGTTGGAGACTAACAATTTCAAGAGACTCCAGCGTGGGAGAACTGTGTGATGTCTTCTAGCAGCACTGAGACAGTTGAAATGTAGAAACTGAAAAGTCACTCTGCAGCATTTATTGAGGAGTGGGAGTTTTGATAGGTGGAATTATTGGAAAATAGCATTGGAAAGAAAATGTCAGTGCTAAAAAAGAAGAAAGAAAAGACCATATGGGTACTGACAGAGTATGAGAAAATAGAGGAAATCCAGGAGCTGGAAAACTATATAATATAGTTTAAATATTTTTCTCACTGATTGTATGTTAGGGACTAAAATAAATTTAGTGTGAAAGTAGATAAATCATTAAGTTGGAATGACTTCTACTGTACAAAATAATAATAGTAGAAAAAACAGCTGCAATAACTTTCATCATTTTCCGTATTTATTTTTATAAGCCAATAAGCACTCTTAATCCATAGCTGTTTTTCTAAACTGTATGTAGTATTCTGACCAATGCCTCCCTCATGATAACCAAATTTAACATGCAGAAGTTTGAATTTTATAGAAGTAATAAAAGAAAAAGTTTAAAGTCAAAGAACTTTCATGCACAAGTATTATTGTGTTAGATGACATGATCTCAATCAGTATAGTAGTGTGCTATTATAGTATAGTACAATAGTATGGCTCTATTTTCAAATTCTGGTTCTCTATGTAGAAATTGGGATCAAACTTTCGGCATGCAAAAGTTAAAAAAAAAAAACTTAATGATGGAATTCCAGTCTATATTTTTCAGCCATATTTTGAATTCAACCTTGCACACTTCTCCTTGACCTTTCTCTGCAAGATCTTGCTTTTAGTCCATTGTATGTATGCTCACATTTATTCTTGTACCTAGTGTGTGGTTTCTTTATGAGTAAAGAACCTATCTATCCTTCAACACTCCATTCACACATAAATTCCCCCCTGACACACCTTCTCTTCCTTCACAACTTACGAAGCCTACAATTAAGTTTACAAATTTGCCACCATGTGTTTACATTGGAAGCACTGTACAAACAACTCAGTAAGGTTTCATAACCTTGGTATATCAGTGTCTCACAGCTGTGTTCATGTCAATGTGTGACAGTGTCTTGCTGAGTGGCATTCATTTTGTTGTTGCATGTTTTTGTGTGCACAAAAATGTCAGAGCTTGAATTCAAACAGCGAACAAACATTAAATTTTTTGTTAACCTTGGCAAGAGAGGAAGTGAAATCAGGGACATCTTAGTTCAAGTTTATAGGGATAATTCCATGAAGAAAACAGCAGTGTGCAAATGGATTAAATGTTTTTCTGAGGGGAGAGAAAGCGTCACTGATGAAGAGAGGTCAGGATGGCCAGTAATGAGCAGAACTGATGAAAACATTGCACAAATTCATCAAATCATGCATCAAAATCATCAACTGACAGTGAGAGGCATAGCAGACCAAATAAACATTGATAGAGAAAAAGCTGGAAAAATCTTAACTGAAAATCTTGGCATGAGAAAGGTGTATGCAAAAAAGGGAGCTCTTGCATCATGACAATGCACCAGCTCACACAGCACTGTCTGTGAGGGAGTTTTTTAGCCAGAAAGCAACTAACTGTATTGGAACACCCTTCATACTCACCTGATCTGGTCCCCAACTGTTTTCTTTACCTGACGATAAAGTAAATATTGAAAGGAGATCGGATGTGGTGGCACAAACCCGTAATCCCAGCACTTTGGGAGGCCAAGGGGAGAGGATTGCCAGAGCCCTCAGGTTCAAGAACAGCCCGGTAAAATAAAGGTGAGGCGAGAACTCATCTCTACAATAAATCAAAAAATAATAATAATAAGCTGTGCGTGGTAACACACACCTGTAGTTTCAGCTATTTGGAAGGCTGAGGCAGAAGGATCACCTGAACCCAGCAGATTGACACTGGGGTGGCCTTGAGCATGCCACTGCACTCCAGCCTGGGCAATGAAGTGAGACTCCAACTCAAAAAATATATATATTGAAAGGAAGACATTTTGATAACATTCAGAGCATCAAGAGTAATACAATGACAGCTCTGATGGCCACTCCCAAAAAGAATTATAAAATTGCTTTGATAGGTGGACTAGTCACTGGTGTTGGTGCATAACTTCTCAAGGGGAGTACTTCAGAGGTGACCATAGTGATATTCAGCAATGAGGTATGTGGTGGCTAGGATGAGCTCGCGAACTTAATTGTCATATCCCATATGTATATTGTGTATTAAAATCCTTTTGTAAGTGTCTCTTTTAGCACTCAGTTTCCTCTTGGTGGTTACTGAAGTATATTTAATTTGTCATGGTTGACTATTGGTTGGCCTTTTGAGGATAGAGTATCATTTGTATCTCTTTATTGTCCTGACTCACAGTATTCACAGTATCTACAATACCTGACATAGTAGGCACTCAATAAAAATTTGTGCATGAATAAATGAGATTATAATAAATCAGTGAAATTTTAGATGTGTGAAAAGCTCCACAGAGATAGAGCTTCTGACATAATACTTCTGGCATAATGCAATACACAATATACTCACCCTGGTCTTCTTTGACAAAAGTTTTTAAATAGCCCAGGAGGTAATTTCTTTTCCAATGGAAGTAAACCTCTTATTTATTTCAGAAATCAGTGGAAATTACTTCATAGTAATTCATCTTATGGCTCACATGTATTCCTTTTAGAAAAGATTTAGTTGGTTGATTTACTGATATAATATATTATAGTCATTACTCTTATATTTGCATCTTTCAATAGAATTCCCTTTACATTGCCTGGTTCTTTTGAGGCACATTAGAATGACATGAGTTTGTCTAATTTTAAAATAATGATCTCTTTTGTTAGCTTTTCTTATGTTTTTCTTCCATTCTTGTTAGACTTCATACAAGATTTTACACACAATATGATGATTCTCATTTAGAGATGAAAAATAAGAAAATTTGTAAAATTAGACTGTTCTGGAACTTTAGCAAAATATTCTGGATAGATGATATATTAAACTTATTATTAAAGTTGTCTGAAGATAGTGGTGTATCTTCTAGATATTCTATTAATTACTCAGCTTTATTCTACCACTTCTGAACATCATGGAGTATGAATTACTATCTTACATGGTACACCTGTCATATATGGAGACTTAAACTTCTAATCTGATACCCTGGTGACTTAGCTGGCTTGTTTCACTAAGTTGTGAATGAGAACTTGATGTCATGTTACACTGACTCATAGTAAGTATACAACAAGCCTTCATAGCTTATCATCATTCAAATTTTTAGTACTGTAAGAAATAATGCCGCCGGGCTCGGTGGCTCAGCCTGTAATCCCGCGCCTTTGGGAGGCTGAGGTGAGTGGATTGCCTGAGCCCGTGGGTTCGAGACCCGCCTGGGCAGCGAGACCTCATCTCTACAATAAATCAAAAAATCAGCCGGGCGTGGTAGTGCATGCCTGTAATTCCAGCTACTTGGAAGGCTGAGGTGGAAGGATCACCGGAGCCCAGCAGGCGAGGCTGCGGTGGCTGGGAGCGGCCACCGCACTCCAGTCTGGGCGACAGAGTGAGACTCCAACTCAAAAAAAAAAAAAAGAAATAATGCCTTGAGATTTCCAAAAATATGTATGAGAAGTAATATAGAATAATGATTAAAAGTCAGCTCTTGATTTAGACAGAACTGGATTGAGCTCTGGCTCTGCCAGTTTCTAGCAATATAAGCCTGGGAAAATACAAACCACTTTCTTCATATATTGGGGATAATAATAGTAACTTACTTACAGGCTTGTCATGCAAACTCAATGAAATCATGCCCTTAAGGCACTTAACACTGCTCTTGGCACATGACAAGCATTTGATAAATAGTAGAGAATGGTTTAAAAAAAAAAGAAAGAAAGGAAAAGGAAAGAAAGAGGGAAAATAAATTTATAAAATTTTCACTTTTTTTTTTTAGCTTTTTAAAACTGCATATTCCATAGAAACTTTCCTCATGCTTTACCAGATGACAATTCAGAATAAGGTAGATCCATCTTGCATTTTGTACAAGAGGAAATAATTTCTGAAGTACCAAAAAGATTTCATTATAAGGTAATTTCACAAAGCAATATAGTAGAGATTCTGGACAATGTTTATAAGGTTTGTTTCATAGTTTGATATGGTTGACCTTTAATGGTCATGAAATTGAGATTATTTTATTCCTTAAATTGGCTTCACTTTTTCATCAAATATTTTTTAAACTTCTATGTGCCAGATCCTGTGCTAAAATAGGGAATATAGTCGTTAACAAGACCTAAATCCTTCCCTCAATAAAATCTAGAGGCAAGATAGATAAGTGAAAAAAATGATTACAGTATAGAAGGAAAAATATATAAAGTAACTATGTTGGTTTGATAATAGGAAAACATTTTAATAAGCCACTTAGTTATCACACTTAAAGCTCTCTACTAATTTTAAAGTGCAGGTTTGTGAAAAATTAAAGTTATAAGAAGTTATCTGAATTGCCCAATAATAGATAAATGTCAAAGTAGTGATAAAAATCATATCTTTTGACACTAAAGTTCAGAGTTCCTCCTGCTTCACTGTAGAATGCCTTTGGAAACATAAACTATGACAAGAAGAGGCAAGTGAAACTGAGCACTGTTTAAGGTAGAAAAACATGGGTTCTTATAGCCTCTAAAACCATTAAAAAAGTCTTTCTGAATTAATAGCTGAAGAATATACATATTTGACAATCTTAATCAGTTCATGATTCTGATGCAAACGAACGTGAAGTCTTTGAAATCTAAAAAATACAATAGTTAAAACATTACATAGTATTTTATACACGAGTGTCATAGGTTCTCCTGTTTAATCTTTTTAAAATCTTGCTATGTGAATCTGAAAGGGCCTCTAGCTAAAATTAATCAAGGTCAGAATATGAGGTGTGAATACTTAGAAATATAAAATGGAATCTTTTGAATCAGTACTTTCCAATTGTATTTTCAGAAAATTAATTCTATAAGTTCATGCCTTAAAAAAAAGTTCCATTGTCAAATAAATGTAGGAGCTACTATACATCCTGTCCTTCTCATCAAGATACATATCATACATGAGCACTTTGAGAAATCTTGTAATGAAATGGTATTTTAACTAGCATTTTCCAAATTTTGTTTATGATGGAACTACTCAAAGAATGTGCTTAAAACTCAATAACATGCCTTAATTTTCCATCTCTAACTTTGGTCTCTATTCTTTCAGTGAAATAAATATTTTCATTCTTGCTGAGTTTAAGCATAGAATTATGGTGCAAAATATGGGATTACCCAGAAGAGATCCTTGGAACTGAAAAAAACATATTATAAGCATTGAGTTTATCTATAAAGAGGCAGACAGATGGGACTAGGAAACGTATGATAAAATCAACTAGGAATGAACGAATCTAATGAAGAGGCAGTGTTATCCAAGGAAAATGAGATGAGATTTCTCTCTCAAGTAATGACACTAATAGAGGGAATACATAACAATGGCTTATATAATTCAACAAATTTCATGAACATTGATCACTTTTGCTAACTTTTCATCCATATTTTAAAATTTAATTCACTGTCTATTGCTTAGGAATCACTTCAAACAAAGCAATTAAGCTACAGTGTAAAGAGATGGAGTTGATAAGTAGCCCATTTTCTAATCTTCTATACGTTTCTATGTTTCCAACAATACATTGGCTTAGAACCCTTAGCTGCTGAGATCAAAGGAGATTACAGTTCTAGAGCTTCATTTATGTCATATATATATGTGCATGCATGCATCTCTGTACATTATATATATATATATAAAATACACACATATATATACCATGCTCTAATTTAGCACATGCTGAGTAGAAGACTCTCTCTTTTTCAAATTCCACTTTATGAATTGCTACATCCTACTCTTGCTCTGATATCTGTTTATTTGTCTGTTTCTCATCTTCATTTCCAGGTTGGTTATACCATTGTTATTTAATGATTATGAATCCATGACTTTCATATCTAATATGTTAACATTTCATTAAACTTTGCTGTTTTTACCATTCTTTGGAATACACCCTCTTCATTAAAAGAATTAATTCTACCTATTACATGAAAGAAACAAGTAAATTATCTTATCTTTGTTACATAAAATATTCATCGAGATCTAGCAATGTAATGAGTGAATATTATAGGGGAGGTATTTAAAGACTCTTGTTAAAATAAAATATTACTACCTCATTGTCCCGATTACACTTTTAAAGCCTTCACTATTTTATTTTTATTTTAATTTTTTATTTTTTGAGTTGGAATTTCACTCTGTCACCCAGACTGGAGCGCAGCCTGCTGGGCTCCATATAGTTATATTTTTATACAATACACATAAGTGTATATTATATATGTATCATTGGATTTTAACAGTAAACTTAAGAGATTGAGCAAGTTTTATTATATTTACATTTTGAGATGAGAATTCTACTGGTTTAAGATTCTGATACTGCTCTACTGAAATAAATTTAGAATTTAGGTTCACTCTATATAAGTGATTATAACACCAAAAGTAAAAGGAACCTGTGTTTTAGGCATACTTCTCTCAGAGAACAATGCTGTTTAGGGTATATTGAAATTTTAGCTCTATAGGAGCAGAGTCCTGTGTTCTGGGCATGCTGTATCCCCAGTACCTAGAACACTGTCTAAACATAGCATTGGGCCTCAGCAAATAACTGTTGGTGAATGAATGGATGCCTATTTCAGTCATTTTTTAAAAATATAATTTTTCATTAAAACAGCTGAACTCAGACAATGAATGAGAAAGGTAGTTCTAAAATCAAGATTTTCAATAACAATTAGATAAAATTTTGTACCTTTTTAATTAATTTTTAAACTTATGATATGTTATAATCATCATATTTCCTCTTTTTCTTTTTTTTTTTTTTTTGAGTTGGAGCCTCACTCTGTCACCCAGACTGGAGTGCAGTGGCCGCTCCCGGCCACTGCAGCCTCGACCTGCTGGGCTTGGGCGATCCTTCCGCCTCAGCCTTCCGAGTAGCCGGAATTACAGGCATGCGCTACCATGCCCAGCTGATTTTTTTAGTTATTGTAGAGATGAGGTCTTGCCAAGTTGCCCAGGCGGGTCTCGAACCCTCGGGCTCCGGCCAAATTTCCTCTTTTGATTACATTTTTTGTTAACGATTCACTCTTAATATCTTAGCATAGTATTTCTTTTTCATAGTTAGACAATATTACAAAAAAAAGCCACAGACCATCATTAAAGGGACTTTAGAGGTTAACTATCTAGTACTCTGAACCGAAGTAGGACACCTCCTTTATCAGCGGTTCTCAAACCAGGCTCATAAACAAATCACTGCGGCAGCCGTTTAAAAACAATTTTCTGAACTTGACATGAGAATTCTGTTCTAGTATTTTTCTAAATGTGATGATCAGTAATCCTATATAATATCAGTGATAGCTGATTGTCCAATCTGCTTGTGCAGCTCAGAGCTATCTACCGTGGGAAGCAATCCACACCTTTGGACCTTTCTAATTATTAGAAAACTTTTCATAATTGAGCCAAATTCTACCTGCCTATGACTTTTAAATAAAAATCGACTTTCTTAACTTGGAAGGTGTTTATAAAGGCATTAACTAGATAGTCACTTTTTAATTGAGCATATATCTTATACATTTATTTGTATTTATGATATGTGTCACAATTTTGGAAACAGAATTGGAAAGAATTGTGTCAGAGACTATCATCTTGGAATTGGACCGAGTTATATTTTAACCCATTGATTATATCTGTAAAGTATCTGGTAGATTAAATATATTAAATATATATATGCCTGTTTATAATATATATATATAATAGTTCTACTTTTATGGTATAATACTTCTTGTTTTTCACACTGCTTTTATGCTAGACTGCTATGCCAACACTAGACTGCTAATCCCAAATTATGCATTTTTTTCAATAAACAGACTACACCCACTATTGAGTTTTGCCAAGAGCCACAACAAATATTTAAGCAATTCACCTTTTTTTAAGCCACAGCTCTCAGTTTTTCTATCACAGTGTAAGGTGGGATAAAGGAATAATAGCATAAAAATGATAAAACTCACCACAAGTAAGGAAAATGTCTTTTCATGATCTATTTTGTAGATATTTTCTCGTAATGTGGTTTGAACAGTTAAATTGAATAAATCTAGATAATTAAAGACCTGAGTTTATCTCTGGCAAACAAATTATTCTGATATTAGAATTCCTAGTTTATGCCAAATTTTATTTCTACTGGAAAGTAATTTTTATATTCTCCAAGTAAATACTTTTACTGTTATTGTTAAATAATTACTTACCTTTACGACAAAGACAAAACTTAAGAGAAATTTTATTTTGAAATTTTAAACAGTATTTACTTCTGCATTAAGTGTTTGTTGTGTACTGTTTGTATCTTCATTTCACTTGCTGTATACAAATTGTTTCTTCATTTGGGATTATTATGCATTTTGGTATTAAATCGTACATACATACATCATACATACATCTTGTATTGAAAAGTTGCTTCACCTTTTTAGTGCAATTTAAAGACATTGTCAGTTTGTAATTATGATATGAAAACAGAAAAATGAAGATGAAAAATGAAGGTGAGAACAAAAATATATTGAAAGTATTAGTTAATATGGTTTTCTTAAGGACTATATAAATTGAACTATAAAGCACTTTATTAGTCTTTTCATTATATTAAATAAAATCTAGTCATAAGTAGTATTTAAACCCATAGAAATTTGCTCATAAATATTAATAGTCAATATTTTCTGTTAGCCAAAATGAGACTCTAGGAAACAATTCATTTATTTTGAAAAACTAGGCAATTTCTTTTTCTCTGAATTGGAGGAATATATATATATATATATCTACCTCTTAATAGTAGCATAATTACTGTAGAGAATGACAGACTAAAATCTTAATATGCTTACAATGCTTTTATGTTCAATTTCTTTTCTTTTTATGATCATTTACATTTTTTACTTAAATTTATAAGCGCTAATAATTTTATAAATTTTTACATTTTTAATTAAAAAGTTTAATCTTTAATAATGTTTAAATCATATATTGAAGGATTACAAATTCTTAACTCTAATAGTATTAGAACATCTACAAGTCAGTATTTCCTTATGAATTGAAAATAACTAGAACCATTGTCTCATGATATTGCTGAATAATAGTTTATAATATTCTGCAGTAACAAAATGTCAGAGCACTGACCTGAAGCTAAGACCATATATGTATTTAAATTTGCGTTTAACTTATTAAAAACTCTAAAATGTAATGTTAATAATGGTAATTAAATTCTTAAACTTTAGCAAAATAAATTGCATAGGAATAATAGCTGCTCTTCATTTCTTTTTATTTCAGAAAAAGTTATCTATTCAATTAGTTGTTTTGTTCATTAAGTCAAGCGTTAAGTTTCTTCAGTGCTATATTGACGATAGCATGCTTGATATCTTTGCTGATTTATTAAATATTTATAGTTCTAGTATTTGCATACTTATGAGAATTACATGAAAAAAGATCTTTTAAATTGTTCAGTAAGAAAGACACAAGGATTTTAAACCTTATTATAGACAAAATCTTTAATTGTTTCTAGCAATATAGAAAAAATTGTTCAGTGAAGCTGGTAACGACCAACTAAAAGTAAACTAACTAGAATGTTTATTAACCATATTTTATCAGAAATTGGAAAGTGATCATTGAAACTGCCTACACCAAGATAACTGAGATTTCTTCTAAAAGCAACTTTCACAAAATTTTCTCCAGATTATATTATTTAGTTTGCTGTGACTCCTGTAGTTACAGTGTTATTATAGTGGTCTGGGGATCTGAAAGTCAAAGTCCTAAAGTGACTAAGCAGTTAACATGAGTAGTTGAAGTAAGTCAGGCTTAAGTACTTGGTAGTGTTGGGAGCTGTGGTCAACTGGAGATCACATGCTCCCATTAAAGACAGAAGTACTGATCAGCTTCAGATAGTTGTTGCCATACAGGAGTGCAGCAGGATTGTGCTAACTTTGCAAACAACTCTTTTGGCCAAAGAAAGTATAGCCATGGGTCAGATCCAAAGCTGAAGTAGTAATTATTATTGGAATAATGACCCTGAGTTACTAAAAACTCCAAATGCTCAAAAAAGGAATAAATCATATTCTTATATCATTCTTTCTAAGTCAGAAACTGCTCATATGTTTTAAAACAATGTTTAGTAATGTGAGTACAGATTAATCAGAATATTGCATTTCTAAAGTATTCCTGTTCATGAAGTTTTGGCTGTAATAATTTAACTGTGGTCATGTGTGTGTGTGTGTGTGTGTGTGTTTGTAAGTGTGTATTAAAAGCAAATTAAGCCTTGGCTCTGCCACATTTTTCTCAGATAATAAGCAAAATAATAGGGTGTTAAACAGAATTGTTGTGTAGAATACTATAAAGGTAATGGCATTATAGCAGGGGGTCCCAACCCCCGGGCCAGGGACCACTACCAGTCCGTGGCCTATTAGCACAGCAGGAAGTGAACAGCAGGCGAGTGAGGAAAGCATCATCTGTATGTACAACCACTCCCCATCACTTGCATTGCTGCCAATCTGAAGTGGAGCTGTGGTGGTGATGCTGGCACTGGGGAGCAGTTGCAAATACAGATTAACATTAGCAGTGAGGTTCGACTGCACATCACAACCCCCGCATCCCTTGGAAAAATTGTCTTCCACAAAACCGGTTTCTGATGCCACAAAAGTTGGGGACCACTGCTTTATAGTGTATTATAAAATGTGCTGTTACTGAATTTTAAGTAGAACTTATTATAAAAATACTAAATATATATTTTAAAATATCTTGCCCCATGTGGAAAACTTTGTTTTCTATTTCTTATATATATGACTATCATACTATCTAGATTAAGAAATTAAAATAAACTTTATTGAGATTGCTAGACAATGGTAAAATTGGTTTTGAATTTTTAAAAATAAAAATAAGTCTTTAAAATGCAAAGTTAAATAACCATGATTGCTGTGTTTAATATTTACACTGGTATGCAGTGAATTAGGCTAAATTTTATACTTTCAGCTAGAAGTATTAGAGTTTCAGAGATTCTGTATAATTTACCATGTGAAAGAGGATGGTTTCAATTTTGTTTTTAACTGATCAAATGTGTTTACAACCAGAAGAGCTTGACATTATTATACTTTTAAGAATAATTTCCTTGGAAAGGTAGATAAGATGTCTTGAAAAGAAACACCTTTCTTTATCAGTCTAATTTAAATATAAATGGTAGTTATATTATACTTCTCAGATTTATTTGTTTAATGATAAAGAACTTTTCTCATATCACTCTAAGTATAATAAAGTAGTACATATTGTGTGAATATGGAGTAATTATATATATGCTAACATCAATAACTATGCAGAGGAAATCTGATGACAACTTTGTCCTTTTTCTGATCTAATAGCTTATAAATTTATGTGTATAAGATTAATTCAAGCTTTGTTTAAATTCATCTAACTTCCTGGGCATGACAGTGTGTCCCTGTAGTTCTAGCTACTAGGGAGGCTGAGACAGGAGAATCACTTGAGCCCATGAATTTGTGTCCGTCCTGGGCAACATAGCGAAAACTTGTCTCATAGTTAAATAAAATTCATCCTACTATATATCACACTGCACATGCTTGTGTTTTCAATTATATGACTAATTGAACAGTATGTATTTCAACATGTTCTTATATATTTTGTGGATATCTTATAGTCTAATACATTCATTCAGGTGCATAGTTTTAGAGTAATAGCTCTTCAAAATTTATATAAGAATATATATATATACCTTTGAAAGAAAATGTATCTTTAAGAATTTCCAGGGAATTTAATTGTGAGCAAAGTAATCTTTACATTTTCTGTTATTGTTTATGTGGAGTATTGTCTTATGCTTTATCTTAGTTAAAAAAGCTAATTATTTTAAAATATTTACTTGGGAATTTTGTCTTATCTCTTCTAGTACTGAATTCTACGATGATTTCTACAGTCTTATCAAATTTCTGGTTGCCCTCAGGCTGCCAATATCTGTATCATTTAAGTAGTTAGATATATAACTTAATGGAATTCTTAAGCCATTGAATTGATTTCTTACCAGTGAAATTTATATTATTACAGAGATTGTTTAGAATCATATCAAGAACTCAATAAACAGAACTGGACAGCAGTTCTAGACATAACATGCTGTGAACTTCCACTGGCATTGACTACTTAAAGTTTCAGCATAGAAAATAAATTACAGGAAGGAAGTAAAAATATTTTCAGTAACTTAAGAAAGTTGTTGTGATGATTTCCTTTTTTAACTATTTTACTTGTTTATTATGATAGATAAGAATGTGAAGATTTTAGAGTATTTCATGCAGTGTAAAATATTCATATTATAAAGTATATATAAAAAGTATACAATAATTTCTTAGGAAAAAACTCAATAAGAAAAAGCTCTCTCAACTTTTGATAGTTGATGGTTATCAAAATTCTTATATCAAAGTTCTCATAGTATTTTAACCAGCTCAGGCTGCTATATAACAAATTACCATAGATTGGATGGTATAAGCAACAGAAATTTATTTCTCACAGTTCTAGAGGCTGGTGCCAGCATGTCAGATTCAGGGAGTGCACTTCTTAGTTTGCAGATATCTTTCTTTTTCTGTGTCTTCACACAGTGGATAATAGAGAGACAGGAAGCAACTTCTCTCTTGTCTCTTCTTATAAGGGTAGTAATCCCATCATGAGGATCTACTCACATGACCTAATTATTTACCAAAGCCCTCATCTCCAAAAACCTTCCTACTGGGTATTAGGGTACCAATCTATGAATTTGGAGGGAACACAAACATTCAGTCCTTAGCGTATGGTTAGTGTACATAATTATATATTCTTTTAAATTACTGTATAGAACCATCTATTGTATTTTAAACATGTATATATATATATATATATATATATATATCTGTAAAAGAAAATGCTTAGCAAAATACACTTAGACCTTTAATTTGAACAGTATACATTTTCAAATAAGCTTAAAATGCCCCAGTTTTCACTTATTCATTAGAGAAGACCAAGGTTATCTAAATGTTAAAAAGATTATTATTATTATTTTTTTTTTGAGTTGGAGTCTCACTCTGTCGCCCAGACTGGAGTGCAGTGGCCGCTTCCGGCCACCGCAGCCTCGACCTGGTGGGCTCCGGTGATCCTTCCGCCTCAGCCTTCCAAGTAGCCGGAATTACAGGCATGCGCTACCACGCCCGGCTGATTTTTTGATTTATTGTAGAGATGAGGTCTTGCTGCCCAGGCGGGTCTCGAACCCGCGGGCTCAGGCAATCCACTCACCTCAGCCTCCCAAAGGCGCGGGATTACAGGCTGAGCCACCGAGCCCGGCTTAAAAAGATTATTTTTAAGTTAAAAATTATGGTATGTTATTCATTTTTGTTTCCTTCTAAATTTGATTTTTCTACGTTCTCTCTGAAACAAAATCACAATGTAAAGAAAACATATCTATTTTAGTAGTGTATTGTCAGCTTCTACCTGACAGTGCCTATGAGTCAAATACTTACAGGTTGAAGCTCAGTAAAGGTGATTTTATCATTCTTGCTTGTCATATTTCTGCAGTCTCATTCAAAATAAAACCCATGGTACCTGAAAAATTAGAGCCTCAAAGTGACACACCCTTATCTGTTGTTTGAGCAGCAAAAGCAAATGCATATGTGGACAAAAACTGATCATTTGTTCTAGAATTATTCTTTGATAAAAGATTATTTCAGAATTATATTTGCACTTAAGGATAGTAAAGCTTCTTGTATTTTTTAGACAAATGTAGAGCACATTATGGAAAAGCAGAGTTACTGTCCAATAATTTTTTTAGCATACTTCCATATGTTATAGTAGGAACAGCACTGAATTGCGTAGATTCTAATTCTATCTTTGACTCTTAGCACTCTGTGAGAACTGGGGCAAGTATTTTCATTTCTGGGCTTCAGTTTTCTCACTCATATAGAGAACAAACCAGATGATCCTCAAGTCTCTTTCACTTACACAATTGAGAATTAGGTCATCATAATTTTAACATTTAATGTAAATATTCAACATTTAATCTAAACTCAAAATAATATGAGCTAGGTCATAATTTGTAACTTAGAAAAGTGAGTGCTTAATGCTTTTTGCTTTTTATCCAAAAACACAAAGCACATTTATATTATTATTTGAACGATCTATTTAATTTCTAAAGTTAGTCACTGGCAATTTCTTGAAAATTTATCTAGTAATGTTTTCCTCCTTTGTTGGATAGTTTTGAGGTATGTCTTTAAATTGTGATCTTCATGTGCTTGTGATTTTGATATCCATCAAACAGAAATAGTAATTCATTCTCATTTGCATTGTGTATTTTCCTTAGATTAAATAAGTAATCTGTTAGCTTAAAAAGTTAAAGGCTGTTCTTATTTACTGTTTACATATACAGTGTGTGATCCAGTTATGATTTTTATTTAAAACTTATAAATAAGTTTTCTAGGAAAAATGATCTCTTAACAGGCAGCAACTTAAGAGTATTATAAATTAAGATGCAAAGAAGAAAAGAAAAAAGGAAAAGACTAAAAAAATCACATCTTTCCACATTAAGACATAATTAATTCCATTGTCTGTTGGAGTGATAGCCTTATATGTATTAATTTTCTTTCCTTCTAGTCACCACTAAAATACAGAAAGAAATAAACATATAGATTAGCTATGCACTGTCCCTCCTCAACAGTGTTTTACAGGAAAATGAACAAATTAACTCTCTTTCTTTCTTCTGTCTTTCTTGTCACACTCCTCTCTTTCCCTCTTTCCCTCTCTTTCCTTCTCTAACCATCTTCCTAGCTGCTACATGTTGGCAGTGATAGTAGCTCCTAGAAAGATACTAAGATATATGAAAAACAGTTCTTGCCTTAAGAAGGTCAAGGCTACTGGAGGATTTTGAAATTTAAATGATTATAGTTCAATTATAATAACTGCTATTATGCAGATATATTCAACAATTGACTATTTCATAGTTACCTATATTAAATATTACACAGTTACATATACTCACTCAGTCACTGATAATTCCACATTTTCTTTGTGTGAGGAAGTAAGTATAAATAGGGAAGCATCTTGGGAAATACCAGTTGAGCCACAGTGGAACCAAGTATTTTTAAATACAATAAGACAGAAGTTCTGAGACAAAAATTACATCTCTAATTCTGCAATATCCCAGCATATGGTATGTCATCTTAAACTGTTACTATTTTTTTATGGCAAGATTTCCTCAGGAGTAGACTGTTATTATTAGTCTAAAAATTATTTTAGTTTGGTTTTAATAAGATCCTGGACTATAGCAATAGCAAGAAAGGGATAAGAGAAGAAAATCCGAGACTATTACAAAAAATGTATCAGTGAGATTTGGAGATTGACTGAATTACTTTATTCACTTGTGCTTATTAAGTGCCAGGCCCAATTCTAGGTGCTTTGAATATAGCAGTAAACTAACAAAAAATATTCCTGTCCTCACAGAGTTTATATTCGAATGGAAGAGACTGACAAAAAAGTGCAACATATTAGGTGTAAGACGATGACATTAGAGAAGGGCATTAGTGTGTGCTGTCAGAGGAGGTGGAAACATTGTCTTGCTGCCCAGAAAGGAGAATGCAGGTTTAAATCGCGGAAGTAAAGATTTAAAAGTTCTGAGCTCTGTGTGGTGATTTGCCCTGGTAATCTGAAAGCTGACTGTAGAGGTGAGACTTGTAAATTCTACGGTTAGAGTGGGAGTTAGTTTTTGCCTTGAGCACATAGAGTTCTAGGACTTCTTTCCCTCAGACATATGGTGATGGAGATCTTACATAAAACCGTTGAAGTTCATAGGAAACAAAGGGAAAGAAAGAAGTCGGAATGACCTCAGTGTTCCTATTTTGGATAACTTTGGCTATTAGAAGAAAATTTGGGATGTTAAAAGGGCTAAGAGACTGGAGCAGGTTAAAAGATTTTAGAAATTTTAAATGTTTACATAAGGCCTGGAATTGGCCTGAGGTTAACTGCAGGGTGGATCTCCATATTTCTATTTAGATTTATACTTAATCTGCTGAAAGAAAATAAAAACAGTCTATAATATTAGTACTGAAATTGGTATTAACTTCATGTTTACCTTCAATTTTAAAGCAATGGTAATTATAAAAGGCACTAATTATGCCATGAGATTATTTTAAATGATTTACTCTGCACATTTAAATTTCCTATTATCTTATATACTTTCTGAACAGAGTACTTGACAATCAACAAGTTATTTTTTTCTTCTTTTTCTCGCTTAAAGAAAATATTTTGTACTGCTGATTATATTTTAAAAATATGATTTACCAAATGACACTATATTTTGATATCTTAATTTTTAATTTGATAAGGTCATTGCATAATTGCCATATTATTTTTGTAGAACATAATTTCTCCAAAACGCTCAATAAATTACTTAAGTAGAGTGACATTTTTAGACAAAAGATTTGCTTAAATATGGAAGTGCATAGATTTTTGCCATCTTAAAGGAGATAATTTCGTTTTTATAAAATGTGTTATAATGCTAACATTCAATTTGTATTTTTAAAATTTTACTTAATATAGACTCATAAGAAATGATCATGATATTTAAGCAACTCTAAAAATAATTTTCAATTACTATAGGTGAGAATTCTGAAAAGTCTGGGACACAGAAAAGTCATCTATATTATTTGCTGTGGTATGGAATGCACCAGTTCATTCTACTTAGGCAACAGTTCTCCTGTTAAAAAAATAAATGTTTCTAAGAATGAAATTTTACATTGGTTGTCAAATAGTGTTTAAGAATCATTGAGTATGACAGGTTTATTGACACCAAATTTTTTATTATATGCATCAGTGAAGGACAATAGGCTGAGCTACAACAGTAGGTGATTTTGTAATAATAGCATTTGATATGCAAAGTTGATCTTTTTTTTAATGCATTTCATGTAAAAATAGGACATGGCCAAATGTAAAACATTGAAGAATTATTAAAAGATACAAATGATGATTTACTTGTATTTTTTGACCAATAATATATAGGGCCAAGAATGCTTTAAATTATTTTCAAAGTTCAGGGTGCAAATGGTTAAATGTTTATAATCACTCAAGTAAAAAGTCACTTTAATTTTTACTGGGAAACAAGAAAATAGTAAGGTCAAAAAATTAATAGGATGCAGAATAAAGTTAATTTAGTTAATTTTCAAAGAAAATTTCCATATGTAAATACTTGAAAAGATTCCAGAGTTGATCTCCTTATACTATCTGCAAAGCACAATAAAGCAAGGGGTGCCGGTATGTGGAGTCAATAGCCAGATTGGACCTGAACAGTTATACCAACTGCTGTGCTGAAAATAACACAAAATAAGTTTTCTTAAAACTTAAAAGCAGCCAGTGCAAAAAAGTTTTTAATGTAAAGATATGCAAATAATGTTATGTCTGAGAGAAGAACAAAATATTTTTGTTCAAATCATTCTTCAGTGTATGGTAATCAGAATAACAAAAAGAAGCTACATGGTTCCAGATATGCTAAGAAATAAACACAGATAACGCAGACCATCTTTTAGCTAAAGAGCTCAGGAAATGTAAGTAACCAGAGCTGGAAAAATCCAGTAATATCTGCTTTCTGTTTGCTGATTGACCATGATAGAAATTTAACTATAAAAACTTATCTAAACTCAGAAAAGCCAAAACTAACTAAGTAAGATGTGCTAATAAGGTCACTTTTCAGTTGCCTATGTTGGAGTTTCTTAAATGGGTTTTGTATGTCACTTGCAATAGAATCACCGGAGAAACTTCAAAATGCAAATTTCTGGCTCTCATGCCAAAAGTATCATGTTAGAATCCCTGAAGCTAAGGCCACCACAGACTATTATAAAGCTCTTCAAGTGGTTCTGATGAATACTAAAATTTGAGAACTATTCTTCTAACTTATTTGGAGATTTGTACTTCATATACTCTTCCAACTAGACAATATAATTCAAAGGCAGACTTTAATGCTTGGTTTTCTGTCCAGCTGGCTTGAGGAATCTTCAAGCTTTGCCAAAAGAGAAGCAGACTTATCCCAACTGCAATAAAAGGTGCTGAAAACCAAAGATTACAATCAGCATTCTGTGATTTCTCCGTTTGCTCCATGAGGAATAAGGAGCACTTTGATTATATTTATAAATGTTTGATCATTAAATCTGAAAAACAAGGAGTGAAAGTAGAAAAGAATGGATCAATAGATAGTAGCCGAAGCAGCAAAATAGAGGCAGGGGAGGTGGTAAGCATCAGACTTCCTCCCAGAGAAGAGAATCTGCCCAAGAAAGACAAATCTAAACAGTGCAGAGGACTGTGTTGCGCTGCCCTTGGTAAAGGACCGTGTTTGCATACATAAGTCAGGGAGTCTCATGTGCTCTCTGAGTTATTGTAGCTGAGGAAAGAGTAAATGTCTCTATCTCTCGTCGAGTTAAAAATCTAAATACTTTTAAATGGCATTTGACTGAACAATGTGTACTTCAAGAAGGTGGGCTTCTTCACTTCCAGAGAGGCAGCACAGGCTCTTGGGCCATATCACTTTTGTTGGAGCCCCTATGCCAACACCTGCCTCCAGTTTTATGACTCCAGTTTTATGACTCTCATCTTTAATCTGGATACTAGTAGTACTTACATCAGATTCTTTATGAGATTTAAACTGGTTAATATATGTAAACCACTAGGAACAATGTCTAGCACATAATAAGTGGTTATTTTTGTCATTACTATTATTCAAAGTAAGATAAATTTAAAGAGCTTGAGTAAAATGTCAGCAAATCATAAGCTTTGGAAGGATGTTGTGGCATTGCCAATAACATATCTATTACCACAGGAAATCTTTTTCATAACCTTAGATAACTAATAAAAAAATTACTAAACATTAATGGTGGCCAACTTGCACCATGATATATGTCAGTAAAATCAGGTTTCTCCAGCTTGAAAACAAATAAGAATTGACTACTTGTTCTTAAATGTATGTTTTTCTTGGTGATGGATTACAATCCTAGATCTTTCAAGGGGCCACACATATTTAACTACTCTAAAACTGCAAGCTAAATCTAACTTTTATATCCGTAGGGAAAGCTTCCAGAACTCAAAAACTATTTGATGAGTAAATTATAGCTGTTGACTTCTGAAGGTCTCTTTTAACTTCATGAATAGTGAAATTGTAATAAAAGGCTTATCTTTGCTGGCCTTCTTTGTTTTCAAGGGGTTTTCTCCTCAGAAGCAAGGTTTAGTGTTGGCTGACTTAGGAATTTTGTCATTGAAGCTGGGAAATGGACTAGATGACAGCAAGATCTATTTCAGTTCTGTCACTGTAGTATTTTCTATATAATAAATAACAAAAAACAACTTCTGTATACTCCTTATCCCTAGGGACGAAAGGCACCTTCCTCCCTGGTAGAGAGGGATCAGAATTTTGATCAATTTTCAGTTATTTTCCTATGCTTGGAAAGAAAAGCAAGTTTACTCTAACTTTATTTACATATTGGAAAGTAATAGAAACATGGAAGCTGAGAGATCATTGTCAAAATGCAAAATAAAAGGTTAACGAATCCAAAAAATAAAAAGCAAACTAATGCATAAATGGGACAAGTTTTGTGCTGAGTTCTCCTACCTTTTAGGCTTAAGTGAAACAAATTCCAAATTCACTTGAAGATATCAAAATTCTTCAATGGCTGCATAACAAATAGTGCCTGTGAAGTCAAGTAACGCATACAAACTGTTTTGAAATATAACCTAGGTAGCAATAAAATGTGTTGAGTTTTCGCTGATGGGAACATCAATCCTACAATATAGTACAGTACTCAAGGAAATAGTCTCTAGAACCAAATACACTCAGGTTTATGTCAAAACCACACATCAGCATGTGACCTTCCCAAATATTCCATTTCTTCATCAGCAAAATATGGATAATTACTGATCATAAAGGTTGTTATGAATGTGAAAACAATACATGAGGTGCTTATAACACAATGTATAGCATGGGATAAGCATCCAGTACATGTTAGATAAAGTTGGAAGCTACTGCTTTTTATGTAATGTGATCAAGATATTTTGAATGAAACTGAAAACTAAACCATATTGATGGCATTAGCAAAAATTATATTTTTAAAAGGCAAGAAACAAACTTCTATAAAGCTGCGTCTTTTATCTCCTCAGTACTTTTCTTTTTTTTTAATTATTATTTATTTTTTATTATGAAGTTGTGGGGTACAGTTAAGGGTTAGGTATACAATTGCGTTTCATTAAGGCACCCTGTTGATATGGGGTGTTTCCCCATTCCCAGACAGATATTTGCTACTGTTAATCCCATCTCCCTCCCCCCACCATAGTTTCCCAGTACTGTCAGTCATTTTCATATAGTATTGCATTGGATGTTTAAGGTACATTATATGAGTGAGAACATGTGATACTCGGATCTTTGTTTCTGTGAGAGGTCACTCAGTATTATAGACTCTAGTTCCATCCAGGTTGCTGCAAAATTCATGATTTTGTTCTTTTTTATGGCTGCGTAGTATTCCATCGTGTATATGTACCACATTTTTTTAATCCAGTCCTCTTTTGATGGGCAGCATGGCTGTTTCCAGGTTCTTGCTATGAATATATCCTGAAGAACACAAATCACTCTATAAAAAAGTACTTTTCAAGATAGAAAATTCCTCCAAGTATACTTGCCTCAAAAGATGAGAGATCAAAGAAGTGCAAGGTTTCAAGCCAGTTTTTCATCAGGACCACTCACTCCAGAGTGAGTTTTTCATCAAAGACCACTCAGCCCATTCAGCCCAGAGTTCTAAGTTATCTGAAACTCAGAATAATAAATAATATTTAAAGTTATTATCCTTTTATAACAAAAAAGTTGTTATTTCAGAGGCTTTGTAAAAGGCAGGAAAATGTATAATACCATGTATATTTTTAAATTTTAGTTAAGTACCAACTCTCTAAAATATTCACTTTTTTCAGGTTAACTTTTTCCATAATTATGACTGCTCTTGCTATTCTAAAATAAAATATCCTAAATTATCTTAATCTAAAATAAAACCTTGGCCACTTATGACTGTACTCATTTTAGTTTAAATTATAATTAACTCAGAAGTGACCTAAGGATTCACAAAAAAAAAAAAAGAAGTAAAACCATTAATCTAACAAACATCTCTTGAGTCTTACCTGTCTGTGCTCAATGCCAGTCAATGTTTAGCCCAGAGCTGGTTTCGAGTAAGAGTTCACTGTATGTTGGAAGAATGAATGAATGAGTGACTCCATGAGTAAATAACATGTGTTGTATATAGCATTGAGTCTAAGAATGTGGACCCTGGAACCAGACAGTTGGGCCTGAATGCTGGCTCTCCCACTTAGCATCTTACATCTGCGTGTGACCTTGGACGAGCTATGTGGCCTCCCTGTGCCCACTTGTCTCATCTGTATAAATATGATGATGATAACAGCTCCTCATTGAACTGTTTGAAGATTAAGAGCATTTACAACAGTGGCACATAGTAAACAGTGATAAATATTTGCTCAAATAAACAATAAAAAGTAAATAGAAATATAACTTTTGCCATCAAAGACAAAACTTATACATGAAATGTTAACACTTACAAGATCATGTACTACTAATTTAAAATTGCTAGGAACAAACACTGGTTTGGTAACTTATCTGTGGCCAACTGATACTCCTTCCAGAAGCAGCATCTCATTTCACATATGTAGGCTCTCAGGGAGGTTGACTCTTATCTGGAGTGATGCTCAGGAATTGCTACTTCAGATCATATCTTACCCCGTGTAGCCCAAGATCCTATGAACAACAATTAATTTTTTAATCTTAAAAATTTTAAGCCGGACTCGGTGGCTCAGCCTGTAATCCCGCGCCTTGGGAGGCTGAGGTGAGTGGTTTGCCTGAGCCCATGGGTTTGAGACCTGCCTGGGCAACTTGGCGAGACCTAGTCTCTATAATAAATCAAAAATTAACCGGTCGTGGTAGCGCGCACCTGTAGTTCCAACTACTTGGAAGGCTGAGGCAGAAGGATTGCCGGAGCCGAGCAGGTCGAGGCTGTGGTGGCCGGGAGCGGCCACTGCACTCCAGTCAGGGCGACAGAGTGAGACTCCAACTCAAAAAAAATAAAAAAATAAAAAATTTAAATTGGGCCACTCAATTTAAAACAGGCGAAACAGGGAAGCCCTACTGAGTCTACTGAAATGTGAGTGAATTCGTTATACCTGGGGAGATGCCCAAATCTGCTAATTTTAGGAGTGGAAATGATCTAGGCTTTAAATTTTTTTTTTGTAATGCTACTTTATTAACTTGAAATGGAAATTCAAAAATAATATAATTGACTATACATATAACTTTAAGAATATCAACACAATGCTGTAATATTAAGAGGAAATAAATATGGAAACCAAATTATAATTTAAAAGTATGGCCAGGCCGGGCGTGGTGGATCAAACCTATAATTCCAGCACTTTGGTAGACCGAGGCCAGAGGATTGCCTGAGCCCGCAGGTTCAAGACCAGCCTGGGCAACATGGTGAGACCTTGTCTCTACAATAAATCAAAAAATTAGGCTGGGCTCCATGGCTCGGCCTGTAATCCCAGCACTTTGGGAGGCCGAGGTGAGTGGATTGCCTGAGCCCGAGCCTGCAGGTTCAAGAGCAGCCCGGGCAACTTGGCAAGACCTCGTCTCTACAATAAAATAAAAAATAGCTGAGCATGGCAGCGCGCATCTGTTCCAGCTACTCTGAAGGCTGAGACTGAAGGATCGCTGGATCCCAGCAGGTAGACGCTGGGATGGCTGTGAGCGTGCATGCCACTGCACTCCAGCCTGGGCGAAAGAGTGAGACTCCAACTCAAAAAAAAAAAAAAAAACCAGGCGTGGTTAGCGCGTGCCTGTAGTTCCAGCAACTTGGAAGGCCGAGGCGGAAGAATCGCCGGAGCCCAGGTCGAGGCTGTGGTGGCAGTGAGCGTGCCACTGCACTCCAACCTGGGCGACAGAGTGAGCCTCCAACTCAAAAAAAAAAAAAAAAAAAAGGTATGACTAGGCGTGGTGACTTGTGCCTATAATCCGAGCTTAACAGGAGGCTGAGGCAGGAGGCTTTTGAAACCTGCCTAAATAAAACAGAAAGACTCTCAAAAAAAAAAGTATGATTCAATATGAAAAAGCTTGGTAAGACTATAGAATACACAATGAAGTAGTCAGACATAGTCAGACACTAAAATTATTATTATTAGGTATTTCGGGATGGTGGGATATTTAGAAATTTCTTGGTGCTGGTGTGTTGAATATTTAATCAATTGCCAAAGTCATTTCCAAGAATAATGGCTTTAAATATACATTTTACATATTCCAATAATGAGTTTTATGTTCTAACCTTTTAGGAGTTAAGATATAAAAATCTATCTCTTATATAACAGAACAGACAGTAAAATTTAACTCCCAGCTGTGCCCTATTTCATTAGAATTTTGGTTTCTTTGATATACTTTACTAGACTAAGTTGAAATAAATATAGTTTCACCTGTTTTACATAAAGTGGCTAAATATCTTTTAACTTTGTAAGAGAAAATCGTATTTGTTTATAGGATCTTGGGCTTGATGGGCTAAGATGTGATCTAATTTGCAGTTTCTAAATGTCACTCTAGACTAGATTCAAATATTTCTTCCTTATATTCTTCACATCTCTACTTCTAAAAGTGACTGAACAGTAAAGTGGTACATTCTAGACTAGATTCTTTTTATACAGGGACAAAACCGAGGTTTAAGAATAAGATTTTATAACAGAAATCAATATCAATATTTGCTGACATTCCACTATATGCTTCTGTTGTCTACACGTTGTGGAGAATATAATCTAAATCTCATGTGTGGTTCCTGGAGGGTGGAAACATTAGCTTAAGTGGAAGAAGGAAGAAGCTGCTCTGAATCAGGTGATGCTTTCTGTGTCAGCAGAGAAGCACAAATGAGTTAATCATCAGGCAACAACATGGCCTGCAGACAACTGAGGGCTGTTGTAAAGCATACAAATGGGCAGAGGCAATTAGTGTCATTCCTTAATTTCTTTTTTCTTATTCCTTTTTTTTTTGACTTGGAGTCTTACTCTGTTGCCCAGGCTGGAGTGCAGGTACAGTGGCATGATCATGGCTCACTGCAGTCTCGACCTTTTAGGCTCAAGTGAGCCTCTAACCTCAGCCTCCCAGGTAGTTGGGACTACAGGAGTGCACCACCACACCCAGATTTTTCAAAATTTTTTGGCCGAGCTCAGTGGCTCAGCCTGTAATCCCAGCACTTTGGGAGGCCGAGGCGAGTGAATTGCCTGAGCCCACTGATTCGAGACCAGCCCGGGCAACGTGGTGAGACCTAGTCTCTATAATAAAAAAAATTTTTTTAAGTTATACAGGCATGGTAGCACACACCTGAAGCACCAGCTACTTGGAAGGCTGAGGCAGAAGGATTGCTGGAGTCCAGCAGATCGACACTGGGGTGGCAGTGAGTATGCCACTGCCCTCTAACCTGGGCAACAGAGTGAGATTCCAACTCAAAAAAATACATTTTTTTGTTTGTTTGTAGAGATGAGGTCTCGCTATATTGTGCAAGCCGGCCTCGAACTCCTAGTCCCAAGCAATCTTCCCACCTCAACACTTCAAAGTGCTGGGATTACAGGTGTGAGCCACCACACTCGGCCTCATTCCTTAATTTCCTACCTGAAAATTTTTATTATTTGAGAATTTACCATATACTTAGCTCTTAGTATGTTTGACCATCTATTCTTATCTTTGTACTTTATTTAGCAAACTAGGTTATAAGAGGTTTTAGAACAAATGCTGTGTCTTGCATTTCATTTTAATTAGCATGGCTTTGGCTCCAGTGCCTTGCACATGGGAGATGAACACATAATTATTTAATCGATTGGGATCTATATATTTCTAAGACACTTATTGGGAAGTTTTGTTTACTTTATCATCAGTAAATATTTATTGAATACCTAAATGATTTACAAAACATACTAAATTCAGCTTGAACATTACTATTTAATTAGCCTTACATTACTAGGAGTTTGCATTTAAATAGTATATTTATTGAATTCATTTGTTCAATAATTTTTTTTAGAGCTGTTGTTAAGTCCCAAGTGTCAGGTGGTAAGCTGCTGCGGTAATACTGACAAGTGCCATGAGAAGAGAGCAAACAGTAGCAACAGAAGAATTTCTATAATGAATACACAGTAAAATCCCAAGAAAACAGTATAACTGGCACCCAAAATTCATTATGTCAGGTGCAGCGTGGAAGTATTGCTAGGTTCATGAAATGGTCGGGCTGGATCTGTACACCTAGAAGCCCTGCGGCGGTCCCGTTACACAGATTCCAGTTACAATTTGGCGCCACCTGGCGGCAATTTTTCACTCTAGTGACAATGCCAAAAATGAAAATAACTCCAAATGTTGTGGCTGATGGAAGCGTTCATTGTGGCGAGAGAAGTCCAGGTATCTCCTTGTTAGCTTTCCGAACCCAGGGAAGAGGATTAGGGGACCTACCTTTCATCTCCCTGCTTCTCAAAATAGGCTTGAGAGCCTTACCATGCCCACCAGATTCCCCTCTCAGAAGAATTTTAATCCACTCTGTTTTACAGCAGGTGCCAGGCAGAAGATGGGAGCAAATTGGCAAGCGTGTTATATCTAATTTCACATTATTGTGGAATATATTACTGCAAGATTCTCCTTTATATAAGTTAGCATAAGAGAAAGCAAAGCGAAGTTACCCAAGCTGGTGAGGAGGGAGATGAGGGGAGACTTCACAGAGGAACTCTTGTTCAAGCAGAAGGTAGTGGCTGACAGAGTGTCCATGCGCAAGAATGGTATTTGTGAGAGAGAAGAAAAGCAGGTGTCAAGGCACAGAAAGCTGAAAGTGTGTAGGTATTTCAGAGAACCCCACATAATGGTGTATTTCTAGAGCGTCTAGTTTGAGAGGGAAGGGAGAAGGTGGTGACCCATGGTAGGCATGGGTCAGATAATTGCTCATTTTGTAGGCCATGCAGTGGACATCTCATTTTGTGGGCCATTCTGTCCTATTCTGTAGATGAAGAAGTCATTAAAGGAATTTCTCAGAGATTTTTATCCTTAAAAGATAATTATCATAGTAGTAGGAGAACACAGCTTTCCCATTTGTAAAATAGAGAAAATAGTATAACAGTGCTACTTCATAGAGTTGTGTAGGTTAAAGAGAAAATATGGGCAGTATTTTGCATAGGGTTCAACAGAGTATTACATAAGTTGTGGCTATTACTCTTCATATTACTATAATTAATGAGTAGAGTAGACAGGGCTAGAGGCAGAGACAGTTATAAAGAAACTAAATCACCCCAAACCTGCTGCTTCATTGAATAGAAAGAGTAAAGACAGGAGAACGGGTATCTTAAATGTCTTGAATTCTGGCTTGGACAGTTGGATGATGATGTTCTTCATCAGGAAGTCAAAGAGTACGTAGATATTAATGCACACAAATGTTAGTTCATAACTGTTTTAAGTAAATATTCGTATTTGATGATACATAGACAATTTGGAATAATCAATCATTTCAAGAATTAGCATGTTTATGAAAAGGCGATTGAGTTGGGTTTCTTTATCTTGAGAAAAGATGGTAAGTGGTTGGGAGGAATCAGAGTTTTTGCTGTAGAACGTGCATGATACACTAAGCTAAAATCAGAAAAATGAGAAACAATATTGTAAGTTAGTGGAGGAGAGAAAAAAAGAATCTTTTAGAAAAGGACAGTATTGTTTGAATGACGGGAAAAGCAAGAGAGAAAAACTCATGCACAGTGGACAGGTGGTTGGCAACTAACTTTGAGTCAGGAACTACAGATGGGAGTTTATTGGGGAGTGTTTCTGACAGATTCCTTTATGTAAACTGGGTTGACTTAAAACCAAAGAGAGTAATTTGTATAGGGTAATGCACACACTATGGAATTTTGAAGAAAAGTAAATAATGGGATCCAATTGATGTTTTTATTTTACCATTGTGATTATAAAAGTAGAATGCATAAAAAAAGAAGAGAGGATGAAGGTCAAAATCCCAGTTCTTAAATGCAACAAATAATTTTCTAAATTCATAATTACATGTATTTTCTGTTTCAGTGGTAATCAAGTGCATATATACATTCCAAAAATTAGGCAAGTTATTCATTTTCCTTTTCTATGTTGCATGTTAATGTAATTAGAATATAATTACAATATAAATGCATTTTAGTGTATTTATTATTTTCTTGACCTTCATTTTAAAAAATCCTGCCTTGCAAACTTCCTTTTTGGGTCATTTTAGAATTTGTCTTTTATAATAGAATGAGGTTACATTCCGTAATATCTATTCCTTTTAATTTACAGTTGAAGAATGAAGGCCTGAGATATCATAAATCTTAAGGCATATGCTATCTAGTGCTAAAGTTGGAACTCTAGTTTCACATGCCTAGGTCTTTATTAACTAATTTTGCTAATAATTTAAAAGCTTAGAATTACCCTCTAATGGGCTGAATACTTGATTATCTTCCCTGACTTTTCTTTGACCTGGTATTATAGGAGAAAATGAAAGCAAAAATGTTGACCTGTAGGCAGATAGAAAATAAACATCTGATGGCAGAGGTTATAAAATTCCTGACTAAAGCAGATAAGAGAGTGGCTAAGTGTGGCAATGTAACATAATGCCCGTGTGGTGAGGTAGGGTGGACAGTATGAATAGGGGTCTGAAAGAACTGAGCAAAACAAAAAGAATGCCCTGAACGTTGTTTACTGAATGGCAAATGAAGTCTTGACTGTCTTTTCACATGGGACTTAGTTGTACCGTATGAGTCTCAGCCATCGAGCCTCAAAATGTGCTTGCTAGATCTGTGATTCCCAGATTCACCTGGGAATTTGTTAGAAATGCAGATTGTCAGGTAGCACCCCAGACCTACAGAACCAGAAATTCTGTGTCTTATCAAGCCCTCCAGGTGATTCTGATGCCAACTTAAGTTTGACAACCCCTGCTCTAAGCTAAGGGGTATTTTATCTTCTCCTCATACTGCTGGTAAAGTTAACAGCTAAAAGCATGAGTTTTGGTGCCAGTCTGCTGGGTTCAAATACTAGCAATGAGACTTTGGGCAAACATATAACCTTTCTGCCTTCACATTCCTCGTGGATGTTTATATAATAGTTCCTACTTCACAGGGTTATTCTGAGGTGTATTTCAAGTCAGGTAAATGTATGTGCAGGTCCTGAGTTGGAAAAGAGCGTGACATTTTTGAGATATTCAAAAGAGGCCACTGTGGCTGAAGAGTACTTTACAACACCACGAGGCTTGAGATTGAAGTGAAAGACAAAGGGAGTGACCAGGTCTGCAGTGTCTTGTGAGGTCTTAGAGAAGAGCATGGGGTCCTGAGCTCCTGTGGAGGAACTGATTTTCCTAAGGAGACGGAACTTTTTTTGTTATTATAGGCTGAAGAGAGAGAGGATGAGTTGCCAAAAATTAAGTTTATAGACTGGCAGTTGGAAGATAAGGAAATTTCTGACAGCTTTTTATGGATTTTAGATTTTTCCCATGTACAATGACAAGACATTGAAGAATTTTAGCAGCAGAGTGACATAACCTGATTTGTATTTTAGAAAAATCACAGTGGCTACTATGTGGACAATGGGTTGTAGTTGGAATATTAGCATTCAGAATGCTATTGCAGTTGACATGAGTGACGTGGACTTGGATGATGAAAACCTGGAAGAATATAAAATATATTTTAGAGGTAGAATATGTTGGATTCAGTGGTAGATCCGGTGTAGGGATGAAGGGAGAAATCAAGGATGCTTCCTGGATTTTTACCTCCAACAACTAAATAAATAGTTATGCTTTTTACTAAAATAAGGAACACTGAAGGAGGAATATGTTTGAGAGAAAAGATTAAGTTCAGTTTGGGACACATTAAGTTTGTGATATCCTGTGTGATATCTGAGTGCTAATTACAAGTAGGCACATGGTAGACAGTTTGGATTTCAGAAAAGCTCAGTCTGCTAGCTTAAATATAAAAATTATACATATACCAGGGATGCCAAAAAGTATACACATTTTAAGAGATGCTATCTGTGTGTTACTTTTTCAACCATTTTTCAGAAGCGTCTGGACGCTGATGATAACCTCTTTGAGCACATCTTGTAATTGCAGAAGTCAAACGTGACTTGTATTCATCTTACAATTTTAATGCAATTTTTTCCTTTCTTAAAATGTGTATACATTTTTTGGCACCCTCTGTGTATACACACATATATATTTAGAAATTATATATTTACATATAATCATAATATACATATGTATAATTTTGATGTAATAATATTAAGGATTATTATTACATCAGTTAATACCATATGCAAAGAGACTTCAAAAAGTCTTCTCCTCATACTGCTGGTAGAGTTAACAGCTAAAAGCATGAGTTTTGGTGCCAGGCTGCTGGGTTCAAATACTAGCAATGAGACTTTGGGCAAACATATAACCTTTCTGCCTTCACATTTCTCGTGGATGTTTATATAGTAGTTCCTACTTCACAGGGTTATTCTGAGGTGTATTTCAAGTCAGGTAAATGTATGTGCAGGTCCTGATTAGGAAAGTCTAATTAAAAGGTAAAATTTTAAAACAAACTTTATTTCTCACCATAAGCTCCATCAAGTTCAAGACACTTTTGTAAACGATGATACCAGCTATTTTGTCCATCCATCTCTAAAGAACTGAGCTTCCTGAGAATTAAACCCTGTCAATGTAGTCTTTTTTATATTATTAACTAAAGAAAAATGGGTGTCCTTTAAAGTTTTTGTTCAGATTAGGAAACCCAAAGAAGTCAGAAGGAGCCAAATCAGGATTGCAAGGTTGATGCCTAATGATTTTCCATGGAAACTCTTACAAAAGTGGCCTTGTTTGATGAGAGGAATGAGCAGGAATGCTGTCATGGTGGAAAAGGATCCTCTAGTGAAGCTTTCCTGGGTGTTCTTCTGCTAAAGTTTTGGATGACTTTCTCAAGATGCTTATGTAATAAGCAGATGAAGTTATTTGGCCCTCCAAAAAGTCAACAAGCAAAATGCTTTGAGCATCTCAAAAAGCTGTTTCCATGACCTTTGCTCTTGACCAGTCCACTTTTGCCACTTCCACCTCTTGGTAGCCATTGCTATGACTGTTTTTTGTCTTCAGGATTGTACTGGTAAGATCATGTTTCATCTTCTGTTATACTTCTTTTAAAAATGCTTAAGGATTTTGACCCCTCTTGATTAAAATTTCCATTGAAAGCTCTGCTTTTATCTGCAGCCGATCTGAGTTTTGGCACCCATCAAGTGGAAAGTTTGCTAAATTTGAACTTCTTGGTCAGAATTGTGTAAGCTGAGCCGATTGAAATGTATTTGGTGTTGGCTTTTGTTTGTGCTGTTAATCATCAGTCCTCTTCAATTAGGGCATGAACAAGATGCAGTTTTTCTATGCAAATTGATGTGGACGATCTTCTTTGCAGGCTCATCTTCAACATCGCCTTGTCTCTTCTTAAAATGAGTTATCCATTTGTAAACTGCTGATTTGGGGGGGCATTTTCCCCATAAGCTTTTATAAAATACCTGTGATTTCACCATTGTTCCATCATAAATTTTTCCCTACATCAATTTTTAGCAGAATTCATGTTGTTCCGATAGGAGCTCTTTTCAAACTGATGCCTTATTCTTCTTAATGCCTCCAATTAGATCCTGTTCAGACATGTTATAACACATTTCTATGAGTTTATTTTGGCACAAAATTTTTTTTAAATCATCCTTTTTTTCATAATATGTGTTTTGAAATGTATGAACTTTTTGACAACCCCTTGTGTATAGTATATGGGAATTTCTTCGGATAGGTTTCATTTTCTCCATGAAATATAAGAAAAAGTTATCAGCTGAGGGGAAAGAAAATAGCTTTAAATAGCATGACGAAGTTGTGCAGTGGTGACTGTGGTGAGTGGGGAGAGCATTTGTGGAGAAATTCTTGAGGCTGATGAGTTACAGTGGAACAATTGTGCCCTACTGAATTTTTTTCAACAATGCTCAAATGTTGAGATGTACACAAAGAAGTATGTGATAGACTTCTTCAGGCAGTTCAGCCAGTTGGATATCATTTGAAGAGGGATGCTGAAGCAGTTGACGGTATTCCATAAGAGTGGTTGAAATAATGGGCTGTGGAGTATAAACTGGTTAAGTATGCATGAAAATGAGGGGGCTAATAATTGGGGGGGGAAGTAGAGGGTACAAAATTCTCATAATATTAAAGAATAAAGATACCTGGTTAAATGAGCTAGAAGGAAAGGGGATACAGAACCTGATGGCAACCTTCTGTATAATGTTGAGTAGTCATTATCCCTATTGTATGTAATATGGCAACTGAGGCACAAAAACTACTTAAATCACTCAGTTGTAACATGAGTAGGGCAGCTGTGTCTTGAATGTGAATCTCCTAATTAAATTCAGTTGGCTTCCCAGTAGATAATTGCTCTTCTTACTTATGCAAATCATAAATATTATATGATCAACACTTTTGTCATAAATGTGTTATTGTACAATGGGAACTCCTTTTTGATGAACTGTTCATTGCCTATCTTATGTCTCTAATCTCATTGAGCATTTTTATCTAATCTTAATCAACATTTAACTAAAAGCAATAATATAGTACTTAAATTGTCATTCTTTCCAGGCAAAAGGAAGTATATGGGAAGGTCTAAGTTTTGGAGTTTTAAAGTATTTTCTGGGGCATGATGTAAGGAATAACTGCAATTTCCAACTTTATCACTTTACCAAGAAAACTGAAGAGTAAATTTATTTGCATGGATTGTGTTTAGCATTTCACCAAGTGCCAAAAGTGTACCTTTTTATTCAGTGCCAACTGTAGGATTTGACATTTTATAGATAAATGTCTACTAATTTGAATTTACTTGTATATACATTAATTATTATCAATCATCTGTGTACTAAGATCATTTCATAAATGTTTTTTGTTGAATGACATCTTTTCAAGTTGAAATTATCAAAGATATGGGGATTATATATCTGTATGAACTCTGAGGTACTTTTGTATGTTTGTTTGTTTTTTGAGTTGGAGTCTCACTCCATCGCCCAGGCTGGAGTGCAGTGGCATGCTCATGGCCACCTCAGCATCGACCCACTGAGCTTCAGCAATCCTTCAGCCTCAGCCTTCCAAGCAGCCGGAACTATAGGCGCGTGCTACCACACATGGCT
The DNA here is from genome assembly GCA_027257055.1 of Cephalopachus bancanus. Lineage (NCBI taxonomy): Eukaryota > Metazoa > Chordata > Mammalia > Primates > Tarsiidae > Cephalopachus > Cephalopachus bancanus. The sequence goes on from JAPVLO010000146.1 coordinate 1,532,523, forward strand.
AATTTTTTATTTATTGTAGAGACAAGGTCTTGCCAAGTTGCCTGGACTGGTCTTGAACCCTCAGGCTCAGGCAATTCACTCACCTCAGCCTCTCAAAGTGCTGGGATTACAGGTTGAACCAAGCATTACTTTAAAAGCAAAAATTTAGCAATGAACAAAAGAGGGAAAGTCCTTGCCCTATAATAAATAGATGTTATATAATAAATAGCAGAAAGATACATAATAATAAATAGATGATGTGCTTAGAGTAGGGGCATAGTTTTATGCTTGACATCCTCACTGAATATATTGCCTTGTTTATTTGTTCATTTGTCTGTTTAATGAGGTCACAGATGCTATACTCAATGCCTCACATTTATGTTAGAAATTCCAAATATTAGAGAAAGCATATTTTAGCTCTGAAAAAATCTAACAATGCTTCTTTTTTTCTTTACTATGTAGTGTTATCATGTTATTCTTTTTACCTTTCAGATTTTCAGTGGTAATAAGAAATATCTAAAAACTGTGCACTAGACTAAAAAATGGTTTACCTAGCTTCCCTGGGTCGGCCCCAATCCCTGTGGACTTTCTAACTTTCAAAGACTAGCATTATGCAAGTTGAGACATCATTCCAGAGCAGAGATTCACAGTCTCTGCAGGACTGACTAACTGGGAATCTGAGAAGAAAAAAATAAGTTTTTAATTTCTAACCAGCTAAAGGCCTTTCTTGAATGGCACCAAAATGGAGTTAATACATATGACCAAAGACATATTCTCAAATTATTACTGTCATAATCATTGAAAAAAGCTTTTTTAAAAATGGTAATTGCTGAGTGACATATAAAACAAACTTATGCTTGGGAAATAATGACTGGAACATTGTCCAGAAGCAGAAATGCAAATTAAGCAAATATTTTAACTTAAATCAGATATTTGCATGTTTTTAAATAAAAGAGAATAACTTTTTTCTGAGTGAATAAAATGATAATCTTGGGAGTTTTAATATATTTACTGGACTTAGTCAAGAAGAAATTACCATCATTCATCCAATGAGGCAAGGAAAGTAATATTTTATCAAAGAACAAGGTATTGACTTTTTTTTTTTTTTGAGTTGGAGTCTCAGTCTCATTCTGTTGCACAGGCTAGAGTGCCGTGGCATGTTCATGACCACCACAACCTCAACTTGCTGGCCTCAGGCGATCCTTCCGCCTTAGCCTTCCAAGTAGCCAGCACTACAGGTGCAAGCCACCACACCTGGCTTATTTTTTTATGTATTGTAGAGATGAGGGCTCACCAAGTTGCCCAGGCTGGTCTCCAACCCCTAAGCTCAGGCAATCCTCTCGCCTCAGCCTCCCAAAGTGCTGGGGTTACAGGCTTGAGCCACTGCACCCGGCCAGTGTTACCTATTTTTAGAAACTATTTTGTTTTCCATGAGTTGCCTGAATTCAATCATAAATATACGAGTATAAACCCACATACCATGCTATGCCTCACCAAATAATTTACACATTCAAATTCCATGAGCCTTTTGCTTCATATGCCCTCTAATGTATTATTTTGGTTTTCTAAATTTATGAACTAAGGCAATAAATGATTGTCCTTAATAAGAGATGTAGTCATTTTATACACATGCACACAGACACACTTATTCTTTAGCCATAATTTTTAATGCACTAAAATTGAATTAAGAAGTATAAAAAAATTCTCACTTGGAATTTTGTAGTTTAGATTTTTTAAAACATATGCAATTGTTGGCCTTTTAGTGTGTACCTTCTCTTATTATTTTTTTTTTCCTGAGCCCAGAGCCCTCATTTGCTCCCCAGCAAGCAAGGGACCTGGTGACAGCACTGTCCCAGAAAGGACAATGTAATCATCTCCTTTGCTAACGTTTTCAAATTCTAGAGCTTAATCTCTTGAACCCTACTTTCTGTTAAAGAGGATACATGGTGAAAATGGCTATCTTTTCTGATAAGAAAACCTTTACTAGAACAATAACGTAAAGCTAAAAAGAATAATGTGGCATATGTGATACAATGCCACAAATATCAGGAAACTGAGCGAGTTATTTCTGGTGCCCTACAAATCATTTTAACCAACTGTAACAGATGCTAAAGAAACATAGAAAAGCAAGAAACCACTTCTGTTTGCTTAGTTATCATCAGGCACATATAAGGAAAACACAAGTCAACTTTCATAAACTTTCATAAAGTTTGTTCCAAATATAAAGAAATAATATATGGCCTTGAAAAAAACCATTTATTTTTGTCTTGGAAAAAATCCCAGAATGAGTAATTGGTTTTTCTTAACCCAATGGGACACCAGAAATTCTAGTAGAAATTCTTCTATGTGAGTTTAAAAGATTGATTTTAAATAGATATGGGAGTTGTATAGATAATAAACAATCAGATGCCATCCAAGATATGTAACTTGGAAGCATGTTCCTGATCTCTGAAATTATGCAGTGTGAGTACACAGAGATTTTTTTCAAATTTGGATTTGATTATAATCAAGTTTTCAAGAAAAATCACAATATATACTGTTTTTCAAAATATGAGACTATTATTTTGTACTATATACTATATATTCTGAGATATTAACATCCTTACTATATAGTCATGTATACATGTATATACTTGCTGAAACACAACTTTTAGTCATTTTTATGGATAAAAGTTTCAGCCTAAGATATTTTCATATGGTTTAGCTTTCACTAATTTTTTGGAGGTATAATGTGAATTTTTACTTAGTGTAATCATTTCAGTAGCGCAGAATAAATCTTCATCTTTTGTTAATCTAAAAACTTGGTACATTGATTATAGAATTGCAAGATTAGTAAAAATAAATCAAACCTCTGTTTATTTTTTTATTTTCACAAAATCTTAACCAGTTGTGGTTCTCTGATAGTAAGAATGGTGAAAAATGTAAAGTAATTCTTGAAGTTATAGGCCAGTGAGTCTACCTTCTGATAATTTGTAACAAATCTTTTTAAATTATTGGAAATGCTGTGTATTCTTGTAGTAAAGTCAGGAAAAAAGATGAAATGAAAATGAATTGGAGAGAAATCTATTATTGGCTAAAATATTTACATACTGAAATAATCAGGTTTTGCTGAAAAGTACAGATTACACAATAGAAAAATATAAGATTATACATTTATGATATCTCTTGGTTTGAATTATAGAGTTTATACTCCAGACACTTGTGACAAGAAATTGCTGTTGCTTACCTATCATATAATTAGAAAAATGGTAGGAACAATAGGCAAAGCTGGGTTAAGAAGGGAGAAAAACTACAAAAGCTTGAGAATGTATTTTTTAAAGCTAGATTAACAGAGGAATTATAGTCATAAAAAGAAACATTGTTGACATGTCTTAACAACGGTCTCCAACCTCCTCTTTAGCTAGGTTAGGCAAAGAGGCCCAGTGGGTAAAAGTAACCTTTTTGAGTTAGCCATTAGTGATGTATTGTTGAATCTAGAAGTTGTGATGATGAGACACCTTTATTAAACAAATATACAGGTGAGTTCCTTCTATTCCCTGTTAATAAAATTCCTCACAGCAGAAAAGTTTAATGTTCTAAGTCTAGAGTCAGCAAGCCATGGCTCATGGGCCAAATCTGGCCCCTGTATTTATATGGCTTATGAACTGAGAATGGTTTATAAGTTTTTAAATGGTTGAAACCAATCAGAATAAGAATGCTATCTCACAGCATGTGAAAGTTACATGAAATCGAAATTTCAGTGTACCTAATGTTTTATTGCTACCCAGCAACTCTAATTTGTTTACATATTGCCTGTGGCTGCTTATGCACTACCACAGCGCAGTTGAGTAGTTGCAGCAAAGACCAAATGAACACAAAACCCAAAATATTTACTGTCTGGTTTTTGGGGGGTTTTTTTGGAAAAAGTTGCCAACCCTTCTTTTAAATAGATGAATTAGTGAATCAAATTAATCAGGATTAAATGAGTTCATATATATATACAGTACTAAGAATAATACCTGTCGCATTGTAAAAGTATATTTTGTAAGTTATTATAGTTATCATTACCTCAAGACAAGACACTTTGGTATGTCTAATAAACTTATTTGATGTTAATTTTTTTAAAGGGCAATAATTCCGGAACATATCTTTGACATGAAGCAAGGAGATTAGAATTTTTTTCCTTGGAGATATCAAGGATGATAGATATCAATTCTAGCATGAGCAATATATAGTTTCCAAAGCTTACTACTGATCAAGAACTAAAAAGGAAACAACAGAAAAATGTATCTGAATCAACTAATTTGATAGCATGTATGGCCTAAAGAGGGCAAAGTGAAATATATCAGCATAATGTGATATTTGGTGACTTTTTCCTCTAAAAGGAACCTAATCATTTTAAAAAAAGAACAAAAGAAAACATCAGTAACAATTTGCATTGCTTCTCTCACCCAAGAATAAAATTATTGAAAGTAAGAATGTCACTACAGATCCTAGACTTTTTCACTTGAGTTCTTAAAGCTATCTATTTTTCCTTCTTGAAGTAACTTTTTATTTAATTTTTTAACTTTTTTTTCAATTTTCCCTCTCCTTAAGACCTTTCACTTTTGTCTAAAAATAAGTAATACACCAATAATATTTATTTTAGTAATTATTCTCTATATTTTGATACCCCATGAGTTTACCATTCATTCTTTCTCTTCATTAAATCTCTTTAGAAAGTTATCCACCATCATAGCTTCCACTTGTTTCCATCAAATTCCTTGGTTAATTCCTTGGAAACTGACTTGTATCTCTAATTCAATAGCTGTTTTCTTTAAGCTCAACTGTACCCTCTAAATCTGCAAATCTATAGCTTCTTTAAAATGTTCATGTTAATTAATCTCTCTGCATGTTTTGACCACCATGACTTTCATGAACTTTGTTCTTCTCTTGTTTTCTATGGAGCTTAATTCTACTATCTTTTTAGTATTTCTGAAGTCATGCCTTTCTGTTCCCCTCAGTCACTCCTTTTCTTCTCAGTCTTTAAATAGAGATAGTCCTCGAAGTGTCCTCTCAGCCTTTTTCATTTCTCTTTTTATACTCTTGGCTTGCCTATTTCAGACATTCCCCTAACTTCGTCTCTTCTTTCCCATTCAAATATTTATTGACTTCATTATTTTAGCCCTGACTCTTCTCCTGAGCACTCACCCTAAGTGTACCACTTCCTATCAGGAAATTCCATTGGTTCGTGTTGATATTTCCGAAACCAACACTCCTTTGGTACTTTGCTCTCTAAAGGCCTCAGTTTTCTCTTCTATAAAAGTTATTGTAAAGATTACATGAGTTAATTCATATAAAATTTTTAAGGTAATATCTGGCATATGATAAGTGCTCACTAACTTGAACTATTTTTATATCTTATTCCAAGATCCAGATACTAAGCTGTGTAGATGGTTTCTTCTAAATAACTTTTACAAATATTTGCTTTCTATTAGTGATAGTAGTACATGAGCCTAAGCTCTTCATTCTTTCTCCAGGTTTATTGTTCTGAACTCTCAACTGACTTTTCTATAACCAGTCTCTACTGTTCCAATTCTTGCTTGTTAGTCAGGACAGGCTACATTGTGTTACTGTGATAAGCAGCCCTGAATTCATAGTGGCATAACCAACTAAAGTTTATTTCTTGCTCATGCATCATGGATAATGCAGGCTGGCAAAGGTCCTCTGCCCATTATAGTCACTCAGGTGTTCTGTCTGATTGAGGCTTTTTGAAAGTCCCAATAGCAGGGGAAGGAGAGGCTGAAGTGGAACATCACCAATTAAATACTTCTACCCAGAAGTGACATTCTACCCATTGTGAAAACAAGTCAAAGGGCCACTTCTAACTTCCAGGGCATGATGAAGTATAATCCTAACATGCACCTACAGGGAGAACAGATGACTGTAACCAGCGCTAATGACCACCTACCATTTTGCGTCATCATCCTGGTTTACGTTTTCATGTTATTCTCTGGTTTCATCAGCTTTAGTGACTCCTTTTGTCTACAGGCCCCCACGAAATGTGGCTTTAATCTGATTTTTTGGATTTGCCTCTACTCCTCTCAGCCTATAACTGTTTACAACATTTTAGTAGCCAAACTACACTACCCATCTTAAAACCATGGCATGTGCTTTCTTATCACTATACTTCCCCTTATTATTTTTCTTCCTCTCTACATGTCATAATTTTTACCCACCGGTCAAGACCCAGGCTCATAAAGCTTTCCTCATCTCTGATTTTCATTAATATTTTTTCCTCCAACAGAATCTCAGAGAACCACGTTTGTGTCCTTCTTCTCTGGTATTTAAGACTTTTTTGCTAATTTGTATAAGCATTTTCACTCTTATTTACACCCTTAAACCATATGCTCCTTAAGTAATAACTAAGTCTTGTTTGTGGTTTTTATTCATCACAGGGCCAAATCTACCAGTTGCTTAATTTGAGCCTTTGCACAAATTAGAAAAAGGTGTACCTCTGGGTAGATAATTACAAATGGATACTCTCTTTGAACAGAACAATTAGAGAAAACTCCCTCTTTATGTAAAGAAAAAATGTATTCCTTCCATCAATTTCTGCCCTCTTGTGCCTGAACATGGAGGGCAGGCACTGTTTCAGCCTCTTGCTCCCTTGGGACCTGACACCAAGTAGGTGTGCAGTAGATGTTTGCTAAAGGAATCCGTTAATTAGTGGCAAGATGTTTACTATAGTTTAAATTAGCTAAGTTCAGAAATAGTTAAAGGCCTTAAAACTCCAGGGGAAAAGAAAACAAAATGGAAATTATGTCATGTCTCTGAGGATGATAAAGAAGTAGCTGAAATTAGAGAAGAGTTAGAGTTTTTCTAAGATACAGTTCATAATGAAAACATTTTAAAATCACAATTTTTGTATAAGGTTTTATATTAAATCAACAGTGAATGCAAGTGACACCTATGACTGAAATAGGCACATCTTAAATGTAATTTTTGTGCCTAATTTTTTAAAGACAGAACACACAGCTAGAGAGAGTTCAGGGAAATTCAACTAACAAAAGACACTGAAAAATTATCATATGAGGACAGACAAAATAAACAATTAGGAACCTTGAGCACTGTGTAATAAATAGGGAAATAAGCATATATTTATGATACATAAAGTAATAAGTGTAAAAATTTTTCTTAAAGTATAATAACTTTCTTCAAATGCATGGTGGAAGAGGAGGTCTATGATTCAATAATTTGGTAGAGAACTTATAAATTCTAGAGATAGTAAAGAATTAATATAGTGACAGACTTAGGAATTTAAATACATTTTGAATGTTCAATTAACCTAATTGCCTAAAGGGTTTAGTCTCCATAATTTATCATTTTTTTTAGGAAGATAGCCAGGATCTCTCAAATGCCCTCTGGTGTTATATTTAGATATATAGTAATGGACTGGATCCCAAGTTTTCCAGGTACAACAACTCCTGCTATCTGTATTTTCACTGTCTTAGGACAGCTCTTATGTAACATCTGAATAGACAGTTAGATAAGAGGCAGTCGTGCATTTGTCCCAGCACATCTAGGCCTTATCCTATATAGAATCCTCACCTTCACTTCATTCCATTTATATTTAGTTTTATAATTTTCCTCTAACAACCACACTTGTTTCTGCCTCAGGGCATTTGCACTTGCTCTCTCTAAGCTCCTCTAAGCTTCCTTGACGTGACTGGCTTCATCATTCAGAAGGCCTTCAGAGAGGCCTTCCTTAACAAACTTAATTAAAGTTGCCCCCAAACTTTCTTGTCCCTTGTTATTATTTTATTCTATCTTATTTTCTTCAGATCACGTATCACTATCTGAAATTGTGATTTATTTTTTATTATCCTTCCCCATGGCAACATGAAGGAAAATTCCATGGATACAGGAGCATGCTCTATCTGTTACTGTGCCACTAGAAAGATGCTAGGGTTTGAATTTGCCTGTGTCTCTTAATAGTAGGGTGAGTCCATATTTGGTATATATGTCACCCAAAACTAATTTGCAAATATCTGTTTCTCCTTGCCCTCCCCATCATGAATACATTTGTATGCCAATAAATGTTTACATATGACAGCGTTTTCAAAGGTACATCCTATTTTATTGATTAACATAATTTAATTAAATACCCGCCATTGCTGGGCATTGGTTTTCTCCTTGATTTTATTTTTCATCTTTGTCTTGTTTTGCTTTTTGCTATTATAGTCAATTCTGTAAAAAAAATCAGTATAGCTAAAACTATACACATAGTTAAATTTTCACTTATGATAAATCTAAAAGTAGAATTACTAGGTTAAAGGTTAGCCTTGTTTTTAAAAAAACTTTTGATACTTATTTCCAAATTGCTCTTTAGAAACCCATCACTGGAACCCCTACCAGCAATACTGAAATTTACCATACTACCAGACTCTGACCAATTTTCCTTCTTCAAGTAATTGCCATTGTAATGAGTCTGTACTTTGCTAACCACATTGAGCAATCCAAAAGATTAACCATATTTATAAATTCTTTACTGCAAAGTATTCCATAAATCATGAGTCTCAAAACTGCTTTAAAACTTTGGTTGATATCTTGTTTGCTTGTAACATTTATTGTTTGCAGTTTTAGATGAAGTTCAGTGAAGAAAGATAGGAAGCCAGTAGTAATACCCTAACCTCATCTTCTCCTGTCAAAACACAACACTCTAGTGCAACTATTTATAAACACATGCCTGGTGATCTCAAGTTTCAAAGAGATGAAAAGCAGATACATCTTGCAAAATTTTTAATAACCTTTTTGTAAATAATGCATTATTAAGATTGTTAGATTGAAGAGAAGTGCATTTCTTTAAAACTAAACTCACATTAAACTATATATCTACAAACTGATTTATCAATTCCAGTTAGTATTTTTATTGTAGTAAAAACTTGGTCAAGTTCTTAATGGCCTTGATATTCAGATATAAAAATTAAAAGACAAAAATGACAAAGTACAATTTTGTGTGCATATCTTTGACTGCCTTGGTTGGTAGTAGATTAGGTGGTTCTTTAGAAAGGTATATATTTGGGGTGAAAATTCTTATATAGCAGAAGCACTAAACTATTCTGACTGTGGAACATATGTTTTTTCAAAGTCTTAAACTCAGCTAAACTTTGACTTTTTAAGTCACAACATTCCTTTTCTGATGGCAGCATACTATGAAAATCATGTGTTGCATCTCTGACTTTGCTCAGAATTCATGGAACAAGAGCTACCTGGGAAGCAAAGCATTTCATAGTTAAGGGGACCTTAAATATTACAGTTCAGTTTGTTTAATGGATGCTTAATTGATGATGTGGGTGGTGGTGGTGAAAACACTGAGAAGGAATAAGGGAATTTGGGGAACTTTTACTAAGTATCTGACATTCTGCTTAGTTCTTTACTACATTTTCTCATTTATCAAATGAGGAAACTAAGTTCCAGAAAGATGAAACAACTCTCCCAAGATGACATGAGTAGTCAATAAAACCTAATATCACACCCAGATGTCCTCCCAGTGCATTCTAGTCCCATTTTGTAATGTTATTTATATGAAAACTGTTTTAGACATTTTAATCTCAAATGCTTTTTAAAATTTATACTATGTAAGTGTTACATGTTGAAGGGCCTTAACCTTATTTTATCTCTGTGGTTTATAACTCCTAGTACTAGTTGTTATAATTTCCATCTATTCAATTTTTACCTAGATACATTATCTTCATTCTTTAGAAAAAAGAAAATATTCTGTTTTTATAAATGAGGAACTTGAGCCTCCAAAATGGAGCAAATAATTTTTCTAAAATAAGTCAGTTGCGCAGCAGCAAAGCTCTCTCTATTCTAGTCTATTGTTGCTCATTAAAGAATATAAAAATCAAACAAGCTTGAAAATTATCAGTTGCAGTCATAAAGAAGGACAAAATTATGGACTTCGCAGCAACTTGGATGAATTTAGAGTCGATCATACTCAGTGATCTATCACAGAAACAAAGAACCGAGTACCACATGTTCTCACTCATAAGCAGAACCTGAACATTTATCATAATGCTGTAAGAAAGGAATTGGCAGTAGCGGGACACTGCCAGGATGCGAGTGGGAGAAAAGCACATAACATCAATAAGGGTAACTGATCTCAAACCAGGCAAAGTGGGGACCAAAGAGAGGCCCAAACTTTATCTGTACGATGACCACTTATGTACCTAACCCTGAATTGTACCCCACATCTTTAAAATAAAAATTTTAAAAAGAAAATGATCAGTTTGGAGTGTTATAGAAACATGTACTGCGTGCTCTCTCTCTCTCTCTCTCTCTCTCTCTCTCTCTCTCTCTCTCTCACACACACACACACACACACACACACACACACTCAAACTCGTGCTCTCTCTTTGCATATATATGCCTCATTTCTTCTTAAAACTAATATAAGGGATAAAATAGTATACTGTATTTTTTTAAATCTCACACTGGGCCTCTTAAATACCTGGAAGAAATCCTAAAAGGTTAACAAAACTAACTATGTGGTCCTAGGTTACTCTAGGATAGAAAATAAATTTTTTGTTGGAAGACCAAGGTATTGAATTAGAGATAAGGGTTTATTTACTCAATAAATCAGTTTTCTAATTCTTGTTCTTTAATTAATGTTTAAAGAAATTTGTTTCTTGATTTTTATTCTTTTATTACTTTGTATGTTAAATATTCATTATCAGAACCCAAATAAAGCAGAAGCTATGACTTTCTAATACTGAGTTAACAACTGAGACTATAAAAAATAACTCTTCCCATTTCTGCAAAACAGAAATGTTTTGCAACCTAACTGCTTCCTTCACAGCCTCCCAGGTTTATGGGGACCAGTTGGGTAGCCTACTTCCAGATTCTTCACCCCCTACTCTACCTTTGCCACACTGCAGTATTCTTGGACCAAATCAGGATCCTTTTTTTTAACTTAGTCCTGTTTGCATTATTAGTCTTATAAGAAATCATTAGTCAGCTCACACGCTTCTGTGATTCATTGACTGTTTCTGATATATTGTCTAGAAAGCAGATGATTTTTTCTTCTTTCAAATGAATGCAAAAGGGAAATCTTTCTTATTTCTGTAATACAGATTTATAACAATAATTATGAAATAAGTAAAGTAAAATAAATTATTTTTAATTTCAAGTTAATTAAATTATCAAACACTATTAGGATATATAACAACTACACAAAACTTATTAGGTTTTAATAAAATGGGAAAATTTATTTTAAAGGGCCACTCTTAGCAATGGATACTATATTATTTGTCACTTTTTGTAAAATACTCCCACTTATTTAATTTTTTTTTTTAGGGCAACAGTAAAGTAGAAAAGAATGCATTTGGAAAATTCTCTCATGTTGTATCGTGTCTAAAAGCAGATTTGCACATTCAGGACAGCATATTCTCTGAAAGGATTTTTTTTTTCCTGTGACCATGCAAACTAGTGACTTCTTTAACAACAGAAGTAAAATAAGTCTGATTTTTGCATACTTGCCTAAAGGTTGGCCCTGAATAGTAAAACACATTCAAGACCATGGTGTTTGAACATTTTTAAATTTTAAAAATATGTTCCATAGATGATATAATGTTGTTATGCTCCAGATGTTTCATCTAAAATGCCTTTTCTGTCTTTTCCTTTTTACTCTTGTCCTCACTTTTAATGATCCATCGGCTGACAGTGTCTTTACATCCAAAATGCAAAGCAGACAAGTGGGCATGTCAGGGAAGAACATGACTAAAAGCACCAGCATCAGCGGAGACATGTGCTCGCTGGAGAAGAACGATGGCAGCCAGTCTGACACTGCAGTGGGCGCCTTGGGCTCCAGCGGCAAAAAGCGGCGCTCTAGCATTGGGGCCAAAATGGTAGCTATTGTTGGTCTCTCACGGAAAAGTCGCAGCGCTTCCCAGCTCAGCCAAACGGGTAGGAATTTTAAAGTTACTTTTGACTTCCTATTTGAGTGGTCATTACAAGACATTCTCTTTTCTCTTACTCATTTTATTGCAGTAATGTGTGGATGATGACATGTTCCAGAGGGAAAGGGGCATTTTAAAGTAGCTAACCTTTCTGGCAACATAATGATGACATTTTTTTCTAGTGATCAATGAGCCTGCTTCAAAGTGAACCTTGGCTACTGTTGTTGCAATCTGTATCATGTCTTTCCTCCTTAGGGAGGAGTTACACTGTGGTACCCCGGATTGCCAGCTGCCGATCCTTAGTAAAGGTTCTCTGATGTGTGTGATATTTGCTTTTCTTTAGGTTCCTCAAGTTGGAACCAGTCACATTAATTTTCATTCCCAGCAAGTTGCCGTGAAGATGACGCCTCATATTTTGTGTGAATAATATAGTTCTTGTATTGCTGACAACCTAACTTCCTTTTCAGTTTGTAAGCAGCATTTGCCAGTAGTATCAATTTTCTCACTGCAGTGTGTTTATTTTCCTGTTAAAACTTCAAGCAGCAATATTCTCCAGCAGCAGGGATAGAGGGATTTTCTGCTGACAGCGAAGATATTCAAAGCTCTGCTACTTTAAATTCAGTTTCTAAATCACATCTGCAAAAATAAATTATATACAACACTCCTACTTAGAGAAGCCACTGTTAGCAATTAAGAAATTTGTGACTCAAAGCAATGTCTTTTTTCAAATGGGTGTTGGTAATTAAACATTAAATACTTGGTATGTTGGAAATAATAGCATATCATCTACTTAACAAACAAAAGCATGTAATGTGGTGTTTCTTTTATAACAACAAATTATAGGCAACTGGATTAAATCTAATTCATGTTTGAATACTAGGGTTCTTGTACACAGAAGTCAGGACACATAAATCTACAGTACAAAAGAAATTAAGGTTCTATTAATTTCTGGACCCGGCTGATCTTGATTTTACCAATTATAAATGTGATTCTGGAAATGGAGCCTCACAGAATGATATTATATTTAAATAGTTATTTGATTATATTTCTTTTTTTTTTTTTTTTGAGTTGGAGTCTCACTCTGTCGCCCAGACTGGAGTGCAGTGGCCGCTCCCAGCCACCGCAGCCTCGACCTGCTGGGCTCTGGCGATCCTTTCGCCTCAGCCTTCCAAGTAGCCGGAATTACAGGCATGCGCTACCACGCCCGGCTGATTTTTTGATTTATTGTAGAAATGAGATCTTGCTGCCCAGGCAGGACTCAAACCCGCGGGCTCAGGTAGTCCACTCACCTCAGCCTCCCAAAGGTGCGGGATTACAGGCTGAGCCACCGAACCCGACTGATTATATTTCTTATATTCTTGTTGTAACTCAACTATATTTAATGTGATTTTTATTATAGGAATTTTTCATTTGATGTTTTAAAATGCTATTTTGCATTTTAATGTAGAAATGGAAGTTTAATATGGACAATGGACATACAGATCATATTTAAATAAGTTTTTAACTAATACTTGTACATAATTAACTCTGCTGTGCTAATATAGATGTTGGGCTTATGAAATTGAGGGTTTGTAAAAGACTTCTTCAACACTTAGAACTTTGTTATAATTTTCTCTTTAAAACTTACAAACATCTGTACATCTAAAAATTCTCTAAAAAATAATGTCTACTAATGTTTTAAAAATTAAGAACCTAAAATGGACATTAGCAAGACTACAAGTTAGAAAATATGTGGTGTTAAACGAAAATAATTCATTCAGGGATGGGTTTTTTGTTTTTCTTTTCTTTTCTTTTTCTTTCTTTCTTTCTTTCTTTCTTTCTTTCTTTCTTTTTTTTCTTGTTAGCACCTACCATGTGCCAGACACATGGAGAACAAAGATGAAAAAGAAATCATTTATAACCTGAGTTGCTTATAATCTTGTAGGAGACAGATATGTAAACAGATTGCTGGTTTCAAGGTCATATGTCAGTGGTAAAACTAGAATCACATAAAAGGTGCACTAGATACTCAGAGAAAGTCTGCTTGATCCAATCTGGAATTTCAAGAATGAATTTCTGGAGATGATACCTGATCTGAGGTATCATCTCAGTAACTGAGTAACAGTAGGTAAAAGGCAATTAGAAAGCTGTTCCAGATACAAACCATACTCATCAAGGGTTAACATAAAATATTGAACTGGCCAGAGAAGAGGCTGATAGATAAGTAGGGACCAAATCATGGAGAGTCCTTTAGAGCCATAGTTTTAGGTGATGGGAAGTTTTTAAAGGTTTTCAGTAGAGAATTGATGGTCGTATTTGTATATAATTTGTAGTTTTTGACCATTCAGGCTGCCACTTGTTTATGTAACAAATAATTTTTTAGAACCTACCATATGCCAGAGATATCTTAAGGAAAACATGAGAAGACAGAGAGCCTTCTCTTAAAGCTAGTGCAGTTACAAGAAATAAGTAAACTTAAGTCCACATCTGGTAAAAGAGCATTTTAGAATGAATTAACAGAGTGGTACAATAATTCAGACAAGAGATGAGATCCTGATCTAAGCCAATTATAATAAAGATAGGTTGAGGAAATTTTTCAAGAGCAAAACTAATACTCCGTTACCTGACTTGGTGATTGGATATAAGGAGGTGAAGGAGAGATGATTCTAAGATTACTCTCACTAAGATTCTGTAACAGCACTGATTTGGTTTTCAGTGTGTGTAGATAAAGGTTTTTAATCTCAAAAACATTGTGATCTTGGCAGATTTAAGAAATGTAGTTTTGTTCCTTTTTCATCATAAAGTCCCTTCCTATGTATTGCCTAGCAAAAAATAAAATCTGTTTGTCATTGTCTTCATTACTAGTTAGTGGCATCATAATGGTTGAAATTTTAGTCATTCTTGATATTTGCAATTGCTCCTGCTTACTCATTTAATAGCTTTGGCCTATTGACAATATAATTCAGATTATCTCTCATTTAAAAGCCTGAGTTTAACTGTGGCATAGCCATCAAAGATTGTTTTTTAATTAGTAGACTTCAAACTTTCAATAGGTTTTAAATTCTGTATTTGTGTATATATGTATTTGTGTTTCAAGTTTTTTTATGTTTTGTTTTCTTAAGAAAAAAATGTCTTCACATTTTCTTAAGAAAAAAAAATCTTCAAATTTAAGTGTTTGGTCATGTGATCTAATAGTTTGGATATTAAGCTATCAAAAGTAATTACATAGTAATGAGCTAGCTTTATAGTATTGGGTCTTACAATAGCTCCTTTGTTCAGACATAAATATATAAGATGTATTGAGTAGCTTACCTAAAACAAAGAAATTCCATGTATTTTTCAGCTAGTATATTTGTATTTTCAAAGATTCATTTAGTATTCTCTTGATTTTCCTGGTCTCTATGTGGAGATCTGAATGTAGTTAAGTCAAAGGTATCCTTTAAGGTATGACAGATATATCATAATATTTTTATTTTTGAGATGATATTTATCATTGTAAAAATAAATATCATTGCACTACTATGAATTTCAAGATCAGACAAAACTAGTTACCTGCCTTCTGCAGAGTAGAAATCTCAGAAGGATCTTCCTAAAGAATAGTGAAAGTGATTTTGGATAATATCATAATCATATGTAAACAATGACTGTTAAAAGACAAACCATTTGTAAAGATATGTTGGCCAGCTCACATAGTGACTAAGTCTCTCTTCTTTCACACTATTTTATATGCTCCTTTGCCTATTAGTTGGAAACTCACCTTTACAATAACCATCATAATATAGTAGAAAGCATATAAACAGAATAAGGAGACTTAAATCCTACTGTTTATTCTGAGTTATATGGCACATTAAGTATGGATTCTTTAAAAACCTACCTAAGAGATCTGAGTCATAATATGTTTGACTGACTGATGAGATTGACACTTGCTGTCCTAACAGGATTTCTATAAAGATAATGTCTTTAAATGTATAAGAAAGTACACTGAAAACTTAAAAGCGGTAAATGTAAAACATTAATAACCAATTCAGTCTCATGAAGAAATCAGGAGTTCAATTTTAGACATGATTTTGATTTTGAGATTCTATTAGACATCTAAGTACAGTGTTATATGATTAATTGGATAGATGAGTTTAGAGCCCAATAGATCAAAGCTAAGTGACATGTAATTTTGCAATAATCAGCAGGAAGTATTTAAAGCCATGGAAATGGATAAGATTACTTAGGGTAACTTAAATCAAGAAAGACTGAACCTTAGATATTCCACCACTTAGAGGTCAGGAAGAGGAAGGACATTTATCAAATGAGACTTCAGAGAGAGCAACCATTAAAGGAAAATATATATATATATATGGTGTCCTAGAAACCAAATGAAGAAAGTATTTTAAGAAACAGGACATGATCAGCTGTGTGTTGAAGGCTTCTGACAAGTCAAGTAAGATGAAGACTGAGAATTTACCATTGGATTTGGTAAGAGGGAGGATCTTGGTAAACTTTGACAAACCTTGCAGTGGGGGACAAAGCCTAACGGGAACAAGCAAAGCAACTGGAGAAGTGAGGTAGAGTAAGAGAGAGTAAAAATAAGAACACCTAACACTTACTGAGCACTTATTTTGTGCTAGGCACAGTGCTAAGCACATTACATGTAAATCATTTAAACCTCACAACAAAGTTAAGAAGCTGAAATGAGTTACTATTATCCCCATTTTATACATAGGAAAAACAAAGTAAGGAGAAGGGGAATAAATTCCCCAAATGTACCCAGATAGTGTCATGGGTAGAAGTTGGGATTTGAATCCAGACAATCTGAGTCTGAAGACTTCACTCTAATTTTTCTGTTTATTCTAGACTAGCACTGTCCAATGGAACTTTCAGCAATAATGGCGATGTACTATATTTGCACTGGTCAGTACAGTATAGCAGCATGAGTCACGTGTGCCACTGAACTCTTGAAATGGGGCTAGGGAAATCCCTTTGGGTCCACTCCCACAGTCGAAGCTTTTCTGTCCTATCAATAAATTCTGCTTTCAAAAAAAAAAAAAGGAAAGAAATGTGACTAGTGTTACTAAGTAACTGGATTTTTAGTTATTTTTCATTTCTACTTAAATTATCTTAAATTTAAATAGATGCATGTGACTAGTGACTACTGTATTAGTGCAGGTAAAAACAACTCTAAGTTTTTTTCATAAAAAAGGAAATTTAAAAATAGCATTGTAATTTGGAGATGGAGTCAAAGAAGAGCTTTATTGTGGACAATTGAGTAGGTGAGAGAGCTTTGAATCCAGATCTTAAGTCAGGGCCATCTATTGTGAACTGAAGTCACTCAGGGATTTAGGCTCTTTTCATTTCATGATAATTTATAAGCTCACACAGTACTTTAAATTTATAATCAAAACATTTAGTAAATTTAATCCTTTATTTATTTGTCTATCTCCTGACTAGACAGTTTCTCTAATTTAATACATCCTTCTCAGTGTCTGGTATAGTATTATATATAGTGATCTTCAGTGAAAGGACCATGTATGATGTTACATGATTCAGTTTCCTGGGGAATGAAAGAAATGGTCAAACTTACTTTTAGTTTTTAATCTTAAAAAAAGAAATTAAGCTTTCCTAATATTTAGTAAGATGAAGATGGAGAATTTGCCATTGGATTTAGTAAGATGGAGGATTTTGGTAAATTTTAGTAATTCCCTTCACCCTGGTTGTCTTAGTTGTTCTGGATTTCAGATAGTCACCTGTCTTGTGCCTTTCTGGAGGCATTAGTTTTAACTAAAATAACAATCAGACAATGGGAAGTGGATCAAAAAGATGTCTGCAATGAAACTGTGGATTGAATGTAATAACCAAGATTGCAACTTCTAGTTAAGCTCTTTATCAGCTCTGAATAAAGAAAATATAATGACACTAAGATCTGATAAGAAGTTCATCAAAAATTCTAATTTATCCATAAGATTAATAAAATGTGGATTTATATCATCTACTATCATTAACAATGAGCCTTATCCTGAATTTATTCTTTATCTGGCCTATGATGTATCTTTGTGACGTTTCTTTTTCAACTATGACAACATTAAAATTAAGAATAAGAAAGCTGAATTTGGAATCAGACCTTCAAATTGTTGTATTTATTACCTAACATAATACCAGCTTCTATAATATATACAAACCTTGAAACTTGATACAAAAAACATTTATGTATTGACCAAATATCAGTCCAATGTAGATATTTCATCTTGTGGCTTTACCCTCTTCCAGAGCCTTAGAGCCCTCTCTGTTCAGCCAACACATGGGAAGTTTTTATGGACAAAAATTGGAAATGGTAAAGTCACTTCTGCTTGTATTTCACAGGCTAAGGGTCAGTCACAAGACTGATGTTGGAAAATGGGAAGTTGGAAAGTGTAGTCTAGAGAGTGCCCAAAAAAAGAGCAAACAGGTTTGATGAGCAAACCACAGTCTAAAATACATAGCATTAAACCAATGCTTTCTCTTTTTAAATTGTATTTATTTGTTATTTTATTTTATCTTAAAGATGTGGTTTACAATTCAGGATTAGAGTTTGGGCCTCCCTTTGGTTCCCTCTTTGCCTAATTTGAGATCAGTTATCCTCCTTATTGATGTTGTGTCCCACACCCCACCCCCAGCCCCAGCAGGATCTTGCTACTGCCAATCCTTTTCTTATAGTATTATGGTAATTAAACCAATACTTTCAAAAGTTATAAGGCACTTTTCTTCAAACATTTTTGGGGGAGCATGTGTCTTATTTTATCATTAAAAATAACCATTTGCAAGCCGGGCTCAGTGGCTCAGCCTGTAATCCCGCGCCTTGGGAGGCTGAGGTAAGTGAATTGCCTGAGTCCGCGGGTTCAAGACCTACCTGGGCAACTTGATGAGACCTCATAAAATAACCATTTGCAAATATTGAGCTTTAACCTTTTAAAATATTTATGTTCTATATATTATAAAAGTACAGTAGAATATGTGTACCATTTATAAATAATATGCTGAAATGGAGGCGAGATAGTCAAAGGCAAAAACCACTGGACTGGTATGTAATAGTTCTAACTGAATCCTGAAGTCACAGGTCAATTCGCATAAAGCAATCCAAGTATTGGCCATCTCTCTGTAATCCTGGATCCTCGTTCCTAATGCTTCTTTTTTTGGCACATCATTTTAGACCAGGCATGCAGAGAGTGTCTTGATGATAAAGCCCTGTAAATACATAAGTATACATTAAATATAATTAGAGAACTTGGTAATAATGAAGAATAATAGAGATGTTAAATAGTAGTAATATCTTTTCACATCATCAGAAATCTCAAACTAACCATACAAGATATGGCATGTTTGGGATTCTAATAAGCAGTGTGTGCCTTTATCATTAAATGTAGGCATATTTCTCATCTTTGAAATTATAATAATGTTTTAGTCCTAACAATACTATCATCCATTATTAATTAAAAATATTGAGAATCATGCCATGAATCATGCATTTACTAAGCTCACGTGGTTCTATTATTATAGGTGATGTAAACAAAATGTTTCCTGTAAGAGAAAGCTATTATTAATATATCATGAATTGTGTAACTCAAAAAGATAGCAATTTTATTTTATTTATTTATTTTTTTTTTTTTTTGAGTTGGAGTCTCACTCTGTCGCCCAGACTGGAGTGCAGTGGCCGCTCCCGGCCACCGCAACCTCGACCTGCTGGGCTCCAGCGATCCTTCCGCCTCAGCCTTCCAAGTAGCCAGAATTACAGGCATGTGCTACCACGCCCGGCTGATTTTTTGATTTATTGTAGAGATGAGGTCTCTCTGCCCAGGCAGGTCTCGAACCCGCAGGCTCAGGCAATCCACTCACCTCAGCCTCCCAAAGGCGCGGGATTACAGGCTGAGCCACCGAGCCAGTGTTTCTTAAATTTTAATTAGGTTCCATATTACTTGCTCTAAAACATTTTTCTATATTTCTGATTATGGTAAAAAATACATATAAAATAAAATGATTCCTAACCATTTTAAGTGTGCAGTTCAGTGTTGCTAAATATATGCATTTTAGTCATGCAACCATCACCACCATTCATCTTCATATCTTTATAACTCCCCATTCTCACCTCTTCCTAGCCCTAAGCACTCATTCTTCTACTTTCTGTCTCCATGAATTTGACTACTGAGATACCTCTACCTATCAGAATTTGCTCCCTTTTGAAGGATAATTAATATTCCATTATGTATAGTGTGTGTGTGTGTGTGTGTGTGTGTGTGTGTGTGTGTGAGAGAGAGAGAGAGAGAGAGAGAGAGAGAGAGAGAGATTGTGTTTCTACTCACCACATCATGTTTATTCATTCATCTGTCAGTAGGCATTTGAGTTGTTTCACCTCTTGGCTGTTGTGAATAATACTACTGGGAACATGGATGTACAAATATCTCTTCCATACCATGCTTTCAATCGTTTGGGGGATATACCCAGAAGTGTAATTGCTGGATCATAGGGTAATTCTACTTTTGAGTTTGTGAAGAACTGCCATACTGGTTTCCATGGCAACTGCACAAATTTACATTCCTTCCAGTAGTGCACAAGGGTTCCAATGTCTCTGCATTTTTGCCAACACTTTTTTTGTTTGTTTTTTTAAATAATAGCTATACTAAGGAATGTGAGGGTGGTATCATATTGTGATTTTGATTTGCATTTCCCTAATGATTAGGGTTATTGCGCATCCTTTTGTGTATTTGTCATTTATGTATCTTCTTTAGAGAAATCAGGTTGTTTGTTTTTTTGTTGTTGAGTCAGAAAAAACCTTTTTTTAAAAAAATTTATTTATTTTGAGTTGGAGTCTCACTCCGTCGCCCAGGTTGGAGTGCAGTGACACGCTCACGGCCACCGCAGCCTTGACCTGCTGGGCTCAGGTGATCCTTCCACCTCAGCGTTCCAGATAGCTGGAACCACAGCAATGCGCCACCACGCCTGGCTATTTTTTGATTGATCATAGAGACGAAGTCTTGCAATGTTGCTCAGGCTGATCTCTGAGCTCAGACAATCCTCTCACTCCCATCTCCCAAAGTGTTGGGATTACAGGCATGGGTGGAAAAAAACAAAAAATAGAAAAGCATAAGTTGTTTTTTCAGACTCACAAGTGTCTTCTGTCTATTAATAACATGTATCAGAATTTTTTTATTTGTCCGAATGCTATTAGACTGCACATTTTTTGAGGAAGGAACTACATCACATTAATTTTTATATATATAGTACTAAAAAAAACCCTCAATATTTGTTTGAATGAATGAATAATAATTCATTAATTGCTGTTATAGACAATGTAACCTAAAACTGTGTTTTTCAAGATGTTAAAGCATTATCCCTTCCCAGACATGAAGGTTGCTGTTGTAACCAAATTATAAATAATTTGATAATGAATTATTATGGTATTTTAATCATTTCCCTAAGTCAAAAATATTATTAATATTATTCATTAAATAAACATCTTTATCAACTATACTGTTTGTAAGAATAATTTTCGTAGATAATTTTGGAGACAAAACATAGTCTCCACTCTCTCATAGCTTCTGTATTCACGGATCTGAAAATCTATTAAAGGAAATGAGGTGTTGGCTTGAGTAAACATAAATCGAGGTGAAGCATGATAAAGAAAATCCAGATGTACAAAGATTATTCTATGAGGGACTAAGGCAGAATGGTGAAAACATAAAGGTTAGTGCCAGGCAGGCCTGAGTTCAGATTTCAGTTCTGCCACATGGGCAAGTTATTTAACGTCTCTAAACCTCCATTTCTTCACTGTAAAAATAATGAAATCTATCTTTCTACTTCATGAGGTTGTTAAGAACTTTTACGTAAAGCACTTAAAACATTGTCCAACATGTGCTAAATTCCTAATAAATGGCAGTTGCTATTATTACTATTACTGTTAGCATAAGTTTAGCTGTTATTGTTAGTATTGCCATTAGTACAGCTGTGGCTTCCAATACTGTTGCCAAAGTTAAGTTGATCTGAGCCTTGCAGTATGGATAATGTTTAAACTATGAAGATGCTGAGAATAGGGTGTAGACGTGTTTGACATGAAAGAAATTAGACTTAGAGATGGAAATGTGGATTATGTGTGAGCAGACAGAGTATTTGACACATAGTGACAATTGAGATTAGAAAGAAATTGGGGCAAGATTACAAATAATGTCAGGTTAAAGAGTTAGAACCATAGGGTTGGCAGTAGGAAACTAATGGAGAATTTGGAGCAGGGTTGTGGCAGTATGAGTTAGATTTTGTCAATAAGAAGGAATAGACAGTGTATATCTAACCCCAAATTGTACCCTACATCTTTAAAATAAAATAAAAAAAGAAAGAAAGAAAAGGAAGGACTAGACAGCAGAATAAGAGACAATTTTAGTAGTTTAGAGTAGGAATGATGTGGGCTTGATCTATTGTGTATTAGTCTTCTGCTGTAGCCATAACAAACTACCAATAATTTAGCAACTAAAAACAATGCGAATATACCATTCTGTCATAAGTATGGGTGAGCTTGACTGATTGCTTCTCTGCTCTGTGTCTCACAAGACAGAAATCAAGATATCATCCAGGCTGGACTTTTATCTGAAGGCACAAGGAAATTCTCGATTTTCAAGCTCATTTAGCTATTGGCAGAATTCAGTTATTTACCGTGGAACAGAGGTTCATGTTTCTCTGACACATGTCCCCCTTCATCTTCAAGCTGACAATGGGCGCATTAAAGCCTTCTTGTGCTTCTTATATAACTACACAATCTACTCCATCTCTTCTACCCTCCAATCAGAGAAAGTTCTCTGCTTTTAAGGGCTCGTGTAATTATCTTGGGTAATCCAGGATAAACTCCTTATTTTAAGGTCCATAACCTTAGTTACAGCTGAAAAGGGCCTTTTACAATATAATGTGGTACAATGTAACATGTTTACAGATCTCAGGGCATGGACACCCTTGGGGCACTTTGCATGGACACCTTTGAGGGACCATTCTGTCTACCACAAATGGTTAATAATGGATGGAGATGGGAAAGTGGGGAGACTCAAGAAATATTGTAGTCATTATTTTTCAGTTATTATTGACATCCTATTTGCTGCCTGGGAGTCAGTGCAAATGAAAACAAAAGTTAATTTTTACAATTTGCATTATCTGACCAAGAATTACATACTAATTATTAAGATTTAAGCTATCTGTAACACAAAGTTTAGAAGGGAATTCATCAGTCATTTAAAAGCATAATTACAAGCACAAACTTGTTTAATTTTCACAACTTAAGGTGTATGCACTACCATTCCCATTTTACACATCAGAAAACTGAGACACAGAGTTCCATGGTTGACAGATACAATTCCAAAGATGGTACTCTTTATGTGACCCCACTATTGCTAATGGTATTTTTGTATAATTAGTTGTTTTTATATCACTAAGAGAAAAAGAAATCCTTCTCTTCAAAATAAAAATTATTTAGAGAGGTACTTTTAGTTTAGCATAGACTTTATTTAATTCTAATTAGACATATTTTAAGATGTAAATAGCCAAGGTTATAGTCCATTTCAGTAATCAGCAAAGGCCTAGTAACTGTAAATAACTAAGTTGTAAATAATTTAATTCTGCACTGAGAAATACCAGGAAAAAAGACATCTTTTAATTTCATTAAAATGAAATTCTTTAAGGTTTTTAGCATCAAAGTATAAACAGAAATGCAACTGTAACATAAAGCCCATTTTAAATGAAATTCCCATACATTCCGAGTGGAACTGCTAGCTGCCTGTTATTCAACTGAGTAATACTTCCAAAGAGACAGTTGCAGTTATTTGTGGAAACTTAATAAAACCCCAACTAAGCAGAGTACTAGGACTAATGATAAACTCATTCTTTAGTGTGTGGGAAAAGGTAAAACTGTTGGCTTATTGTCCCCTTGGGCCCTGAAAGCTACTTGGTATTGCAAACTTTATAAAATGGAAAACACTCCAGAGAATTCATCTTTCCTCTCTGATGCTGCTCTAAGTGGAAAAATCCTTCTAACTTATCATTCCAAGGTGAAATTTTTGTTTTTAAACTGGCACTCTGTTATTCACAACCTTATAACGTTTTAATATAACATCGTATTATCAATCAGTAAATATTTGTCAAACTTCTATTAAGTGACTAACAACAGGGAATGTGATAACGTGGGTCTTCCTTATATGGTATATATCTTCCAGTAGGAAAGACAGGCCCTAACATATAAATAAAATAATAATTAGTTAAAATTGCAAAACTTGCCTTGACAAAAAGCACCAGCGGTATAAGAGTATCACAAAGGATACTAGCCTACTCTGGGCTCATCTTTCTATCCACAAAGCCAAATGACCTTTTGATTTAAATTCAACTGTATGAGATCTGAATTTGTACACTGTGTATACTAGGAAGGAGAGAGGCAGTAGCCTCACATGTAACCAAGACTATGTTTGGGATTGAAATGTTGAGAATGTGGAATCTAATGTATTTCTCTCAGGCATAAAATTGGGCACTAACATAAGAACAGAATTTCTGGAGTTTTTAGTCCAAAGAGGGGTTTTAGTTTGAAGGAATTCATTGCTTTGTACTTGAGGCTTCATGATTACTTAGAAAGAGAGAGTAGAATGAGAGCTAATAGGCGAATATGAGTTAAGATGGGGAAATGTTCTGATAAGGAAATTGATGGTGAGGCAACGTGTGATGCAGAAGTGTAAGACAAAATAGGAAAGGGTAGAGAAAGGGAGATAATTACAGAATGCCACAGAGAGCCTCCAGGCCTGGGCTGTGCTTACAACTGAGATATTGAAGTGTTTACTTTGACCCTTTCAGCCAAAACCTCCTTTCCAAGAGAAATATAGTGGCCAAAGGCCAGGGAACAGTGTTCATATC
Organism: Cephalopachus bancanus; assembly: GCA_027257055.1. Lineage (NCBI taxonomy): Eukaryota > Metazoa > Chordata > Mammalia > Primates > Tarsiidae > Cephalopachus > Cephalopachus bancanus. The sequence goes on from JAPVLO010000146.1 coordinate 1,557,290, forward strand.
CCTTCCAATCCCATTGACATTTGAAGGACCTCATTTTCTTGTTCCCTTTTTGTTTTCTTCCTCCTACTGCCAGCAGACATTTTTATCCTGCCTATCCAGGCATTTTTGTCCCTGTGTGAAAGGGAAATTAGATGACCAAAAGTTTCTGACTTGCTGTCAGCTAGGGTTCCTCTTCATTTAACCAATCAGTTGTGAAATTATCTTACTGGAAACACCAATTTGATAAATTTCTACTTCAATATGCTAAAATAGATTTATTTTTAAAAATACAAAGATTATTTAAGAAATCTATATTCATTTGACTTGTTTCATTTGGAAAGATTTTTCTAGAAAATAAAGACAAAAATATTGTTTACACAAATGAAAATACTTGTGTGCTAAAAATAAAATTGTAAATGCAATGAACAATGAAATATATGGCATTCCATATAACTAAGTGCATATACCTGTATGTTTGAAAATCTGTTTCTTATTTCTAACTGAAATAGTAAATTGGAGTTTATTTTCTTCCCCAAGGAAGTAAAATATTCTTTTCTTCCAAATCATGCAGCACAATGCACAAATTTAAAAGCAATACAAGATCCTGTCCTTGAATTGTGTCCTAGAATTTAATCTCACTTACAATCAAATCTTTTTTGCTTTATGCTTTATTATGTTGAACACTAAGTGGTTCACATTCTTTGTATACTTGACTAATTTTCATATATTTAGGTATGAATTCACCTTCTTATTCTGAATTATGTAATTTCAACTTCAATAAAATTTTCTCATAGATTTTACATTTTAGATGATTCTTCCTTCTAATCTCTTAATTATATTTATTATTCCTTAAGTGTGTATTTATTTTGCATTTACCTTAATGTTTAGAAACTTAAACTGGGGAATTATAAAGAAAACATTTAAAGTAACTTATTTTTTTCTGGCTTTTTTGAAATTTGTGTGTGTTAGTAAAACCATATGATATCTCTTTATTTTGAATAAGAGAACCAGATAAATTTATTTAGTTGTAATCTATTTTATCTTCTTGGTCTTTTTTAGTTGTTCAATCTTTCTTTATTTCTTGGTATAAATTACTTTTTGTTCCTAAAACAGTCTGTTAAATTTTATTATATTTTTATGTAATATTTATATATACTAAGGTCAGTTAAAATTTAATTGCCTTCAGATATTGCTTAACATTTTAAATAGAATATCAGACTAGCACTAAGCACTTTGATTTTTTTTGTGTTATAATTTTTTGAATATTCATTCAATATCTTTTTGTTTCTAATAAAGAAAGGGTGTTTTGCAGGCATTATGGAAGATTTACAAATTACACATATTAAAAATTTATACAAATCCTAAACCTTCTCTCAATATGCTTAAAATCTTTTTGGGAAGTTATGCTAGATAACCTACTAGTATCACAAAATGCTGTAAGATTTCAGAAAGATCACTTCTCACTTGAATACAATTAGGGATAGCTTCCTGGAGAGTTTATAATTTCACCCAGACTTTGAAGAGTAAATCGCATTTCCATGAAATGAGATAGGAGTGCATGTCAAGCACAGGAAACTTTAGTAGCATAGGGCAAGTTCAGAAAAACACACAGCATGCGTCAAAGAAAGATTGACTAAAGCATTGGTTTTCAAACTTTTCAGTTAAGCAACTAGAACCCATTTAATATTTAGAAGCATAGGATGATACTATCTGTAAGTGTTTCCAGAGAGAAGTAAACATGTGGTGTACTCGGGGAATTAAACTATGTTCAGTGCCAGGGTACAAGAAATAGCGATGAGGTAGGTACAAGGCTGGAGAACTGGGCACATCTTCTGTGTATTATCTAATTTAGTTCTCAATAAATATTCACTTTTAGATGTGAATAGGTCTGGATCATCAGGGTTTCAGAAGAAATAAGTGGTAGATTTTGGAGATACCAACTATAGAGAAGCAAAGGGAAAAATGTCCTGGGACTGGCAAATATGGACCATAGACCAAATTCATCATGCTGCTTTTTAGTTTGTTATTTTGCTTGACAGATAAATTTTTACTTGATAAATAAAGTTGTCACAACACAGCCAAGTTCATTTGTTTGTATATTGTCTGTGATTACTTTTGTGCTACAGTGGCTCAGATGGGTAGTATCTGAGTATCTGTGGGTCCACAAAACTGCATGATCCACAGAGCCTAAAGTATTTACTATGTGGCCCTTTACAGAAAAAGTTTGCCAATCTCTGTTCCAATTGGTTGATGCAGTTGGATTTCTAACCATGTCTTTATCCTCCAAACTGAGAGGAATCTTTTTATGTGTGAACATAAAGGGAAGGGAGTATTGAAGATATAGGAGAGGAAATTACTAAGTGTGGAAACATCTCACTGAATCATTTTTAAATCTCAAAATACAAGAAAGGACTTTAAATGTCACTTAGTCCAACCAGTCTTCCACCTCCATGCTTAATTTTTAGTTCTTCCATAACTCCAAAAGGAGGTCTGTACTCTAGCTAAGCGGATCACATCAAGATTATCCAGTCAAGAAGTTTGGCTCCTTGTTTTGAGGGTGGCATTTTCCACTACAATAGCCTTGAAATGTTACCAGTGTCCACATATTTGCTATCTAGGATATTTTTCTTGTAGCCTCTACACAGAATTACAGCTTTCCTGCTTACCACCTCTGCTTTTGGTGCACTGAATAATGCTGCTTCTCATTATTGGTCTTGTGTTATCTGATCAATATAGCTTAAGTATTTAAGATTATTTTTAAAATATAACAAAATTTCTAATTAAACTTTACTTTGTTACAGCGATGTGTGGTACAAGTAAGGATTAACTACACAAGTAGCATGCAGGTGAAATTTGGGCCTCCAACTGGTCCTCACTGCCCCTGGTATAGGAACAGGTATCCTTTGTGTTATTACATGTCCCCCCCAACCTCAACCTAGCAGTGCCCAGCAACTGCTGACCCCTTCCTTGTGCTAATGTGATTAATGTTCAGGTCCCACTTATGAGTGAGAACATGCGGTATTCAGTTCTCTGTTTCTGTGATAGATCACTTATGATGCTTTCCAACTCCACCCAATTTGCCACAAAGTCCATGATTTCGTTCTTCTTTATGGCTGCATAATACTACACTGTGTATATGTAGCACATTTTCTTTATCCAGTTCACTTTCAATGGGCGGTAGGATTGGTTCCATGTTTTTGCTATTGTGGATAGTATGGCAATAAACTTAGGTGTGCATGTGTCTTTTTTGTAGAATTATGTTCCTGTAGGCATATTCCCAGTAGAAGGATTGTTGGATCGTATGGAAGGTCAATTTTTAGTTCTTTCAGGAATTGCCACACTGCTTTTCCATAGAGGTTGAGCAAGGTTGCACTTCCACCAATAGCCCAGAAGTGTTCCCTTTTCTCTGCACCCACACAAGCAACTGTTGTTTTTTGATGTATTAATGATGGCCATCCTTACTGGAATTAGGTGGTATCTCACTGTAGTTTTGATTTGTGTTCTCTGATAATTAGTGAAGCTGAACATTTTTTCATGTGTCAGCTGGATGCTTATATGTCTTCTTTTGAAAATTACCAATTTGTATCTTTTGCCCACTTTTTGATGGGGTTGTTGGGTATTTTTTCCTTTTGCTTTCTTTGAGTTCTTTGTAGATCCTGGATGTTATCTTTGTTCAATGCATAATTTGCAAATATTTTTTTCCCATTCTGTGAGTTGTCTCTTTACTTTCTTGATGGTTGCTTTTGCTGTGCAGTATGATAAATTTAATACTCATACATTTTTGGAAATTTTTGAAATCAGTGTTCATTATGATTTGTCTACTTAATTCAGAATGTTTTTGAAAGACCCTTATTTCTTACCCTATAACCTAAATTACTTTTTCCAGGTTTTGGCATTCTTTGAGAAAAATGATGTGAGCAGGCAGTTAGGTTGTACTGCTTCCTGATCTGTGCAGTTTGGGAAGTTCTGACCTTTGTGGATAATTGTAGGTTAATATTGACTGCTACTGTTTATTTTAACAAACACTGGATTATTTTAGTGAAGCAATATTCAATGTTTTTGGGTTTGATAATGAGAGTTTCTATAATGTTATAATACCTTTTAGTACAGAACAAAGAAAAAAGTACAAGGTATTACTTTCTTAAACTCTTTGCTACCCTAACTTTTCTGATTTTTAAAATTGAATCTGATTCCAGGACTTAGAAGTGAAGTTTAAACCAGGCCTTGAGCTAGTTGATAATAGATTTCTTGACTTTTTTTTTTTTTTTTTTGGTGAGGATGGTGGTTAAAGGACAGATTGAAAGATTCTAAGCTTAAGAAAGGTATGTAGGGCTAAAACAAATTTTCAGAAGTAATGATAATAATTATCTTCTTAATATCAGTTTGCTGTTATATTCATTTAGGAAATAATGCTTTATTTCTTAAGCCAAATAAAAAAGAGACACAAGAAGCAGAAGGAGAAGTAATAGACATTTATTGGAAAGCCAGCTATGTTCTAGATACTTTGCAAAGCACTTTCTATTTATTTATTTATTTTTGAGTTGTAGTCTCACTCTGTCACCCAGACTGGAGTGCAGTGGCACACTCACAGCCACCTCAGCATCGACCTGCTGGGCTCCGGCAGTACTTCCGCCTCAGCCTTCCAAGCAGACGGAACTACAGGCACTCACTATCATGCCTGGCTAATTTTTGATTTTATTGTAGAGACAAGGTCTCACCAAGTTGCCCGGGCTGTTCTCGAACCCGTGGGCTCAGGCAATCCACTCACCTTGGCCTCCCAAAGTGCTGCAATTACAAGCTGAGTCACCGAGCCCAGCCTCTAATTTATTAACTTTTTAAAATCCCATATATCCTCTTTGAAGTAGAGATTATGATCCCTAACTTTCATTTCTTACATGAGGAAACTAAAAGATAGAAAGACGGGTGATGATTGGAAGAAGGAAGCAAGAGAAGCAATAAATGATTTGAACAAGACCGACTCAAAGCTGTGAAGCTGGCAAATGTCCTCTGGTAGTCTCTACTGTTTGTTCTCCTGAATGGGCTCCCTTCCTTTCTATACCTGATCTCCCTTAAGTGTTTTGAGGTTTTTCTTTCTTTTTTTTTTTTTCAGGAAATAATTGACTAACTCATTCTCTTTAAAATATAGAATAGCTGGAAATGCTTCATAACTCTCTGCAAGTATTTGTAATTTCAGAATTGGAAAATCTTAAGTCAAAAAGAGTGAACTTTTTGTGGTGAAGTTTTAGGCCTCAACAAGTGGAGAAAAAGTTTAGAGAGGCAGAGGGTCTTCCTGTATCTCCAGAATCACCTCTAAGTTGAATACATACTCTTTCTTCTACATACACCAAGTGCCCCCTTGAAGAGCTACTGTTTTTGTTAAGCCAAAAGATGTGTTACTTGCTAAAATATAATTGTTTTAGCATAATGACTTTTCAACAACTTTTAAGTTGCAATAACAAATACAGAGACTTCTCATTCACATTATTGAAAATTGAAACCTCAGACCACATTGAAGTTTATTCAGAAAGGTGGATTTTGAAGAATAGAGATAAAAAGAGAAATGGCAGAGAAAATCACATCACCATTAGCCATATCAAGCTTTCACGCCTGGGAAGAATTGAAGAAGCATCACTGAGCTGGCCCCATAATCTCTATAGTCACAGGTTGTGACATAGTTTCTAGATGTGACCAATCACAGATGTAGGCTCCCTTCTTCAACTCTTCTTTTTCTCAAAGAGTGAAAAGAACTGAACCAAGCTGCATACTTCTCTTTATGCCAGGACAGGCTACAGTAGAACATGGTTGTGTCCAAAACTAGTCTAATTTCTCAGTATGGCACATTCATATTCATTCTCCCCCCTCCCCTCTTGACTCCTCTTATCTCCATTTCTGTCTGGAGCATGAATTATAGCAATTTCAAGAGTTCCTTGACACTGTTTCATAGTTTTATATACATAATTTTAACTTGCTTACATGTGTGCAACATTGTCTTGACTCCTGGCAATGTATGCTCCTTTACCTCCGATTTCTTGGCTAGTACTGATACCGCTTTTCCTAAATCTCCAGCTCTCCAGATCTGTCTTCTTTTACAGTCTTCCATTCTAAACTCATCCAAAAAACTAAGGTGATAGGCAGATTCCATAAACATTTTTCTTCTGGTCATAACAACATGCAGAATCAGGAACAATCTAGAAACCTTCTTTGGATTGTAACCTTAACCACCTACTACTACCATTACTAACACTTGTCATCATCATTATATTCTGTAGTCTGTTTCTGCACACCAGTAGTGGCATAGCTTCAGGTCATAGATTTCATTACCTCAGGCTTTAATCCTTGTGCTTTATTCTCTCCTTTCTGTGAAATTATAGTAACTGTTTCCATGGTAACAGTAATAGTTTCTTCATAGCAATAGAGACATAAGGTAAACTTTTCCATAATGAAGAAAATAAAAAGATATATAAACATTATATGATAGTTGTCTTTTCTTTTGGGGAAAAAAAGTGAAACAAATAATTAAATGACAACCATATTATTTTCACTAGGTTTTTGCAATACTTCTGTAGTCTATAGAAGTGATGTATATGAACTTGTATCTGAAGGATAGAAACAACACATGACTTTATGTACCACTGATTTTATCATTAGCAGTTTTTTAAGATATTTACTTATTACAAGTAGTATGGTTGAATTTGGTGAATTCAACATGTGAATTTATATTGAAATATGGAAGACCAGTAGAAGTGTATAGATCACATCTATGAATTAGTCAAGTCATAGATATGTTTTAATATATGCTTAATATGTTCTTACCTATGTTAATATGTTTAAATATAATTCACTATAATTATGATTAATAACATACTATACTTCACCTGTGTCTGAGGAGACAAACACATTTTTTAAAAATTTGAATTATTTTCTCAGTAGAATAAGACAAGTGGTAAGAACATTTCTTGGATGAAACTGAAGCAAAATATGTTAAATGACTTTCTCAAGGTCTCATAGGAATATTAATTATTCAGCAAAGACAAAAGCTAGTTCATTGTTTTATAATGTGATGCTGCTACCTCTGTACTAGAAAAGTATTTTTAAATGTATAGCTATTTTATATAGTAGCTATTTCTATAGGGAGTACTTTATACTTTAGGCTGGCAAATTTGGATACTATATGTTAGGTCTTTACTTCTTTTAGAACTAAGCTGACTCTCCCTTGCTTAATAAGATCTCACAAGTTTATGCCAAATTTCTAGCCTTTATATGTCAATCACTATTAAGACTAGTGAAACATTTTCATAACATAAATAATTATAAAAGCAAAATAAGTTTAAATGCTTAAAGGTGATCTCTTCAAATCAGTCACGCCAGCAAAGAAGGAAGAATCACACATTGGATACCTAGATATAAGGTAGTCTGCTATGTTCAAATGATCGTGTAAGAAAAACACCTCACAGATTGTTATAAACTACTTACTATATTGATATAGAATATAAGTAGCTATATTGGCTTCATATTTTTGGACTTAAGCTCCCTAAGGGCAGGGACTGCATTTATCCTATTATTATAAAATGCTGGCTTACTATTCATCATTAAAGTAATACTTGCTAATTATATAACTTAACAGATCAAGGAAAAGTGGCGCTTGATAATGGTGTCTCTATCATACATTTATTTTGGGCTTGTTTCTTGTCCTGAAGAAAGATGTCAAAGCTGCAGGTAATGAACTCTGATGATGGTGTCTACCATATGGAAGCAGGCCAGCAACCGGGGTGGGCTAGCATCTGGGAGACTAGATGAGTTTTCTATTGCTACTACAACAAATTCCATAACCTTAGAGGTCCAAAAGAGCACAAATCATGTCATACTTTCTGTAGTCAAAATCCAGATGCAGTATGGCTCAGCTGGTTCTCTGCTTACAGTCTCACAAGGCCAAAATCAGTGTTGGCAGGACTGTGTACCTTTCTGGTGGCTCTGGGCTCATTCAAGTTATCGACAGAATTTCATTCGTGTGACTGTAGGACTGAAGTCCTCACCTCCCTGCTAGCTGGCACCTGGGAATCATTCTCAGCTCCTCTGGGGAGTCTGCTTGGTTGGTTTGTGGGTCCCTTCAATTTTCAGAGCCAGCAGTGACAGGGAAAGTTCCTTTTATGCTTCCAGCTTAGTTTTATCTGCCTTTTTTTGCCTCTGCTTACTTCTTCTGATGAAACTCTTGTAATCGAGTCGCATACCTTCCTCTTCCGCTTTTAGGACTCAATTATGTGGTCTATGTGGCTAATCCAGGACAGTATCCTAATTTTAACATCAGTGTTTGATGGAATAACCACAGGATGGAATATTGGGGAGACATCTTTAGAATTCCGCCTACCCAGTAGCCAGAAACTGCTGGGGCAGGGGGCGGGACACAGAACACTAATAAGGGTACCTAATCTCAAACCAGGCAAAGTGGGTACCAAAAGGAGGCCCAAACTTACCTGTACGATAACCACTTGTATACCTAATCCTGAATTGTACCCCACATCCTTAAAATAAAATAAAAATTTTAAATAAATAAACTGTATTTAGGACATTAAAAAGAAAAAAATAATATTTCTGTCTACCACAGAACCCTAAGCTATATTTTATAAATGAGATTATTTAGCATCTTTTCAAAATCTAGATTTTTTTTGTTGCTATTGATACTGCAAGTATTAGTGAATTCATATTTAACTGCTCCAGTCTTCTCTACTATGTCTCTAGGAATTTTTTAAAAGGTTGTACACACAATCATGCATAATCAATACAGAGTTAGTGGTGGAGTATACCAGCAATTAGCAGCAAAATCTCTACAGTGTTCTTGGATACAAAGAGAAACTGTGCTCAAGATGTACCTCTCCAAATTCGTATACCATTGCTAACTTGGGGGAAGTCTGGATTTTTTTCTTTTATTGAGGAGAATGAATAATACTAAGACAAAGAGTAATTCTTAGACATTTACCTGAACTGATTGGATTGTCTGTTGAACCATAGTCCTGGTGTGATCAGAGACAGTGGTCTTCATTTTTTGCCTCTAAGTCATTGAACACAGGGAACCTGGGTATAACAATAAGAATAGCCTGGATTAATCTATAAACAAAATAGATGTCTCCTACTAGTTAAGAATCAGGATCCTCTTGGTTATCTTTTCATTTTGAGGACAGCAAAATGAGCATTTTAATAGTTGGTAATAGTGATCGCATGAAATATCAGTGCAATGAGATAATTAGATTTCTGTAAACTTCCAGTAACCACTCAGTTCTTCATGCTTATATTTATTTTTATTTATTTTTTTGAGTCGATGTCTCTATCACCCAGACTGGAGTGCAATGTGGCGATCATGGTCCACTGCAGCCTCAACCTCCTGGGCTCAGTCAGAGGCAATCCTTCTGTCTCAGCCTCCAAAGTTACTGGGACTACAAGCATGTAGGGAATTTTTGTATTATTATTTTTTGTAGAGACAAGGTCTCACTATGTCGCTTAGGCTGGTCTTGAACTCCTGGGCTCAAGCAATCCTCCCACCTTGGCCCCCAAAGTGCTGGGATTACAGGTGGGAGTCACCACACCCAGCATGTTTATTATTTTATTAAATATTCTAAGCAAGCATTTTCTGAATTTGTACTGAAAAATATGTCTTCTTTTTTGTTCTGACTAGTCATGATTAATAATAATGCACAGGAGAGTCAATTTTCACTTGATAAAATACAATGGAATTTTATGCATAATTTTATGTAACCACTAATTATTTGCTGCACAAAACTCTCTCCTGTGGAGTTTATGTAATACCTATTTTGTTGCTAGTAAACTTCATCACTGAAGTTAAGTAGCTTAACTAGGAAAGAATAATAAAATAATAGCAAATTATTTTCAAACTGTAGATCTCTGATATTTAAATATAATTATAACCTTGTCTTTCCAGGAAAACGTGCATCAAAAAATATTTTCTGTGTTTTTAATGTATAAAACCGACATCTGATTTTTTCTTTTGACAACCTAAGTGACATAAACACCTACAATGGAAACTAAAATTTGCTTCTTCACTTACCTACCTCTTCTGCTTTGATCTCTCTCATCTCTCCAAGATAACCCCTGTTAATGTTTTGTGGCATAATCATCCAAACTTTATCTATACATATGCTAATAAACATTCTCCACATGTTTGATTGCAATATGCTTTTTGTTTTCCACTTGAAAATACGTTTTAGAACCTTTACATGTCAGTGCATATAGATCTGTCTCATCTTGCAAGGAATTCTGTTGATTAGTCTCCTATTGTACATACTTAACGTAATGCCCTATTGGAGAACATGTAGACTTTTCTATACTGTGCTATGGTGAGCACACTTACACTGATCCTGGTGTGCGTATGATTTATCTGTAAGATAATTCTGTAGTAGAATAACTAGCCAAAAGGGTATATTCATTTTTAATTTTGAAAATATTGCAAATTACCCTCTAACAGTATTATACAATTTACATTCTCTCTGAGAAAATATGAAAGAGCTTGAAAGAACTTATTTTTGCCTACTTTTTGGCCTTGCTAGTGTTGTAATTTTTTAGTGTTACTTTTTTTATCTTTGCCAATCCAGTACAAATTTTATGCATTTTATTTAGTACTCAACAATCACTTATTGAATGTATACTTTGCTTACTGCTGATGTTAAAAATATTTCCATATGCTTGATTAATCATTTTTATTTCTTTTGTCCTGGGAAATACTTGTTCATACTATTTGTCAATTTTTCTAGTTTTGAGTCATCTTTAATAAAGAATTTTATCTCCAATATTATAAAAATATTATATTTTGTTTTCATACATATATCAAGTTTTTACGAGTTAAGATATTTTATGCATATGGGATTTGTTTTGTAGATGATGAAGAATAGGAATCTAAATTTACTTTTTCCAGATGGATAGTTGGACCTAGGTAATTCATTTGATAACCCAAACTTTATCTATTGGTCTAGAATTCCATTCTTAGTATATAAGGAGAAGAAGCCATTTTTTTCTTCCCAACCCCAAATCTGAATTACATAAGTCATGTTGCTAAATAAGAAATAAAATTAAAGTTTCACTTGTACTGTTTTTCTCTGTAGTTCTTTGAAGCATAAACTTTAATCTATGACTAATTGCTTTTTAAGGTCATTGCGCTTTTTACGTACTATTATGACATTGGATCTTTTCCCAATCTAAAATCTATTTCCAGCTATCAATATTTTCAAAGAAATGAGAAAGTAATTTTTTAAATGTACTAACAAAGTGACAACAACAAGGACAGAAGTAATCAGAAGCAATATTTATTGAGGACTCATGTTTGTGGCATTCTAACTCTTCATTTGAATATGCTACTGATTAAAAATCGACGATATGAGGCATCATGAAAATAGAAACCTTTCTCACTTAAAGCAGAATTTCCCAAAGTGTATTCCACAAAGCAACAGATCTTTGGATGCTAATAGAGATTAAGCAAAAAATAGGGTTTCATGGCCAAGTGAGCTTAACCGAACTCTACTCTTGAACCCATCAAAGGTGCTATCACTAAGGTAAAATCTGGAGGGAAATTGTGCAAAAGATAACAGAAAAATTCCACAAGTGTTATTGTAATTCCTACAATTAATTTTTATCTTAAAAGTATTTTTTAAAGTGTGAATTAATCCATTTTAATCTAGGTTGTTTTTAATTGCAGGACTTCATAAAGTCTTTTGTTATGGTTGGGTACTTTGTGATTCTCCAAAGAAAAATAGAATAGAGTCTATAATACTCACGATCTGTCACAGAAGCAAAGAACTCAGTACCACGTGTTCTCACTCATAAATGAACCCTGAACATTTATCATAATACTTAATGAAAGGAATTGGCAGAAGCGGGTCACTGCCAGGGGAGGTGTAGGTACACAGCACTTATAAGAGTATCTGATCCCAAACCAGGTGAAGTGAAGACCAATGGAAGGCCCAAACTTCATCTGTATGATGACCACTTATGTACCTAACCCTGAATTGTACCTCACGTCTTTAACATTTTAAAAAAAATAAGAATAGGTAGCTTTTTCTCAACTCACGTTGACCAAATAGCCCTTTGTCTGTGGAGTATGTCTTAGAATTAATATTCTGTAGGATATTTTGGAAAATACCTAAACATCCTTATATTTAAAATGCAGCGTGTTTTTAAGAAAAGTAGAGGTAGAAAAACATTGCCCCTGATTAATTCAGCATTCTAAGATATTACTTGTTATCATCGTAGGATTATAGAGAAAATCAGACTTTTCACAATTAAGAATGCCATGACCTAATGACTTAAGTAGGTGGAACCTTTGGTCTGACCTGCCAATTTTTTCTGTTGTAATTTCATATTACATATCCTAAGTTTAACTAAACTCTACTCTTGAGTTCATTAAAGATGCTGTCATTAAGGTAAAATTTGGGGGAAAATTATGTCCAAAGACAACAGAAAAATTCCATAATTGTTATTATAATTCTTATAATTCCTACAACTAATTTTTTTTTCGAGTTGAAGTATCACTCCATCACCCAAGCTGGAGTGCAGTGGCACACTCACAGCCACCCCAGCGTCAACCTGCTGGGCTCAGGCGATCCTTCTACCTCAGCCTTCCAAGTAGCCGGAACTACAGGTGTGCGCTACCACACCCAGCTAATTTTTTTAAATTTATTGTAGAGACAAGGTCTCACCAAGTTGCCCAGGCTGTTCTCAAACCCATGGGTTCAGGCAGTCCCCTCACCTTGGCCTCCCAAAATGCTGAGATTACAGGCTTGAGCCACTGCACCTGGCCGATTTTTCCTTTAAAGGGCAATTTTATTTTAGAGAATTTTATTATTATTGCTTTGGAACTATAAGGGGGGAAAAGTATAACCCAAGATTTATGAAAATAATAGCATATTATTACTAAATGCACCAAATTACAATTGAAAAAAATTATTTGTATGTACTAATCTTTAGGTAATATTTGTCTGACACAATTCTGCATTTAAAATTATCTTTAACTGAAGGACTGTTGTTTGTTTACATTGTATATTTCCCCTTAATTTTTTTTTTTTTTTTTGAGTTGGAGTCTCACTCTGTTGTCCAGACTGGAATGCAGTGGCACGCTCCTGGCCACCGCAGCCTCGACCTCCCAGGCTCTGGCAATCCACCCACCTCAGCCTTCCAAGTAGCTGGAACTACAGGCGCGCGCTACCATGCCCAGCTAATTTTTTTGATTTATTGTAGAGATGAGGTCTCGCCAAGTTGCCCAGGCGGGTCTCAAACCCTCGGGCTCAGGCAATTTACTCACCTCAGCCTCCCAAAGCGCGGGATTACAGGCTGAGCCACCGAGCCTGACCTCCCCTTAAATTTTAATGATGCATTTTATTCAACTTAAAATTACTACTTCAAAGCAAATGTTAGGTGTAATTGAGGGTGGTAAAATATTTTCTTGAATCTGATCTTAACTTGTAGACTTCTGCTTTTATGCTAGACACATTTAGGATTTTTTTCTCATAGAAATATTTTATATGACTTGGGAAATGTTATATTTAAAAGTTATACTTTTTTTTTTTTTTTTTTGGCCAGGCATGGTGGCATACGCCTGTAATTCCAGCACTTTGAGAGGTCAAGGCAGGAGGACTGCTTGAGGCCAGGAGTTCAAGACTAGCATAGGCAACATAGCAAGACATCATCTCTACCCAAAAAAAAAAATTAGCCAGGCATGGTAGCACAAGCCTGTAGTCCATAGTAACGGCTACTTGGGAAGCTAAGGTGGAGGGATCTCCTGAGCAAGCCCAGGAGACCCAAGGCTACGGTGAGCCATGATTGTGCCACTACACTCCAGCCTGGGTGACAGAGTGAAACCCTGACTCAAAAAAGAAAGTTATAATTTTTACACTAAGGGATAAATATTTTAATGCACCATGATTGCAGAAACTTTAAATCCCACAAACTGTGATCAATATTAAGGAAACTTTCTTTTTAATCTATTTGCATGTTTTTATATGATGGATACTATTCTATATATATTTCCTGCAAAATATTATGACACATACTGTTATATTATTACAAACATTTTATCTGCAAAAAAATCTTTCATATAAATATACTATTTTTTTTTCCTGAGTCGAAGTCTCACTCTGTCTCCATGTTGCAGTACAGTGGCATGAACATGACCTCCTGGGATCAGGCAATCCTTCCACTTCAGCCTTTCAAGTAGCTGGAACCACAGGTGCACCACCATGCTGGCTAATTTTTTTTTTTTTTTAATTTGTGTAGAACTAAGGTCTCACTATGTTGCTTAGGCTGATCTCAAACTCTTGGGCTTAAGCAATACTCTTGCCTTGACCTCCCAAAGTGCTGGGATTACAGGTGTGAACCACCATGACTGGCCAAATACATTGTAATTCAAATAACAGACTACTTTTTTAAAAATTGTTTTTTAACAGCTTTATATTATAGTATCATATTAATATGTTAATTATATGTTATAATTATTAATATTAATATACCTGATATTGATATATTAAAATATCTTAGTTTAACAGGTTTTTTGAGATTTAATTCACATACTACACAATCATACATTTAAAATGTACAACCCAATAGTTTTAGTATATTCAAAGATATGTGCAGCCATCTTCCACTATTTTAGAACATTTTCATTACCTCAGAAAGAAACTCCATTCCTTTAGTTGTTACTCTGCTCACTCCCTGCCATCCACCTTCCTCCTCTAGTCCCATACAACCAGGAATCTACCTTCTGTCTCTATAGATTTCCCTACTCTGAACATTCATACAACTGGAATCATACAGTATGTAGTTTTTTGTGGCTGGCTCCTTTCACTTAGCATAATTACTGCATATCTCAGTACAGACCAGTCACATTTCAAGTGCTCCTTTGCCGTGTGTGGCTTGTGGTTGCTATGTTGGGCAGCACAGGTTTAGACTCAACCACTTTGTAGGTGTGCATCTTCTTGAGGCTTTGTTTACCCAGTTGTAGAATGGACATAGTAATCCATTTAAATGGGTTAATAAGAGGATCCAATAATATAATTTATGTAAAGATACTTTGTAAATTGCTTATAAATATTGATGATTATCTGCCTTTAATATAAGCCATGGAACAGCTGCAGCTGTTTCAGAAATGCAGCTAAAAACGTTCTTCCTTTAAGCCTCAGGAAAAAAAATAAATGCAGACATTAAAAAATGAATCCATGAGAATATAAAAGTAACTAAAGCTTTTATCCATATTAGAAGTGGTTTTTTTGCTCTATCTTCAGCTCTGACAGAGTACAACTGAACAAAATAAACTTCATCACTTAGCCCACTAACTTTCCAAATAATTAAGTCATCAAAAGCATGGAACCAACTTGGGTGTCCATCGACAGTGGACTGGATAAAGAAAATGTGGCATACATACACACCATGGACTACTACACAGCCATAAAAAAGAACAAAATCCTGTCCTTTGCAGCAACATCCTTTGCAGCTTGAGGACTTTATTCTAAGCAAATGAACACAGAAACAGAAAATCTAATACCATATGCTCTCACTCATAAATGGGAGCTAAGCACTGGATACACATAGGCATAAGGATGGGAACAACAGACACTGGGGACTCTTAAAGGAGAATGGAGAAGGGTGGCAAAAGATGAAAAAGTACCTAAGGGGTTTCATGCTTACTATTTGGGTGATGGGCTCAATAAAAACCCAAACCTCACCATCATGCAGTATTCCCACGGAACAAGCCTGCACATGTACCCCTTGAATCTAAAATTTAATTAAAAGAATTAAATTATCAAAAAATAGCTTTCTATGGAGAAATTGATATTTTTCTGTCTAATTATTTAATTCTATGCTCCTTATGACTTTGACTGTCAAGAAGTTCAAAGTTCAATTTGAAGTTCATCATAACAATTAAGTAGGACATTATAGTGTGTATTTCTACTAATTTACATTTTAATTATTTATTATCTGTTTTACTTTATTTTACCATTATTTTTTCTATTTTTCTTTCTTAAGTAAATGCATGCACTCTGTAAAACCAGGAGTATAGAAAAAACAGAGACAAATATCAAGCTATTTTGCAGATGTTTAAGGTTAGTAAGATGGACATTCAAGTTAAACAACTTTGAATACTAAAATACAATAACACCAGAATTCAGAAGTTACAGAGTATCATAGGAGAGGGATGAACATTACTTTGAAAATAAACTTTACTTCATTTTAGAGAGAAAAATCTGAATTATCAAGGAATATAGAGGTAAAATTGTTGGGATATATTACAGATGTTCCTTTAAAATAACTAAATTCTGGACACTTCATCAGAGTATAAATTTTTGTCATAACTAAGCTTGAGGTATAATAGAATTAATTCAAATAGTTTATTTTTGAAAATTGTGTTAAGTTTTTGTATTTTCACTATTAGAAGTCTTTTGGGGAAAGTGATAAATAGTCCAAGTTCTGGAGATATAGATATCTTTTAAATTCCAGACTAGAGTTAACTTCCCTTAACACTTAATAGCAGCCTTAATTATGGGGTCTACAAAGAAAAATTTATTTATTTAATTGGTAGTGAAGTATCATATCTTTTTGTATGGGCATGATCTATAAAGGTTATGAAAACAAGAGAGATGTCCACACACACATGACAAGAACAGAACAATGTGCTATCAGTCTATGTCATAACTTGTACTCTACCTCAGATATGTGGGAAATGTATTTATAGGATTTTTATTTTAAGCAGGTAATCTATATTGCCAGAGACAAATAGAGTAACAGTGTTATCACATGAAATTTAAATACACAGTATATCTGAGGCTTTTGCAAAATCTTTATGTCTACACTCTGCTTAGATTGCTTGTGCTAATTGGGTTATATGCTTCTAAAGATCAAAGATTATCTTCTGTGTGAACTGCTATTATTCTTAAAGCTTCTACATTCAACTTTGTACATAAACAGTTTTTATGTAATTTGAATTACTTGTCATGCAATTAGATTAAAAATTACTAGAAAAAGCACTATTTATTGTAATCCTTTACCTACCTCCTGACATCTAAAACAGTGTTTTTATTGGCTAGCATACTAATTTTTCTTGATTGGTCATAAATATTCTTTCTGATAGTATCAAGGTGAAAGCTGTCACTGACCGTAGACCTAAATCTCTATGATGTCTCTTTTAATATCAAGGTTTGGAACTGTTTCCAACTAGATCAAAGAAGTTTTCAGTGGTTTTTGTTAGTTGCACTGAACAACTTTTTGTTGTGGTTAGTACTGAAAGATGCAGTCAAAATTAAGACAGTATGATGTACTTCCTAGAAATCCTTAGTAAATAAAATATCAATTAATACAAGCAATAAAGAACAAGTCAGTTGAGGCTCATCTGCCTCCTTTGAAAAATATTGTGTTTAGGAAACCCTCTAATATGTATGTGCATATGTATCATGGTAAGAAGTCAGATTCTAGCAATATTTTATAATAGGGAAGAAAAAATAGAAATTTATGGTCTATGGAATGCTTTTTTGTTTTACTTATATTATTCCAGTAGTACCAATACTACTAGCTAGCATCTGTTCTGACTGATGGATTATACAGTATTTTCAGTGTTAACCTTGGTTTGTGTAAAGCATAATTGCCTTGATTATATCTTTTTATGCATATGAATAAATGAAAATGTGTTTAAAGTTACAGTTACATTTTCATTTCACACCAGAAACCTAATTTTGACTCAGTAAGCCCTGAGAATAAGGCATACAATCTTGCTTCAGTCAGTAATTAATTATATTTCTTAGTAAACAAAAATGATTATTTAAATATATATGTTTTTCCTTCCTGGTAATAATTGGTTATGTATAGATTTTTAAAATCTTTGTAACCTTTCAAAGCTGTCAAAAAATGAAGAGCCATTCAACAGGACCAAATTATATATAAATGTTGTTTCCAAAAGACCAAAGGCCATCCTTTCTAGGTTTGCCTGGATCAATGGTATCTGTAGTCCAAAATCCTTTTTTTAAAAAGGAGGATAGGACATTAATGCAATTAGTAAACATTATACTGAAAGAGGGCCTTTGAATATGGAGATAAAAATTAAAGCATTTTGACCAGGCGTGGTGACTCACGCCTGTGAGCCTAGCACCTTTGGAAGGCTGAGGTAGGCATACTATTTGAGCCCTGGAGTTCGAGACCAGCCTGGGCAACATAGTGAGACCTCATCGCTACAAAAAAAGTTTAAAAATTAGTCAGGTGTGTGGTGTGTGCTTACATTCCTAGTTACTCAGGATGCTGAGGTGGAAGGATCGCCTGAGCCCAGGAGGTCAAGGCTGTCTTGAGCCATGATCATCATGACCATGCCACTACACTCCAGCCTGTGTGACAGAGTGAGATCCTAACTAAAAAAAAAAAAAATTAATGAGATTTTTTATTAAAACTCCAAATGATAAAATGTGAAATGGACATGAACAGACATTTTTCAAAAGAAGATATACAATTGACCAACAGGCATATGAAAAAATGTTCAACCTCGCTAGTCATTGGAGAAATGCAAACACAAACCACAATGAAATATCATCTTATACTAGTTAGAAGGGCTGATTATTAAAAATAAAAAACAGCAGATGTTAATGTGGATACAGAGAAAAAGGAACTCTTATGCACTGTTGGTGGGAATGTAAATTATAGTACAACCTTTGTGAAAAACAGTATGGCGATTTCTCAAAGAATTAAAAAATAGAACAACCATTTGATCCAGTAATACCACTACTTGGTATCTATCCAAAAGAAAAGAAATCATTTTATCAAAAAGTTACCTACACCTATATGTTTATTGTAGCTCTATTCACAGTAGTAAAGGTATAGAATCAACCTAAGTGTCCATCAGTGGATGACTGGATAAAGAAAATGTGTATATATATACACACAATAGAATAGTATTTAGTCATTAAAGAGAATGAAATAACGTTTTTCGCAGCAACATGATTGGAACAGAAGGCCGTTATCTTAAGTCAAACAAGTAAGACCCACAAGGACGAATACCGCATGTTCTCACTTAAAAGTGGGAGCTAAATAGTGTGGCGTGATAGACAACAGAGACTTAGAGAAGCAAGGGAGTGAATGATGAGAAATTCCTGAAATTCCTTAATGGGTACACTGTATGTGATTTGAGTGGTGGATACCCTCAAAGTCACTATACAATCTATGAGTGTAACAAAATTACACTTGTATCCCACAAATTTAAACCAAAAACTCTCCAAATGATGTAAAATAATATCCAAAGGTCGGTATGAATTCATTGTTTTCTTCTTCACTAAATATTTTCTTAGTTATAATATTTCTACTTCTTTTTACTCTCAGGGTTTGACTTTTAGCATTGCCGGGGTAGGGAGTAAGGTATATAGAAACAACTGGGGAGAATTTGTAGCTGCCTTTGTCTGTAGGTAGAGCTGACTACCATGTCACTTCTGTCTCAGAATACCAAGGGATCTCCATGGCCCTTCGTGTCAGTAATCAAACCTGTGGCTTGTGTGTTAATGCTATCTACCAATTATATCCTTTTTCTTTTAGTTCTCACCTACTCATAGGTTGCTGGGTTTTAGTCCAGAGAGGTTCTTCTCATATAAAGCCAGATTGTTTTTCTTATCTATGTTATAGAATATTGGGTATTCTACCTCCTTGACCTTTAACTTACTCTAGAACCAAGTCAGGACCCAAAAATAACCTTGTAGCCTAAAAAAAGACCATACCCCTAGCAGTACTGCAGCAACCTTCTAGATTTCCTGAAGTGCAGGAAGAGATATTATTCAAAGGAAAATATGTCTTGAAGGAAAATAGAGGAAAGAACCTATTTGCACAGGTAGACCTTGGTAAAGGAAAGAAAGAGGATGGGAAGAAATAGTACTAACAGACTGAGAAATGGAACAAAGCCACAGTCCTAGCTCTCTCAAGTTATGTGATGTTAATATATTCTCTTGGAGTAAGCTGGATCCCTTTTGGGAAAATGAATCATTGTATAGCTCTTACCTTTTCTTCATAGATTTCATGAGGCAAGCTCTTTACAGAAATACAAATATGGAATATATATGTTCTTATAAATTCCAGAAGAATTCAGTGTGGGCACTTGGTTTGTTGTTTTGGGTTAGTTCCTTTTCACCAAGAGAATGTCAATTCAGTGCTTAAAATGTGAACAGTTTAATAATGATAATCTGCAGTATATTTAAGAATAAGTGTCAAGGAGCATAATGATGTGACAGGCAAATAGTTTCCTGCTGCTAGTGAAATAGCAATACAGAATTGGCATAGCCTTAGAAAATAAATGTGTAGGTAAAACTGTAACATGTCATAGCTGAAGTCTTTAATTCTATCACTATGTTCAGATCTAGCATAGAAATGTGGCTTTTTTGTAATTTAGATCCACACTTGTTTGAAAAATGAATCTCTTGCTTTCAACAGAAAGGCAACACATTGTATAGCTTTTAAAGTTTTATTTGGAGGCATGACATGAAATTCATTTAGTTTGACTAAAGATTTTTCACATCTATTTTTAAATTATTTCAAATTATTTTATTATTAAGATAATATTTTAGGTATTATTTATTTATATTGTTTAGAAATCATGAGCGTCTATAGAGGTAAGAATTGCCAAACTCTTTAAGATTTCACTTTGATAAAATTGATTAGGCTTGATATTTAATATGCTTCTCTTAACAGCAGATACTTTTCTATATCACATTTACTTCCTTGCCCAATATTCTCATTACTTAAGATTGAGTAGTAGAAAATGTTTTTTTTTTAATTTTTGTTTATGAAACAAAATGTGTTCTCACAGGAAGTTGCAGAATTAATGCAGAAAGTCTCATTAACTCTCCACCCAGCTTCCCCCAGTGGAAACATTTTACATAACTGTAATATGATATCAAAACCAGGAAATCTAAAATTGGTACAATAATGGCAACTAGGCTGCAGATCTTAGAAGTGATGAGTGACTGTGAGAGGACTTTAGAACATTTTCCATATTTGAGACTTATATGATAAATTCGATAGTTGCCTTAGCTTGGGCTGCCATAACAAAATACCATAGACTGGGTGGCTTAAACAATAGAAACTTATCTCTCACAGTTCTGGAAGCTGGGAAGTTCAAGATCAAGGTGCCAGCACATTTGGTTCTTGATGAGGGCCTACTTTCTGGCTTGCAGATGCTGCCTTCTTGCTGGGTTCTCACATGGCTGAAAGAGAGAGAATGGAAGCAAACTCTTTGTTGTCTCTTCTTAGAAGGGCACTAATCCCATGATGAGGGCTCCACCCTCATGACTTCATCTAAATCTAACTACCTCCTAAAAGTCCCATCTCCAAATGCTATCACACTGGGAGTTTGGCTTTAGCATTCAAATTGTAGGGGGACATAATTCAGTTCATAGCAATGGTGGAATGTGAATCATGACAGGGAATTGGCATAAGAATGCAGATGAGGGCCGGCCTCAGTGGCTCAGCCTATAATCCCAGCAGTTTGGGAGGCTGAGGCGAGTGGATTGCCTGAGCCTGCGGGTTCAAGAGTAGCCTGGGCAACTTGACAAGACCTTGTCTCTACAATAAATCAAAAATTAGCCAGGTGTGGTAGTGCGCACCTGTAGTTCTGGCTACTTGGGAAGCTGAGGTGGAAGTATCACTGGAGTCCAGCAGGTCGACTCTGGGATGGCCGTGAGTGTGCCACTGCACTCCAGCCTGGGCGACAGAGTGAGACTCCAACTCAAAACAAAAAGAAAAAGAATGCAGATGAGAAGATACATACTATTTCCATCTTGGGAATGATTTTTGAAATGTTGTGGAAACATCTATGAGGCAGCTGATATACCAGTCCAGAGTTTAGGGGATTGGGATAGCGCAGATATTATAATGGAAGTTCTAGGAGATATCACAAATGATATTTATAGGATAAGAATGAATGTAGCCTAACACTCTGTTGTTCATAGTTTTACATGGGTTGATAATGAAAGTTATAGAAAGGAGAGTCCAGTTTGGGGGCCACATTAGTTAGGGAACTTCTCATGAAAGAAGTGGAACTTAAAATGGTTTGCTTAGAAGAGAGGGTGTATGACTGTGTGTGTATATAAAATCACTTAAGTATAAAGTTGATCTCTCAAATTTTTTAACTAAAGCCATCCAGAGCTAAAAGAATAAAAAATTAAAAAAAAAAAACTTCAAGATTCCTAGTTTCCATTTCAGTGGTTTTTTAAATCAATTGTTTAGTTTACTTTTATTTATTTATTTATTTTTCTCAATTGTTTAATTTTAATTGCTCTGTATTCAATTCAAAAAGAGTATCATAAGAATATCTGGTGCCCATTATGTGCCAGCATTTGTAGAAGGTCCCAGCTAACCAAATATAAATAAGATATATATATTTCCTATGAGTGCAACTCACAATTTATCAAGTTAAATATAATATGTGTCCAATATGAGAGATGTGAAATGGTACCTTATAGTAGGTATTGTGGAGAGATGTGCTGTCCAAATGAGAGTTTGCACTATGTGCATGGGAAATTGTTCACAGTATGGAAATTAATCAAAATAACACAAAATTGGAGAGTACGATTCAACTTGTTTTATATGTAATTGCAGGTAGTAAATATAACAAAATGTAGTTACCTTCATTCAGACAGTAGGAGTATGAGGAGTTATTGCATTAGACTTTTTAGTATTTTGCAGACTTTCTATGATAAACATATATTACTTTAAAAGTTATACATTCTTTTATATTTTTAAAAGAAAGAAGCAGCAGTCGTAGGGACTAGGACTGCCAGGAAGCATAATTGGCCTTGTGAATTACAAGCATAACCAGTCTTGAGAATTGCCTTTCTTTTTTTGTTGTTGTTGTTTTTTTAGAGAATTACCTTTCATAAGGCTCACCCATATCTACAGATTATTCAACTTTCCATAAATTTAATTGCACTTTGTAAATTAAAGTATGTTTTATGTAATCCAGAAAATTACTTACAAATTAGATTCTTAATAATTACTTATTTTAAGAACAGTAAACAGCCAACTTTCCTGGAAGTTATTCCACAGGATAGCTGTTTCTATGGGAATCGAAGAAAGTAAAAGAAGCCTCCAATGAGTTCTCAAAAGAGTATGAGAAAAAGCTATAAAGGGCGACTTTTCTCTCCTTAAACCATGTGTAGCTTTTGGCACTAGAGAAACATCCCAGCACCTAAATACTCGGGTCTCTGGTGGACAAAAAATCCTTAGTCTTTGTCGTCAGGACATCGGTTCATCTTCCTGACCTGGGAATGTCACAAAACTGTGCACTCACTTGAGTGCTTACCTTTACCTCTGTTACTCTTGCTGTGGAAACAAACCTAATATTTCTCTAGAGGCCCCAAAGAATGAAATCATCGGAAGATCCTATCATAAACTCTGGAAAGTTTATCTATCCAGACAGAGAGAGAGAGAGAGAGAGAAATAAATTCCAGATATACCTGTATACTCGTATGTTCTAAATATATTCTAAATATATTCCACATTATATTCTAAATGCATATAAATTCTATATATATACAAATTTAAGGTACTTATTTTTCATAAAATGCTGAATAATTGCTACAAAGTTATAAGTTGAGGTAGTACATATTTTAATTATTAAATTGAAAAATAAACCAGTTTTTTAATCTAAATCTCTGAAGACAAAAACTCAATAATCACTTTGTTTCAGAGATCATTGAACACCAGAGCTGTAAGGGATCGTTGAATCCAATACCCATTCACTGATTGAATGTTCTCCCATCATCATCAAGGGTCATTGGCCTCTACTCAAAATCTTGAGTGAGAGGGAATTCACTACTTAAAGATAAAGATACTCACTCCATCTTTCCTAGACCTTTAAATATGATTTAGATCTGTGTTTCCGTGCCTTCCATCCATTGGTCTAGTTCTATTCTTCACACTCATTTATCTCTTATATGATTCTTCATATTTTAAAAAGAAGGTTCTGATGTCTTGCCCCTAGTCTTTGTCCTTTTTGTCTTTACTATTCAAGTCTTCAGATACTTTTATTCATCCCTTCCAAATGTATTCAAGTTTGTCTGTGTTTTTTTCTTAAGTTTTTTAGTACTAAAAAGTGAGTGAGGCTCTAGATGTGCAATGACTGCATTGATGCAGAATGGGCTGTAACCTCCTCTCCCGTAGACATGAGAATATGCTCTACTTGTTTTGGCAGCCTAAGAGCACACTGACCTTTAAGGCAATTACTTAACAGTCCTACCATTTCATAGATAATTTCTAACAATCAAAAGTAAGAAAGATGCAGTTACTACTGTCATTTTTTGAATTGTTGATCGTGGTTGTAAATATTTTAAAGACAAGCAAGCTTCTTCCAGGTCTCCTCCTGCTGTGGGAGCTTTTCTGTCTTCTTAATAAATACTGCTTTATATATATATTTTAAAAACCCATTCCACCAATATCTTGCTGTCTCAAGCATTTGAAGAATGTTATATTCAATTATTTTTTTTCTTTGTTTTACTCTCTTCCTTTTGAGGGGTGGGGAGCAGTAGAGAGAGGTGATAAAAGGATCAAGCAAAGATGTGTAGTCATTTCTTAAGAAAGAACACAGGAGGCACAAGGTTTGGCTACCTAAATCATTCTGCTACTTTTTAGAGTCTCTCTTTTAACAGGATCTAATTTCTATTATTTGTGACCAAAAAGCTTAATGTAATCTGTAAATTGAAACACAATCTCTATTCCAAGAAGATTTATGGTGGGTTTCTCAGTGTAGTGAGAATTAAACCTATCATATAAAGCTTTAGTTTTATGAAGATTTTGTCATGCATTCTGCCTCTAAAATGAAGACTTGCACAAAGTGTAGTTGTTTTAAATTCCCATTTTTATGAATCAGCATACTCTACCTAATAGATATTCTTGTAGTGAAAATAATCCAATTTACCTGTGTCACATAAATGGAATCTCAGATCCCTGATTTATCAGATCAAATTTAGTAAAGTGTGAGACTAAGCGTGCATATGTAGAGTTAGTTCTGTGCTATTCCAAGAAACAATTGATCTTAAGACCAAAAGATAAAGAGGTTTAGCAGTAAGTGTAATGAAAATAACACATGCTTAAAATGTCAAAAGAGATATTTAGAAGCTTTAGCAGTTTCAAGGAAACTATTTTCTTATTTTTTTTTTTTTTTTTTGAGTTGGAGTCTCACTCTGTCACCCAGACTGGAGTGCAGTGGCCGCTCCCGGCCACCGCAGCCTCGACCTGCTGGGCTCCGGCGATCCTTCCGCCTCAGCCTTCCAAGTAGCCGGAATTACAGGCATGCGCTACCACGCCCAGCTGATTTTTTGATTTATTGTAGAGATGAGGTCTCGCTGCCCAGGCGGGTCTCGAACCCGCGGGCTCAGGCAATCCACTCACCTCAGCCTCCCAAAGGCGCGAGATTACAGGCTGAGCCACCGAGCCTGGCGGAAACTATTTTCTAACTGCAAATTAGCTTGCATTGACCAATCTTTACCCCATAATATTTGGCTATTTCTAATCTGTTAATAATAAACAATCAAATGGTACAATGAAGATTTGTCAGTTTAGAGCTGATCAACATAGCCCTCTAGCAAAATTCTATTTGAGTAAATTATTCTGTGTCCTAAAAAAGAAATTCATTTCCCAAGAAGAGCAGTTACCTCCAAAAAAAACTGTTTGTTCCCAGAAAAATTAAGCTTAGTGAAAATTTTCACTATAATATGTATAAGTCTAAAAAAAAACAGTTTTACTATAAAAAGGAAGCTAGAGTGTTGATGGAAGTTAATTCATGAATAAGAGTTATTTCAACACAGAATAATAATAGACATTTATAAATTCTAGTAGGAAATTAATGAAAAACAAATATCAAAAAGCAGTATTTGCATTAAAAGTATAGGATAATTTGGTACAATATTATTATTTCTCTGGCAGTACATTATTTAGTGCAAAGAGATATACTTTGAAAATGCTTACTTTATGAAACTGATAGGTAGAGGGCTATTCTGAAACATTATGCTATGTTCTTTACAAACCCTGAAGGCAAACTCACTGATAGCATTTGTGACTAAGAAATTCCATTATAAGAAAGCATAAAAACCATATTTTGATAGGAAAGTTCTTATATATATATATATATGCTTTAAATTTTATTTTTGAAAGAACATTTTTGTTATTTGAGCAACAGTATCTCTTTAACATTGATTCAAAAAGGTTGAAATAAAGTTTCTTACTTTCTCTGTTTTAAATGAATTAGCTAATACAGAAATGGTTCCTCTAATGCCACAGGTGATATCATTGAAAACAAAATTGCTGCTCTATTTACTTCACTTGAATAAAGTGAAAGAACTTATCTTTCTTCAGATAAAACCAGGAATTTATTTCTGAAAAGATTCATGTGAAATAGTTGTTTAAGATCATAAATTCAGCTTTTGATTTTCTTTCTTTCAGCATGAGTAATCCCAGTTTAAAATTGTTCATTCGTTCCTTCTTTCAACAAATATTCCTTGAGTACCTACTGCGTGCAAGCAGTCTACCAGTTGTGGAGGATATACCTGTAAACAAAGACAGATGCATGGTAACCACCATCATGTGGCTTATACTCTAACTGAAGAGACATTTAATGTATAATCACACTATAGAGAGATTTTTCTCTTGATATGAAAGGAGGCAGCACAAGGAAACAGAGATACAGGCTGGAAAGGGGTTCACTAAGGTCTGTATGTTCCCAGAAATAGATTTATCTAGTTGTGCATTCAGTAAGTGTTTAGTCAATTTGGCCATGTTCCGACAGCTTCTTCACCAGATTGCCTGCTGTAGTCTACTTTTCCTTTAACAGTGCATTAGGGTCCCTATAACCCAACACTTCTGCCAACAATTGGCATTGCTTCCTAATTTTTAACATGCTAATATCAGTATATCTAATATTAGTGTGAGTGATAATTAGCATGAATGATAGCAATGAGTGATTCTGCATTGTTGTATTAACTTATGTTTCTCTAATAACTAAGTTTGAAAATCTTTTCATACAAGTCAGTCTTTCAGTTTGCGATTATGAAATCTCCTGATCCTAACCCTTGCTCATTTTTTGTTGGAGTGTATATCTTTATTTTTTGCTTTTCAAGAGTTTTTTTTATATTAATCCCTTCTCTGATTTGAGATATTACAAAAATCTTGTTGCTAGTTGTCACCTGGGAAGTTTTTCTTGTTGTTGTTTTCCATTAGGAATGTGGTGGAGTAAAATCTGGAATGTGGGGAGGGTAAAATCTGGAAAAACCCAGAACGCCTCAAAGCAAGACAAAAACCATTAGGGAGTATAGACATGGTGCAAAGAACCTGTGACAATCTTTAACCAGTCTTTTTCACGGTGGCGACGTTATTTTTCAGCATGTTTAGATTACTTTCCCATAGCAAATATCAGTATTAGAAGAGTTTTTTTTTTCCCCACATTTTCAAATTGTATCTATATTCCCTTATATTCTTGGATCTTTGTTGCATATGATTTCTCTGTAATATTCAGACATTGTGGGTCTAAAATTCATGTTCTAGGGTAAGCTTTCTGCAAATAGTTTTCCAAAATTATGAGCAGTTAATATTTTGGAGATTGCAAATATTATTAGGCATTATTTACACTGTATGATTGTATAACTTTTCAAAATCTTTATGGTAATTTATAATCAATGATAATTTAAAAATCAATTATTTCTCAAAAGTATCTTTAAATCAATGTAAAAATACACTAAATTTAGAAGTCTTTTGAGCTATATATAAACTGTTGTATTTTACATAGGGCAGGGACATGAAAAAGAATGGAAGTCAATTAAAAAAATAGCAATGTTTCTCTTGAAGTTTAGTTGGATATATTCACTCACTCATTAGCAAAATTATTTATTGAATCTCTAGTACATGTCACAAAAAGTGTTTGACCCTGAAGAGGTGTTTAATAAATGATGAGTTAATGAATGAATGAATATAATCATAATTTTGTGGGGTTTTTTTGAGGTGAAGTCTCACTCTTGTTGCCCAGGCCAGAGTGCAGCAGCAGGCTCATGGCCATCGCAGCCTCGACCTGCTGGGCTCCAGCGATCCTTCCTCCTCAGCCTTCCAAGTAGCTGGAACTACAGACGCATACCACCACGCCCGGCTAGTTTTTGTGATTTATTATGGAGACAAGGTCTCACCAAGTTGCCCAGGCTGGTCTTGAACCCCCAGTCTCAGGTAATCCTCTTGCCTTGGCCTCCCAAAGTGCTGGGATTACAGGCTGAGCCACCACGCCGGGCCTCATAATGTAGTTTTTTTAAAAATTTTTTTTATTTTAAAGATGTGAGGTACAATTCAGGGCATGATTCAGGGTTAGGTATACAAATGTTCATTATGCAGGTACCCCTGTTGATGAAGTGTGCCCCTCCCTCCTCCAGCAGCTTCCCCCTACTGCCGATCTTTTTCTTATAGTATTACGATAATATAACATAGTTTTAACACTTTATGGTAGAGACAGGCTCCAGATGGTATGGAATTTCAAAGTAGGGGCATCTATTTCAACTTAGGGAAATTGGGAATTATTCTCTTGAATATACCTGAACATATTAGTAGAAAATATCCAGGTGCCCCACTTGACAAATATGTGGGAGTTGAGTAATAACCTGTCATGCTGGGCAGCTCACATAACTCAGTGTTGCTAAAGCTTGGAATGGGATACGAGAAGAAGCAAGAGATAAAGATGAATAATAGGCGTGCCTTTTAAGCCAAGGTAAGAAAAACCACTAAAAGGTTTTTAAGCAAAACAGTGGCATGGCCCAAGTTGCCTTTTAAATAGATCCTTCTGGCCTCATGAAGGGTGAATTGGAAAGTACTTAGATTGAAGAAGGAGCAACCAATTAGGGACATTATTAATAATAGAAGTGAGAGATTGTGATGCTCTGAGTTAGGGATGAAGAAAAATCAATTAAATAGATATTCGGAAGGTATGAATTATGGCTTGATGATAAGGATGGGGATTCAGGAAGAGGGAGAAGTCAAAGGCGACTCCTAGTTTTCTACCTTGGATGAGTGAATGAATGGTGCTCTCACCTACTAAGAATACATTAGTATTCTAAATAATTACTTCTAAATTCTATTTTTAATATTTCAATAGCTGAACAAAATGCAGCTTGGATGAATGAATGAATGGTACTCTCACCTTTATCTTGCTGAATCAGTCTCTTAGTCATGAGATTAGTTCAGTCTAGTTAGGCAGCTGTGTCTCATCTTAGGAAGTGATATTGTAGATGGGCTCCCATCTCAGCTGGGCTTCTATCTGGTATGAGCAAACAGTTATCTATTAAGAAAGATTTTTAAGGGAAAAAAGTTAAGGACTGGAGCAAATTATCAACCCAATTTTTTAGTTCATAGGGCAACCAGTTGAGAAGATTTCTAGATGTTGGTTTGAAGCATCTTTGGGTAATGGATTGAGGACAAGTAGTGGCAATTTTGATGAATTGTCCGGTGTATTTTGAGTGTTTCTGGTGAATTGTCCAGTGTATTTTGAATGTTTCTGGTGATACCCTCGTATTCTGGTGAACTTTTCAAGTAGTCTATAAAGTATCATGCTCTATACTGAATTATATAGTATACATGCATGATACTGGATTGAGACATTTTGGAAATGTAAGATTTTATATTTCTGTTATATTTAGTTAAGTAGCTAGAAAATGACAGTTCATTTTTAGTGTATTCAGGGCTTAAAAATTATTCAGGCTTCTTGTACTGAACACTTCAGATAAGGAAAGTGAGAAACATATGTTCACTTTTGATTTGCGTCTTAATAAGTGGAGGTATAAAAATGGGTTCAGGGAATCTTTTTTATCAGAAACAACTTCAGGAATATAAAATTAAAATATAAGTTGTTAATACATGATGTGTTATATTCAGAAAATAATTAAATTGAAAAAGATGTATGCAAACATTTTTAGAAGAGTACATTTTTTAGACTATTAGTTATATCATGTCTTGTAGATATATTATGGCCCAAATACAGAAGCCTATTAAAATGATCAGATGGACTTTAAGTGAAGAGCAACTATTTGGGTCATGAAAAACACAAGTTTTCAAAGAGCTATTAGACGTCCTGCTATACACCGTCCTTTTTTATTTTAATTACAGTAAATTAAATCATCGAAGCAATTAATCCATTAGAAACTACTTCTGAAACATCCAGAGCTCTTTACCTTGGTGACTTATGGATAGAGAATGGCTACAGCTACTTGTGAGTTGAGTAAAAGGAAGGGGCAAAGCCAATAGTTTGAATATTTTAATTGGCAGTTCCTAAGTTCTTAGTTGCTTCACATCACTTTGGCAGAATCAGTTGATGCAGGACTCTGCTGTCATTCCAACATTAAAATGCTAGACAAAGCACAGCAAAATGACTGGGCACAGTGGCTTATGCCTGTAATCTCAGAACTTTGGGAGGCAGAGGCAAGAGGATTGCCTGAGCCCAAGGGCTCAAGACCAGCCTGGACAATTTGGCTAGACTTCATCTCTACAATAAGTAAAAAATAAAAATTAGCCGGGCATGGTGGTACTTGCCTGTAGTTCCAGCTACTTGGAAGACTGAGACGAAAGGATCACCTGAGCCCAGCATGTTGAGGCTGCTATGGCTGTGAGCATGCCACTGCAATCCAGCCTGGGCGAAAGACACTCCAACTCAAAAAAAAAAAAAAAATTGACAAAAAATAATTTGGGGACATAAATTTGCCTGGAGTACATCTGGCCACTTGAATAAAATAAAATCTGTGGGCAGTTATTAGCATATGGTCTTACATTAACATATACATAAATGTAGCATACAGTGTTCTATATTGTGAACCTATCTATATATACAGTATTAAGGGAGAATTCAGAACTTTGTAAATTTGTGTTACACTTCAATAATTTTGTGATATTTACATTATAATCATGAAGTAATGCAAACTACATGATAGATAAACTTTTAGTCCTGAAAGTCCTTAATTTGAAATGACTGCTTTGTCTAGCTTGATTTTACTTACAAGAACCTGTCTCGTTCAACAGGATGCTATCATTATAGTGTGTAATACTTTTGTGAGGTGTTCCTCCGCTGCTTCAAAGTAGTGTTGCACAGAAGCTGGTGTTAAATTTCTATGGACTGTATTAATGAAATTTGAATATATTCAAAAATATATGCACAGATAATTCATAAAAATATAAAATATTAAGTACTTGTCTGAAAAACTGGCCTTAATTCATTTTGGAAAATGTTCTATGAGCTGTAAACAATCGACATATAAAAGAGCTTTCACAATAAAAATTCTTTTGGAGAGAGAGAAAAAGTGTGTGTGTGTGTGTGTGTGTGTGTGTGTGTGTGTGTGTGTGTGTGTGCGCGCGCGCGCACACACACATGTACACACCTACCTCCCTGTTTGTCATAACTTACGTTTTGAGCTCTTAAAGATCAAGAGCCTTCTATACAAGCGCTCATCAGTGTGTGTTTTTAGGTCCACTTGTGTTAGAATCACTTAAAGTGATAGTTAAATATACAGATTTCAGGATATGTTGGGGATGAAGTCTCTGGAACAGAACCAGCTCTCCGGGTGATTTACAGGCACACTCATCATTGAGAACTGCTTGTCTATGTTATGAAGAAGAAAAGAAGACCCATCTCATAAAGACTCTGTAATCCACCATTGTAACATAAAAACAGGCTGCATCCTAATTCATTGGTTTCTATAATAGTCAAAGGTTATCCTCTCAAAAATCATGGAAGAGGCTTATTGAATTATTTTTATTCTTATGTTTAGAAATCATATGAGCAATTTATATTGAAAGTTGAAAAGGATATTAATTTTTGCCTGGTCTGAATTCTAATTAATATAAATTCTTATCTCTCTGAACTTCAGGAAAAAAATTAAGCTGTGACCAAGGCTTCATTCAGTAATATGTTGGCTGTATTAAAGGGAAATAAGCTTTTTCCATTTTTGTAGATGCCTGTCATGGGAGATGTTGCCTTGGGTCAATTTGGGAAGAACATACCATTAAATTATTAATTTAAAACAATAAAAGAATAATAATATTTTCTGAGTTCTCACGCACCATGAAATGTACTGGGAGCTTTATATTTACTATCACATGCAATTCTCACCACAACCTATTATTATTATTGTTATTATTATTATTATCTCCCATTTACAAAACTGAGGAATAGAGAGTTTAAGTAACTGCCTAAATATGCCCTGCAGCTAGGAAGTGTAAGGGCTGGGATACATACCAAAGCCTATCTGATTCCAGACCTCACACCATTAACCACCATGCAATAATGTCTCTCTCGTTCTCCCTTTTTTTTTTTTTTTTTTTTAAGAAAGCAGGATTTATTGAGAGGACAGAAAAGCTCCCACAGTGGGAGGGGACCCGAGGGGGTTGCCCCATAATGTCTCTTGAGTAAGAGTAAGTAAACATCTGACCAGGTTGTTTGGAGGATGTTCCAAGGAGTAAGGAGGCCAAGCTTCCAGACAGTTCCCTCTATCCCTAGTGGATAGAGGGTGGGGAATCTCTTAGTTCTGTAAGAAAGCAGAAAGTTTAAAACTGCAAGCTATTAATGCTGGAAGGGAGCTCAGTGGCCATTCATGTAGACAGCATAGAGACTTATCTGACCTCTCTTTCTAAAAGAAACAAATGATCAGAGAGATGAAGTGACTTGTCTAAAATCACACGTGTTAAAGAGGTCTCTAAGGTTGGGCACAGTGGCTCATGCCTGTAATCCCAGCACTTTGGGAGGCCCGGGGCGGCAGTGGGGGAGGTGGTGGTATTGCTTGAGCCCAGGAATTCAAGACCAGCTCATGTGGATCTTTTAAGTTAGCCTGGGCTTTGAGAGTGTCAGCTCAATAGGTCCACCAGCCAAGCCCCAGAGAGGGTGGTCGAGGGGCTGGTAAGCCTAGCCCCAGAAGTGTTGGCTCTAATGGGCTGGCAAGCCAAGGCCTGAGAGTGTTGCTAGTTCGGTGGG
This sequence comes from Cephalopachus bancanus, assembly GCA_027257055.1. Classification (NCBI taxonomy): domain Eukaryota; kingdom Metazoa; phylum Chordata; class Mammalia; order Primates; family Tarsiidae; genus Cephalopachus; species Cephalopachus bancanus. Next base: position 1,590,255 of record JAPVLO010000146.1, read on the forward strand.
CTGGCAAGCCTAGCCCTCGGGGTGTCTCAGCTTCAGAGTCTTGCCTTCTTCCAACAGCTCGCCTGGTTCAGACAGTTCTGGCTGACAAGCCAGCTTCTGGGATGCACGGCTCTTCTGCTCTGAGATCTTCTGTAGCTCTTCAGGTCACAGCTCTTCAGGGTCAAGGTTCTTTTCTCAAGCCCAGGAAGAATGAGGGACTCGGACAGCTGGAAAGTGAGAAAGCAGAATTTATTGAGAGTACAGAAAAGCTCCCACAATGGGAGGGGACCCAAATGGGTTGCCTATCTGAGGCAAAACTTGGTGTTATATATAGCTCTAAGTCCAAACTGATTGACTAGCATTAGCTGTGTGCTGATTGGCCTACACTAGCTGTTTTTGATTGGTCAGTACTAAAGACCAATTGGCAGGAGGTAGGGGCTTAATAGTGAGCTGATTGGTTGTTTTTCCATCCCAGTAGTACTTACGCTCTAGCTTGAGAGGCTTACAGGGAACTCGTTTACCAACGGTGAGTCTGACAAGCCTGCCAGGGATTCACTACATTAATACCAGAGGACCACCCCGCCAATCTGTCTGCCTAACCTTTCTCTTGCTATCCCCAGTCTCACAGCCTAGGCAACATGGTGAGACCTTGTCTCTATTAAAAGTAAAAATAAAAAATAAATAAGAGCTATCTAGTTAATGATAGGCTAGGATTAAAAAGCAGACTTTTTCTTACATACAGTATTTGAAATGCCTGCTGAAGGCCCAAAAGTGGGATGAAGGCTGTATGCTGCAGATAATTTGTCTTTTAAGAAAGTAAGAGCTGGTCCTGCCTGGTCATTTTCATTAGTTCGGCCCTTCCTTCCCCCATGGGTAACCAAGGTCTTTGTCTGCTGAGCTAGAAAATAGAGATTGGCAGATTTTATTGACGGAGTATGAGAGATGAAATTTAAAATAAAATAAAATAAATGTAAAATGTTTCAATCCAGCTTAATATATTCCTAATGGCTATGTAGATGGAATCTAATAATAATATCTGATTGTCAGTATTGTGGTCCTGAGGTTCTTGAGCCTGTCCCCAATTCTTCTCATCCCAGGGAATATGATGTGCCCTCTCCAGTGATAGTGGCTCACTGCATATATGAGTCACAGGTTCTCGGAGAGACAAGTGTAAGTTTTAAAGCCCTCGTCCAACAAGTGATTGGTATGTGAAATAATCACTGAATTTTGATGCTTCTATGGTGTATTCCTGACTAGATACTTGAGGGATGAGATTTGAGAATGAAATATCAGAAAATAGTATATCTTTTTCAATATAAACAGATCTTATAGAAAGAAAAAATGGGGGAGAAATGCCATTTGATAGACTTTTAAATGGGCCCAAAATTCTGTGTACTTGACAAGGGAAATTAGTACAGAGCATCTAAGTAAAGCTAAAAAAAAAAAAAAAAAGATAAATTATGTAATTTTCAGATTTAACACAGTCAAGAAGATGCTTTCCTAAAATCAGGTCATAAAGCTATCACAGAAGTAAACTGGAGTAGTTAGAAAACTTTAAATAGCTGAACATTTGCAGAAGTCTTTTTGAGGATAGTTAGGATAACTACCCTTCTAGATTCGTGTGAACAGCAAAGAAGAACTGATGGAGAAGAACGAGTGCTAGAAATCTTGGGAGAAGGAGACCACATTTTCTTAGAGTTCAAAAACAATGAAAATATAGCAGGCAGAGTTGGTTGCTTCCAATTATGTCATTTGTATTCGTTCCTTTATTATAGCACAGCACAGAGAGGTGTCTGTTTTATCATCCTGCTTCTACTAGCTATGAGCTCATGATGGAAATAGACTCCCTCTTGCATCTTTGAATCTCCAGGATCTATTATAGGGTATCACACATGTAGGTGCTAAATAAATCTGGGAAGAAGATGGTAGTAAAATAAAGGAAGGCAACAGACTCAGAGGAACACTCTATCTTCTAAATAGTTCTCAAGATATTTATTCAACTATCTCCTTGCTGAGGACCACTCTGACTGCCCCCCCATTTCCTTACTGTCTGTAATATTTCTTTTCAATATTACTTATCTTTTAACTTACTGTATAATTTACTGATTTATTTTGTTTATTGTCTGTTTTCCCTTGCTAGAATGTGAACCTCGAGGACACAAGGATCTTTGTTTTGTATACTAATGTATCTGAGGTACTTAAGATAGTAGGCACCCAAAAATTGTGTTAAATAAATGAAATATCTGAAAGACTATCTTATAGAAGAGAAATTAAACTTCTTGCATATCTATCTGAAAAACACAAACTGGAAGTGTGTTGAAGTTGCAATTACATGAATTTTGACTCAATAGTTAGAGTCGAGCAGTGGGAGAAGCTCAAGATTTTTTTTTTACATAATGGTAGGGATAATTATTTTTTATTTAAAACTGCAATTTTCTATCACTGTAAATGTTCAAAAAGAGTTTACAGGTAGAAATACTTCACTGCATAGAATATTAAATATCTATCACCTCTTCTGTACCTTGGAATGTCACTGAGTTTTGGTTTGGAGTGAGGGCCCTTTACTTTGAGTGAGAATGGTCTCAAGAAAAATTAAAGGGATTCTTTTAAATTGAAAAGGTATTTATGCAAAAGATTTATTTCTCTCCAGATTATCACATATACATATTCTTTTTAAAAATATTGCTCTCTCTGGGGAGTGCCATAAGTCTACGGAAAATTCAGAATGCTCATGTTTGCCCCTGGACTATTGGATTGTTGTATAGCAATGCCATATCACAAGGTCTTTCCACTTTCTTTCACTGAAATTGATCTTTTAAGTGCTATATAGTACAACCTGAAGCAATGTGACTTAATATTTTAAATATCTTGCAGGGACCTCAGTTCAATTATGTAGGAACTAAGTACAGCTCTGACTAGACATTCTTTGGGTTAAGAGTAAGTTGATTGACTTTGCAACCTTATATCTTTTGAAATAAAACTTCCATTGTAGGCTTAAAACAATAAACCCTTCCTCTGGATGTTTGACATTATACTACTTAAAATATGGAACTAGATTTTAATGTAGTTCAAAACTAGAAACACACAGCCAATTTTTAAATTTTTATTCCATTAACTCAACAAGATTACATGTCTCCTAAGTATTAGGCACTGGGTAGGGAGAGAGCATACAGTAATGAGTAGATTAGAGATAGTTTTGTTCTAATAGAGGTTACAGTTGAGTAGAGGCAGGAAGAGAATGAAATATAAACAAATGTATTTGTAAGTATACCTTTATATTATGAAGAAAAAGAATAGGATACAAAATGAGAGAATAAAAGTAGCCTCCTACTTTAGATTGGATTTCCTAGAAAAACCTTTTAGGCTGCGCCCTAAGAAAAGAGAAGTCAACCAATAACAGAAGATCATGAGACAGAAAATAATCTGGCCTATTTGAGGAACAAATCAGTGTGGTTTCAGTCTGATGATAATGGGGAGTGGGACTTGTGATAAAATTGGAGGAACATACAGCTCCTCTGAGGTTATGCTTCATGTTTGTATTTTATTGTAATTGCAGAGAGATGACGCTGAAGGGTTTTTAGGAGGGTGGTGACATGATCCAGTGTGGATTTTTCAAAGATAATCCTGTTTGCTTTATGAAGAACATCTTGAGGGCAAGAGTGAAAGTGTCTTGGAATAGGATTAAGAGAAATGGATAGTGGTAAGATCTATTATAGAAATTCAAGCAACAGAATTTGATGATGATTAGATGAGAAGAGATATAGTAAGTGAAAGTAAAGAATAAAAGAGGCTTATCCATATTTTTTTGTTTGAACAACTATTTGACTGCTGATGTCATTTATTAAGAGAGGGAAGATAAGAAGAGAAGCAGATTTCTATGGGGAAAAAAATCAAGAGAATAGATTTGAGAGGTCTGAAGTGTATTCTAGTGATGATGTCGAGTAGACAGATATCAACTCTGAGATTCAGATGAGAGATCTGAGCTAGATAATTACATCTGAGTAAATGTATTTGAGTTTTAAACTGGAAATGAAATTAGGTCCTCTAGGGGAAATGTATAATGATAGAAGAGGGCCTGGGATTGAACACAGAGGATGTGTTACAGCAGGTGCCGAGGTATAAATTCGATAGAAGAGATGAAGTCAGGCAAGGGGCTTGTTAAGAAATAAGAAGATGCCAGACAGATTGGAGGAAAACTGGAAGAATGTGATCTTATGGAAGTCAAGACAAGGTAATGCTTTCAGGTTAAGGAGTATTCAACTCTACATTGCTGCTCAGAGAGCCAATATGATGGGGGCCTGTAAGTCCCAGTGGCTGTGACAACAAGATCATTACATGGAACTTCTAAAGAGTAGTTTTATTTTTAATTTATTACATTTTTATTGTTTTGTTCTTTCCTGAGTTATTTTCTGCATCTGTAATTCATTATTTTTTGTGGTAAGCAAAGTAGTTTATTACCAGATTTCCTCTTTAGTTTGCTTTTCCTTTCAAATACTGTGCTTTTCCAAAATTGTGTGTTAAAATGTGATAGTCCTACAATTTATAAAATTGATGTCTCATGATCTTGAAAGTGTGTCATTATTATGTTCAAAACAGAAGTGCATTAGCTGTCTTCATTTTTACTATGGTGGTGAATTTTTAAATGTTTTTGAGCTGCATATACCATGTTCCAAATACATATTGGTCCACCACTGTTTCTTTATTTTTTAATTACATTGCATTACTTGGTCTGTTTTCTTAACTTTACCTAGCAGTTCAAATAATAATTAGTGGTTTAAAGTACCAGATTTAGCCAGTGGTCAATTAAGTACTGGATGATGCTATCTACTGTTTCTGCTAAGCACCATACTTGCACACAATTGTATTTGGTAAATATTTGTTTGATAGTATTTAATAATGAATAATTAAATGGCCAGTATGTTCTACTAAGCTAGCAAATAGTTGTCTTTTTTAAACACTTTCAATAGATTACCTTTTGATGGGAATATATTCATTGGCACCTCACATATAGTTTTGTAAAAAAATATTCAATGTGCAGAAATGTGGTATGTTTTTAACTATCTAGACTTCACCCAGATGCACACTAATGGATGTGTAACATTTTATCTTCTTTGTACTTCAGCACATATGAATGGGGATTACTGTTGATTAATTTCACAGATATATTTTAGAGATGAATGTACAAGTTTTTTTAACAATACTTAAGAGAAATCACTATATACAACAGTAATTTTGCATTAGACAGACGTGGTATCTAAAATCTTTAAAATTAAACCATGAGGAATGCCTAGGGTGGAAAAGGTTTTTATAGGGATTCTTGTAATACATTAAACACTATTGTTGATATGCCTCTCAATAATGTTTTCATTAGCATAATCTAATATGCAAATAAATATGTGTTGTGTGTGTACATACCTATATACAGAGACATTATAGAAAATATAATATGAAAAACATTTTAAAATAATGATTAGGATTATTATAAAAGTTAATACATGTTGATAATAGATTCTCAGAAGATGATTTAATTCCAGTGTTCTACATTTTTCTTAATGGACTCCACTATGGGGGGAAAATGGTCTTTTTCTTCTACAAAAATTTATGTTAAAATGAATGAGATACTGTGTGGAGTTAAAGAGCAACTTACATTATAGGGGGGCATATCCCTCTGTCATTCATGTCAAAAGTTCCACCAGAGGAGTCTAAATAAGTTCCAGGTAATTGCAGGATGAGAGTAATTACCAGAGTGTGACTGTGAGAGCAAATTTGCAATAGGGTCGTGGATGGAGGTGGGATTCAGATCCAAGAATTAGCAGGTGAGTGGAACTCCAGCTCTACAAGGGACTAGGCAGGCTGTCACAGAAGGGTGACAAGGGGTTGTTCACCTCCTGCTATTTACTTCACAATTTTCAAATTATATGACAGGCACTTTCTAAGTGGCTATAAAATGCAGAAAACGAACCCTTTGTCAGCTAATCTTAACCTATGATCTGAAGTTGAAAATAAAAATGAATCACTTTAAATAAATGAAACTAGAAATAATGCAAGGAATTCTTTATTACTCTTTTGAAGTTACAATTTCCTTGAATTGTGAAAAAATGTGTAACAACTTCATTTTTAAGATCACTGTCCTTGAAAAGCATTTTCCAGTGGCTATTTAGATTATAATATAAAGTGTATTGAGATATAAATATGTTTTGTGTCACCCAAAGAAACCTAAAACAAACTGCCCTCATAGTATAAGATACATTGTTATTTGAAATGAAATTAACAGTTTATAACAGTGAATCTCAAAGCAATACTTTTTTCCAGATGCTAGATCAATGCCAGATATCACTAAAAAATGCATAACAGAAAATAAAGGGACTTAGAAATTTTACACCACAGCTTTTCTGGGTCTAAGGCTGATAAATGATGAGTAGATGATAAATGAAAATTATTGGAGAGAAACTTTTGGAATGGTGTTACCAAACTTAAATTTAATATGCAAATAAATGCATATTTCCATATTTTATATGCAATCTGGTTTGGAACATTCCTTTTTATCCTGTGTTTTAAAAATTGAATGTCATGATGACTTAATGTTATACCATTAAAAAACTTAAGTAAAGGAGTATAAGTTTTCTTTTACTTCAGTGTTTTTATTTTAATAAACCCATCTTTTAAATGACTAGCGCACCCCAAAAAGTTTGACTCTCTGTATTTTCCCCTGACAACATAAAATTGATAGCTGACTGAAATTATTGAGAATTATTGTATTGTAAACATCATCCTGTGCCAGCCAGCCCCAAAGTGCAGTCACTTTCCCAGAAGAGCAAGATTTTCTCAGATGAGAATTTTATCACACACACACACTCTTCCTTACTTAAAACTAAGTCATCATTTCTTTATCCCAGAGAACAATATATCCTGTTCACTTGATATCTGTATATTTCACTAATTAAGAAGCTGAATTTTAAAGGGCCCTATGAACCATTTCAGTGATTTAGTGCTATGGTGACTGAGTGACTGAGTTGAACTCACAAGTCAACTAAAAAGTATAGAGTGACCTGAAATTAACACACTGTCCTCAAAAGAGATGATAATTTCATTCTGCCACCCAGACTCATTGAGAACTATGTTGAGACATGAGAAAAATGGTTGTTTGGAGGAGTGTTATAGCTCTTTTTCATACATGCTGGATAAAAAGGTTTACCTGGAAAATCTTTAACTCAATTCTTTCTTTACTTGTAGATTCCTATTTATCCTTCAGGTCTCAGGATCAGGGAAAGTTCCTCAGAAAAGTCTTCTTCTTTCTGTGACTTCACTAAACTTTAATCTAAATTAAGTCCTTGTTCTTGTTACACTCTGCAGTTTTCTTGCATGGTACTTAGAGTCAATTTTTGTGTGATTGTTTTTATTAATGTCTGTTACATTATCAACTTTATGATTTTGGAAAAGGACTCATTCCTGTTTGTTCATTACTTTACTAGTGTTCAATTAATATTTATTGAACAGATGGAAGGGAGATGAATGGATGAACACAAAACAGACTCATGTGAAAGACTCACAGCAAGTAGAATGGCACTGGGGCTTACTTATTTGGTTACATTTTAGGCTGTAAGTCATGAATCAATACTTTGTGACTCTTCCCCAAATATCTTTTTACAGTATTTTTGTGAAATAAGAGAAGGGAGGTTGGGATTAAAAATGCTGCTTCATTAGAAAGTTGAGTTGCCGGAGTCACCAAGCAGAGGAATCCAAGTTACAAAGCAGTGGTCAAGGAGAAGCATGACAGCATATTCCCTTTATGAGAACATATATTGATTTGCCTCTTTGTAGTTACTTGAATTTATTAAGGAGTTTCTATATCACACCACAAATTTACCTATTTCGGAGACTATTTTTCCTAGGTAATATTCCTCTGGATTGTTAAACTTGAGTTACCTACGTTATTGAGGAAGTATGAATGAAGCAGATTATACGGAACAATTTGGAATTGAATTTTAGGAGGAAAACATGTTTAATCTGTAATGATATTTTCTATTACAAAGTTTCATATCAACAATATAGGCAAACTATAACTGAAAGAAATTTTTAACACAGAATGCCCTAAGTGCGAGTTAACTGATGATGAGTCACTCGTTTTGGTTCCTCCAATACTGTGCGTCAAACTTAATGGGCTTATTCCTGGTTTTGTTTCTTAATGACCTGCGTGACCTTGGGCAAGAGACATCCTCAATATACCTCAGTTTTCTCATCTATATAATGAGTATATTAATTGATTTCCACCATAGGGTTGTGTGTTTATTAAATGAGTTTTTGTGTTGATATGAAAAGTTGTTTAGAAAAAGGCCTGGCTTATAGTAAGTGGATGCATTAGTTAACTAGAGTGTGAGCTCTGTGAGGGTTGAGATTTCTGTCCATGTTTATTCACTACTGCATCCTCAGTAACTAGAATAGGACCTGGCATTTGGTAAGCACTCAGCAAATATTTATTGAAGGAATATGCATCAACTCTCCTGTCTTGTGAAGTGAGAATAATGAGTTACTACCTTGTAGAGTGTTTATGAAAATTAAATGAGGCAGTTTATATGAAGAACATAAAATTAGCATCATCATAATTGTTGTATATAAAAGGCTATGATTAATATTAGAGTCCAAATATTTGTTCTTTCTCTGTTTTATGTAGCTATTCTGCTTTTATGACTCATAACTTTGATTTTTAGGAAATTTTACCCTTCTTTCCTCAGTCAAATCATACTGTTGAGTTTTTTAGCATTAATCAATAAATTTATTTGCCTACTTCCATGAACATTTTTTATTATAGAGGCATATATTATCATCAGTCTCGTTGCAGAAATAATGCAAATGCTGATTGTTTAATCTTTCTTTTTTGTTTTCTCATACTCTAAATATCTTTTTACCTCATTAACTTTTGTGAAAGTTTTGGGCTGGCCAGCTGCTAAAGTGTAACATCTGCTTTTCACTTTAAAGATCTGCCAAGAGCAAAACAAAAATACTTTTGGAAACTGAAATAATAAAAAGCTTAAAATGTATTTGTACCATATTGACATAAATTAGGGATGGGAAAAATAATATATATTTTGGATTTCATACTCAGTTCAAGGGTAATTTCCCAAGACCATTAAACACCTTTAGCAATTTGAAGTAAATTCAAATATTCATTTCATGGATTTTATCTCTCATGACTTACATGCAAAGATATTTTGTTACAGCAAAAAATTTAAAACAGCAAAATAATGTAGAATTTCGAGTGTGGTTTTTAATAAACCAAACCAATATATCTACAAATATTTTTGTTTAACATGGAATGAATGACTTGCTGTAAGGAAGAATGGCTTAAAGTGACAGAGGTAATTGATATAAGTTGTGAACACCAATATCACACCAGTCTTCACTGATGAATTCTTGTATTACCAAGAACAAGTGTATATTAAGAGGAAAGAAGCTAGTTCTGTCTGCAGCATGGTTTACAACCTATTCTGAGCAATTTCTGTCTCTTCCAGCAACCAGCCTTTTCTGGGTTGACTGGAAAACACTTCAATAATTATGGAAATAGCTATTTCCTTTTAGCATATCTACCTCTGGGCCTTGCTTCCTGTTATTTCCACTTCTTCTCAGGCAAACATAATTTCTCTGTCCTTCCCTTGATACTAACCAGCAGTTTGCATCTTCCTCATCATCCATCACCTATGTTATTTCTAGCATAGAAAAGAGCCAGGCTGCCTAAGGTGCAACTTTGTTCCTGATTGAACGAATCCATGGTCTATATACCATATAACTGCTTCATGTAATAACCTTTTGAATATTTACTTAAATGACCAGGCATCTATCTTCTGGATTAAACTAATTTAATATGCTTTAAAACTTTGGTGATTTTTTAAAAAAAAACTATTATAGAAAGTGATACATAAATGACATGTAACTTTCTAGCCCTGTTAGAATTGATGTGACTGAAATACATACATAGCTATGCAATATTAATATGTTTTATAAGAAAGGAAAATATAGATTTAACATTGGCATATAGCTAGAATGAACACTGTGGTTTTAATGAAGTATTGTCAATATTTATTTTATTTATTTTGGACCAAATAGTCTACTGTATCGTTCAAATCATATTTTTCATTTATGTTTTATGTAAGTGTATGTACTGTATAACACAGTACACAGGACACTGGTCCTGAAACTAGACAATCTGAGTTTGAGTCCTGTCTGCCATTTTCTAGTCAAAAAAGTCATTTAATATTATTGAGTCTTTATTGGTTTATCTATAAAGAGGAGATAATGTTAACATTCTCTCAGGATTGATGTAAGAATTAAATGACACATTTAATATGTTTTATAAACTCTAAAGTATATCTATTAAATATGTTAGTACATATTCATCAGATAGACTACTATGATAGTATATGCAAGTTACATCTGTTTTTCTTCAAAAAGATGATTTTCGTATTTAATGGTGGGATCTTTTTTCAAAGCCATATTTTGCTTTTAGAAGGAAATTTATTGTGTATATTTCTGACTCACCGCTTCTCTAATTATCTTTGGGTGAATAAGTAACTTACAACAATTGGGAATACTGGATTATAATGATTCAGGAATTACAGTTAGTTTTATCTAATACAACTGTATAGTGGCCCATTATTGAGAACTACATCCAAAACCATATATTCCACTTATATTCTACAGCTACTACATGTATGGTCTGATTTGGAAGAATTACATTTCCAATCTTGTATCAGTTTATTTTTTATATAAATTTTTAAAAGTCCTTATGGGATTACCATACTTATATCAGAATTGGATAAGGAATAATAACTTAACTTATTAAGATATGTAAACCAGGAATATTATTTAGATAATATTTATTATACATAGAAAAACAATTGAGCATAGGACAAAAAAAGCAGAATTCTAAGTTTTCTCAGTAATATCAATATATTCCATGAGTTATCATTCAAAACTAGAGGCCTCTGGCCATTATTGTGGTCTGTCTCTTTTCTTCTCCTAAGTAAGACGATTTTCCTCCTCCCTTCTCTTTCACCTTTCACTCTTCCTTGTGCCATTCTTCTGTATCTCTAGGGTCCTAGGGGAAAAAAAAATATCAAAAACCTTCCCAAAACAACCTTGTTCTGAAGCTACAAGAAAGAAGTGATGCTCCTGGAAAAATAGATACATCTGAATTATTCCAGAATAACCTCTTCTGAGTGTGTTAAACCAGGTCATGAGCAGAAAAGGCAAGGCAACTCAGGCTTGACCACTGATTCAGTTCTCAGAATCCCTCCTGTGCAGTCACTGGTGGAAACCCAAGATAACCCTTTCCAAAGTGACTTCTAGTCATCATTATGATGTGCCTGTGTGCCAAAATAAAAGTTTTCCATCCACTCTTAGCCAATGTATTTCTTTAAAACTTCCCTGCTTAATCCCTTTTCCTTAATTCTTTGTTTCTGATCTGAATTTTGGAATGCCCTATCAAAAATACTCAAAATTTTCTAACCAAATAACTTACGCATTAGAAGAGTCTAACTGGTAAATTTTCTCTCCAAGGATAATTGGATTTGTATGGTAACAACTGTTTCTTCTTATTATCTCTTGCCTCATTTTGGCAAATATCTTGATTTTAAAATATGATAAATATAATAAACTGGTGTCATTTCTTTTGACCAAAAGCCAATAACAGGTATTCTTGGAAATAAAATGTTTTTATTCTTCAATCTAAATTTCTTCTTATATAAAATAAGTATTTATTACATTAGATCCATATTTTCCAAACTTTTTCAAAAATAAGAAACACATTTGATTTAACTCAATACATACATGTGAACATACACATGTACTCATGAAGCAGTACTATGGTTGATACACTGACTTCATGGGCTGAACTCTGATATTGTATTCATTTTATTTTTTAAATTCTGATCAAAATCTACTAAGTTATCCTTATGACTCGCTAAAAATTTGTGACCCACAGTTAAAAAAAATTTGACGACTTTCTATACAGTCCTTCCAGTTTCCAATTCTATGATTCTCTTTATTCTTATAATGAAAATCTGATTTAATAAAAGTGAGTTTCTGTTCTTCTAAATAAAAGTGAAAAAAGTTTTTATCACTGAACAAGAGTGATAAGGTATGAAAAAGTACTCATAGAGTTCTTTGGTTTCATTGATGTTCATTTGAAATGCTGATATTTTAGGAAGTGAATAATGACAAGGAAATTGTACTGAGAAAGACTTATAGGAACACTAACGAGAAAGGACAGAAGTCTATCAAACCAAAGCAAGAAGGCTGGATGATCCCAAGTCTAAACAACCAAAAGTTGTTACTTTTTGTTACAAAGGTACTCTTATTTATGACTGAAGGTTTCCCAATTTTAAGTAGATGCATACACTTTTCATGCCTTCTAAATTGTGACGTCCAGTGGTCAAAGTCCTTCTAATACCCGGAAGGCCTTGCATGACCTGTTCCTTTCTCGAGAAGCCCCTTACCTCTGCCCTTCTTTCCTCCTCACATCAGTCATCCTGGCTGTTGTGTAGTCAGCTGTGATCACACCACGACATCATACCTCAGGACCTTTGCACTAGAGCTACTCTGCCTCAAATTTACTCTCTTCCTGGAATATCTGAATGGCTGACTTCCTCTACTTCGTCAAACTTGTGTTCAAATGTCACAGTGTCACTAAGGCCCACCCTGACAGCCCTTTTTTAAATTGCAGAATGTCCCATACTCCTTAACTTTATTTTTTTATTTGCATTTATCCCCCCTGTGGCACTATGTAATTTACTGGTTTATTGTGTCTCTCCCCAATAGAATGTAAGCTTCATGAGAGCAAGGATTTTTATAAAGCTGCTTTTGATCATTGTTATGCAGTAAGCCTCTACCATGGCAACTGGTGTATACTTCAGAGCTCAGTTAATATTCATTGAATGGACGTTTGAAACTTTCAGTACATCAAACAACTTGTATGTATGCATATACTACCTAGGAACTATTTATTGAATAAAAGAACGATTTTAGGCTGTATAATGTACATTTAACATTGAAATTCCTGATTATACACACCCAATTATCACACTGTGACATAGGACTGGAATCATTTGTACCTTACCGTCCCACCTCTCTAGATAGGGAAACTGAGAGGTTAAGTGATTTGTCTCAGGCTACAAAAAGTAGGGCAGTCATCTCACTCCTAGTAAAATGGAATTAAAGTTGCTTCATGGTCTGGGATAGACATTTGCGGTTTGCAGAACACTTAATGTAATTTTGCTTATAAACTACTTTATTCTAGTATGTCTGTGCTGCTTCCAAATTTATGTTAAGAGGATGTTACCTTTTATTAAGATGCTAAACCTTACAATGTTTGTTGTCATTCTCAGCAACAATGGGTAGCAGATTATTTAATTTAGAGAAAGGAGGCATTAAAAAATCCTGAAATTAAAGCAAAGCTGATAGACATCATTGTGCTTTTTGGGTGTTGGTGTTTCTTGGTTCTTGGTTTGGTTTTTGTTTGTTTGAACTTTTTCACCCTCTTTGTTGACTTTTATCTTTTAAATAGAGTAAAAAGAGAAAGCTTTAATTGTAGGATTTCGTGGAATCTGGTAAAACCTAGGGAGCCTTTGTGTTACGACTTGAAGATTCCAAGATTTCTTGTCTGTGCTTGAAGAGGGTTAGCAAATTGTTAAGGAAAGGGAAAGTGACTACCGCAAATGTACTTGACACGTAACTCATCTGAAACGCCTGACATTGCACCTAACCAGCCACCATTCTCTGGCCTTGACCACGCCAGGAGGCGGAAGTAGGAGCTACGAGGGGCAGCCGCCCGGGACCTGCGGCGCGCTCGGGAGGCCCCCTCCCCCCGCGCCCCCCGCCCCCCTCCGGCCTCTGATTGGCGGGACCGCAGCATCAGCAGCAGCGCCGGCACAGGCAGGGCGGCGGGACTCGGCAGCTCCAGCCTACGGAGCCTCCGCTCCCTCCCGGGCGAGACCTCGGACGTCCGCCGCGAGCAGCCGCCTCTCCGCCCGCCACCGCCTCCATCCCTTCTCTCGACCCCTCTTCAGCAAGGCGGGAGTCCCGGCAGCACAGACAGCCGCGTCCCCTCCGGACCGGGCAGGCAGGGGCCAGGACCTCAGGGTCCCGCGGCTGCGACCTGGCCCCTGGTCCCCCGGCCCCGGAACCGCTGCGGTCGCCGCGCCCCAGCCGCCAAGACGCCGCGTATCTTGTACCGCGGGAAGAGCGGATCCTCGTCCAAGATGGGCCGGCAGGGCTCGGGGGGTGCCGGCGCGCCGGGACGCTCCATGCAGCGCTCCCAGAGCCGGAGCAGCCTCTCCGCCTCCTTCGAGGCGCTGGCCGGCTACTTTCCCTGCATGAACTCCCTGGAGGAGGAGGAGGGAGGTGAGACACCCGTCCCCGCGTAGCTGGGGGTCCCTGTTGAGGTCTGGGAAGTCGGTGGCTGGAGGGCTGGCGGGGCAGAGGCGGCCACCGAGCGGCATCCCCAGCCCCTCGCCTCCGGGACGGTGCCGGGGCGGAGGGAGCGGAGAAGTCCTGCGCCTGGGTTGTTTGGCGCGCTGACTCGGGAGCCGGCTCTCCTAGTGAAGTTGAATGGCCAAGTGCTTGGAAGTTGAACCGGGTGTAGACCGGCGGGAGGCAGGTTGCGCCTCTTGGGTGCGCCTCACGCTGTTTGTGTTTTACTCCTCGGCAGTCTCGGTGTTAGCATTTGGCGTCCAGGACGGAAAACTAAAGGGAAATGCTGTGGCAAAACTTTGAAACCCAAGGTTTGAATGAGGGGAAGGGGTTATGCAATGGACAGACAGGTTGAGTTTATGCTGCGAACACGTGGAACTTTGCAAGGCACAATACCAGGAATCTGACTATTGATTGCTATCTCTGGTGTTTGAGCAATGCTATTTTAATTAAGCTAATGAAAAAGATTTTTTAAAAAACGGGGAGTAGGACTCCTTGTTTTAAACTTTTCTCCAAATGCCTTGGAGCCCTCCCTAAAGTTTTGAGTAGTTTCTTCGGGAAGAACTTTTCTATACGACTTTATAACTACCACTGGAGATAAAATTTGTAAATCAAAATAAAAATTGACTGGTTAATAATAGGATTCCAACATTTGAAATAATGTTTCTTAATTTATTGACCTACTAGTTACAAACTGTGTTCATCTTCAGACGCATAACCAAGTTGGTTATCATGTTAACTCTATTATTGTATAAAATAGAATAGTTTTGCTTTTATTCTGTGGCAATCAATGACCTCTTCTTCGGAAATCTGTACTGAACCCTGATTTAGAAGAAACTATTCTAAGATCAGGTAGAAATATTTTTTCCTTGATGGGGTAGGGGAAAAGTGGAAGTTGAAGTATTAATATGTCTGGAAAGTGGTCTTCAAATGAATTCATTAGTTAGAGCTATCCAAGTTTCTTCTAGCTTTTTGTTGAAATATCAGTTTGATATAAATCAATACAGGTTTAACAGTATGGTACCTCCATATGTAAACATAACAATTTTCATATTAGTTCTTTGCTGTTTCTGTTTGTGCGTTTACATTCTCTTGTTTCCCATAATTAAATATTTTAAATTACAGAACATGTAAACAAGTTTAAGAAGTTAATTAACTAAATTGGGTAAATGAATGGTCATAATTGTAGCTGAAACTCATAGTACTTATAATTTGCCAGGCACGATTCTAAGAGCTTGACATGTATTTACTTTTTAGGCCCATAACAACCTTATGAAACAGGATGTTTATTAACCCTGTTTCACCAGTGAGAAAACTGAGAAATGGATTTTCCAAAACTTGCCCAGTTTCACCCAGATGTCATGCAATAGAGTTAGCATTTGAACCCAGGCAGTCAGCAACCCAAGCTATGCACTCAACTTGCAAGCTATACTAGATTATTATTTTCATATATTGGGACATGTTCACATACCTGGTAAGTGGTGAGGTCAGAACTCAAGCAGGCATGCTGAAAATACACATTTTAAATAAAACATACATTTTTATGGACTCATTTCCCAACTTTTAATTTTTACACCAAGTCATCAGTCTTGAGTTTGCTTCAGATAAGCTATTGTCATTTTTATTTAAATTGTAACTAGGGTTGTTGGATCTATAAGTACCAACCTAAAAGCCTTTATGAGACAGCAAGAAAAATTTACATAAATGTGAAATTTTTTCCAAATTTAAAGTACATTTGTTTAACCTTGGCTCATACAGACTAATCCCAAAGAAAATTCCTACATCTACACATAGGAAATTGGAACAGATTTCTGTCTCATAATATGGCTTCTTAAGTTGCCAAGAGGAAATGTTTTATATGGAAGGTAACATTTTTGAAGTTAACTGTACAGTTCTTACTAGTAACTGGAGAGGAGACAGTCTCCACAAATGAGAAGTCTTTCCATTGGCATATAGTCATTATTACAGCCATAAGAAGAAACCTTAACTTCCCTTACTGATTTTGCAATTCTCTTGTCACCCCTAAAAGGCTTGAGATTTCTGAAGATACTTCAACACATCGCAAAATTGTAAAAGTTAGAAATTATTGGCCTGAAACCGTTTTTCTCTATCATTTTTTTTTCTATTGAGACACCACACAGGACATATAAAGGTCATATGTATAACATACTCTGGAATATGTTATTGTAGTCATAACTGTGAAACCCGTTCTCATTTATAAAGAAAGTAGATCCATCCCACCATATGATTTTCACACTAGTTAAGAATAGCTTGTCTAAAGAGAGCACTGGTTTACTAATCAATGCAATATGACTGAATTAACCAATCAGTTCAGTAAGCCAGTATGATTTTAAAGCTAGTCTTTTATTCTATTTATTTATTTTTTGGTCTTCTGAGAAATAATGCAATAGCCGAATAATATCAAATGCAGCTTGTCTTCTAGTTCTATATCCATGTTTCTTGTACAGCATATCTAGGCATTACAATTCTACACAAAAAGTGCTGAGAAGTCTACAGAGAGACCACATTCTTTGCCTTCAGTCATTCATTCACTCACTCAGGATATTTGATGTGTTAGTAACTATGAGTCTTTGAATTAGATAGGTATGCTCCCTGCCTTCTTAAAGGTTATAACTTAATGGAGATGGGTAGACATTAATAGAAATAACTGTGATTCTGTGACAGGTGTTGGGAAGGTAAGTATAAGAAAGCATAATGTAGGAGTTAGGGAAGCATTCCCTGAGAAAGTGAGAGTAAACATTGATGCAGGTGTCAATGATGGCTCCTAGTTTCTCATTAGAAAAGCCAGTTTCTCCTTTGAAAACAATTTGCGCCGGGCTCAGTGGCTCAGCCTGTAATCCCGCGCCTTTGGGAGGCTGAGGTGAGTGGATTGCCTGAGCCCACGGGTTCGAGACCCGCCTGGGCAGCGAGACCTCATCTCTACAATAAATCAAAAAATCAGCCGGGCGTGGTAGCGCATGCCTGTAATTCCGTCTACTTGGAAGGCTGAGGCGGAAGGATTGCTGGAGCCCAGCAGGTCGAGGCTACGGTGGCCGGGAGTGGGTCACTGCACTCCAGTCTGGGCAACAGAGTGAGACTCCAACTCAAAAAAAAAAAAAGAAAAAAAGAAAACAATTTGCCCAGAGTCCACAGCTTATACATGGTGGAGCTGGGATCTAAACCCATAATCTGTCCCTGGAATTTATAATCCAACTACTCTATATATTGTTTCCTCATTGATATACTGCATTTCCTTGTAATATGCTATTGCCTTAAAAACTATTTAACAGTGTATAAATTATGCTTAGTTTATCTTTGGACTGTATGAAATAAGAATTACTTTCACTATATAAACTGCTTGATCCTAACATTGCATCCTCCTCCCTAATTTAGAATTTTACTGTGTAGATTTTTTTTTCTTTTTTCCCCTTCCCTCCCTCCCCGCTCCCTCCTCCATGTGTAGAATTTTTAAACATTACATGCAATTATAAGAAAGAAGAAATTATTTCAAGAAAATGTTACCATTCCTAATAGATGGCTTGATGATCATACTGAAGAGATCCTATCAACTTAATGCTACTTACCTGAATAAATTAACTCATCTAATTTTTTTTTTACATGCCACTAGTTTTAAAATTAAAGTATGCCTGTAATCCCAGCACTTTGGGCGGCCGAGGCGAATGGATTGCCTGAGCCTGCGGGTTCACGACCAGCCCGGGCAACTTGGCAAGACCTTGTCTCTACAATAAAAAAAATTAACCAGGCGTGGTAGCGCGCACCTGTAGTTCCGGCTACTTGGAAGGTTGAGGAGGAAGGATCACCAAAGCACAGCAGGTCGATGCTGGGGTGGCCGTGAGTGTACCACTGCACTCCAGCCTGAGTGACAGAGTAAGAAGCCAACCCCCCAAAAAAAATTAAAGTATAAGAAAACCATATAAGAAAAAGAAATTGTCTTAAAGTCATCAGAAAACTGAGGAAAGATTATTTGCATGAGATAGCACTAAGGAATTAAAATAAATTGAACTAAATAGACTAGGATAAAAAGATCAATTTAACCCTCCCCCACTCTTTAAGAGCCCATTCATACAGTAAGAAAAGTATAAACGGACATTATTTTGTTTTAATCTGATGTGTACTAAATAATGTACTTAATTCTTAATAATCAGTCCCCTTTGGTTAAAATAGTTTAGGACTTTGACCATGCTACATTGGAATAAAAAATTCTCCATACGTTTAAATATTATCCTCCTGAATGCAAAGATCATACCTACAGTAGGCATTCAGTGCCTATTAATAATAACAATATATAGTTCTACCATTTACTTCACGCTGAATACTGGTAGAACTGTCATCTACTCTTTATACTGTTGGTAAAGTATAGCGTTGATACAGACTTTTAAAAATACAGCGATCGTAGTTTTTTTACATCGTCATAAAACCAACCTTAGACACAGAAAATGGGTAGACAGTTACAGGCTAATATGGATCTTTTTGTTGGTGATATTATTTTTTCAAATTATGATTATGGTAATCATGCCATAAATGAGTTCATACCATATTCAACAATAGCACATATTAAATTTATATTCTAGGCAGATAATGTGAAGCTAATGACTTTGGAATTAAGAAAAATAAATTAAGGATCAGTTCCACTCAATGCTTATCAAATATTACCTTTTTAACCTAAGATTTAGAGTCTTTCACTGCTGTATGTTCAAATAGAATCTTCAAAGAAATTTGAAACTTTAGTCTAAAAATCAAATTAGACCACAGTTTGCTTTCATCCTTCAGTTTCCTAAATTCAAAACCAGTGATGGGAATAAATGTCCCTATAGAGACATCTTATGTATAATGGCTTATGAAGGAAACCAACTGGAACATTCCAACAACAGCATTCCATTCCTACTGAGGATTGTGTTTTAATGTAAATATTCTCTGCTGTTATTAAATAGGTCATTATTATGGAACAGACAAGATCATTCTGTATGATTATCTCACCTTGTAATAGTTTCTGACCAGGGAAGAGGGAGATTTACCACATGCTATGTACATATAATATTATTTTGAACAACCAAAGAAAACACCAATATAGAAATTATTCTAGTTTTGAAATATCACATTTTTTTACTTGAAAATGAAAATAAAGTATTTAGTTAGTTTTTATTTTATTTTATTTTTTGAGTTGGAGTCTCACTCTGTTGTCCAGGCAGGGGTGCATGGCACACTTACGGCCACCCCAGCCTCGACCTGCTGGGCTCTGGTGATCCTTCCATCTCAGCCTTCCAAGTAGCCGGAATGACAGATGCGTGCTACCACACTCAGCTATTTTTAATTTTATTGTAGAGCAAGGTCTCTCCAGGCTGATCTTGAGCTCACAGGCTCAGGCAGTCCACTTGCCTCAGCCTCCCAAAGTGCTGGGATTATAGACTGAGCCACTGAGCCTGGCCAGTATTTATTTTAATGTAAATCATGCTTTATGCAAAGATGCTTTACCAAACCCATAAGCAGAAATCCCACCAGGCCTCACATGGACCTAAACAGGGAGCAAGAAGGCTTTTTGGAACCCATGAGACTCTTTTTCCCTTTCTTGCCATTGCTTCTGTATGTACATGATTACTTTGTTTTTTTTCTCAGCAGTTAGTTCTCTCCTTTGCTCTGTTACTTGGAGCATGAAAATGGCAGCCAATGACCTCCAAGCTCACTTGTCACATTTATATCCACACTGAAGATTTATGTCTTTCTTAGTCCCAGTTCCAAATTCCATATATATATATATTTGAGTTGGAGTCTCTTGTCACCCAGGCTGGAGTGCAGTAGCACACTCATGGCCACCACAGGTGCTGGGCCCAGGTGATCCTTCTGCCTCAGCCTTCCAAGTAGCTGGAACTACAAATGCACGCCACCACACCAGGCTAGTTTTTGTGATTTATTGAAGAGACAAGGTTTCACCAAGTTACCCAGGCTGATCTCGAACCCCCGGGCTCAAGCAATCCTCTCACCTCGGCCTCCCAAAGTGCTGGGATTACAGTCTGAGCCTGGCCATAAAAGAGATTTTATATACCCAGTTTGATCTAATTCAATACAGCCAGAGGGCAGGGCCATATCTATAAATTTAGTCACCAATAATTCACATTTCTATGGGCAGCTTGAAAGGAAAATGGTTATTGTGAGCTTGACAGATATCAACAAATGTGTCTGCTTTTGTCTGGATCATCAAGAACTAGGGAATTTCAATTCATTGTTCTTTTTTATTTTAAGATTTAGATTGTGCCTAATGAGACTGAAATGAAAGGAAATCTTATTTTAGCTACTTAAAGTAATCAGTTGTTCCCTTATTATTCCTATAAATCAAAGCCCAAGAAGACAACACGCATTAGTGAGGTGGGATAGGAGTAAAACAAAAGGGATGGACAAGGGCTCTGAAGAGCTAGAGGAAGCGTACCCATGCACAAAGCAATAATGAATTGTCAGTTCCAGCTGACTGATGCCAAATTGAATGTCAGCCCAAGGCTGGCAAATTTACTCTTCTTTTTTTCCCCAAGACAAACTATAAAAATGGTTGTTTAATTAAAACCTTTCAGTTTTAAAATGTAGGCACCTGAATAAAAATGTTTAAACATGATTTGGGTGAAACAAAGCACACTTATTGACCAGATATGTCCTTAAGACCACTAATTTGCAGCTTCTGCTAAGGAAATACTTCCTTTTCAACTTTTCTCTGTTTTTCTTTCTTCCTTTCTTCCCATTCTCATCATCACCCTTATAGTTTGGGGCACATGAGCTCGTCTTTTAAATCATCTGATAGCCTCACAACTTGCTCACTCTACCTTCCAAATCTCTCTAATCTAATTTCACTCCCCCTATTTTATTATTTTAACCACATGTTGATCTTGACACTACCTTTCTTTCACAAACTTCAGTAGGTTTCCATCTCCTACTAAATAAAGCCTTGAACCTGACATTCAAACTCTGTAACAATCTGATTTTATGTTGCGTATTTTCCCCACTTTCCAAGACTAGTAATTCTATAAAACTAAACCTTCCTGTTCTTTTCCTCCCATTTTTTTTGTATATGCCTTTCTTTCTATTATTCTACCATTGTGTGTACATCCTGTTTAATTGTCCTTCAAAGCTCAACTCACATTTCTTCTACTCTGTGAAGTCTTCGGAAGTTGTAAGAGCTTCTGTGGGCAGAGGAAAAACCACGTGGGCTTGGAGTTAGAACTGAATTTGAATTATTGGCTCCACTTCTTCCTAGTTACACAAACTGAGCAAGAATCTCTAGATCTGTGCTATTTAATACATGAGGTACTACATTTAAATAAAATTAAAATGTGGTTCCTCAGTCATACTGACCACATTTCAAGTGTTCCTTGTCTATATGTGTCTAGTGATTACCTTACCAGGCAGTGCAGAATTATATAACATTTCTATCATTCATAGAGAGTTCTGCACAGTATAGCTCTAGCTACTTAATTCCATTCATTAACACATATTGCCTTGGATTGTCATTATTTGTATGCTATCTTACCTCGCCTACTGAATAGAAGAATTATATAGCTGTAAATTATATGATCATGTGCTACGTATATTTGTTATCTCCCACAGTACCTTGCACCTGGTAAGTACTTAGTAAATAATGTAGTGAATGAATAAATGAACAAGTACCTGGTTGGTTTCTATGTTCCTATTAATAGAACAGAAAGAAGCTAGTAGAGCCGAAAGGGAACGTACTGATTAAATGACTATTTCCATTCTTGCAGGTACAAACATGTTTGAATATCATGCATTCTTTGTACTCCACCTAGAAGTTGGGTATATTTAGCTTCCTATAAATTAGGAACATATTTTTCTGTCATCAATTATAAATTAAACATGTATATGCAATATATTTCATTTAGGGCGCCTAGTTGCAATCAGCAGAAATCAATTCTGGCTGGAGAATCTGGGCTAAAGTTTAGGAATGATGCCCAAAAGCATACTGCAAAGTTAGTCCTGCCAAACTACCAGTGCTGCTTGGCACAGTTATTGCAGCTTGCACCATTGTCAGGATTGATGGAGAATCACCGCATACTGCTGCAGGATCACTCCTGGAAATTCTGTATTCTGGCCACCACTCTCATTAGAATGGAAGCCTGTGGCATCTCTGCTTCTTTGCTTGGTAACTTCAGATTCAAAATTTGATGCAGTGCCTCAATCATGTGCTTATGCCCTAAATGCAAAGCTGACTGGAAAAGTGACACCTATCATGTTAACTTCTACAATTGAAACATAGAATATTTTTCATACATAGGAAGAGGGCTCAAATGCTGGTGAGCCAAAAACTTTAACATATAACCACTTTGTAATATCAAGTAATTACCAGTAATTTAAAAACTGTTAAGTTTAGTATGATTAGATTTGCTATTTTAATTTTTTTTAAATAGTAGTGTGCTATTTGGTTATTTTCCTCTTTGTTCAATGAGCACAAGCAGATAGGAAAGAAAAAATCTAAAAGAAATCCAAGTTAAAAAATATGACTTTCTCAATTGTAATCTTTTTTGGAGACTTAGCCACTCAGATATTCATGCACACTTATTTTTGCATATAAAACATAATCCCTCCCCAAAAGGACAAACTTAAAATTTTACCCATTTACTGCATGCTGGTTGAAATCCAGGTTCTTTTGGTAATGTGCAGTCCTCTCTCACATCCAGATGTGGCTCTTTAATGTTATGGTGACCTATAAGCCTAATGACAAGCTGTCTGCCTCTAATATATTCAATGTAAATGGTATGATAGCAACAGGAATAAACAAAATAAAAATTCCCATTTAGAAAGGGGAGAATAAGACACAAATAAATTATAACTAGGAATGATCAAGTCTCGCTTGGCAGGAGATTGACAGTTGAGTGTGTTCTTAGTTATTCATCTGGCAACCTAATTCTATTTTCTGGGAGGTATTTCTTTTTTTTATAATCAATATTTTTTATTATGATATTGTGGGGTACATTTAAGGGTTAGGTATACCACTATGCTTCATTCAGGCACCCTTGTTGATAAGAGGTGTCTCCCCGTCCCCAGACAGATATTTACTACCATTAACCCCATCTCTCTTCCCCTCCCCCCCCAATAGTTTCCCACCACTGTCAGTCATTTTCTTATAGTATTACGTTGGATGTTCAAGGTCCACTATATGAGTGAGAACATGTGATACTCAGATCTTTGTTTCTGTGAGAGGTCACTCAGTCTTATAGACTCTAGTTCCATCCAGGTTGCTGCGAAATTCATGATTTTGTTCTTTTTTATGACTGTATAGTATTCCATAGTGTATATGTACCACATTTTTTAATCCAGTCCTCTTTTGATGGACAGCATGGTTACTTCCAGGTCCTTGCTATTGTGAACAATGCTGCGATAAACATACGTGTGCAGGTGGGAGGTATTTCTTTATAGTTTATTGTTCACGGCCACTAGGGTTTGCATTGGAGCAGTGGCTCCATGACTCTCATTGCCTGCTTCTTTCTGGTGCAGGTTTGGAAACTCCATTGTTGTCGTAGGGGCTCCACAGGGTTTTGTGAGTTGGGTTAGTAATTATTTTTTTCTATACCAGTCCTTCAAAAAGTCAGTAGGCTTACAGTCTGTTTGGTTTCAAACAGTTTCATGTGTGAGCAACTCCAGCCAAACACCTTATTAGCAAGCGTTTTCAGCCTTAAGATTCTGATCTTTTCATTTCTAGCCTCTGTGCTCTGCCCACTTTGTTTGCTCTCAACAGTAGCCACCTTGATATCATCTGAAAAAGAGGGGTTTGGGTGGGAGGGCCACCCCCTTAGTCCAGTTTAGTCAACAGTCTCTCTCCTTTTGCATGGCAAGGCCCCAGTTACTTATGCATAGTTTTCTTTCTGCAGCTTTAGGATAATGTCACATATCCTACTCATTTTTCAAATAAGAAGTTGTATAGCATTTTATAATCTCCAAAACTCTTTTAATAGTTTATAGTATCTGTTTCTTATTCATCACTATTTGTTAAACACCACTACATGTCATATACTCTATGGCGGGAGTCCCCAACTCGCAGGGGAGCTAGAAACTGGGCCACACAGTAGGTGGTGAGCAGCAAGTGAGCAAGCAAAGCTTCATCTGTATTTACAGCCGCTCCCCATCTCTGGCATGACTGCCTGAACTCTACCTTCTCTGATCAGTGGCAGCATTAGATTTTCATAAAGAGCGAACCCTGTTGTCAATTATGCATGATGCGAGGGATCTAGATTGAGTGCTCCTTATGAGAATCGCATGCCTGATGATCTGAGGTGGTGATGCTAGCACTAGGGAGCGGTTGCAAGTACAGATTAACATTAGCAGTGAGGTTTGACTGGGCAGAGACCATAATAAATCAATTGCTCACAGAGGCATATCAAAACCCTATCAGTGAGTGGCAAATGAGTTGATGTACTTCAGTTGTATAGCTGCATCTGGTGGCAGGCTTTAATTCAGAATCTGACACTTATTTTAGTCCATACGTGGCCCACCCATTATTTTATTTACCACTTCTGTCCACGCCTCATTTTTTAATGGCGAGTTGTATAATTATATATTAAAATACAGTAATAATAAAGTACACAGTAAATATTATGCACTTGGATCATCCTGAAACCATTTCCCACACCCCCACCCCCAGGTGGTAGAAAAATTGTCTTTCATGAAATCAGTCCCTGATGCCAAAAAGATTGGAGACTGTTGCTGTATGGTATAAGCTAAGTATGATCCAATGTATGCACATGGGAACTGTGAGCTTCAGAGAGAAAATTACCTGCCCAAAGTTTTCAAATGGTCAAATAGGAACTTGAACTAACAAAATGGCTTGTTTGCCCTACCATAAAATACTGCCTCAAAATAACTTGAGAATTATAAAGAGGTTGGTGGCATATCACAACCATTCTTGAGAGAGAAACAAACACAGGTATTACTGGACTGATGCGTGACCGAGGACAGATCTAACAGTTTAAAAAAAAAGTGGCTGGGCTCGGTGGTTCAGCCTGTAATCCCAACACCTTGGGAGGCCGAGGCAAGTGGATTACCTAAGCCTGCAGGTTTGAGACCCACCCAGGCAACTTGGTGAGACCTCATCTCAACAGTATATCAAAAAAAGTAGCTGGACGTGGTAGCGCGTGCCTGTAGTTCTGGCTACTTGGAAGGCTGAGACAGAAGGATCGCCGGAGCCCAGCAGGTCGAGGCTGTGGTAGCTGGGAGCGTGCAATTGCACTCCAGTCTGGGCGACAGAATGAGACCCCAACTCAAAAAAAAAAAAAAAAAGCCAAAAAGACAGAGGATTGTGCAATTCTGTAAGTAGTTTAACTTTGGATCAATACTTGGTTATTTTCTAATGGGCTGTCATTTAATCCCCCTTAGTGTCATAATAGCAACATCAGATAATAGGAGCAAGAAGACACCGAGAGAGAGAGAGAGAGACAGATACTGAAAGAATAACAATGACAGCTATAATTTCTTATATTTAAATATGTTAAGAATGCCAAAATTATTGATAAGCCTTACTTCTATGGGAAAAACAGAATGATCTTACTGCAAAAGAGTCATAAGCATGATTTTGTTTCTTGTTAAAATTAGTGTTAACAATTATGAGAACTCACAATGGGAAATGAGTGTCCTGGTCATCTTGCGTGGCTCCTCTATTTTTCAGATGCGAATCAAATCACACAGAAGTCAAAGTCTTTTTCAACTCTACATGGTGCCAAATCCACCATGTATTCAGTACTGTTTGACAGCTATGGCGTTACTTGATGGAATCTCCACTTTTTGGTGTGACTGGGTTTTAACTGACATGCTAAAACATTAAAATGTGCATATTTGGAGAGAGAGAAGGGAATATCTGTTTTTAACACCTTTTTTGCAATTTATATCATAAATATGTGTTGCCATCGTCATATTCATGAAGTCAGAATTTAGCAAAGAAACTGACATTTTCCCATTTTTCATGAGAGAACAAGAGAATATGAATGATCTGAATCTCAGCACTATCCATAAAACAATGAATTTTATTTGGACAAGCAAGCAGAATGTGAGATGAGATTCAAGTCACAGATTATCCTGAAATTATAAATTAGTGTTCAAAATACGAAATGAAAGAAGCCAGTATGCTTTGAGAAACAAGCATAGGCTTTGACATTGCCAAGACTTGAGTTCAAGTCTTATCTATATTGTTGGGCAGTTTCCTCAGACGGAAAGTGATGGTCAGAATAACCATCATACAATGCTGCCATGAGGACTAGAAACAGGTGGATTTTGTACCCAAAGTGTCTCCACATAGTTGTAAGTCAAGAAACTGTAGGTCTGTCTTGCCTCCCTTTGCTCTGCAATTAGTAATTGTTTTCCAACTTTTATTTTGAGATATTTTAAACATACAAAAAAGGAACAGTACGGTGAACATCCATTATATAGACTGATCAACTTTTTATTGACTTTATCTTCTTCTTTCTCTCTTTTCACTCACAGACACATACATTCACATACATGCACACACTATTTTTGCTGAACATTTGAGAGTCAGCTAAGTTGCAGACGTCATAGTACTTAACTCCGAAGTACTTCAGCATACATCTCTTAACCTAAAAAAAAAAAGCATAAAAGTAACAAATAAGTTCTATCATGTAATATTGATTCCATATTGTATTTTCTGTTGTCTCCAAAAATATTTTTAACAGCTATTTGTTGTTGCTTTCTTCTTAATCCAGGATTCAGTCAAGGCTCATTTGCTGCATTTGGCTGTTATGTTTCACCTAAAACAGTACTTTTGCTTTTGTTTTTCATGACATTAACTTTTGAAGAGTCCTGGTAAAACTGTCTTGTAGAATGTCCAACATTCTAGATTTGTCTGATTGTTTTTTCTATTCTGTATATTTCCTGTAAACTGGACATTAGATTTAGAGATGTGATTAGATTCACGTTAAATGTCAGATGATGTAAACTTCATACATTCTGTCAGTAGGCATGGGATGTCAAGATTTCTCACCCCTAGGTAGGCTGTGTTTGAACACATGGTTAAGAGGTGACTGCCAGTTTCTCTTTATGGAAAATATACATTTAAAATTACTAAGGAGGACGAGGCTCAGTGGTTCAAACCTGTAATCCCAGCACTTTGGTAGGCCAAGGTGAGGGGATTGCCCGAGCCCATAGGTTTGAGAACAGCCTGGGCAACTTGGTGAGACCTCATCTCTACTATAAATCAAAAAAATTAGCCAGGTGTGGTAGTGTGCGCCAGTAGTTCTAGCTACTTGAATGACTGAGGTGGAAGGATCGCCCTGACCCCAGCAGGTCGATGGTGGAGTGGCCGTGTGCTTGCCACCACACTCCAGCCTGGGTGACAGAGTGAGATTCCAACTCAGAAAATAATTACTAAGGAATCTCTGAAGTGATACTTTGGCATCATGTTAACATCCTGTTCCCCAAAAACCTCTCATCTAATAATTTGCTGGCCCTTACCTGCGTCAATTATCATATTGGGAGTGGCTATTTTAATGTTTATCTGAAACATAATTAATATATATTTATTTATTGTCTTTTGAATAACCTAAAAATGTGTATTAACTCTGTTCCTTTACATTATTTCATACAATGTGAATAAATGTGGTATTGATAACTTATTTTCTTACATGCATTTCCACATATGACATTTTCTATTTTTCTTTCTTTTTTTTACAGTGGTGGAACTGATGTTTATTCATTCATTTTTACTTTATTTTATTATAAAGATGTGGTGTACAAGTCAGGATTAGGTACATAAGTAAACTACATGCAAGTGAAGTTGGGGCCTCCCACTGGTCCTCACTCCCCCTGGTTTAGGATCAGGTACCCTGAGTGATGTGTCCTACTACTGCTGATCCCTTTCATGTAGTATGTGATAAATGTACAGGGTCCTCTTAGTGAGAACATGTGATATTCAATTCTTTGTTTCTGTGATAGATCACTGAGTATGATGGACTCTAAATCCATCCAAGTTGCTGCACCGTCCATAATTTTGTCCCTCTTTATGGCCACATAATACTCCATCATGTATATATACCACATTTTTTTAAGCCAGTTCACTTTCGATGGGTAGCAGGGTTGGTTCCATGTTTTTGCTATTGTGAGTAGTGGTGCAATGTGTGTGCATGTATATGCAAGTATCTTTTTTTGTAGAATGATTTGAGTTCCTGTGGGTATATTCACAGGTGGGGAGTTGCTGAGTTGTATAGAAAGCCTGTTTCTAGTTCTTTTACAAATTGCCATACTGTTTTACATTCTGTTTTTCTATAGACAAATACTTTCAACTTACGTGTTACTTTTACTAAAATTAAATGGTTTTATTAATGGGTATATAAATACTATTATGACATCAACTGCATGTTAATTTCACATATAAAGAGTGGACTAAAAGTGGTTACAAATGTAAAAGAATATCAGGAATTCGAGATATTAAAAATTTATTTCCAAGAAGACCCCAAGGAGACATAATTTCTAAATGTAATATGTAATCCTGGATCAGAAAATGTAATTTAGGTAAGGACTCAGAAAGTCAAATAAAGTATGGATTTTAGTCAATAATCATGTATCAATATTAGTTTATTAATTTGTTACAAGCTTGCCATACCCAGGTAAGATATTAGTAATGGGGGAACTGGGTTTAGGGTATACTAGGATTCTCTGCACCATCTTTGTAATTTTTCACTAAATCTAAAACTATTCTAAAATGAAATGTTCATTTCAAATTATTTTAATGGGTTTAAGATATGAATCTGAAGTTTAAGAATAGCTGAAATTTCTTTAAGCATACTTATAAAACAAAAGCTATGAAAATAGTTCTAAAATAGAATATCAGATTCAGAGGTTTTATAAGAGTGTTGAAAATAAAAGACTGTTGAAAATAAAAAATTTAAAACCTTATTTATAGGAGAATGGACTACTGTCCTGTGGCTATTGTGTGTATATCTGTCAGAATAAATGAAGTTGTAATAACAAACTAAAAAAATCAATGACTTAACACAAAAAAATGTATTTTTCATTCCTGCCACATGTCCACTGAGAGTCATATATGTGGCTGTATTCAGGGCCTTAGGCTGCTGGGGACACCTTTTGCTGTCTGCTTCCATGTATTGGAAGGAGGACATGATAGGTCACACACCAGTTGTTAAATCTTCTGCCCCAAAGTTACACGGCCTAGTTTTGTTCACATATCATTGGCCAAGCAAGTCACATGACCACACCTAACTTCAGACATGAGGGGAAAGTGATTATATTTGAACATCCTCAGTGTCCACTATAATTATGACCTCTGCTTGTAGCTCACTGTACTGCAGCCATTAGCTACATAACTTTCATAATAATTGAGACAAAGTTGTTGTAGCAAATGGATTTGTGTTAAACTCTGAAATAATTTTGAGAGTCACCTGTTAATTTCTGTTCATTTCAATTTTATTTTAATTGCTAATGCAGATTCTGGATTAGCCCAAAAGAAATTCAGATAGTTGTCTTTATTTTGCTTAGACTTTCAGAGGTTTAAATTGTATTTATTACAGTAAGAAGACCTGACAAACATAAACACGGGAGCTTTTATATGCATTTATAGTCATTTTCTCATGACAGTGTCCCCTATACTGAGGTCTTGCAGGACCAAATAGGCAAATTAACCAACCACTTTCATGTCTTAATATAAAATTTGCTGAGGGGAAGTTATATCAGGGTTTGTGAAGGTGTTGGAGTCAGTTTTATACTTAAAGTTTTGAGGAATTAAAGGAGCAAAAGGGAAGGGAGTTGAATTACAATTTGAAATTGCTCATTGTGTTTAAAGATGAAAAAGTCTTCCACCAATGACAAACTAGTTGCTCAGGACTCTGCTTTTTTCATTGCTGCAGTAAAGGTGTACATAAACGTCATTGTTGCACTGGATCCCCAAAGTTGCTCCCAAAAAAATCCATGAGTCAATAATTGTAGACATTCTCATTTAAATGCTTTTTAATATTCTTTAAATCTAATACAAATGGCTTATCTACATTTACTCACTCTGAAAAATGATAACTTTGAATAAAATGCAAAACTAGCAACTTACTAACTTAAAGCACATAAATAATGGTCTAAACTAAAAATTAAAGTCAGTTTTCAGAATGTGCCAACCAATCTTTAACCTGGTTCCATAAATCATTTTCCATATTGACATCGAGACAATCCTGAATCCAAAGTAAGACTGTCTGCAATAGATGAGACCTTCCAGGTGGGAGCAAGCAAGAATGGGTTCTGCGGATCCACGATTTGAAAGTAGGTCACCATGGCATTGAGTTTGGCATTGCATTGTGAACCCTGCCTTGGCCAGGTTCAAGAGAGTTTCAAGTCAGTAGGCGAGAGGATCTTTTGATTTTTGTTAAAATCTGACCCTTTGGTCTTTTGTTTAATCAAGTTTATTTATTTATTTTTTTGAGTTGGAGTCTCACTCTGTCGCCCAGACTGGAGTGCAGTGGCCGCTCCTGGCCACCGCAGCCACGATCTGCTGGGCTCCGGCGATCCTTCTGCCTCAGCCTTCCAAGTAGCCGGAATTACAGGCATGCGCTACCACACCCGGCTGATTTTTTTTATTTATTGTAGAGATGAGGTCTCGCTGCCCAGGCAGGTCTCGAACCCGCGGGCTCAGGCAATCCACTCACCTCAGCCTCCCAATGACGCGGGATTACAGGCTGAGCCACCAAGTCCGGCTGTTTAATCAAGTTTCTTGATTGGCTTTCTTTAAGTACGGAGGGTGCCAAACAAATGAGTCATAAGACCAATCAGAGCACAGTAACAAGAGCAGCTCCTGTGTTCTGTTTTCTGCCAGTCGTGTTTTACAACTCAAAAACTGGACTTTTACCTGCAGGCATCTTCTCCAAAAGATCTTAAAATACCTAATACTAGCTTGAGTGGTTTAAGGGCTCAACAGAAATGCAATCTGGGCCTTAGTTCTGTGGTTTGAGGCTTGAGTATTTTTTAACATCTCAATAAGCACACATATGTTTATGCATGTATATATGTTATACATGTTTGTGTGTATGTACTTTTAAAAAAATACACTTTTGGCTGGACTCAGTGGCCCAACCTGTAATCCCAGCGCTTTGGGAGGCTGAGGCAAGTGGATTGCCTGAACCCCGGTGGCAACCTGGTGAGACCTCATCTCTATAATAAATCAAAAATTAGTCGGGCATGGTAGCGTGCACCTGTAGTTCCGGCTACTTGAAAGGCTAAGGCGAAAGGATCACTGGAGCACAGCATGTTGACACTGGGGTGGCCATGAGCATGCCACTGCACTCCAGTCTGAGCAATGGAGTGAGACTCCAACTCTAAAAAAAAATCTTTTCTATCTTGACTAAGTTTTTATAAGCTTGGTGGTCATAATAGGATATTTTCACAAGTCTCCCCGTTTAAAAAAATTACCCAAAAAGGAATAAAACTTTAGTTTGTTTTCCATTGTAGTATAACAATGATCACAACTTAGCAGCTGAAAACAACACCCATTTATTAGTTCACAGTTCTGTAGGTCACCTGTCTGGCACAGTATGACCAGGTTTTCCCTTTAGGCTATCACATGGTTGAAATCAAAATGTTACTTGGACTGAGTTCTTGTCTAGAAGATCTGAAGAAGAAATCTGCTGCCAAGGCCATTCCAACTCTTTGTAGTTGTCAACCTAAAGTCCCCATTTTCTTGCTGCTTGTCATCATCAAAGCATCACTCTCAGCAGCTGGAGGCTGCTCTCAGTTCCTTTCCACATGTCCCTCCCTCTTAAGGCAGGAAGAGGTACATGGAATTTTTATTGTATTTCAAGACTTCCTGATTTCCTCTTCTGGAACCAGTCAGAGAAAGCACTCTGCTTTGTAAGGGTTCATATATGGTTAAGTTAGGTGGACTCAGATAATCTTATCTTTAGGTCAACTGATTAGTAACCTTAATTACATCTGCAGAATCCCTTCTGCCAGGTAAAGTAATATAATCATGGGAGTCATCTTAGAATTCTGCCCAACATACTTAATTTTATACAGACCTTCACTGCTATAAAAATTCGGTTTTTAGTTTGAATAACATGACAGATCATTTAGAACAATAAATGTGAATTGCCATGAATTATATCTAGGTTAAATAACTTTAATTGTAAATGGAACTAAAGATTTTGTGGTGCTGAAAAATGAATTATTTCTAAAATAAGTCATAGATGTATTAGATAATAGAACATTTAAAAATACACTTTTTTTCTCCTACATTATCTAGGGAAAAAATGACATGTTTTAAAGGACTATTATAAGTGCTCAGTATATTAGCTAGAAGTCTTTGATTCTATCAGATGACAGTGAGTAGCATGTCTCCTCAATGTATGCTATTAATTATGGTCTTGGTCATATACTAATGACAGAAATTCATAGGTTTTAGTGAGCTAAAATATATCAGAGATAATCTTTCTTCCTCCTTCATCTTTTTTTATAAATGAGCAGCCAAAGACTCAGGGGATAGGACTCAGAGAGAACCACAAAGTCCTCTAGTTTGTGTTAGAGACTGACCTAGAATACATGTTTTCTGATTATCTGGTAATAATAATAACAGTAATAACAATAACATTAACTATTAATTGAAGATTTTCTATGTATCAGACACTCTTCTAAGCATTTTAAATTTATTTTTCTTAACTATTACAAAAATCCCACGGTCAGTATTCTTATTATCATTGTCATTTCAGTTTGAGAAAGCTGAGTCACAGAGCGAGTATGTCATTTGCTCGATGTCACCCAGCTTGTAAATGGTAGAATGAGAATTTAAGGAGAAGCAGTTCAAACTGCCTCCAGGGCCTGACCTCTTCACTGTGCTCTGCAGTTCTTACCCTACAAAGCTGCTTCTAACAGGGTCTTCCATATGCATTTCCAGAGTTAGTGTAGTATAGTCTCAACCTACCCATACAAGTATATTCTGACAACAAAGTAGTGAATAGCAGAAAATTTGGAGTCTGGGAACTGTGTACAAATCCCGGTTGTGTCTCTTACCATGTGGTTTCAGTGAATTGTGTAATCTACCGGGCCTTTGGATGCTATATCTGTAAAACAGGGATTTTGAGAGTTATTATGAAGAGCATATATGTAAAAAACAACCTGCAAAACAAAAGGATTACATGCTCACTGTATTGTCACTGTTTGACAAATGGCGCTGTTCCTCATCATCCCATAGTAGCAGATTTTCAAGTCATGTTAGCTATGATGGAGTCAGAACTTAAATTTTTTTTTAAAAAAGTTGATCTTTGACATTGCAAAGGGTATGTTCTGAGATTTTTAGGAATCTCATTTCCTTTGCAAGTCATATGTTTCCTGTACATATCTTCATTCTTCACTGAAATTGTGTGTCTCATTTGATGATAATTTTTCACAAGGGCATTGTTCATTGGAAGTGAACATTTCAGCTACATGGAGAAACAGGAATTCAGCCCTTGGCCTGACTCTTTCACACCAGCCAGCACCTTCCATAATTTCAATTCACACTTGGACAAAATTGTATTACTTTTTAATATAGTTATTTGAGGTTCACTTTTAAATAAAATCATAAATATTAAATTCATGAATACCAAAATCCACTCTGCATCCTCATCTATTTTCTTCTTAATATTCTCCATTTTTTTTTTACATATGTGTTGTTTGTTTTGCCAAATCATTTAAAAGTAAATTGCAAGCAGTGTAACATTTCAGGTTTAAGTACTTTAGCATGTATCTCCTAATGATAAGGAAGTTCTAATACATGCTATTATTTGCCTTAAAAAAATAACAATTTCCTGATCCCATCTAATATTTAATCCATATTCAATTTTATTCCTACTTGTCTTAAAATTACTTTTATACGTTTTGTTTCTGGAGTTTCTCGTTTTGCTTTGCTTTCCCAGGCAAGAAGCCAGAGTATACTCATAGGATCTGATGGTTACAGCTCTTTGATGTCTTTTAATCTGGAAGAGTTCCTTCACCTTGTTTGTTTGTGTTCATAATGTGAACTTTTTAAAAAGAGATTAAGCTAATTTTCTTCAATAATATCTCATGTCCTGTATTTGTCTGATGTGTGTGTGTGTGTGTGTGTGTGTGTGTGTGTGTGTGAGAGAGAGAGAGAGAGAGATCTTGTTTTTGTTTTTGTCTACTCTGTTTTTGAAACCTGGAAGTTGGTTCCAAAGACTTGAATAGAAACTGGTGGTATATTTTTGTCTAGAACAACTGATAAGTGCTACTGTGTATTTTACATCAAGAAGTACATATGATTGGCCCACTGTTAGTGTTTCTGATGTGATGGCCAGGTCTCCCAGTGTTAAAGTACTTATTTCTTTCTTTAAAAATTATAACTAATTTGTGGAATGATGATTTGGCTCATATGAATACCCTTTTCCCATCCTTTGATCTAAAGGCATTAGCCTCCATTGATGAGCCTCGCTTAAATCATTTATCCCATTGGAGGTTGCGTATTGGTAATTTTTAAATTTTATCATTTCTTTTACTAATTCATATTCCTCTGTAAAGAAGAGCTTTCCCTCATCAATGGGGGATACTTTATGTTTTCTTACAGTTCATATCAGTACAACATGTTAACTATCAATTGTCTAAAATATCAGCCTTAGATTATGTAACTAATTATAGATCGGTCATAATTCATGTTTTATATATACTCTTTAAAGAATTTTGGCATACCTTAAAGTCAGAAGTGGAGAATGGATGAAATTTAAAGCAGTGTTTCAAAATGGTGAGCACATACAAGAGGCTCAGTGAAAAAAGATTCCATAAAGTTACTGGGAATACCAGCAAATATTTATAGGTGTAAAATCTTAGTAGCAGGCACTCAAAGAGCTTATCATATGGTTGTATCCCCAAAAGCTAATGATATGTACAGTTGATATGGATAAATATTGAGGCCTGACAAGAAGTAAATGAGTGCAAATAATTTAGACTCTCATCCTCTTGCACCAGCTTTGCTAGTCCCTCAACTTCATCTTCCAACATTCAAGTCTTTGTCATCAGGGCTTAGTTTCTTGCCTAATCCATACCCCAATTCCTCCTGCACGTGCTCTGGTCACTGCACCTCCCTTAAATGCACGTGGCGATCCCTGTATTGGCACCTTTGTCGGTGCTGTTTCCTTTGCCCGAGGCATCCTCTTCCCACCTTGCCCTAAGTCCCAATCTGTCTATTTTTCAAACCCAGCTCAAATTCCACGCCTTCTATGAAACTCCTTTTCAGGAGTTTCTGACCTGTTCAGATGACAGTCTCTGCCCCATGGCATTGGTAGCACTTGACTCAGTTTCCTGTTTGGTCTTCTCATGATTGGCTTCTATAAATGAACCTCATTACCAAGGTGTTGAAGATACCTGAGGACAAGCGACTCTGTAACCAAAAATTTAAAAGCTCTTTTTCCTCTGATATTGCTGGGATTTTTATATTCCCCTCTGAAAATCTTTCTGAAAGTTATCAACAGATGTGAAACTGGGCAAATTGGGCTATTTCCTTTGTATCGATTTTTTTTTTTTTTTTTTTTGCCTTCTAGTATCTATCACTCTATAAAAACATTTTCTTGTGAAAGTTAAGACTAGAATTTGAGGATTAGTCACCATCTGCTCTTTGTAAATAGTGTGAAGGCTGTTTCTTGTACTATGACAAAAAGCAAAGGAAAACTAGGGTAGGCAGAAATTAATCTGGCATTTAAGTATTACAAAGAAAACAGAAGAATAGGTATAAATTAACCTGGTGCTTAAATATTACAATGAAAGCAAAGCATTTTGTTTTCCTTAGGTTGAATCTTTTTCTTTCTTATGTTAACAATTTGAACACTGTTTTAAATGGAAGTAAAACAATACTTTTTTGTGGGTCTTAAAGGTTTTTTTAGAAAATTTTCATCCCACTCAACAAGATATTGTTTAAAATGATCTTAAGTACCTTTTCTTTGTCTCCTTAATAAAAGCACTTTGCATCTACACAGTTCTTTTCATCTGAGGATCTTGGCGTTGGCTGATTTTTTTGTTGTTGTTGTTACCAGATAGTGATGACAAAACTATTACACCTTTTGTTTCCGTCTCTGCAGAAGCAGGAGGTAAAAAACTCCGGAGCACTGTCCAGAGAAGCACAGAAACAGGCCTGGCAGTGGAAATGAGGAACTGGATGACACGACAGGCCAGCCGGGAGTCTACAGACGGTAGCATGAACAGCTACAGCTCGGAGGGAAAGTGAGTCAGCCGCCCCCTGTCTCTCCCGTGCCCCGTCCGTCCCACTCTGTGCTTCGCCCAAGCCCATGCACACGCTCTCAGAGCCATTTTACTTTTCGCTGGCTGATTTTCTGTGAAGAGAACTCTGCTCACCTGACTAGTGTGTCCTGTCTAGCTTTTTATGTCAAGGGAAATAGGTTTAGGGATAAAGTGTTTTGCTTTAATGGCAAGAAACTAAAATGTGATAAGACATGCAAATCAAGGAATTTGCCCTAGGTTGAAATAATATATAAAAGCACAAAAATAATAAGCACATATGTCATACCATGTGAACCATGCTAGTCTTCAAAATTGCTGCTAAGAGTTATTACTAAAAATATGGAATGCTGATACATACCTAATTCCATGCTGTAACAAACAATCATAATTATTTAATGTAATTTAATTACATTAAATATAGTAGACTGAAAGAAATGCTACCAAAAAAGTTAGTGAACCTTTGTTTATGTAGTTGTCATGTAGCTTTTCTTTGAATCAACTGTCTCAGATGTTGCTAAAACATTTGTAGATTGTGTAGCTCGGTCACCAACAAATTCACAGTAATTAGCAGTTAAAGGTCTGTAAATGGGGCTGTAAATGACATTCATGGAGGAAAGAGGGGTTTACTGGCCTCACTCTGTCATTACCATAGAAGCTTTAACTGTTTAGGCAACATGCTTGTGGCTAGTTCACAGACATGAGACCATAGGACTGTTGCCATGTATAAATGATATGTCCTCAGGAGAATTTGTCTAATACAGCACCATAAACACACTAAAAAACAACTAAAATAGTTGTATTAACTCTTGAGGTTGGGGAAAGAAACACGAAGTCTAAAAAGAGAAGAAGAATCAAATGAAAAATGAATGCGTACTGAGCACTGATTGTCACCAAAGCACTATGTCAGTCACTGTTAGGGATGGAAAAACGTTTAAACTGTGGCTCCTACTCCAGATGTTACAGTCTTATTGGAGAAATGGGATGAATACTCATAAATTCATTCAATAAACATTACTATACATTCCAGTATTCCAGTCACTGTTGTAGATATAAGTCATACAAGAGAGTCTATATTCGTGGTTAAGACCATGGGCCTTAGAATCATATAGGCCTGAGTTCTCATCTGGTGTTTTTTGGTACTATAGGACCTTGGGCAAAGTATTTAATTTTTCTATGCTCCATTTTAATTGATTAAACTTACAAGTATCTGTTGAATGCTTACAATATTTCAGGTGTGGTTCTAGGTGCTAGAGATACACTAATAAACAAAACAGACAAAAGAAAAAAAACCTACCCTCAACAAACTTATAGTCTAACAGAGAAGAGACAATAAGTAAGAAAAATTGTTAAAATATAAGCACAAGAAAAATTAGGAAAATAAAAATGGCAAAATGGCGGATATGTCCACTAAGCAAGATGAAATGCAAGTCTGTAGCCCAAGAGAGTGGTCCCTAGGAGAGCAGGCAGCATAAGTGCTAAGGAAAAAAGCAAAGGCAGGGTCAATGGGGAAAGGACACATTGAGTGAAGAGCTGAAGGCAGTTAATGAGCAGATGAATATCTGAGGGAAGGACATTACAAGCTAAAGCAGTACAGGTTATGCGGCAGGAGCTGAGGGTGCAACACTGGAGTAAGGGCAAAAGGGTGACAAATGAGGAATCAGGGCATGGGCTGGATGACAGCTCTTATAGTCTTTAGTGTTGTAAGGACCTTTTACTCCAAGTGGGATGAGAGGTCATTGGAGGGTTTTGAGCAGAGGACTGATGGGCTCTGACTTCCATTTTCACAGACCAGTCTGACTGCAGTAGGAGTTGGGGGTACAGCTGGGACAGCCTCAGGGAGGCCGTTGAGAAGGCCATTGCAGTGACACCAAAGCTAGGTCACAGTGGCTTGGATCATGTGGAAGCATTAGTGAGGTCAGATTCTGGATGTATTTTGACAGAAGAGCAAATAGGATTTATTGTTGCGTTTGATGTGGATATTGAGAGAGAGTGTATTAGTCTGCTAGTGCTGCCATATGAAAATACCACTGACTGGGTGGCTTAAACAACAGGAATTTATTTGTTCATGGACATAGAGGCTAGAAGTGCAAGATCAAGGTGTCAGAAGGTATACTTTCTCCTGAGACCTCCCTTCTTGGCTTGCAGATGACTGCCTTCTTGTTGGGTCTTCTCATGGCCTTTTCTCTCCCTGGATACCCCTGGTGTCTCTTTCTCTTCTTACAAGGACACCAGTCATACTGGATTAGGGCTCCATCTTAATGGCCTCATATAACCTCATCTTTTTAAATGGGCGTCACCATATGAATTTGCGGGAGCCACAACTCAGTCCATAATAGAGAGGATGGAAAAAAGATAGCTCCAAGGTTGAGAAACTGGAAGAATGAAGCCATTTATCAAAATGGGAGTCTTTTGAGCGGACCAGAGTTTGGTTTTTTGTTTGTGTGTTTTGGGGAGATGGGATGTCAGTGTTGGACGTTAAGTTTCAGGTGCCTATTATGTATGCAAGCAGGTGTAAAGACTAAGCAGTTAGAATACAGGTCTCTGGCCCAAGGGAGCAGTCCAAGCTGGAGATGTAGGCGATAGTAGTATAGACAGAATAAGATCATGAGGCTGGATGAGATCTCCTAGAGAATTCAGACATGTAGAAAAGTGGTCAAAGGATCAAGCTCTAGTATTTAGTGGCAGAGCTAGCAGAGGAGATTAAGATGGAATGGAAGAAGAGAAAAGAGGAAAA
Source organism: Cephalopachus bancanus (assembly GCA_027257055.1). Taxonomy (NCBI): domain Eukaryota; kingdom Metazoa; phylum Chordata; class Mammalia; order Primates; family Tarsiidae; genus Cephalopachus; species Cephalopachus bancanus. The sequence continues at coordinate 1,629,664 of JAPVLO010000146.1, forward strand.
CCACGAGACCAGAGGGCCCAGAAGCAAAGGGGAGAAGGCATTTCAAGGAAGAGGGAGGGTCAATTGTGTCAAATATTCAGAGACATTTTAGTGGAATGGTGAAAATGAAAACTTGATTAGACTTTTAAGAGAGAATGAGAGGAGTGAAATGAGGGGCTAGCCAGAGAGGGAAGCTGAGTCAGGAAAGAGGGGTTTTTTTTTGGTAAGGTAGAAGAAATTAACAGCATACGTATATGCTGATGAGAATGATCCAGAAGCATTTCCTCATCTATAAAATTGGAGAAAAAATAGAATCCATCTCATATTTCTGCTAAGAGGATTAACTATGATAAAGCCTGTTTTGGAATAAGTACTCAACATGTGCTGAGTGTTATTCATAGAAGTCACAGTCCCTGCCCTCCACATCAAAGAAGAGAAAGACCCAGAAGCAGAAACCTGCTGTGCCATGTGGCACATGCTTCTGGCAACACGCATGGGCTGCAGAAGAGTATGGGGGCCAAGCAATGGGAAGGGAAGTGGGTATTGGAGTCCAGTCGACATATGTGGCAAAACAGTGTGACTGACTCTCCCGCCTCATTGAGGAGGTTAGAGGGAAACCTGAGCTCCCCTGAAGTGAACAGGAGTCAAGGCTTTTATCCCATGTTTTCTTTTGCTCCAGTCTGATTTTTCCTGGTGTCCGCTTGGCCTCTGACAGCCAGTTCAGCGATTTTCTGGATGGCCTTGGCCCTGGTCAGCTAGTGGGACGCCAGACTCTGGCTACACCTGCAATGGGTAAGAATGTCTCACATGATTTCACTGTTTTTCTTTTCGATTATTGAAAATTACGATCTCTAAATTTCATGGAGTCTTTAACAACAGTGTCAGACTTTACCAATAAAAGATATTTACCCTCTTTTTTTTCTATTTTAATTTCTAATGCTTTTTAAAGGAAGACATCACTGTTAAAATTTTAAATGTATTTGAATTTAAGAAAATCTATGGGAAATGATGTAAAACCAAGGTCTTTGGCACAAACATTTTCCTTCCTGCATCTGTATATTGAAGCATGTCTGTTTCTTCCCCACATACCATTAGGTGACATTCAGGTGGGAATGATGGACAAAAAGGGACAGTTGGAGGTGGAAATCATCCGGGCCCGTGGCCTTGTTGTAAAACCAGGTTCCAAGACACTGCCAGGTAAAAACAGAAGAGGTTTTTCTCTTACTGTCTATAATCCATATTGTTTCAATATGGAGACTTTTTGATTTGTTGCTGAAAACCTTGTTCTTAGTTCATCAAGGTTAGTTATAGGTGAGTCAATTATAACTGGTCTGGGGCTATATTAGTGTGTGTGTTTATCCTGAATGAGCTTTCAATAAGGGTGATCTGGTCAGGATAATGTAAGTTGGTAAGTAAGTACATGTGTATAGAAACCACTGCAAAAGCAAAACTACCAAACTTAAATAATTCATTTTGTTACAACATGTAGACAAGAAGTTATTTTTTCTTGTTATCTGTTTTGTGTTAGTCTTCAGTTTATCTGGAGCTTCACAAATTCTCCTTGGAATCCCTAGAGCTCTGTAATTAGAATAAAAATAGATACAGGCCCCAATGATAGCATAAGCCTATGTCTGCTGGATATTCTAATTATAAGACTTTTACTTCCTATAGTATATAAGGAAAGAGAGGCTCTACTGTAGCTTCCTATGCTAACTGGTTTATACTGAAGTGTTGTTATACGCTGAGGTACCTAAGCCATAGAAAATGCCATAATGACTTCCGATGAATTGTATAGGGGTCCTTTGACTGAATGGATTGCTAGAGATTCAGTTGCTGAGGATTCAATCCTTAACAGTTGCTGAGGATTCTGAAACTTGGCTTCTGGCCTCAGCAACTCCATTGACTGACTTATAATTTCTGTGCAGAAATTCTAAATTATAATAAATATCTTATCTATCGCACAGCAATCGTGCAATGTTTAAGTCTATGTAACCAGTTGGTGCAAAATAATCATAAAATCAGAGGCTGTTTCACCTCTCCCTAAAACCAAGTGACTGACAGTGGTCCCTTGTTGGTCTGATGATTTGACAGCACGTGGCCAGGCCATGGCTTGACCACTAGCTTCTTCAGCCCAGGAGGCAGCTGCTGCAGATGCACGTGAGTCAGGCCTCCCGTACCCATAGCTCTTCACTTACTCTTCTCTGTGGTCTTTTTCCCAAGCACCGTATGTAAAGGTGTACCTATTAGATAATGGAGTCTGCATAGCCAAAAAAAAAACAAAAGTGGCAAGAAAAACGCTGGAACCCCTTTACCAGCAGTTACTATCTTTCGAGGAGAGTCCCCAAGGAAAGGTTTTACAGGTATGTACTTAACTGTTTATCCCTTACCTAAGAAAGTATTTTCATGGAGTCGGACATTGTACCCAAAATCTTTATCATGTCTTTTATGTTTCTCACAGCTGAGATTCTTTTGGAAATGTCAAAGCAGTGGCCAGTGGTATAAAGCTACATGAATTGTTATTTTCATTTTTCTTTCTTTTTTTGAATCAGGGTCTCACTCTGTTGCCCAAGCTGGAGTGCAGTGGCACAGTCATAGCTCACCGCAGCCTTGAGTTCATGGGCTCAGGCAATCCTTCTGCCTCAGCTTCCCAAGTTGCTGGGACTACAGGCACATGCCATCATGCCTGGCTTATGTTTTGATTTTTGGTAGAGACAAGGTCTCGCTATGTTACCCAAGCCAGTCGTGCTCCTGGGTTCAAGCCGTCCTGCCACCTCGGCCCCCTGGAGTGCTGGGATTACAGGCATGAGCCATCGCACCCAGCCAATTGTCATTTTCTTTCAAATGAATTATAGACTTGCAAAACCCCATCACACTGAAACTCCAGTCTCCCTGGACTGCTTATAATCTTACATTCCAGTGCAGTTTCCCTAATGTATCTTTGGATTCCAGTAAGTAGTTTAAAACAACTATCTCATTAGTTAAATAATGATTTTGCCGGGCTCGGTGGCTCAGCCTGTAATCCCGCGCCTTGGGAGGCTGAGGTGAGTGGATTTCCTGAGCCCGTGGGTTCGAGACCCGCCTGGGCAATTTGGTGAGACCTCATCTCTACAATAAACAAAAAAAAATTAGCTGGGCATGGTAGCACACACCTGCAATTCCGGCTACTTGGAAGGCTGTGGTGGAAGGATTGCTGGAGCCCAGCAGGTCAAGGATGCGGTGGCCAGGAGCGGCCACTGCACTCCAGTCTGAGTGACAGAGTGAGACTCCAACTCAAATAATAATAATAATAATAATTTTACTGTATCTTTGATGTCAGAACATTAACTGAATATATTATAATATTTTAATATATTTTACACATTTTTTGTTAATATTATACTGACATTACTTTTTATTTTGCCAACAGATCATCGTCTGGGGAGACTATGGCCGCATGGATCACAAATCCTTTATGGGAGTGGCCCAGATACTTTTAGATGAACTAGAGCTATCCAATATGGTGATCGGATGGTTCAAACTTTTCCCCCCTTCCTCCCTAGTAGATCCAACCTTGGCCCCTCTGACAAGAAGAGCTTCCCAGTCATCTCTGGAAAGTTCAACCGGACCTTCTTACTCTCGTTCATAGCAGCTGTAAAACTGTTGTCACAGCAACCAGCGTTACAAAAAAAAATCACAGGTCGCAAACCCTGGTAACACTGCATGCTTAATGTTGTGTCTTCTGAGCCTGTTTCTAGGGATACAAAGCGATCCTGTGTTCTCAGAGGAAGTCGCACACATTGTGCCCTAAAGAAGGCCCTCAGGTGAAAGAACAGAGCTACAAAGAACTATCAGATTTGGAGTTCAGTGGCACTCGCATTTTGGTCCAATCTGAAGCCATGGATTAATCTCAAAGCATCAGTCAGTTTCATGCAACAAAAACCCTTTTCAATGGCACCTTTATATTTCTATCGTTCCTTTTTCTTCATTTATCTGATCCCAAAGCCCTGTTATGCCACAGAAATGGAGATGTACAGCCATGAAGCCATGTTACAGGTCAAGGAGCGAAGTCCTAAGAAGCATCAGGTGAAAAGCAGGAGACCAAAGAAGTGGTCGGGAACAAAGCATCGGCCCTCCTCTGGCTGGCGGTGGGTGCGTCTAGGCCAGCGGGAGGAGCAGCAAACTCGGAGTTCACAGGCCGCCTTTCACTCATGCCAAGATGTGTTGGACTCTGCAAAACCAAATTCTGTGGCTGCACTGTACTGAATGAAATTAAAGAAACTTTTTTTGCATGGACACAGATTAGCTGAATACTTAAATTATTTTCTTGGGGCTGCAACTTGCAAAAAAAGAATAAAAATCAGCCATTTTCAACAATTTATATTATTTTTAAAAATAAATTTCACTAGTGCATGGTTTTAAAAAGGGGAGAGAATGCAACAGGGTGATACAAAGACACACCATGTTTATTCTTTAAAGTAATCATAGTCTGTGTTTTGGCAGACATTACAAGTGGAAATTCTTTCTAGAAGATAACTTAAAATTCTCTTTATGTGACAAATAAGTATAATATATTCCATTTATTTCCATGTTAAATATACAAATCTTATGAGGTTCAATATGTGCAAATTTTTCACATCTTTCTTCCCTCACTCTTACTCTTCTGCCTCTTTTAATATTTTTCTTTCTCCCAACCAGAGTGAACCTTATATTAAGAAATTCCAGGTTTTAGATCTGATTCTCTCTTATACCCCATGTTTGATTCAGAGCTGTAAATGCTTCTGAATTTATGAATTTCTCAAGGGACAAACACCTATTTAAGAGCTTTCTTTATTTCAAGCATGTTGAAAAGGATTTTGCAACATGACTTGGGAGTACATTAAAGTAAGTCAGCATGTATTTGACGAAGATATTTGAACTTTTGCAATTTATTGTACAGTGCATGGTAATTTTTTTTTTCACCTTCAAAATTCAGTTTACAAGAAAATTCCTAAAATCATGTGGCCATTGTAATGTCTAATAAATTTGTTTTTAGCACCAGCATTATTCATACATGGGTTAAAATATTATTTGTAGAAGGTCTTAGGTTTTGTTTGTTTTAATTAGTTAGAGCAATTTCTTTAGCCAGTTTCCATTTACTATGTGAATGGAAACACTGCTAAAAATGTGGAGCCCAGAAACACAGGGATGTTTATTAATTCATTTTTCTGTAGTAAAATTCAATTTTTCACAAAGTATATTTCTAAAGAAATATAGTAAACATAAATTTGCAAGAAACAATTTTAAATCTCCAATTTTTAGGTGATTCAAAGAAAGTCAATATGACTATTAATAGTTCTTTGACGCCATCACCAAAAGTCTACTCGAAAACCCCCTAAAGTCAAAACCCCTGCCTTTGGTTTTACGGACAGTTATTACCATTGGGTGGCACTGCAAGGTCAGATTTCTCTTAAGTTCCCCTCTTTACAGGAAAAGTCACTGGTTATTATCAACCGCCCATACTTTCTGGTTCTTTATGTATATTTTGATAGCACTCTTATAGCTGGATTTTCATTTTTTGCAATAAGTTTTGAAATCTGCTTGCCTGTCATTTGTTTAAATTAAGACCATGCACAAAAAATTGTTTGTTTTTTTTTAATTTAGTGCTGACCATTAAAAACTATCATGCTTGATACGGTGCAAAAGTTAAAATATGAGTATCACTAAAAATGCCTTCTCTTTATGTGGTGCAATATGAAATACACCAAGACTGTGTCTTGACGTTCTGAGATCTATGATGGACCCAGGTAAAGCTGTTTTAAAGAACGAATAAAACTTTATTGAAATAATTTAGACACCTGTGTACCAGCAACAATTGATTTAATAGACCTATAGTGTCTATACTATCCCTTAGAATAAACGTTTACGATTTTCCTGATACTAAGATGCAGTCACATAATCTTTTGTGCATATTCCTATACAAATTATTTCTAATTTTAATAAGAAGGACATGACTGTATGGAAGATTTGTACATACTTGTCATTATGCAGTATTTATTTAAAAGTTGGTGTTTTTTTTTTTTATTTTTCACATGTCTGCACCTCAACTTGTGGTTTCGTCATGTAAATAGCACTACGCCAGTGACCATGGCTGCCCTGTACATACAATATGTCTGCAAAGTAAAGGGAATTCCAGTTGGGAAAAAAGGGCAGATTAGTCTTGTAATGAACACCAACTAAATGTAAATCAAATTCATTCTGGTGATGGTATTTAACACTTTAAATAAAACATTTTCTTTACAGACGTTGTCTGCAGTGCTTTCTCTGACGTCTGCTCTGCCCACACAACCCAAGCCTGCTCATTATTCGAACTCACATGTCACGTAATGACAGCGAAGTGACCGCTTCCTACCTCTCAGCGACATAAGTGGATGACTGGTCTTAGCCCTGGTCCTCAGTAGGGCATGTCTTTGCAGTGCCAAAGGAATTCTCTCATGATTAAAAAAGTTGCTGTTTTTTAAACAGGATGTTATTTTGGATTGAGGTGCTTTCTGATTAAACGAGACAACCACTCACAGATTTTGTGAGTGAAATGAGTGTGATTTCTTAGTCATGGCCATCAACAACCGCAGTGTCACAAAGATGCACGCACAGGCTTTGCCGTTCCCGAGGGGAAGATAGTGGAGGCGGCGGCTGGCTCTAGACAGCATGTGTCAGCTCGGCTTGGGGAGGGGTGCATTTTCATTTGGGGAGATGTAGAGTAATGACATACAACAACCTCTGCAGAGACTGGCTTCTGTTATGTGAGTATCAATGGACAAGGGAGTTTCTCCATAACTTCTGGGAGCAAGAGCCCCAGCACAGTTCTCAGGGAGACTTCCCCAAGCCATGTATTCAAAGCTAGTTTGAATTCACCATTGGTAATCTGACCGAAATACAAGCCTAGTTTTCTCTCCATTCTTGGAAACCATTTCTTCCATTTCCAAGGACTCCATTCCAGTCTAGTCTCTCATATCTATCCCATAATTTGTTTTCATTATTCCATATGCACCCTCTACCTTAGGAGCTGTTTTTTTGCTGTTTGTACATTCCTATTACAAAAATTCCCTGACCGTTCTTACGTGCCCTCTCCTAAGAGCCCTTCTACTTTTCTCAAAAGCGACCCCTGCAAGGCCCTTCTTGCAACTCCCAGCTCAGGACTGAGCTCTTCCAGCAATTCTGACTACACCCCAATAGCACAGCTGCTATCGGCACCAACACATTCCCATTCCCAGGGACTCCAGATGCCAGGCTCCACAAGTGGCAATAAAGGACATAATGGTGGGGCTATGACAGAATTCGGCAAGAAACCACCAGCGCTGTCAGCCTGTGACTGACTTGGCCTTTCACATTTTGTGCACGTAAACCTCATGTGCTCTGTATGTTTGTCTCCACTCAGTCCACTCATGATGCCTTCAGTTCTCTACTGACCTCCATGGACTGAAAAAACAAGTTCGCATGCCCACTGCTGGGTTGTGAAATGTGTGTTGAGAAGTAGTATGCAACAGGAAATTTTAAAAATAAACAAGCACATCGGTGCCACTCAGTCTCCACGTGGCCTAACTCCAGTCACTTCCCCTCTAGAGCATCACTTTCCTGTCTGGGATATAAGCAGTTTGAGCTAGATACTCATACATCATTACCCCAATACTTTAAGCTCCTTCAGGGCAGAGATCATGCCCATTTTTTTTTTCCTTTTTTGTATTTTGTTCAATGCCAAGAACAATGTATGACACAAATGCTTAATAAATACTTGTCCGATAAATGTCTATTTATCCCTTGCTGTTTTTGAAGCACTGCTTCAGGCATAGTAATGAACTTAAGCACTGGCCCTTCTTCATGAGGCTTTTACTCCTCTACAGAAGACACGGACTGGACATGGCGATACAGCCTGTAATTCCTGCACTTTGGGAGGCCAAGGTGAAAGGATTGCCTGAGAGCCCAGGGGTTCGACACCAGCCTGGGCAGCTTGGCAAGACCTCATCTTTACAACAAATCAAAAAAATAGCCTGGCGTGGTGGCATGTGCCTGTACCTGTATCTCCAGCTATTTGGAAGGCTGAGGCGGAAGGATCGCCTGAGCCCAGCAGGTCAAGCTGTGGTGGCCATGAGCATACCACCGCACTCCAGCCTGGGCAACAGAGTGAGACTCCAACTCAAAAAAAAGAAAGACACATTGGGTAAAAATGTACAAGTTTGATAATGTTCCGAAAGTGAAGCCTCAAGGTGCCAGGGGAGCCCACAATAAAGTGTTTAAACCCTAGACAGGAAGAGAAGGTTTCTGTCTTAAAAAATGAACAGCAGTTAAGTATAAGGAGAAGATGGCAGTGGGAGGCAGTGAGGAGATGAAGAATATTCCAGGCAGAGAGAACAACAGGTAAGAAATCTGACAGAAGGGACTCATTCTCACTTTTTACTTTATAAGGTCTAAAACTGTTGAGCACATAAAAAGAGCTGGTTAGTTGAGTGAATGAATGACTAGATTTCTGCATCCTGGGCTGCTTCTAAAGCACTGAGAGTTTTGTGGGGAAGCTAGTTTTGACTTAAGCTTGAAGTGGGATACAGTTGCAAATGACATCATTGACAAGGGCTAATCTTCTATGTAATTATGCTTCAGATGGCTCTCTGGATGCTACTCAGTTCTTAATCCCATTAAGTTGTTAGGTCTTTGAACACAGAAACCAAAGCCTGCCATTCAGTACCCAGGGTAGTACCTGGCACAGTGCTGAGCACATTAGAGGTGCCATATTCTCAGCCTTAACAGTAAATGTCCCTCTCCAATATTCTCAGAAAGATTCCGGTCATCAACATGGAAGAGGCCTGAGTTCTGAAATTTATGCTTCTAGTTTGCATTTCGTTGAGTTAAAAAGACTTTAAAATAATGGTACCCTTAACCCTGTTTGAGTACCTGCTTCCTGTTATTTTGCCTTGGGCAGGGGACACTATTACTTAGCTGTGTGTCCTTCTCTGATCCATCTGAATTGCTCCTATGAGACCTGCCATCTCCCTAGCCCCACATGATGGTGGTATAGGCATGCTGACTCTTAAATTGGGTCAATCTGTACCTTGCCTGTGAAGATTTGTTATTTTTTGTTTTATTTTGTTTTGCCTTGATACCAAAGAGGTAGTTCATCTTTATTGACAAACTATTTGGGGGACGTGGGGAGTGGGAACAAAACAAGGTCAGGCCTTGCCAGTGACTGTGTTTTCTGACATAAGATAAAAGCTGATTTCTGATAAGACAGAAGAATGTCAGTGAAGACAAGTGGCGGCAAGAGTTGAAGAGAAAGCCCTACAGGTCTCACATTCCTTGTTCCTTACGACTGAGGGTAAACTGCACCCTTGCTCTTCCAAGAAAGCGCACACGTTCTGGCTGCAGCTAGCTGGGGATCCTGCCACTTGAGGTCATGAGCCCCAATTAGTGCATTTGGCCACTGATGACTCTAATTGTTATTACTTTTTGAGATGGAGGTCTTACTCTGTCATACAGTCTGGAGTGCAGTGGCATGATCACAATGATCACAGATCACCGCAGCCTCAAATTCCTGGGCTCAGGCGATCCTTCCACCTCCGCATCCTATATAGCTGCAACTACATGCCTCTGCTTCCATGCTCGGCTAATATTTTTCTCTTTTGTAGAGACAGGTTTCATGATGTAGCCCAGGCCAATCTCGAATTCCTGGACTCAAGCAATCCTCCCTCCTCGGCCTCCCAAAGTACTGGGATTATAGGCATCTGGCAGATGAGTCTAATGTAGAATCTTGAATGAGTCATTGAGGTTACGAAGGGCAACCTCATAGTGTCAGGGGAAGGTCTAAGAGGTGGTCATCCAATCTCTGTCTGAAGTAGATGGAGAAATAGACTCTGCATTGCATCCCATTCCACAGTCCATGTTAGACCCACTTCCTAACACCTAGACTAAATCTCCCTGGATTTTATACTGCCTGGGACTAGCACTACCTGCTAAAAATATACAGCAATGGCTGATCCCTTTTTCACAAGGTAGTCTTTCAAATATTTTAAGTTAGCTAACTTACCATCCCTAATTTCAGAAAGCAGAATAGTATGTTGGCTAAAAATTCCTGTTCTGGAGAAGAATGCCTGAGTTCAAATATATGCGCCCTCATTTGTTAGCTATAGAGCCTTGAATGAACCACTTACTCTCTTCTCTAAGTTTGTTTTCTCATCTATGAAATGAGGATGTGGGGATAATACTAGTATCTGACTTACAAAGTTCAAATAATTAAAAGAAGTAACATAGATAACGAACTTAGCACAACACTGAGCATATAATTACTCAATGAGTATTAGCTGTTGCTGTGGTGGTGGGGATTGTAATTATTACCACCACTATTTATTCTTCTCTGTTTCAGGCATTTCTAAGGCCTTCAACCATTTGTCACTTACTAGAAATCACGTCATCTTGTTTGTCCTTTATATACCCTCTCCAGAATTAAACAAGTGGCTCCAGATGGGCACCGACCCAGGAGGAGTACTGTCAACTTGGCTTCCATCAATATAACCTATGATTCTGTTGTCTTTTTCTGCAGCTGTCTCATATACTCTTCCAGACTGTGCTTGTGGTCAAACCTCTCAGATCCTCCATGTGAATTGCGTCCTTATTCTGGCCTTACAGAATTTTGTGTTTAACCAAGCACATACATAGAAGTTCATTCTTGATAAAAAAAAATTTTTTCTTCTAGGTTGTGTCCAATATCCCAGTCTGTCAAAATCATTATGACTGTCCCATGACTGGCATTCATTCTGAATTATGCTGAAGACTTAAGACTCATCAAACATATTATTAGTTGTCACTGTCAGCTTTGTGTCACCTGCAAATCTGACAAGGGTGTTTCCTCTATCTTCATCCATGTCTTGATAAAATGTTAACTAAAATAGGGCCAAGTTCAATGCTTTGTAACTCTCAACTGGTAATATTAATTGATAGTAATTGTAGCTACTGTCATCTACCACATAGTTTACAAACTGACTTTAATACACATGATCTAAATTAATACTAGAACAACTTTATGTGGGTAGTAGTAGTGTTATCTTTATTTTTCAGATAAGAAAACTATAATTCATATAGCTTAAATAATGTGGCCAAAGTCCCCCATCTGAGAAGCAGCACATCCAAGTAGAAATGTGGATCTTCTGACAATTACGTCGCTCATTCAATGGTGAGGTCACCTCACTTGACCAAATTTGACACATATTTCCTCTCTTTATCCATAGAGAATTCATTAGGGCCTTTCTTGAGTGATTTGTAGCAACATAGACATGCTATATGTACTGTATTTTCTTCACAGAGCAATCTAGGGGCAAGCAGAAAGTGTGGAAGGCAGGGCAGAGCAGGGAGGGAGAAAGAGGTTGCTGGTAATAATAATGCCTACTTTTCTGTTTGCTACTGAGATTTAACCAAAAGATGTATATGGGTTTGACATAAGAGGGTCACCCACTAATGGCACCACTCTTTATCATCAGTTCCAACTCCTGTTCTTTAGTTTATTTGGTTAGTTTTCTCATTGCCAGTTGGAGACTATTCTAGTTGCCGACAAGGGATGCGAGAGAAAATTGAAAACACGTTAACATTTTTTCCCATCATTACCTTTGAATAGTAGAAAGAACTCCCTCTTCCTTGACAACTCCTTTGATCCAAAAGAACCAAAAAGGGCATTTTTATTACCCTCAGCATTTGTCCAGCCTTCCTGGACTCTAAACTTCAGCCACCTTCCACTTCCCCTCAGGTCTATGCCCTGCTTCTGTTTGCCATCACGAGTAAACCCAGTCTCCTCCTCTTATATTTATTTGTTAAAATCTGAGTTCAGCTCTGGTGTATCTTTGTAATTAGATCGTTTCTGGAGTTGGTTTTGCTTACATATTTGCTTTATATATAGAATACATATGAAATAATAAGTACATATGTTTTATATAATTATATATTACAAAATATATATAATAGGTATAGATTTTTGGCCTACTTTTCCCCTTTTTGACATTTTACAATGATAATCTTTTTTTTCTGGCTTTTCCAAGTCTTTTTGGCCATTACCACTCCTGCCACGAAATCATTCTTATAGCCTCTGAACTTTTGAAAACATCAGTTACAAACTCTAGGACACATGCTGATAATGACCAGCATCCATTTTCCTCACTGTCATGGCTATAAAATGAAATGGTGACTTACTCCCAGGTGTATAAGTGACCAATTTCTACATCACAAACGGTTTTTTGTTTTGTTTCTTTTAGAATGATGTTTTATTGGCTTGTCCTTGGACTTCCACTTGTTCGTTATTCAACCTTGACAATGTCATTCATATTCTCTGAGTCTCACTACCACCATTTGCAGGATGGTAATAGCAAAACTACCCAGTTCATTGGGCTGTCATAAGGATTAAACAAAATGATGTATACGGAACATATAGTACCATGTGTGATATAAAATAAACACTCACAAATGCCAATTATTAAGAGCATAAGTAATTGATTAGAACATCTGAAAACCATTCTTTGCTGGTCTGTCTCATCTAAGGCACAAGTCCTCCAAAGGAAGCAAAGAGCTCCCTCTGAACATTCAGGGCCAAGCTAGTAGTTTTGCTGAGCTCCCTCATAGCAGATCTTTCCGGGAGAGAAAGATATCCCCAATAGTTCACTGTCCACAGCTGCCTGAAAAACCCTGGTCATGTGCAGTGATTCATATCTGTAATCCCAGCACTTTGGGAGACCCAGGTGAGAAGATTGCTTGAGGTCAACCTGGCCAACATAGGGAGGTCCCATCTCTCCCTCCCCACCCCACCCCCAAAAAATATATGTATATGCGTGCTTGGTGGTCTGTGTCTGTGTTCCCAACTGCCTGGGAGACTGAGCCAAAAGGATCTCTTGAGCCAAGGAGTTTGAGGTTGCAGTGAGCTATGATTGTGCCACCACACTCCAACCTGGGCAATAGAGTGAGACCCTGTCTATGAGAGAAACTGGAGGGGGGGAGGAGGAAAAGGAAAGAAAGCAAGAAAGCAAGAAAGCAAGAAAGCAAGAAAGCAAGAAAGCAAGAAAGCAAGAAAGCAAGAAAGAAAGAAAGAAAGAAAGGGAAGAAGAAAAAGAAAGATCCTAGCAAGGAATCCCAAGCAACAAGGCAACTCAGGGCCTTCTTAGAAAGGAGCAGCTGGCCAGGCAGGGTCGGACAGTCAACCAAAAAATTGGACTTTAAAAATGTCCTGGAGAGTTTCACTCCCTGTGAGCTGGCTCTATGTGTCCTAGTGAGTGCAGGATGGGAAAGGAAGGTAAACTAGATGGGAAGAGGCTACCTCAGAATCCTCAGAGGTGGATCTCTGCCTTTCTTATCACACAGCTTCTCTGGTTATATCCTAAGCAAGAAAAAGGTCAAGTCTTCTCTAGTTCTTGCCTCTGGGATATGGGCTTCCCAGTCATTGGTCTTGCTGGAGAAATATTAAAAGTTGTGGGGAAAGGTACGTGTTGCCTGGTTCTTTCTTGATTTGTTATAGAACTTTGTGTGCTAACAGCCATGAAGTTTATGTAAGTTGTTTGTGGCACAGTAAAAAACAAATTAAAAACCTCAAAGTTTTGGCTGGGGAGGAGGGACATCCTGAATATTCTGGATTCTGATGAGTGCTGAGCACTGAAAACTGACAATGTAGTCAGCCTCTAGGTAAAAACTCAGTGCCTTTAGACTGTTTGAGAAAGAACCCCAAACTCATAAAACCAGAAATCCAGTTCTTCAGAACTTTCTCAGAGAGAAGAGATAAGTTAGAACAAACAGGGCATCAAGTCTTAGAATTATGCGAGAGACAGGAGCCTCAGAATACCCAGGAATCACTATACTTGCAAGTGGACTGGTCTTTCTTCAATTGCCACCTCTAGATACTCACAGACACATGTTCCCTGTCTTATTTTTCTACCGTCACAATGAACCCCATTCTGGTCTTCATTCAAAGCTGAACTTCAAACCCCATCACTCTTTTTACACAAAAGGAAAGAGGAAATAGGAGTAAGAGATGGGAGGGGGAGGAAGAGTGTGGAAAAAGAGGGAACCAGGAGAGAAATTGTCTCAGAACACTCTATCCTTTAACTTGAATTTTGTTCGTTTCCCCTGTCTAGAATGTGGTCCCCGTTTTCTCAGACCTAGCTCGGAAAGCAGTAGATAAGCTGGTGGATAAGAGCCAGAAACTAAAGAGAAACAGAAACAAGCACATGGAGCCTTCTTTCAATTACGTAATTAAAAGAGCTGAGCGTGCCTTGAATGTCAAGGCGGGGGGTCATGACTTTTAAGAGGACACTTAAAGTCTAGGGCAGAGCAAGCTTGGGAGTGCACAAACCACACCCACAGAGAGCAGGACCACAGCAACACTGCCACTGTCATGGGAAGGTCTCTGTTGGAATACAGAAGTGGCCATGGGAATGCTTAGCAGTTGCCTATTGCAAAATATAGGTGTCCATTATTTTTCCATTCTCTTAATATGGCAGTATTAGATAACTAGTCTACCCAGCCTACATATTTCTTATCTGTTGGGCTGGGTAGTTTATCAGCTAGATTTCAAACACAATATTTTGTACCTGGATCTAGAATAAGACAAAGATGCCTACTCTCATCACTGCTATTCAACATAGTCCTGGAAATCCTTGCCAGAGCAAGGTAAGAGAAAGAAGTAAAAGGCATTCAAGTGGGAAAAGAGAAAGTCAAACTATCTTTGTTTGCTGACAACATCATTGTCTACCTAAAAAAACTTCAGTAAAGTTTTGGGATACAAAAATCAATGTACAGAAATCAATATCATTTCTATGCAAGCAAAAGGGAAACAGAAACAAGCACATGGATCAAATAATGCTCAAGCTGAGAACCAAATCAAGAGCTCAATTCCATTTACAATAGCCTGACAAAAAATAAAAATAAGATACCTAAGAATACATTTAACCAAGGAGGTGAAAAATCTCTACAAGGAGAACTATGAAACATCGACAAAGGAAATCACAGAAAAAACAAACAAATGAAAAACATCCCATGCTCATGGATCAGAAGAATCGATATTGCTAAAATGAACCTACTACCCAAAGCAATCTACAGATTCAATACAATCCCTTTCAAATTACCAACGCCATTTTCACAGAATAGAAAAAAACAATCCTAAAGTTTTAAACAATCCTATGGAACCAAAAAAGAGCCCAATGGCCAAAGCAAACCTAAGTAAAAAGAATAATTCACCTCAATTTCTTGACCTAAGGCTGAAATATGCATAAAAAGGTCAGACTCCAGAAATCAACTATTTTGTGGATGCAAGCTGAAAAGTAGTTCTGGGAGATATTGCAATTCCAGACCCAAACCAGAGTGTCGACTTCAAGTTATACTACAGGACCATAATAACTGAAACAGCAGTGGTACCGGCACAAAAATAGATAGATCAATGGAACTGATCTTAAACAAAGCCAACAAAAATAAGCAATGGGGAAAGGGCACCCTATTCAATAAATGGTACAGGTAAAATTGGCTAGCCATATACAGAGAATGGAACTGAATTCCTAAATCTCACCATATGCGAAAGTCAACTCATGATAGATTAAGGACTTAAACATAAGACCAGAAATGATAAAAATCCTAGAAGAAAATCTAGGAAAAACTCTTCTGGACATTGGCCTGAGCAAAGAATTTATGGCAAAGATCCCAAAAGTAAATGACACAAGAGCAAAAATGGACAAATGGGACTTATTTAAACTAAAAATTTCTGCACAGCAAAAGAGATAATCAACTTACCGAACAGAAAACCTCAGAATAAGAGAAAGTACTTGCAAATTATTCCTCCAATAAAAGACTAATATCCATAATCTACAAGGAACTCAACAACAAGAAAAACACAAACAACCTTATTAAACACTGGGAAAAGGACATGAAAAGACATATCTCAAAAGAAGAAATACAGACAGCCAATAAATACAAGAAAAAAATGCTCAGCATCACTAATCATCAGGGAAATGAAAATTAAAACCATAATGAGCTATCATCTTACCCTGGTCATCAAGAGTCAAAGAACAACAAACATTGGCATGGATGCAGAGAAAAGGAAACCCTCACACTCTGTAGTGGGAATGTAAATTAGTTCAACCTCTATGGAAAACAGTATGTAGATTTCTCAAAGAACTAAAGATAGAACTACTATTTGACCCAGCAATCCCACTACTGAGTATCTAGCCCCCCCCAAAGGAAATCATTGTATTTTTAAAAAGGCATCTTTAGCTACATCCAACAAATGTTGCCTTGTGGTTTCAGAACCATTTAGCCAAAATATTTGGTCCTACCTGTGATTGGTAGTTGGATCCATGAGCTACGTAGAAATGCCTCAATTCCTGCAAGGGAAGAGGGATTGGGATTGGCAGTTGAGGGAAACTGCCTGGGGGGGCAGGATACACCTCATCAACAACAGTACTGGTATAACCCCATATCTTTAAAATAAAAAAAGAAATGCACCAATTCCAAATATATGGACATTTTCTAGCTGTTTATGTCTATTGATTTGTGTAATTTTGTTTTGGCCAGAAAACAAATTCTGCAAGATTTTATCTTTTGATATTTGTTGAGACTTATTTTATTGTCCAGCATAATGCTTATCTTGGCAACCATTCCAAGTGTACTTGAACAGAATGTACATTTTGCAGTTACTTGGTATAGTGTTTGTGTTCTATGAATATTAATTGGGCTGAGTTAATTGTTACTATTGTTTAAAAATCTTCTATAACCTGATTGCTTAATTATAACAATTAATGAAACAGAAATATTAAAATCTGGAGCTATGTTTGTGGGTGTGTCTGTTTCTTCCTTTAGCTTTGCCAGGTTTTTTCTTCAGGTATTCTGAAATTCTGTTATTAATTGTATACAATATATGACCATTATATCTTCCTGGTGACTTAAATTACTTATCATTATGCAGTATCCTTTTATCACTGGTAATATTCCTTGTCTGGAAGTTTATTTTGTGTTGATATACCTATACCATCTTTCTTGTGCTTAGTGTTTCCACTCTTTTACTCTTACACTATCTGTGCCAGTTTATTTAAGTTGTACATGATTGGCTTTTGCTTTCTAATCTAGTCTGATAGATTCTGCCTTTTAACTTAAATGTTTAAATTTAATGTAAACATTTAATAATTAATAATACAGTTGGGTTTAAGTCTGCCATCTTGGTATTTATTTCCAAGTTATCCTATCTATGCTTTTTCCAAGCTATCCTATCTTCTTTTTATTTTTTTTAATAGTTTTTAAAATATTCCATTTTTATTCCTCTGTCTGCTTTGCATTAATTTGCTATAGTTGCTTCTAGATAGATTACAAAGCACATTCTTAACTTATTACTCTCACCTTAGAGTCAATATTTTACTAGTTCACATTAAATGTGAGAACCTTACAACAGCAAAATCCTATTTACCCTGCCTGGATATCCTTTATGCTATTGCTGTCATTTAGTTTGTCTATATAAGTAATAAAATGCTGTAATGCAATGTGTTATTTTGGCTTTAAATAATCAGTTGCATTTAAAAAAAAAATCAGAGAAGAAAAAATATTTATTTATATTTCTAATAATATTTATTTTTTCTGTTCTCCCCATTCTTTCCTGTAGATCCAAGTTTCCATCTGATGTCATTTCCTTTAGTCTGAAGAATTTTCTTTAGCATTTTTTATAACCTATATCTGATGTCAGAAAGCTCTGTAAGCTTGTTTTCTGGAAATATTTTTATTTCACCTGAATTTTTGAAGTATATTTGTAATTATTAAAGATATCTGTGTTGCTCCTCCCTCACTGAGGTACTTTAAAGGCATAATTCCATTGTCTCATGACCTCCATTGTTTCCCATTAAAAGTCAGCCATAATTCATACCCTTGTTTGTTTTTAACTTTTAAAACATAGATATGCCAGCTTTTAAGATTTTCTTCTTACTTTTGGTTTTCAGTAGTACAACTACATTATACTTATGCATGCTTCTCTTTGTAGCTAAATAACTATTAAGCTAATGAATTCTTTGGGTCCTGTCAGGCATGTTTCATTCTTTGCTCAGTTGGGTCTATTTTAGTTTTGAACTTAGTCTTAGAGCATGGCCCTCATTCCTAAGGCATGGTCTGCCTGGTGTCACAACTGAAGATTTAAATACTCAATGAGGTATCTCCACTCTTGCTTGTCTGGAATTCTAACATCTCCCAGCATTACCTTTCAGTTGTGTCCTCAAAATAGTTGATTTCTAGAGTCTGGCCTTTTCATTCACAGTCCAGTTCTTGACCAAGAAATTGAGGTGAATTATGCTGATTTCTGAGATCATCACTCTAAATAGCTCCCGTTGTCATTGAAAAAATTGATATCTAACTTATTTATTGATATTCTTTAAATATTGACATATAATTAAATAAGTTTCAAAATATATCCAGTTAAACATTTAATGAGTGTCTACTATGTGCCATGTACTGTTTTAGACTTTGTGTTGTGGACATAACATTGAGCCAAAAAAAAAATCGGCCTATATAAACCTTTTTGTTATGTCTACAGATCCTGCTGAAGGGACAGGCCTACACAACCACTTTTTCAGACCAATATTCAGCAGGTATGCATTGGAATGGCTGAGCCAAGTTTGCACAATCAGTGCCCTTTCTAATTGGTTGACACCCTGTTTTAACCAATTGGTTCCCATTCTGATTGGCTGATGTCTTTTCTGTATCAACTGCCAAATATTTGACCATCAACACAAATGAACAATAGTGTGGCACCCCAAAGATAAGCTG
Organism: Cephalopachus bancanus; assembly: GCA_027257055.1. Classification (NCBI taxonomy): domain Eukaryota; kingdom Metazoa; phylum Chordata; class Mammalia; order Primates; family Tarsiidae; genus Cephalopachus; species Cephalopachus bancanus. Next base: position 1,648,405 of record JAPVLO010000146.1, read on the forward strand.
TACCTATCTCACTCGTTTTGTCATTGAAAAACATTGAAAAAAATTAGCCTTGCAACCCCAAATTAAGAAGGATCAGAAACACAATTAAGCAGAGGGAGCTAACTGATAGCAGGACAAAAAAAGCAGACATACCTCATATAAAACTCATATAAAAATTGTATCACAATTATGGTGTATCATTAATGCTCTATTAAGATGTTTAGACCCATCTTGAATCCAGAACCATCCATCAGTTGCAGAAGGCATGAGATCCATCCTTATTTTAGATGTCTTCTTCTCAGATATCCAAGAAATTCTCCTAGTCACTTCATGTGATTCCTTACCATAAGCACCCCCCTTCTGCAAGCTAGCTTGCTTGAGTAGTTCTCTGTTTATCAAACCAAAAGAGAAAATCTAAAGCTGTAACATGATCTATAATTCAGAATATTTGTCAAACATAGCACCAATATTTTAATCAAATCTGAGCACTGCTTCAGTACAGGAAGAGGCATCATGAATTAAGAACAGTTGAACAACTGAAGCCAAGACATTTTCTGACCATACTGAATAAAAGAATTTGTTCTAGTTCTCTTGACTTTGGGTCTTAACAGATAATATAGAGCAGTGGTTATCAAACCTAAATGTGCATCAGAATCACCAAGAAAACCATGTTAAAATATAAGTGTCTGGACCTCATTGCCAGAGTTTCTTATTCAGCAGGTCTGAGGAAGGACCCCAGAGTTTGCATTTGCAACAAATTCCCAGGTGGTGCTGAAGCTGCAACTCTGGGAATCCCACTAGAAGAATTACTGATATGGAGCGTTCTCAGAGCAAGTTCACGTTAACCTTTGTCTGTGTTTATATTTCTGACCTTTGGAGAGTCATTAGCTCTATGGTATCTCATTACATTACAAAATTCTGCTATCCATATTCCCAGGGTTAGATGGGTAGTACTGAAAAATGATATCCAAGAGCAAGGAGAAGGTCATAAAGAGGACGTACGTTAATGATTTTTTTTGTTTGTTTCCTTTAAGAAATGACAGTAGGGAGATTTGAGAGCTTCCAGAACTTATAGTGTTGTCAATAAAGAGACATAGGTACTCAGTTGGAGTCTGGTAATAATTCTTTGACCTACTGTACTGGGAAAAGTTAATGATAGTGAACTACAGATGTTTCTAATATTTCGGTGGTTATTATCACCAGCAGTACATCTCTAAGTCAGATGAAATGAAATTTCATAACCCAAGGGTACATCATTTTTTTATTAGTTGCAAAACTAAATAACCACACTAGTTATTGCCTAGGCTTGATATAGCCCTTTGTTCTGTTAAAGTGCAAAATTCCCACATGAATTTTCTCTGCTTAGTCACACGACTTTTCTGTGAATTGGGGCCATGTGTTGGTGCTTCTTCACTCAACTAATGTTTATGAAAAACAACACAAGTTAGCCACTGTGCTCTGTGGGGGAGCCGAAAATGTTCAGGATATGGTGACTCCATGTAGAAAAGTCCACTGTCCAGCGGGGTAGATAAGACTTCTACAGAAATTATTGCAACAGCAAGAAATAGAGCAGAGCAAGCGTCTCAGGGGTCAGAGGAGAATGGAATTCCTTTTGGTTGGAATGATCAGAGAAGGTCTCATGAAAAAAGTAGCATCTCAGCAGTTTTGCAAGGGAACTTAGGTCTTGGCAGGAGTATATGGGAAGAAAAGCTTTCCAAGGACAGGGAATTAATTTTTTTTTTTTGAGTTGGAGTCTCACTCTGTCGCCCAGACTGGAGTGCAGTGGCCACTCCCGGCCACCGCAGCCTCGACCTGCTGGGCTCCAGCGATCCTTCCGCCTCAGCCTTCCAAGTAGCCGGAATTACAGGCATGTGCTACCACGCCCGGCTGATTTTTTGATTTATTGTAGAGATGAGGTCTTGCTGCCCAGGCGGGTCTCGAACCCACGGGCTCAGGCAATCCACTCACCTCAGCCTCCCAAAGGCGCAGGATTACAGGCTGAGCCACCGAGCCCGGCTCAGGGAATTAATTTTAAGAGCATTAGGGCAAACGTGCTCAGGGTATATGTTAGTCAGGGTTCTCCAAGAAACAGAACCAACAGAATATATATGTTCTATATATGGAGAGAGGGATATTTCTTATAAGGAACTGGCTCACATGATTATGGAGGTGGAGAAGTCCCATCATCTGCTGTGCACAAGCTAGAGACCCAGGAGAGCCAGTGTAAATTTTAGGCCAAGATTGAAGGCCTGAGAACCAGGGGAGCTGATGGGCTAAGATGGGTAGTATTGGAAGATGATATCCAAGAGCAAGGGGAAGGTCATAAAGAGGCCATTACATTAATGATGATTTTTTTGTTTCTTGTGAGAGAAACATGCTCCATCCAAGAGCAGAAGACTGATGACCTAGCTTAAGGCCCCAGTCAGAGAGAAAGAATTCACCTTTCCTCTCACTTTTTGTTCTATTCGAGTCCTCAGCAGACTGAATGATACCCACTCACACTGCGGAGGGCAATCAGCAGTATTCAGTCCACCAATTCAAACTCATCTCTTCCAAAAACATCCATACAGACATACCCAGAAATAATGTTTAACCAGATCTCTGGGCATCCAGTGGCCTGCTCAAATTGACACATAAGATTAACCATCACAAGGCATAGTGAGCTAAGTGGTTTAGCCCTTATGTAAGATCCATGCAAAGGAGCAGGAGAGATGAGATTGGAGGGGAGAGAAAACAGGGTCTTAAATGCCCTCAAGGATTGAGAGTGTATTCAGTAGACACTGGGGGGGACATGTGGGAGTTTTTGAGCAAAGGGATAACTTGACTTCAGTATTTACCTTTATCACATTCTTGAATGGCTAATGATGAAGAAAAAACAGTCGATCATAAAAGGGAGGAGAATAGAGGCAGCCAAATGACAGCATAGGAATGAAGGGAGCAAGGCTAGGACCAAACAGGCACCTGTGGGGACGGTGAGGCAGAGGTGCAAGGACACCAGGGGCAAAGCATGGGATTCATACGCATTTCTTAATATTAGGGATATGATCTGAGAAAGGCATCATTAGGTGATTTCGTTGTTGCACAAACACCCTAGAGTGTACTTCCACAAACCTTGATGGTATGTCTATTTTTATTTATTTATATATATATATACATATATATATATATATATATTTTTTTTTTTTCATATGGGAAACCAAATGTCCCAGCACCATTCCGGAATGTCAGTCATTTCTCCTTCTTGTTGCACAATGACAATATCAACTATCATCTAGCAGGTTTCTACATATATACCACCATTACCCATGCTGTCTGTCATTGAGCGAAGCATATATATATACCATTATTATCCATGCTGTTTGTCATTGATAGAAGCATTGTTGTATGGTACATGTCTGTAAGTGATTGTACAAAGTTTAGGTTTTTATTTTTTATTTTTAATTTTTTTTTAGTTGGAGTCTCACTCCATCACCCAGGCTGGAGTGCAGTGGCGTGCTCATAGTCACTCCAGTTTCGACCAGCTGGGCTCAGGCGATTCTTCTGCCTCAGTCTTCTGAGTAGCTGGAACTACGGGTGCATGCTACCACCCCAGGTTAATTTTTTGATTTATTGTAGAGATGAGATCTCGCCAAGTTGCCCAGGCTGTTCTTGAACCTGCTGGGCTTAGGCAATCTTCTCACCTCGGCCTCCCAAAGTGCTGGGATTACAGGCTTGAGCCACAGGGCCCGGCCAAATTTAGGTTTTTAGAAGAATGTTGGTACTATTGACCAAAATAGAAAAGTCGTGAAGAGGACTATGCTTCAAGTTTAGGGAGGAAAGTAATGAATACAGATGCAGATCTGTTGGACTCATACTTCTATAAGTAAATCCAGACAGAAATTTTGAAGGCAGATAGAGAAGTAGAGCTTGAACTCAGAAACAAGATAGACTGAGATATGGTATCGGTAAAGACAGGTTATGTGACAATAAGAAACTACACAAACACTCCAAATCATGGTGTTTATTTGTATCTCACACTCCAGGTTCAGCAGGGAGACTGTCCACGGTAGTTAGTCAGGGGCTCAGTGTCATGGAGGTGCCATCTCCACACGGTCTCAGTGACTACAGCGACAGGTAAAGGAAACACAGCAAACTAAGCCCTGGTTCACGAAACGTCTGCTCAGAAGTGACAAAGGACAACTTTTCTCATATTTCACTGGCAAAAGTAAGTCACATGGTCATTCCTGAGCTCAGATGAATGCAGAAAAGAAAACTAATTCCACCTGTGCCTAAGGCGAAAGACCGGCCATCTGCGAACCGCTGTGCTGACTCCCAGAAGCGTCATTCACATGAGAGATGACAAAGACAGAGGAGTAGGTGCAATTTTTGATGGAAAGAAGCGAGAGGGAAAAGCAAAGCTCTAAAGACAGAACCTCAGAGCACATCTTACTTACAGGGCAATAAGCAGAGCACATTCTGAGGAAAGCAAAATAAAAACACATAGAAAAGCAAAGGGCTTGGTTTAGTCTAGGGTTGTCACATCTGTGAGAAGCATCTTAGGAGGTTTCCTCAGTGCCCATTCTGGAGGTAAGTCAGAGAAGCTGAGGCTGAGAAAGGCCACTGGCTCTGACCTTGAAAGAGACATGGCTGACCTTCAAGGAGGCAAGGGAGCTGGACACGAAGCCAGACTGAGGAAAGAGACACCAAGAACTGAGGCTGAACACTGAACTGTGGACAACGGGAAGGGAAACTGGGCGGTTGCTCCAGGGAGCAGCAAAATCAAACCTGCATTGTTAAATCAAACCTGACACAGTTCTTCATTCGTTCATTCTGCAAATAATTACTGAGTATTTACTCCTGCCAGACACTGTTTTAGGAGCTGGGAGAGAGCAGGCAAGATAAATTTCCCGTTCCCACGGAGCTTATCTTCTGGTGGAGGCAGACATTCAATAAACAAGTGAGCAAAGGAATGAATGAATGAAGAGATAATTTCCAATTATATTTACTTAAGATAAAACTAAATAAATTATGTTGAGTTCTTTCTCTCTCTCTCTCTCTCTCTCTTTCTTTCTTTTTTACAGGAAGTGACCGGGTGGGTGGGGAGTATGGGTTGAAGGGTGTAGCCTAGATGAGTCAGGAAAGTCCTCTCAGGAGGAGGTGACATGTAAATTGACTCTTAAAGCACAAGAACAGGCCAGGTGGGGTGGTTCATGCCTATAATCCCAGAACTTTGAGAGGCCAAGGCAAGAGGATTGTTTGAACCCAGGAGTTGGAGACCAGCCTGGGCAACATTGCAAGATCTTGTCACTATAAGAAAAAAAATCAAAACAGTAGGCGGGCATGGTGGTATGTGCCTGTAGTCCCAGTTTCTTGGGAGACCGAGGTGGAAGGATCTTCTACTCCCATGAGGTCAAAGTTGTGGTGAGCTCCAGGCTGGGTGACAGGATGAGACTCCTACTCAGAATAAAATAAAAATAAAGGGCAGGAAACATTAGCCAAGCAAAGATTTAGAGCTGGAGTGTTCCTTGTCCTGAGAAATCTCCAATGGCAAGATCAAGTTCTCACAGAAAATAGGGACCAGCTGGAAGTTTCAAACGGTAGGGTGTGTATATTTGTATGTGTGTGCATTTGTGTGTGAATGCCTAAGGTAAATGAAGGTTCTAGAAGGCATTTACTTCTCAGTGCACAGGATTCATCAGTTTAGAAGCACGTGCCTTCTCCTTTAGGTAACTCTGCCGTGGAACCACCTTGTTCTGGGATAGATAATTGCAAGGGAGAGATCTGCTGAGAAAGCCTGTTCTCTCAGTGTTTATATTGTGCAGATTGTTCCTTTAAAGTGTTTGAACCTGCCCTGCTGGCTTATCATGCCTTTTCTGCTTGCATTCTCCCAAGTTTCAGATTTGCAAAATGTAGTCAGATATTTGTGTAAGGTCAATTTTCCTTATGTAGTACTTTGGGACTTAGAAAGGATTAGTCCACTCCTCCACCCATGAGGGCTTTTATTTATTTATTTATTTATTTAGAAAGCAGAATTTATTGAGAGGACAGAAAAGCTCCCACAGTGGGAAGGGACTCGAAGGGGTTGCCTGAGGGTTTTTAAAACAGAAATTTCGGTCAGGCTCAGTGGCTCAGCCTAGAATCTCAGCACTTTGGGAGATGGAGGCGAGGAATTGCCTGAGCCCATGGGTTCAAGACCAGCCCAAGCAACTTGGCGAGACTTCATCTCTACAATAAATCAAAAATTAGCCGGGCGTGGTAGCGCGGGCCTGTAGTTCTAGCTACTTGGAAGGTTGAGGTGGAAAGATCGCCGGAGCCCAGCAGGTCAACTCTGGGGGGTCCTAAGTGTGCCACTGCCCTCCAGCCTGGGTGACAGAGTGAGACTCCAACTCAAAAAATAAAATAAAATAAAATAAAACAGAAACTTCAACAAATTTCTACAGAACTCTAGGACCAGCCTCTGTAGCCTTAGGCTATTAAAGAAATCATTATGGCCACAATGATCTGAATTAAATTGCCACTAGGAAAAGTATATATATTTTGAATTTGGAGTATGCCAAAGTGGTGGGATAATCCAGTTTAAGATTAATTTGTGTTAACTTATTCTGTTTTATTCATAATGTATGCACTGACCCCTGCTGTAACATAAGCTCCATGAGGACAGGAATATTTTTCTGTTTTGTTCCCCGATAGATGCCCAGTCCTAGAACAGTGTCTGCCATAGAGGAGGTGCTTAGTAAATACCCAGTGAATCAATGTTCCTTCTAGTTGCTGTGGGACATGGAAGGAAGCAAGGTTTCAGTCAAGATAGTTCTGAGAAGGTGGCCAAATCCCTGTTTGAGTGGTGATGATGACTGGTCTCAGGGCTTCTTAAAGACTTGGTTCTGTGGGCTTCAAAAGCCCTGGTTCTGCTGTCCAGAAAAAAAGCCTGGGCTCTGAAAAGCAGCCCAGGGAGACCCAGAAGGAGGGCAGTGTGGGAGAGGACCCTTCCCTAAATCTCCTAAACAGCAGAGACAGAGAAGAGTCTCTTGCCAGATACCAATGAGTGAGAGGAGTCCCTAATGAGCTGGAAAATGAGAGGGTTAGAATGTAGGCTGGTGTAGTGGCTCACATCTATAATCTCAGCACTTTAGGAGGCTGAGGTGGGAGGATCGCTGAAGGCCAGGAGTTGGAGACCAACCTGGGCAGCACAGTGAGATCTGGAGTCTACACAAAAAAAATTTTTTTTTTGAGTTGGAGTCTCAATCTGTCACCCAGACTAGAGTGCAGTGGCCGCTCTGGGCCACCACAGCCTCGACCTGCTGGGCTCCGGCAATCCTTCCGCCTCAGCCTTCCAAGTAGCAGGAACTACAGGCGTGCGCTACCACGCCCGGCTGATTTTTTTATTTATTGTAGAGATGAGGTCTCGCCTGCCCAGGCGGGTCTCGAACCCGTGGGCTCAGGCACTCCACTCACCTCAGCCTCCCAAAGGCACGGGATTACAGGCTGAGCCAATTAGCCAGGTGTGGTGGCAGGCACCTGTAGTTGTAGCTACTCAGGAGGCGAGGCAGGAAGATTCCTTGATCCCAGCAGCTCTAGGCTGCAATGAGCTATGATGGCACCAATGCAATCTAACCTGAGCAACAGAGCAGGTCCTTCTCCAAAATAATAATAATGATGGTAATAATAATGTATAATTCTGATATGCATAAACTCTAAAATCCCCTTCCTCCTGCCCCCAATCTTACAGGCTACAGTGAGATGACAAGCTCAGGAAGTTGGTCACAGCTGACCTGCACTTTCTTGTGGATTGGGCAGCATGGCGGCTGTCACAGACACCATGTCTTCTGGCTCCAAACTATCTGTGCTTCCCAGGTGAGTTCAGTGTGGAGGACAGCTTGACCTCCAACTGGGGGTGACCCGTGTGGCCTGCAGAGCAAAGCCTTGTGCCACCATGGGCAAGGAAGGGTGGGAAGCAAGACCTTGGAGACCTGGAGCCTCGTCCCCAAGGGCAGAGGGTGTCACCAGCAGCAACGTGCCAGTCAGTGACAAATGTCTCCTTGTGAAGCAGAGAAAGGGAAAACAGGAGGGCCAGTGACTGGTCAAAAGTCACCCTGCCCTTTCTAATTTAAAAACAAAACACCTAGGAATGGTCATTTCGGAAGTGAGACCCTGTGCCTACAAAGCTGGGGTTGAGGATTAGGCTCCCAAGAGAGAAAACCCACCTGTCCACCTCCACCCAACATCCTCTGTTCACCACCCCGAGGACAGCGTCTGGATTTCTATGGAGGGGCACACGAGCTCTCCCCCCAACAGAGGGTGCTGAACTTCCTGTCCCCGCGGACCCACATTGTCTTTCCAGAAGCCTCCACCAGGGTCCTTGTGAAAGACGGCGGCGCACAGTGAGACTCAACACCCGTTAAGGCCAAGAGATTTAAAGGGTCGAACGCCGTGGCTACAGGACCTGAGGGTCAGGCTGTAGCGCCGAGGCAAGGGTGCGGCGGCTTTTATAGGGGCTTAGGGTGACCTGTCAGTCATTTACAGGTCGGCTGGCAGAGCTTCATTTAGGTTGGTGGAGTTTTTGCGGGCGCGGGAAAGGGTGAGCCGGACTGTGGAAGAACCCGGAAGGTGCCGTTTCAGACGCCCCCTTTGTTTGCCGGGTCACCATTTTAGGCGGGGGCTGGGTTTGGGCCCCTTTCCAGAAAAAGGGAGGGGATGCGGTTTGCTAGCGCCTGGCGGTGGCCCTGGCGATGGCCCTTCACCTTGTGTCCCTCGCGATGCTGCTGGAGGATTCAGGCAGCTCTAACTAAGGATGCAAGGTGGGACCATTCTTTGGTCCTTGACATCTTTTCTTGGTCCCCCTCGGCGCCAACTCTAAGGGTCTGCCACTCTTGCTCTTGAGAGAAAACCTGCTGCCGTTCAGTGGCCAACGCTGGAATCAGCGATGGGAGGCAAGGTCAGGTTTGGCTTTGTGTTGTCTGCTGTCTTCCATGGCTGCCACCGTCTATTGCTAACCAGTGGGTCACAGAAGCCCTGTGGTGCTCCAGCAGCATAGCTAGCAAGGAAGTGGTTTCTTTCTGGAGCAGTGCTGTCCCTGAGCATTTGAAGATGCATAAGTGGGGGAAATCAACATCATAACAGACAACCTACACTAATACAACCTGCACTAATACATGAGAACAGAGAAAATGGGCTCCCAGAAAGTCAATCCCTAGGGCGGTGAACCCATGAGGGAGCCCTCGCATTCTCCATCTCCACAGATCCTTAGGGGAGGGACAATCTTGCCTCTGGGAAACATCTTCTAGCCTTTGTTAACCACATGCATTTCTTGTTCTCACTCTAAATGACAATGCTACCAATTAGTTCATTCATTCAGTGAATATCTACCAAGCCCCTACTTTGTTCTAAGCAAACAAAAATGACTATGACACCAGTCTACCTTCTTGAAGAGTTAGGGGGCGACAGGCATTCATCAGAGCATTCATAATGCACTCACACATACTGCCTTGGAACGTTTATGCACCGCATCAGCATGCATATACACTTATGTGTTGATTATGTATGTATGTATGGCTTGGTTTTCTCCTAAGACTATAGCGCTTTGAGAGTAGGGGCTGCATCTTATGTGGAGTAGACAGCAGATCTATGATCATTCCTTTTGAAATAGAAAGGAAATGAGTTTGGAAGATTGAGTGCTGCAGTCAGAGCATCTTCTGGAAGAAAAACAGCAGGTCAGGTCACTTGTTAAGTCAAAGTCCCAGATGGAGCCTCCAAAATGTTAGTTCATACTGGGGGTCTGCGATCCAGTGTTGCATGAAAGATGCAAAGAATTGCACAGAAGTTAGTTTGGAAAATATAGTTTATTTAGAAAGTTAATGTGTGTGTGTGTGTGAGAGAGAGAGAGAGAGAGAGAGAGAGAGAGATTCACGTCCTCAAGGTAGGGGAGGGGGCCAAAGCTACATGGAGGCCCTAGCTCAAAGAGCCACATGGCCAGACTAGAGCTTAGCAAAGTAATGGCCAATGGCTGCTTGAGGTTGAATGCTTTTAAACCTTCCCTTTGATGGGAGCAGGCCATTAAGGAGATTGGGTGGTGGTCTTTTTCATGTCATCATGAAGGGGACAGTAAAGCACAGATGTTGATGTCAGGTGATGGATGGCAGGCAGATGGGTGGGTTAGTCACATGACTGTGGTCATGTGATGGAGTCTGTGTTATGAAGGGTTAATTAGGTTAAATTGTTTACAAAACAAACTGGGGAGGGGTTGTAAAGCAATTATCAATAGCTACCTCTGAGAAACTGGTTTTGTCTTTGACTAGTGATTAGAGGGTAAATTAAAGTGAACTACTAGGAAAACATGACAAAGCTAAGAAATGTTAAAATGGCTGCTCTTTGGCTATATTGACTCCATTTTTTGTCCTTTCATCACTCATGTTGTGTAGCAATGAGGCATTGCTACTTCGTTTCACTTGCAATTTTTTTTTTTTTTTGAGTCGGAGTTTTGTTCTATCGCCCAGACTGGAGTCCAGTGGCACATTCATGGCTACTGCAGCCTCAACTTCCTGGGCTCAGGAGATCCTCCTGCCTCAGCCTCTCAAGTAGCTGAGACTACAGGCACTCACCACCATAATCAGCTAACGTTTTGATTTTTGGTAGAGATGAGGTCTTGTCAAATTGCCCAGGCTGATCTCGAACTCCTGGGCTTAGGCAATCATCTCACCTCTACCTCCCAAAGTGCTGGGATTACAGGCATAAGCCACTGCACCCAGCCTCACTTGCACTTTTTACATTTGAAAAAAATCTCCACAAGTTACCAAAACAGAAACCTATAGCTGACATCAGGAATGCACTGTGGGCTGACAGTTTTCAGACATATCTTTCCATGACAGCTAAAGAGATCATTAAAAAGCAATAAAGGTTATTCATGAGGGGAGCAAAGTAAATTGGATTCCTATTTCATACCATACACAAACATAAATTCCAGATGGATTAAAGATTGAGATGCCAGAAGAAAACCTGGGCAACTAATAGAACATATCTTTGTATTCTGGTTTTTTTTTTTTTTGAGTTGGAGCCTCACTCTGTCACTCAGACTGGAGTACTGTGGCACACTCACTGTGGCCACCCCAGCATCGACCTGCTGGGCTTAGACAATCCTTCCACCTCAGCCTTCTGTAAGGAATAGAATGACTTATTTCCAAAATGAACCCTGAGCCAAGTTTAAATGCCTTTGCTGAGTCACCTCCTGCTTCTTTATTCTCTTTTTCATGGGCTTTCACTTTGGCGGGCTTTTATGTTCAAATTTTGGACATATAAATTTGCAAACCAATCAGCAAATAGGACATGCAAATGAACTAATTACATGATCCATTTGATGTGTGTCATGTAGGCAACATCCAGGAAAACATTGTAACCTCTGTGGAGCCCAGCCTATGAGAGACCAGGGGAGGGACTAGCATTCTAGGTTACAAATATGCTAATTGTAACAGCCCTAGTGTGCCTGCCCACCAGACACCTGATCTTGCAAGACCGTTATTAGTCTCACTTCTGCTGCACTCCACGTCTTCATTTCCATCCTTTGATTTTGGACAGGTGAGTTCATTTCTCACAATTTGGGGGCTCGTCTGAGATACTCTGCATCTGTGGGAGAGAAACCCCAGCAGAGGGAAGACGTGTCCCACATGATTTTGGGTGGCATACTCTGCTTGGGCATCTTGGCTGCTAGTGGAACTGCAGATAAGCCCAAGACTATTGTTCTAGAGACAGCAGAAGTGACACAGAAAAAAAAAAAAAGAAAGAAAGAAAGCAGGCACCGCGGCAATGAGGCAGCCTCTTGCACAAGCCAAGGTAGTAAAAATTGGATTATAAGTATTACCTTGGCGGTTGGGGCATTCTCAGTGGTTGAGTGTGTATGTGACTGAGACATATCTCATGCTATGAAGTGATTGTGGAGTCCCAATCCACATTTTTGTTTTCCTGCAAGGGAATGGCCAGAGATGCAAATAGGACATGCAAATGAACTAATTACCTGACCCAATTGATGTGTGCCATGTAGATGACGTTTAGGAAAGTGTTGTAACTTCTGTGAAGCCCAGCCTATGGGGCACCAGGGGAGGGACTAGCATTCTAGGCTACAAATATGCTAATTTTAACAGCCCGGTGTGCCTGCCCACCAGACACCCGATCTTGCAAGACTGTCATTAAAGTCTCGCTTCTGCTGCACTCCACGCCTGTGTCCATCCTTTGATTTTGGACAGGTGAATTCATTTCTCACACTTCCAAGTAGCCAGAACTACAGGTGCATGCTACCACACTCAGCTAATTTTTTTTCTTTTTTTTGAGTTGGAGTCTCACTCTGTCACCCAGACTGGAGTGCAGTGGCCACTCCCCGCCACCACAGCCTTGACCTGCTGGGCTCCAGCGATCCTTCCACCTCAGCCTTCCAAGTAGCCGGAATTACAGGCATGCACTACCACGCCCGGCTGATTTTTGATTTATTGTAGAGATGAGGTCTCGCTGCCCAGGCTGGTCTTGAATCCGCGGACTCAGCCAATCCACTCACCTCAGCCTCCCAAAGGTGCGGGATTACAGGCTGAGCCACCGAGCTCGGCTCAGCTAATTTTTAAAAATTTATTGTAGAGATGAGGTCTCGCCAAGTTGCCCAGGCTGGTCTCGAACCCACAGACTCAGGCAACCCACTCACCTTGGCCTCCCAAAGTGTTAGGATTACAGGTTGACACACCAAGCTTGGCCTGTATTCTTGAGACAAGAAAGGCCTTCCTAGGCCGGGCTTGGTGGCTCAGCCTGTAATCTCAGCACTGTGGGAGGTTGAAGTGAGTGGATTACCTGAGCCCTCGGGTTCGAGACCCATCTGGGCAACTTGGCAAAACCTCATCTCTACAATAAATTTTAAAAAATTAGCCGGGCATGGTAGCACATACCTGTAGTTCCAGCTACTTGGAAGGCTGAGGTGGAAGGGTTGCCAGAGCCCAGCAGGTCAAGGCTGCAGTGGCTGGGAGTGGCCACTGCACTCTAGCCTGAGTGACAGAGTGAGACACTAACTCAAAAAAAAAAAAAAAAAAAAAGAAAGGCCTTCCTAAGAAAGACAAAATACCCAGAATCATAAAGAAAAAGATGCACAAAGTGGAGCTTATCAAATTCAAAACTTGTCTAATAAACAAAGGGTATTGTTTTTAAAAACCACCAAGTAGGAGAATATTAGTCATACTATATAGAGATCAGTCCAAAAGGTGAATTTTTAACAGAATATTTTAAAAGAAAAAAAAGGATTAATAAAATGACAGGAACTTTACATAATACAAATAGCCAATAAACATGTGAAAAAAGTTAACTTCACAAGTGTTCATTAAAAAATGGACTATTTGTCAGTAGATTTGACAGATTTCAGAATGATTGGCAATGTTAACTGTAGGTGAGATTGTGATGATTTTTCATACACTGTTGAAGAAGGTGGAAATTGCTGTCCCCGTTTTGGGAGGATGATCCTGTAACAGCTAATATAATTGCAAAGGCACACACTCTTTCATCCAGGGTTTCACTTCTTGGAATTCACCCCCATCTACATTTATGAAGATTTCAAAAGTACTATTGAATGCAAAGTGGAGTGATATGTGTAATATATTCTATTTATGAATATATTAAGAAAATTGACAAAAATAAAACAGCATGATTGTTATTTATGTATATACAAAATAGACATATACACATGTAGCTAAAGTATAAAAACAGAGTGGAAGAATAAGTATCAAATTCAGGAAAGCAGCTGCCTCAGGAAAGGGAAAGAAAAAAATGGCACAAAAGGCTCATAACTTTATATGTATACTTTTTCTTTTATTTAAAAAATGTGAGGTAAATATAAAATTAATAATTTATTTTGTGTACTTTCTGTACTTTCAGAATGTTTGTTTTTAGTACATTTATGTTCATTTTTTAAAAATTAGAATAAAAGCACAATAAAAATTATATATAAACATTGATGTTTACTGCAGCTTTTTTTAGAGTAAAAAACTGAAAACAAACTAAAGTTTCTTCATAAGAGAATGGTTTGACAAATATATGATCTGTTTATAACCAGATGACTATGCAGAGTTTTAAAAGAACAAAAAGTCACACAGAAATTTCTTTACGACATATCATTAAATGAGAAAAGTAAGACAGAACAATACAACATCTAATATATATATATATTTTTTAAAAAAACATACAGTGTGATTATAAGTTCCCCCCCCATGAGCATCTAAAATTTGGATGCCTGCTAAAAAATGATATATATTAATTGACAATGTTTTTCTTTCTTAGTGGTATATAAAATCATGGCATGTCTTACAAACAAAAGGATCATATATTTTAGGAAAACTACACACACACACACACACACACACACACACACACACACACACACAATGTTTGTATGTAAATGAGCTTTTTCAATGTCAGGAAGGATACTCACTACCAGGTCAATAAGGAATGGTTTGTGGAATGAGTCTGATTAGATGAGGTTAATGGCACAGGAACATTTTATGCTATATATTCTATGTTGTTTGAATTTTAACAATACTTGTGAAAAAGAATCCCATTTTTGGAGTTACATATATGTGTGCTTAGAAAAAAAATCTAGTGGAATCTAAACCAAAATATTGCTAGTACTTTTCTGTGGGTAGAAAACTCATAATTGAGTTTTATTTTATTGTTCATCTGCATTGCCTGTATTTCAGCATGAAATTCCAAGATCTACTGACATAAACTCCATCGGCGGCCAACAGACAGGTAGGGAAGCCCTTGGTATATACCATCAATAGCCAGACACACTCCCATCCTTGCACACCTACAGTCAGGTGACCCTAGGCAGAGAAGCCTAGACTTGTTCTCTCTTGGATGTGTATATTATGTGCTGGGCACATGCAGAGATAAATGAAATAGGCTGCTGTTCTCTGGAGCTTACAGCCTAGCTTAAGGTGTAAGTTAGGACACACACAACAGTCAAACCCCTGCTCTAGTCACTTGCTTTGCTGCTGAGACTATCTCACTTTAGTATGATTTAAAAAATGATCAACTATCTGCCTGGTGAATTGTGAGTTTTTTAATGAAGCCAGCAGTATGACTGGAATAAAAAAGACTTAACTTCATGAATCCAGAGATCTTCAATTGTATCCTAAGGTAAACCTGTGTTTTTTTGTTTGTTTTTTTTTATTGTGGTAAGTCTGTTTTTGTCTTTGTCATAGAAAAATCCATTTTATGATGGGATTTCATAAAATAAAGTACCTTTCTCTGATTAAAATCTTTTAGAAAGAAGTAAAAAAATTTTATTCTTTTGGGATATTTTACACCTTTGAAGTCACCTAGACTCTGGATTTCCTCACTGTGACTAAAAATGAGAGGTCAAGTTCATCGGGGTCTTGGCTTTGAGAAACTGTTGATGGGAGGTGAAAGTTGTTGGTTTTCACCACCTTGACGGAGCCTCTCATTCACTGTCAGCAGTGAAGCTTCTTTCATTCCCACAGGAATCATATGATAAATAATAAGAGAAAAATTGGGCACAGTGGCTCACACCTGTAATCCAGCACTTTGGGAGGCAGAACAAGAGGATTGCCTGAGCCCAGAGGTTCAAGACCAGCCTACGCAACATGTAAGACCTTGTCTCTACAATTAAAAAAAAAATAGCAGAACATGGTGGCACATACCTGTGGTTACAGCTATTTGGAAGGCTAAGATGGAAGAATGACCTGAGACCAGTAGGCCAAGACTGTGGTAGCCATGAGCGTGCCACTGCACTCCAGGCTAGGTGTCAGAGCGAGACTCTGATTCAAAAAAAAAAAGAAGAAGAAAAAAGAAAAGGATTCCAGAACATAGATATGAGATACAGAAAGAAGAGTAAGTAAACTTTTAAAAATTATAATTTTGGAAAAATCTAAAATTGATGTTATCAAAAATAATATGCAAATTGTGGGTTTTTTTTTTTTTTTTTTAAGCTAGCACAACAGACAATTTCTTGCTGTAATTTTCTTAAGGTCCTTGTGTTATTGGAAAAAAAAGATATTGATTAGCTTTACATTCTTTTAGAATACATGTTTTAGTTTTTAGGACAACCATCAGAAAAAAAGAAACAGAATTAGTAAATTCTAATAGGATTTAGTAAAGTAAAAAAAAAAATAGAATATGGGGGAAAATGTTATCTATTCCAAAAAAATATAATTTAAAATGAATCCAGCCAGGTATGGTGGCTCAAGCCTGTAATCCCAGCACTTTGGGAGACCAAGGCGAGAGGATTGCCTAAGCTCAGGGCTCAAGACCAGCCCGGGCAACTTGGTGAGACCTCATTTCTACAATAAATCAAAAAAAAAAAATAAATAAATAAGCTGGGCATGATAGTGTGTGTCCGTAGTTCTAGCTACTTGGAAGACTGAAGTGGAAGGATTGTCTAAGCCCAGCAGGTCAAGGCTGTGGTGGCCATGAGCGTGCCACTGCACTCCAACCTTGGCCACAGAGTGAGACTTTAGCTCAAAAAAAAAAAAAGAGTGCAAATGGAAAGCATATAATAAAATGTTGGAAGTAAGTTCAAATATGTCCATACCCCAAAAAACCACCAAAAAAATGGGCTGAATTATATACTTAATAGTTAGGAGTTGTACAACCCCATTACAAAGTGGGCAAAAAGATATGAATAGACACTTGTCAAAAGAAGACATGAGCAGCCAACAGATACATGGAAAAAAAAAATGCTCAGCCTCACTAGTCATCAAAGAAATGCAAATTAAAACCACACTGGGATACCACCTAACTCCAGTCAGGATGGCCGTCATCAATAACTTAAAAAACAACAGTTGCTGGAGAGGATGTGCACTGTTGGTAGGAGTGTAAACTAATACAACCTCTGTGGAAAACAGTTTGGTGATTCCTAAAAGATCTAAAAATCAACCTTCCATACGACCCCACAGTCTACCTCCTGGGAATATACCCAGAGGAACTCAAATCACTCTATGAAAAAGATACCTACACACATATGTTTATTGCAGCTTTGGTTCATGTTAGCAAAAACATTGAATCAACCATGCTGCCCATCGAAAGAGGACTGGATAAAAAAATGTGGATGGAATATTATACACTATAGAATATTATGCAGCCATAAAGAAGGAAAAAATTATGAACTTCATAGCAACCTGGATGGACTTAGAATCTATAATACCGAAAGACCTATCACAGAAACAAAGAACTGAATATCAAATGTTCTCACTTACAGGCGAGACCATTAAACAATTATCATAATACTATAAAAAAAGGACTGCAGTAGTGGGAAACTCCCAGGAGAAGAGAGGCAGACCTCATCAACAAGGGTACATTCATAATGAACATTTGCATACCTAATCCTGAATTGTACCCCACATCTTTAAAATTAAAAATAAATTAAAAAATACAATAGTAAGGAATTGTAAAAAAAATTCTGCTATATTCTTTTTTGTAATTTTTAATTTTTCCAAATTTATGGAATATTCAACACCAAGACTGAGTCTTAATATAAACTATAGACTTCGGGCAATACTGATGTGTCAAAGTAGGTTTATCAATTGTAACAAATGTGCCGCTCTGGTTTAGGGTGTTAATAATGGGGACACTGTGAGTGTGGGGGCAGGGAGATATAGGAACTCTATTACTTTCTGCTCAATTTTGCTGTGAACCTAAAGCTGCTTATTTTTTTGCTTTTTCTTTTTTTGAGTTGGAGTCTCACTCTGCTGCCCAGGCTGGAATGCAGTGGCATTCTCACAGCCACCACAGCCTCAACCTGCTGGGTTTAGGCAATCCTTCTATCTCAGCCTTCCAAGTAGCTGGAACTACAGGCATGAGCTACCATGCCCAGCTTGTTTTCTGATTTATTGTAGAAACGAAGTCTCACCAAGTTGCCCAGGCTGGTCTCGAACCTCTAGGCTCAGGCAATCCCAAAGTGCTAGGATTATAGGCTGAGCTACTGCGCCCGGCCTAAAACTGCTCTTCAAAAAAATTAGAAATAAGAGCAGACAAACAGAAAAATTCAAAACCTTCCCCAAAAGGAACTGCTAGGCTCAGATGCTTTTAGGAGTAAATTCAATCAAATATTTGAGGAAAAATTTTTCAACTTACACAAACTCTTCCAGAGAATAAAAAAGAGAAAACACTCTCCCAACTCCTTTCCCAAAGCTAGTAAAGTCAGATAAGACAGTCCAATAAATGAAGTTAAAGCCTATCTTACTCATGAGCATAAAAGAAAAAGCTCTATACAAAATATTAGCAGATCAAGTCCAGCAGTACATAACAAGATAATAAAACACAACCAAACTGGTTTATTCTAAGAATGCAATGGTAGTTGAATATTAAAAATCAAACAAGGTAATTTATCACACTAATAGTTGAAAGGAAAAGAAAATAGGATATGCCCAGTAGATGCAGTTAAAGCACCTAATAAAATTTAACATCCTTTTATGATTAAAAAATTTTTTTAAATCTCTTAGCAAATTTGGAAGAGAGAAACTTTCCTAACCTGATAAAAGATTCTAACAAAAACTAATCCTAACTCTAAACTAAAGGTTCAATGGTGAAATGTTTGCACTGGGATCCAACTACTCTGTATCCACTGTAGCACTCAGTATAATAAAATAAAAATAACAAAAGGTATCAGGATTGGAATATAAGAAACAAAATTACCATTATTTATCTAGCTAGAATAGGACTTTCTATATGAAAATGCCAAAAATCTACAGACTAATTATCAGAATTAACAAGCAAGTTTATCAGGATTGCTGCTACTACTGAAAAATGCAAAAATCCTTAGCATGTCTATCTACCTGCAACAAAGATTTAGATAATAAAATTTTTCAAAGATACTATGATGAATACCACAAAAATAACGAAAATTTAGGAATAAACCTTACAAAAGTTATAAAAGATATTCATGAATAAAATTATAAAACTGCATTAAAAGTTTTACTCTAATGTAGAAAGATAATATGTTCATGAATAGAGTGATTTAAATATAAAAATATATTATTTTTTCTCTAAGTAACCAATAAAGAAAATATAACTCCTGGTCAGGCTCAGTGGCTCAGCCTATAATCCCAACACTTTGGGAGGCCAAAGCCAGTAGATTGCCTGAGCCTGAGGGTTCGAGACCAGTTAGGGCAACTTGGCAAGACCTCGTCTCTACAATAAATCAAAAATTAGCCAGGCGTGGTAGCATGCACCTGTAATTCCAGCTACTTGGAAGGCTGAGGCAGAAGGATCTCCTGAGCCCATCAGGTAGACGCTGGGGTGGCAGTGAGTGTGCCACTGCACTCCAGCCTGGGCTACAGAATGAGACTCTAACTACAAAATTAAAAAAAAGAAAAGAAAATATAACTCCAGTCAACCCTAATAGATGATCTCATGGGCCTTAAGTTACTTCTAAATTTATATAGAGACCGTATCCATGACACTCTTGAACGAGAACAAAAGTGAGGACAGCATGGACCTACAAGATACAAAGACTTATTTTAAAGTGATAGCAATAGAAAATAATATATTTTTATATTTAAATCACTCTATTCATGAACATGGAAGAACAGATAAATAGACCCACAGAGCAGAAAAGAGAGCTCAGAAGCAGACCTACACATATATGAAAACTTTTTTTTTTTTTTTGAGTTGGAGTCTCACTCTGTTGCCCAGACTGGAGTGCAGTGGCCGCTCCCGGCCACCGCAGCCTCGACCTGCTGGGCTCCAGCGATCCTTCCGCTTCAGCCTTCCGAGTAGCCGGAATTACAGGCATGCGCTACCATGCCCGGCTGATTTTTGGATTTATTGTAGAGATGAGGTCTCGCTGCCCAGGCGGGTCTCGAACCCACGGGTTCAGGCAATCCACTCACCTCAGCCTCCCAAAGGCGAGGGATTACAGGCTGAGCCACCAAGCCCGGCTGAAAACTTTTTTTTTTTTATGTCAATCTCACTCTGTTGCCCAGGCTGCAGTGCAATGTCAGGATTACAGTTTACGGCAGCTTCCACCGCCTGTGCTCAGATGTTCCTTCCACCTCAGCCTCATAAATAGCTGGGACTATGGGTGTGTGTTACCATGCTCAGCTAATTTTTTTTTTTTTGTAGAGACGAGATCTCGCTGTGTTGTCTAGGCTGCTCTTGAACTCCTGATCTCAAGCAATCCTCCTGCCTCAGCCTCCCAAACTACTGGGATTACAGGCATGGGCAACTGCATCTGGCCATATAGGGAAATTTGATATGCACTTGATGAGGCACTGTCGACCAAGAGAAAAAGGTAGTCCTGGGGGAGGGGCACACCTCATCAGCAAGGGTACCTACATAATGAACATTTATAACCTAACACTGAATTATATCCCACATCTTTAAAATTAAAACTTTTTTTAAAGGATAGACTGCATAAATGCTAACACAACTGATTATTTGGATTTTTTTAAAAAAGAAAATATATCCCTACTTCACACCATACACAAAGATAATTCCAGATGGATTGGGAATTTAAATGTAAAACATGAAACATTAAAAGTTTTGTAATAAGACATTATCTTTATGATCTCAGGATAAAAAAGAATGTTTTAAGCAAGTCACAAAAAGGACTAAACTTAAAGGAAAACACAGACAATGGCAACTACATTAAAATTAAAATTTTTCTATTCATAAGAAAGCATCAAGCTCCAAAAAATTTATTTTTGGAGCAGATGTTTGTGGCACATAAAATCACAGATTAGTATCCATAATAAAAATGAAATCCTACAAATCAGTAAGAAAAAGACAGACAGCTAAATAGAAAAACTGCAATGAATATATATTCATATATATATATAGTAATGAAAAAGGTAATAAGTAGATCTGTAAGAGAAAAGATAGTGTAAATAGCCAGTGATCACATGAAAAAATGAGCAATGTCATTAGTACCTGGGAAGTTGAAATTAAAGCTTTAAAAATTCTCACCCGCTTAATTCGCAAAAATTAAAGTCTGGCAATACCAAGTATTTTTGAAAAGATGGCAGTACACAGAACCATCATACATTGTTACAATGTCAACACAGGGACACTGATGACTTTGAGAAGAACAGTCTTGGTGGTTGATGTGAGTTAAAGTTCAATCAGAAAAAAATTTGAAAGACTGTGGAAGGAGAGGAACTAAAGTCAGTGAGTATAGATGATTCTATATAAAGAAGCAAATAAATGGGGTAGTGCCTGGAAAGAACTAAGGTCAAAAGCAGTTTTTTATTTATTTATGTTTCCCCCTCCTCGGATGGGAGAAATGGCAGAGAAGGAAAATTATTGATGCAAGAGAGAGGACAGAATTGATGGAGCGATGCCCTTGAGCAGATAAGAGAGGCTGGGATGACAGCATGAGTGGTGGAATTGACTTTAGACAGCAGCACAGACGATTCACCAGCAGGAAAAGGGAAACAACAGAGGCTGCAGGTGCAAGTGCGTGCAGGTGGACAGATGTGGTCTGCAGTTGGTAGAAACCCTCTGATGCTTGTTTCCTTGGTGAAGTAGGAGGCGAGATCATCATCCGAGAGGTTGGGGAGAAGGTGCTGGAAGTCTGAGATAAGAGAATTTTGACATTCTCAAGCAAAGAAGTGGAAGGGTGAATGGATTAGGGAAGTAGAGTAAGATTGTTCAGTGGCATCAAAAGACCATTTGAGATTTGCGGTCATGAATTTAAGATGAGATCAGCCAGCAAGACTGTGTATTTTTTTCCCACCCATATTCAACTACATGAGAGCAGGCACAGAGGAAACAGAGATTTTCATTTAATCAAATTGCTTCTTTGTCAAGCCAACATGACAAATGGAGAGGGGCGAGAGTTGAGAATGTGCTAGAGGAGTGATTATCATGATTAACCACAGAATTCAAGCAGGAGAAGATGAGGAAAGATTATACCTAATGGGTGAGAGGTGGTGAAAAGCAGTAAGAGTGATAGATTTAAGGGTTGCCGGAATTGGGGGGCTGGGGGAAATTTATTGGAAAGATCAATGGTGGTGGTCAGATGCATGAAAATGAGATTATGGCAATAAATGTACCCAAGAAATAGAAGTAAGGCAGAATGAAAGATGGTTTTTGAGGGAAAGAAATTCAAGGAACCGATAGTCTAGGCTGACAGGGGAACCATCTTTCTGTAAATCTACACAGCTTAATAGGGGCATATGTGGAACAAAGTGATGGTGTACCAGGAGTTTAAAAAGCTAAGAAATAAGGAGAGTCCCTTACCTACCTTCCAGGCCAAGTAGTATGAGGGCTATTGGGGAAAACCATCTGCCATGTAAGAGTGTGCAAGGGAAGCAGTAAAGGAAAATGCAAAAAAACAAAACAAACATTTAAGTTCATTCTTTAAGATAAGATTGCCTATCTTCTGAAATACTACCAGTTCATTTTGAACAGCTCAAGTTCCTATATACTTTACTGATTAATTCTTGGGATCTATTCAGAATAGATACATGTCTCCTCCATTATCAATCATTATTCATTCAACATATTTCTATTTGGTGCATGTTCGATAAATATTTGCTCTAGGTGCTTAAAAATCTATCAGTGGAAATAAAACAAGGATTTCTGCCACTGTGGAGCTTATTTTGGAAGCCTTTTTTTTTCAATTTTGTGCAGATATCAGAGTGTTGATCATTTTGTTTTTATGGTAGGCTATCTTGCTCCAAGTACACAGAACAGAATGGAGTCAGTTAAAAAGAAGACAAAAATGAGGGCATCAAAGATTAGGCACTGAGTAGGAAGGTTTTGTGACACGCAGAGAACCCAATACAGTACAGGGTGTAAATAGGTTCCCAGGATGAGAGGCCAAGGTATTTTAGAACCTTTCTTAGTCCATTTTGTGCTGCTATAACAGAATATCTGAGACTTGGTAATTTATAAAGACCAGAAATTTGTTTCTCACAGTTCTGGGGGCTGGGAAGCCCAAGACTGAAAAGCCAATGTCTGGTGAAGTCCTTCATGCTATATCATCCCACAGTGAAATGCAGAAGAAGGGCAAGAGAGCATGCAAGACAGGGAGAGGGAGGGGACCAAACTTATCCTTTTTATCAGCAGCTTGCTTCTGCAATAACTATCTAATTTCTGCAAAAACAGCATAAATTCATTTATAAGGGCAGAGCTCTCATGCCCTAATCACCTGTTAAAACTTCCACCTTTTAATACTGCTACAATGACAATTAAATTTCAGATGGGCACAGTGACTCATGCCTATAATCCCAGTACTTTGGGAGGTTGAGGTGGGGGGATTGCTTGATGCCAGAAGTTTGAGACCAACCTGGGCAACAAAGCAAGAGTTCATCTCTAAAAAAACAGAAAAATAAGCCAGGTATGGTGGCATGTGCCTGTTGTCCCAGCTACTCAGGAGACTGAAGCAGAAAGATTACTTGAGCCCAGGAGTTTGAGGCTGCGGTGAGCTGTGATTATGCCACTGTACCCCAGCCTGGGTGACAAAGTGAGACCCTGTCTCAAAAACAAACAAACAAACAAACAAACAAACACAACCACATGAGTTTTGGAAGGGACATTCAAACCAGAGTTGCACCTAAAGACCAGAAATGATTTCTGTCCCATATTAGAAAGCAAGGTCTCCGTGTGCTGCTAAAGTCTGGGTTTGTCAATAGGTGGGCAGCAGGCTGAAGGTGGTCATCTGTGGGTACAGGGCACTCATCCCAAGGTCATAGTGTCCCATTGTCTCTGACACATATGTGACCTGCCCAAGTTTGGTTTGTCCAGGTATTGGCAGCCTGATGGCCAGATCAGGGATGGTTGGTCCTAGGTCTCAGACGCGATCTGTCGTAGTTTCCTAGGGCTGTCAAAACAAAGTGCCACAAACTAGATAACTTAAAAAACCAGAAATATTTATTGCCTCACAGTTCTGAACTCTAGAAGTCTGAAATTAAGGTACCACAGGACTTCCGTACCCGAAACCATTTCTGGCCTCTTCCTACTTCTGGTGGCCTGCTGGCAAGCTTCAGTATTCCTTGACTTGTGGATACATCACGCCAATCCTCTGTCTTCACATGGCATCCTCCCTGTGTGTCTTCTTTCTGTGTGTGTCTGTCTCTGTGTCCAAATTTCCACCTTGTATAAAGATCCTAGTCATATTGGACTAGGCCCCACCCTAATGACCTCATTTTAACTTGATTACCCTTGTAAAATGCTGTTTCCAAGTGAGATCCCATCCTAAGGTACTGAGGGTTAGGACTTCAACTTACCTTTTTTTGAAGACACAGTTCAACCCATAACACAATCCCCACTCTAACTGGTGGTTCCAAACTCCAGCAGCTGCCTGTGTCTAACTGCTACAGCATCCTCCTTTCCCTCTCTCATCCTTCCAAACCTCCAAAGCCAACAGGGCTTGCAGCCTTATGCTTCTACACTGCCTGTATGTCTCCCACCAAAATCCACACATTGAAGCCCTCAACCCAGTCCCTCAGAATGTGACTATATATGGAGATAGAGCCTTTAAGGAGGTGATGAAGTTAATGTGAGGCTGTTAAGATGGGCCCTGATTCAATATGGCTGGTGTCCTTATGAAAAGGAGAGATTTTGACACACAGAGACACCAGGTGTGTTCACAGAGGGAAACTCACATGAGGACACATAGAGAAGGCGGCTATCTGCAAGCCAAGGAGAAAGAGGTCACGGGAAACCAAATGTGTGGACACCTTGACCTTTGGCTTCTAGCCTCCAGAAGCGTGAGAAGATAAATGTCTGTTGTTTCAGCCGCTGAGTCTGTGGTGTTTTGTTCTGGCAGCCTGAGCAGACCCTTACACTGCCCATATTCCCTCCTGCTTCATTTGACAGTGCTCCTCGGCCCTGACCTCACCCCCTGACCCTACATCAGCTCCTCCTTGACTTACATCTCTGCAAGTCTGTGTGCAAAGCTCATGTCGTAATTCTCATTCTCAGGTAGGTAGGTAGGCATGGGTATCCACAGAGGGTGTGCTGAACAGCTAATAACTGTTGGGCATGGCCTTCAAGTCCCAGGGCATCTGACAGCCAGTGAGAGCTTTGATGGAAGCAGAGGAAGGGATAGATTCTGGCAGCTGATCTGAGCCTATTCATGGGTGTGAGCGTGAAACATTAGGCAGCTTGCCTGGGAACCAGCTTGACTGAAAAGCTTAATTCATTCTTGAAATTATTCTTTATTTCTGTAAGAAGGTCCAGAAAAGGAGAAAGGAGGAAGCCATGCTCTGTAACTCTCCTCTTCCCTCCACGTTATCACTGGGCCTTTCGTTGATTTCCCCTGCTTGGACTTTCCCTGGATATAGCTTCCTTTCCCCCGGTAGAGATCCCTCCGTCCTTCTCTCCCATGGTCCTTTCCTTCCTTTGCTGTTCTCCACTGCAGTCATGGGCTTTCTCAGGTAACAGAGTTAAAGCGGCAAGGAGCCCTGGGCATTGAGCCCCTTGCTGTCCCAGGCTCTGTGGACACAGCTGTGGACAAGACTGACTTAGGAGTTTCCATTCTGTGCTCTGGGGGCAGAAGACAAACACACAAAACGACTGTGGAGAGTAACACGCTGAGAATAAAAATGGAGAGATGAGATTATAACCATGTACACCATAGGGGCTGGCTCTGGTTGGGTGGCTTTGGGCAGCTCTTGTGGTGTTGGAGGAGGGCAGTTGACAACTTATGGTTTGTAGGTTAGTCAGTATTAATCAAGCTGTGAAAGGAACAGACATACCATACATACAGCCATTTAGACTGTAAGTTACAAGAAAGTAAGTTTTCTTATCTATTCCAGATCGATGGTGTAACCAAATCCCGTTAGAAAATGAATAAACATTATCCCATCATTTTTGATAGCTGAATAGTGCTCCATAGTATATATATATATATATACCACATTTTCACACAGGTGGGGGTGGAGGGTACACTTAAAGCCCAGATGAAAACTATTTGTACCCTCTAAAGCTATTGAAATAAAGAAAAATTTTTAAAAGTTTTAAAAAAAGAAAATGAATAAACAGTGGGCCCATTTGGTTACTACAAAGCTTTTTTTAAATTAGGCTTTCAATAAAGAAATGGCATGTTATTAAAAGCCATTACATAAGAAAACAAAAACCAATAACTACATATTTTACCCAGATGCCTTCTTTAAGTTGTAGACATCCAAGAACATTGGAAAGTGACTTGAGATACCAGGCACAGTCACTCAGGCCCCAGCACTAAGTCCAGGGTATCCTTTCGAGTAAGCCACCTAAGCCCAGGGTGTCCTTTCAGGGTGTCAACTTTGCCCAAACCTCTCCCTGTCCCAGGGCCACATTGCTTAGGGCCAGGAGGATTCAGCACCCAGGTCATGGAGGAACATCCCAAACTCTTGTCTTTGGAGGTGCTCCGTGGCAGCTCTCGGAGTAGGCCTCTGCCTGGAGGGACCCAAGGAAGGGGGCTGGAGGTGACAGGAGTAGGGAGCACAGGTGATGCCAGAAGCAATTGGAGCCTGCCGACCTTCTCCCAAGACATGGTAGAACAGAAGGTTTGGATCTTGTTGCCAGTGTCCATTCCAGGACCAGGACACTGACCTTAGGCTCAAGAAGGGACTTACTGATCAACTGCTGCTTTTAAGGGGACTGCCAGGGTTTGAAATGAAGCAGAAGTTCTTATAACATTTAGCCATAAATCTAATTTTTTTAATCCAAGCAAAATAGTGAGATAACTTGACATTTTGCAGGCTTAAATTTAGAACAGATCACAGAAATTGAATACCCACGTCACAAGCTGCTTCATTTAAGCACAACACAAATACTGAGACTTCGATTCATGTGACTCTATCTGGAGAGTGTTTCCTCTCTTGCCAACATTTAAAAATCTGAAGTTGGCTCACAAGAATGAGCTCAAGAACGCGGCCACCTCACCTCCAGTCCTGGCTCTTGCTTGCCTGATAAAGCCCCCGCTCTGGGCCTCAGCAAGGCCCTCTCTAAGACTGCACAGTGCTGTGGGAAGCACCTGGCTCTTGGGCCCAAAAGGCACGCACAATCTAAGATGGCCACAGATTATGACGAGGATACACCTCAGTGTCTGGGAGCATATGAGTAGGGGGATTGTAGGATCACCTTACAAACTTTGGCCAAGAGTGTTTATTAATAACTGTAGAAAACATGCTTTGCTTGTCTTAATTCTCCTAATTCTCAATGTTATGAGGCACAACCATTGCACCAACGTGGAGCCTAAAGTTCAGAAAGGTTAAGTAGCTCATTCAACCTCACACATCTCTAAGTGGGGACGCTTGCAGCCGCTGGAAACTATCCCTGAACACTTCCTTCCATCACTAATGGAGGGGTGGGAATCAGTCGGCAATGCTGGTTCTGATCCAAAGATGCTCCCCCTGACCCCGAAGTAGTTGCCTCTGGTTCTGTGTCAGTGCTGCAGAGAGTGGCTTGTCCAAGGACACAAGGCCCAGAGAGTTTATAAAATAATTGACACAATTTAGAAAAAATTATTGCTCCACACCATGAACAAGGTGCAATGTTTTAAGAAGGCTGGAGCGGAAGGATCACCTAAGCCCAGCAGGTTGAGGCTACAGTGGCCATGAGTGTACCACTGAACTTCAACCTGGTGGAGTGTGATTCCAACTAAAAAAAAAAAAAAAATTCCTTTTGAGAAAATGGAGGTAGATCTTAGAAAAATAAACCCAATAAAAGAAAGGCAAAAGGAGCCCAAAGATTTGGGTGTGAATATCCCAGTTTAAAGAATCTTTTCCCAGGCCAGTCACAGTGGCTCAAGTCTGTAATCCCAAGTCTGTAATCCCAGCATCCTGGGAGGCCAAGGCAGGAGGATTGCTTGAGTCCTGGAGTTTGAGACCAGCCTAGGCAACATAGCAAGACTTTGTCTCTACAAAAAAAAAAAGAATTTAAGTTACCTGCACAAATGTTTATTGTAGCATTGTTCACACTAGCAAAAACATGGAACCAACCATGCTGCCCATCGAAAAAGGACTGGATAAAAAAAAAAATGTGATGCATATACACAATGGAATATTATGTAACCATAAAGAAGGACAAAATTATGAACTTCACAGCAACTTGGATGCGCTTAGAGTCTATAATACTGAGTGATCTATCACAGAAACAAAGAGCTGAGTATCACATGTTCTCACTCATAAGTGGACCTTGAACAATTATAATACTATAAGAAAAGAATTGGCAGTAGTGGGAAACTGCAGGGGGTGGGGTGGGATTAGCAGTGGTGAGAATCTGCAGGGGGGTGGGGCACACCTCATCAACAAGGGTACCAGTATAATGAACATTTGTATACCTAACCCTGAATTGTTTCATTTCCAGGTATACCACGGAGAGCCCATATGCAGAGATCTGGCCAGACCTGTTTGTTGGTTTTGCCTAAGGACAAAACATCTTTAAAATTAAAAATTAAAAAAATAAAAATAAAATTAGCCAGCATGGTGGAGTGCACCTGTAGTCCCAACTGCTTGGGAGACTGAAGCAGAAGGATCACCCAAGCCCCTGGTCGAGGCTGCAGCGAGCTGTGATCATGCCACTGCACTCCAGCCCGGGTGACAGAGATCCCACCCCTCACCCAAATCTTTTCCCCTTCAAACATCATCTTTTTCTTGCCTTTGTGGGAAGACTATGTAACTTTAGGCTTATCTCAACTTTTGCTCCAAAGGTTGGCTGGAACTTCCAAGCAGGACCATCTGTGCTGGAAGGAGGTTTCTGCCAAAGACACAATTTTCCCCTACCAGGAGCTGTTCGTGACATCACGCACGTTCCACAGGAACTTCTTCACTTGTGTGTCTCTTCACAGTGATGAAGCAGGTTATTGGATAAGACGTTTCATTTCCAGGGATACCATGGAGAGCCCATATGCAGCGATTTGGCCAGAGCTGTTTGTTGGCTTTGCCTGAGGACAAAACATCCAGACCAAAGCCAGTGTGACTGGTCTTCCCAACCCTTTCTTCATTTTCTCGACTCACCAGTTGTTAGAATGAGTTCACCTAGCTTTTTGTGAGTTTTCTTGTGGATATTTGTTGTTCCTTCTTCTTTTCCTTCTCCCCTTCCCCCTCCCCTCCCTCCTCTTCTTCCTCCTCCTCCTTCTCCTCCTTCTTTGAGTTGAGAGGTCTCACTCTGTAGCTCAGGGTGGTGTGCAGTGGCATGATCATGGCTCACCACAGCCTCGACTTCCTGGGCTTCAAGAGATCCTCCTGCCTCAGCCTCCCATGTAGCTGGGACTACAGGCATGCACTACCATGCCCAGCTAAGTTTTTGATATTTTTTGCAGAAACAAAGTCTCATTATATTGCCCAGGCTTGTCTGTAACTCCAAGGCTTAAGCAATCCTTTCATGCCTCCCAAAGTGGGATTACAGGTGTGAGCCACCATGCCCAGTCCATTTGTTTCTTCTGACTGCGTTGATACACATGCATGGAACCCATTTGTCACCCAGAGTAAGTCCAACTGACAAATATGTTCAAGGCAGGATTTGAGAAATGAGAGAGAGGCTGGGCATCACAGAAAATAGAGTCCTTGATCTCTGGAGGTTTGGATTCAAATTAAGCATCCATAGAATATTTAACTAGGTCAATTTCAATAAATACAGAAATAGAGTACAAGGGGGTCACCCCTGTTGTTGGTGCCATACTGTTCAATATGACTGATCTAGAGAATTTTGTTATCAATATAGCGGTGCATGACCCCACTTATGAGCATGTATTATGTGCCTGGCATTAATATGGTATGGTAGGCACTAGCCCCATTTGGGTGACAGAGCAACAAACTCTGCGCAATGACAGAGTCACAGAGCTCATCGCAGCAAAGTCACAAATCTGAGTCCAGATCCTATATTCCAAGCCACAAGGCCATGCTGCTTTCTAAGGAGAAAGTCAAGGCATAGTTGGCGATGTGACACCAGAAATGGGTACAACACTTGCCTATGAATTAAGCAAAATGGAATTGAGAAAAAGAACTGCTTCTGAGTACCTGGGTTTGAGCTCTTTCTGTAGTTTCCTACCTCTGACTTTAGGAAAATTGTATCATTTCCTCATTTCTCCAATTTTCATACCACCAGCCAACTCTTATGCATGTTGGACAGGAAAATATACGTGGAAGCTTCCTCACTGACTACCCCTAGTTTCCATGAGCACCACACAAGCAGAACAATGTCTATTTTAACTGTAGGTAAAACAAGGCCGATTTTAACTACTGGTGAATGGAGAAACAAGGCTTCTGGGAAGTGGCATAAAATCACATCAGCTTTGACCCTTGTGTCCTGTAAACCAAGCCTGTGTCTGTGCCCTGGGCTGGTGGCTCCTTGGTCCTCCAATGCCCATTCTGGCAGGATGAAGAACAATCTTACAAACTCCCCATGGAAATCATTTCACAGAATCCCCAGGAATGAAGCTGTGATTTCTGGCTCTGGGGAGCAGAGCTTTCTCTTCCCCGATGGTTTTCTCCCTTAAATCACAGAGAACAACAGCAAGATTTACCTGACCCGTTAAACCAAGGGAGTGTGTGTGGAAAGAAAGCCACACAGCACTCACAAAACTTCTTGCTTTCTTGCCTTCTTTTCACCCTCAAAGGCCCCAGACCACTTAGGAAGATTCATAAAGTGAATTGTTGGTGCTTCAGAGTGGGTATGGCCCTGGGGACCCCATCATCTTCAACCTGGCTTCCTGTGCCATTGCAGGAGTCTGCATGAGTTCATTCCTCTTTAACTGGTGGCTGAGCCCTAGGGACCTTGGTGCTGTTGAGTTTCATGAAGCAGGCATCCTGTCAAAGAATTCCAAAGAAACCTCCAAGCTGACTTCCAGAAGGATACTAAGCACTTCTGTGCCCCAAGCCCTGCTGGGTGCAGCCCGGCAGCCTTGATCGAGGTTCCAATAGTAAGAATAGCTACTCCACATTGAGTCCTTCCTCTGCACCTAGCTCTGTGCTTGGGGCTTTTCCAGAGCTCTCTCTAGTCCTCCCAGTAGCCAGCAGGGAAGATTCTATCCCACTGTCCAGGTAAGCAAATTCAGACTCAAAGAAATAAAGAGTGGCTCAACTGGATTCAGCTGGGATTCTATCTCAGACCTACACTTTCTGCTGAATCTCATTCCAGCTCACAAGGTTAAGACTGGGATCAATTAGTGCCCAAAGGTAGTACAGCACCAGGGATGTTCATATCTCTAATAGGAACAGCTATTCTTAGTCAGTCTCTTGCTATATGCTTGACTCAGCATTTTACAAAGCAGTATTGCATGACTTTTCCCAAAACCCATAAGCCAGAGAGCTTATGTTCCTTACTCACAGGCCACAGCTGTAAAGAGCTGAACCCAGATTCATACTGAAGCCTGTCTGATTGAAAGACCCTTCCTCCGAGCCACTCCCCTCTACCCATCCATGAAGAGGTTCTGTGACTGTCATCCTAGGAACATCCTAGGCCTGGGCTGCCCCACATGGCAGGCAAGAGAGCTTAAAGACAGACCAGTAAAGGGCAAAGGGGTATGGAGGAGGCCCACTTGGTTCTGAGCTCTGCCAACTATCCCTGTTAAGTTTGACCAGGATCCAGTTGTAGGACATGTGCCAAGCTTTGGCATGGTGCCTTCACATTTAGTAGACTGTTTATCTCTCAGAACAACCTTGTTGAGTAGGTGCTATTATGTCTACTTTACAAATGAGGACACTGACTTCATAGGTTATCTGACTCTTGAGGTCACACAGCAAGTAAGTGACAGAGCATGGGTGGAAATTATGGCTTTAGATGGTGTTTGAGAAATGGTTCTTCTGGCAGAGACTACTTGTTGATTGACTCAATGGACCCTAGGCATCTCCATTATAAGGGGCATCTGCTCCCTTTCTCGGTTCCTGGTGCAGTCACATGACAGTTCTGGTCCATGGGCACTTCTATAAGTCCATTAGGAGTTTTCAGGAAGATCATTGTTTTTTCTGATGAAAGGGATAGATGCTGTTGACTCCACCACTTTTCACGCACTTCTTGGTATAATGAGGTCATGTGACTTGAGTAGCATCAGCCTTCTTGCCCTAAGAGTTTAGTGATACCATCAGCTGCCTGGCTGAAGACGTCTTGGTATGTGCAACAAACACTCCCCTTCCTGTTTAAACTCCTGAAATGCTGGCTTTCTGTCAATTGCAGCCAAGAATACTCTTAACTGATGCGGGTCCTTCTAGGGCAGGATGAAGCAATAGCAAACCTTGTGACATCTTGGTCATGTTGCCACCAAAATAGGAATCCATTCATTCACAGGGCTGGAGCTCTAGGGCGTGGTAACAAATCTCTTGGAATGACGACACACATGTAAAATTGGTGTTTTATTTCTCCCAACTGAAATGTATGGAGGACAGATGAATGGTGAGGCACAGAACAGGAACTGAAACTGATAGACTTTTGTGAACAAAGTTGTCAAGGATAACTTTCTCTGTAGTTCCTCTCTGCAACCCCTCTAGAGCCCACCAAACCCTGGTAAAAATCTTCCTGAGGAGGTCAGAAAGGAGAGCAACTGAAGAGGACAGAGATCAAAGTTGAAGCCCCTGCAATATTTTCCAGGGAGTGCCAGGAAATAGGGGCATATTGAGGACTCTGCCTGACACCTTCCTGGCTCCTCCATTCTCTTTCTCCATGATAGGGTGTATAATTGGTAGTGTAGGCTTCAGATTGCCTGGGTTTAAATCTCAGTTATGCATACAATCCAATTATGAAATGTACTACCCATATAGCACTGGACAAAGTACTTAAACTCTCTAAGTCTTTGATTCTTCATCTATAAAATGGGCTGATAATAATGCCTCGTTCATAGGGTCGCCATGAGGCTTAAATTAGAAAGTCACAGCATATACTTAACTCAGGACCTGACCTGAGGTACACAATTGTTAGTCTTCAGCAAGAGCAGGTAGCTATCTGTCCACCTTGCTATTTTCACATTGAGAAAGCCATCTTGCCCCAACTCTCCTGCTTTCTGTTTGCATGCTGCTGTGGCAGCCATTCTGTTCCTATAGTTAACTCCCCTTGAGGCCAGAGAAGCCTGTATCAAATCAAGAACTTGGCCAGCATGCCAGTTGAAGGCCCTGGCCAGTGGCCTTGACATTCTCAGGACTAACCTGTTTATGTCCAGCAAGGCAAACTACCATGGGTCAGGTCAAGACAAGAACAGAGGTGAAAGGAGAGGGTCAACCCACGAGACAGAGGCAGGAGTTGGACCAGATGCCCTCTGGGTACCCTATTCAGCCTTATGATTTGAGATTGGGATAAAGCCGAATGCAATAAATTAACTCTAAGTGAGACAACATGGAATTATTTTCTTCCTTATTTAAGTCTGGGCAGTCTTCCTATTAGTCAAGAGAAGAAGCCATACATCTCCCCACAGACACGAGTGCTGGGCATAGGATACACTGTGCTGTCTCCCCTGCTTCCAGAAAGGGTTGATGGATCCTTCCCCTCACATTTATTTCAGCCATTAACGTGGCACAGTCGAATTTCAACAAGACAGAAATAGAAGACGGAAAGGTTGGTCCTGTCAAAAGCTCTTAATATAATTATGAGTCCAACCTCCGCACGCAACCCCCTAACCCCCCAGGAATAATTAGGCTGCGAGACGCTGGGAACCAAACTGAGGTGGGGGAGGGAAGGGCCGGGCAGGCTGAGGACAGACAGATTAGTGCAGTGGCTGCGGCTCTGCAGAAGGAGGACGCGGAGATGCTGCAGCCCCGCGGGCTCCCTGGGAATTCTGCGGGTTCATAAAAGCCCCAGTTAGAGCTCGGATCATTCCAGGAAGCAATTAGTGGCGCTAATGATTTCAGCTGATGCGTGATGGCGCCCTCACTCCCTCCCCTCCGTCCCTCCAGCGCTTCGTGTGCACAGACTCTTTGCCGAAGGTTAGTTATGTTGAAATACGCTGCATCCTCACCCCCGACCCCCACCCCCACGCACGCCCACAGCGTCTGCAGAAGGTGGCCTGGGCCATCTGGGCGGGCGCACCGGGCTTCAGGTCTGATACGGGGCTTAGAGGCAGGCCCAGCCCGTATCCAGGCTACCAGCGGGAAAACAGATTCTCTCTTTCCTTGAACATTTGCTTTATGCTTAGTGTTTAATTTTCTCTTTGAAAGGCAATCTACAGAGTGAAAAAAAGCAGTCCCCAAAGTCCATTCCGAGCTGTCTTTTCTGTCTCTTCTTCGACTTAATTTCCATTCTAATGTTTATGCAGCCGTGCATATGGCATTTGAGATTCCAATTCTGCAGCGATTCTCCCCAGGGCCTGCTGTTTTTTGTCAGGGGCTTGGACTGGACCATTTCAGGGTTTGCAGCAGAATCTCAGAGCTCGCGCGTTGATGGAGAGGGTGGAGGAAGGGCCTAACACACTGGGAGTGAGCTCCCGGTGGCTTCATTGCTCCCAGCCCCATAGGCGGGCTGCCCTTTTGCTCTGCTGGCTGCTACCTGGACCCCAGAGTCGCCACTGCTACACCGTTGGCCAAGCAACAGAACCCTGAGCTATACACGGTACAGACTTGGGTCCGGGAATCCTGCTCTTCCATAATTCTGCACATGGCCTTTGTCCACAGTGGTACTGACTGTATCTTTTAGCCTTTAAAAGATACTTCGCTTTGGCTACGACTTGCCTGCTGTGTGACCTTGGATAAGTTATTTAATTTCCTTGTGCCTCGGTTTCATCATGTCTAAAACCGGGTACCAGCAGTACAGGGCCATTACATGAATTAAGAGATCTCAATTGCCAGAAAGGGTGCCTGCAGTCGGCATCAGTAAGCGTTGGCTGTAAAAATTATTACTATTAGGAGACCTTCCTGGGACCTGCCTAGATGCAGAGGCTGGAACTGCAGTTCCCAGCATTCCCTGCAGGGTGCGCTCTGCATCTCCAGCACTGCATGTGTGTGGGTAGAGGGGTGGCCTCACTGCCGGCTCCACTGCATGCTGGCTGCCTCGGACCCACTTACTAGATCCCATTGGACCCATGGGTGCTTCCGTCCCTTCCCAGACTCCATCTTTATCTTTCTAACCTACCTGGCCTGAAGACTTACGGAATGTGACTAGTTTGTGAGGAAGGCAAGAGGGCAGGGAGGGGGTCTGTCACTGGTCAAGGCCATAGGACTAGCAAGTGGCACAACAGGCATTTATATCCACATGGACTTGACTCTCAGGGAACACTTGCCCAGCATCCTGTGAACCCTCCCCACCCCCACACCCCCGGGGTGGGAGTTGGGGAGGTTGCCCTTTTGCCAGGGGCTGCTCTGTGCCATTCCTAGCTTTGGAGGGGTGGGTGGTGTGGACGATTTCACCACCAAATCTCTGAAAACAGAAGCAAAGCTGTTTCATAATATCTCAAGGCTGGAGACATTCCAGGCAGTGGAGAGAGGAGCTGGCCTACTTTAAAGGGCTCCAGAGAAGGAAATTCCCAGCCCTCTCCAGACATGGGGAGAGCTGCCACCTTCTGGCCAAATGTGCACCACAGACCTCTTCCTAAAATGCTCAGTCACCCGTCCGAGACCCTTGTGGGACCCAACACCTCACATCCGTGTCCCTGCCCTCTGGCAGGGATCTCCTAGAATGAAACCAGAGCCTGTGCTCTGCTGACTATGTAAGTGGCCTCACTTCTGGGCATGTGTGGATAAACCCTCCCTCACTCTGTCCCCACCAAATGAGGTCCCCAGGTAGGAGGACACGCAGCTGTCTCTGACAGCCGCTCTGCATCTGCCAACCTTGCTTTGTGGCACACTGCCAGTTGCCTAAGTTAGTGACTGCTTCCCAGAGTAGAAATGAGGATTGGAAGGCAGGGGCTTTGTAGGTATCCAGGCTGTACTTGACCTCCAGCAAGCTGGGTGGTGCATGATAAATCCCAGGGGTGTGGGTCTCCTGAAGGCTGGA
Organism: Cephalopachus bancanus; assembly: GCA_027257055.1. Taxonomy (NCBI): domain Eukaryota; kingdom Metazoa; phylum Chordata; class Mammalia; order Primates; family Tarsiidae; genus Cephalopachus; species Cephalopachus bancanus. Next base: position 1,684,180 of record JAPVLO010000146.1, read on the forward strand.
CCTGGACGGTGCAGGTGGACAGACCTCCATGTCTGCTGCCTGCCACCCAACCCTTTCTTGGGCCCTCTGTTGTGCCCTGGGGTTCCCCACCAGGCCCTTTGATTGCCCATGATTCTCTGTTCAGGCTCTGGTTATATTGCCCAGGAGCAGCTGTTTTTGGACTGGCTATCTCAGGATCTAGGGCACACCAGCCTTGTTTCTGGTGGACAAGGCAGCCCTGGGCTGACTTGAGAAGCTGCCAGTCTTTGGTATCAGTCACTTCCCAGCCATGGTCTCCTTAGGTCCTGACTCTCCTGCAATCCCTCCCTGCCTGTCTCACAAATGTCAAGGATGCAGCACACTGGGGTGGTCTGGGCCCTATGTCCCTCCCCTGCCATTCCCCTGCTGTGGCTCCATAACTGCCCCTGTTAGAGAATCGTTTTCCTGAGGCCCCCATGGTGAGGTGTCGAGGACAGAGCCCAGGACTGGAGCAAGATCTGGGCTCCAGACCATGGGTGATGAACAGCCTTGTGCAGGAGACGCCTCTGCTCCTCGGGACATCCGCCTGCAAAGTGGGGAGAGAGACACACCTCCTTGAATCACCATTAAGTGAACATGTGGTCATGTATGGAACCCTTCAGCAGAGTATGCTCATGGCACGCTCTCTGTTCTCATTAGTTACTTTCTAAATTATGACCGTCAGGCCCATGACACCCAGACTGCTCCGAGAGCATGGCCGCCAGCTGGGTGTGAGGCCTTGCAGAAAAGAGGCTGGGTTGGTTTGGTCTGGAGAAAGAGAAAGAACTTGCTTTGAGCCCAGGCACCATCTGAAAAAGATAGTAACAAAATCCAGAACTCCTTGCAGCAGCAGAAGGGGATACTGATGGACATCTGAGAAAGTACAGAGGAGATGGAAACAAAGTCACAGATGGTTTGACTGTGTTGCCATATTGCCCAAAGACAGCTTATCCTCAGGCCAAGCCTGGATTCTGAAATCTTCTGCCTGGCCATCCTTCCCGTTTCTAGTCCCCTCCTTGCCAAAACTCATGTTGATCACCTCGTGGCCTTGCTTTTTGCAGAGGCAGCTGATCCCCTGGGATGATCCTCAAGAGTGCAAACACAGCCGGGCTCGGTGGCTCAGCCTGTAATCCCGCGCCTTTGGGAGGCTGAGGTGAGTGGATTACCTGAGCCCGCAGGTTCGAGACCCACCTGGGCAGCAAGACCTCATCTCTACAATAAATCAAAGAATCAGCTGGGCGTGGTAGCGCGCGCCTGTAATTCCGGCTACTTGGAAGACTGAGGCCGAAGGATCACCGGAGCCCAGCAGGTCGAGGCTGCGGTGGCCAGGAGCGGCCACTGCACTCCAGTCTGGGCGACAGAGTGAGAGTCCAACTCAAAAAAAAAAAAAAAAACCCAAAAAGAGTGCAAACACACGTCCTTGCGTGAGGCGGGGGGAAGCTTGAGCAGAAAGATGTCGTTCATTCAGGGCATTCAGGAGGGCTTAAGGGGTGCGAATCCTAGTGATGATGGAGGACGGGGCAGGCAGAACTTTCAGCCAACGAGGCTCCTAAGGCACCTTGGGATCCCACCACCCCCCTCTCTGCGGGTACCACTGACAAGCAGGAAAAAAAGGAGGAAAGGACAGAGATGTGTGTGACTCAAAGATAAGATTGTCTCGGATGCAGGGCGCCTCACTCTTGGTTCTTGGAAGGTCTACTTGCTGTTGGGGGGGTGGGTCCCATGAAAAAGCTTGCTTCACCAGCTGTCCATCTGGCTGTGGGGACCCTGCTGCCTCTTCCCTCAGGGACAGGAGAGGTGGGAAGGTCTTGGGGAACAAGATGCATGGACAGGGAGGCTGTGTGGGCTGCACACTTGGGCTCTTTTCTGTCTTGGGTGGGCCCCACAAGGAACTGACACCCCCTACCCCAATCCTGCTGCATGAGAGCATCACAAATAAAAAGAAGAGGCAACTTGGTGCATCTTCAATGCTGCCGACATAAAGAAGGCACCTTCCCTGATACCTGAGCTCCCCGCATGCCATTTGATTTAATTATTCATAACCACTGTCCATGACCACCGATCTTCAAGGCAATGAATGAAGTGCCCAAGTGTTTGCTGCTGGGGTGAATGGGCAGGTTCTGCCCCAGCCACAGACTGTTCCGAGCTGTCAGGCGCCACATCACCCGTTAGTACGCCAAGCACAAGACCCTCCCATCAGTCATTTCTGGCCTTATCTTATCGATCCTTTTAATAGCAGGCAGTAACAATTTATTAGCAATGTTCCAGAGTCTCTGCCTCCTGGCTAGATGTTTTTCCATCTTGAGAGCTGAAGTAATATTTCTTATAAATCTGGCTCTCTTCAAGACACTAAGGGAGATCAGGCTGAGGGGGCTGGATGCCTACAGAGAAGGGACGATTTAATTCGGGCGTTCATAGTATTTCCATGTTTTTCCACTAATTTTGTGGTTTCAAGTGAACAACTGTTCATGGTGGGAGGGAAGCGGGGGACCTGGAGAGACCAGATAAAAACAAGTTTTATGTTTTATCACACTTTTTATGTCGAAATCCTTCTTTCCAATTTGTGTTTCCCCTTACAGAATTTGATTTGTAAAAGCGAGGCCCGGGGAAGAGGCAGAAGGACGGAGGGGTGCAGATCGGACGGAGGCTGAGTGGGGCTGAGGTTCCACTCTGCTCCAAGGCTCAGGCTTTGGGTGCCTCGATTTTACCCATGAGAATAAACTAGGGGGAAGAATAAGCCACTTCACTAGCTCCCTTCTCATCCCTGAAAAGAAAGAACTGCAGGAAGGAGGGGGCAACCACGCTGACCACGTGGTCGCCGCCCCCCGCCGCGTCCAGCCAGGCCGCCGACTGCAGGAATGAATGGGAGGAATCGACCGCGGGGGGGCGCCAGGGGGCCCTCCGGCTCCCCAACTGCGCCGGAGCCAAGAAACATTAGGGACTCGGCCATGGCAGGTTTCTGGGGTTGTGTAAGTTCCAAGTGTTTATCCTGCAGGAACAGAGGCCAGGATGAAGCCACGAACTGAGAGCCTCAGAGGAGGACGAACTCTTCAGGCTTTCAGGCTACAGTTGCAGAATCACCTCTGGCTTTGGAGCTAGGGATAGCTGCTTCCCAAGGGAGAGACTTGTCCCAGGAGGGCTCTGCTTGCAGGCCTCCCACCCCGTCCAGGGTCCTCCGCCCCCACGTTCCTGTGTCCCTGACAGGTTCCAGAGCTGATCCATGCGCCAGCTACCAGCTCCCCTGCGTGCTGTGCCAGCCCGTTTCACGTTCTTTCCTTTAATTTGTGCAATAATGAGAGATGTTACTTTTAAACTTTTTTATTATAATTTTTTTGTAGAGATGGGGTCTCGTGAGTTCCCCTGGCTGGTCTCAAACTCGTGTCTTCAAATGATCCTCCTGTCTTGGCCTCCCAAAGTGCTGGCCTAAGCCAGCTGGCCAATAATAGATGTTATTCAGCTCAGAGTAAAACAGAGACTCAGAAAGAATAGTGATTTGGGCTCAGCCTGTAATCCCGCGCCTTTGGGAGGCTGAGGTGAGTGGATTGCCTGAGCCCGAGGTTCGAGACCCGCCTGGGCAGCGAGACCTCATCTCTACAATAAATCAAAAAATCAGCCGGGCGTGGTAGCGCATGCCTGTAATTCCAGCTACTTGGAAGGCTGAGGCGGAAGGATCGCCGGAGCCCAGCAGGTCGAGGCTGCGGTGGCCGGAAGCGGCCACTGCACTCCAGTCTGGGCGACAGAGTGAGACTCCAACTCAAAAAAAAAAAAAAAAAAATAGAGAGAGAAAAAAAAAAAGAATAGTGATTTGTCCAAGACCACCCAACCAGTAACTGGCTTCAAATGCAAGTCCATCTACTATATAATTTATTTTTCCCATATTTATATTATAGTAAATTATTAATGTATATAGCTACATATATTGATATAATTAGCATATAATTATAATTCATTAATATGATATATTAACTCATAATTTTGTAGTTAATTATTATGTTTCTTATTGTTGGGGCTTTGTGTATTTTTTTGAATAGGCAATAGTTCATGTGATTCAAAATTCAAAATATACCAAAAGGAATGCCATAAAAAATCCCCTTCCTTGACCTTTGTCCTTAGGCCACCCAAGTTTCTACTCAGAGTTCATGACCCGTAATTTAGTTTCTTGAGTATCCTTCAGAGATGGCAACAGAGATAGATAAAAACAATATGCCTATATATTTTTTACCCCTTTTATACCAATAGTGTCTGCAATATATATCATTTTGCTCATTTCTTCCCCCACTTAGTATTTTTTCCCCACTTAGTTTTTCTTGGAGATCATTTTATTTCAGTATGCAAAGAACGACCTCATTTCTAGTTTTAGCTCCATAGTATGAAGGTGTCATATTAAATTATGTTTTAATCTCAAGAGGTAAATACCTCCTCCACTCCCTTGTCTTACACATTTATTTAAAAGTTCCTGCCATCCTCTGTCTAACTGAATGGTCCATTCTGAACTCAGATCTTCTGGGGCTGGAGTGTAGTTCTGGTGCTGTGGAGCAGGTGTGACTTGTTGTTTGGTGGGGGTCTCTGCCTAGGCTGGGTCTGGACCCTTCTACAAGCTTGAGTCTGAGCCTTCTGCAGCAACGGCCCCTCGGGTCCATCATTACCCTCCACCTGGAATGAAGCATTTCTCCTGTTATCTCACCATATACAGAGCCTGCCCGTGTTTTCAGGAGTCAGATGAGGATTTACAAGTTTAGGAAGAGGGTGTTGGAAGAGGATATGACTCTTGATGTCACTCAGAGCGACACACACTTGATAATTGTTTCAGCAAAAAGGATTACGGTATAATAGAAATGACTCTTAGAAGTCATCTGATTTTTACCCTGCCACATTGCAACAGAAAAAGAGAAACACAGAACAGTTAAATGACTTGCTTGAGGACACACTGCTTGATAGTGAGAGAGGTGTCTGTAATGACTAAAAAAAAACTGCAAGTCTCTCCTACTCTGATTGCTGGATATTATGCTACCAGGCAACTGATGTGGCCAAGAAAGCAAACACTAGAGCTTCGGAGATTTATAGTCATTTTACCAAAGACCACTGTAAGACATATTATTACAGACATTCAAATGCTAGTGAGGACAGTACAATTTGAACATATTCTACTACTTGACAAAAGACTAAAGCATCGTGGTTTTTTTCTTAGGTTTTGGGGGGGTTGACTCCCACCCCACCTACCTCCAGTATGAGGCCTAAGACATTCCTCCTCTCCCTGACCCCTCCTAGTCATGCCCACTCCTACCAGAAGTTCCAAAATCAAGACTATGGGTTCTTAGCAAGTGCTAACGTAATGAAAACAAGAAAGATGAACAAGTTTTCCACCAGACTGGGAATGCTTCAGAGTTAGGAATGTTGGCTTGTTTCTTCTATAGCCCTAGTGACTGACTTGTCATGTGCAGGTAAGACAGGTCATCATGCCATCACTACACTCTCCTGACCTAGGCTGGAGTGCAGTGATCCTACGGGCATGGTGGGCCTTGAAGCCAAGAAGAGAGACAGGAGAGGACCATGGGGGTCTCAAGAGCCATGGGAAGGAGTCTAACCTGTCAACTGTAGCAATGGGGACCAGGTGTCCACGTCAGAAAGTTGATTCTACTGATCAGAAGGGTAGAATAGAAAGTTCTAAAATAAATAGGCATCCCGTATGAATTTCTCATATCATAAAGATGACATTTCAAATCAGTGGAGAAACTATGGATTGGTTATTTAATAAATAATGTTGAGCCAACTGTTGAACCATTTGGATAAGAAACAATATGAGTTCTTTTGGTAGACAGACAGAATAAATGGCCTTCCAAAGAGATCTGTGTCCTAATCCCCAGAACCTGTAAACAGTTACTTTAGGATTGAATTCAGGATTCTGAAATTGGGAGGTTATCCAGCGTGACCAGTAGAGCTCCAGGTGGGGCCAATGTAATCACCAGAGTTCTTTTAAGACAATGGCAGGAGGCTCATATTCAGAGAAGCAGAAGTGATGGTGGGGCAGAGGTTGGAGCCATGTGACTGCAGGCTTTGAAGTTGCAAGGACACCAGACAAGGAATGTGGGTGACCTCTAGGAGCTGCAAGAGGCAGAAGCACAGATTCTCCCCTAGAGCTTCTAGAAAGAAAAACAGCCCTTCCTTTTAGCCCTGTAAGACCTGCATCTGACTTCTGACTTTCAGAACTATAAGATAGTAAATGTGTACTGTTTTAAGGCATTGCTTGTGGCGATTTGTTACAGTCTCAATAGGAAACAAATACAGATTCCAAATGTCCATCAACTTATTTACGAATAAAAAGACTGTAGTATATTTATATAATGGAATACTATGCAGCAGTAAAAATGAATGAGCTATTGATACACGCAACAAGATAGATAAATCTCAAAACAATTGCAGAGCCAGATTAAAAATAAAACAGAAAGACATACAGCTTATAGTTAGAACTTAGTCTATAAGTTTATGTTTAACCCTAGTTTATAATCTATCATCTATCAAATTTTTATTAGGTGATTAAATATTTAAATGAGAATACACACACACACACACACACACACACACACACACTACACACACACACAAAACCCTAAGACAAACAAACAAAACTTGTGAGGAGAGGAGAATTTTATAAGTATGGTTTTAAAGATGAAGAGTGACAGCATTTTTTAAAACTTCTTTATTTAAAAACTGGAAAGATATTTGTATAAAATGGAAAGGTAATTATCTTTGAATGATAGAGTTGAGGGTAATTTTCTACAATGAATGTGCATTACTCTTTGTAAAAAATGAATGTGCATTTTAACATAAAAAAATTCTGCTATTGTGGCAGTTATATTAAAAATGAATTAGAGACCAGTATGGACATTTTACCAAACAAAATATAAGGTTGGCAAGTAAGTATATGACAAGATGCTCTACATTATCAGTCACTAGACAAATGCAAATTCAAGTTATGATACACCACTGCACATTTATTTGGGTGGCTAAAGTTAAAAAGACTAACCATACCAAGTGTTGACAAGGACATGGAGGAACTGGAATTTTCACGCTGTTGGAGGGAATATAAAATGGTACAATTGCTTTAGAAAATTTTAGCCACTTCTTAAAGGTTGAACATACACCTATTATATAATCCAACCACCCTCTCCTAGATATTTCCCCCAAAAGAATGAAAGCATATGCCCATACAAAATTTATCTCCAAATATTTGTAACGATTTTATTTTTAGTAGGTCCTAAGAGGAAACAACTCAAATGTCCATCCACATACCAAAAAACTAGTCATCAATAAAAATGAATGAATTATTGATAGATGCAACAATATGGATAAACCTCAAAATAATTCCAGTGCATGAAAAAAGTCAGATAAAAAGAAGAAAGAAGACATACAGAATAGTTTTATTTACTAAAACCTAGAAAATGCAAACTAGTCTACAGTGACAGAAAGTAGATAGATGTGGGCTGGGCAAGGGGTAGAATAGGAAGGGACACAAGAAGGGACACAGAGGTGCACCAGGAACCTCGGGGCATGATGGATATTTTCACTATCTGGATTGTGCTGGTGGCCTCATGAGTGTACACATATGTCAAAACCTATCAAATGATATACCTTAAACATGTGCAATTTGTGGCATGTCAATTATCCCTTAATAAGATGACATTTAAAAGTGCCTTGGCCATGAAAAGACATGGGGGAAACTTTAAATGCATACTACTAAGAGGAAGAAGCCAATCTGAAAAGATGACATACTGTGTGATTCCAATTATAGGGCGTTCTGGAAAAGACACAACTATAGAGAGAATATAAAGATTAGTGGTTGCCAGGGGTTGGGGGGTAGGAGGAATGAACAGGAGAGGATTGTTAGGGCAGTGAAACTCTTCTGTATGATACTACAGAGGTGAATACGTGTCATTAGACATTTGTCCCAACCCACAGAATGTACAACACCAAGAGTGAACCCGCATGGAAACTATGGGCTTTGGGTGGTTAGGGTCAATGTAAGTTCATCAATTGCAACAAATGTACTGCTCTGGTGCAGGATGTTGATAACCGGGGAGGATGTGCATGAGTAGGGCAGGGGACAGATGGGAACTCTCTGTACTTTTTGCTCTATTTTTCTGTGAACCTAAAACTACTCTAAAAAAATTACGTCGGGTTTTAAATGTGGCTTGTACAATGGAAGGCTCTCATATCAGCGAAGAGGATCAAGGATTTGTTCAGTGTCTCAAGATGTCATCAAGGACCCAGATGCTTCCCACATTTTGACTCTGCCTTCCTTCATATTACAAAAAGGGTTGCAGCTGCTGCAGAAGTCACACATGCGGGCACAGCCATTTCTACTAAAGATGAACATGTTCCTTTCTTTGAGTGTCTTTTTAAGAGAGAGGAAATCTTTCCCACAAACACCTCTTAGACCTCTCCTTGGCTCCCACTGGCTGTTGTTGAGTCTCATACCTATCTCTGTTCTCAGGAAGGGAGAGGGCTACACATGACCACCCACTGAGGCCACAAGGGCCCTCACAGGGCTCTATGGCTCTGCTCATTCTCCTTCCCAACAGTGAGTTCATCTCCATCCTCTTGCTTCTCTCTGGGTCTTCCTTACCCCACCGTCTATCCCTGAGAGGATTCAGGGATCCGTTCACAGTTTCCTTGGGTCTTTCCATGTCACATCATTGTCCCTCTGTTGAGATTTCCATACGTGTATGTCTGTCTTCACAGCCAGGTCGAGCTCTGACAACCATGCCTTCTTCATTGGGGAGTGCAGGGACTTAGCACCAGGCCTGGTGCACAGGAATGTGTGAAAAGTGGACTAGGGCAGGAGAAACAGCAGTCACAGGAGTGTCCATCCTGGGGAAGAAAAAAGGCCAAGGCAGGGAAGCAGCTCCCTACATAAGTGAGTGTAAAACACTGAACTGTTTCAACACAGACACAGCAGAAATGGTCACTATCTATTACTGTGAAAGATATAATTGATGGGCTCAGGAAAACACCAGGAAACATCAGGCTGAAATTAAAAGGAAAGAGCTTTAGGGCAGAGACAGCACAGCTGAACTCAAAGGACAGATTTCTTGCATTTTTTGTGGTACATATAAAACTTATTACCTCTAATAGGTTATTTAGGAAAGATCACATCAAACTTTTTTGGTGGGGGTGGGTTAGGGTCGTACTCTACCACCCATGCAGTGGCATGATCATGGCCCACTGCAGCCTTGACCTCCTGAGCTCAGGTAATCCTTCTGCCTCAGTCTCCTGAGTAGCTGGGACTACAGGCATGCACCACCAGGCCCGCTTAATTTTTTTTGTTTTTTGTAGAGACAAGTTCTCACTATGTTGCCTCAGCTGGTCTTGAACGCCTAGGCTCAAGTGATCCTCCTGCCTCAGCCTCCCAGAGTGTTGAAATTAGAGGAGTGCCGGGCTCGGTGGCTCAGCCTGTAATCCTGTGCCTTTGGGAGGCTGAGGTGAGTGGATTGCCTGAGCCCGCGGGTTTGAGACCCGCCTGGGCAGCGAGACCTCATCTCTACAATAAATCAAAAATCAGCCGGGCATGGTAGCACGCGCCTGTAATTCTGGCTACTTGGAAGGCTGAGGTGGAAGGATCGGTGGCACCTAGCAGGTGAGGCTGCGGTGGCCGGGAGCGGCCACTGCACTCCAGTCTGGGCGACAGAGTGAGACTCCAACTCAAAAAAAAAAAAAAAAGAAATTAGAGGAGTGAGCCACCACACCCAGCATAGCAATTTTTAAGAGGTTAAATCTATTAAATGGACAAAGAGACAACCCTTGTTTATGTCAAGCCGTGCAGCCTCACAAAACACCATCTCCTTGTCTCAGTTCTCTAAAGGAATCCCTGGGCTGGATGAATCATGGCTCTGAAGTGAACCTACTATTATCTGTGTGTCTGTGACTCATCAAAACTAAAACCATTTCTGTAGAACAAAGATTCTTTGATATCAGGAGAAAGAATAAAAGATGCTCCTGACCTTTGAGACATAAAATAATTTCAGTGGTGACTACTCCTTGCTGGCCACCTGAGGCAAAATCCCAAAGGTGTAAGTTCAGGCCCTGGCTTCACTGGGCCAATGGTCACCAGGCCCTGGTATTAAAATCAGGATGGTTCCTCCTGTTCAGGCCCTCTCAGCCATTGCTGTTCTGAGGCTATTTACCTGAGAAGTGCAGATAGATATTCTCAGCATCCAGTTCATGAATTGCAGACTTTCAAAGTCATTAAGGAGCATTTGACTGATCAGGTTAAAGAGCTGAAACTAACTTTTCCATCCTCTAAGTTCACTAGAAGTGCAGGAAAGAAATCCTGCTGCAGCAGCTGAGTCTCATCTGTCTGCATCCCAGCCCCTAGACCTCAAGTTATACCCACTTGTAGGGATCTCCAAGGTCTAAACCAAATTGGCCATTTTCTTCCACTCCAAAGCCTGGGAATTTCTCAAAACCATGTCATTGGCTCCACTTCCAGTCCCTGGGGGAGACCAACAGTTTCCTCTTTCCAGGGTTTTCTTCTGGCAGCTGCTCCCAGATTTGCCTTCCATTAGCAAATGTCGGTCTCTCTGTCCCTTTCTCTGAGCACAGGGCTTCATCTCTTCCTTCCTCAAGAGGGCTGAAACCATCCTCATCTTTGCTCCCTTCCTCTTCAAAGAGTACCAATACCTTCTTTCCTCCTGTCCTCATTCTTCTTTGCAAGACTGATGTGCTGAATTTTCTCTAGTTTTTCCAAACACAAATGACTTCATCTCTACTGCTGTTTTCTCTTTCTCCATTTCCATCCCCAACACTTCCACAAAGCAACCCTTGCTCCTCTCCTCTTTGATTCGCTCCCTAGCCCACTGAAGAGCAGCTCCTGCCCCCACCCACTTCTTCCAGAAGCATCCATGACCTCCCAGTCACCAAAGTTGAGGATCATTTTCTGAGCCTCATTCTTCTTTCCATTCCCATGATCCCAACTGCCTCCTCCTTCCTCTCCACCTTCTGACTCATCCCAGTCTTGGGTCTACCACTGTTGCTCTGGACTACCCAGCCAGACATCCACGCTGCAGTCTGGTCCTCCTTGTTCGATGAAAACATTTCATTTCAATGGCTCTCTGTATTTTCAAGACAAAGTCAGCCCCTTACAGGAAGATCCCTGAAGGGTCGTGCAGGCTGTGTCCAGCCTGAGCCTAAGGGTTGATTCCAATCCTTCTTTTTTATAAAATAAAAGCTTTAAAAAAAAAAAGCGTTTGCAGACATAATATGAGTCTCAATCAAAGAGTAAAGAATAATTTTGTAGAAAAGTTTTGAAGCTTTCTTAATTCCTTGAAAAGTCATAGGTTGGTCCTCTTAACTTGGAAGCTAAATTTCTAAGATGGAAAGTCCCATACGTGATGGAGAGCATGACACCAACTATTAGACCTGTCTGGGGTCATCTGTGCAGAGGCAGCTTCTACATGCCTTAGTCTCTTCAAGTGTGGATGGGAGGTGGGTGTGACCAGTGCTTGTCATTTTCCCATGATCCAGGAGGGAGTTGGGGGTGTGAGAGTGAGAAAGAGGAGGAAAGAGGGAGATCTTCCAAGCTTTCACAGCTCACTCCCTTGTGTTTGAAAATACTCGATTTCATTATTTTCTAGAACTGATTTCTAGAACACCCATTCTGAGGAAAATGCTAGAAAGGAATATGCTGTTCCTTTGTATTGGTTTCACCCTTTGTTGATATTAAATGACTTAGTCACTATGTGATGGAAATAAAGAGATTGATTCATGGCAATGTGACTCTCTTGTCACTTCTGGTTCCTTTTTTTCCTGGTATATATCAAGACTCACGGCCCTTGGGAAGTGCATTTCTGCATTCAAAGAAGAAGCTGAGAGAAAACCGTAAGTAAACTTTCAGAATAATCTTATTTTTTAAATTGCTTTTTTAAAAAAGTACTACTAAATTAGAATAAATGATTGCAACCAGAGCATACTTTAAGGCCTCTTCCTCTACTCAGTCTACTCACCAATTCATGTTGGTAACTGAATTATCTCCTCTCAGGAAAGATGAATGTCCACTAGCTGGAGGAGCTTGTGGAAACTCACACCATTCCCCTGCTCTTGAAGATCGAATCCCCTTAACCAAACCTAGTCCTGCTGAGGAAGCGATGCCCTGCTTCCCTGACAAGGGCTCTTGGCACGGGCGGTGATGGGCTGAATTGTTCCATAAATGCTATTCTGTTTACCCGGGAGCTTTCATTAATCTTCCCTTTCTTGTGTGAAGGTTGCTTTCACAGAGTAAAGCATTCGCTGTCTTTCCCAAGGCAAGGACGGTGAAAACAAAATGATGAGGAGTTCACTCCATCGCCAATGGAGGCTTCTGCTCCTGCTCCAGCTATTTTGGCAGTCAGAGAACAATGTGTTCTGAACCCAGTGATAAGTTTGCAAGAGCTTAAAAAAAAGAAAGAAAGAAAAAATGAAAAGGAAAAGGAGCCCTCCATTCTTCTTTTGTCCCACTTACAGGTGCTGGGCTTTGATGTTCTGTCTCAGAGTGACTGCAGAATGCCAACGCCACCAGCCAGCTCTGCCCCCTCTGCATTTCTCATTTCAGAGGCTGTGGGGCTAGCAGGGACCCGAGAACTCAGCCAGACCGAGGGACCCGAGGGCTCAGGAGGCAAGATTGCCTATCCATGTCACGTGACCTGTTCCAGGTGGAGGCAGGCTGGGGCACAGGTGGCCCCTCCCCCTGCACAGGGCTTTCTTCCTACTCCTCTCTACCCTTGGTTTGAATTTCCTTCAAATGGGATTCACTTCAAGCCATGAAGATGGCTAGGGAGGCTGGTGGGCTCAGGCCAGGCCCCCACGGGGGACTGGCAGTGCTCCTTGGAGGAGCCCAGATAGCAGAGCAATTGTCTGTTTGGGTTCATTGTTCCCCCGGCATCTGTGGACTGTGTCTGGGCATGAGCCATTGGCTTGTATCTGAGCGTAAGCCATTCTGCAAAGGAGCAGGTCAGAGTGAGCTGGTCTCACTTCATGGAAACGGCAGGATGTCCGATGTAGTGAGGGCTCTGCATGGGGGAAAGCTGGATGCAATGAAACAGCCTAAGGTCATGGCCCCCAGGTCTCTCCTCTAGAGAAGGCCACATTCACTGCTCCTATACTTGCAGCAGCAGCGAGCCTGTGAGTCTCTGTCTGCCATCTCTCAGGCTGCACTGGTGATGTGCATCTTCAATATCTCCCAGTTTAAAAAGCTCCTAGAACGGGCCAACGTTAGACATGGAGGCTCTCAGTGTTATGTCACGGCTCCATTTGTTGTGGCTGCTGACTGGACCATGCAGCTTGAGAGTTGATTTCATTTTTTTCTTTTTTTGAGTTGGAGTCTCACTCTGTTGCCCAGACTGGAGTAGTGGCACACTCATGGCCACCACAGCCTCGACCTGCTGGGCTTAGGTGATCCTTCCACCTCAGCCTTCCAAGTAGATGGAACTACAGAGTTGATTTATGCTCTGAGAAAAGTGCTCAGGAATGGTGACCTCCTTGACTTACCAATAAGGTGGACATACAGAGCTCTGGGAGCCCTGTGCCCTCTCTACCAGGGCTCTTGATGCTGCCACTGATGTTAATTCTCTTCTGAAAACAAGTGAGGTTTGTGCACCTCGCAGTGGTTCATGCTAGTTGGTGTGTGCAGGGTTGAGTGAAAGTGTGGCTATTTCTGTTTCCCGTGGCAACAGCCCAGCCCTGCATAAAAGCAGGTAAATGCGACCAGGCATTGTGGTTCATGCCTATAATCCCAGCACTTTGGGAGGCCTAGGTGGGATGATCGCTTGCGCCTAGGAGCTCCAGCCCAGCCTAGGCAACATAGTGAGACCTTGTCTCTACAAAAAATTAGCTAGCATGGTGGCACACGCTTGTAGTCCCAGCCACTTGAGAGACTGAGGCTAGAGGATCGCTTGAACCCAGGAGTTTGAGGCTGCAGTGAGCCATGATTGTGTCACTGCACTCCAACCTGGGTGACTGTGTGAGACCCAACTCACACACACAAAAAAGCAGATAAATGTGGGCTCAGGCTTGATGCACAGACTGCACTGCTCAGCTCTGTGGGACTCTCAGATCAGACCAGGGCTTCTCATTTCCAACCTTGTTCTTTCCCTTGTTCTCTCCCACCCAGGCACACAAAAATTGCCTTAACCCCATGAAAAAGAGATAGGACTCTTGGTGACATTGTTGTGGACCCCAGCTGAGACTTCCCCACCTGAGAGATGGTATAGACTGTGGTTTAGGGATGAAAGCAAGAAGGTGGTCATTACTCTTGGGATATTGCTGTTGGTAAAAGCAGATGATTCATCCTGGAGAAACAAGGATGTTAAGTTTGAAATAAACAGTATTGGTAGTAGAGGCAAAATAAGGAGAAGTTACAGGTTAAGGGGATCAGGTAAATTTTAAAAGCTGCCAGGAAAAAAATGACAAAGAGACAGCGGGAGGGACTCAATTCAGTGAGCCTAAGAGAGGGGAATAAAATAGAGTTAGAAATCTTTGGACAAAAATAAATATTCTCAAGGCATAGAGAAAGCCTTTATGTGTGAGACCAGAAATTGACGTATAGCATGATTTTAAAATGTTTCAAAGGATAAAAGGGGGGAGAGGTAGTTCAGAGGAGTAAAGAAGGGGAAGACTAAGGTAAGAAGAAGGCAGAGAGGAGAGGAGGGAGCCCTGTGAACATCACCTCACGAACAAGGGTTGTAAACTGACTATCTGTGGCCAAAGTCAGCCAGTCAGCATGTTTAAAAATAGTTTGAGCCAACATGGTTTTTTTAGAAATCTGAACATGCCACCCCAAAATATCTACATTTCTGACTTGGAAAAAAAAAATCCAGAAAATCAGACAACCTATAGAGAGCCTTAAAGAAAATCTACTGGGTTGTGGGCTGCCACCCTGCAATTTAAATGGGGCCACAGGCTCTTATCCCCAAAGACCCATGGCCCATCCATCATCCCCCACATACCTCCCCCTCAAGGAGTATCTGTATCTCCTTATTTCCTTCACTCTTCAGTGCTTGTCTGAACCATGCAGGCACTTGGAATGCCAAGAGATGCCTGCACTGTCCTGATGTACTTCCAACCCTGACCCCAGCTCAACAGGGAAGGTGAGACGAACAATGAATGCGCCTCTCTTCCCCTGTCCCTAGGAGAGATGGTTCAGGCAGGAGGAAGGGCCCCTGGGCCTGTACCTCAGACCAGGATGACCGATGCCCAGAGTGCCCTGGTTTAAGGGATGAACAAGGGTGAGCTGTAATTGTCTCTAAGTAAAACATGGTATTTATAAGTAGCTGCTGAGCAAGTGTCCGCTGTGGAAAGCAGATCTGCAGTCAGCTCCAGAAGGTTCAGAAAGGGGAGGACACTGGATGTGGTTAACAGTGCAAGTGCTCACAGCAGCATTGTTTACTGTTTGTTTTTAGAGACAAGATCTCACTCTGCCGCCCAGACTGGAGTACAGTGGTGCTATCATAGTTCACTGCAGTCTCAAACTCCTGGGTTCAAGCGATCCTCCCACCTCAGCCTCCTGAGTAGCTGGGACTATAGGCATATGCCACCACGCCTGGCTAATTTTAAAAAATATTTTTATAGAAACAGGGTTTTGCTATTTTGCCAGGCAGATGTTGAACTCCTGGCCTCAAGTGACTGCCTCGATCCATCCCCCAAGATGCTGAGATTACAGTCATACACCTGGATTGTTAAATCTGTATTTCAGTATGACTGGGATTCTGGGAATATATTTCAACCAAATTTAGAAGCTACTCTTTGAAGATAACGTCAAAGAGGGACTGAGGAACTGCCCATCCTGACCTCAGTGTCACTTAAACATGGGTTAGAATCCTAGCTCTTCTATTTATTTAGTGTGTGACCTTGATCAAGTTATTTAACCTTTCTGAGCCCTAGTTTCCTCATCTAAAAAGATATAGATGCAATAGTACAGGGTTGCTGTGAAGATTAGAAATCAGATATAGCAGATGCTATAGCAGTGGTCAGGCATGTAGCAACAAATTGCTAACTATTATCTATTACTAGTAACATTTCACTAATAATAGATATTTATATTGATACAAAATAGAGAATAGTATTGGCACAAGCTACAGTCTGTCCACTTCTGTAACTATGTATTCTGTGGTGACTGAAGGCCAATGGGGCATTGTTATGTACTGAAAGTTTGTGTCCTCTGCCAACTCATGTGATGAAGCCCCAACTGCCAATGTGGCTCTATTTGGAAATGGAATCTCTAGGGAAGTAATTAAGGTTAAATGAGACTACAGGGTGGAGCCCTTATCTGATGGGATTAGTGGACTCTTAAGAGGAAAAGGTAACAGCCTCACCATTGCTGAGGAGAGAGATGAGAGACTGGCAGCCAAACAGAGCCATGGATGAAATGCTTTCTAGGTGACATGTTGGAGAAGTCTTTGTACTTAATTAAAGGGAATTCAGCATGGCAAGGAAAGAATACCAGAGAGCTCACTGTCCTTCCCTCTCTGTCCTGTGAGGACACACAGAGAAGGCAACTGTCTGCAAGCCAGAAAGGGGGTCCTCACAGAACCCAACCCTGCCAGACCTTCATCTGGGATTCCAGCCTCCAGAACTGGGAGAAATACATTTCTGTTGTCTAAGTCACTCAGTCTGTGCTAGTCTGTTATGGCAGTACTAGCACACTCTGGCAGGTGTGTAGGAAACTTTAACTTCTTTACCCAGGCATCATAGTAGGATTTTTAAAACAAGGTTTATGAAAAGTCAGAGATGAGACATGAATGTGATAGGAAATATGTCATTGAGTGACGGAAAACTAAGGTCTCATCAGTTTTCCTGATGCCAGGTTGGCCTTGGTAAACCCCTTAGCCTCCTTAGACTTTATTTTCCTCAACTGTGAAAATCATCCAGTTAGGTGTCAGTGATAGTCACCCAGATCTGTGCTCTCCAAGACACAGACACCAGTGATGTATTGACATGTTAATAGTGTAAATTTGATCCAACCATAACTTAAATGTAAATTACTTAAGTTATCTATATTAAAAATGACAATAAGATAAAATTGAAGTTAAATTAAATTTAAATTATTAAATAAAATAAAAAATTTGATCCCTCAGTGGCACTAGATCTATTCAAGTGTGCAATAGTCACATGTAGCTAGTGTCTACCATGTTGGACAGTGCAAGCATAGAACATGTTTGACGTCACAGAAGTTCTATCAGACAGCGCCAAATCCTCGAGCTTGCTACCTTAGGGCTGGTCTTCAGATGAGCAGCTTCAGCAGCACCTGGGAACGTGTTAGGAATGCAGAATCTCAGGTGCCACCCTGACCTTCTGAATCAAAAGCTGCATTTTTAACAAGGGTCCCCCAGTGATTACGCATTCAAGTCTAAGAGACTATGAGCTATAAGATTCCCTCCTGCTTTAAAAAGAACATTTAGGAATCTGAGTATCTGCTTGAAAAAGTCTCTGAGAAAGACACCAGCTGCTTAGCTTGTCAAAATTCTGAGTCACTGATTTGCCTAAAAAGGAAAGAATTGAGAATATCCAAAGAAAAATCAGCAGTATGACCATACCACCATAGGAGTGGAAGGAAACAACAGAGGCCTACAGGAGGCATGGATGGCATCACAGAGCTGGGATGTGGTGTAATCCACTTCTGTCTCCAAGCCTCTTACTAACCTGATCATTCAATCTTTGCCTAAAGAGCAATCTGGAAGTTCTCAATTTTGTGTGGCAGCAAGAAATAAGAAATGGATTGCATTGACTGAGCACCTTATATCCAGGGAGTCTCAAGATTCTTGCTAAAGTTGCCCTCATTAAACCTCACCAGGAAAGAGCAGACAGGTCTTATATTCAATTAGGGAGAACAAGGAACAGAAAAGAAATCAATGCCACACCTGATGGTGCCAGAAATGCAGGCTGGCACATGTCTGGGCTCATGGTTCTAAACTCTGCTTCGTGGCTTGAGCTACCAAAATAGGAGAGGGTGGCTTCAGTCTTCTCATTGCAGAAAGTTGTGGTGTCTTTGGGTGATGTGCTGTTTTTAGCACAAAAACAAGGAAGATAATATTAGAGCTGTTGGTTGTTAAGAAAACATGTTCCTCTTACAGGACAAAATTGCAGTTGTATATCTTAGTTAATTGATATTAACTAAGAGTTGATTGCAGAATGTTAAAATTTTAATAAATCTCTTTCATACTTTCAGAGAAATGTCTGTATTAAGAACATACTGTATAAGGATGAAGGCAAGAGAAGGGAAAAATGAATCCAGAGTACACATTATTAATTTTTTAGGAAGCAAGCAAAATTGTGCCTCATAAAGGAAATCAAAAAAATAAAATAGCTGGGATTTCTGATTTACTTTAGAGAAGGATTTGCTCATTTGAAACATATCTTTTAGAGTCAACTATTTTGATGCAGAAGAAAAAAGGAAGCAGATAGTGGAAATGGGCTTGTGATATACGACTCAGCTCTTTAAAGCAGTCACTGGCAGAAGCAGATACAGAAAGTGTAATGTGTCTCCAGCAGGAACAGACTCAATGAGCTGAGCATCCTGTAATATAACCCAGAGTTGTGGAATCTGGGCCTGATGCAGGGGAGAGGGACCACCCAGGAGTCAGGGAGACCTGGTGTAAATCTCCCTGTCCCATCTACTCTGTGTGATCACTGACAAATTTCAGTAAGCACTTGAAGCCTCAGTTTCCACTGCATAAAATGGAAAGAGCACACTCAGGCTTTGGGGCTGGGCAAGTGGAAAGATGCTTTATGAAAAATATCTAAAGCCGGGCTCGGTGGCTCAGCCTGCAATCCCGCGCCTTTGGGAGGCTAAGGTGAGTGGATTGCCTGAGCCCACGGGTTCGAGACCCGCCTGGGCAGCGAGACCTCATCTCTACAATAAATCAAAAAAATCAGCCGGGCGTGGTAGCACATGCCTGTAATTCCGGCTACTGGGAAGGCTGAGGCGGAAGGATCGCCGGAGCCCAGCAGGTTGAGGCTGCGGTGGCCGGAAGCGGCCACTGCACTCCAGTCTGGGCGACAGAGTGAGACTCCAACTCAAAAAACAAAAACAAAAACAAAAACAAAACAAAACAAAATATCTAAAATAAAATAGGCAATAGCATGTATTAGGGTATCCATTAGTCAAATAATGGTTTGAGGTCGGATCCAAAGCAATGGCAAAGAAAGTGCATGGGGACATGCGTGGGAGGAGAGGCAGCAGCTCCTGACCTGCTCTGGTGCTGGGCAGTCTTGCTCACAGCTTACTGCCCACCTGCCTGGCGAGGCATCCTGCCCGTGCCATGGAGCAGATCTGATTTGGGTCGGCAGTGCTGGGGACAGTTCAGGAGCACAAGGACCCATGGTCACAGCCGACTCTGTCTTCAACCTTCAATCCAACTTCTGATTCCAAAAGCAAGCAAAGCTTTCAGGGAAAAAGAGTAATGGCCTTTTGCCGGTCCCTGTCTTAATGACCAGTCTGATGCTCTTTCCTCCTGATGGGGTAAGAAAATTCTCATATGGAATCTGGAATTCCTGCTAAGGCCAGTCCCGCATGGTAATGACCCTTCTTCAACACCCAAGTTCATCCCATATCTCTTTTCTGCTCTGAGCATTTCCACTCAGTTTATGTGGTAGGAGTTGTAAGTCCCTCTATTCTTGCTGGAGACATTTACACACGATTATTCTTTTTTTTTTTTTTTTTTGAGTTGGAGTCTTACTCTGTCGCCCAGACTGGAGTGCAGTGGCAGCTCCCGGCCACCGCAGCCTCGACCTGCTGGGCTCCGGCGATCCTTCCGCCTCAGCCTTCCGATTGGCCGGAATTACAGGTGCAAGCTACCACGCCCGGTTGATTTTTTTATTTATTGTAGAGATGAGGTCTCGCTGCCCAGGCGGGTCTCGAACCCGCAGGCTCAGACAATCCACTCACCTCAGCCTCCCACAGGCGCGGGATTACAGGCTGAGCCACTGAGCCCGGCTCACACGATGATTCTTAACATGCCTATTCCCTCCATCATATCCCTGCCCTTCATTAACCTCGTCAGCCTGAACACAGAAAGAGAATCATTTCTTACCTCTAGGTGCTCAGTTCACACCTTCAGTCAAGGCCTGGGTTCGTCTCTCACGTGACACATGTGATTCACTGGTTCTAACGGTATTCCATGAATCTAGCCCCGTCCTATTAGACATACAAAGGGATTTAAGAGTGTTTCAAAACTCATTCAATGTCCTCATTTATATGGTATAATGCTTGTTAGATACTCAATCAAGAGCAAAGAATGCCAAATTTATTTTACGCCATTCCAAGCGAATCCAAATGTCTCTGAGTACATCACAGACCTAAATCTGCAGCACCTGCATTTTAATTATTCCAGGTCTGGGGAGGGAAAGAAGAGATAATTAACTCAGTGACAAAAATATTCTGATTTTCCTTGTATGTTTCTTACCCTCTACTTGGAGGATAAGGGCAGAGGAGGAAAGAGCAATGGTTACAAAGCAGAGACACGATGGCCTCAGTCCAATTCCACATTTAAGTCTGAATGCCCTTCATTTGCTTTCTGGTCTGTATAGAGCACAAGAAAATAGATGACTATTTAAGGGTAATCTTACATAATGCAGTTTATTGACAGGTCAGCCTATTCATCAGCCTAGGGTTCAACTATTAAGGCTTATGATATAGGATTGTTGTCTTTATCAGTTAAACAATAACCTCCTACCAGGCCTGTACCAAATTAAGTGACTTAAAGTAAATGAGCAGCTATTATTACTCATGTGTCTGTGGTCAGCTGGTGGGCTGGCTGGAGACCAGCTGGTCTAGGGTGGCCTTTCCCACAAGTCTGGCAGTTGGATGGCTGTTGGTAGATTGACTGGTCAGGGACCTCTCATCAACCAGCAGTACAACCTGGCAGTACAACAAAGATGTCTATGTCCTAACCCAGAACCCTCAAATATGTTACCTTACCCTTAATCTGCAGATGTGATTAGGATCTTGAGACTGGGAGATTTCCCAGGATTATCTAGTGGACCTAGTGTATTAACAAGGGTTCTTTTTTTTTGTTTGTTTGAGTTTGAGTCTCACTCTGTCACCCAGACTGGAATGCAGTGGCCGCTCCTGGCCACTGCAGCCTCGACCTGCTGGGCTCTGGTAATCCTTCTGCCTCAGCCTTCCAAGTAGCTGAAACTACAGCCACACGCTACCACATCCAGCTAATTTTTGATTTGTTGTAGAGATGAGATCTCACCAAGTTGCCCAGGCGTGTCTCGAACCCACGGGCTCAGGCAGTCCACTCATCTCAGCCTCCCAAAGCACGAGATTACAGGCTGAGCCACCGAGCCCGGCTAACAAGGGTTCTTATAAAAGGGAGGCAAGAGGATGAGTCTTATGCTGAGAAGATATAAAGATAAAAGCCAAGGTCAGAAAGAATGAAAGATACAACATTACTGGCTTTGAGATGGAGAAAGAAGATCCTTGTGCTGGGAAGTGAAGGTGGCCTCTAGATGCTGCAAAAGGTAAGGAAACAGATTTCTTCCCTGGAGTCTCTAGAAGGATTACAGCACTATGAACCCATTTTACTTCTGAACTACCGAACTGTAAGAGAGTAAGTATGTGTTTCTTTAAAACACTCAATTGGTGGTGAATGATGACAGTCACATCAAGAAGAGAATGCAGATGGACTTGTGAACATCAGAGTCCCAGAAGGGTGTGTGGGAGCAAGGCAGGCTCAGGCTTGCCAGTCACTCCTGCCACATTCTATTGGCCAAAGATGTCACAAGGCCAGCCCAGATGCAAGGGATGGAGAAAAAGACCCACCTCTTGATGGATTCTATTTCTCCCACTTTGTCAGAGAAGTCATGTTGCAAGGGAGTAGACACAGGGAGGGGTAAAATAATTATGGCTGATTTTTTTTTTTTTTTTTTTGCAAGCAGTCCACCACCATGCCCTCTAACCTTGGTGTCCTTTACACTTTCAGGGACGCAGGAAGAATGGGTATCCAGACTGCAGGCATCAATATCTTCCTAAGTCTTTGGAGGATTTTTGTGTCTCCAAGAAGCCTTGGATGGAGGGACTTTATCCAGCATTTGGGAGTTTGCTGTTTTGTTGCTTTTGTTTCAGTGGGCCTCCTCTCTGTGACCTTCTGCTGGTTTCTGTCATCAGCCATAGCGTTCACCACCACCTGGATGATTATGTGTGTCCTGCTATGTTGCTCCAAGCATGCACGGTGTTTCATTCTTCTCGTCTTTCTCTCTTGTGGCCTGCGTGAAGGCAGGAACGCTTTGATTGCCGCTGGCACAGGGATAGTCATCTTTGGACATGTGGAAAATATTTTTCACAACTTTAAAGGTCTCCTGGACAGTATGACTTGCAACCTAAGGGCAAAGAGCTTTTCCATACATTTTCCACTTTTGAAAAAATATATTGAGGCAATTCAGTGGATTTATGGCCTTGCCACTCCACTCAGTCTACTTGATGACCTTGTTTCTTGGAACCAGACCCTGGCGGTCTCTCTTTTCAGTCCCAGCCACATACTGGAGGCACAGTTAAATGATACCAAAGGGGAAGTCCTGAGCGTCTTATACCAGATGACAACCGCCACAGAAGTATTCTCCTCCTTGGGTCAAAAGCTACTTGCCTCCGCAGGGTTTTTGCTGGTCCTACTTGGCACTGGCCTCTTCATGAAGAGATTTTTAGGCCCTTGTGGTCAGAAGTATGAAAACATCTATATCACCAGACACTTTGTTCAGTTTGATGAAAGGGAGAAGCATCAACAGAGGCCCTGTGTGCTTCCGCTGAGCCAAAAGGAAAAGCAGAAGTATGTCATCATCCCGTCTTTCTGGCTGACTCCTAAAGAAAGGAAAAACCTGGGGCTGTTTTTCCTCCCCATACTTACCCATCTCTACATCTGGGTGCTGTTTGCAGCTGTAGATTATCTTCTATATAGACTCATTTTCTCAGTGAGCAAACAGTTTCAAAGCTTGCCGAGCTTGGAGGTTCACTTGAGACTGCACAGAGAGGTAGGGGCTCACAGGCACTTGTTACAAGGCATCATGGCTACTGGCTGGTCTGTCTTGCAAAAGATGGTGAACGTGAGGTAGGGCAGTGTCTAATGCACCTTTGCATCCCCAGCACCTAGTGAAGCGCCTGACACATAGAAGGAGTTCAATAAATGTAGGTTGCATCGAATTGAAGTCCTGATGTTAGAGTGAGTCTGTATTAGTTTTCTACAGATGCTAGTTTCCACCAAATGATCATACACTGGTGGTTTAAAACAACAGAAGTTTATTCTCTTATAGTGCTAGGGGTAAGAAGTCTGAAATGGGTGTTGCTTGCTGAAATCAGTTGTTTGCAGGGCCATGTTCTCAGACTCTTGGAGAGAATCCACTCTGCCTCTTCCAGATTCTGCTGGCCACTGGCATTCCTTGGCCTGTGGCTGCATCACTCCCATCTCTACTTCTGTCTTCACATGGCCCACTCCTTTGTGAATGGAAAACCTTTCTCTGCTTCTCTTAAAGAATGCATGTGAGTGTGTTAGGACAATTGGGGGTAATCTCTTCATCTCAAGATCTTTAACTCAATCACATTTACAAAGATCCTTTTTCTAAATAAAGTGACATTAACAGATTCCAGAGATTAGGACTTTATGTCTTTGGAGGGGTCACTTTTCAGCCTCTTACACTCAACAAATACTGAAATGTGGGAATTGGTGTCTCTGATGTTGAACATGAAGTTGATTCTCAAGCAGGAGTATCTGACGTGAACTCAAGAGCCTGAGGTTTAGAGCCAGCTCTCCTCACACCCTCAGACTTGTGTGAGTAGACTTTGGACACCTTCTCAGAATGAGAACTTCTTTTCTGTGCATTCTGAGTCCTTATCAAACACAGGAGGGACCCAGTGCATCGGTGTAATGTCTAAAAGGGTGATTATTGACAAGGGACTCCTAAGTAACCCAATCATAGGGCTGGTATAAATACCAGGTAACACCCACTTTAAAAAAAAATGTTACCTAACTACACTTTGTTTTTTTTAGCTAGATTAGGTCAGCAGTTCTCAACCTTAAGAATTTCCTAGGTTGGATACAGAGCACCAGCCCTTCATTTCTGGAGATTTTGTTTTAAATGAGACAACATTTTTTTTTTTTTTTGAATTGGAGTCTAACTCTGTCGCCCAGACTGGAGTGCAGTGGCCACTCCTGGCCACTGCAGCCTCGACCTGCTGGGCTCCAGCGATCCTTCCGCCTCAGCCTTCTGAGTAGCTGGAATTACAAGCATGCTCTACCACGCCCAGCTGATTTTTTGATTTATTGTAGAGATGAGGTTTTGCTGCCCAGGCGGGTCTCGAACCCGCGGGCTCAGGCAATCCACTCACCTCAGCCTCCCAAAGGCGCGGGATTACAGGCTGAGCCGCCGAGCCTGGCTGAGACAACATTTTTAATAAAAAAGCACCCCATGTGATTTCAAGGTAGGTGGACCACACTTTGAGAAACTATGTCCTGGGTGTTGTTGGAAAGCCATGACCTTCTGAGCCAGTGCTCCTTAACCCTGGCTGTGGAGTTGCCTCATTATGGGGCTGAAAAAGCCAATCAACCCAGTACCTCTCTGCAGAATCTCCAGGGTTTCTGACTTAATTGGACTGGGCTGAGAGGTTTTTAAAACCTCCCCGAGTAATTCTAATGTGCAGCCAAGATGGAGAACTGCCTTTTTCAACCCTTCACCCAAACAACAAAGTCAAGAATTTAACTTCTAATCGCCGTCAGATGGATCTGGGGAAAATCTTAATTAGCCAAGACAGCGTCTTTCTCTGAGTTGGTGCCTCCTGTGTCTTGAGGAATCTGACTTTTCCTCCTCTATTCTCTCTCCTCTCGCAGCTGAGAGCAAATGAAGACTGTGGTTTTGTGCATCCTGTCTTTTATTGTCTGACACTTGTCTTTTTTTTTAACTAAGAAATTGTGAAGCTGAAGCAGGTGGAGTGTGGAATGTGTGTGCATGTGTGCATTGTGTGCGTGTGCACACATGTGTATGCAACATGTGCACTAGGTCAGACTGGTGACAATACCATCAGCTGTTTTCATGTATGTGATTTGCCCTCCTCTTTATCAAGCTTCACTGGATTGTGCCGGCTGCCAGGGAGGTCACAGAGGGGAAATGGCAGCACCATTGCCTATAAAGTCTGCTTTGAAACCCACTTTCCATTTCTATCTCTGAGGGCCTCGAATCCTCCTGCTGTGTCCACACTTTTCCTCCCCTTTCCTCTGGCTCAGCAGATAGAGTCCCCCAGCTCCCACCCTTCTCATCCTGGGCTGCTTCTCAGAGTTGATTACTCTGAGTTCTCTGCTTCCTCTGAACAGTTCAGTTAATTACAAGGCACCCTGTTGCTCTAGATATTTGGAGCAGGGTGGATAATGGAAGTCGTGTTTCAACTAAAAGCCAAGCAAGAATTTCAGACATGTTTGATCTAGGCTAGTTAAAGGGCCTTTCTCCTTTCGCATTCTCCTCCTGTGGTCTCCTTTCTTGGCCTCCCCTCTCAATTCTTCCTCTCCCTCCTTCTTGTTTTGGCTTTCTCTCATTTGCTTGCCTCTCAGCCAATACCCATGCCTGTTTTGTGAAGTCTTCCCATTTTAGACAAAAGGGAAAAAGTAAGTTCTGCCTTCCAAAAAACAGCCCAGAAGATTTCCAACAACAATGTCCTGACACCATCTTAAGGCACTGCTGGGTCCTGAGGATTCAAAGATGTCTAGAGTGTGATGACCTCCTTGAGGGACTCTGGTCCTGGGAGCAGGGAGAGGCCATAATGTACATGTGTAACAACAGCGGGGTGGTGGGCATTAGAGCAGATGTGAGTTGAGCTGGCACCTCTCAAATCTCTCCTACCGTGCCTGGAGACCGTGCTGCCAGCAGCCAGCTTCCGCATGACTGGCAATGCCCTGCCCTTATCCCAGGATGCCCTTGGAGGTACCTGGTCTTCTTCACTGCTGTAGATTTCCAAAGGAGAAGTCAAGCAGGAGGAGAAACATTGGCACGAAGTGTTGCCAATATCTCTCTCCTGCTTTCACGCAGTTTTAAATAAATGTTTTACATAAAGAAAATGGGAAATGGCCAATGTAGAGCTACCTGCATGGGTGGGCAGCATAAGTAAAAAACAACCACAGTGTCTACTTATTGAGCATTTGGCCACACTAACTTTTAAGGACTGTCTGCCACCAGAGCCTTCCCTCCATTCATTACTTAACACTGTCCCAGCAAATTGTAGAGGTAAACGTATTTTAAAACATCGGGGTACCATTTAGCATATTGCTTGGCATCTTGAAAGAGTTAACTCGTCCTCCACATTACCCTCCACCAACCCCATACAAGTAAGTGTTGACTCAACCCTTAAGAAGCCCTGACTCCCAACTGCAAAATCCCCAGTTAAATTCCTAAATAACTTCTTCCTAGATCGAACACCCGCTGCTTTCTTATTGCAGGATTTCTCATCACTGACTCAATCGATGTGTTTGTTTCTTCAATAGTATTAAAAAAGAGTGTGTGCCTTTGCTCTGGGGAATGAAATCTCTCCATTTAATTGTAAGCGGACTGTCTTTTTAATAAAAGAAAAGGAGAGGGAACACAAATGTTTTTCATTGCTTATTCACAGTGCTGGGGAAATAATAGATTTGACTTGATGTATGTTGAGGTCCCAGGTTTGGCGTTTCCAAGTTCTTTGCAAGCACCTCTGGGTATCCTCTGGGTGTGGTCCTGGTTCTTGTTGGGAAGTCATTTACCTTTTCTTGGCCCCAGGGCTCGGTGGTGCTAGGGTGATAATAACTTACTAAATGATCCAGTCTCTAAGGCTAATGCTTCCTCCCCAAGGTGTTTAATTTGCACTGGGAGTAGTTTATTCATGGGCAGGATCTGGTCCATTAATTCCTGTTTTGCCAAATTAGAAAACAAATCCACCAAGAGATTAAATGACTTTCCCAGGTCAGGGGAAGAAAGAGCCGAATCAGCACACATGTCCCCTGAGGGTGGCTTGGCTAGGTGGCACAAAGTCATCTCTAGTCCTCTATGTCAGTGCTGAGAGTAACTGGTTTGTTTTCTTGCCTTCAAGAAGAAAGGAAGACACCCATTCCTGAGCATCCATGAGAGATGAGAAAATTTCCTATTTTTAAGACCTCCACAAACAGAATTTTAGAGTCTCTTTCAGTGAAGTAGGCTTGAGGGTCAACACATCAATTCAAAAGGGGATATAGTACACTAAATAAGAATAATCCCTCCTAAGGTTGATTTAGAATGTAGTTTAGTGCCTCAAAATCTTTGTGACCTCGTGGTCCACTGAAAGGGAGTTTGACCAGATAGGAGGATATGACAGTGTCTTAAGGGACTATGTTCCAGAACAATCTTCTCTTCCAGTTTAGCTGATTACCCCCATCTTTAATTAACCCCACAAAGTGTAGAACAAGTATTCCATGAAAATGAGTTATGTAGTCAAATTTGTTAGGAAAACAGCAGACTAAAGTTAAACAGATTTCTCTGCCATCTTAAAGCCTTCAGTCTAATGGTCATTGTTACTTTCAAAAGAAGGGATAGAGTAGACAAACTTATTTAATACACTTCTCTCAAGGGAATCTGTACTGTTTTCCCACAAACCCACTATGGGATACACGGCAATAGTTACAAATAATGTGCATCCTTTCTCCTTTGCTCCAATTTCAACCCACAAAAGGAGATGTGATAGTTGTTTTTAGCTAAAGCTCCATGAATATTTGAAGATAAATTCTGTATGTTGCAGAGAAGTATCAAGAATGACAAGGACCAAGTACAAAAGTGGAATGGCTCTTGATTATTTTATCCTTTCATTTTAGAAGCAAGGAACTCAAGACATCATCCATGATTCTTCCTTTAACATATCTGTGTTTGAACCCAACTGCATCCCGAAGCCAACGCTTCTCCTATCTAAGACCTGGGCTCCTCTCAGTGTTATCCTTGTGATATTAGTGATGCTGGGACTGTTGTCCTCCATCCTGATGCAGCTTAAAATCCTGGTGTCAGCATCCTTCTACCCCAGCGTGGAGAGAGAGCGCGTCCAATACCTGCATACAAAGCTGCTTAGGAAAAGATCAAAGCAGCCAGTGGGAGAAGTCAAAAGGAAACTGAGTGTATACCTCACAAAGGTAAGGCTGGGATTGGGGGTGTAATCTGAAACTAAGGAAGTGTTGATGAGAGGCAAAAGGAAAGTGGGCCTTGTATCCCAGCAGTAGACAGGACTATTGGGAGGAAATTAACACATGTATGTGGTTGGGCTTTTAGCTTTGTGATTTAAATACTGATCCAGCGGACTTGACAAGATAATCTTCAAAATATTGGTTTCCAGTAAGTTTGTTCAGAGGTAACTGGAAAAGACCTCCGTATTGGCTATAAAGCAACAAGACCTCATAAGATAAGCATTCCCTGGTAAAGAAAAAGCAAAAGAAAATATCTACCGCAACTTCGTAAACGCCAAAGACTTGCTCATTCTCTAGTATTTTGTATGTATTTAAATGATATGTATTTTATATAAAATACATATTATATGTGTTTTATTATATATATATTTTATATATTATGTATTTTTAAATATATTTATATTTATATAAACATAAGGACTCTCGTGTGTCTCATAAAATGGATACATATCAAAGATTTTATTGAACTTATTTATGAGGGAATAGTAAGAAATTAAAACTAACTAAAATGATAATTCAAAGAACATACACATATATAGGCTATCAGGGATACCGAAATGAATCTGCTTAACAGCTGGCTTCTTCCACAAGGGGAATGGGAGGAATCACTTGTGCTTTGCAGGGTGAAGTTCATGTGCATGTCATGGACAAGAATTACTTAAATTGTTGCTGTCAGCCATCTATAACCTACAGAATGGAGAAATAGCTCATAGACAGTGAAGGAGCAAGATAACCCACACAGATAAGCTTTTCTGTCCATTTCAGAGTCTTTGGGCGTTTTTTTCCTGACACCTTTAACCCTATAATGAAAAGTTTATGCCAGAGGTGTTTGGTATGATCCCAGTGCTCATTCATCTACTCTTCTGTCTCTTCAGATCCATTTCTGGCTTCCAGTCTTGAAAATGATTAGGAAGAAACAAGTAAACACTGCAAGTGAAGACAGTCTGTGAGAGACCCCAGGTAGCTCCTCAGACCCACTGCCCCAGCAATTCTCCTGAGGTCTACTGAGGGCCTAACCAGAAAGAACGGGATGATAGGGTCCCAGTGGGAGTCTGAGTCTTCAGGGCCTGGTTATGCCTCTTTTTATGGTAAAGCCCTGACAGGTAAACAGTTTATGGGGTCTGACTTCCAAACATACCACGTGATCTGGTCTGTGTCAGTGTAGTATGGGACTCTAACTGGGCTCCTTGGTGATGGGTTTCAGCCTAGAGTAATAGTCAAAGAAAAAACATTAGAAGCTATTGAAATCTCTACTACAGCCTCACAAGAAAATGCCAAGGAGAACATCCTCGTATAAAGCCTGCAAACTATCTTTAAACTCTTCGTCCTTCTTAATATCTTTCATAGCTATCACTCCCACAATTGTCTCTCCTCCTGGCCCCTTATTCAAAACTCCTTTCTGAAACCCACTTCCAGCTCCTCCTGGTTTCTTCTTACCATCACCTCCACTCCTAACCCCTGCTTGCCTGATCTATTTTGTTTTTTCCTCTTCTAGTAAATTCTTTAGCCCAATATTTATGCCAGGGTAACCTAGGGACTGTGTGCACCAAGGCCATATAAAATTCTTGTTAAAATGCACATCGTGGGCCCCTTTTCACCTTTAACTGTACTCAAAATGACTTTTAACAAGTCACAGGATGTGCTGTCTTTATCTGTTAGGCACGTTTGCCCTGGGTCTAAAGTGCTCTTCCATATTAGAGGGACAGACTAGGAAAGAGGTGCTGTCACAAAAGGCAATTTTGATCTTGAAAAAAGGATTTAGACTCACTCATTAGGGCCAATCTAGCTTGGATAGAAAATGCTTATCTAATTACAGCTTACCCACTTTAGATTTAAATGAATGGTTAGTTAAATTTCTTGAGACAACTATTGTGAAATGTATTCTGTTATCTTATAGAGGCAGAAAGATACAAGGCCATTTCATAAGGCTTCCTTTCTTCACCTCTAATTCTAATGGCCCATAAAAGTATATTGTATTATAGTCTAAGTCACCATGTCTCATCTCACAAATTCCAATTTGGTGGCCATATTTTGTTAGTGTCTTTCAAGTGTCATTCTGATGTCCCCATTGACTCCATTTTTGTTGTCACTTAAGTTTTTCTTTGATAGTAAGTTGTAGTAATTCTAAACACCTTCATAATAGTAGATGTCCTTTATTGTTCTACTTGGGATATTAAAGATGATCTTTCCTTTTCTTAGAGTCTATGTGTGCTGCTTTCTTTGTGAGAACTCATCATTATTATAATATGGGATATGTTGAAGTCATCACAAATCACATATTTCTGTCTTCATTCACGTAAGAGAAAGAAATGCACATATCTCATCCTAAGGGAATAAGGACTAGCTTTCTCACACAAAGTAAAAAACAGTGATTTCCAAAAAGTAACAAAGACCATTGAGGTCAATTGTTTAAATTATGCTATGGAAGAGGGAGAAACTGGCTGGAAAAAATGAGTGTGAGTTGAGTGTGATTATATGTCTATGTTTAAAATCTGTATTATATTAAGCTAATACAACTCTTGCATAGTATGGAGGAAAGATTTAAATTAACAAGTGACTGAGGGTTCCAAATTTTCAGGATTCAAAGCCTCTTTTGGTTTCAACCCACAGTGGTTGCACTGACATTGTTAAAGGCAGTGAAGAAAGAAGAGAGAAATAGCAGGGTATGGGGGACAACTTATCACCTTTTATCATCTAAATTCTAAGTATCTATGAACCTCACTTTTGTATTGAGGGAGCGGAAGAAACTAGAGTTGAATTTGCCACTGGAGCAATTTGTGCAAATGGAAAACAAAAAAAGGCAATGACAGAACTAAAAGCTTAACTAGTCACAGTCACAGCAATAAGGCAGAAGGTATGTGTACCACTCTGCTGGATGCTGAGGAAATAAATAGCATAGTGTGTGTAGTTTCCCTACCCCTGCCACCAGCCTCATTGGGTGGACAAGGAACAATGTGCCCTCTGACCACAGCAGGAGCTCAGAAAGTGGACAGGTTTAGAGGACATAAAGAAGGTCCAGGAAAGACTGAGACACAGATGCGGACCTTGCTCGCCCACTCATTCTCTAGCATAGTGGTTCCCAGAGCTGGCTGATCTTCAAAATCAACTCCAGAGGTAAAAAAGAAAAATAATTACAGACTCCCAAACAAAACTCAGATATACTGACTTAGATAGTCAGAGGGAGCATCCTGGGAATCTGTATCCTAAGTGATTTCATGGGTGATTCAGATGAGTAGGCAACTTTGTTAACCACTGGTTTAGAGAATTGTAGCAAATCCCGGAGAGAAGGGATTGTTGATTATATAAAAACACATTTTTGCTGAGAGCAGTAGCTCATGACTGTAATCCCTGCACTTTGGGAACCCAGAGCCGAGGACTACTTGAGCCCAGGAATTTGAGACCAGCCTGGGCAACATAGTAAGACCCCTATTTCTAAAAATATAATATATATATTACATATTAAAATTTTAAAGCACATTGACATGGTATCTATGTAATTAGTTATATACATATAGGGCTTCGATTCTACCTGCTGTGGGCCATTAAACTTCTCCAATACTGCAAAATGTGAATTAATTGTCAAGAAATGTGTTCTTCTCATGATCTACAGTTCAGCTCACCCACTTGTATAAACACTCAAACCAAAACAAAATCCATGATGCTGCCATGAATTATACCATTTTAACCTGGATTTAATTATGTATTAAATATTATTTGGGCCGGGCTTGGTGGCTCAGCCTGTAATCCCACGCCTTTGGGAGGCTGAGGTGAGTGGATTGCCTGAGCCCACGGGTTCGAGACCCGCCTGGGCAGCGAGACCTCATCTCTACAATAAATAAAAAAAAATCAGCTGGGCGTGGTAGCGCGCGCCTGTAATTCCAGCTACTCGGAAGGCTGAGGCGCAAGGATCACAGGAGCCCAGTAGGTCGAGGTTGTGGTGGCCGGGAGCGGCCACTGCACTCCAGTCTGGGCGACAGAGTGAGACTCCAACTCAAAAAAAAAAAAAATATATATATATATATATTATTTGGTACCAAATTATTATTTTTTAATTAATTTTTTTTCAATTGGGGGATGGTATATCATATATATATTTAGGTCAGAGTCTCATTCTGTTGCCCAGATTGAGTGCAATGGTGTACTCATGGCCACTGCAGCCTTGACCTGCTGGGCTCAGGTAATTCTTCTGCCTCAACCTTCCAAGAAACTGGAACTATAGGTCGCGCCACCACCCCCTTCTGCGGTCTCGTCGAGTTTCCTGGACTGGCCTCAAACCCTTGAGCTCAGGCAACCCTCTGTCTTCCACCTCCCAAAGTACTAAGATTATAAGTGTGAGCCACTGCACCTGGCTATTTTTTAAATGAAAAGTAATCTTGACTAAAACAATTACATGATACAGTAGAAAGAACACAGATCACAGATTTTTTTTTTTTTTTTTTTTTGAGTTGGAGTCTCACTCGGTTGCCCAGACTGGAGTGCAGTGGCTGCTTCCGGCCACTGCAGCCTCGTCTGCTGGGCTCCGGCGATCCTTCCGCCTCAGCCTTCCAAGTAGCCGGAATTACAGGCATGCGCTACCACGCCCGGCTGATTTTTTTGATTTATTGCAGAGATGAGGTCTTGCTGCCCAGGCGGGTCTCGAACCCGCGGGCTCAGGCAATCCACTCACCTCAGCCTCCCAAAGGCGGGGGATTACAGGCTGAGCCACCGAGCCCAGCTGATTTTTTTTTTTGAATGAGGAAGGGTTTGATTCCTTCTGCTAATTATTAGTGACACAAACTTGGGCAACTTAACTCTCACTTCTTTGAGTCTCAATTTTCTTATTTGAAAGACGAGGCTGAAAATAGTCTTATAGCAACTTTTTTGAGAATTAAATGAGATGACATATATAGAGTCTCTAGAATACTTCCTACCTCAAGTTAGATAAATAAGTATCAGCTCTTTTTCTCCCCTTTTTATTCTCCCATTGTTCTCTGCCCAACCCTGCTTTCTTCAGCTTTTGACAACAGAGTCTGATACAAAAAGAGTAAAAACAGGAAGAGAGAATTTTAACCAAGCTTGTTATATAACAGAAACTGGCAATCTTTTTCTGTGAAGAACCAGATAGTAAATATTTTAGGCTTGCAGTCATATATGACCTCTGGCACAACTACTAACCTCTGCCACTGTAGTGAGAAAGCAACCATTAACAATACGTAAACAAACAAGCATGGTTGTGTTCCAATAAAACTTTACTCGCAAAAACAAGCTGCAAGCCAGATTTGGCCTGCAGGCCATAGTTTGACAACACCTGATAATACAGAAAGACTTTTTGGAAATATGTTGAGTTGATGTAGGGCGTGACACAATAGGGACTCTTAAAGTAAGAAAAATATAGGTTTAAATTCCCTCCTTGCCATCAGCTAGCTGGATGACTTTGAAAGTCATTTCACCTCTCTGAGCTCAATTTTCTCATCTACAAAGATCAAGGAGTTTAGCTAAAAATCTCTGAAAAAGCTGCCATCTCTAAGTCGATGATTCTCCGGGAGAGACAGCAATCTCCTAGAGAGAATCACCAACAGACTGTAACCCAAGATTCAGCATTTGATGTGTTTGTTCTTTCACGGTTGACCAATGAATCATAAAGAACAACAGAAGTCTTTGCATCATAAGAATGATTTATTTGATGAAAAAGGGAAAATATAACACTTGGTCAAAATAAATGTTATTTTCTCCACAGACACAAGGAAGCAATCAGAATCGTTATTCAATTCTAAATGTCATGTGTAATTTCATAGGGTTTAAAGTCAGACTGTGATGTCGGTAGTTGAAGACCTGAAAATTGAAAGTCTAGCCTTTTCAGAGCAAGCAGTGCCCTTACTCTAAATGTGATATATCAATTAAGGAGTGAAAGAAATCAATCAAAATTGTTTTTCTTTTTTTTTGAGTTGGAGTCTCACTCTGTCGCCCAGACTGGAGTGCAGTGGCCGCTCCTGGCCACCGCAGCCTCGACCTGCTGGGCTCCGGTGATCCTTCCGCCTCAGCCTTCCGAGTAGCCGGAATTACAGGCGTGCGCTACCATGCCCGGCTGATTTTTTTTTTTATATATATTGTAGAGATGAGGTCTCGCTGCCCAGGCGGGTCTCGAACCCGCGGGCTCAGGCAATCCACTCACCTCAGCCTCCCAAAGGCGCGGGATTACAGGCTGAGCCACCGAGCCTGGCTCTGTTTTTCAAAAGGAAACCATTGTGGACATATGTTTGTACTAAAACAGGAAGTGTGCTATGTCCTGCAAGAAGAAATGCTAGTGCTAATAAATTCTAGAAAATAAACATTCTACTGTTTTAAAACGCATGATGTAATGAAATTGTGTGAAATTAAAAATGGGAAAAACTGGTCTCTAATTCTGGTATTGCTACCAAGTAGCTTAGCCAAGGCATTTTTCTCTCTTGACTCATTTTAGTCCTTCAGAAAAAAACATCATAATAGCTATTAGTTGGTAAGGCCTTACTAGGGAGCAGACACTGTTTTTTTAGTCAATTATTTAATTTCATCCTCACCAAAACCCCATAAAGGAAGATCTGGTATTATTTTATCCTATCTTATCTTATCTTACTTTATTTTATTTTATTTTATTATAGAGATGTGGGGTGCAAGTGAGGATTAACTATATAAATAGGTTGGATTCAGGTATATTTTGGGTTTCTAACTGGCCCTCACTCCCCCTAGTGACCAGGTACCCCTTGTGTTGTCATGTGCTCCCCACTTTCCTCTTTCCCTCCCTCCCCTAGCAGTGCCCACCAACTGTCAATCCCTCCCTTGTGCTCATGTGACTATTTTTCAGGTCCCACTTACAGTTACAGAGTGAGAACATGCAGTATTCAGTTCTTCATTTCTGTGATAGATCACTTAATATGATGGTCTCCAACTCTATCCAATTTGTTGCGAAGTCCATGATTTTGTTTTTCTTTATGACTGCATAATACATCATTGTGTATATGTACCACATTTTCTTTATCCAGTCCACTTTTGAACTGGGCAGAATGGTTGGTTCCCCATGCCTGAACCCTCCCTATAGTCAAAATGTGCAAAAGACAGTTGCATTTCTATACACTAACAACAAACAGGCAGAGACTCAAATAAAAAGCATTCACACCTTGGCATCTACCTAAGTAGATAAATGTCATTTAACCTCTCTCGGTCTCAGCTGAAAGACCTTTACAACAAGAACTACAAAACACTGTTCAGAGAGATCAAGGATGATGCAAACAAATGGAAGATCATTCCATGCTTCTTTTTTATCGAACACAGCAATCAGTACATATGCAGCCCCTCAATAAATACACAGCATAGCACCTTCTATAAATACACATCATAAAACCCTTAATAAATGCACATTGAATGAATAAATGAATGACCCGGCCAGAAAATATTTCTAAGGCCAGTCCATGCAGAGCATGAAGAGAATAAGGCCTTGAAATGGTTTATTTTGTAAAACAATTTACGTTCTCTTTGAAGTAAGCCCAACACCCTCCCTGATATTTCCGGGCCTGGAGCTTTCCAGAAATAAGTCTTCCTGTAATGTCAAGTTCTCCCCGATTTCAGTCTCTCATGAACAACTTCCACAATTTCTTAGTGTATTGGCATAGGCCCTGCTCATCATTTACTTAAGTGTTCTCTAAATGAGCTCAGCATTTTTATTTAAATAAGTTCATTCTAGAAGGAAACTTGATAACACCACTTGTAAATGGAGAAACAGTATTATTTTCCATAGGTAGAAAGCATTATAAATAACACAAATACATCATGTATATATTACTTATTATATATACATATCACACATATAAACACAGAATGTACAGCTCATACATATACATGTAAAATATACATACCACACGCGCACATACACACACACTGAGAACAAACAATATGACATTATTGACTTCTGACTAGACATTCGCCTGCTGTAGCCTGCAGCCTACTCTTCCTCTGCATTGAACAGCTTGTGGAACCCCTGTGCCTGGGGTTAACCCAACCGAGGCAGAGTGATTGGGATATTTATAAACTGACTCCTGCCTGTTGCTGGTTGTGGGCAGCTGCTCTCTCCGGGTGGTGTCCCTTCCCTGGCACCTCTGGATGACTGCAAAGGCAAAGTAGCTTTCCTTGATTATGACGAAAGCCCCCAAAGAGATGCAGATACTGGCAGCTGGAAGTCAGCTGGAGTGTATAGAAGTTGTGGGGCCTGAGGGCTTGGAGCAGGACCCCCAAATCACCTTCAAAACCTTCATTTCCCCTTCAGGAAAATGGGAAGGGGTTGCATTCCACGGTCACTTAGGGCTCAGCTGACACCAACGTCCTGCCTTTGTCATGTCATGAGTCTTGCCTAGAAAGCACTGCTGACCTTTTCCTCTCATTCCTGATCCCTTTTCTCCATTTAAATGGTTAACCCTGGCGCACGGATTTATCTATACAACAAGAACATAGTTTTGCTGAAGAATTGGCAACATTCTCCCAAACATCCACATTGAAAACCAGTCCTCACTGTACTTCAAAGTGCAAACCATGATGGGATCATTAATTCAGCTTAAACACGTGAACAATTTCTCTTTGAAGGTCTGCATCCCTCAACCACGAAATCCGAGACAACTTCCAGAAAACTGTGGCCCAGAACACCGCGATATCACTCAGAACACTATTTATAAGAATGCCCTGTATGCAGTAGTCTTTACAGTTTTCTCTTTTTCTCAAATGTTCTTTAGCCTATGTAGATGACATTTATGCAATTCAGAGAAAGACGCCTCGACAGGATTAGTCAGCAGCAAAGGTCTCTGACGCAGCTTCTGTGATCTGGTTAAAAATAGGAAAGAGGATGTTTTGCATAAGTCATCACCATTGTGTGGTATGGGAGAACTGACCACTTTTTTTGATTCCCACATCCTGTTACTTGATCTAAAAATAGATGAAAACCCTGTCCCTGAATTCTTGGACCTTTTGCTTCTGTGTCCTCGATGCTTTGGTCCTCCTTGTTCTATGTTCCTTTGGTCACTTCCCTTCACCCCCTGCCATTTATGATCCCAACCGTCAGCCTTGGGCTCGGGGCCTCTGTGTTTCTTCCCAGAGGTTGCCAACTCCAATACCCACAGGGGTCAAGTGGATCGTATAAGTTAGTGAAGCCACCCAGGGAGATGGGGTAGACTAGACAATGTACGCCCCGTCAGAAAGAAGAGCAGCTCTTGCTAAGTTTCTGACAGATCAACTGACTTTTCCCAGAGCAGCCAGAAACCTGGACTGCTATGGGAACTCCCTTCATCTTTAAATGTTAAAAATAAATAATCCAAATATCAATTTTTTAAAAAAACGAGTAGAAATCAAAACATGAGTTTTCGGTTTATGACCTTTTCCCCATAGCTTCTCTTTTGGAGAACGCATGTGTTACCAGCTATAAAATGGGATTCTAGAAAATCTAGATCTTATGGTCTAAACTCTCCCACTTTTTCTTATTCTTGATTTCTAGTTTGGAAAAAGTACGGGATTATGATAGGAGTCCTGGATTCTGATTTTGGGTCTGCCCTTTGCTCACTATGGAGATTTGAACCTCTCTGGGGCCTCAATTTCTTCATCTGTGAAGTGGGCAATTAGAGGCGATGACCTTGAGGGCTCTTCCAAGATTTACTAGTCCATGGGTCTGATAGATCTTCATCCTTGTCCGCTTTTCTTACTCTTCCTGATCTCCAAGATAAATTTCCCAGTCCGGCGAGAAATTATTTTCTGGATTTTATCAGCTTAGGAGTGAGCTTTATTGTAACTCTTCTTCTGTCTAACACTCAACCAGTTCTACTGCTGCAACATCCCTTGAATCTCCATGCCTCCCAGTGTTGACAGTCACCATCACTTATTTCCTAAACAAACCACTATATTGCTTTCATTTCTACTCCAGTTTCCCCATCACCCTTCAGCTCTGAAACCCTTTCTCCAGAAATAAAACAAAAAATAATTTAAAAGCACTTTGCTCAGAGTTTTCCCTGGAAGAGAATTTACGCTGAACATTTTTAATACCCATTCCTCATCACAGCCAATCCCCAAATTGCCTGTTGCCCTTGCAGTCTAGTGGATAGTCATGTTCAAGTCACTGGTTGGGCAAGAGAGGAGGGTCCAGCAGTCGGGATAGCTCTCAAGTAGTCCCTCATCAGGGCATCAGGCATTCATATCTCTGGAAAAGCTGTAAATATTAGGCAATATTGCACATATTAGGCAATATTAGTCAAGTATAAGGCAATATTGCAAATATGAATGTCGAATGCATCATGGACAATGCTGGGAGGGGAAGAAATTTTAAATACATTTTTTTCTCACATCCAAAAGTTCAGAAAATGTTATCACCCAAGAAACAAACTGGCTTGGGAGAATTGAACCTTGAAGGCAGGAGATTTTGGAGAATTCAAGCTTCTCACCTTTATCTAGTTTTTTAGCTGGTGAATGTGTTCGTTTTCCTAGGTTTGCTGACAAATTACTACAAACTGGGTGGCTTAAAACAACAAAAATGTATGCTGTCACAGCTTTGAAGGCTAGAAGCTGAATTCCAGGTGTCAGCAATGCCATGCTCCCTCTGAAATCTCTAGGGAAGAGTCTTTGCTTGTTTCTTCTTTCTTCTGGTGGTTGCAATCCTTGGTGTTGCTTGGTTTATGGCAGCATAAACTGTCATCTGTCTCTCTTCACATGATAGTATTCTTTCTGTGTCCAGTATCCTCTCTTCTTAAGTAAAGAGTAGTTTTTGGATTAAAGCCCACCCTAATCCAGAACGACCTCACTTTAACTTGACTGAACCTGCAAAAACCCTATTTCCAAATAAGGTTATATTCATAGGTACTGAGGGTTTGGACTTAAGCCTACCTTCTTGGGGGGTACAACTCAATCCGGTCTAGTGAACAACCAGCAAAGAATTTCCCCTACAAGGATCACCCCATGCACACTGTACAGAATCACCTTGTTAGAAAATAACTTTTACACGTCGGTCATAGCACAGTTGAACAGTTAGAATTAACTTTCTGTGTCTTCTGATGCACTTTAGCTGCATGCAGACATGAAAAGGGGCAAAGGAGTCAACACTGGATTTTTTTTTTTTTTTCTGAGTTGCAGTCTCACTCTGTCACCCAGACTGGAGTGCAGTGGCATGCTCACGGCCACCACAGCCTCAACCCACTGGGCTTAAGTGATCCTTCTACCTCAGCCTTCCAAGTAGCTGGAACCACAGGCATGTGTCACGATGCCCAGGTGATTTTTTGATTTATTGTCTCATCATGTTGCTCAGGCAACATTGGATTTTATGCCAGTCAGAGGGAAGTTGTTCTAGAAATCTTGGACTTATAGCTTAGCCACAATAAATGATCTGCTACTTAGAGGTCCATTGATTATTGAATAAAGGAGCTAGACAGAAGACTACAGCAGTCCCTTGAACTGAGCCATCAGAGGCCTTATGCGTGAGAACTACCCAGTGTGGGATTTGGTGTAGTGCCTTGTGGAAAGGCAAGGAATGGCGGTTGAGGACCTCAAGTGAGAAAGAGGAGCAGCTGCTGTACCAAGGACATGTCTCTCCGCGCTGGCTGTGAGTGGTAAATTTGTGGCATGCAGTTCAGCTAGAAGATATGAAAATCACCTTGAAAAGAAAAGATAAGGTGAGCCCCCATCAACATTAGTAGGCTCCATCTGAGTGTTTCTTTACAGTCTTACAAGAAAGAGTGATGCCTCCAGCTTTGCTTTGGGATTTTTGTTTGTTTTTGTTTTTTAGGATTGTTTTGGCTACTCGGGGTCCTTTCATGTGAATTCTAGGTTTTTTTTTTTAATGTGGAAAATGTCATTGGGATTTTTATGGGAATTGCAGTGGATAGTATAGACATTTAACGATATTAAACCTTTCCTTCCATAAATAAGTGATCTCTTAAAAAAAAAAAAAAGTCTTACAAGAGACCATGGTCATGGTCAAAATGTGCTCTATGAAGTAGAGACAGATGAAGTCTAAGAGTAGCTCAGCAAGAGCCATCCTCGTTAAAGCGATGGAAAACATGTTGGGGAGCCTTAGAAAACACAAATGGACCAGTCTAATAAAAAGAACATGATGAAACAAAAATAAATGTTCATGGTGACTCCTCTTCCTATATTTCCTTGAGATAGCATTCAGATCTTCTTCAGTATTAATGGTGGCTGTCAGCTGTCAGGTCATGATGGTGACTAGGAAGTGTCAGAGTCCGCAGATGCGGGTGAGTGTTTGATGAGCCTCACGTTATTTTTGGAACCAAATTCTTCTCTTAGAGACTCTTTTCCAAGGCTGGCTTTCAATATGTGAGGAGAAAACAGTTTTGAAAAAAGTCAGTGAACATGGCTGACAGGGAAAGTTGTTTCTTGGCATGGAAGTTGTGGAGAAAGTCTATATTTCTAGTTTAAAAAAAAAAACCATGTCATAATGTGCTCAAATGAATTTTTAAAGTTAATTCTGAGAAGAAAATGTTCCCTTAATTTAAGACATTCTGTGTCAGGACTGGATGTAAACATGGCTGGGAACTGCTGTGGTTAGAAATTTGAATAAAGTATAGCAATGTCTGGTAAGGAAGCAGATTGAGCATGGCATAATGTGGAAGCAAGTTGCCACGGAAACAAGCCACCAAGTGAGACAGGACCATCCTGAGGGCATATGCCATTTCAGGAGAATGGAGGGAAAACAGGGACGTGCTTGATGGTCAGGAGTTCTCAGGAGGGACAACGGGCACTAGAAAGAAAGCAAAAGCCAGTGGCTGCCAAAGCCACCAAAAAGATGAATCAAATTCAGAACTTGTCAGGTATTTTGAATCCGATCGTATTCATTTGTCATTCATTTGTTGGCTCACTCCAACAAACATTGCCTGAGTGCCTTCTGAATGCCAGGCACGGGGTTAGGTGCTAAAGCCACAAGGAGGACTTATTTGGAAGAGCAAGACCTGAACACAGTTGTATCACTCCTGGGAATCAAGTCTCCATTGCCCTGTGGCTCTGGTCCTGCTCCATAGGCCTGCCAGGTCTCCTCTCTGGCCTTCCCGCCTGGGATCCCAACTCCTTCAGAATTGATCTTATTGGCCTCTATCCTGTCTTTGTGGCAGGTGTACTTCTGCGATCAGCCTCCTCTGTGCTCACTGACCTCCTCTCACGCCCCTGCTAGGCGGTCTCAGAACTGACCTGGAATGGTCACTTAATTCCATCATCCTGGTCCTTTTGGTCCAAGAAGTCTTCTTCATAGGTCTTTGTGCTTGGTCCTAGCTTTGGTTTTGGCATCCTGCTCCTGGCCCTCACGTTTGCATGTGACCCTCAATACAGATAGTATAGTGACTCACGGAAAACGCTCACATCAAAGTAGTTACCCTAACCCAGGCCAGGTGCAATGGCTCGTGCCTGTAGTCCCAGCATTTTGGGAGACCAAGGTGGGATTGCTTGAGCCCAGGAGTTTGAGACCAGTCTGGGCAACATATCAAGTCCATGCTTCTACAAAAAATAAAAAAAAATTGGCCAGGTGTAGTGGCACATGCCCGTAGTCCCAACTACTGGGGAGGCTGAGGTGGGAGGATCACTTGAGTCCAGGAGGCTGAGGGTGCAGCGAGCCGTGATTGGGTCACTGTACTCCAACCTGGGTGACAGAGTCAGACTCTGCCTGTCTAAAAAAAAAAAAAAATGCTGTCATTCTAACCCCATTCTTCTGCACATCAGTGAACAAACCCTCCATCTCCCTCCAGAGGGAGCAGGCAATGCCTCCTTCTCTGTCACCACCACTAAACTTCCCGCTCAGGCCCCAGCTATTTTCTGCATTCCTCGGCACCCTCTCCTCAGCAGTGGCTTTCTGTTATTACTGTGATCTCGCCAATCTATTTTTAAACCTCCCATTGCCTTTACAATCTCATTCTGCATCTTCTTTCACTACAAACCAACTTTCCAGAGCAACTGACTTTGAACGTGACATTCGTATTGTAATCACGTTACACTCATTATACGCATGACGTGCATGATGCCTGAGTGTTCACAAATGGCAACTCTTCGTGTCCTTTTAACAATGCAGTGACTGGGCGTGTAGACTCATGCCTGTAATCTCAGCAATTTGGGAGGCCAAGACAGGAGGGCTGTTTGAGGCCAGCAGTTCAAGACCAGACTGGGCAACATTAGTGAGAAGACCTCACTCTCCAAAAAAAAAAAAAAAAAAAAAAAATTAGCCAGGCATGGGAGCACGCACCTGTGGTTCCAGTTATTCTGCAGCCTGAGGTGGGAGGATAGCTTGAACCTAGGAGTTCAAGGCTGCAGTGAGCCATGATCACACCATTGCACTGCAGCCTCGTTGATAGAAGAAGACCCTGTCTCAAACAAACAAATCAATACAATAAAGTAAGCAGAGCAAATATTGTGCCATCTCCAGTTCATGGATCAAGAAATTGAGGTTCAGAGAGGTTAATTGACTTCCCCAGGCCACACGCTGAGAAACGAAGAAACCCGAGGCTCCTCACTCTGAATGGGTTCCTTGTCTGTGCCATTTGGTGTGTGAGACACTGCCTTTTGTGACTCTGAGTCTTTGCTTTCCCTATCCCACATTCTTATTCTAAGATGTCTTCCCTCTCGGTGTTAAACCGGCATCCTCCAAATAATTTCAATAGATAGAAACATCAATTCATGCCTTCATTTCCCCATTTCCCACGAGACACAGTGGCATAAATGCATATTCTAAGATCCTACAGTGAGGATTCAGGATGCTCCATTTTTTCTTTCTTTCTTTTTTGGCCTACAAACAAAACAACGAGGAAATCCTCAGGGGCTTCCCTCCTCTCAGGATATCCCAACCCTGCCTGCGTGGCCTTCCTTCCTGCCTGGCCTCCCTCCACTCCCAAGAAGCCTGGTCATTTTTAGACTCCCCAGGACTGTGTTCACATCTTTTTAATGTGTTGTAAACCTCTCTCCCTCTCCACAGACCTGTGCAGAGCAGGGAGTATTGATTGGTGCGGGCTGGCATGTTCTTTTAAGAAGGAGAAAGCCAGCCATCTTGTAACAAGAATTCCCAAGACAAGAGAATTATTTACCGTGAGATTGGCCCCAAAGTATAAAGTGACTTGGAGGACTGTAAACTGCTTAAGAAAACAGAATTTAGGGAGGTGAGGGGAGAGGAGGGTCACCAGCTCCTCAGATGTGTGTCCACAGTGCTGAGGGAGAAGTCTAGAATCTGCTGACCTGGAACAGGAGATGAGGCCGAGCTGTCCTGTGCACCAGGCACTGGCTGGGACCCCCCCTTCAGTCACTTTTAGGGTCCATGCAGCTCTGCAGGACTGTCACCACTAAAGATGAGTTGGAGACAGGTCCAGTCGGAACCTCGCTGGGTAATGAACAGGGTTGGAGTGGAGGCTTGCGTTCCTGCAGTCCCTTTCTGGGGCCCTGCAATGACTCAGGGAAATGGTGTGCTCTGGAACATCTGCAATCACTGTCATCTACCAGCGGCTCATCCCTTCCAGCTCCCTGCTGGTGA
Source organism: Cephalopachus bancanus (assembly GCA_027257055.1). Lineage (NCBI taxonomy): Eukaryota > Metazoa > Chordata > Mammalia > Primates > Tarsiidae > Cephalopachus > Cephalopachus bancanus. The sequence goes on from JAPVLO010000146.1 coordinate 1,727,851, forward strand.
CTTTGTGTGCAGTCTCACCTTTTCCTCACCACACACTTCTGACAGCTATACTACCACTCCTATTTTCCAAAGAGGAGTCTGAGGCTCAGAGTGACTAGGTCCCTTGGCTGTGGTCTCTCAGCTGGTGAATGCTGGCTGTTGGACTCCAAAGCCAGTGCTCTCAAGCACTATAAAAATGGTGCTTTTCCTTACCTCTCTCTGGCACTGGATGGCTTTCAAAGCAATTTCCCAAACTTTATCTCACGTGTGCTTCACAACAAGCTTGTGAGGACGATTTAGTGAATATTACCACCTCCAGTTGAGGAAATGAGAGCTCAGGGAGTTGAGTGACTTGCCCAAGGCCACACAGCTAGAAAGGGGGCAGATATGGGCATAGTCCCTCAGACCCTAGTCTCAGGAGCCTGTTCACGGCACATCTAACTCTGTGGTCATGTCTCATGACCACGAGCAATGTCACTTGGAGTTTCCTTCCCACAGGGTTTGAGCCTGGAGAGTGGGCAGAGAATATAAGTAGTGACCTCAGAGGCAATAGGGATATAAGCACATAGGGCACAATGCCTGAATTAGAGATGGAAGCCACAGGTTCTTGTCAAATCAATGAATGGATTTGATCCAGGACATACTTAGCTATAAAACCTCAATATAGCAAAGTCATTTCCATGACCAGTTCTGGTTCCACAATGTTTTCACAGTTAACGACTGCTGAGTCTTAATCCCTGACCATTTCACAATCCCTCCCTGATCATCTGGAAGGACTTGGCTTTTAACTCCAGGAAGAGGGCTGAGAAGCATTGCAGCCTTTTACTGTCTTTAGGTGACACTGACTTTTCAACTCTTCTCTCTCCATCTTTCTTCAAACTTCCCAACTACCTAAACTCCCAAATCCCTCACTTATAATCATCTATGTAATTAAGTTATTTAATGCCATTTTTTTCTTTTTTTTAAGTCAGGATCTTACTCTGTTGCCCAGGCTGGAGTGTGAAATGGCATGATCATGGTTCATCACAGCTTCAACCTCCTAGCTCAGGCAATCCTTACACCTTAGTCTCCTGGATAACTGGGACTACAGGACTGTGCCATCACACCCAGCTATTTTTTTTTTTTTTTGGTAGAGATGAGGTCTCTCTATGTTGCCCAGGTGGTCTTGAACTCCTGGGCTCAGGCAATCCTCCCACCTTGACCTCCCAATGTGCTGGGATTATAGGTGTGAGCCATTGCGCTGGCTAATCTATTTACTTTTAAATTGTTATGTGTACCTACTCCCTTTTTCTATTTTAATTGTGGAAAAACACAAATGCAATTTACTATTTTTTTTTTAATTGAGTTGGAGTCTCACTCCATCGCCCAGACTGGAGTGCAGTGGCCACTCCCGGCCACCGCAGCCTCGACCTGCTGGGCTCCAGCGATCCTTCCGCCTCAGCCTTCCAAGGAGCTGGAATTACAGGCGTGCGCTACCACACCCGGCTAATTTTTTTGATTTATTGTAGAGATGAGGTCTCACCAAGTCACCATTACATTTTAAAGCGTATAGTTCAGTAGTTTTAAGTACATCCACAGCATTGTACAACTGTCATTACTCTCTACATTCAGAATATTTATGTCACTCCCAAAAGAAATCCCATACCCATTAAGCAGTCACTCCCCATTCCTCTCTTGTCCCAGCTCTGGGCAACCACTAATCTGCTTTCTGTCTCTATGGACTTGCGTATGTCTGAATATTTCATATAAATGGACTCATACAATATGTGGTTTTTTTGTGTCTGGCTGCTTTTACTTACCATAATGTTTTCAAGGTTCATCCATGCTCTACTATGCATCAGTATTTCGTTCTTTATTTACTAGTTAAATAATATTTTATTGTATGGATATTCCATGTTTTTTAATCCATTCAACAGCTGATGAACGTTTAGGTTTTTTTCTACCTTTGGGCTATTGTGAATAATCTGCTCTAAGCACTTGTGCGCAATGAATGCCTGTTTTCCGTTCTCTTGGGTGCATACCTAGGAGTGGAATTGCTGGGTGGTAATTCTGTGTTTAACTTATTGAGGACCTTTCCAGCTGCCTTTCACAGGTGTGCCTGTTCTTTGCCTGGCATCATGCTGGGCACTGGGGATGCAAAGGTGAATGCAAAGATGAATTCCTCTCTGCCTCGAGGAATTAATAGCCCAGCTGGAGAGACGGGCATGTGGCAGGGGCAATAACAAGAGTGAGTAACCCTTTAAGAAGCTCTTTCAAGGTAAGGACTCTGACGGGGATAGTGCTATGGGATATTAGCACTCCAAACTCTTCCCAAGTATTCATGGCTGATGGTTGTCAGAACACGTATCACGTGCCACAGAAGCTGAGAAAAGACTGTGAAAGTCAAGAATTGCTTTGGGGTAGGATAGACATAGAAACAGTGGAGGGAGGCAACACCGTTGATTTATTATGAAGTGTACTTGTAGGCAGAAGAGAGGAAGGTGCTAGGAATAGTAATTGCTAACATGTATTGAGCACTTACCAGGAGCCAGACACTGTCCAAAATGCTTTCATTTAAGTCTCCTGCCAATTCAGTGAGGTGGACACAATATTGTCAGCATTTTAGAGATGGTAACATTGAGCCACATGGGTTTCAGTGACTTGTCCCAGTCACACAGGTGGGGTGACCTACCAGGTGAGTGGGGAGAAGGTGGTGAAGTAGAGAGAGGCAAATGGGCGTGGTCAGTGAGAGGAGTCAACAGACTTAACCAGGATGCATACAGGTTCAATTACTATCCTAGAGTGGGTGTAGTTTTGTAATCATTAGACTGAGATCGATTCTTTGAATGCCAGAACAAGCCTCCTATTATCTTGCTATCTAAGCATGGTCATCAGAGCAATGGGACCTGGCCAAGATTTAACCCAAAGGAGAGACAGGAGAGGGAATGAATCCAGAGAGAGGGTTTGAAAGAACCATTAGAGGAAAAATAAAGTTACTTTATGGATGCTCCCTACCAAGCCCTGCTCGTTAATAAAGGGCTAATTCATATTTGGGGAGCCTAGCAAATGACCTGGGAGAAAGGAAAAGTCAGCAAACATTTGCTAAGGAATTTACAAATGATGTACAAAGTATTCTAGGTAACAGGCACATCTCAGGGAAGAGACATGGTGGTGGAACGTCATACTTACTGTTTCAGTTTAAAGTACATGTAGTTATTTATGCCCATCTCATTTCAGAAAAGACTTGAGGAAATGCTGTCTCACATCCATCCTCATATAATGGTATTATTATTTGTATTGCCAGGTTGCAAAACAGAGGCACATTCAGTGGCAAATTCACGGGATTAGATTAAGAACCTGGTGAATCGGGAACTTTTGCACTAGTCACATCTGTAGAATCAAGTGGTACTGCTCAGACTGGTGGTTCCAGTCCAGGAGAATTAACTTCCATATCTCGTTACTTCAGTAAAAGTGTGCCCCACTTGAGATGTTAAATCTTGTTAGAATTGTCCATAGGGCCACTATTCTCAGGCGACTGACTAGCTGTGGACGGTTAAAAATAAGTTCCCTGATAATAATACCCAGCACTGACTTCTACTGAACACCTACTGTGAGCTACTACTGTGCTAAATGAATTCTTTACACGATCTCATTTAATTCTAAGACTTATTCTATGATGATTGCTGTTTCGAGATAAGAAAACAGAAGCTCGTTCTTTCTATTTGGAGAGGACTACAAATTTAATCTTGGACCAGCTGTCCCCTCTGTGTTCAATACCTCTTTTATCTCTCTGCTTGGATATCTAACAAGCATCTCAAATATATCATGTCCAAAACCCAGCCTCTGATCTGTCTCCAAAATCTGGTCTTCTTTTCTTTGTCTCAGAATGGCAGTAACATCCATCCAGTTTCAAAAGCCAAAAAAGAGAGACATCATCCTTGATCCTTCTCTTCCTCTCCCTGACCTAAACCTTCGCAATTTTTTTTTTTTGGTCAGTTTAACCAATGAAATGTTCCTTAAATGTCCCACTATTCATATCCACCATCACCACCACCACCACCATTCTTGTGCAAATTTCGATCATCTCTGGCTTAGACACCTGCAACAACCTCTTTTCTAGTCTGCAGGTCTCCATTCTGGTCTTCTCCAATCCATCCTTTGTGCTCTAGCACCAGTGATCCTTGCAAAATGCAGTTCCAGTCAGATCAGACCTCTGCTTAAGACCCTTCAAAGTCTTCTCATTGCTCTTAGGATGAAAAAATTCTTGGATGGGCTTGGTGGCTCAGCCTGTAATCCCAGCACTTTGGAAGGCTGAGGCAAGTGGATTGCCTGAGCCTGTGGGTTCGAGACAAGCCCGGACAACTTGGCAAGACCTCGTCTCTACAATAAATCAAAAATTAGCCGGGTGCTGTAGCACACCCCAAATAGTTTTGGCTTCTTGGAAGGCTGAGGCGGAAGGCTCGCCGGAGCCCAGCAGGTTGATGCTGGAGTGGCCATGAGTGTGCCACTGCACTCCAGCCTGAGCCACGGAGTGAAACTCCAACTCAAAAAAAACAAAAACAAAAAAACTGTCCTGCCTCCTGCCTGCCTCTCTATTCCCATCCGTCTGTCTCTGTTTCTGCCTATGTCTCTGTCTCTCTTGCCCTCTCTCTCATCTTCCCCACACCCCAGTCCCATACTTCAGCTTTCATTCCTTACTTATAAGCAGGCCCTTCTCCAGCCGCAGCTGTGACACTGCTCTCTGCGGGAAGACTTTTCCTCCCTTCTTTGCCTGGTTACCTCCTTCTCATTCTTTAGGTCTCAGCTCCTATACCATGTTCCTAGGGAAGCCCTCCCTACCACTCCCCAAATCCCCAGATCTTTTCTTTCAGGTACTCTGTTCACCCTTTTTTTGTAGCACCACAGTTATAAATTTAGGCTGGTTAGTGATGATTTGATCAATACCTGTTTTTCCCAGCAAGGCAAGGACAAGGTCTAAACCTGCTCTTATCACAGTTTTATCTCTGGTGCCAATACTCAGCATATGATATATGCTCAATAAAAACTAGCTGCTTGAGGGCCAAAGTGGGCAGTGAACAGTGGAGAGAGGAGTGGAATTCAGGGTCATATAGCCTCTGGGTCTCCCTCATCTCTGTGGTGTGGGGCTCAAAGTTCTTTCTAGCCCTAAATCTCTATTGTTCTTTAATTTGTTGTCTGAATAAAGTTTAAGTCTGATCTATGCTTGAATATAATGAAGGCTTCATCCTGCAAACATCTCTCTCTCTTTCTCTCCTTTCTCTTCTCTTCTCTTTCTATTCTAACACAAGTCTTGAGGAATAAAAACTCTCTGTTTAAATTCAGTTTTTGTGAAAACCTGGTCCTCAAACATTTATGACTTTGGAAGTATTTGTTGCAGAAATGTTTTAATTCCAATTATTGTTGACATCTCATTTGCCAAGAATTAACTCCAATGATATATTTTAGGAGACAAGTTTAATTGACTTATGAGAAAATTTGAAGACAAGAGTAAGGTTTATTTCTCGAGTGGTTTCATCAGTTATTTGGACCCCAGATCATGCTTCTATGCACCTCAGTGGTTAATATATAAACTCACTCCTTAAATCAGAGAACCCTCAAAAGTAAACAGGAAGAGAATAGTCAGTCAATCACCAGGGAACCTCCTTGGCTCTCTTTTTGTGTATTATTAATTGGAGAAAGTATCCAGCAAGATGGTAGAGATGAGATGATACACTTTCGCCAGTGTTGTCTTGAAGGGTTTGGACACTCTGTTTACCAAAAAAGGCTAAATACACCTTGGAAACCTCCTTTCAGGTCACCTGGTGACAACATCTGGAGTTTAAGAAGTTACAGTTAATGAAACTCTCGATGCCTGTTTCACCATGTATAAATTGAGGATAATCACAGTCCCAACCTCATGGTGTTGTTGGAAGGATCGTGTGAACTCATATTTATAAAGTACTTGGGATCTTATTGGGAGTTACTGTTATTTTCTTCTGAGTGCTAATGTTTCAGCAACTGTACATTATTCCAGAGTGGGTTCTTCCCAAAGTCTTGACTAAGAGATCCATTAGAGGGGCTATATGGAGTCAAATGGAGGATTCACATTCTAGGTCACCTGCTGACCAGCTGAGTGCCTTTGGGCAATTACTCAACCTCTTGATCTTTGTTTTTTTTATCTGTTAAATAAGAATAACCCTAGTGTATAGCTCTCATAGGCCTGCAGAGAGAATTAAATGATCGTGTCTAAATAGAGATTAGCACAGCTCCAGGCACCCAGTAAGGGCCTAATAAATGTTATCATGAAGACTCTGTTAAGTACATTTTATGCTGAGCATTCGGGAGGCTCTCCTGAAGCAGGTGAGATCCTCAACTTCAGTCCCATACCAGGCTTTTGATACCATCGTGAGAAAGAATTCAAGGACAAATCAGAGTAAAGCAAAAGAGAAAGTTAAGGAGTTTTATTGGAAAGTGAAACCATACTCTCAGAGAGAGGGAGTGCAGGCATATGCAAGAGAGTGAGACTCACCCAATGGGATTTGGGGTTTTTCTATTTGCATAAGGTTTCTGGGAAAGAGGTGGAGTTTTCCCAGAATTGGGAACACCCCCTTTTCTGTCTTTATTTGGTCAAAACCAGAGCTGTCATGGCATTGGTGGGTGTGTCAATTAGTATGTTAAGAACGGTATAATGAGCCTGGGGGGTCACTTGTTGGTCAAATCTGTCACCATATTAGATCCAGTCAGTCTTAGTTTGTTTAAAAGTTGGTTCTGTGTTCTATAAACAGAAGGTGGTAATACATGATGGACCTCTTTTTTTTCTTTAAAAAAAAAATGTCGGCTCGGTGGCTCAGCCTGTAATCCCACGCCTTTGGGAGGCTGAGGTGAGTGGATTGCCTGAGCCTGCGGGTTCGAGACCTGCCTGGACAGCGAGACCTCATCTCTACAATAAATCAAAAAATCAGCCGGGCGTAGTAGCGCATGCCTGTAATTCTGGCTACTGGGAAGGCTGAGGCAGAAGGACCGCTGAAGCCCAGCAGGCGAGGCAGTGGCCACTGCACTCCAGTCTGGGCGACGAAGTGAGACTCCAACTCAAAAAAAAAAAAAAAATGTCCACAGTCTCCAAAAAGAAGAGAGAAAGAGGATTTGACAAAAATAAATCTAATCAATATATTTGTGCCTTCAGGGGATTCAATATGGAGAAGATGGGCAAAAGAAAGTAAAAATTGTGTAGGGGTAGGGCAAGGAGAAGAGGCTGAATCTGATCTACTATTGATGGAAGGCCAGGGATTTACATGTGTCATCTCACTTGATTCTTTCAACCATCCTGTGTGAAGGAGGTATTATTATTGTTATTATTTATTATCTCCACTTTACTAATAGAGAAACTGAGGCTCAGGAAGTTTACACATCTTGCTCAACTTAAATCCAGTTGCCTTTGTAACTTTAAATCCTGTAACAAGTCCTCTATCATTCTCTTACAGGATGCAGTATCCTATAGAGAAATGGAGAAAAGAGGGCCCCAGCTGCAGCTGGTCTTGAGTTGCTGATGTTGGGACCTGCTACACCTGCAGGTGTCACTTGAGAGTCAGGCTCCACCTGTCCTCTGTATTTCAGTCTGTGCTCTTTCTTGCTCAGGCTGCTCAGGGTGCCAGGTCCCCCCCACCACCATGCCTACTGCCTCTCTCCAGGCATGCCCTACACTCTCACCCTGTGCCCTGCACTGCCACTATACCTTCCCATTCTTGATTACAAGCTTCTGTAGCTGCCAGAGTAGCTGGCACTATTACTGAATGACAGGGGTTCAGATGGGATGCTTGCCACACAGAAAGTCAATCACTGAGACAACGAGTATTGCCAGGAATGAAGGCTTTCTATTTGGGTGACATCAGCCTAGGAGAATGGGAGATTGTCTCAAATCTATCTCCCCATCCCACTGAAGTCAAGGGTTTATATAGTAGGGCAGGGCTTAGGGAGAGATAAGTAAAAAGAGTTGGTAAATGAACTGGGGAGGGGTAAGGAAGAGAAGTTGATAAACAGGAATTGGGGTGTGGTAAGAAGAGGAGTTGGTAAACAGGAATTGGGGTCTGGAATTTCATTGTCTGGATATGGTGATCTTATGAGTTTCAGTTCCTTGATACTATAGGCCCAAGGGTCAGTTTCCCAACAAAGAAACTCAGATAAGACAAATTAAGCTTCAGGTTTTAAGGCCAGAGAGGTCAATTTCTATGTTTACTTTTTTAAAAAGTAACCATTAGTTCTATGGTGAACTTGGGCTGCTTTCAGCACTACCAAGTGTGGTGACTGTGTCCACAGAAAGAGAACGGGAAGATTTTGGCAGTCTCTGGGTAGCACATCATTTGTTAGCTTATTACATTAACACAGTAATCATAGCTAGCACTCGCTGACCATACAGTCCAGGCTTCATAATCCTCACAGCATCCTTGTGTAGTGAGCAGATACCATTATCATTCTCCTCTTATAGATGAAAAAAACGGGGGTTTAGTCAAATCAATTAAACTGCACAATAAAAGGAGGTCAGCCTCATTAGCACTCAGAAAATGCAAATTAAAACTTCAATAAGATAACTTTTTACATGGCAAAATTAGTAAATTGGACAATATCTAATACTGATGAAAATGTAGAGCAACAAAAACTCATATGCTCTGTTATTGAGAAATAACATCACTTTGGAGGACATGTTCCAGTATTTGAATAAGGTGAGAATATGCCCACACTAGGACGTGTCATTCTCAGTCCTCTATACTGAAGAAAGCTTGCACCCTGGAGAAGCTCTCACATATGTACACAAAGAAGCCTGTACAAAAATACCCATGGCACAATGTTGTTTGTGATGCCCAGAGATAATGGAAACAACCTCAATGTTTATTAAACAAGAACATGGGTAAACAGATTGTGGTATGGTTATATGATGGGATATTATGTAGCAATAAAATAAATAACCAGAGCTAGACCTATCAAAACAAATAACTCCCAAACATGTTGACTATAGAAAAGCAGGAATAAAAACAATGCATACTATATAATGCTTTTATAAGATTTAACCACAAAATGTTACCAATATGCCAAGGGTTCGTTTGGGGTCCTATTGTTCATTGCATAGAAAGCCAATAACTGAGACAATGAGTATTGCCAGGGAAGAAGTCTTTTTATTTAGATGATATCAGCCAAGGAGAACAAGAGATTGTCTCCATCTCTCTGTCTCACCAAAGTTAGGGATTTATATAAGTAATATAAAAAAATAAGAATTAGGGAGGAGTAAGGAAGAGGAATTGGTAAACAGGAATTGAGGGGATAAGAAAGAAGAGCTAGTAAACGGGAGGGATCTGGCATCCCATTGTCTGGATATGGTGATCTGGTGAGTTTAAGTTCCTTGATACTATAGGTGTGAGTTTTCTAAGAAAGGAACTCAGATAAGACAAATGTTTTAAGATTTAAGACAGGATCAATTTCTATGTTTTTTTTTTTAATGTGTAACTATTAGTTCTATGGGGAAGTTGGGATACACACACACACACACACACACACACACACACACACACACATACATATATATATAGTATTTTTTATAATCTCATAACGTTTTAATTTTTAAAATTGCTCAAGGCCTCATAGCTAGTAAATATAGGATCCAAATTTAAAGCCACACACTTTATTCCTTGCCAACACATCAAGCTACCCATGGGAGAAAGTAGGCAATGGAAGGTGAATTTAGAGAAGAAACGTTATTCATTCCATCTGTTTTTTTGTACAGACCTTGAAAATGCAATTGTTTAGTGACAAAGAGATCTTACTTTGTATGCCAGGGGCAATCTTGAAAAATATGGTATTAAATATTAATAGCTTGAATCATGTTTGCCCATTGCCTTATATTATTATTTAGAACTATGTTGCCACAAAAACGTTGGTGACAAAACCTAATGAAAGCAACAAAGGGGTTCCCGCACTCATTTCAAATGACTTTGTTGATGCAGAATGCTATAACTATTTTATTCTCCTGAATAGATCAATCAAATATTAGCGAGTCTGTTCTTTCCATTTAAGGCAGACACACTAAAATACTCCACACAGTTTGTTCCTATTTTGTTGAGAGTTCTCACTAAATTAATCTGTAACAATTAAGAACTTAGCAGGAACTTCTTCACTTTCTCCTTTATTTAAGAATTAGTAAATATCCATTCCATAGCCATCAATTGCCAAGTACCCTGCTAGATGCTAGTGAAATAATAGTGAACCAGATAGGCCCTGCCCTGGATGGGCTTTCAGTTTCCTGGAGGAGACAGACAAGTAATGCAGGTAATTATAAGGCAATGAGATAAGATGCTGCAATGAGGTATGTCCTGGGCCTCTCACGGATGAGAATATAAGAGGGCCCTAACCCTGCCATGTTGGATCTGGAAAGCATCAGCGATATTTCAGCTGAACACCAGAGGATGAGAGGGAATTGACTTCTGGGTAAGAAAGAAATTTAAGTATTTCTTGTCAGAGAATTCAGTAGTACTACTGTGGAGATTCCACTGTCAACCAAAGCAGAGGAAAAAAATAAAATATTTTAAGGTATCTCTTAACCTGAGAAAAAAGAGATGTAGTTTGATTGATCTAGAAGTTTCCTCTTCAGGTGAGCTCACCATTCTTTCTTCTGTGTGCTCAAAACAAATGACAATCGGATAAACTGCATTTCTACTACCCTTTGTTAAATATGCAAATACAACCCTGACCTAAGTGAGGATGTTGTGGGCAGACACATCTGCAGTGAGAGCTTAATTGCCCTGATTTTACTTCATGTTTTAAAAATCCCTCTTGACCTAGTTACCCAGGAGAAGAAATCTAAGCCCAGCTTCCCCACACACCCAGATGAATCAAAACCACAGACAGGGAAGTGCAGGGGAAGGAAGGTATTAATGCAGCACTTTAAAGCCATGCCAATTCCAGTTAATTCCTTCAAATCCTGTGTTCATCAGTGTGATTAGATAATTTGCCTTGAACTTATTCTAAGCTTGAGCATCCAATTTGATTAGGTAGGATTTGCCGAGAGACCTGATTTCCAAGAGTTGCTGAAGCCAACGTTGTCAGGAAATCATGCTCTTGAATAAAAACCAACCTCCCAGAGTCCCAATCCTGCTAGTTAGAAGGAGACACAAATAAATCAGATGACAGCATATAAAATGAAGCACTCAACGTTTATTAATTACAATAAAAATAAAATCACAGAGTTATTTTTAAACAAATGCAGCCATTAAAAAAACTTTAAACAAGAAAGTGATTTTTTAAAATTCAAAGTAAGACATCAAGTGCAAGCAAAGATGACATTTTAAAATATCATCAATGGATGTTCACACAGATTCTCCATTGCAATAATATAAATTTATACCTTCAATCTTACACAGCAACAAAGTGCACAGTGAGAAAGACAGCAATTGCTTCTGAAAGAAAATCAAAGAGGCCTAGAGCGATGATTTTTTCTAAAGGATCCTGGGGAGCTGAAATAAGGCCCGCTTCTCCACAGGCTAACAACATTCCACTGTGAAGGGAACAGCAGCGTCCTTTCCTCTGATTTCACCTTTGAAGAGAATGAAAGGAACTCACTCCAACATTTTCTCTCACAAAGAGATGCAGAATTCAAGCCTAACCCCCAAGAAATGCTATAATCAGAATAAACACTAATCCTGCCCCTATAAATGTTGTTAATGGCATGTTATAGCATTCAATAGCATTTCTTTTTCTTGCTAATCTTCCTGTGAATTTTTAACAAAATCTTCCTGGATTAGAGGAATAATTCCAGTAGTCTGGAAATGACAAAAAGGCTAAAACTTTGGGCTAGAGAACATTGTTCAAGACTGGCAACATTCAACAATGAAAGAGAGCACAGCACACAGTACCAGGGGCTTCGTCATTCAAGTACTCATTATCCAAATCCCTGCAGTCACAGGATTTATGTAGGGAAGCATAACCCGTCAAAATGTAAAAATGTGCTGTGCCTGAACCTGTATAAAGTCAGTCCTTTGCCAAACAGTGCCCTTAATTAACACAAACGTCTATCCCAGCCCATCAGGTCAACCTCTGGTATAAGCCTCTTGCAGATGGCTACACGTCGAAACATCCAAAAACATAGCACACATTAAAAAATAATTAAAAGTCTAGTAAAATTGCAAAACCGGAAAAATACATAGATTTCATGAAGTCAGTGGCAGTGATGTTAGATACTAAAACCACAGTAAGTTCTCTGTCATGGGGATCTGGTAGAGTAGGACCAAAAAACAAATGGAAGAAAGGAAAATAAAGAGGATGATGACAATAGGCATTTCAAAAAAGCAAGATCTGTATGTCAAAAGACAGAGAACACTCATGATGCACTCAAATATTTTTGCCAAAAATGATCATATCTACACTATTATTCAAAAAATGAAATGTGAAATAAAGCAATCAAATACTGTCAAATACTTTTCTTGAATAAGTATACCTCCAAAAGCAACATTTGATTCATTTTTCATTCATTCTAAGTTCTAGAGCATGGTAGCATTTATAATACCAAGATTCATTTTTCCAGATAAAGTCCTAATCAGTTTATACATTTTGGCCATGATATAGTACCTCCTGTCTTAAGTAGTAACAACAGATCCCTCTGTTACCAGCCTCCTGCATCTTGCTCATAGTTGGTTCTTTAGGGCTCTCGGATGTTTCCCAAAATCTCAGAGAATGAATCTCTAGCTAGCCCAAAGCCTTCTTCAATCCAGAAAGCTCATCTAACTTTTCTGCATCAACAAGTCTTGTATCAGTGTTATATTTTGAAGGCTTTGACCTTGGTTTCTTTTGGTTTCTTAACCTGTATGAAAAGAGAGATGCTAATGTCTTATGCTCTCACAAAGGAATATTTTCTTTGCCTACCGTCTCTTACCAACAGCACCCAGTTCAGGAGCAGGCCTGTTTCCTGGTCCCAGCTGTGGAGTCCCCTTTTGTCTCTCCGGATGTCGAGGTGATGACTTCTCCCTTATAGGGTTCACGCTCCACTGGGGTAGGTATGCAAGTCTGAAACAGAACATTTCATTTCTCTCTTGTGGTTTATTGACTTCTTGAGTTCAGGCTAAGTGCAGCTCCCTTTATGAATTGTGAGAGCAAAAAAAGAATCTTGTGAATAGATCATGTGCCTCCCTGCCCTTGCTCTTTCATAGAAATTCCTGGCAACCTTGGGTCTTTGGGTTGTCTCATTCTGCTGGTGTTGATTTGCATCAGACAGAGGCCCAGAGGACACTCATCACGTACTCACACCTTTCTGAGTCCTATAACTGTCTCCTACATCCTCTTTTCTTCTTGTTTCAATCCTACTAGTCTGTGTTCCCAGAGTGCTTTGCTGCACCTCTCCTAAGACTCAGAGCAGTTGCTTCTGATTGTAGCAATTTATGTGTTTTTCATTTTCCTGATTGCCTCTGTATATAATAGGCTTTCTAAAGAATCCTACCTTTTTGGTGACCTACTATGCAAAAGAACTCTGTGCTGGATTTGGCTAGAGTTAATTCAGTGCTTGAGCAGAGTTCTGAAATTTGGACACACACACATACACACACACACACACACACACACACACACACACACACACACACACACGGGCACATAAATTATCGTGGGTCTCATTTTGACTGCCAAAACTAATATATTGTAGTGATCAACAATGTGGCCTTTGGAGTAAGACAGACCTAAGTTTGAATCTCCCTTTACCATTTACTACATGTAGAGAACTGACAAGTTAATTAATGTCTCTAGGCCTGCTTCCTCATCCACGAAATGGGGGGAACAAAAGCTATCTCTCAGATATTTGAGAATTTCCAGAGACAAAGCACTTCCTTCATTCATTCAACAGATACTCACTGAGCTCACACAGCCCCAGAGACTTTGCCAAGCCCAGAAGATACAACAAAGAACAAGGTCACTAGCCCCTATGGTTGCAGAACTCAGCTTCTGGCATGCACTGAGCCCTCAATAATGGGGGACCCCTGCCCTCTTCTCACCAGGCCAAGCCTCTGTCCACTTTTTGTGTCTGCTTAGATGCTTTGCTGGATTTCCATTTTGGCTCGTTCTTTTTTTTCCCACTCTCGGTCCCGTCATCATCTTGAGGAACACAGACACCAGGAAATGCAGGGACAACCTCCCACACTTCTGCCATCGAGCCCCTGGATGACCACATCTGAAACCTTAAACTCACTTCATACCCCACTCTCTGACCATACCCTCCCTCTAAGATTTCTGGTCCCTGTGTTTTTTTTCCCTCTCCTGGTTTTACTTTCCAAGCTAGACTGCATGACATATCACTTAAACCTAGGGTGACCATACTATTTGCCATCCAAACGAGGACACTTCTGAGAGAGAAAAGAGCACTAAACATAATCAACAGGCATAATCCAGGACCGTCCAAGCAAACCAAGATTTATTTCCACCTTCCTTCAACTCCTCTCTTGCTTATCAACTACAGGGTCTAGCCTTTCTTTTTGTTCCTCTTGGTTTTTGCACTCAGCAAAGCCTATGGCATATTTCAGTTTGATCATCAGCCTTCTCTGCAGAAAGCGCCCCTGGAGAGAGTGACCTAAGTGGGCAGACATTGTGCCACCTACCTGTGTGCTGTTTGGCCCTCATCAGCTTCCAGTCTGTCTCCCACTTCCTGTAACAATTCCTATGAGCCTTTAGTACTTGCATCTTTCAGCTGAGACTTTTTTCTGTCCTAGGCTCCTTGGGAACTGATTACCAATGCCAATGACTCAGGCGGTGTCAAGTGTGTGGCTCTGTCCTCCTTACTCAGGGTAAGCTTGCTCTGTGAGTTGCTCAGTCCCTCATGGAATTCCTCCCCTGGCACCTGGCCTTCAGAGAGTGTGTGACCTAAGCCATCAGAATTCTTGCTAGTATCTTCCTGTCAGGGCCATGCCTTTACAAGTGCTAGGATGCCCACCCTCCCTTTTATCTAAGATCTCTGACCTCTCCTTTATAATTTAGCCCAGGTAATTATGAGTCTAGAAAGCTTTAGCCCTCCCTGCCCCATCCACCATCTTGCTGACAACAGTTTTCTGGAATTATCTGTTTACTTATCTGTCTCCCCCAGCAGACTGAGGGCTGCCACTGTTTCCATAATAAATACTTAATAAATATGGATGGAAGGGTATTTTTTTGTGGGAGAGGGTGGAGAGGGGGGTTTCCCACCTAAGCGTTCCTTCTATTTTTTTGTGGGCTGCTCTGGCCTGCTCAGTTTTCCTCTTACACTTTGTTGTGCTTTATCATTTCTCTGTTCTTGGGCTGTACTTTTTCTTTGACTGGTTTTCTAAAAACTACTTTCTGGGTGCTCAGCCACTGTACCAGCAGGGACTGGCTTGTCACTCTGATCACATGTCTCTGACCTTGACTGGCCAGGTCTCACCTGCACAGTCTTATACTTTATCTGCCTCTGATTTCCTTCCAGAATGGCCATGGCGTGAGCTGAGCCATGCTTGCCCACATGGCCACTCAGAGACAAGCCAACCTTCTTTTGGGAGCCTTGTGCTATCATCCCATGGACTTCATAATCTCTCCCTTTGATAGATAAGTTGACAGGAATCAAAGTCTCAAGCTTCTCAGCACTTTTAACCTTTTAATATTTCTCATCTTTAGAGATGGGCTACACAAGTTCTATTAATCTTTGTACTGTCTACTGCCCCTGGCATTGTACTCTGTGTATGTTTTGAAAATATCGATAAATGTTCACTGTGACAAAATGAAAAAGTGATGGTACTCACCCGGCAAAATCTTAAACCATCATTGACACTATTTAGAAGTTCAGCACTACATTTGTTTTCTAAATAAACTTAACCTACAACTCTTAGGAACACAAATCTTGTCTTCTTTCTAGCGACAATGGCAAATCTCTACCTAAAGTATTAAGTGCCCAATCTGACACTGACCCCAGCATATGGAGGGGCCAGTGCTTAATGCTTGTGGGTTACACCAGTGGTTGGGTTAAAAGTAAAGTGGGCTTCTTTCTCTGACATTCCAGATGAGGATGGTGATAATATAGACTGCATCCCAATTTTCCAGACTAAAAGCATACCTAATTCTTAGAAGACATATCTGCAGCATAAAACACACAGAAAGACTAGGATGAAGAATCACAATGTCCTGGGTTGAACAAACTGAGCAGGTTTCTTCTCTTGCCTTTCAGGACTCCGTGTTCTGCTGATGATCTTTCTTCTTCACTGGTCAGCTTAGCTAGTTTCTCCTCTCCTCAAACTCTGAAGGTTGGTGGGACCACAGCTCTGCCTTAAGCCACTTTCTTCTCTAACACAGTCTCCTTAGTGGCCTCAGTCTCACGGTTCCAAATCCATAGGCTGTGATTTCCAAATTTAATTTCCAGCTTTGATCTCTCTCACCTCCAGATTCCTTTATCCAAGGGGCTAATTGACCACAGCACAGAGGCATGTAAAGGTATCTCAGACAGAACTAGAATGTAAGCCCTATGAACCACAGTTGAAGAAAGCAAGCTCTTTGAGGTCAGGAACTGCTGTCTTATTAACGCCTATATCCTCAGCTCCTAGAACAAGTAGGATTTCTCAGAACTTTGCATATGATATTGAGCAATTGTGTCACCTGAGAGTAACATTATTCAAAAATCATTTGGCAACTTTCTCAAGGAGAATCTCAAGAGACTAGTGTCCTGAAAGAATACCTTTAGAAGGCTGATCTGGGTTGTGGCATCTTTGTGCCCCCAGTACACAGTGGTCAAGATTAGATGACCACAGCAATTATTTCCATCATGAAGCTATCACAAACAAATAAAATGGCTTGAGGGTAAAACCATAAAAGAGGCTATTGCTATGGTTTGAATGTTGTTTCCTCCTAAGCTCATGTTGACATTTGATTGGCATTGTAACAGCATTAAGAAGTGAGACCTTTCAGAGATGATTAGGCCATGAGGGCTCTTTCCTTATGAATGGATTAATGCTGTTATCTTGAGGGTGAGTTCCTTATAAAAAGATGAGTTTGACTTCTTTTCTGCCTCTCTTGTCCTCTCTTTGCCCTTCTGTCCATCATGGGATGACACAGCAAGAAGGCTTTCACCAGATGCTGGCTTTCTGATCTTGGACTCCCTAGCCTCCAGAAATGTGAACCAATAATTTCTGTTCATTGTTAATTACCCAGTTTTAGGCATGCTGTTTTAGCAGCACAAAACAAACTAAGGCAGCTGTCCTAAGTAATACAAGAAACATAGACGGCACCTCACTAGCAGGACACTAACGGTTTACTTTGGTAGATGACAATTGAGTTTGAGTTCTCAGTATTTAATGATGATTGTCATTGTGATGAGTTAATAGAAAAACAAAAATGAGAATTATATCATATGTGATACTATGAATAAACATTAATTGCAATCATCATTATACTTGCATAATTGCAGAAATGCTTTTTGGTTAGCTGATCTGGGAAATAGAAAGACATAGACTGATAGAACATTTACCATATTGTCTGCAGAAGGTAGATTGCTGAGATGCTAGATTTTCAAGAATAGCAAGACCTATAGAGAAGAATCCCTGTACCCCAAAGGAGTTACTAATTCAAATCTGCCCATGGAGGTTAAGATACTAAAGGATCAATAAAGACAACAGAGCTTCCAAATACCAAGCAGCAGACACTGGACCAAAACCAACCAGTCCAAATGACAGACACTGGCCCAAAACCAACCAGTCCAAATGAACAGCGACTCCCTGAGAATGAAACCCACACCTGGCCTGGTGAATTCAGAGCATTCATTGCACACTGAGCTGCCCCAAGGCTTCATGAATCACTAGCACATGAGCAACTCCTAGCTCCACAGAGGTGCTCTATAACAATGAGAACTTGCATTTTGATAATGTTTCATAATTTACCGAATGTCTCCATTTAGTCCTCAAAATATCCTGTGAGCTATTTCTCAAGGACAGCATAACAAAGCTGGGCCCTCTGGTAGATTTGCCAGCCTGAGGGTAAGTGAACCCTCTGTGCAGAGGGAAGGCTGGGGGAGGGATAGCTGAAGGATTGGAGGAGGTGGCTATGTGTTTTGAGTAGGGATTAATGTTACATTTAGTATATTAGAGTGGTCACGGTTAAAGGAATTGGTTTTGGAGGTGGACTAATCTGGGTCTAAGTTCCAACACTGCTAATTAGTACCTATGTGACTGCCCTGGGCCTCAATTTCTTAATCTATAAAAAGGGAATACCACTACTTAGCTCTAAGAGTTGTTATAAGAATTAAAGTAGGCTTGGCACATAATTGGCATCAACTAATATTTACTGAATGAATGCTGAATAATTACATAAAGCATGAAAAGGGAGTATTTAGAAAGTGCCCTGGTGAGTGTAATAGCTCACCCCTGTAATCCCTGCACTTTGGGAGGTGCAATGACTGCTTGAGCCCAGGAGTTCAAGACCAGCCAGGGCAACATAGTGAGGACATCATCTCTACAAAAAATTTGAAAATTAGCTGGGCATAGTGGCACATGCCTGTAGTCCCAGCTACTTGGGAGGCTGAGGCAGAAGAAGGTTAAGGCTGCGGTGAGCCATGATCATGCCACCGCACTCCAGCCTGGGCAACAGATTGAGACCCCAACTGAAAAAAAAAAGCATCCTATATACAGTGATGTGTTTGTAAATGTTAACAACCATCTCTACCTTCCTCTTTCTTCACCTTCCTTAAAGCCCTAGCTGACTTGCCTATTTCTGTGGAGTAAATACTCTCACCATGGCTGATTTCAGGTTACCCAAGTTACATCAATGAATGAAGAGTTGGGCAGAGATACACACAAAGGTCTTGTGTGAGCCAAAATGCACCAACTGCAGCACATGTGTTACCTTTTAGTAGTAGCAGTAATTAATTTAAGGAAATTAGGATTAGATGGCAGGTGACAATATGTCTTAAATTATCTTCTCTGAGCTACCACCTTGAGAAAGACATTGACAAACTGTTATTCCAGAAATGAAGAATACTCATTTCAAGGACCAAATCAGCCATCCACTCAGTTTTATCTTATCTACAAGGCAAATTATGCTTATCATTGCAAAGATACAACCCAGTTTAAAAGCTTTGGCAGCAGTATTCTGAAACCATACATTACTCCATGAAGATATTCCTGTTTCTCTACAAAATGCAATGTAACCCTGATTATTCCAGAAAAGGCTGGGTTGCTTATTACTGAAAAAAGAGAAAGCGGGGGGAGATGACTTAAGGAATGTCTATATCTTTAAATTTTGGTGGAAACTATAATACTCTAAACATAAAAATTTCAGAAACATAATTCATTTTAACTTAGAGTTATATTTTTTGTTGAATAATTAGTATTTCATTTTTTTTTTAGGAATCTCTTGAACATTTAAGATGCTGTTACATTTTTTTCCTTCTTTATTTCTCTCTCCATTCCCCTAACACTCTTCCATAAGTGACTTTTATATGAAATTGAAATGTTTTATTATGTTATAGTTATCAAATAACGTTTGACGTCTCATCTTCTGATTTAGTTTTCCCCTTAAGGATCAGCTGTCTAAATTTTAAAAATAAATAAATGAACAATTCCCCAAAGCTGTCAAACCAGATAAAAATGTCTTTTCTTTCCTTTGAAATTCCTCCCCAAAATCCAATAACAGTGATAGCAATGTAGTGTGATGCTGACAAATTTTATTAAGTAATAAAATGTTGGATAGGAGTCAAGCTCACAGAGAACCCCACTATTTGGGATGAGGCAGGGACAATCTTCCAGGTAAATTGATTTAAATACCCTTCCATGCACCTCTAAAACTACAGCCTTTGCTCCTTCTGTTTGCAGTTTATTCATCTACCAAATGCCTGCTATGTACCAAGCACTGGCATAAAAAGAACAAGATGCTGTACTGAAGGAGCTAATGTGTTAGGCAGGAGACCAGCTGAGTTTGGGAGCTGGCAATGCTGATCTGACCCTATAGGGCTTTGGGAGTCCAGAATAGGAAGCAATTATTTTTCTTGGGGAGGATAACAGGTAAGTAGGAGAAACAGTATGGGCCATCCCGGCTTGCCTTCAAGCTCTTAACCCCACTCAAAAAGAAATCTGAGTATTTTAAATAAAAACAAAAGCAAGAGCAATTATAACCTCTTGTGTGAAAACCTAGATTTCCAGGCCCGGTGTGGTGGCTCACACCTATAATCCCAGCACTTTGGGAGGACGAGGTGAGAGGATTGCCTGAGCCCATGGGTTTAAGACCAGCCGGCCAGCTTGGCAAGACCTCATCTCTACAATAAATCAAAAAATTAGCTAGGCGTGGTGGTGTGTGCCTGTAGTTCCAACTACTTGGAAGGCTGGGGTGGAAGGATTGCTTGCACCCCAGGTCGAGGCTGCAGTGGCTGGGAGCATGCCACTGCTCTCCAGTCTGGGTGACAGAGTGAGACTCCTACTCAAAAATCAATAAATAAAAACCTAGACTTCCTTACAATTCTTTTCCTTAACCTTAGTATGATATTTTTATCCTTCAAATTATCTTTGCCTAATGGGGTAGGGGGTCTTAAACATCTCCAGATAGTTTCCAAATCTCACTTCATGTTACCCAGTGTGTTTAATATTTTTTTCACATCAACATTTTTACATAATACATTTTTCCATGATTTGGGTTTCGTGACTATTTTCTTCCCTTTTCTTATCTCCACAAATGTCCCATGGTACAGTGGGAAACAAAAAACTTACCACAAATCTTGGTTCTTATGTTTACTTATTGCTTGCTCAGGGAAAGTTATTTAATCTTGCCGAGACTCAGCTTTCTATTCTGTAAAATGGAATGATAAAATCTACCACATGGCTTGAATTGTGAACTCAGTCAAATAATAAATATGAATCACTTGGTACTGTGCCTGGCAGGTAGTAAGTGCTGAGAACAACATATGATAATAATTATAACTATCACTTATTGTGATTTTTAAAACAATAATGCATTAGAATGCCTAAAAAGTTGATATTAGAAAAAAATACTAAGTAACTAAAATGATTTACAAAATTGACAGTCAACTCATAAAAATTGAAGTTGACATTAATTCTGTCAACCCAACACAAAAAAATTTGAAAAGGACACCTGGTGAAACCAGTCATTTGGTGATTTCTGCTGCCCCGCACATCTTCCCTAGAGAGGAAGACTAAGGCAAAGTCAGGCATTGAAATATAGTCTCAGGGCTCCCTGTTAGTCTAGTGCCCCTGCTGGCAAGCAACTGGAACTGACGCCAAGAGTAGCTCTGCCTTGGATTCACTTCACAGTTATATTGATTCTATCTCCTTATGGTTCCCTAAATTCACACTTTCTCTTCATCACTGGATTATTGTTACAGCCTCAAGAATGCACCAGCTTCCATCAATGCCTCCAATTCAGATTAATTTTTTCTTGATTCTTTTCCAAATCTTACACTGAGTTACTTATATTTCATTACCTCATTTAACTCAATCTTCATAATTTACAGGATAGTTTATGCTTAAATATACAGTTTCTGAAGTCAGATAACCAGGGTTTATGTGCTGGCCCTGCCATATACTTGCTGTGTGGCTTGGACAAGTTTATTAATTTCTTGAAGTTTCAGTTCTGTGATTTTTAAAATGAGAAAAATGATACCTCCCTCCCTCACAGGCTTGTTGCAGTGACGGATTCCTTAGCAGCATGGTTTTGCATTGAGTAAGCACTGAAATGTTAGCAATGCTGTTATTTACCACAAAAATATTAAGAAACACCAAGGATTCTTATAGTCCCAACCTAGTTGTCACTTGTCAATACCAACATTTGTAAATTAACTCTTGGTGAAATTTACTATAACCTTAAACATCATCTATTTTTGACTGATATACAGTATATTGTAGCATTTATGAGAATTTAAAGAATGCTAGAGCACTTGTCTACCTAATCAAAGCCTTAGGAAGTATTAAACATTGATGAATCTTGCTTAATGGACCCTGAGAATTCATAAGTAAAAATTTTCACTACACATTAGAGGAGAAATCAAAGAGACTACAAGATCCAAACAAAATCTTTTTTTTTTTCTTTAAGCCAGAGAACTCTGGAAAAGGAGACATACACTTGAAAAGTGGAAAGAAGAGAGAGCAGCCTCAGAACTAACTCAAGACTTCTAAACTCTAACGTCTATATAGCCAGGCAAGGAGCAGTCATGAGGGAAAGCTGCCAGGTGAAAACCAGAAAGTGCATCCTAGTGAGGGACCAGGTCCAGCTCTGGCCTAGTCTAGCCATGTGGAGTTGAGAGCACAGGGTTACCTTCCCTGACTCCAAAGTGTAGAAAGCTAGATCTCTTAAAATCTAAAATGGTCCAATATTTTATTATGCTTAGTGTAGTGAATTTTTAAAACGATTTAAAACTCTGTGTGAACTAAACAAAACAAGTGAAAGTCCAAAATAGATAAAGAACAAATACCTCTTTTATAATAACAGAGTTATTACAAAGGCTTGGGGGTCTTTATTATAGATTTGGTCATCAAAAGGGGAAAGCAAAGAGACAGAACTTAGATTTATTGGCCTCCTACCCTGTGCCTTACATTTTAAAATCTCATTTGGGTGTCAGAGTTGGTAAGGGAGGAGACATTGTTGCCATTTTCCAGATGAGGAAACAGTCCATGGATGATAGGGACAACTACTCTAGGCCACACAGCTAGGAAATAGAAGAGCAAAGCAGAATTCATATTTAGATCTTTCTAATCCCCAAACTATACTGTTGCTCTGGCAGTCATGAGAACAGCACATTGCAAACCTTCAACCAAAGGGAGCGCAAAGTTTCAAGGGGCCACCACCAAGCTCTGAGCTCCAGCTCCATCGTTGCTTTTGCCCAGAAGCTCCACCTCCCATAGTGGCTCCCAGCCAATCATTGAACTTGGCCTGTAGCTGGGCGACCTGAGACTCTAGAAGCTGGAGCCTTGGTCAACATTTCCTAGACTGCATGATGGTCTAAGATGCTTCTGCCCAATTTTCTCTTCTTCTTCACTGGATTCAGACTTTAAATCGCAGTCTGAGGACTCTCCCAGTCTTTTCCAGCTCCCGCCCATTTTCTCTCACAGGTGTTTCCCCCAACAAAACCTGTGCACCAAAACTCCACCACTCCACCCTGGTCTGCAAGGGGAAATGCATCTATCCAGTAATGAGTCTTTCTTAAAAATTGGTATCTATAGCTTTTCATATCCCAGGGATCTGTTAAAGTGTGATGTGACACCACCACCACCCAGCTGAGCACCATGAAGTGGGTGACCATTCAGCCTGCGGCAGTGGCCCACTGCAGCACTCACCTGGTCTCGCTGCTTGATTCGTTTGTAAATATATTCAGCAAATGGTTTTCGTGGAATAAACTTCCCATCTCCTGCGTTGACATTGAACACTCCAGCTTCATACACCACTTTGCCTCTCGAAATAGTCACAAGGGGCACCCCGTGGCAAACCATGCCCTCGAAGATGTTGAAGTTAACAGCCTGATGATGAGTTTTTGCTGAGATTGTCCTGTGTTTGTACAATCAAAACAAAAGCTCCAGATCACCACCAGCTCATTTATTTGATGACTATAAAATATTAAAAGAAGAATGACTTAGAAGAAAATTTAGCAACTCTATTAAGCCACAGCTCCATCACTGTAACAAGTGGCTTCAAGAATAGAACATAACATTAACATTTCATTACAAAGTAATTACATTTTCTGAGAGAAAAAATCCAAGAGATCACTCTTTAAGGTGATTGATGAGGATGGAGTGGGTAGAAGTAGGACATTGTCTTTCATGTGTAGATTTTTAAGTTAATTTTTATTTTGGTGTTAATGAATACATTTTTCACTTTTAAATTATAAAATATTTTAAACACAGAAGAGTTTGATGAACACACTCATTCCACATCTAGTTCTATAGAATTTTGACTGTTTGCAGATGAGGCAGAGGCTGCCTCAATACCCCTTCCCAAATCCCAAATCCATCCTGCCTTCCCAGAGGTCATCACTATTTGATGGTTATCAAAGGGAAATTGGTAGTTATCAAGGAAAACTGTATCTGGAATTTCTTTCCCTTATCTGTGGCAAAACTGAAAATTTGAGGATGAGAGAAATATAATCTCTTAGCATACTCTACGTCAAACACTTGCGTATTCATCCTCACTCTCAATAGTTTGTTAATACTTTTCAATCTTACATAATATGATTGATGACTTCCAGGCTGGGTATTTGGAAATGCTTGGTGCCTCCTTTTCTTAAAATTTAAATGGAAAAGAAAAGAAAAATCTGGCAGCAGTGAATAATAGGAGCATAACTGAACTCTGGTAGAAGTTTCTACGGTCCTCTCGGAAATGGGTTAAAGAGAAGTACTCTACTAAAATCCTCAAGGTGGAATCTACAAAAGGGCAGCCAAAGGCTCTTCCAGCCCTGGATGGCTGAGCTAGGACCTCTGGCTGTCGTGTGCTGCAGTTCTAGCAAGGGACAAGATAACACCGGCCTAGTTCACTCTTCCAGATTCTCTATCCAACTGCTCATTTGGTTTCCAATCCTAACACGCCCCAACAGAATTCTTGATTTCACTGCTGACCACATTCCACCCATTTGAGCTTGTTTCTCCCTTGAGTTTCTTATCTTCATAAATGACGTATTGTCTACTTTTCCTGGCCCCTCAAAATAATTATTAAGCTTGTTGGTTCTCCCTCCTCTCAAAATAAATCCCAGGAAGTCTGCCCACTTCCATTCCTCTCCTTGGCTCCCATTAGTCCATACTGTCATCTCCCGCTTGGACAATCCCAACACCTCTTTATTGCCTTCTTTATTTCAGCTCTTATTCTCCTGCATTCCTTACCACTCTCCACAAAGCCACTCAAGTGATCTTTTAGAAATGAAAATCAGATTATGTCACTTTCTTGCTTGAAACCCTCAATGGCTCCAGGCTGTTCCCCAAGAGCCAAATTACTGTTAAAAAAAAAAAAAAAGCTCGTTGATGAGATATTAAAAAAGAATCTGTTCCCCATGAGAATTATCCCCTATGAAAAGGTAAAAAGAGGAGCATCCAGTATGTCAGGTAGATAGTTTATATGTCTTACTTCATCTTAGAACACCTCTTCAGGGTACAAGGTATTTTCCACATTTTACAGCAAAATACATTGAGATTTAGAAAAGTTAAGTTACATGTCAATGGACATATGACTAGTCTGATGGGATCTTTTTATATTTTTAAAATTTACCATCAAAATGACTTTTGGTGTACAGTTCTGTGAATTTTGACACATCGATTCATGTTACCATCACCACAATTAGGACAAGGAACAGTTCTAACACTCCCAAACGCATACTATCCCTTTGTGGTGACATCCACTCCCACCCCTAACTCCTGTCAGCCGTTATTCTGGTCTCCATCATAATCATTTTCTCTTTTAGAGATCATCATATAAATATAGTCATAGAGCATGTAAACTTTTGAGACTGATTTCTTTTGTTCTACATAATTCCTTTGCGATTCATCCAAGTTGTTGGGTGTATCAATAGTTCATTCTTTTTGATTGCTGAGTAGTATTCCACTGGATAACTATGCCCCAGTGTGTTATCCATTTATCCACTGCAGAACCTTTGAGTTGTTTCCAGTGTTTGATGATTGTGAATAGAGGTGTAATAAATATTCAGGTACATGTTTTGCATGTGTACTTCTCTAGCATAAATACCCAGGAGTGAAATTGCTGGATCATATTTCCAGCGTATGTTTAAAAAAACAAAAGAGCCTTCCATGACCTTAGGAATCAACTTACTGATAAAAAGAAACGTTTAGAGGAGCCTGAGATAGATACAAATGCAAAAACAATAATATCAAACACTAAGGAGGAGGGAAGGGTATTGATAAATGGCAAGCCATGTCACTAAACAGGAGCCTGAAGAAAATATTTAAAGGGATACTAAGTATGGAATGAATTATGATGAATTATAAGTTGGTGATGAAAGATACAAACTCAGAGAAAATAAATCTAGGAAACAATATAAATGGGCTTCAGAACTTCAGATTAAAGTGACTTTTTCTGGCCACCACAATCTCTCTGTCAAATATTTTCATAACCTGGGCTGCTGCATCCCTACATATCACAGTCATATTGATGGCAAGAATAATTGAACTTGTATTATAAAATGCTACATAAAGATGTTTGGACTGATGCATTAGTAAGGATCTTATATGGACAGAGTAAAATGAATTAAAAATTTATGCTGAAATGGTTCTTTGAAGTAGAAGAATTGGAGGGAAAATTCTAAATAGTTACTGAAGCCCTTATGAAAATAATCTAACAGAAGAAATATGCTCTCTATATAAAAACTGCTGTTGCAATATTGCCTAAACTATTAAAAAACTGAAGCATAATAATTTTCCAATGACTATTCAGTAGAATGTTAGGCATTTATGAAAGACTGGAATTAAGAATACTCTAGGGAAGCAAAAATTCCTGATAATTATATACTATTAAATGGAAAAAACAGGCTGTATAATATGTACACAATGTCTATAAGGAAAACACAAATGCATGTGGACAAATACAAAAGAAATATTCAAATTAAAGTTTGTGGGCTAAGAAAAATAAATATAGTGAATTCAAAGTATCTTCAGAGTTCTTGTGATACTGTTTCTATGACTTACATTGTGATCTTAAAATGAGGTTGACACAGCAAAATATCAAATCAGATTTATCTGTCTCATGCCAAATAAAGGACATTACCTTGACTTTCTCAGCCTTGGAGTTAGCAAGAGAAAGAGGACAATTAGACAACATCTAAGAGATTCTTTGTAATAAGGCATTATGTAAATGAAATCAAATTAACACAAAATGCAAATCTGAGGCATAATCACCAGCGGCAAAAAGAATGTGCTTCCACTTCCACAGTGGAAGGTGTCTGACAGGGTGTCATTCGTCACCCAACTTTTACCTTCCAGCTGAAGCTGTAATTCTCCAATCTTAGGTGTTTTCACATTTCCGAATCCTAAAGTTCTCTTTACCCTGAATGCCCTCCTCACTTCTGTCCCTCGCCCTTCCCCAGAACTTCCACTCAAGAATCCTGGCCCCAAGAAGCTGACCTTGACCCCACAGGGTGAGCATTTTCCTCTGTTGTTTAGCATTATCCAACTGCAAGGGTATAGTGATGATCTCTTGACAAGGAAGCCGCCCCTTCCTACTTGGTACACACTTTAAGACACAGACCACGTTGTTTTATTTGCAATATATAGTACATGCTTTATAAATACTTATGCAGTGATCAAATAAGTGGATTGCATGATTTTCCTCCACCTTAGTCAGGTCAGTTTTACTTCCTACTTTCCCTGTCTTCTGAGACATGTCTGTGTTTTGGAAATAGAACATTAAATTAAATGGGAGGCAAACATTCAGGACAGAAGTTCTGCTGGGTACCTGACATTTCTGGCAGGCTGTACAAGTTAGTGAGTAATAAGTAGATACATAAAATGGTTATAATTATCATACTGAGTTGCAGTTTATTAGCTTATATGAAACAAGTATTCATCAATTCCTAGAACTACTTGGCAAGACCAATATTGTCAACCATGATAAGTATGCAGCTAAGTAATATTACTCCATTTCCCAGATGACAATGCTGAACTAAAGCTGTTTAAGAACTTGCCCAAGGTTCATGTGATTTAATAGTGAATGAACCGAGAGGTAGGATACCAATATTATCAACCATAATAAGTACACAGCTAAGTAGTATTCTCCCATTTTTCAGATAAGAATGTTGAACTAGAGCTGTTTAAAAGTTTGCCCAAGGTTCACATAGTTTAATATTGAATGACCTTCTGAGGGGTAGGACCCACTTTCACCTTTTGAGAATACTCTTCAATTTGTAACCCTACCACAAGGAGGTTAAAAAAATTGTGGTATGTTTTCAATATTTAATTAACAGACAGTTTTTTAAGCACCAATATACATTGCAATATTACCATACGATTTATAAAATTACTATAAAATGTTGTTTAAGATCTATACCTTTGTAGTGCAGTATGGGAGATGTGGTCCATTAATGGAACAGATGAAAGATAAGAGTCACACACCTTTGTAAGGACATCTATAGTTCCTTTGAACAAACTTCCTTTGGGGAATTCTACCCAGGGCAGAAGCCAGGAATGTGTCTTCCCAGCCTCCTTTGCAGTTGGGGCCCAAGCATGTAACCTGGGTTCCTATGAAATGGTGCCCTAGAACCAGACTTTGCATGGCATGTTGGTGACGCAGGAAGCAGGTGCCCCAGGAATCTGCATTCATTTAGAGCCTGGGTTTAAGGTCAGTTGTGACAGAGGTTCTGGCAGTAGGGTCTGAGCCTGCTGCAGTAAGGTGATCACCGTTATCTGTGCTCAGAAACAGCATCAGGGCTCTCTACTGTCCTGTGGTGTCAGTCCTGGTTGTGCAGTGTCTCAGCCTGGTCCTCCTGCCCTCCTAGGCATTGTATGACTACCCAGAATCCTTTGATACAGTCTCTTTATGTTTAACTACCTAGAGTGCATTTCTCTTGATTGCAGCTAAGAACTCTGCCTGAAACCTCTTTTTCTTTCTATCTTTACAGCATATCTCTGGAGCTTTTTGAAAAATCTTCTCCTGTGGTAATTTCAAAAGTATCAATTTAAGCCTTTCTTGAATGTGAAATCTAGCCCCAATGCCCTCCAGGCATTGTCCCAGTGAGAGGCCCTGGACAAAAATGAGCATTAAGCACAGTCTCTTGACTCCTGTCTAGGGACATTGACATATAGCACAGGGGAACAGACCTGTCTTTCTCAAACTCTTCCAGTGCCTTTACTGCACTATCATGAAACTTCCCCCAGGTTGTCATAAGTTGCCCAAAAGGGCTCCCTCTTATGCAGCCCAGGTCTAGATGTGGAGGACAAAGTCAGACTCATAAAACCTCCCCAGCAGATCTGGGAGCTTCAGGTTATCTGGTGAGTGAGCGCAGATTTGAAGGCTGGGAGACTATTTTGGAAGAAAACAAGAACACAAACCCAGGCCCTGACTGAAAGGGAGATTCACTCAATGGAATAATGCAGCATTATTGGAGGTTCAATGACACTGTGAGATATTTGGAGAGGTGTTTCATATCTTTGTGGCATATTTCATCTTTTAAGTGGGCCACACACACACTTCCATCCTGAGACATGCAGAGTAGCAAGAACTGTAGTCTGGCCCCTTGGCAATCATTCTCTCATCTTCTGGCATTAGCACCCCAATTTTTCTTTAAGAAACTCCTTTCTCCCATTGTAGAGAATCTGGCAAGACTCTTAGACATGGTGTCCTACTCTTCCCTGACCAACAGATGGGCAACTATGCTCTCTTTCCCAAGAATTAGGATATTTGGCAGAGTGACAAAGAGAATTAAAATTGGAAGACGCCTCCCCGAACGCAGACCAATTCCCGCCGTGGCTGCCCGGGCCCGCCCAGGACTCCATCCTTCCAAAGCAGGAGCAGTGACTATACCTTCTGTCTATAAGCTTCCTGTGGTAATCCCAGAGAGAGTTTTTACCAAAGTAAGCACACGTTCATTATGGTTGCAGCCAAAGACCCTGACCGGATAAAGACCCTGTCCTTTGGAAAACAATTCCCTTAATAAAGAGCCCATAGATGTCCATGAGGCAGGGTTCAAAAGGTCTGTGACCCAAAAGAGCCAAGAAGATATTTTATTTTATTTTATTTTTTATTTTTTATTTTTTGAGTTGGAGTCTCACTCTGTCGCCCAGACTGGAGTGCAGTGGCTGCTCCCGGCCACCGCAGCCTTGACCCGCTGGGCTCCGGCGATCCTTCTGCCTCAGTCTTCCGAGTAGCTGGAACTACAGGAGCGCACTACCATGCCCGGCTGATTTTTTGATTTATTGTAGAGATGTGGTCTCGCTGCCCAGGCGGGTCTCGAACCCGCGGGCTCAGGCAATCCACTCACCTCAGCCTCCCAAAGGCGCGGGATTACAGGCTGAGCCACCGAGCCGGCCCCAAGAAGATATTTTAAACCAAATATTTCTGCAGAACAGATGCAAATGTAGGATGATGCTCTTATTCCATTTGTAGGCAAAACCAAAGAGCTGCAAGATTCATTATCAAATAGTGTTCAAATTTAACAATATGCAAATCAGCTCAGGGGAGCGGCAATTAAGAGAAATGCATTCTCTGTAATTACTGATTGGATAGCAAGGATGTTGGCCTGCTCTGGAAGGACACAGAATGATGAAAGCCTGTCTGTCCAGGGAGTGAGGCTGGCGCTCCTGGGCCCTTGACTCTTCATTAGCAGATTCACGGAAAGGGTGTTCTCCTGGTCACTCTGCCCCAAGGAAAAAGCTGCTCTTTGTCAAACTGACTTTGAGGCTGCATGAAAGAGGCACGTCTCACTGCAGAGGGGCGTCAAGGTTGCCTTGCTGAGTCCCAATTATGCACACCTCCAAGACTGAAGCCGGCAGGGAAGCCAAAGCCCCGAAGATAGCATTAAGCTATTTTCCAACTTAGCCAGTAACTTTGATACCACTCACATCACAGCTGCAGAAAAACATTCTGTCCCTTTGCAAATAGCTTTCTATCAAAGAGCCGTGTGCTCTTCTAGATGAGAAAATCACCGAAGCACAGCCTGCAGGAAATGGCAACGCCACCATGTGCATCCAGAGAGAACTTCGTGGAGAGAAAGAGAATGTCAGACAGCAACGTGGGTCTTCTTGACCCCAGAGAAACGCCTTGTTTGGGTATTTTGTTATAGTCGCTCCTACTCAGTCACTTAGTCCACAGCACAGAGAGATTCTTACCAGGTTGCCATGAGCACAAAAAAAGTTAACAGTTTCATGTCAGGATTATTAGTGGCATCTTTAGAAATATATCTCATCTCTCTACATTGTGTTCTATGACCTTATATATCCAATGTGAAACAATAATAGTTAATAATAAAGTCTTCCCAGCAATCCTATGAGGTAGGTATCATTATTATTCCCATGGGATAGGTGAGGATGATGAGGCACAAAAGATTAATCCCTCAGCCCATGTTACACAGCTGGTGAGTCCATGTAGCTGGAATCCAAATACGAAGTGTGATACAAACCTGGGCCTTTGGCTCTTCATCACTAGACAACACTGCCACTCAAAAGTCTATGGGAAACTACCTGAAAAACATTCAGTTGATGAGAACATTCTTCACCCACCAGAAAACAAAAGGGAAGCAGCTTGCTCCATATTCCCTGATGTTTCTTGGTTTGTTTTCTGTTTTACAGCAAAAGATTTAGGATGCTATTAAAAATCCTTTAAGCCAAAATTCTCAATGTGATCACCATGGAAGATTCTTTTTTTGATGTGTGTTCCAACTGTCTATTTTAAATTACCTCTTCTGTCAATTTCTTGGAACATGACAAGTTATATAAATGGGGAGCAAAGCAGCCACATCCCTGGAAATGCTAAATGGTGCTACTTCAAGTACACTGTCATTATTAAGCAAAGTTGCTGCTTGCTGCACCCATCAATCTTCTGCCCTCTATTCAGACTTCTACTCCCGCCTCCTACAGAAGAGAAGATGGGAATTGCCTCAGTCGCATTATTAAATTTAAATTGGACAATAACTTGGAACTCTATTGGTGTTCAATGGATGACACAACTTTAATGCAGCTTCATAAAAATGCTTCTCAAATACTGACTCAAAGGAATAAAGTTCTCTCTGCTATTGTGCCCTTGGAGCTGTTTGATATAGGTCACCCATGTGGTGTAGATCGTGATTAAATAAAGTGGATCCAAACACGACAAAGCTGACCTTCTATGTAGGTAGCATGTCCTTCACCCCCTGTACCTCACACAGTACTGAGTACATAAAAAGCATTATATATATATATATATATAATATAATATATATATATATATATATATGCATTTGTTTATCGCAAATAAGTTATTAGCACATTTCTGGATTACTACTTAGCATAAATATTGCATGTTCTATACAATTGTTTTTAGAAAGTGGGGAACTAAAAATAATTTAGTGTCCTTAAGGAACGGGAATGGAATGTGAGTCAGTCAAGCTAGTACAATACTAGGATGTATGCCTTATGAATATTAAAAAGATAAGTGCTTATAGGTGAGGTATGATGATTAACTTCTGGAATACTGGGCTATTGGCTTGACATATTGGTAAGAGTTAGAAATAACTTTCAGGGTGATATGTGGACTTGGTCTTATACTTTTATTGTCATCCTTCTTGGGAAGCTGCCTTGCTTTTGGCAAGATGACACTGCTTGACAGACTATCGATGGGCACAACTTGAGCAGGAAAAGATGTCAGTTTTCCATATAGAAATACACTGGATAAAATCCATACAATATCCCTCCAGAAGGCACACAACAGGCCAGGTACTGAACAAATGAATACATTTGTTCAGTTCTAGCTCTATATTTTAGGAAGAAAAAAAGAATGTCTGGAATATAAAGGGAAGATAGGAGTGCTCTCAACTAGAGAGATGGAAAAGAGAAGTTAGATAACAGAAATGTCTGGGGGCCTTCTAAACTTTACTCTTTTTTGAAAGGAAGAAGATGACCTATTTTCTCTCCATCCCTACTGAGGGAAATAAAAAGGGTTAGTAAGCATAAATGCTGGCAGATGAAATGTAGTTTGACACTGGAAAATAACTTCTTGACAACCAGGGAGTGAGGTATGTTAGAAAAAGAGAGAAGAGAAGTCTATGGCCAGGTCAAATAACCATGAAACACAGAATGCAGAAGAATTATGTGAAATCCACAAAGATTCACCCCTTTAAAAGAGAGAACTTCAAGCTCTGCAAGCCTAAGAATTAAGACCTGGTTCTCAACACTCTTGAGAAGGTGACAAGAAAACAGAAACATAATGCTGCACAATTCTGTTCCTAAGTCACAATAGAAAGGAGCTTCAGAAACTCCAAAACCATCAAAAACATTTTCTTATGCTAACCACAATAAATATGTATGGGCTCTTTGCCCTGAGCTAGGCATTAAAAGCATTATCTTATTTCATCCTCACAGTAAGCATATAGTATCAATGTTTCTTATTATTATCCATATTTTATGGATAGGAAAACAGGCTAAGTACACAGCTAGCACATGGTAAGGTTAGATCTTGAACTCGGGTCTCTGAAGTTAAAAGGCTTTCTTTTATTCTTTTAACCTCAGTGCAGGGTCTATAAGCTCTTTTGGAAGTGGCCTGAGACAATCAGTCCATAGTTATGCAACGTTCTCAGTCCCAGCACTGTACTTATACATTTCTGCCACAACTGGAAAGTTTTATCCAGTGCTGACTGTTCAAAAACCATCAATTTTGAATTGATGAAGCCACTTATGATCAATGTGACTAAATGGAATTTGTTTAGACTCTGCTAAACTTGAATGAGCAAACAAAGTAACAGTTGTGAACAGCAAAGTAACTTTTCCAATCACTTTTTGACTCACTGTCTGATGACTGTGTTGTGAAAAGGTTTCCTTAGTGTCTTGGTGTGAATTGGAGATCAGGATATCCATAAGAAGAGATGATCTTGGATGTTCAATGAGAGGAAACTGCAATCTTCAGATCTCTAAACCACAGAATGGCAAACTATGACCCATGGGCCAAATCTGGCCCACAGCCTGCATTGTAAATAAAGTTTTATTGAAACAGCCATTCTCCTTCATTTAAGTATTGCCTATGCCTGCTTTTGTGCTACAGTGGCAGAGCTGAGTGGCGGCAATGGAATCTCTATGGCTCACAAATCCTAAAAAATGCACTATGCCCTTTACAAAAATAGTCTACTTTTGCTTTGCTCTAAAGGTCTTCCGGTGGCAAACAAACAAAGAAACAAACAAAAGCAACAATAACAACACATGGTTCTTGAGGGAGTAACTGGATGACCTAAATATGGCAAATGCGAGTTTCAAGAAAGAAAAAGTGGCAGGCAAGGACAGAAAGAGCAAAAAGGGGAGAGGGGTAAAGAAAAACTAAAGAGGCTGGGTGCGGTGGCTCAAGCCTGTAATCCCAACACTTTATCAACACTTTAGGAGACCGAGGTGATGGGAATGCCTGAGCCCATGCGTTCAAGAACAGTCTGGGCAACTTGGTAAGACCTCTTCTCTACAATAAAATTTAAAAAATTAGCTGGGTGTGATAGCTCCGGCTACTTGGAAAGTTGAGGCAAATGGATTGCTGGAGCCCAGCAGGTCAACACTGGGGTGACTGTGAGCATGCCACTGCACTCCAGCCTGGGGTGGAGTGAGACTCCAACTCAAAAAAAAAAAAAGAAAAGAAAAGAAGAGCTAAATAAATAATAAAAAGAGCACAAAGAAAAGCAACAAAAGGTTGTGGGGAAAGGAGGACACCAATGACTGTCCCACCAAGTGTCAGGTGTGGTTGCTGTCCATGAAGCAGAGGCTCTACTCGGAGTCCTTTCTTGTGCCTTGTTGCTCTCTCAACAACTCACATTATTTCCATTTAACAGATGAGGAAATGGAGATTCAGAGAGCTTTAGTAACTTGCCCTGAGTCAGCAGGGCCAGAAATCAAACACAAGCAGGCCAAGGCTGACTCCACTCCACTCTTGCCCCCGTGACCCAGTCATCCGTGTCCATCCCTGCCAGAGGTTGAGAGCGCTACACCTTTCACTCATTCAGAAGATTGCCAGACACTTGGAACTGTAATAATAGTAATGATCTGCTTTCCATTTGGTGAGAACTCAGTGATAGCAATCATCTCTTTCAGCCGTGGGGCACACTATAGCGTTTCCTCGACCTTCCTGAAATAGAGCATCTTGGAGGCTCTGCCAGGCTCAGAGCCCCAATTAGCAATCAAGGTGTGTGGTTCAAGCTTGACCCAACCAAAAGGCACCTGCTTCTAGGAAGCACGATCAGCTGTCAGCCACAAAGGTGGGGGGCTAATGTAGTTACTGTAACATTGTCTCTGTCCACCTCAAACAAGCTCAGAGTCCAAGGTGGCAAGGCTGAAAAGTCGCAGTAATGCAGACGTTGAACCTGACTCAGCTACACCACGGAGCATGCCTGAGGGCAAACTCATCTGTGACGGAGGCGGAAGGGAGCGACACCCAGGAGAGTGTGACGAGCTATCTGCCCCAGCCAGATGCTCAGGGATCCGCTGACTTGCACAGACTGGGGTAATCGCAGCCAAGTTCACGGGGTGCTTAAGACACTGGGCACTGCTGCAAATAATTCACATATATTAACTCCCTGACTTGACACAGCAGCCTTTGATAGACTGTTATCATCATTCCCATTTGACAGATTAGGAAATGGAAGAAAACCAAGGTCAAGTAACTCCCCCTACGTTCACTGCTTGTGTTTGATAGAGAGCCAGATGACAAACCCAGGCAGTCTGGCTCCGGAAACCACATCTGAATTCCTGAGCCATAAGTGTCCCTTCCTTGCCTGCCCTTTTGGGAGGCAGAGAACTTTGCAGTGGTTTGGACTCCAGACACTACAGTCAACCAGTCCTGCTCTGAATCCCACTTGTGTCCTTTCCAGCTGTGTGAATTGGGGCAAATGACTTAAACCCCTCTGAACTCCAGTGTCTTCCTTCTTAAAAGGAAGTACACCTGAACTGATAATGGCATCCACACCTAGACAATGGAGGTTGGAAGTGATGCAGCAGCCATCACTTCCAGGTCTGCAACACTCTATTCTTCCCTGGGTCTTTCAGCTGTTCTGACTCCTGAGCCAGGTGTATATTTTGGCCCCATGACCAAGGGCAACTGTCTACACCACACTGCCAAGGGCAGAGGAAAAAGTACCAAATGGGTCTCGAGCTTTTTGTGCAGGGCACTGGCCTGTGCCAGTGGTTCCACCTGGTCCTTGCCCTTCCCACTTTACCTCCATCTTCCCTTATTGACCGCCTCCCTCTGCTCTTCAAGCTCCAGCATCAGACATAAAGACAGCAGTCTTACGCCGAGTCCAGTCCCCACAACTGCACAAGGTGAAGTCACATATGTTTATGTATGTGCATATCTATGTGCTATATATACACCTATCTATGTATATGCACCTCTATGTATATAAACACACATCTATGCATATATACACACATACACAGATATGCACATACATAGATACATATGTTTATACATGCATAGATATGTGTGTTTACACACACACATATCTATATGTACATACACACGTACACACACACACACACACACACACACACACACACACACACACACATCCAAGTGTTTCCACTTCTCTGACTGAACCCTAATATATCCTGGCTATATTACTTCTGGGGTAGTTTCTCATAGGTGTCCCTCTCTGTCTTTTGCTGTCCAAATACATTAACCCTTCACATTTTCCCTTGTTCTTCTTACATTTACTAATGGCACCTCAGTGGCTGGAAGCCATGACCAAAGTCATCTGTGATGAATATGATGCTGCTAAATAAAAATACTCAACTCCAGTTTCCATTTACTGGATGCTGACACATTAAGCCTTATGCTATAAGCTGTTTGTATGTTCTCATTAAAACCCTATGGAAGCAGGTTTTTAAAATATTTATTGTATAAATGAAGAAGCGGAGGCTCAGGGAAGCTGAGTAACTCGCCTCAGATTATACTAAGTGTCTATGTGACTCCAGTACTGAGTGCTTACCTGCTAGACAGTGCCTCCCTCTGTAAGTCATCCATCTAGAGCACAAGAACGGAGCTAAATGCTCATGTATATATAGTGTTACCCCATCTTCTTCCAGAATATTAAAGCACTTTAAAAGGCAAACATAATGTGAGGCAGGATAATTAGGGATAAAAACAGAACAGAAAAACTTTAGGAAAAAGATGGTACCAGGGACCTGTGGGTAGTGGGATTCAGGGCAGTATAGGAGATTATACACATCAGCATAAATTTCTATGCAAAGCCTTGCCCCAAAATAGGCAACCATTTGAAGAATGAATCCATTTGAAGGCATATTATCAGGTTTTCTTTTAGACCTTGCATATAATTCATTCTCACAGGTACCAGAAAAACAATAAATAAGGCAAGATAAGAGAAGGAGGTTTGCCACATATTTAGGAATTAGAAACGCTGGTATGTTAAAAACAAAACAACAACTTGCGTCTTTTGCCACTGCTGAAAGTCATTCTTGGGTCATTAGACACTTCTTGTGTTGAGGTTCTTACTTAAATATATGAGAGAGAATTACTACGTAGGCTTATAATGCTACCATAAAGAAAATTAGGTTCTAAGAAATAGATTTCCTATGTCCAAAATTTTAAGACCACTGTTTCATAACTCTAGCCTGCCAACTATACACAACCTTAATCCCTCCGGGCTTGAGACCAAAAAAGAAAAGTCATTTTGGTGAAAGAATGCAGAAAATCCCTATCCATCTATAGGATTATCATACACCCATTCATTTAACATGTGTTTATTGATCATCTACTCCATGTCAGGCACTGTTCCAGGTGCTGGAAACACAACAGTAGATAAAGATAAAAACCTGTGCCCCCATGAAGTTTTCACTCCATTCATGCTATTTCTGCATTTGCAAAGACCTCTTTGTTAAAAACATGATTCTAACATACCTTACTGAACAAGTCAATGTTTCAGGATTAGTGATATGCATATAGTGCCTTACAGTTTATGCAAAACACTTTTATGTAACTATAGCAGTTATTTCTCAAAAAAACCATGGAGAGTTTGCAAGAAATGTGACAGACCATTTAAATAAAGACACAAATAGTATTATGTTACCAAAGGAAACATGAACAAAGGCAATGAATAGATATTACTTCACAAGAATAAAAAAAAAAAAACTAGTATAAGAAACACGAAAAAGTGTTCAACTTCCTTGGCACTCAGATACATGCAATTTATAGTGGAAAGGTGACAATATACATATGTGTGTATATATATATATATATATATATATTTTTTTTTTTTTTTTTTTTTTTGAGAAAGTAGGATTTACTGGGAGGACAGAAAAGCTCCCACAGTGAGAGGGGCCTGAGGGGGTTGCCCAAAAGGTAACAATTTTTACTGGCAAAAATAGCAACAGTAAAAGGAAACAAAAAGATTGTGCTGCACCAAAAGTACCCTTTGATACAGTAATTTTGCTTTTAGTAATCTATCTAATGGAAAAATCAGAAATTTGGTTTTGAAATAGCAAAAAATTCACATATTGCAAATTGCTCATTACTATGAAACTAAGATAAGTGACCTAACTTAAAGAAATTTTATAGAAAGTCTTCTCTTGGGGTCACAGGTCCATGCTGCCAGGCAAAGTACCTTAGAATCAAAGGACTCTAACAAATATTTGGATTGTTCAAAAATGTTTAATGGCCCAATGCAATGAAATGTCTAAGGAGCGTTTAGTGTAACTGTGGTTACAATTGTGCCTCACCAACTTGTCAATTACAAGTTAAACATGCAAAAGAGGATATGTTCGGCCAGGCATAGGGACACACCTGTAATTCCAGCACTTTGGAATTTTAGAGGCTGAAGTGCTTGAACCCAGGGGTTCAAGACCAGCCTGGGCAACACAGTGAGACTTCATGTCTACAAAAAACACACAAAAATAAGCTGAGTGTGGTGCTGTATAATTGTAGTCCCAGCTACTTGGGGGTTGGGGCAGAAGGATTGCCTGAGCCCAGGAGGTCAGGGCTGTGGTAGGTCATGATCATGCCACTACACTCCTGTCTGGGCAACAGAATGGGAGACCCCATTTTTTATTTTTTTGAGTTGGAGTCTCACTCTGTCACCCAGACTGGAGTGCAGTGGCTGCTGCCAGCCACCGCAGCCTCAACCTGCTGGGGCTCTGGCAATCCTTCCGCCTCAGCCTTCCAAGTAGCTGGAACTACAGGTGTGCGCTACCACGCCTGGCTAATTTTTGATTTATTGTAGAGATGTGGTCTCGCCAAGTTGCCCAGGCGGGTCTCGAACTCGCGGACTCAGGCAATCCACTTACCTCAGCCTCCCAAGGGGCGGGATTACAGGCTGAGCCACCGAGCCCGGCTGAGACTCCATTTTTTTAAAAAAAGGATATGAATAAACAGGGTTGCAACAATGACTGACAGAACAAACCAGAATTCAGGACTATTATTGATTTTTCTAAGCCTTTTTTTCTTTCTAGAATTCCACATTATGAAAGTTGTTTACTTTAATAGCTCCCTACTAGTTTTTAAACACCTAGTGTTTTATAATTTGTTGCACAATAATGATATTAGTGTTTCTTAAAGTCTCACTACATATGCCATATTGAAGGTACTATCTTTTCCCAACAGCCCCCAGAGGTTGGTACAATTATTATCACATCTACATTTTACTAAGGAGAAAACTGAGCCTTGGAGAGGAGAGTGATTTGCCCAACGTCATGCAGCTAGGACTGGCACAAGTGGGACTGAATCCAGTTAGCTAGTTTGGGTCTCAGCACCAGGTACCTTAACCACTAGGCCACATGCCCTTATCTTTTACTTATAGTTATTTGGAGTATTTCTTATCTGTCCAATTAGATCCTAAGTTCCTTTAGGGCTGGGGTCCCCAACCCCCATGCCATGGACTGGTAAGGGTTCATGGACTGTTAAGAACCAGGCCTCACAGCAGGAGGGGAGTGGCAGGCGAGTGAGAGAAGTTTCATCTGAATTTACAGCTGCTCCCCACTGCTCTCATTACTGCCTGAGCTCCGCTTCTTGTCAGATCAGTGCAACATTAGACTCTCATAGGAACGCAAACCTCTCCTATGTGTGAGCCGCACATGCAAGAGATCTAGGATGCACGCTCCTTATGAGAATCTAATGCCTAATGCTCTGAGGTGGAGCTGAGGCTGTGATGCTAGTGTTGGGGAGCGGCTACAAAAACCAATTAACATTAGCAGTGAGGTTTGACTACACAGAGACCATAATAAATTAATTGCTTGCAGACTCATATCAAAACCCTATCAGTGAGTAGCAAGCAAGTTGATATACTTGAGTTGTACAGCTGCATCTGGTGGCAGGCTTTAAGTCAGCATCCAACAGTTATTTTAGTCCACACATGGTTTACCCATTATTTTATTTACCACTTCTATCTGTGCCTCTTTTTTGTATAATTATTTCATTGCATTATATATTACAATGTAATAATAATAGAAATAAAGCACACAACATAAAAATGTTATGTGCTTGAATCATCCTGAAACCATCCCTCCAACCCTGCTCCGTGGAAAGATTGTCTTCTACAAAACCGATCCCTGATGCCAAAAAGGTTGGGCACCACAGCTTTAAGGAAAAAAATTTTTCACTCAACTTTGAGTACAATGTATTGCATTCAGCTGGCATTCAATAAATGCTTGGGTCATAAATGACCAAAGCTGCAGTTGTTTTGAAGTCACTTCTGACTCCTCTCCTTCACTCCATTTCCAATCTTTCACCAAGTCGCTGGGGAGGATTTTCCCTCCCAAGAAAAATCTCTTACATCAATTCCCACACCTTCCTCTAGTCTGAGTTCGTATCCCCTCAAGCCAGACTCCAACAATAGTCTCCTGAACATCCTCCTTGACTCCAGTCCACCCTGTACACTCATCACCCTAAAATCATATTGAATCAGATTTCCCCAACTGGTGAGCCTAGACATAAGATTGAAACTCTCAGACCCCAGTGTGATCAGGTGTGGGTTGAGCTCCTAGAATATCACCTTTGACCAAAAGCATCCTCCTAGGGTGATCAACAGTCACAGTTGAAGCTTAGACTGACACTTAAGATGCTGAAACTGGGACTTAGGTGCTGAAACTGGGAAAGTCCAGGCAAACCAGGATGAGTTGGTTATGCAATATCTTCCTCCCTATCTCCAAGTCCCCTTATCTTTACCGCCATGTACCCTACAAGTAATGTCATTTCTACAAGTAATGTGCCATACAAATAAGGGGAAGTGCAGATGTAGATCCACTCAAACCCTCACTCAAAGACATCTGATAGTTCATGCTGCCTCACAGAAAATCTGCTGTACTTATTCTAACATTCCAAGCCCCTGGTGGTCTGGCCAGAACTAATATCATCTTCAGTCCCTTGCCATCCTGACCACTCCACTCACTCTCCCGTCTCCTTATTACCCCTGACCATATCAGTCCCATTTCCCTCATTTGTCCCTGACTTCTCCAACTGGCTAGCTTGATTGCCTTCTGTCAACCTATCCACAGAGCCACCTTCAAGGATTCAGTTAGTTCCAAGCCCTCTCCTAAGCCCAAACCAGTCTTCTGTGAAGTCTTTAGAGATGACCTCAACTCAGGACAACTATCCGTGACACTCATTTGTCAAGGAGTCAAGCAAACAGACCTTCCTCAACTCTTCTACTGATGTACTGAGTCATTAGTTTTCTCTTCCAAAAGTTACTTATCCTTTCTCATGTTTATATCTGGTCTGTCCAACCAAAATGCAGCCCCTTTGATGAGAGATGCCACACCTTATATTTACATCTCCCACAGTATTCGGCAGTTTCTCATGCATGACTTATACATGATGAACACACAATCAATATGTGTTTTCAGGTGACAGATGAGTGCTGTCTTCCCCCTACCCACCACCATGTGAGGAATTCAGCAGTTCTTCCACATAGATAAGTGTTCATCTTTTGTGTGTGGGGGGGTCAATTGCCTTCTCATTATAATTCAGCCTCCTGAATCTTAGCTTCCCTTCGATGCCTGGTAGGACAGAACTAAGAACTAAGCATGAACATTTCCCTCCTGTAGTGAGAAGAACAGGGCAGAATCACAAGGTGGGATGATGGCGTGAGGCTGACAAGAAGAAAAGATAGCAAAAACGTAAAGAAACCACCATTAAGAAATTTTGGAGAGGCAGAGAGCATTGCAAATACAGAAAAAGATACAGAGAAAAGGTAGGGAGAAAAGGAAAAAAATTAAACAAAGTTACCTATATTAGAAGACGGCCAGGGAAATGTGCAGGAACTCCCAACACAAATGCCAAGCTCTGCCCTGACAGGGGCAGCCCATCTGACACCTCCCCCAAAAGGCACTCTTGGTAGGCCCCAGGCAGATGGCGGGTCTCACAAGCCTGTCTGGGAGGCCCTTGATTGCCCAGAGAGCATGCAGCCCCAGTTAAGGGACTGAAGGCAGGCATGATGAACCCATGGAAAATTTCCCTCAGGTGAAATCATCTCAGCATAAAAAACAACATTGATCCATTTGCCTCCCAGACAAAGAGAAATCAAGTTAGATAAAGGGAATTAGGCAATAGGTTTAACGTGACTCCAGGTACAGCAGCAGAACAAACCTGACACGCTCTGGTGCTCCTTCCCAAGTGCTCTCTGGGCTGCACAGGCCAGTTTTAGGGGAGGGTGCCGAGTAGGTGTTCTGCAGGCACAAGAAATCTTTGCAACTAAGAAGTCAACCACTCTCTAGTGTCCCAAGAAGCCCCTGGCTGGATGTGCTCGGAGCCCACATCCAGGAGCATTGGCAGATTTGTAGGGATCCACATCCTACACCGGCCAAGTGCACACTTGGAACCAGGAACAGAACATGGGATCTGTTTCCCTGGATCACAGCCAGAAATCACTGACCTTGGAATCACAGACCTCAGCTTGCATGTGTTGAGAGACAGGAGATCTAGGACCATGTGTATGTTCGTGTAAAACGTGTGACTGTAATGCGAGAGGTCCTGATGAATAGGAAACAGTTATATGTCTGTGCGCACGTGTCTTGGGTGGGTGCCAATATTCTGTAGGATTATTGCGCCAATATTCTATGGGACCTCAGGGAAATTTTCCATGGGTTCATCATGTCTGCCTTCAGTCCCTTAACTGGGGCTGCATGCTCTCTGAGCAATCAAGGGCCTCCCAGATGTGCTCGTGAGACCCGCCATCTGCCAGTTAGAGCAATGAAATGGGTACAGGGTGGATATTTGGCTGTGCCACTTCAGGAGATGAAAGAGTCCTGAGCCTGAGTTGTCACTACTTTCTCCCCCTTCCACATCCCAGCTCCAGGCCCACCCTTGCCAGGGTTGCTGGGCTCACAAGCTTCATTTCTTTGGCTCTGGTGTGGTAGATCCAGTCAGAGAATCTTTGGAGTGGAGGGCTTATTCTGGCAGGGAGAGCTCATACCTAGACAGTCAGAATCATAATTCAGAACACAATGACTAGAGCAAAAAGCATGAGCCACCCCATCTCTACTGGCCCTGCCCTTAGCACTGGGGTAAGGAATGGGATTATACCTTCTCATTTTATCTCTACCTACTTACTGTGTCTTTAGCACAGGGAGGGCAGGAGCACAAGATATGGTTTTTAATAGTGGAATTAATGGATGTGAGAACAAGACAAAAATAATAGAGGCAATGGAAATGCCTGCATCTAGTTACAAAAATCAAATGATTTTATATATTTCTACTGGGGAAAATGTGACATTATTTCATATAAACAAATCAGGGGCCAGATGGATGCCCTAGAAAGACTCTTGCACTTATATACAAAAATATACAGTGTTTGAAATAGTGAAAAATTGGAAATAATCTAAACGTCCACCTGCAAAAGAATATATCATCAATTGTGGTATATATTCATAAAATAGAATACTATACAGCAGTGAAAATGAGTGAAGCAAACCTACACATTTCAACATGGATAAATCCAACATCATAGTGTTGAGAAA
Source organism: Cephalopachus bancanus (assembly GCA_027257055.1). Taxonomy (NCBI): domain Eukaryota; kingdom Metazoa; phylum Chordata; class Mammalia; order Primates; family Tarsiidae; genus Cephalopachus; species Cephalopachus bancanus. The sequence goes on from JAPVLO010000146.1 coordinate 1,771,371, forward strand.
GTTGCACAATATAATACAATTCATATAAAGCTAAAACACACAAAAATTATATATAAAATCTTTCACAATACTATATACTATATATATGCAAACCTTGGAAATACATCTGTCTATAGTCCAAATAGGAAGAAAAGCATGGGAATGATAGACACCAAATCCATATGGTTGTTGAGAGGAGGAAAGGTAATGGGCCTGGGAAGGTTAATATACGAGCTTTAGTTGCATTATTCTTTGTACATTTTGTTTACTTTTAATACTGCATTTAAAAATATGGACATTGTAAATTTACCATCTCCTGGAGCAGACTTAGATGTGTAATACAGAAAGGCAACCATTTACTATATAACCGTAGTCATCTTAACATAAACATCAGAGAAGAGTCATATAAGTTTTTTTTTTAAATTATAAAGATGTGGGGTACGATTCAGGGTTAGGTATTCAAATGTTGATTATGCAGGTACCTCGTTGATGAGGTGTGTCCCTCCCTCCCCTAGCTGCCAATCCCACCCCCCAGACAGTTTCCCACTACTGCCAATCCCTTTCTTATATTATTATAATTGTTCAAGGTCCGCTTATGAGTGAGAACATATGGTACTCATGTATGTTGGTATATGGTATGTTCTTTGTTTTTGTGATAGATCACTCAGTATGATCAATTCTAAATCCATCCAAGTTGCTGCAAAGTCCATATGTTGGTCCTTCTTTATGGCTGCATAATATTCCATCGTGTATATAAGTTTTTAAATTGCTAACTGAATAAATGTGATAAGATATTAAAATCTCATGGCATGGCTCCCATTTCATTGTTTTTGACCTATAAAAACAGTGATATCATAAGGTGTACCCTAGTAAAATGCAATAAAGGGAATGGAAAGTTCTGGATTTAGTTATAAAATGAATCAGCCTCATACATTACTGCTCTACTACAGGCAGGAACGGAACGTGTCCAGTTCTGTGACTCACATGTTCATAGGACGTAGACAAGAAGAAAAGTGAGCAGAAGAGTGGTCGGGTCATCGGTATTCTGCTAACATGGGCCTGAGAATACATTGAGAGGTATGGGAATTCTTAACTGGTAACGGGAAGGCTTACTGGGAGTCGATAACTTTCTTCAGATATTTGAATGAATGAATGAATGAATGAGTGAATGAATGAATGAAAAGGCTGTCATATGAGAGTATAGATATATTCTGTATAATTCCAAAGGTCAAGCATGTTAGAAGCTAGAAGGAGGTAATCTTGTTTTATTTTTTGAGTCAGGGTCTCACTCTGTTGCCCAAACGAGAGTACGGTGACTCCATCATGGCTCACCGCAGCATCAAACTCCTGGACTCAAGTGATATGGAGGGAATTTTTAATGCACCAAAGGAAGAACGTCCATCCCAGAAAGAACTGAACTGTTTGATTTGGTAGTAAGTGCCCTAAAACCAGCAGTAATCAAGCAAGGGTATAGAGAATTCTGTCTGGGGGAGTTAAGTGGACTTCATGAGTTCCAAAGTCTTATCTAACTCCATGACTCTAAACCAGTGTTTCTCAACCTTGAGTGTGCATTAGCAGCCCTGGGAGGACTTGTTAAAATACAGATTGCTGGGCCTAATTTCTAGAGTTTCTGAAGTAGCAGGACTGGGGTAGAACCTGATAATTTGCATTCCTAACAAATTCCCAAATGATGTTGACATTACTGGTCTAGGAACCATACTTTGAGAATCTCTACTCTTTTTTTTTTTTTTTTTTTTTGAGTTGGAGTCTCACTCTGTCGCCCACACTGGAGTGCAGTGGCCGCTCCCGGCCACTGCAGCCTCGACCTGCTGGGCTCCGGCGATCCTTCTGCCTCAGCCTTCCAAGTAGCCGGAATTACAGGCATGCGCTACCACGCCCGGCTGATTTTTTGATTTATTGTAGAGATGAGGTCTTGCTGCCCAGGCGGGTCTCGAACCCACGGGCTCAGGCAATCCGCTCACCTCAGCCTCCCAAAGGCGCGGGATTACAGGCTGAGCCACCGAGCCCGGCTGAGAATCTCTACTCTTAAAAAAGAAAAGAAAGAAAGAAAGATAAAGAAATCATCTTAAGTTTCTTGGTATTCAGGTCAAGCCATTAAAAAAGACAGTAATTCCCTGAATTACTCATGCCTCCAAACATATCTCCATTGTGATCTTCTTCTAAAGGGAGGAGCATGTTTTTACTGATGGTTTCTCCAAAGGCTTCTATAGGAAGCCATGGCTCTTTGCTGTACATTAGGAACATAAGGATTCCGGGATTCTTTTCAGATACTGATGTTTCCTTTGAACTGTTGCCACAATAATGGACAGGTCTGGTGATGTTAACTATCTACTGATCCTGGAGGGCATCTTGGTCAAGTGTTGCTTTGGGGAAGAAGACAGAAGGCTGATAATTCTTTTTTTCCTTTTTAACTCAAAGGGGAAAAATGTAAAACATAGATCTTGAACCAGTTCCAAGAGAAGATAAAGTTTAGATAAAAATTTTAAATCACACATTTGTTCACTGGTCCAAGACTATGAGTATCTGGCTTATTCACTCAACAAGTAATTACTGAGCTTCTATATGTACCTGGGGCTCTTCTGAAACCTAGGGATACTGCTGTGACTAACACAGGCAAATGCCAAAGCCAGAAACACGTATAATGCATGTCACGCAGGAAGAAAATACAGCAGGTGCTTAGTAAGGAAAGCTATGCCTTTCATAACACTTCCCATGGTGCTTATGTTCTAACCAGTCTTAATGTTGAAAATAAACGGTGCTTACTCCGGCTAAGGCAAACAATCAATGATAGAATGAGTTGTGATGATTCCTTTTGAAACTGCTTTTCTTTTATAATTAGAAAAAAAAGTTGCAGCTATTAGTAGTAAAGTCCCCAGAAATCATTTCTGGCTCACTTGAAAGGTTCAGTTGTATAAGGACACGTTTAAATAAACAACTTGGAATAAATAGTGGCTAAAATTTTGCCCATATGTAGTCAGCAAAGCTAGCTGCTTTCATGCACAGTTCAATTTTTTTTAACACAAATGTCTTCTAAAGACCACAAAATGAATCTTGGGTAGTTTGTTGGAATAATTTCATTGCAAATAATTTTTAAAAGGTGTCAGCTCTGGGAGCATTTACAAATTCTAATTTAATCCTGCTATCTTAGGCAAAATAAGCCTTTCAAGCCTCTCAATTTTAGTCATTTCTTGGTGAAAATTGGAGCTATGCAAGAAACATGGGAGATAGAATATTTATACAAAATAGAATTCCACTACATTTTGGTCCTATCTGAATTAAGTCATTATACAAGGACTTCTGAATCACAATTATAGCTAATAATAACTCCCACTAATACCTACAGCCCAGCTACTAACCACCTACCACTACTAACTGACCACCTACTACATGCCAAGTGGTACTGAACACTAATTATCTACCAAGTATCTTGTATATACTATCTTAAATACAACAGTGCTAGGAAATAGATATCCTCATCATGCCCATTTCACAAATAACAAACCTGAAATTCAGAAAAATTAGGTAACATTCCCAAAGGTCACACTCAATTCGTAAATGGCAGAGTAGAAATGTAGCCCTAAAGCTCTTCTCTTTACACTATAGTACTGCTCCCCCAGGGCCCCGGATGGCCGGTTGAGTTTTGTGTGGACTAGCAAAAGACAGTATTGTCCAAGGGACTATACTATCCTATGCTAGAAAAGCTGGTATCATTGTGGTAACTATAATGCAAAAGGTGCCCCTCTAGTTACACAAAAGCACAACCTGGACCACCTTAAGCAGCGGCCCTGATGCCATGTTGCCCTGTGAACCTTTTGCACAAGACAACACAGTAAGAAGTCATGGCATTAATCAGCTTCACTTCCACTCATGCAACTAGGATGAGGCCTACGTCTCCCACCCTCTCCTCGCACACAGTGCTCACTGGGATGGTTGTGGGTGTGGGGACTTGGGAAGCTGTTAGTGACAAACACACTTAGAAATGGGCATGAAAAGCAGAGTCTTAGGGCTGGTCAATTTTTAGGAGCAGGATCACAGGGTGAGTGTATGTGTGCACATATTTCCTCTGAGGGGGAGGAGGACTACAGTGCACAATTAGTCAGATGACACACACAGTGCAACATCAAGGGAAAGTGTCTCACAGCTTCTGTGAAGCAACCACTGATGATGGAGCTGTACTAAGATGTCATGATCGTCACTCTTTGCCAAAGGGCACCTCACTCCTCCTTCCTTCCTTCTCCCTACAGTCTACAATCACCACCACCCAGTCTTCCTTCCCGGCATTATTTCACACACAAGGCCCCCTCTAGACTCCAGATGGGCACATACGGAAGCTGCAAGCCATTACTCTTCACTGAATATAAAGTTACATTCATTTATCTCTATCTTCAATGAGAAAGGGAAGGAAATTAAGCAGGAAAGATGGCACAATGCCTTCAGGAATGGTGTATTCAAGGTCAAAGCCTGCTATAATTGAGTTAAAAAAATATAATAAACTAAAATAACTATGAGCAAAATATGCCTGCTCTGCAGAATACAGTCCAGCTAGAAGTCTTTATTAAATGTTCCAGTGCACACAATGTGTTAGCTGCATATTGTGTGCTGGAGATTCTATGAGATACCCTGTAGCTCATATATACTGAAAAGGGACAGTCACCATGGTAACTAAGTGCTATTTAATGAATACCAAATAACTGAAGCTCAGATGATGGTCTTAAATTGCCAGAACATGAGTTACTGCTGCTGTTATGGGCTTGCAAGTAACTTACATGCCATTTTCTCTAATAAGATTTTTAACAAGTTAGCCAATTTGGCTGATCTCTGTCTCAACCACATGACACCACGAGACTCTATCTTGACACTGCATGAAAATCAAACACCTGATTTCTTCCCCCAACTCTAAGTAGCAAGATATTCCACAGAAATGGGTCAAACATTAGATCGGGAATATGTCCTTAAACTGGAAGCTTTGACCCACGTAGTGAAGCGTTAGGACACATACCTCCGTCATAAGCAATAGACACCGGCTCAATGAGCCGTCAAGCTGAATACAGCCGACTCTTTTATTTCCGAAAAAGGTGAATGCTCCCTCTACAGTAAATGCAGCTTGTTTTTTTATTGTGCGATGACACAGAAGAGCTATTGCAGCTGATTTTTGCAGGGACTTTTTACAGGCTAGTAACATTTTAGGTAATCCTTCATCAGGACGTTCAAACCTTCCCTACAGACGCCCACTCCCAATTCTCTCTCACCATCTATCACCACATGTCAAATTTCTTGCTCTGGAATCCTCTGGCTTTTTACAGGTTTAAAAGAAAAAGCCCAAGCATGACTGCCCTGTTTTCTTTCCCCTGGTCTTCCCCAGTGGCTGTAATGCAGTCCATTTTTAAGGTTACAGATTGTGTGGCAGCATTCTTACTTCTACATGCCATGAATAAGTAACAAGAATTTAAAACACGAAAATATCTAGGTACCGTGAAGCCAAAAATCATTAGCAAATGCATCCATTCTCCGGAGGCAGGCTTCTTCTTGCATAACCAGTAACTCCAAAGGCCTGGTTGGAGCCAACCGAGCTCAGAGTGGGCTGCAGGCACCCCCTACAGCATCAGGCCTGCAATGCATGTTGCTTTCATTGAAGAAAATGACGGGTTAGCTTGACAATTGTTTTTGCTAAAACTGTTCAAAGAAATTTCGTAGAAAAAATTTGGCCAGCATCAAATGAGGTGGTAGACAGCAAGCCTGCACATTACCAGGCACCATTTAATATTAAAATCAGGAAGGTAAAATAAAAAGGAGGAAATTTCTTGTAAGAAAAATCCCTCTATAGATATACCTATTTATTATTCATTTGATATAATGACACCTCTCTATAAAGTGAGCTCTATTTAGAATTGTTTCTGTCTGTGACAAACAAAATTGTAACTAGAGACAGCTCACGACGTCTTCACCTTCCCCTACTCTTCTGCAGCCTGAGCCTGTTCTCTCTCTCATGCAATTAAACATCCACCTATTAATGTCTCCCTTTATCTCACCTCCCTGCTTCGTCTCCACTTTCAGGGTCAGATCCTGCATTTACTCTCCTCTCTCATGTGGTTCATGTTGATGACTGCTCTAACACAAGAATGATCCTTCTTTTCTGAAGGCATAGCATCTTGTTTCTGCCTCTTTTGTAGTATTCCTAGCACATTCCTTCTTAGACTGAGAATATTCAGCTTTACAGCTTCTTTCCTCTCCCTAAACTGTCAGCTTTTAAAGGCAGTGCTTGGCTCCTGTAGGAGGTTGTCCTTGGTGTCTGGCTTTCCCAGGTGCTCCATCAAGAGTGAATTCATGAAAGAAGAAACACACAAAGGCTCTTTTAGTTTCATTCCTTCTCTCAAAGAGCTCTGCTTAATAAATGAACCTCCCAACCTCCAAAATGAAGGGGATACTTGCACACAAGACCAGCGAAATAGTTCTTCCTCCTTTCCTTGGAAAACCTGTTCTACTTATATTCATCTGTATCTATTCACTCTTTCAACAGTCATTTATTGATTACATGCAGTAAGGCAAAAGCATGAAGTGGGAAAACGCTATTTTGACTTTTCCCCGCACCATAGCTGGTGTGGAATACAATCTTTCTAGTTTTCTTTTCTGCCATGTCTTAGTCACCCCAACCTTCTGCGCAGTGTGCAAGGCTGCATCCTTCTTCTCACTTGCCTGTTCGACATCTATTGCTCTACTCTGCTGAACTGGGCCAGGCCCAGGTCACGTAAGAATCAGTTAAAACATAAAACTAGAGCATGACTTCCCACTCCTTAAGTGTGAGCTGCACACAGTGACTTCCTCCCAAGAAGTGCAATATGGAAAGTGGAGAGAAATGACTGCATGGTGGAGAAATCTAGCAATTACTACCTGAGCCAATTGATTGGGTCAACATCAGTAGTTGTTAGTCATGTTCACAGCCTGTACCCTTGATATGGCATGAAGAAAACGGCACTTTACTCCTGTGGTCTTCCTCCCTAAAACCTATAACCAAGGCTAATAATGAGAGAAACACCTGAAAAAAATTCTAACAGAGGGCCATTCTAAAAAATACCTGACCAAGTATTCCTCAAAACTGTCAGGGTCATCAAAAACAAAATCAGAGAAACCGTCCCAGGTCAGGGAAGCTGAAGGACACATGACAACTAAATGTCATATGGGATCCTGAAATGGAAAAAGAAATTAGGTAAAAACGAGGGAAATTTGATAAATGATGGACACTAGTTAATAATAACGTATCAGCCGGGCTTGGTGGCTCAGCCTGTAATCCTGCGCCTTTGGGAGGCTGAGGTGAGTGGATTGCCTGAGCCCGCGGGTTCGAGACCCGCCTGGGCAGGCGAGACCTCATCTCTACAATAAATTAAAAAAAAATCAGCTGGGCGTGGTAGCGCGCGCCTGTAATTCTGGCTACTCGGAAGGCTGAGGCGGAAGGATCGCTGGAGCCCAGCAGGTCGAGGCTGTGGTGGCCGGGAGCAGCCACTGCACTCCAGTCTGGGCGACAGTGAGACTCCAACTCAAAAAAAAAACAAACATAACGTATCAATATGAGTTCATTAATTGTGACAAATGAACCACATTAATGTAAGATAATAATAGTGGCAAACAGCTGTGGAGCATATGGGAACTCTGAGTATTATCTTTGCAACTTTTCTGTAAGTCTAAGATATTCTAAAATTAAATATTTGTTTTAAACAGTGGAATGAGGGTGGTGGGGACACTTAAAGTCCAGACTTCTTTGCCACTATACAATATAACCATGTAACCAAAAACTATTTGTACACCCTAAAGCTACTGAAATTTAAAAAAAAAAAAAAAAGAGGAACACAAACTCAAGAATATGAATGAGCCAGGCACAGTGGCTCACACCTGTAATCCTAGCACTTTGAGAGGCAGAGGTGAGAGGATTGCTTGAGCACATGGATTGGAGACCAGCTTAGGCAACATGGTATGACCTTGTATCTACAATAAATCAAAAAATTCGCTGGGTGTGGTGGCGCATGCCTGTAGTTCCAGCTACTTGGAAGTGGAAAGATCACCTGAGCCCAGCAGATCAAGGCTGTAGTGGCCATGAGCGTGCCACTGCACTCTAGCCTGCGTGACAGAGTGAGACTCTGATTCAAAAAAAAAAAAAGAATATGAATGAGGAAGAAAGTGAATATGACTGTGGTCCAGTATAGTACGTGAGTGTGCAGGATTCCACAGAATCCAGACTGCAGGGTGAGAAGAAGCAGAGCGTGGCAGCAGTAGGGGTAGTGACTGAGGGCAATGGAAAGCCATGAACGATGCACAGCTAGAAAAGGCTAAAAATATTGTCGTGCATCAGAAAGGTCCTCGTTGAGGTCATCATCATAAATTTTGGTCGGGAACAGCCAGCCCAGATGAGTAACTTTCTCATAACAACAAGGCCAAGAACAGAGAAAGCTGGCGCTGTCGTCGACCCAGAAAAGGACTCAGCATACGGTTTCTGCAAAGATCTCTCTCTTTGAATGTGAACCATAATCAACACACTTTCACCTTGTTCATACATTCCTCCAGATTCAGGATTCTATGAAGCCTCCTCTTCAACACCCCTTTCTTCTTCCCCACATTCAGAAAAAGATGAATTAATGGTAGTGAAAAATATTCTGATGGTGGCTTAGAGAAAATTTTCTGATTAAAGGATTGAAGAAGCAAGATGCAGAACAAGTCAATTAAGTTAGAGAAATACAAAAGAGGCTAAATCAATGTAATACACCCTGAAAAACATGTCTTCATTTTTCAAAAGTATAGTAAAACAAGAAAAGAAAAACAGAAAGGTCTTCAGTTTTTTTTTAAAAAGGATCTGCCTCCCATGTAACCACTAAATAACTAACAACACCTAAAAATGGAAAAGTACCGCAAAAAATAACAATGATCAGACTGGACAAATAAAAAATAACCATAAGAACACATATCTTGGCCAGGCACAGTGGCTCACGATTATAATCCCAGCACTTTGGGAGGCTGAGGTGAGAGGATTGCCTGAACCCACGAGTTCAAGATCAGCCTGGGCAACTTGGCGAGATCTTATCTCTACAATAAATCAAAAAATTAGCTGGGCATGGTGGCGTGTGCCTGTAGTTCCAGTTACTTGGAAGGCTGAGGCAGAAGGATTGCCTGAGCCCAGCAGGTTGAGGCTGCGGTGACCGTGAGCATGCCACTGCACTGGAGCCTAGGTGACAGAGTGAGACTCCAACTCAAAAAAAAAAAAAAAAAAAGAGAGAGAGAGAGAGAGAGAAAATACATATCTTGTCTTTATGTAACACATTCCTAGTGTATAAAACATTTGCACATGTATGATCTCATCTGATTCTAACAAAAACCATGTGAGGTAGGCACAATTATTAATGATCTCATTTTACATGTGGGAGAGTGGATTTTCAGAGACTTTAAATGAACTTTGATGGCACTGGGATTAGAACCTGGGGCCTGGGCTAGTTTTCATGTGTCATTGTGTCTAACACCAAAATGTACACAGTAAGTGGACATAGATAAAAAAGACTTAGTACAAAAATAATTAAATGCAGAATATGTATCTTTACTCCTAAAAGATAAAATATTTAATTTTCTGTTATCACTACTGCATAAAGTGAAGCACAGATGTTTTATAAGAAATAGCAAAGACCCAATGAGAGAAAGAGACAGAAACATAAAAGCATAAAGCTTCTTAGTTTGACCTTAAGTTAGTTATTATTAGACTAGAAATGAGAGAAGTTGAGCAGGTAATATATGTAGATCTTTTTTAGAAAACTACACATCTGGATCATTATGTGTTATTCTGAAAAAGCGAATAGGAAAGAAAGGACAAAACAATGTTGGAAAAATCAGTAGCTGAATCTTGTGAGAAAGTGGTCTAAATTTATATAGTGTAAAAACATGACTCAAGGAGACATAATCACTGCCTATAAATATCCTCCAAGCAGCAATATGTGGTAAATAAAGTAAGTGAGTTATTCATGATCTTAGGTTCAGGTCATTTCTCTTTGTCCAATTGTCTAAGGAAGACAATGCTTCACACCTGAGCTGGTGTCGTCCTTAGAAATTAAAAGAGCCTATGAGGACTATAGGCTGGGCCTTGCTGGAGATATTGAGGTGTCCAGTTAAAAAGAAGAACCACAGGGAATGCTGCCTCCAAAGACTCTACACATTACCAGAAATTATACTGGATAGTCACCTCCCTCAATAGAGTTTTCAATTAGAATTTTCATTTTTCCCTCATCTTGAATAAGGAATAACCTAAAATGGAATCAAATCCCAAAGAGCTTTGTTATTGGTCCACCAAGTTGGAAGAAAAATGGAATATGACCAATCAAGAATATCATAAAGTGCTCTGCTTTGATACCAGGAGATAGCATGGTACTGAATCGTGAAAAACATACAAGTTTATAACATCAAAGTCACTGGATCAGGATTCTTGCATCAAACCTGCCACTTACACTTTTGTACAGCTGTAGTTTTCTCATTGCCATAAGGTGATCATATTTGTCTTACCTGATAAATCACATTTTAGCTATCAAAGTGTTTTTAAAGCCCACTGAGAGCTGTGCAAGTGCCAATTATTGCAAAGTATTAACATGACCATGACGCTCCCAGATGTTATACTTCAAAAACATCATTTTTCACAAATATTTCTTTCACAAGATACTTTTCTCCCTTTTCCCTAGGTTTTCTCACTAAATCTCAAGGTTTCCTTAAACCACAGGTTACTTCAAACAACCTACTTGGTCCCAGCCCTTGAAGCAGCCTAAATTGGTTGAATTACAGCCAAGATGACCCTGGAAAGGTCCCTGCTAAATGTGCAGCAGTCCTCTGGACAGTGATATTTAAAATATCAAGAGTTCTGTAAACACAGCATACTCAGTTCATCCACAGATCAATCCAGACTCAAGCATTTTTTCTACTCCCTTCCCAAACAGTTTTTCTAGCCTAGTAGACAAGCTGACCACATTTGGTTTCACTTGTCTTCCTTTGTTATGCAGGGAGATGGACCTAGATCATTTGACAGCCAGATTTTAGTCCTTCAATGGGCAATATTTCTCTGTTAACATAACAAAGACCCCGAGTTATGCTTGGTTGGTATCTTAGAACATTTATGTAAATCAGATTTATAACCTCCTTCACAGCATTGCATAGATCCTAACCAGCAGTGAGGTGATGTATACTGAAGTGTTTCATTAAAGGCTACTTGCCATGACCAAGGCCTGCCAACCATGGGAAATGGTCCCTGGGTGGGCAAAATGAGTGTCCAGAGAATGGCAAGCACAAAAACAAAAAATTAAAACAAAAAAACTCAAGTATTTTCTGGGGCTTAACTTTAGGCTCATAGAGATGGTAACTTAGCGCTTCAAATGGCACCCCAGGAGCATGGGTAGCTCACTTCGATTGAAGCTGGGTCCTTGTGACAATATCACTCCAAGAAACTATAGGTTTGGTTTGGTTTGGTTTTTTGAGTTAAGGTTTCACTCTGTCACCCAGGCTGGAATGCAGTAGCACAATTATGACTCAGTGCAGTCTTGACCTCCTGGTCTCAGGTGATCATCGCATCTCAGCCTCCTGCCTGGCTAATATTTTGTAGAGACGAAGTCTCCCTATGTTGCCCAGGGGCTGGTTTCAACCCTGAGTTCAAGAATCCTCCCACCTTGGCCTCCCAAAGTGCTGGGATTGCAGGTGTGAATCACTGCACCCAGTCACAAGATTTTTTTCTTACTATAATAAACCACCTAAAAGACTTTGAAGAAATGCCTGTACGATGAAGGCAGAAGGGTCTATCACATTCCTCTTTACACACACAGATGTACATACACACAAAATGTTGAACTATGTAATGAGATTTTCTCTACCACAACTGCAAAGTTTATGAAAAGCACAAATCAGGATGCAGTTGTTGTCTGTGCTAACATCCTACAGAGAAAAATTAACCGAGCTTCAGCTTCTATTGAATGCTTTCCTGAGTTGGTGGAATTTGCCAGACCTGCAATATTAACATAAGAATTATGGAAATTGGAGACAAAAAGCTGGCGTCTACTGGGAATGATAGGCTCAAGATGAACTCAACTGGAAAATTTGGCTAACTAAAAGTGACATCCTTTGTGCTGGAATTTTTCTATCTGAAAGCTTTAGAAAGGCTGTAATTATCTCAAGTTTTCAATTCAACCCTTTTCAAACTAAGCCTTTGATTTTCTTCATTGCACTATACCTTTCCTCTGTGTGAACTTGGGTGTTTGCCAGGCACTGAGGTGATAAATTCATATTAGTTTTATATGCATATCTATTTCCAGAGAATGCAACACAACTTTTGCAACCTCTATGCCAAGAAAAACAAAGGAATATTTGCACATCAAAACCTTTATCTCGTGTATAGCCTCAAAATACCTGAACACAGCTAAATAAATAATCTAATAAGAAATGACTGATTAATACCAAAGCATAAATTCTTGGCAAGTTAGTACTTTTCTCCATGACAAAGCCAAGGATTACAAGAACTTAGACTTACCTTGTGGCTTCCGGGTCCCAAATCACAATGTCAGCATCCGATCCCACTGCTATTCTTCCTTTTCTTGGATAGAGATTAAAGATTTTGGCTGCATTTGTGCTGGTAACAGCCACAAATCGGTTTTCGTCCATTTTACCATTATGCTGTAAAATAATTCCAAGAGTTGTTCTAATGAGCAAACACTAAAAAAACTCCTATAATAAAAATACAAGACTTGCGTTTCTTAAACCAAGCAGAACTGCATATGATTTTTTTTATATTGAGGAACCAACCACATCTGAGGATGCTGATGACTATAAACAATAATAATAATGATGGTGGAGATGAGGACAGAGCATATGAAAGCCTGAAGATGACTTTTCAAACTCCTCCTCCCTCAAAAAAACCCCACTAATGTTTCCCATTCTTCCTGGCAACCCACAAGATTGATGCAAATGACAGCTATATGTTGGCAATGGTATTTTCTTTTTTTTTTTTTGAGTTGGAGTCTCACTCTGTCGCCCAGACTGGAGTGCAGTGGCCGCTTCCGGCCACTGCAGCCTCGCCTGCTGGGCTCCAGCGATCCTTCCGCCTCAGCCTTCCGAGTAGCCGGAATTACAGGCATGCGCTACCACACCCGGCTAATTTTTTGGTTTATTGTAGAGATGAGGTCTCGCTGTCCAGGCGGGTCTCGAACCTGCGGGCTCAGGCAATCCACTCACCTCAGCCTCCCAAAGGCGCGGAATTACAGGTTGAGCCACCGAGCCCGGTTGCAATGGTATTTTCAATTCCCATTTAAAGCTTGCCACCTACAACATTTATAATCTGGCTTATTTATCGGAGACCTAGTATTTATGAGATGATAATGCAAACACTAGATAGAATATTGTAGAATTAAGATAATATAGGTGACAACACTTTTTTTTTTTAGTTGGAGTCTCACTCTGTCGCCCAGGCTGGAGTACAGTGGCACACGCACCACCCCAGTGTCGACGTGCTGGGCTCTGGTGATCCTTCTGACTCAGCCTTCCAAGTAGCCAGAACTGCAGGCGTACACTACCATGCCCTGCTAATTTTTTATTTGCTGTAGAGACAAGGTCTCGCCAAGTTGCCTGGGCTGGTCTCGAATCCGAGGGCTCAGGCAATCCACTCGCCTTGGCCTCCCAAAGTGCTGGGATTACAGGTTGAGCCACCAAGCCCAGTCGGTAACAACACTTTTAAATTAGGTGACAATGCTTATAGAAAGATTAAAAAAATCAGCTGACAAGGTTCAATTTCATGCCATTGAAATTTACATGAACCAACAATTATGGATAGTCTATTGCAAGAGATTTTAATATGGACAGAATTCAGAGGGATGAGACGCCTCTAAAGCTTAAAAAAAATTATTCAGAGTTTATTCCTATAGACAGTGGTAAGAGAGTCCTTAAGGATTATTTAAATATCAAAGAGTCTTGTGTCAAAAATGGTAAAGAACCATGTACTGAAAATATTATCATAAATAAATCATATTAATGCTTCAGAAAACAGCTTTCTATATGTTACAAAGAAACATTCAGTCATTTTAAAGCCATTTATATAAAGCCATTTATATACATGGGAACTATCAGATTATAAAAGTATGCTGTAATGAAGACATTCATTGTTATCAAGAAAATCAAGCCGGGCTCGGTGGCTCAGCCTGTAATCCCGCACCTTTGGGAGGCTGAGGTGAGTGGACTGCCTAAACCCGCGGGTTCGAGATCCGCCTGGGCAGGCAAGACCTCATCTCTACAATAAATCAAAAAAAAAATTAGCCGGGCGTGGTAGCGCGCGCCTGTAGTTCCAGCTACTTGGAAGGCTGAGGCGGAAGGATCACCGGAGCCCAGCAGGTCGAGGTTGCGGTGGCTGGGAGCGGCCACTGCACTCCAGTCTGGGCACAGAGTGAGACTCCAACTCAAAAAAAAAAAAAAAAAAAAAAAAGAAAATCAAAGCAAGGAGAAAGAGAAGTCACTTGCGATGGTTGAAGTTAGGATGGAGGGAGAGGGAGTAAGGAGGATGATTAGTAGAAGATAGTGCTACAGAAATGTTTTGAAGATCCTTATGGGTAAATGAATTGTTTAATTAACATCTAATAAGTAATGGAGACAATTAAAAGGTTTTTGAGAGGAAGGTAGCATGAACAGAACTTCCTTTGTAATGGGAACTCTGGTACTGAAGTCTAGAATAGATTGTAGCAAGTGAGTCACTGGAGACAGGGACATCAGCTGTGAGACTGCTGCAAACCTCCAAATAAAATATGAGCCTCCAGATAGAATGATAGCAATGAAGACAGAACTAAGGAGGCCTTTTGGAAATAAAATGGTCAAGACTTGGTGAATTATTCATTACAGTTAGAAGTGGGTGGTACGTGGAAGGGGAAAGTCATGAAAGAGGCTCCTGAAATAGGAGGCATGATTAATGAGTCACCTGAGAAAGGATTCCTGGCAGACTGGTGAGAAGGGCATGACAACAGGGACCTCAGGTCTAACCAGGCAAATCTCCCCTGCTGACCTTTACAACTACATGTGCCAACTGGGTGGACGGGTTAACACACAGACATTTAGTCATTTGATTCTTCTCCATCCTCAGGAAGAAATATTTCAGTCATGGGAAATTTTAAAATCTTTTTTTCTTGACTTTGAATCTTATTTATGTGACTTCATACACCATTTTAAAAAATATGGTATCCAAGGTTCTTTAGAAAGGGACGTCAACAAAGATTTCATGGAAACAAGATTGAACACATAAATATCCTTCATGTATTTTCTATCATTTCAAGTATTTTTACCAGTGACACTATAGGCACTGGAATTCAAGAGCATGAGAAATCAGGTAACAGAAGGGCTATATCGTTTCAGAGACTTCAAGATTAACCCTCTTTGCACCCAATCTTAATTTATCCCCTAATGTCTCTGCAAAATGGTGCACTGCATAAACTGAACTACGCAGAGAAGAAAATTATGTCTTTTCTGATACTCTTCTAAAGGGGTGGATGGTGATAGTGGTGTGATGTTGCCTTACTAGTCTCTACCCTAGTAAAAACAATCAAAAAGCTTCTCCATGAAAGTTTGTGCCACTCTGCTCCCAAGATGGGCAAGATCCTGACTGAAGAACTAGGCAAAACAAGACTGAATCCTGTGAAGCCTACCACGCCTTTTTCCCATATTACTGACATCCGGTCTTCAACACCATTCACCCCGTTGGGAATCTTAGTAAAATCATCCTTCCCGAGAGCTTTCTGGCAGGTGTTGAAAGTGCAGTTGTCAGTCCCTGTTGTGGTTAGATCATCACTGTGAAAGGAAGCAACATGTGAGCGGTGAGGGTAAGCAGACAGAACACGTTAGGAGGAAACCACCATAACCTTTCCTAATTGCCTGACCATTCTCAATGGAAAGTCAGAAAAATGCAGTGGAGAATGAGTAGCTTTTCAAAGTCCATAGGTCCTCCCTCTCTTGTCTTCATTCTAGGAAGCACTTTGAGAAAACACGCTTACAAGAAGTGTGATGCAGGATCATGAGTTGGAAAACCTGGGTTCTGGGCTTAGCTCTTACCACTTACTGGCTCTGTGATTATGAGCTTGTCTGAGACTCAGTTTCTCATCTAGAAATGGATAGTTATATGTACTTGATGAAGGTACCTTGAGGATCATGTAAGCAAAAATTCCTTGTGAGCAGAGGACTCCACAAAGTCAACATGATGGTAAATCATGTGCCTGGAAGACACATGGCCACACTGGGCTGAACCAAGGGTGAGATTGGCTGCGGATGTTGATGTCACCAGGGCCAGGAATCCTGCCTTGACTTGTGAATAATCTCGGAGATGTTGAGTCACGAGGGAGGAAAGAAGCTGAAAGTTGCAATCTTTTGTGAAATATCACTTGAATCTGAGTATCTATGAATAGGTAGTGTTAGGATGTCTATGAAGGGTGAAATTCTCAAGAAAAATAACTCTCCCAGAAAGTAATAGAGTTACCTACACAACAATCTGGTTCCTGGGTTATATCAGCATAGAAAAAAACTCAAGAATATTCTCTTAAAGATAAAGAGCATGGACAGCCCTGGCTCTGTGTAACACAAGATTGAAAAAATCAGGAGAGTAAAATTTCAGTAAAAATAATCTGATTTCTCTGTCTAGGAGAGACTTTGACAAAATGTAATTAACACATAATTAAGTCAATGTTTTTTGCTCTGCAGGTGAGGGCGTGTACAGGGCTTTGAGGTCAAGAAGAAGAGAATACTAGGAGGTCACTGGACAATCCAGATGGTAGGACAAGCTCTCCTCCACCCGAAACTACTGCCCAGCTGTCTGCAAAATTACTTAGCCAATAGATTCATGAGGAAGTCAGGCGTTGAAGGGTCTGGTCGCAGGGGCGGACCCATGACATGGTGGGCCGCATGGTGCCATTCTTTATTCCAGTAGTGAGTTCCATCTGTGCCGAGACTGGCTGCTATGGGTTCTCCATAGACCACATTCCCTGGAAAGTTCAAAAGAAGCATTCAGCACCTTAATCTTGTCTTGAGGACCATCTAACAAACACATATATGTTAGTCTTCTCTGCCCTAGCAGAGGGTAATAGCTGTAGTTGAGCAGAACCCCAAACTATAATTTATTTTAATAGACAAGATTTACAAATTCATGATGACCTTAAATATGAATGAATAATAAATTTATGTAGTTGTAAGCCATTCATGTTTTAGATCATTGGTACTACAGCATAACCTAATGAAAGCTCGCTGATACATGTGCCATTCTAATGGAACCTTCTCCAAAACCCTACCAGGTAAATGCTGTTATTATCTCCATTAAAGGATGAGGACAAAGCTATGAGGCAAGAACTTCTCTAAGTTACATTACATACAATTCATATGGAGTGGAGAAGGTAGGATATGAACCTAGACATTTTGACCAGAGTGGTTCTAACTTTTATGCTATAGTATTCTGATGACAGATAATTATAAATATAATAGGTCATATGGATCAGTATTTGCATCAGTATATCTTTGATGCAAATAGACTAATAATCTTTTTTCTCCCTTAGAAAGAAAACTTCCACTGGGTGCGGTGGCTCAAGCCTGTAATTCTAGTACTTTGGGAGACCAAGATGAAAGGATTGCCTGAGTCCAGGGGTTCAAGACCAGCCTGGGCAACTTGATGAGAGCTCATCTCTACAATAAGTCAAAAAATTAGCCGGGCATGGTGGCGCACACCTGTAGTTCCAGCTACTTGGAAGGCTGAGGCAGAAGGATCCCCTGAGCCCAGCAGGTCAAGGCTGCAGTGGCCATGAGCATGCTACTGTATTGCACTCTAGCCTGGGTGTCAGAGTGAGATTTCAACTCCAAAAAAAAAAAAAAGAAAGAAAGAAAGAAAGAAAGAAAGAAAATCTGCTTAAAAAAAAAAACTTATATTAAATAAAAGAACACTCAGATAAGAAAATCACAAGCAGAAATGCATATTTTAAAAAATCATGCAAATGAGTTTTTCAAAAAGCAGCATACAATGTTAGAAAAGTTAATAGTGTATAGTGAATTTGCATTTAAAATCAGAATCCAATCTCTGATTAGCATTTGTCAGAATAATAGGTTTGCTGGCATCAACCTGATCATATTCAAGCAATCATAAAAGAGTGCACAGTAAAGAGATGCTTGCATACCAAATTAGTTCACTCTGGTTAATGAGATGCCAAATTTTAGTTAAAATCCTGATACACAACTGAGATTAACTGATTTCCTCACAGAGTACTGACAGTGGATGGCCACCAGCTGCCTGAGTCATATTCAATTAGAATGTGACACCCTTTTATTTCACAGATCATTTTCCCCCCAGACTACCCTAGGAACTTGAAAAGCCATGAGAGCAAGAAAAAAGTCACATCTTGAGTAACCAAGTGTCAAACTGTGGTCAATAAAAGTTCTGCCCCAGGAACTTATCCACCACTAAAATCTTTACTCCCATGAAGCACAGGTATTAGATGATCCTGTATTCTTCCTGATTCTTGCTGCCCTATTCCCAGACAGAAGGAAATACCATTAACATCTCTTTCTAAATCTAGAGGCAACAATCTAAATCTAGAAGCAACAACCATTTTCAGTGAGTGAAGAGGTGATATGTATCTACTGGAGAGAAAGGAAGATGGACCCAATATTTTATTCGCAAATATGAAAGGCCCTTTCTGTCCCAAACTTCTTACAGACGCTTGGACAACAAAAACTCAGAGACTTGATCTGCAACCACTTTACAAGTTGCCAACTCAGGATTTTCACCATGTGCTTTATCATAGAGGAAAGATCTTTATCACATGTTCTATCCAATCACTTGGACCATCAAGGTGATATGGGAATACGGTTCCAAAAGTTCTACAATTTTAAAAGCTCTCAGGAAAAATTAAAAGTGTCAGCATTTACCGGGAGTCTGCCAGGACTGTTTTGAAACCAGATGACAGGTAATTTCCTTGGAAGGGCTTAGCATCTTTAAAATGTGACAGGCTACTTTTTTGGCATATAAAAGCTCTTCGTTAACTGGGTTATTGTCAATGTTCCCCCCATTAAGCATCCATAAATACGTTTCTAAAACTTTAAAATAAAAAAGTAAAAATTCCTAACTACATCTTCTTTCCATTTCACAGTGGTTCTAAGACATTTTCAAAAGAATAAAGGACACACAAGAACTAAACAGAGGAAGGAAAACAAGGGGCCTGGATAACCTATAAGTTGGATAATCAAGTTGGATAATTCACCATAATTGTGGGTTCTGTTAGATTGGGGCTAAAAATAAAGTAACAATAAAAATAGCTTACATATGCCTAGCACTCTATAGTTTGCAAAGCTCTCACATACAATCTCATTTGACCTTCACAGCAGCCCTCTTACTGGTTTGACAGATGAAGAAGCTGATGCTCAATAAGACTCATGAGTTTGCCAAAGATACACTAGTAGTAGGTGGCACGGCCAGAATTAGAACTCTAGTATTGTAATATTCTATCTTTTACACTATGTTACCATTTCTTGGTAAAGAGCATGTATTTCTAAATGTTTAAGTCAACCACAGGCTATTTGTGGATGTGGCTGAGCAATTTTCCAATTTCACTTGCTAGTTTCATTGACTACATCTAGCAAGTTGACACTGAAAAGTGCTGTATTTGTCCTCAGTCTGGTCCTTCCATGATTACAACTGCAACCAGACGGTCCCAGCAACTCTTGGAGATCAATACATCTTCATCATTAATCTCTTCCCACTGTCTTAGCAAGTTTCACATAGGTTGTACCTTGTCTACCTGTAGATGTTCTCTCTTCCTTTCTCCAACCTTTCACTCAAAACCAAAAAAAAAAAAAAAAGACTGTTCTTATGATGCAACCTGCCACTGGAAGTTTTGCTCGCTGAGAGATTCAAAAGATGTCAAAATAATGAAGCATATCAAACCAATCCAAACTCCTCCCAACCAGACAACTGTTTAGTAGATGAAGGTGACAGAGTGTATGTTAACACGTTGTCTGATTCTGCGAGTAGCCCTTTACTGTGTCATAAGATCTGTCAGAGAAGGTCAAAAGATGCCAAGATGCTCATAGGAATCCAGGAGCAGAAGCAACGGCTACCAAATAGAAAGCCAAGCACATTTATAGAAATAAATTTTCCTAGCTAAACGAATAGAGTGAAAACTTCCTGAACTCTATTTTTATTAAAATGTTACATTTACAAAGGAAGAACATAATTGAGAGGGAATATATATAGAAGCTGCACAGTAGAATGGATTATACAGATTTATGGTCAAATCCTGACTTTGCTATGTTTTAGCTGGTGACATTATGCAAGATGAGTCATTGATCTTAGTCTCAGTTTTCCTCATCTATGAGATGGGATCACAATGTCCCTGTAATGCGGCAATTTTGTGAGGTCAAATTAATTGATGTATATGAAAGTACCTAGCATCCTTCTGAGACCCTGGAATTACTTCATGTCATAGGCCGAATTGTGTACACTGCCAAAATTTACATGTTAAAGTCTTAAACCCCAGCACTTGAGAATGTAATTTTGTCTTTGGAAGTAGTATCTTTCTAGAGGTAGTGAAGTTAAAGTAAAGTCATTAGGGTGGGCCTTAATTCAATAAGTTCTTATAGGAAGAAGACATGTGGACACAGACACATACAGAGGGAAGATAATGGTAAGACACAGGAAGCCCAAGACTATCAACAAATCACAGAGAGAAGCCTAGAACACATCCTTCCTCCACAGTCCCCAGAAAGAACTGACCCTGCTGACACCTTGATTTTAGACTTCTGAACTCCAAAACTGTGAGAAAATAAGTATCTGTTGTGTAAGCCACTCAGGCTGTGGCATTTTGTTACAGCAGCCCTAGCAAACTAACTCCACAAATGTTGATATTCTTTTTTTTTGGTGATCCCTCTGCCTCAGCCTTCCAAGTAGCTGTAACTATAGACACACGCCACCATGCCCGGGTGTGGGTATATACGTGTGTGTGTGTGTGTGTGACTTATTGTAGAGACAAGTCTCACCAAGTTACCCATGCTGCTCTTGAACCCCCGGGTTCAGGCAATCCTCTTGCCTCAGCTTCCCAAAGTGCTGGGATTACAGGCTGAGCCACCATGCCCGGTTATGTTGTTCTTAAAGCCACACAATTCTAGTTTTGAAAATGTGTTTTTAAAAGGACCAGTTTTCAACTGCTTTGCAATTGAATAGAACATAAATTATCTTGTTCTAAATGTAAAGTACAATGGGGTTGAAAGGGTGAAATCCAAAATGGAATGATTTTATGAAATAATCTTAACTAAAGTGCAGCCATTTTGACACTGCTTTGTTTTGTAATGTTCTCTTAGCAAACCTAAACTGCCTTCTAATCAAGGACAGAACTGGTTTCTCAGAGGTAGCTATTGATAATTGTTTTACAACCCCCTCCCCAGCTTGTTTTGTTTTAATCAATTTTCTATTCCAAATATTTGCCTCCAGCCATAAGAAACCAAGTTAACCTAATCAACCCTTCTTGACCTTCATGACACAAACAGATCCCATCACCTTGGCAACAGTTACATGACCAACCCATCTGCCTGCCATCTTTCACCTGATGTCAGTACCTGTGATTCCAGTGCTTACATGTCCCTTTTGATTAAGTGAAACAGACCACCACCTAATCACCTTAACAAACCTGTCCCCATCAAAGAGAAAATTTAAAAGGTATTCAACCTCAAACAGCAGTGGCCACTGCTTTTGTTAAACCCTGGTCTGGCCATGTGGCTCTTTGAGCTATGGCCACGATGTTTTCCTAAGTTTTGGCCCCCTCCTCTACCTTGGGGAGGTGAATCTCCTCTCTCTCTCTCTCTCTCTCTCTCTCTCTCAATAAACTATACTTTTCCATCTAATTCTGTGCAATTCTTTGCATCTTTAGCCTGGCACCAGACCTCAGATCCCCTTTTTGGTCTGAACTAACAGGGGTGTTCAGATATTCATGTGCAAGAAAGAAAAAAGAAAGCCTGAGACTCAAATTCACCTCCACCCAGCTACACATTCATCCTTCCACAGCACCGGTTCCTGAGCATCAGTTTACTCTATGTGTGTAAACTCTTGTTCAGCACTAACAAGCAATGCTCAACATGACTGCTTGGGGAGAGGGTAGCCACAGTTGGACCTTTCTCCTCATCTTTTAAACAGAAGAGGACTATTTGGAGGACAGACTTTAAACAAAATGGAAAATAGGAAATCCATAACCTCGCTATAAGTCTTTCTATTTTACAACAATATGCCTAGAAAGCAAAGCTTTCTACTGTAAGGAAAACCAAAACCAAACTAAACCAAATCCAACAAACAACAATCAAATAAACAAACAAAATACTACCACAATGTAGCCCAGTTTACTGTGAGCTACTTAAGACCTAAAATTGTCTTAACTGTCCTTGCAAATCCAACACCTAGCGCATAGTACATAGCATATGTTTGGAATCCAATTACTTTCTTGTTTATGAAAAACATAAAGCAAGCCAGGCTCTGTGGCTCAGCTTGTAATCCCGCACCTTTGGGAGGCTGAGGTGAGTGGATTGCCGGGTTCGAGACCCGCCTGGGCAACTTGGCGAGACCTCATCTCTACAACAAATCAAAACGAGCCGGGTGTGGTAGCGCGCGCCTGTAGTTCCAGCTACTCGGAAGGCTGAGGCGGAAGGATCGCCGGAGCCCAGCAGGTCGAGGCTGCGGTGGCCGGGAGCGGCCACTGCACTCCAGTCTGGGTGACAGAGTGAGACTCCAACTCAAAAAAACAAAAAACAAAAAACATAAAGCATTTTATTAATAAGTTCAAATGAGAATCACATGCCCTAAAGACAGGAACATGAATATACAATGGAATTAAACTTTATTAAGACAAATTAAAACAGGCTTAACTGGAAACTAAAAGTGAAAATAAATAAATAAAAGTGCATTGACGATTTCAATCATAAAAGCGACAAAAATTATAATAGACACATATGATCAAGTTAAGATGCTGAGGGAAATCACTACCATTCTAAATAAAGCACACAAAGGTAGTGAGTTCATGAGCATGAAAGTTCTATTGCCAAGTTTGGCAGCAAAATGAACAATATATTTTCTAAAAGACCATTAATAATCCCACATGCCAATACTGTGGCAGAAAAAGAACATGTATAAAACCAAAGGGCCAAGCACTTTGGGAGGCTGAGATGGGAAAATGGCTTGAAACCAGGAGTTGGAGACCATCCTGGACAATACAGCAAGATCTCAAGTCTACCAAAATAAAAATAAAAAAATTAGCCGGGCATGGTGGCACACAGCTATAGTCACAGCTACTTGGGAGGTTGAGGTGGAAGGGCTACCCTGATCCTAGGATTTCGAGGCTGCGATAAGTTGTGATCATGCCAGTGTACTCCAGTCTGGGTGACACGTGAGATTCTGGCTCAAAAATAAATAAATAAATAAATAACCCACAACCAAAGCTACTCAAACCAACATTAAAAAAAAAAAAAAATCACCGAAGCCAATGATACACTGACACATGTACTCTTTGGACAAAGACTAGACTATGACTGGTGATAGGGGGCGGGGGCTGGGTCAACTGGAATGTCTACATGAGATGTGATGACAGCTGGCTGTCCAACTTTATACTTGCACTGTGGAAAAAAAGTAATGCTTTGGGGACAAACTTCAGATTTCCTTGCCTCAGTTTTGCAAAAGTGGCCTCTCACAAGAAGGGTGGGTCGGAACCAACCTAGTTCTAGTTCTAGTTACTTAACATAGAAAGACTTAAGTATATAAAGGACTTTGCTTGCAAACTGCCAAAGGCATCTTGGCTTTGCATGGCTTGAACCTGAAAGTTTTGTACTTTTTCCTGTAATCTGTTTTTGCTCTTTATTGCAGATGCTGAATGCTAAAATAAGGTATCAAAGTATGAGCAAAAGGAAATCTCAGGCTTTGAATGAAGGTGGTTGGACTCACATCCAGTCCCTGCCTCTTCCTTCCCAGTCCACATCAACATCCTGGTGAAGATGTACAAAAGGAAGAGATTCTGTAGCCACACTGATGATGAAAGAGGAGCCAGGGCTGACCAGAGGTTTTGGTAGATTTGAGAGAGATGGAATGGCAACAATTAATAAAGGGAAGTTAGTAGGAGTTACATCTGGAACCAGAGGAGTAAAGGGAATCATAAAGAGTTTTCTTCCTGGGGCAGGAAGGGCAGGAAATGGGAGGAGAGAGGAAGATCTAGGTCCTTCAGCATCACCCTCACCTCTGCCTCGGCAACAAGTCTTCTTAAGATAGTGTTGAAGCTACATGGCGAAGCCTCCAGGTGACCAAGCCCCACTTACATTCACACAGCTCCTTCAGGAACTAGACCTGCACAGCAGGAAAGAAATTCATGCCAGCCCCCACACTGACCAACTGAACTGTCCAGTGGTACATATCAGACAGTCAAGGATTGCCAGACATTTGAAGAAAACAACAGCACAAGAAAAAAAGGACCAGGATTTTTAAAGTTTGAAAAATTGACTCAGAAAGAAACAGGGATAACCCAGGAAACAGAATAGAATAAAATAATAATTTTAAAAACTTTATTAGTATTCTGGGCCAGGTGCAGTGGCTCACACCTGTGATCCCAGAACTTTGGGAGGCTGTGGTGGGAGGATTGCTTGAGCCCAGGAGTTTGAGACCAACCTAGGCAACACAGAAAGACTTCATCTCTACCAAAAATCAAAAAATTAGCCTGGCATGGTGGTGTGTGCCTGTAGTACCAGTTACTCAGGAGGCTGAGGTGGAAGGATCACCTGAGCCTAGGAGATTGAGGCTGCACTGAGCCATGATCACACCACTGCATGCCAGCCTGGGCAACAAAATAAGACCCTGACTCAAAACAAAACAAAACAAACTTTATTAGTATTCTTAAAGAGATCATGAAGACAGTATATCCATGAAAGGAAAATCATAAAAAAGAATAAACAACCACGGAAAAAATAGCACTCAGAGAACAAGAAACTTTTCTTAGAAATAAAAATACGCTTACCAAAACAAAAGTGTATTAAAAGACAGAAAAAGGAAACAAAAGCATTTCCTAAAATGTAGAGCAAAAATTCAAAAAAAATTTGTTTAAAGATTAAAATAGCTTAAAGGACATGGAGGATTATAATGAAGGAGTTTCAGGGAAAGAAAATAGAGAAAGTAAATATGGAGTAAAAAACTGAAGACAAATGTTAGAATCTAGCTCAGTTCTCAGATTGAAACAGGCCTCTGAAAATATAGATGAGTTTTTAAAAGACCTACAGCTAAATACAATCTTAATGAAATTTCTGGACTTCTAAAATAAAGAGGAAATATAAAAACCTTACAGATGACGAAAAGTTTGTAACGGAGTGACAATAATTATCTTGGCATTTGCCTGTTTACCAGTAACACTGGATGCCAGGAGAGATGGAAACTGTACCTTCATAAATCAAGAAGAAAATAATTCTGGAGCTAGAATTCCATTCCCACTTAAATTACCAAATAAGCCTGAGAACGAGGAATCAGAAAATTTACCCTTTTACACACTTTTCCCTAAAAGAATTACCTTTAAATCTTCAAGGTAATTCAAGATAAAGGGAGATATAGGAATTAAAAATCAGTATATCCAACTCAGGATAATTTAGAATGACATCTCTACAATAAGTCAAGCAAGCTACTACCAAAAATGAAACAGGGAGTCAGAGATTCTCCTCCTAAAAAGAACCTGTGCCGGGCTCAGTGGCTCAGCCTGTAATCCCGCGCCTTTGGGAGGCTGAGGTGAGTGGATTGCCTGAGCCCGCGGGTTCGAGACCCGCCTGGGCAGCGAGACCTCATCTCTACAATAAATCAAAAAATCAGCCGGGCGTGGTAGCGCATGCCTATAATTCCAGCTACTCGGAAGGCTGAGGCGGAAGGATCGCCGGAGCCCAGCAGGCGAGGCTGCGGTGGCCGGGAGCGGCCACTGCACTCCAGTCTGGGCGACAGAGTGAGACTCCAACTCAAAAAAATAAAAAGAAAAAAATAAAAAGAACCTGCAAGAAGAGCCGATTCTATTCAATAAAAAGTATGATGAAGAAGCGAGAAGCTCTTCATGATATGGGAAAGAAGTCAACCCTTGTGGAAAGTAGTGTGGTGATCTCTCAAGTAACTAAAAATTGAGCTTCCATGTGATCCAGTAATCCCTCTTCTGGGAATATACCCAGAGGACTATAAATTGCTCTACCAAATGGACACTTACACACATATGTTCACTGCAGCACTATTCATAATAGCAAAAACATGGAACCAACCCAGATGCCTATCCAAAGGGGACTGGTACATATACACTTTGGAATATTATGCAGTCATAAAGAAGAACAAAATCATGGCCTTTGCAGCCCTGTGGATGAGGCCGGAGACCATCATACTAAGTGAACTACCAAAGAAACAAAGAACTGAATGCCGCATGTTCTCACTCATAAGTGGACCCTGATCACTGGTCACATTAACACAAGGGTGGGATCAACAGATGCTGTACACTGCTAGGGGAGCGGGGGGCGGGGGGGCACATGGCAACACACTGGGTACCTGGTCCATTGTCAGGGGGAGAGAGGGCCAGCTAGAAGCCCAAACTTCATCTGCATGCAACTTATGTAGTAAATCCTCACTTGTACCCCATAACTCTAAAATAAATTTTTTTTTAATTGTAAAAATAAAAATTAAAAAACAAGGCATACGTTTCTTTTTTAACCTATTTTTAAAAGAGCTAATTGAAAAAATTCCAGGAAAAACAAGAAACTTTACAAGACAATAAAGATCTAAATATGTAGCAAACTAAAATAAGGCATGCTTTTGAGCCTTATTGGAGTGAAGAAAAGAAAACTCACTTGACCTTGACACCTGGAAATTGCTTCTCCAAGAGTTATTTTGAATAACATAATTTGCACTCCAAGTTAGTGCTATAAATTTCTCTGAAGTTCTCTTTTCACTAATTGTTTCTGCAGAGAAGAGTATTTCCATAGTCCTACATTGCGAGAGTTTTAAATTTTAGACTTATCCTATAGACAAAGCATGAGAAGACCTAGTCATAGTTACAGCGCCAACCAGAAGTGCTGTAAAACTCTGTCCACATGAAGATAACCACACAGTTGACAGTTGGCGGGAGGAGGCAAGGAGGGGAATTTAGGGTCTCCAAGTTCCTTCAACTTAGTAGAGAAGAGAAACCACTAAAAGTAACAACCTAGACACATAACATCAAATATATCATTTGCAGTGACGATTATTACTGACAAGACTCAGGATGGGAAGTTAAGTTTACATGACCTAAACTATATATTTTTCATAGTTGGGAGTTGAATGATACTGACAAAAATACTGCATATTTGCAGATGAAAACTTTCATCACTACTTACAAACATATGATTTAGAATTTTGGAGGTAACCACCATAAACTAAAGATAGATAAGGTT
Organism: Cephalopachus bancanus; assembly: GCA_027257055.1. Taxonomy (NCBI): domain Eukaryota; kingdom Metazoa; phylum Chordata; class Mammalia; order Primates; family Tarsiidae; genus Cephalopachus; species Cephalopachus bancanus. Next base: position 1,798,833 of record JAPVLO010000146.1, read on the forward strand.
AAAAATCACTGACTCCTGAGGATAAGCTGAGAAAGATAGTAGATGTTTACTTTCCATTTAATACTTTATCATTTCCATTCCTGGCATGTGTTAGTTCATTTAATAATAATAAAAATAGCAAAATGATGACAAGGTCTTAAATAACATTTTAAAAGATAATCCCAGAAAACCAAACCCAATTAAAATTTGAAAAACCAATTAAATGTAAACTTGATATGCAGCTTTCCCTAACTCTGGATTAATTTATCCTTGAACAAAGAAGAATAACAGAAAAAAAACCCTGGGCTTTGGGGTCAAACTGATTTGGACTGGAATTCCAGGTTTAGCTCATACTAATAAGGTGATCTTGGGCTTAATTCACAAATCTTTCCCAAGCCTCAATTTCATCAGTCACAAAACAGTGATCAAATTGAGTGTGAAGCATTATTATGACAATTTAAAAAATACAATGTATAACGAAAACACATCGATAAAATAATATGCAATAAAACCTGAAATGATACAGAAAGTATTAAAATACTGCTACGTGCCAGGCACACATTAAACACTCAACAAATGATGTTAGTTGTTATCGTCACTGTCTTACTCTTCTGGGTACATGGCTGGCAACTGAGCAATCAAATCAAGTTTAATAGCACTGTATTCCTAGGCTGCCACAATAGAGCCAATCAATAACTGCATATCCTTTGTGCCTCCTGGTGCAGTGATTCTTAGACTTTCATATGCATATGAGTCACCTGGGGTTCTAGTTATCAGTGCACACTGATTCAGAGGGTCTGGAAGGGGTCCAGGCCCTGAGTTTCTAAGGCGCTCCCTCCCAGGCAACATGGATGCCACATTCTAGGGACCACACTGAGAAAAGCAAGGCCCTGGAGGTCAGAATAGGCTGGCAACGGTATTTGCAGATGAAAACTTTCATATTATACATCTGTAAGTCCAAATTATTTCTTATTTAAGATAACAATGAATCGCTCTATCTTGCTCTTTTATGTTCAGAAATGATGCTAGACAAAAAATGAGCACAGACAGGGTCGATGAATCTTCTGTAAAAGGTCAGTGTAGTCCACCAGCTCTTGTCCCTCTGTCCTCTCCAGGGATCTGTCCTTGTGAAACCAAGAATTTCCATTTCAGTTTTTGCGAAATGGTTTTAAGACTTATTCTCTCTTAGCCTACACTTTAAAGATTTTTTTTTTCTTTCTAGTCTAATTGTGTGCTTCCTTGAGAAATTCCAGAGGCTATTCCAGAGGCTGACTTTGGAACAACAGAGTGTGGAGACCCCAAGACAGAATTCTCCATTGTTTAGAGATGGCCTGAAGATGATTAGTTTACAACCTGGCTGCAACTGGGATGGCATCAGCCAGTTCTCCAGGTAGACAATTCAGGATCACCATGGAAGCAAGATCTGCTCCCGCTCCCAGAGACTCCTCATTCCATTCTTTCCCTTTAAAATCCCCTATCCCGTTCAGCTTCAATGGGCAACACGGTTGGTTCCATGTTTTGGCAGTAGTGGGAAACTGTAAGGGGAGGAGGGGTGGGATTGGCAGTTGAGGGAAACTGCTAGGAGAGGGAGGGACATACCTCATCAACAAGGGTACCTGCATAATCAACGTTTGTATACCTACCCCTGAATTGTACCCCACACCTTTATGATTAAATAAATAAATAAAATAAAATAAAATCCCCTATCTCATCTGGGCTCAGTGGCTCAGCCTGTAATCCCAGCGCTTTTGGAGGCCTGAGCCCGTGGGTTTGAGACCAGCCCAGGCAACTTGACGGGACCTCATCTCTACAATCAATCAAAAAAATTAGCTGGGCACAGTAGCGCACGCCTGTGATTCAGGCTACTTGGAAGGCTGAGGAGGAAGGATTTCCGGAGCTTAACAGGTTGACGCTGGGGTGGCCATGAGTGTGCTACTGTACTCCAACCTGGGCGACACAGTGAGACTCCAATGCAAAAAAAAAAAGAAAGAAAGAAAAAAAAAAATCCCCTATCCCTGGTCTAAAATTTTTTAAATGGTTTATTTGAGGCATGGGCCTGGCCATTTGCTGGCTTTTGGAACAAAGTCACCTTCCTTGTACTAAATCTCGTGCTTGTGTACTTTAGCAAGTGACGAGTAGCAGAACTTGCTATCACCAACACTTGGATGTGCTGATGGAGTTTCCACATGAACAGCTGGGCACAGTTTATGTCTAATCCTCTCCCTGCTCTCTTTGAACTCTGCTGGATCATACTCATTGGTCACATACAGGGGGTGGAAATCTCTCACACTATTCTGAAGCTCTGTCGCCTGTGTGGCAATTGTGCACTAGGGTATTTTCACCAGTACTACTATAATGTTTGACTCAAATTGGGGTGACATTTTAAATATTGCATATTTTCAATCCCTTTGGAAAGGAATTTAGCAATATCTAAAAAATTACATAGGTATTTACCCTTTGAACCAACAGTCCCACGTCTAGAAACCTACCCTGAAGATAGCCCTTTGTTGTAGGCAGAATGGTGGAGCCAAAAGATGCCCACACCCTAATCCATATAACCTGTGAATAGGGGACTTTATAGATACAATTAAATTAAAGACCTTGAGATGGAAAGACGATCTTGACTTAATCAAGTGGGCTCAATGCAATCCAAGGTCTTTACAGGGTGAGAGAGGGGCAAAAAAGGTCAAACTGATTTGATATAAGAAGGGCTTTACCCACTGTTACTGGCCATGAAGATGGAGGAAGGGGTCATGAGTCAAGGAGGGTGGGTGGTCTCTAGAGGCTGGAAAGGGCAAGGAAAGGGATTCTTCCCTAGGTCCTTCAGAAAGGGTCACACTTCTGCTGACACCTTCATGTTAGCCCAGCAAGACCTTTCATACTTCTGACCTCCAGAACTGTAAAATAATACATTTGTGTTGCTTGAAGCCACTACGTTTGTGGTAATTTGTTGCACCAGCAACAGAAAACAAATACACCTTCCACAAATTGCAATGGCATATGCGTAAGGCCAGCATTGTGGTTTATTTGTAACAGCTGAAGGTTGGAAACAACCCAGATGTCCATCCAAGGGAACTCGTTGAGTTTTTAAATACAGTGGCATACACTGCATCTTTAACAAAGAACGGGGAACATTTCTATACCCAGCGTGGGCTGCCCTACAGGGCACTTTTTTTCAAGTGGAAAAAAAAGCAAGGTGTATGGCTTACCACCTTTTGTGTAGGAAAGAGGGGGCAATAAAAATATATTCTTATTTGGTAACGAGGCACACTATAAATTAATTAAAATAATTACTTATACTGTGTGGAAAGAAGGGGCTAGAGAAGGAAGAAAGACTTCAGGGAACATTTTTGATACATAATTTTGACTCTTGGATCATGTAAATGTTTTACATATTCAAGAAATAATATTGAATTTTAAAATAATTTAAAAATAAAATTAAAATGTTTGTGTTCAAGTTTAATAGTTTTCTGCCTATGGTCTGTATTCTAAAACCTTCTCGGACTTTCCACTCTTCTCCTAATAGAAGTCTATCCCAATGCAAAATAAATACCCAAGACCAAGAAACGGCTTCCTGACAGAGCTATCAAACTTACAGTTTGATGGTGGGTTGGAAAAGACCATGTCTGCTGATTTCACTGTTCCTTAAATAATATTCTGACTTACAAAGCAAATAATTACAGACCAACCAATTCCATAGAGTTGGCAACAGCACCATCTGGTGGGGAAAACCTAAAACTTTAAAACTGCGGTACATGTATTTTCTTTTTTAAGGGGAAATTTCTTTTATGCTGAAATTCTGTTATGTGGGAGGGGGAGCAGTCAGAAATGGTTGATTAGTAAGACCTTATTAACTCCTCTGTGAAATGAAGCTCACTCTCAACACAAGATTCTGATGGATTACATTTTAAAGTGCATGTGACATGCACAATACTCTCAATGAAACTTCATGCAACAAGAAGCAATTTTGATGCAATATATTTTAGTATACATTATAGACATGCCAAATCCATTTTTTTAGTTTTTATAATGAATATTATAAGAATACAGCCAGTTTAAGTACGAAACAAAACAAAACAAAAACCCAGCAATAATGAATTATAAGATTGTCTCTGATTATCTGGGTTCCTAAAAATGAGGTCGTAGAAGCACCTATGAGCTTAAAGTCACTGGGGGAAAAAAAGCACTTTATTTGTTTTTCATCCTTTCTTTACCAGTACTGGCAAATGAATGAAAATATTTATCTGCCTAATTCTTATCAAAAATAGGAGATACTCTCTATTTATTTATCTATACTAATAAGATAGATTAGGGGTACAAGTGCATCTTTGGCATATGGACATGTTGTATAGTGGTGGGGATTGAGTTTCAGTTGTAAGATAACTAAGTATGAGATTGAAGTAGAGAACTGTGGCAGTTAGGTAGCCTAGGGTAAAAATGACTTTGTTTTTAAATAATCTTGAAATAATCATCATAAAAAATACTATTTGGATAATTGTTTCAATTGCTTCCACACCCAAACGGCTGTCAGATTCAATTAGAAAGAAATGTGTTAAGCATGAACTGTGAGCCCTGCCCTATCCTGACTCCGGGAGTGGGAGGGGTCATGGAGCTGTCTACAAGATGAGGAAGCTTCTTTAAAATTAACCGTAGAGTTTTGCATTTGGCCATCAGTAGCATTGAGGGTGGGGGCATGTGGCTAGAGAAAATGGCTTGAGGTCCCAAGGACAGAGAAGAAATAACTTGAAGGAAGAGAGGCAGGCATGAAGATGAGCCAAAAAAAAAAACAAACAAAAAAACAAACATAAGGTTGAAAGAAAACTGGATGCTTAAAAGATGGGAGGGGCCGGGCTCAGTGGCTCAGCCTGTAATCCCAGGACTTAGGGAGGCTGATGCCTGAGCCCGCCGGTCGAGACCTGCCTGGGCAAGTTGGCGAGACCTCATCTCTACAAGAAATCAAAAATTAGCCGGGAGCGGTAGCGCGTGCCTGTAGTTCCGGCTACTTGGAAGGCCGAGGTGGAAGGATCACCGGAGCCCAGCAAGTCGACGCTGGGGTGGCCGTGAGCGTGCCACTGCACTCCAGCCTGGGCGACGGAGTGAGACTCCAACTCAAAAAAATAAAAAAAAAATAAAAATAGAAGACAGGAGGAAGAAAAGTTGTGGAAATTCATGTGCAACTTTTCCACAAGCAAAAGCGGAGGTTACAGGTATTTCTCCTTCCCCTTTCGCTAACCCTGGGTTAGGGGCGGGGTTGCACTGGGGAATTACCGTCTCTCCTGGCATCCGCTATCACTTTAGCTGCCGACTTGCTCATCACGTGCACAACGTAAAGCGGGCAGTTGACAGCGCTGGCTATGGTGATGGCTCTCTGCGTGGCCTCTGCCTCCACCGCCTCTGGGCGGCACAACTCGTGGCCCTCAGGGCCTGTTATCCCCAGGGCCAACATCTTCTTTGCTCCCTAAAAAGACAGCAGGAACGTAAAAAGACAGCAGGAATGTGCACACGTGCAAGGAAAGTTTACTGATGAACACACCATTATTTTATTGTAAATTAAAAACATTGCCAAGACTCTAGCTCTGTTAGGTATAGGGTGTGTGTGTGTGTGTGTGTGTGTGTGTGTGTGTGTGTGTGTGTATACATGTGTGTATGTGATGTGCTTGTGGGTGTATACGTATACAGTGAATGTATTTATACAAATAATTTTACTGTTCTGATTATATATGTTATTTTCCGTATGCATATATCACCATCAAATTTTTTTTTTTTTTTGGAGATGGTGTCTGCTTTTCTCATCCAAGATGGAGTGCAGTGGTATGATCATAGCTTACAGTAGCCTTGAACTCATGGCTCAAGTGATCCTCCTGCCCCACCTTCCTGAGTAGCTGGTACTACAGTCATGGGCCACCACACCAAGCGAGTTTTTTTATTTTTATTTTTTGTTAGTGCTGGGGTTCTCTCTATGTTTCTCAGGCTGGTCTTGAACTCTAGGCCTCAAGTGATCCTCCCACCTCGGTCTCCCAAAGTGCTGGTATTATAGGCATGAACCATCACATCTGGCCAAATCATTTTGATTGAAAAGGTGAAAAAGTCATGAGGTTCATTCGAATCACATTATTTGAAAGGCAATGTTCATATTTAAGACTTAATATTGGTTCAGATCATCAAAATAAAATCCTATAGATTCTTGTTGAAGTGACCCATTGTAATATATTACACAATTAGTCTTACATTTTTACTTGCTTCCCAACCCAACCCACTAAATTGTGTTGGATCACTTATTTCCCTCTTCAAAACTTTATTTCTTCTTGCCAAAAAAGGTAAAAAAGTTAAGACTCAGAGTGGCAAAATGACTTGCCCGGTGTCACGCAGCTAGGAAGTGGAGTTCATTTTAACCCTGGCCTGGTTTTTTTGTTTTTTTACAACTCATGCCCTCTTTCATTATTTCCCTCTGCCTTCTGGCCGCTGAGTCTCAATCTTCCTCACTTTAATGGGATCTGAGCCTAGGGAGTGAAAAATCAGCTAATATAAAGGGTAAGAGACAGCTCTTTAAATCTTACAGATGGTGTACCCTTCAGGCATTAATAATGGGACTAACGTGAGAAATAAATATCCTCTAGATTCCTTTAGAACACATTTTAATACACAGTTTCTGCAAAGAGCAGATCTTTCAACAGCTACCTAACACACTGCTTTAAGTCATCAGGTTACGCTGATGTTGTCTGCATTTGGGCATTCTAAGTCAGCAGCCTGAGCCGCCAACCACAGCACCCAAACCAAAGCCGTGCTGGGGACACAAAGAAGAGTACTGGTGTGTTTATAATAACACACGTCTGAGATCTAAGAGCTGGTTTGGAAAAGAGGAAATCCTCACTCAAATGCACATACAGCATGAATAAAACCCAGAGCAAGGACTCAGGTAAACTGAGTCAAGAGTTTCTGGGCCATGGAAAATTCATTTCTGGGTTTCTGTTTTTCCAATGCATCAAATGATTTTATCTATGTAGGGCCAATCATCTTCATCTCAAACTATAGCTGCTTTCACTTCTGGAGAAGGTTTGGAGTGCAAATGCTCACCTCTGCGATTAAGTCTCCATTTTCTGCGTGGACTTGCGCAATTGCTCCAATTTCCTTGCACTGAGAGAAGGCGGCGTACAGCTCTGGGTCTCTCACCATGTACACATCTTTATAGGCCATGAACATCTTGAAAGAGTTCACACCTTTGTCTTGGGCAAGGATTTTCATTTCTTCCTTAACCTAAAAGGGAGCGACAACAACATATTACTCTAATCTAAGTGATACACTCAACATTCTCCAAAATACTGCCTTCAGAAGAGAACTGAATGAAATAAGGACAACAGTTTAGCTCCAGGAAATGCGATTATGACCTTGATCTTTCTCCCAGGTTGTACTTCATTTCATCTGATAAACTGCCCCTGCTATGATGCATGTGTTTGTTTGTTGTCTATTTTGAGACAGGATCTTGCTCTGTTACCCAGGCTGCATAATCATCACTCACTGCAGCCATGAACCCCTAGACTCAAGCCATTCTCTTGTGTCAGCCTGCAGAGTGGGTAGGACTACAGGTGAATGCCACCACGCCCCACTGTTTTATTTTTTATTTTTTGTAGAGATTGGGGGGCTTCTCATTGTGTTGCCCAGGCTGGTCTCGAACTCCTGTGCTCCAGTGATCCTCCTGCCTCAACCTCCCAAAGTGCTGGGATTACAGGCATAAGCCACTGTGCCCAGCCTACAGTACTTTTAAATCATGAAAAAGTCCATAGCTTTTCCCAAAGTATTTCATTTCTGTACTTGGATATAAAATTTTCTGCATGTATCCCCCCAACTTGAGGAAAGTATTCTAGAAAATGAAGACAAAGCCATGTGACAGCAAATGGAAGCCTAGATTCAGGGATCCAGCAGGAATGAAAGTTAATGTGGGGTAAGAATGTGGGCTCAAAAGGAAAAGCCACAGGAGTTCTGAGAGGAAGGAAGTAGAAGATATGGGTTGACCCAGGTGCGCCTAAGAAGGCACTTGCTCAACGGTCCCCTGTGGAGCTGTGGCCAGCACATGACCCGCTGGCAACTCCCAGGAGGTAGGAGCTGGCATCTCAGGAGACTTGACCAGTGGGAAGCTCAGGGGCCTTCAAGGGTTGCCAAGGGTAAGGGGTAAGTCAAGGTCAAAGCTCACTCAGTAATTGTCCCTTCAGGTCCAGTTAGAGTCTTACTAAGGATTAAACATTTCAGAGGAAAAAACAGTAGATGTGACAAAATAAAACTGTTAAACTTTTAGATGTTAAAACACACACACAAGCACAAGTAATGAAAAGTATAACAAGTATAGGATTATTACTCTTAGTTAATATTAACTCTGTCAACCTGATAAGAAAAACCCAGGTGAAAAATGCTGCCAACAATTCATGGAGTAAATAAAAATGACTAATATATGTGTGCAAAAAATGTTAACCTTGGTACTAATTAAAACGTGTAAAATAAAGCATTGTGACTGTTTTCTGTTGAATCAGTGAAGTTCAAAACTGATATTACTTGTGAAGTTACCCACTTCTATCACGGTTCATTCCTGCGAATTTTCCTGCCCTATTTTGGTGGTGCTCTGTTGCAAACAAGCTACATATTTACTTTTCGGTCACTTATTCATTTCAACCCCATGAGAGGACGAGCTTGGTAAGGTTTGTCCACTGCTGTATCCAAGAACAGCACCTGGGATGTAGTGGCCACTCAATAGCTATTCACTTAGTAAATGAATAAATGAACCACTCATTAATTAATACAGAAGTAGCAATGGAAAAAGCATCAAAATGCTGAGAATAGACAAGCGACAAAAGAAGCTCCAAGATAAGTTAAGTGACAATAGCAAGGAGTAGAACGTGGGACAGTCTGCCTCATTTTTTTCTCTATAGTTTCAGTTTTTCTACAATCAGTATATTCTGTTTATAGACAGGAAAAAATGTTGTTAGCATATTCTCAAACTGGGCTTCCCAAGGGGAGTATGATCTGCATTGCTTATGTGAAATACCTTTTAGTCCCTGAGTGGAAGAGCCCTTTCTGAAGGTGATCTCATTCATCATCCCTGTCACCCACAGCCAAGGAGAAGTCTCATTATGCCACTCACAAGCAAAACAGCTTAAGCCCTGCTCCTCCAAAGGTGTGGTACTCCAACCCGCAGCCACACCATCACCTGGTTGCTTGAAATGCAGAGTCTCAGGCCCTACTGCCCCGATCTATTGTTATGGCTAGGCTTTTGTGTCCCCAAAATCCATATGTTGAAGTCCTAACACCTTTATTTGGAAATAGCATCGTTGCAGATGTAATGAGTTAAGATGAGCTAATTTGTGCAGGCTGTAATCCACTATAATTGGCGTCCTTATAAAAAGGGGAAATTGGAACACAGGCAGGCACACAGGGAGAACATCATATGAAGAGGAAGGCAAAGATTGAGGTGACTCATCTACAAGATAAGGGACACCAATGATTGTTAGCAAACTAGCAGAAGTTAAGAGAAAGACATGGAACAGATTCTCCCTCAGAGCCCTTAGAAGACACTAACCCTGCTGACATTGTGATCTAAGACTTTTGGCCTCCAGAACTGTGAGAAAATCAATGTCTGTTGTTTAAGTCATTCTGTTTGGGGTATATTCTGTTTGCTAGGGTTACAGCAGCCCTAGCAAACTAATAAACCTACTGAAGAGAATCTGTACTTTAGCAATATTTATCAGGTGACCATTTGTATATTAAAGGTGTGAGAAGCACCAGTAAGGACCAATACCATCACCTTTGCTCCATCTTATAAGAGAAAGGAGGAAGAAAGAAAAGAAGGGAGGAGGAAGAGCAGGAGAAAAGGAGGGAGAGGGGAGGGAAGAAAGGGATAGTTCTAAAACACATAAGCGTTCAGATGCATGACTTAGAAGGACATTTTTGGAGAAAAATTAGCTTGAGCTGTGAACTATAAACCCTACTATTATGTTTGCTGAACGATCTGTTAAAGACTGATTCCTTGTTTTATATTAACTTGGTATCTAAAGTCCAAGTTTGGGTGGGGAGGTGAGAGTATAAGTTACTCAAATAATGTCTTCATGGTGAATACTTTGTAAAAAGATTTCTGAATTAAGTCGCATCCCAAGCAAAAGTTTCTTCTAAAGTTCACACACAAATTTATATGAGGAGAAATCAATATTTTTAAACATTTCTCTAAACTGTCTCTTCTATCTAAATCAATTCATTTCTGCCAAGGTCTGGGTAATTCGTGGATGTGCAAGGTTACTTTAAGCTCTATTATGAAACGGTCTGACCAGGTGGTGACATGAGCAGAGCTGTGTGGGAAGACCACCCTGTTAGGATACAGCTTGGAGAAGACTCTGGAAACAGGCCCTTCCTCTCTCAAGAGGAGTAGAAATAGAAGTATTTTGTTGTAGAGCATTCTGAATTTAGAATTTTCTTGATTTTTTTCCCCCAGAAATTAAATATTTCTAATTGAAGTTCTCATATGGGAAGATACTGTTTAAAAGATTCTGGGGATGTTGACATTGAGGTAAAAAAGATACTATCTTTAAAATTACATTTAAAGAATTTATGATTCATGGATTAAATACTAGAAGTGGTTGTGAATGAGTATAAAATATTTATCCTATCGTCTTTGTATTAGTTTTTTAGTTTTAGTTTTTTGAATTAGTAACACTTCACAGGATTCAAAACTCAAAAGGTACAAGAATATGCAGTGAAATCTTCCCATCAATTCTGTCCTACAGTCATCCAGGAAGCCACCGATGTCACCAGTCTCTTGCTCTTATTCAGAACGAGGATAAAGGGACAAGTGGAAAAAACTGGAACCCAGGTACCTTACCTGGTCACTCCACCACGTCACTGCCACGTGAAGGCTGTAGTCACAGCAGACTTTGGGATCGGCCCAGTCTCGCCAGGTCTCGAAGGCCTCGATGAGGGAGTTCCCTTTCTGAGGAATGGCAAAGTCAATGATCATGGTGGTACCTCCGGCCAGCGCAGCCTGGAATCACAAGAGGGTTTCAACAATTTGACCATCAATTTTCTGGTAAAGTCATTTATCACCTTGAACAATGTGCATTTGCAAGTACTTGGGCAAACCCCACAGATCCAGGAAATTGCACAAAGATGCTGCCTACTTAAATGATCCAGAGAGGCATGAATAGACTTTCCATAAATTAAAGCTGGAAGTATTAAAACTGCTGGAATTGCTTCTCCAAAAAAGCATGCCATATCTGATCAGATGAAAATGGCTTAGACCAAAAGAAAACAGAGTGAGGAATAAAGAAAAACTAAAATGGAAAAGTGAAAAAGATTCAAATGTTTTTCTTCTTAGGAAACTGTATTCATTATTGTAAAATTCCATTTTCTTAAGATCCATTCTGATGAACTACGTCTCCAGTTGACCCGTGATCCACGCAGAGTCCTGGGAGACGTACATGGTTCCCGCCTTGCCTCCGTTCCCTGAAACTAGCCAGTGACCCTTAATCTTTGATTTGCATCTGCCCCTCTAGCCATTCCCATTGCTCTGGTCTGAATTCAGACCTTCATTTCTTGCCCTGACGATCAGGGCAAGTACTGATGGCTCTTCATATCCCATCCCCTCTAATACAAACCCTCATTGCAAAGAGAGGGATCTTTCCAGGGCACAAATGTGACAACTTGACTCCTAAGATGGAAACTGAATGCTTTTCACTGAAGTTGCATCTTCTTAACATGATCTATAAGTCCCTGCATTCTGCATCTTAATATGCTCCTTGGCATATTATATTACATTACATCATGACTCTTTTATTTCAAGATCAAGCCTTGCTCTGTCAACCAGGCTGAAGTGCAGTGGTGTGATCATGGCTCATTGCAGTCTTGAAGTTCTGAGCTCAAGTTATCCTCCCATCTCAGCCTCCCGATAGCTGGGACTACAGGCACATGCCACTATGTCTGGCTAATTTTTCTTTTCTTTTCTTTTTTTTTGGTAGAGAAGGGATCTCTCTATGTTGCCCAGGCTGGACTTGAACTTCTGGCCTCAGATGATCCTCTTCCTTCAGCCTCCCAAAGTGTTGGTACTATAAGCAAGCATGAGCCACTGCACGCAGCCTTCACATGACTAATTTAAGAGCTGTCCTAAATCAAATGTCTTTGACTATTTATTTGTTTGTTTGTTTGCTTGTTTGTTTGAGTCGGGGTCTCACTCTGTGCCCAGGCTACAGTGCAGTGGCACAATCACAGCTCACTACAACCTCAACTTCCTGGACTCACCTGATCCTTCCACCTCAGCTTCCCTTGTAGCTGGGACTATAGGCACACACTACTACGCCCGGCTTTTTTATTTTTATTTTTTTGTAGAGATGAGGTCTTGCTATGTTGCCCAGGCTGGTCTTCAACTCCTGGGCTCAAGTGATCCTCCCACCATGGCCTCCCAAAGTGCTGGGATTATAGGTGTGAGCCACTGCACTTGGCCTGACCAATTATTTAATGTCATTTAAAGTAAAATCACAAGATGGTGAATATATTTTTAATTATTGCATTCAAACAATGTAAGTGAAGAAAACAAACATGGACACAAGGGATGGTAATATGTGGTTTAGGGCAGGGAACCTGGAGGCTCAGGGGCACTAGGCACAAAGCTCAGATTTAACACTTCTTTGCAGTGTAATCTGAGCAATTTCTTGACCTCTATGCATCTTTGATTCCTCATCTGCAACATGAGGACAATAACTGTACCTAAACGGTAAGTTTATTAGGAGGATTAAGCTGAGGTGATATCTATAAAGTGCTTAGTATGGAATTTGACCCATGATAAGTTTATGATCTTCAGCACCACTATTTCAGGATTAGAAATGTTCCCATCTTTCCTACATTGTCTCATCACATAACCAGAAACATGGTCATGTTACAACACAGGAGGGAGCAGTGCCCCCAGCCTGTCTCCTAAGGCTGTCACCCTCCCCACACAGCCTCCAGACACTGTGAATGTTCCCAAGTCTCACCTGGTGCCAGCTCTACTCTGCACACCACCACCACCACCCTTTCCTTTTTTTTTTCCTACTTAAATAGATTTTTATTTTTCCTTAAATCACTTGGCCTCACTCCAATTCTTTTTGCTGTCAAAGTTTCAGTTTTTGTACAGGATCCTATCCTGGATCCTGTACAAAGTTTCCAGCTTTGAATAACATTGCCTTATCCATGGCAAAACAATACATATTTGCATTTCTTAAGAAATTCCTATTGGTGTAATGACAATACTAGAAAATAATTCCTCAGGCTCTGTATTTTTATTTGAGTACAGATTAATCTTCTTACCTTCTTCCTTCTTAAAGTGCCTTCCCAATAAGACAGGATATCCCTTGAGGAAGAAGGGCATTTTTCTAATAAAATGTGTTATTAGTTATACTGTTAGAAGAAAGTACTTTACTAGTATCTTGAACTAGAAAATCAAGCTTAAGGAATGATTTTTTTCTATTCTTTTCCTATTAAAAGTCTCCCACGCCGGGCTCGGTGGCTCAGCCTGTAATCCCGCGCCTTTGGGAGGCTGAGGTGAGTGGATTGCCTGAGCCCGCGGGTTCGAGACCCGCCTGGGCAGCGAGACCTCATCTCTACAATAAATAAAAAAATCAGCCAGGCATGGTAGCACATGCCTGTAATTCCAGCTACTTGGAAGGCTGAGGAGGAAGGATCGCCGGAGCCCAGCAGGTCGAGGTTGCGGTGGCCGGGAGCGGCCACTGCACTCCAGTCTGGGCAACAGAGTGAGACTCCAACTCAAAAAAAAAAAAAAAAAAAAAAAAAATTAAAAGTCCCCCGCATGTAGAATGTGGAGAAACTAGATTCACTGTACAGCCAGTTTAGAAAACAGTTTGGATTTCCTCCAAAAGTGAGACATAGTTATTGTGTGACCCAGTAATTCTACTCCTAGGTATATATCCAAAAGAAACAAAAACATGTCCACACAACAACTTGTACACAAATATTCAGTGCAGCAGGTGCCAGAATAGCCAAACAGTAGAAACAACATCCACCAACTGATGAATGGATAAACAAAATGTGGTATGTTCATGTAATGAGATAGTATTGGCCATAAAGACAAATGAAATACTGACTCCTGCTCCAACATGAATGAAACTTGAAAACATGATGTTGAGTGAGAGAAGCCAGTCACAAAAGATCACCTATTGTCTGACTGCATTTATATGAAATGTCCAGAAAAAGGCAAATCCATAGATACGTCAAGTAGAATAGTGGTTGCCTGGAACTGGAGGGGACTGGGAGAGTTGAGGATGAGAGCTACAGAGTATGATGTTTCTTTTGGGGGTGAAAAAAAATGTTTTAAAATTGGTTGTGGTGATAGTTGCACAACTCTGTGAATATACTAACAACCATGGAACTATGCACTTGAAATGGCTGTATGTGAATTATATCTTAATAAAACTGTTACCAAAAAAAATCTACCATATGCAAGTCATTTCACGGAGGCCACACAAATCATCAGGCAAAAATTTTGCCCTCAGGGCATCTATGGTCTAAGGGAGATAAAAACATGAATAAATAAATTGAATACATAATTAGATTGTAATAACAAAGAGCAAGTCTACTTCTATAATAAACAGTAGTATGGACATTGCTAAGGGGAAGGTAAACACTGCTAAGCTCCCTAGAAGAGGTACAGCGAAAAGACGATTGGAAATTCAGAGGAGGAAAAGATCAACTCAGAGATCAGAGAAAACTTGCATTTAATTTAGGAGTAGGACTGACACCTGGAAATTGCCAGGTAAGTATAATAATATCTAACTCATAGCAAGTGCTTATCATGTGCCAGGAATTATTCTGATGGGTTGCATGTCTTAGTCATCTCAACAGCTCTGCAGCAAGTACTATCAGTAACCCCATTTCAGAGTGGAGGAAACTGAGCACAGAACCATCAATAACTTGGCCAAAGTCTCACAGCCAGCAGGATTAGAAGCAGAATGCTCAAGGCCCCAGAGCCTGTGCCCCCAAGAAACATGAACAACAGAGGGAAGCTCTGAGGATGGGGACCTGAAGGGAGGAGACAGCAGCTCCACACAAAGTGGCAAGAGGCAGAATAAAGGGGCAACCAGAGCCCTGTAAAATGGTGAATCCCAGGGGACAAAGACTGGGCAGCGGTTGTCTATGGGAGTGAAGGGAGTCAGGTGAACAGGTTTGGCTGGGATGGTTGGGAGATGACAGATGGTGGACAGGGGAGGGGCGTGGCTGATGCTTAGGAGTTAAGTGGGGAACAGCTGAGGGTAAGGTGTGGGGGAACATGTCCCCTCGGTGGTGTCTACAGATAGGAAGAAATGCAGATATGATGCTGAAGAGCATGCAAGGCTAGGGGAAAGATGTGGGAGTGACCTGATAGAGGATGCCAGAGGGGCCCTGAGGCTGGCTGAAATATCCAGAGAGAGAGAAGGCAGATATGACAGCATGAGCCACAGTTCCACACTCCAGAACATATCACCACTTAGTGTGAAAATGATACAGGACTAAGCCAAGGCAAAAAGTGTGCAGTGGCTACTTCTGGGGGATATGATTACAGGTTGTTTTAATTTTCCCCTAATTAAATTTTATTTTCAATGCTTACTAAATTTTAAACTAAAAGCAGAAATTTTATAAAAAAAAATAAACATTTTACATGTAAATATGACACAAAGAAACATACACATGTACAGTCATGTGCCACATGATGGCATTTTGATCACTGACAGACCACATATACAACAGTGGCTCCATAAAATGATAATACTGTATTTTTACCATACCTTTTCTATGTTTAGATACGCAAATACTTATGCTTGCAGTATTCAGTACAATAACATTCTATAAGGCTTATAGCCTGGGAGCAGTAGGCCATACCTTATAGCCTAAGCATGTTAGGCCAGACCATGTAGGATTGTGTAAGTACACGCTACAATGGTTGCACAATGATAAAATCTCCTAGTGGTGCATTTCTCAGAACATATCCACATTGTTAAGCAACACATGACACAGACAGAGCAGCTGGTGGTCATTTCACTACACCGAAGGTGTTATGGTCAAAGGGCCACTCTTCTAAGGCAGATGGAAATTCCTGGGGCTACACATTGAAAGCTCTTGAATGAATATTGGTCACAAATGCTCCACCTTCCTAATTAACTAGGAGCAGGGAAGACACAGGAGAGGAGCAGTCATGTATCTTTGTTTCTTCTTGTTCTGTTTCTTCTCCTCACTCTTCCTTCCTCTCCTCACCTTCAGACTGGGAAAGGAGTGTAGAGAAACAATAGTGAAAGGAAGAGGATACCCTGAGCCCAATTCCTTACATATTGCTACATGAAACCTAATTGACTCCTTTTTTTTTGCTTCTGATTGACTTTTTTCCACTTTTATTTGTCAGCTAGCCAAGCAAAAGCTATTTACCTTTCCTAATCTTGGCTCATAAATCAATTCCTTCAACTTATTATTGTGGGTGTTCTCCCGTTTTGAAAACCTTCCAATTGTCTAAAAACTTCTTTTGGGTGACAAGGAGCTGTCTCCAGTGCAAATGCATTGGAACATAAATTGAGATAAACTCTAATCAACGGTGGGTCACAATGTTACATAACACATGATTTCATTAAAAAATATATTCGGTTGTAAATCAGGGGATACATTCCAAGACCCCCAATGGGCTCTGAAACTGATAGTAGCCAACCCCCTAGCTACTATGTTTTTTCCCCTACACGTACATATTTATTATAAAGTGTAACTTATAAATGAGGCGCAGTAAGAGATTAACAACTACTACTAATACAATAGAATAATTATAACAATATGCCAGCATCACCTCTCTTGCACTCTGGGGCCACTACGAAGTAAAACAAGGGCGAACTTGAGAACAAGCACTGCAATACTGCAGTGGTGGATCTGATATTGGAGCTGGCTACTAAGTGGTCATCAGGCAGGGAGTGTCTACAACTTGGATCCTCTAGACAAAGAGGAGGATGCACATCCGGGGAGATCAGAGCAAGATATCTCAAGATTTCATTAAGTTACTCAGAATGGTGCATAATTTAAGACATATGAATTGTTTATTTCTGGAGTTTTCCATTTAATATTTTCAGACTGCAGCTGACCGTGGGTAACTGAAACTGCAGAAATTGAAACCGTGGATAAGAAGGGGAACCACTGTATCCTAAAGCATTTTCTTTCTTTTTGTGGTGCCACCGAATTTTCATCCCTAGGCTCATCCTGGAACAAGTGACTTTGTTTCTAAGATCCATCACAGGACCTGCTCCACCCAAGCAAAACAAAAAAGAAACCCAGTAGCACGTTTGAGCCTTAGGGAGAAAAGCTCTTGGCTGAACGTCCAGCTCTCTCATAGTCATTTTAAACTTATGAGAGCAAACTTCATGATCCCAATTTATGTCCCGAATCCAGAAGCACATTCACCTTTGTAAAGATGCCCTGCACACAGCCTGTCCACACCTGGCTTGTTGCCTACTCAAGTTTGAAATATTAATGGCACCATCATCTATCCCACTGTGTAAGCCAGAGACCTAAAAGTCATCCTTGACCCCTACACCTCTCTTTGTTCCTGAATCCCCAAATCCAGCCTGTAACAGCCGCCAGGAGGCTCCCTCCTTCACACTCCAGGAGTCTCTCCACTTCCCGCAATTCTGCCTCCACTGCTCATGCCAACTTCATCTTCTCCTGACTGGATTAGCACAATGGAGTGAAGAAATGAGAAGGGAAGGGAGAATAGACAACATGTGGGCCATCAGGAGGGTGTGCTACGTATTACCCTGTGAGTCAAATCCCCCAGGGAGTCTCCAGTGTCAACATAACCCTAAGGTAGGAGGTATCCTTGCTATATACCTGCCTAGCCACACTTGCACTTCCAATCTTTCTTTGACTTCCTTTGCTTGTAAGATGAAGAAAACACAATTGCTGCCCAGCCCCTAAGGCCATGCATGACCTGAACACTGAGTTTCTTCTTGGCTTTCTATTGAGTCAACACCTTCCAACTTATTCACCAGTGACATTGCTCCTTTTTCTTTTAGGAGACCCCAGAGCCCATTCCCACTACAGAGGAAGACATCTCTCAAGTTCTTCCTTCCCCTGTAGTCCAGTGATTCTTGTTTTCTTTTCTTTTTTTTTTGAGTCAGTCTCACTCTGTCACCCAGGCTGAAGTGCAGTAGCACAATCACGGCTCACTGCAGCGTCAATCTCCTGGGCTCAGGAGATCCTTCTGCTCAGCCTCCTGAGTAGCTGGGACTACAGGTATGTGCCACCATACCTGCTTAATTTTTTTCTTTTTTTTTTTTTTTTTTAGAGATGAGGTCTCACTATGTTGCCCAAGCTGGTCTCAAACTCCTGGCCCCAAGCGATCCTACTGCCTCAGCCTTCGAGGTGCTGGGATTACAGGCATGAGCCATCACACCCAGCCTAATGCAGTGATTCTGAACCTTGGCAGCACACCAGGAACTTTTACCCTAATCCCCAGAGATTCTAATGCAACTGATGCTATTTCATCTCTGTATGCCCAGTGGCCATTTCCTTGCCTGCCACATACATATTCTCTAAATGCTTGAAGGAGAAAGGAAAGGAGGCACCAATGAATTTATTCCAAAAGTTGTAAGGTGGAATAGTTATAGTGTTTGCTTTTCCAAGTGCAAACTGGAAAAGCAATGTTGTAAGTTGCATGTTGGTGTGGAATGTCATTTCTCAGAAATATTGCTAGACTTAGCCATGTAGTTTTCTAGATGCTTCTGTGAAAATGTTAATATGAGATGTCAACTCTGAACACATCTAAAGGCTGGAGGTTGTGTTGAACATAGCCCACTACCTAATCAGTGTTAACTAGGACTTTTAACACACAGAATAGCAGACTATTTCTGTATCTATGCCTCAAAGAATTTCTTGATTTTAAAAAAGAATTACATTTTGGTTTACTTTCCGGAAACTTTTAAGACCTTTGCTTTTCTGTATGAAGAACTAATCCTCAGGGCTCAGAAGATGATGCCTACTATAATATACGATTTCCCTGTGAGATGTAATAAAACATAACAGAAAAATAGAAGTGTTCTCTCTCCATGTGTTACTTGGTGTGTAAAAAGAGCACTCAGTAGTGTTGAGGTGTAGATATCAGGCAGTCACCAAGGCTCACTTATCAGCGAAGCAACCTGTTCAGAAACACAGCTCGGTGGTGTAGGCCACTATGACTGGTGACTTAGCAAAGGGAAAATGCCAGATATAACTGACTTCAAGTATTCACTCAACAATAGTCACAATCATCATTGTTAAGTCTACAAGACCAAAAGTCTATTTTACACAATTTATTATTCTTCTTATTATTACTATTATTTGAATCGGAGTCTCCCTCTGTCGCCCAGGCTGGAATGTAGTGGCACACTCGTGGCCACGGCAGCCCTGACCTGCTGGGTTCAAGCAATCCTTTTGCTTCAGTCTTCCAAGTAGCTGGAACCACAGGTGTGCGCCACACACCCAGTTAATTTTTGATTTATTGTAGAGATGAGGTCTCGCCAAGTTGCCCAGGCTGGTCTCAAACCCCTAAACTCAGGCAATCCTTTCGCCTCTGCCTCCCAAAGTGCTGGGATTACAGGCGTGAGCCACTGTGCAGAGCTACATAATTTATTATTAAGACTCAGACAGAATCAAGACCCACATGCTTCTAGTCTGTTTGCCATTGAGAGAAAACACCACAGCTTTTGTCATGTGTATGACTAGCTGAAGCCAGACTGCTGGTGGTGAAAGAATTCACCAAGATGGTTATGAACTTAAGAAAGGCAGATTTATTAAAGGCAGAATATAAAGATACAAGGAAGTGAAGGGCAGTACAGCAAAAAGAGGCTGTCTGCCCAAAGCAGAGACTGAAGAAGTTTTATAGGGCTGTGCTGAGGAAGGTTATATGCGGGACTTGCTGGAATTGCTCGGGACCCTTGTTCCATTGTGGTTATTTGTTTTGCCGGAATTGCTTAACAATGGTTAGCTGCCTCTTGCAACAGGGTTAGCAAGTTTTTCCGCAATATTTGCAAGTTTTCCCTTGAGGCCTTCTTCCTTAATATAACCCAATTGTTGCTGACCTATTTAGGTCTTATCTTCCTCCACAGCATTCATCTCTATAACCCCTGCAACAGCCACCAATGCCTTGCACTTAATGGGTTTCCAAAAAATATTTGTTGGCTGAATGAATGGAATCTAACAGCCAACTTGAAAAATCCTTAATTTAGGATTATTCAATATTAGCTGGTAGAATATGCCATTGGAGCATAAAAGTTATCTTGGGCTGAAGACATTTGAGCATACGGCCTTCTATTTTCTGAACTCCCAAATCTGTCATACAGCAGAACCTCCCCCAAATGACTCAATTGTCTTAAATTCCTAAACGCTCATAAAACCCAGGGAAGACGGACTCATCACCAGAGACTAGAAGCCTACATTTCACTCAGATAGACATTGTTACAAAAGCTATCATATGTCCCATCTGTTCTCTTGGAAGCCCATTTACCTTTCCTAAAGATCATTTGTTTTCCATAAGTACCCTTTCTCCCCCCACCTTCCCCTACTAAGAAGTCATCTGTTCTAAGTGCTGGCTCCTCCTCCCACCCCCTCAATTCCCCTGTCAAGATGGCATATAAACTCCAAATTCTAGCCCCCTCCTTGAGTCATTTTCCTGTAAATTCCCATGTATATGAGTTGTTGCTTTTTAAAGCTGTCTTTTCCCTTGTGAATCTCTCTCTTGTCTGTTGAATTTGCATGCCCCCAATTACTAAACTTAAGAGGGTAGAGGAAAATATTTACATCCCTAACAACAGCATCATGGAAAACCTTGACTTCTAGATCACCTTGGTCAGACATTGAAAACACTCAGGCCAGACAAATGAGGGAAAAAGCAAACTGTGGAAGTGAAAATTCTGGAGCACTGAGTATTAAAATTGAAAGAGGGCAAGTCCTAGAATCTATAAATTCAGTGAAAGGATTTCTAGCACACAACACCCTCAACAGAGCAAAAGCCTTAGCTAACATCAAGTGGTTTCAAGTTAATCTTTGTGATGGTTTTCTTACTTTCTCTGATTAGTCCAAGGACAAACTTTGTAATCATTAATTAGACATTCAAGGAAACCATAGAATTGCAAACCTTTGGAGCTGGAACACGTTAACTATTAACACAGCATGAACGCTCAAAGCTAGTATCACCAGTTATTAAAGAAATGATCTTTTAAAGACATGAAGAAATTGCATGTTTTTCCTATTAAATTGACATCTATTTATTTTAAAGTCACTATCCACCACTGGCCAGGATGCAGTGAAGTGGGAATTATAAGGGGAGCATAAGCTGAAGAGCAGTCTGAATGTGTGTACTGATCTCCTTTAAGATGTGTCTTAACACTCATCGGTGCAGGCATTTCATTCCAAAGGATAACTTCAGAGGCCATCATCAAGACTATGCACCATGATTGGCATACAAAGGTGTCTTGTCATGGCACTGCCACATGCTACCACAATGTCCATCATGAAGAAAATGAGAACAAAGCCACTAACGCTCTGGAAACAGGAAAGAAAATAGGTCGGGCATTTTTGGCTTGGAACATGCTGAGTTTGAGGTGCTTCTGAGACCTCTGCCTGAAGACGGGCAGAAATGGTGGCCTGACGCTTAGGAGATATGGAGGCTAGAGTGAAAGATCTGAGACTCAGCAAGGTCACATTCTCCGGTGATATTTAATGACATGGGCAAATATCTAATGAGGAAGGTTGCCTCCCAAGCAGAATGTCCAACTTGGTAGAAGGAAAAAATGTTTATATGCCCCACAAAAGAAAAAATCTGAAAGGATAGGTAGCCAAATGTTAAAATTATAGGTGATGTAAATATTATTTTTCTTTATGCTCTGTTGTATTTTTCTTTCCTAAAAGAGCAATTTATTTATCTAGCTAACATATATTGAGCAACTATAATGCCTCAGATGTTTCTTAAGGGCTGGATGAGAAGTATATACATATATACACATTTTTAATTTTTTTAGAAAGCAGGATTTATTGAGAGAATAGAAAAGCTCCCACAGTGGGAAGGGACTTGAAGGGGTTGCCCGAGAAGTATATATTTTTGAAATAACTTTAAAAAATGTTTTTCAAGTTGCGCATCTAACCAACACCTTATTTCACAGATAAGAAAATGTTGACAGTCCTGAGAGTGGAAGTGACTTGCCCAAGGTCACACAGTCAGTCCACACAACTCCTGACGCCCAGCCTACAGCTCTGGCAAGCAAAAGAAAAAGGGAATTGCTTTGCAATCAAGGTTTCTGAAGCACAGTTCTTCCACAGATGAGGAAGTGCTATAAATACGACAATAAATGTGTGCTTAATCACATGCCTTGTCCTGCTGTGTAAGTAAGTGCCACAATGGCATTTTACCAAGAAGTTTCAAAGCAGAATATAATTTCCTTTCTCAATAATTTTAAGAACTTTTTGTCCTTTACAAAAAAGAAAGAAAAGAAAAATGTGTTGCATGGTTTCCCAATCTTTTAAAAGATGATCTTCTGCCAGCTACTGACAATACCAGGTTTTTAATGCAAGTCCACCCACTTCAACTTGCATATACATCTGAATATAAATATATGTATTTGAAAACTTGCCTAATTCTTGTAACTCACTCTCTTATCACAGGATGTAGTAAAAGCAAAGTCATAATTCCTCAAGTTTATTGCATTCATAATATCCATTGAATTAAAAATTCTATTGTCCTTCCTCATAGATACTGAATTATTTGAAGACCACTAGACATCTAGTACAGACCAAGAAAATGAAATACGATTTCTTTAAATCAAAACATTATTTCCATTAGTTACATCAGAAAGATTTTACCTGTAATTAAGTAACTCAATTACAAGCTTTAAACCAAACTCTGACATGAATTAAATTTACAAAACATATCATATAACCTTTAGTTGACCTATATTCATTTTTTAAATTGGGCCCCATCACAATCCAGTGCTGAATAAAGAGAGTACCACAAACAGTACCTTTTCTACTTGTCAGATATTATAAATTGTCAGCCCGGTGGACGCAGAAAGCAAACAGCTATTGGTCTAACCTTTTGGGGCCCATCTCCTGAAAGCACAATACATCACTTTTACTTTATGGCTTTTTGTACTTAAGGTACCCATTTCTGTATCTTTAGAGATGATGTGGCTATAAACACATGTACAAATGCCTTACAAACCTCATACCTGCAATGTGTATTTATTTTGATAACCTTAACTGCCTCTAACTTTGGGAAGGTAAAAAGCTACTATATTTTCTAAAGATGAACCTGTTCTATTTTTGAGAAACGCTGCCTCACATTAACATGCAACTTATAAGGCTCTGTCATCCTTCAAATGCTTCCCTGACAAAGTTGGACATTAGATGTTTTTTCAAAGGAATAGAGCCTACTAGGTCTTTAGCGACTGGTTCAGGCAGTATTGAATTTGAAGACACACTCAGCTACTTATAGCACTGGGTGTATGACCTTAGGCAGGTAACAAAGTTTCAATTTCAACTGTAGATAACGGCACCTGTGATTGTTGGAAGATAATGTACAACTTAGCACAGTGCCTGTAATGCAGAAAGTACTTGATAAAAACAAATGTTACTGAATGGTATTAAGAAGATGTTTTTCAAATTTGCCACATTATATGTGACTAGCATTTACAAAAGGCCTATCTTTGTCCTTAGCTTCCCAGAAGAGAGACCCACCAACATTCCCTTGGGAATTATTTTGAAGGCCAGGAAAGAAGGCAAAATAACTCTGTAATGCCCTTCTTCCAGAACTCTAAGCCCATGTTTATCTGTATTTACCCATTTGGTTCACTTGAGGAAGTCTCATCTTTGTCTGGGGGTAGGAGGGTTAGCTCCTGGGATCCAACCAACCAACCAATTTTAAGTAGACTTTTGCAACTTGGCCCTTATGTGAGTACTGTCTAATATTCAACAGGAATTTGGTATTTGTTAAAACTTCTACCTTAATACTGTATCTCTGACCATATCAATTTCTGCTTAAGATCCTAAGCTCATGAAGAATATGATTTTGTCAGTAATTAGAAGTCTCCCAACAACAACAAAGTCCAGGACCTGATTGACTTACAGCTGAAATCTACCAGACCTTCAAAGAATACCTGGTACCAATTTTTTTTTTTTTTTTGAGTTGGAGTCTCACTCTGTCGCCCAGACTGGAGTGCAGTGGCCGCTTCCGGGCACCGCAGCCTCGACTTGCTGGGCTCCGGCAATCCTTCCGCCTCAGCCTTCCAAGTAGCCAGAACTACAGGCATGTGCTACCACGCCCGGCTGATTTTTTTTATTTATTGTAGAGATGAGGTCTCGCTGCCCAGGTGGGTCTCGAACCCGCGGGCTCAGGCAATCCACTCACCTCAGCCTCCCAAAGGCGCGGGATTACAGGCTGAGCCACTGAGCCTGACCCTGGTACCAATTTTACTGAAGCTATTTCAAAAGACTGAAGAGGAGGGAATCTTCCCTAAGTCATTTGATGAAACCAGTACCATTCTGATACCAAAGCAATGAAAAAACCAAAACAAAATAAGGAAACTATAGACCGATATCCCTTATGAACAAAGATGCAGTAATCCTCAGCAAAATATTAGCAAACCAAATTCAGCAGCATATAAAAAAAAATGCCACAAACAAGTGGGTTTTATCCCAGAAATATAAGGGTGGTTCAACATATGCAAATCAATAAATGTGATCCACTATATAAACAGAATTAAAAACAAAAATCTTATGATCATTTCAGTAGATGCAGAAAAGCATTTGATAAAAATCCAGAATTCCTTCATGATAAAAAAAATCCCAGAAGATAGGCATAAAGGGACCATGCCTCAAAATCATAAAAACCATATATAACAAACCCACAGCCAATGTCATCATGAATGGAGAAAAGTTGAACATATTTCCCATCAGAACTGGAACAAGGCAAGGATGCCCACTTTCACCACTACTATTCAAAACAGTACTGGAAATCCTAGCCAGAGAAAAGAGACAAAAAAGAAATAAAGTGTACCCTAATTGGAAAAAAAGAATTCAAATTATCTCTGTATGCTAACTATATGATCTTATACCTAGAGAACCCCAAAGACTCCTCCAAAAGATTCCTGGACTTGGTAAGTGAATTCACTAAAGTTTTAGGATCCAAAATCAACACACACAAATCAGTAGCACTGCTATACACCAATAGTGAATAAGCTGAGAAGCAAATCAAGAACTCAATTCCATTTACAACAGCAGTCAAAAAGCTAAACTACTTAGGAATATATTTAGCCAAGGAGGTGAAAGATCTCTATAAGGAGAACTACAAAACTCTGATGAAAGAAAATGCACAGGACACAAACAAATGGAGAAATACCCCATGCTCACAGATGGGAAGAATCAATATTGTTAAAATGACCATACTACCCAAAGAAATCTACAGATTCAATGCAATCCCTATCAAACTACCAAAATCATTTTCCAAAGAATTAGAAAAAACAATCCTAAAATGTATATGGAACCAAAGAAGAGCCAGAGTAGCCAAAGCTATCCTAAACACAAGAACAAATCCGGGGGCATCACATTACCTGGCTTCAAATCACACTAGAGGGCTATACTAACCACAACAGCATGGTACTGGTACAAGAGCAGACACATGGACCAATGGAACAGAATAGAGAATCCAGAAATAAATCCAAATACCTACAACCAACTGATCTTTCACACAGCAAGCAAAAACATACACTGGGGAAAGGACATCCTATCCAACAAATGGTGCTGGGAAAATTGGATAGCTACATGCAGAAAAATGAATCTTTACCCTTCTCTCTGCCCATATACAAAAATTAATTCATGATGGATTAAAGACTTAAATGTCAGACATGAAATCATAAAAATCCTAGACGAAAACCTAGGAAAAACTCTTCTGGACATTGGCTTAGGCAAAGAATGTACAGCTAAAACACGAAAGCAAATATGACAAAAACAAAAATAAATAAGTGGGACATTAAAAAGCTTCTGCACAGCAAAAGAAATAATCAACAGAGCAAATAGGCAGCTTACAGAATGGGAGAAGATATTAGCAAACTATACATCTGACAAAGGTCTAATATCCAGAACCTACAAAGAACTCAAACAAATCAGAAAGAAAAAGCAAATAACTCCATTAAAAAGTGAGCAGGCCAAGCACGGTGGCTCACATCTATAATCCCCATACTTTGGGAGGTCGAGGTGAGAGGATTGCCTGAGCTCACGGGTTCGAGACCAGCCTGGGCAACTTGGTGAGACCTCATCTCTACAAGAAATCAAAAAACTTGTCAAGTGTAGAAGCACATGCATGTATTCCAGGTACTTGGAAGGCTAAGGCAGAAGGATTACCTGAGCCCAGCAGGTCGAGGCTGTGGTGGCCGTGATTGTGCCATTGCTCTCCAGCCTGGGCAACAGAGTGAGAGACTCCAAAACACATACACAAAAAAAGTGGGCAAATGATATAAATAGACATCTCTCAAAAGAAGATGTACAAATGGCCCATAAATATATGAAAAAAATGCTCAACATCACTCATCATCAGGCAAGTTAAAACCACAATGATATGCCACCTTATACCTGTCAGAATAGCCATCATTAAAAAATTTTTTTTAAAAAGATGCTAGCATGGATGCGGAGAAAAGGGAATGCTTATACATTGTTGATAGGAATGTAAATTACCAACAACCAATGAGGAGAGGAGAATCTATTCAGTAAATGATGCTGGGAAAACTGGCTGACTACATGCAGAAGATTGAAACAGGAACCCTACCTATCCCCATACACAAAATTCAACTCTAAATGGATCAAAGATCTAAACATAAAACCTCAAACTATAAGAATCTTAGAAAATGCAGAAGACACCCTTATGGAAATTGGAATAGGCAACCAATTCCTGATCAAAACCCCAAATGCCCACGCCATAAGAGAAAGATAGACAAATGGGACCTCGTCAAACTGAAAAGCTTCAGCAAAGCAAAAGAAAGCATCAAGGGAGTGGAGAGACAGCCCACAGAATGGGAAAAAATATTTGCCAATCAACAGCCAGGTTCTTTAAGGATCTTAAATGTGATGAAAGAAAAAAAAAAAAAAACAGCCCTACTAAAAAGTGGGCAAAAGACATGAATAGACAGTTCTAAAAAGAAGACATAGGAGCAGCCAACAGATACATGAAAAAAAATGCTCAACCTCACTAATCATCAAAGAAATGCAAATTAAAACCACAGAGAAACCACCGAATTCCAGTCAGAATGGCCATCATCAATAAGTCAAAAAACAACAGATGCTGGAGAAGATGCGGGGATAAGGGATACACTGTTGGTGGGAGTGTAAACTAATATAGTCTCTGTGGAAAACAGTATGGTAATGCCTAAAAGATCTAAAAATCGACCTTCCATATGAACCAGAAATCTCCCTTCTGGGAATATACCTGGAGGAACTAAAATCACTCTATAAAAAAGATATCTGCACATGCATGTTTACTGTAGCATTATTCACAATAGGAAAAACATGGAACTAACTGTGCTGCCCATCGAAAGAGGACAGGATAAAAAAAATGTGGTACATATACACAATGGAATATTACGCAGCCATAGAGAAGGACAAAATTGTAGACTTTACAGCAACTTGGATGGATTTAGAGTCTATCATACTCAGTGATCCTATCACAGAAACAAAGAGCTGAGAACCACATATTCTCACTCATAAGCAGACTCTAAACATTTATCATACTATAAGAAAGGGATTGGCAGTAGCAGGACACTGCCTGGGTGTGTGTGGGGGGTGGGGTGGGGGGAATATAACATCAACAAGGGTACCTGATCTCAAACTAGGCAAAGTGGAGACAAAGGGAGGCCCAAACTTTACCTGTATGATGACCACTTATCTACCTAATCCTAAATTGTACTCCACATCATTTAAAAATTAAAAAAAAAAGGTAGACCGGGCATGGACTGGGAATGGTGGCTCAAGCCTGTAATCCCAGCATTTTGAGAAGCCGAGGTGGGAGGACTGCCTGAGCCCATGGGTTTGAGAACAGCCGGGCAACCAGGCAAGACTCCGTCTCTACAATAAATACAAAAATTAGCCAGGCATGGTAGCACACACCTGTAGTTCCATCTACTTGGAAGGCTGAGGAGGAAGGATCACTGGAGCCTAGCAGGTTGAGGCTCCAGTGACCGTGAGCATGCGTGCTACTGCACTCCAGCGTAGGCAACAGAGTGAGACTCCAACTCCAACTCAAAAAAAAAAAGTGCTGGTGTGGAAGCAGAGAAAAGGGAATGTTTATATACTGTTGATGGGAGTGTAAATAAGTAAAACTCCTATGGAAAATGGTACGGAGATTTCTCAAACAACTAAAAGTAGATCTACCATTTGATCCAGCAATCCCACTACTAGATACCTGCCCAAAGGAACAGAGGTTGTTACATAACAAAGACATCTGCATCCACATGTTCACTGCAGCACAATTCACAATTGCTAAGATGTGGAATCAACCTAAATGCCCATCAGCTGATCAGTGGATAATGAAAATGTGGTATATATATGCTATGAAATACTATTCAGCTATCCAAAAGAATGAAATAATGTCTTTTGCAGCAACTTGGATGGAATTGGAGAACATCATCCTAAGTGAACTAAGAAACAGAAAACCAAACACTCCCAAGTTCTCACTTGTAAGTGGGAGCTAAACTAAGGATCTGCAAAGTTATAGAGAATGGTATGATGGACACTGGAGACTCAGAAGGGGAGGAGGGAAAGGGTGGAGGGACAAAAAAATCATCGATTGGGTACAATATGCACCAGGGAATGGTGGGTACACTTGAAGCCTAGACCAAAACCATCTGTACCTCACAAAGCT
Source organism: Cephalopachus bancanus (assembly GCA_027257055.1). Classification (NCBI taxonomy): domain Eukaryota; kingdom Metazoa; phylum Chordata; class Mammalia; order Primates; family Tarsiidae; genus Cephalopachus; species Cephalopachus bancanus. Next base: position 1,827,715 of record JAPVLO010000146.1, read on the forward strand.
ATGGAAATATAAATAAATAAAATTTAAAAGAATATGTTTTTGTTTAATGTTTTGACAGCCTTTAAAGTACAGAAACATCCAGAGAATCACCTGGTAGATAAGTCCTTTCAGATGTTGCTAACAGACTATAATATGCTACAAGGTACCTGCCTTCTGTTAGGAACTGGAAATCTCTCTATGCTAGAAAATCCCAAGATGACCAAGGAACACCACCCAGGACCTTGAAGCAAGTACAGATAATCTGAAGAGAGGGAGGGAAGATCCCTGCCCCACAGCATTCCAACACCCTCTGCTTGGCTGCCTTACCTGGAATCCGCCTGGGAGAGAGAAATGCAAGCTACTGCTCAGCAGTAGGAGAAAGGAATCCAATGGGTCTGGCATGATGGGCAGAAAAAGCAATTCCCAAACTTAGAGGTGTTCAATGGAAAGGCCGGCCAGCAGTAAAGCACCTTGTCAATGATGAGACTGTGATAAGTGCTTGCACCATAAACACACACACACACACACACACACACACACACACACACACACACATACACACACTACTGTTTCAATTATGTAAAATAATGCATTAGCCCTTTCCCTGTTTAGCCTGAGGATACTCCCTGGTGATGTTTGTGGCTACAACATTTATCCTGAGATTTAAAAAAAAAGAGAGAACTACACAATATAGTAATTCTTGTTAGGATTAAAGACAAGTTCTGTTTAGAAATAACTCCAAAAACAGGTTTTTGTTTATTTGTTTTTTTTGAGTTTGGAATCTCACTCTGTCACCCAGGCTGGAGTGCAGTGGCACATTCACAGCTACTGCAGCCTTGACCTGCTGGGCTCAGGGGATCCTTCCGCCTCAGCCTTCCAAGTAGCTGGAACTACAGGCACGTGCTACTGTGCCCGGCTAATTCATTATTATTATTATTTATTGCAGAGATGAGGTCTTGCCATGTTGCTCAGGCTGGTCTCGAACCCCTGAGCTAAGGCAATCCTCTCGTCTCCGCCTCCCAAAGTGCTGGGATTACAGACTTGAACCACTGTGCCCGGCCCCAAGAACAGTTTTTATATTTTATTTTCACATTGAAAACCAGTCAGATTTGCTTCAGCCTCAAAGAGCATGTTTATGTAAAATTAAATGAAGGGCCAGCAAGCTGCGCTTTTTTTTTTTTTTGTAAATGGGTAAAAGGTTAAAACCATGAAGGCAATATATCAAAACATTGGCTATAATTGAGAGGGAGAGTTTCAGTAATGTTTTTCTTTTTTCTACTCTATTTTTTTCCAGTTTTTTGCAATCACTGTTTTGATAACTGAAAATTTTATCTAAAATGTAAAAATAAGTTCATTAAAAGTCAGCACATTTCACTTTTTAGCAAAAGGGGAACATGAATATTCAAAATAAAGTCTGCCAGTTTTCAGAGCAGATAATGATCTGTTATACAAAAGACTTTAACAACCTAGTGTTACAGGTTGATAATTAATAACCCAGGAGAGGCTTTCAAATGGTGATTTGAGCGAGTCCTAGATGCTTCTCTCTGGTCAAATCCACTAGCCTTCATTTTTTCTGTTAAACATTTTGGTCAATCATAGAGGATTGGGGAACTGGGAAAGAAGGCATTAGGAGAGCAAAACTGATAGAAATCAGTACTTCAGACCCAGCGCAGTGTCTCACGCCTGTAATCCCAGCACTTTGGGAGGTCGAGGTGGGAGGACTCCTCCATCCAAAGAGTTCGAGGCCAGCTTGGGCAACATATCAAAATTTCGAATCTACAAAACTTAAAAAAGAAATTAGCTAGTCCCAGCTACTCAGGAGTCTGAGGTGGGTCTCTAGAGCCCAGAGGTTGAGGTTGCAGCCTGGGAAGGTGAGAACCCAACTTAAAAAAAAAAAATCAGTTCTTCAAGGAAGAAACTGCTAAAACTGCTTTGCAAGACTGCCAGCCTCTATTCTTGGACTAAACAGCCTGCCCTGTTTTACACATAAAGACACGGTCCTCGGGAAAACCTCCCACACGTTCCTGAGCCAAGAGCCTTGGCCTTAAGAATGTCAATGCATCTTTACTTTGGAAGGAGCCGTTTCTCTTCTTCCAAAACGCAAGCCTCATGGAGGGTGTGTGTTTGGCTTTAGCCAAAGTGCTGAGAGTGCAAATTTAAGTTATGGTCCTGTAAAGCTGCCTGTTAATCTCTTGTTTTTTCCGAAGCTCTGGGGAAACGTTTAACATTCAGGGACTCGAGCTTCCGGGCCTACAATTTTATCACCTGGGACCAGCGATCGGATGGTCTTCCTGCAACAGCATTACAGCTACTGGGACTCCAGCAGCAAGAATGAGGGTCGCACTGGATGTCCCCAGGGGAAGCAGGATAGAGGTAGATGGGACGAGATTGCCTTGGTGTGTGTGTTGGGAGGCCATTTCTGAAGCATTTCTGGCTCTAAACCTTGGTCAGGGCTGAGTTTTCCTACTGCGGGGGAGGGGAGTGGAGAGTGGGGGAAGGGGTCGGGCGTGAACACATTAGGGCTCCCGCCTGCCCAGACTCATTACCCCTACCCCCACCCCTCAGCCCCCTCCCTCTAACTTTGAGTCAAGGCAGTAACTGCCAGGGTAAGGGGCTGTTCGTTTGTTTTTGGCTGAGGACAGAAGACAGAAATGACTGGGAGTGCCTACTTTTAAAAAAAAGATTCTACAGGAAGTTTGGAAGCTGTGTGGGCTTCGACAGAACACCAGTGAGAATGGGGGTGGGGTGGGGAGATGGGGTGTAGAGAAAGGAGGGCCAGGGACAAAATGGCCTGAAACTTGTCAAATCACCCCCACGGGCGGAGTCGAGGGCGTCTGGCTTAGCCAGGGATGAGTGCTGTCGACCACGCCCCGAGAAGGGGCCTCGGCGAGGAGGCTCTTCGAATCCCAGCTCCACACCAGCTCGGGACCCCGCGGCTCGCTCCTGCCCACCCAGACCCTGAGCGCTGCGCAGGCGGGAGGTGGCCCCGCCGGGGACCCCGGGGCGGCGGCCCGAGGGTCTCCGCGGGGCCTGGCGGCGCGGGGCGTCCGGGGCGGGTACCTTGGTGCCCTGGTGGAAGTCGTCGACGGACCGCGAGCCCATGAAGGGGAACTGCATGTGCGTGTGCGTGTCGATGCCCCCGGGCAGGACCAGCTTGCCGGCGGCGTCGAGGACCCGCAGGCCCGCGGGCGCGTCCCCGGGCGGCAGCAGGTCGCGCCCGAGCGCCCGCACCACGCCGTCCTCCACCAGCACGTCGGCCGCCTGCGAGGAGTCGTCGTTGACCACGCGACCCCCGCGGATCAGGAGCCGCGACGGCGGCGCCATGGCGTGGGCGCACGGGGTGCCACCCGGCCGGGTGCGCGGGGCCGCTCTCCTGCAGGGTCCCCACGGACAGTACGCGAGCTCCGGCGGCCAAGCACCCCAGATCGATCTCCCGGGCCTGCCGGGTTAATGACCCGGCCGCGGGGGCGGGCAAGGGCGGGGACGGAGCGGGCTCCGCCTCCAGGAGGGTTGGGCTGAAGCCCGCAAGCCCCGACGGAGCAAGTCAGCACAGCCTTTCAGCACTCAGACCGGAGGCCCTGTCTCCCGAGTCTGGTTGTCCGCCCAGGTTTCTGACTCAGTGGAGGGTAAGGATCTTGGAGCTTTCAGGGTAAAGGACATGAGTTTTGCTTCATACAATGAGGCACTTTGAGAAAAGACAGAAAACCCCGTCCCTTCCCCTGAAAAGGCAGGAGTGTGTTTGCGCCAAAAGACGGCAAGAGGAAGGAAGGGAGGGAGCAACGTCCCCGGCGGCAACAACAACGCCCTAACCCTTCCCAGCCAGAGCAGAGGCACTGGATCTGGTCTTGCCTTGGCATATTCTCTAGATGAGGAACAGATTATGACGCAATCCCAGTCGTTGGCAGACACGGCATGTGAGAGTTCAGAGGGAGATATTTAACCCACGTGGAAGTAAACAACCAGGCATCAACTGTTCTCCACGTGTCAATGTCAGGACACATACCAGCAGTGTTTCTGAGAAAGTAACGAGCTGCGACTCAAAGGATCTGGGTTTATACTCCCAGTTTTTCTAGCTTAGACATCTTCAGTGAGGTTTTTTTCTCTTGGGCTCTCAGTTTTTTTTCTATCTTTTTCTTTTTTAATTTTCTTTTTCTTTTGAGTGAGGGGGTCTCATTCGGTTGCCCAGGTTGGGGAGCAGTGACACAATCACGGCTCACTGCAGCCTCAACTTCCTGGGCTCAGGCAACCCTTCTGCCTCAGCCTCCCAAGCAGCTGGGACTACAGGCACACACCACCACACTTAGCTAATTTTTTTATTGTTGTAGAAACATAGTCTTGCCATGTTGCCTAGGCTGGTCTCAAACTCCTGAGCTCACACAGTCCTCCCGCCTCAGCCTCCCAAAATGGTAGAATTACAAGCATGAACGAATGCATCCAGCCCTCAATTTTCTAGACTAGGCGGTTATGTTAGGTCAGATATTAAACCAAGTCATACTTGTTCTTACCTTCCAGGCTTGCTTTGAGAAGCAAAATGATGATGATGTCTTTTGATGCAAACAAACTTAATAAAGGCACCTTAATAAAGTGGGAAGTACTGTATGGATTTATTCAACAAATGCTGGCTTTGTAAGGACTACAATGCTTACAGGATTTGAGGGATTGGAGAAAGATAAACAACATTTACCCTCAAGTAGCTGAGAGCCAATGGCAGCGCACATGCATATTTCAATATATAAGATAGAAAATCCTATCTTTGAGAAGAGATAAACATAAGAATTTAGAGGAAAGAGAAAGTTTATTTCAGGCTTGAAGAAAATTAGTTAAGGAAGATTCATGAAGAGGCATTTAAACCAAGATAGAGAAGATATGAATATGCAGAGGTACAAAAAAATTAGCCAGGTATGGTGGCGCACACCTGTAGTCCTAGCTACTCAGGAGGCAGAGGTGAGAGGATCACCTGAGCCCAGGAGGTCAAGGCTGCGGTGAGCCATAATCATACTACTGCACTCCAGCCTGGGCGATGCAGTGACCTTGACTCACTGCAGCCTGGAACTCCAGGCTCAAGCTGTCCTCTTGCCTAGAGGTTGTTGGGCATGGTGGCTCACTCCTGTAATCCCAGCACTTTGGGAAGCTGAGGCAGGAGAATCACTTGAGGCCATGAGTTCAAGACCAGTCTGGGCAACGTGATGAGACCTTGTCTCTACAAAATAATAACATTGATTAAAATAAAATAAAATAAAAATGAATATGCAGAGGTGAGGGGTGGGAAGGGGAATTGGCACCCCAGGTGCAGGGAACAGCGTGGGTAAAGGCAGGTTTAGGAGTCCGAACTCCATGTGGTTAAGCTACGACTGAGAGGACTAGGCTGAACCGTGAACCAGCCCTTTACTCACAGTGGAAGGGGAGAAGGAGAACATAGAGGAGGAACAGTCAGAGAGAAAGGAGACCACAGTTCTGTGTGATGGAAGGTAGGAATGCAGGATTTCAAGAAGGGCCTCAGGATGGAATCCCCCAGAAGGACTGGAGGGTGGGTGGTTATCCGCTGACCCAGCATGTGCTTCTTATACTCATCCTTAGTCTGGTAAGTCACTGGAGTTTCTTTGGTGGGAAGTCCTCCACCTGCATTCTCAGAACATGGATGGGACTTCTGGCCCCGGGTCTGCACTGCCATCTAACCTCTGCCAGTCAGGGATGGGCACACGCCCCAAGCAGAGTCATCAGGCCCTGTGAGTGCAGATCCCAAAGCTTATCTGATGTGGAACAGATAAGAGGCTTGTTGTTTCCTCCTGGACTTGAATTCGGGGATGGGAGGGTGTCAAAAAGAGGCACCTGGGGTGCATCTAGACAACACAGAGAAAGAACCCTTCTGCGAACAGAGCCAACACAGAGAACAGGAAGGAGAGGAGAGGCTGGGTTCTCATGACATTATTTGGGCTCCTGAAATCAACCATACCTAAAGCCCCTTCCCCTAGACCTTCCACTTTTTGCATAAGGTGGTTTACTTTGGCTCTTCCAAAGTTGGCATAGGGAGGAAGGCTCCTGTCAGGAGTCAACTGACAGACACTGGGAAGATACCTTCTTTGAGTTTGGAGACTTGGTGGTCATGTTAGGAGGCAGACATCAACAGTAGGGGTCCATTCCTGAGGGTATCTTGTCTATAGCCATATCCCAGACCAGCTAGTCTCAGTCCAATCCCTGTTCCAAATTCCTCATTTTTGATGGAAAGTCCTTCCGTCTTGTGGTTACGGCATCCTGTATAAGGAGGAACTTTGTACACCCGGGACTTTCCAGACTTGCACACATGTGCATTGGAAGTTTAAGGTTGTACTCATCTAACCTGTGAGTTATTACCATATCATTAGCATTAATTAGCATTGTAGTTTTAACCCTCCCATGGGTTTCAGTTAGGTACTCATGGGAAACCTGCATGCACAATTTCAAAAGGTTGCAGCACTCAACACCTGTCCATCAAGTTACTAAAAGGTTAGATTGACAGGAGAAGAATCAGGAAACAGGAAGAGAAAAATCCCATGAAATAGAAGCCCACAGTTAGTTCGTGCTGATTATCTCTCTTTCTTGCTGCACAGAGTGTACTCAATTGCTTTTAATTAACTATCACTTGCACCTGAAATTGTCTGAGTCGCATTTTCAATCCTTTGTCAACAGGACACAAGGGTTGAGAACCACAACACACACAGATCCTGTTAGCCTAGTAACAGTCCCATGTGACCTCGGAGGTGGCATTTTCAGTAGTGGAATGCAGGTATTATGATTGTCAAATTTCCTCAAGCTTCAGATTACCCAACCTCAAAATGATTAAAAATTAGAAAGCATCAATAATTTGAAGTTCCATAGGTTTGACTGTCAAGTCAGAAACAAGAAATGTGAGAAGATTATGCAATTATTGTCAAGGGACCTTTGTGTAAGGGTGAGAGAGGTAATTATAAACACAATACAACTCATACAGGCTATACAAGTCAGCACTACCCTTGGTAAATAAGATTGGTTGTAGGCGCCCTTGCACCATCCTTCCTGAAACTGTTCAGATTTGTGATTTCAAAGGCTTCTTTATCTCAGGTTTCTTTGTATCATGAAATGCCCTGCCACACACACAAAACAAACTCCCCCTATTTAATTAACTCAAACTCGTATCGGAAAAGGGGGCTTGTAGAATGTCACTCATTGAGATTCCCTGACAACAGTAGCAGAGAAAGGATGGGAAGCTTCAGGGAGAAATGCTCCCAGAACAGAAAGGCTTTCTTCCTTTTCAGCCATCATTTCTACTCACCGGCCCGTAAGTTGAGCCCGGAAAAACCTGCTCAAGGGAGGAAGCTTGTCCTAAGCACACCCGTACCTTCACTTTCTCTACCCTACTAAATCACTTCCTTACCCAGACAGTTTGGGCCCTTGGGAGGGGAAGTAACAACTATTATGAGACACTGTTGGCGTAGGGCGGAAGGTAGGAAATAGGACACCTGGTGTTCTGCATTCTTTCTGCTGAGGAAGGAATCAGTTGGATTGATTAACATATCAAGGTATGTCTGAGAACACATTATTCTGAGGAGTAATTTAAATTAATTTAATGTGTTTTAGAGATGGGATCTCACTCTGTTGCCCAGGCTGGAGTGCAGTAGCATGATCACAGCTCACTGCAACCTGAAAGTCCTGGGCTCAAGCAATTCTCCCACCTCAGCCTCCCAAGAAGCTGTGAACACACCACCATACCCGGCTAATGTAATTTTTTTTGTAGAGACGAGGTCTCGCTATGCTGACCAGACTGATCTTGAACTCCTGGCCGCAAGCAATCCCTCCTGTCTTGGCCTCCCAATTAACTGGGACTACAGGCACACACAACCACGTTCAGCAAATTTCAGAGGAATAATTTTAAAGGAGGATTACAAAGATTGTTGATGCTTAACCCATAGAAACACATCTGTCTGTAAGTGTAGGTGAGGGCAATTTGGTAGGAAGAGCTTCCTGCCTGATGGTCTACAGGGACAGAAAGGCTGGAAGAGCAGGCAGGTGACTTCCTTTACTGACTGGTTGGGATTTTTGGAAACAAGCCCATCAGGCTCTGTCATATTTCAGTCCTCAATTATCCTGGGTTTGTCAAATTTGCTTCCTCTATTCTTCCAGCTCTTCCCACATCTACTATCAGCTTCTGTGGGGCAGGAGAGGTTTTAAGACTATTGTTTCCACCCAATGGAAGAGGTCGATGAGCAGAGGGAAGGGATGGTGAGAGTGTGTTAAGAAAACTGAACAAGGAGAGTTGGGCATCATGAGACAACATACTTGAGCCAAGGTCTGTGGGAACTCCACTTCCCTGGCTTACTCAGGAATAGAATTCCTCAGCCCACTGAAGGACAGAATTCTCTAGCAGGGTAATGCATTTATACCTGAATCAGTGATTGGCTCATGCCTGTAATCCCAGCACTTTGGGAGGCTGAGGCAGGAGGATTGCTTGAGCCTGAGAGTTTGAGACCTGTCTGGGCAACATAGTGAGAGCTTGATTCTATTAAAACAGCAAGAACAACAACAACAACAACAACAACAACAACAACAAACAGAGCTCATGAGACCCAATCTTCACACTTATGCAGTTTTGTGATTCTGTGAACAGAGGGTGCCTAGAGTAGCCAGAATTAGATTCTTCCAGGGTCCAGATAAGTGATTTGGAGACCAAATAGTCCTTCTAGATTCAGAACTATTTATTTCTGGCCCTCCACTGGGGTTGAAGGGATCCGCTTGGAAAAGAGCTATGAATAGAGCATAAAACCTGTAGTCATTGGGGGATAAGAGTTCGGAGGACTAGTCTTAAAATCCTCAGGCTGAAGAGCAGAGACATTTTTATTACATGCATGATAGGCAAGGATGTTACCACTGACACTGTGGGACCATTGAGAGAGCTGGTCCACTGCACGACTCCAGGGGCTACTTGTTCCCTGAAGCACCATCCCAGAAGAAGAAAGGAGTTGCCCCAACTGACAACAGCAATTGCAGGTAAGATTTGTTGCATCCTTAAACCAAGTTAGTACTGGGCCAAGTTTTTTACATACATCATTGCTTAACTCTCATAACTCTTGGAGCTAAGTACTGTTTTTCCCTTTAAGAGGTAAGCTTTGAGCCGGGCATGGTGACTCACACCTGTAATCCCAGCACTTTGGGAAGCAGAGGTGACAGGATTGCCTGAGTGCATGGGTTCAAGACCAGCTTGGGCCACTTGGCAAGACCTTGTCTTTACAATAAATCAAACAGTTAGGTGTGCTGGCGCACGCCTGTAGATCCAGCTACTTGGAAGCAGGTCAAGACTGGTGGCCATGAGCATGCCACTGCACTCCAGCCTAGGAGACAGAGTGAGACTCAGACTAAATAAATAAATAAATAAATAATTTAAAAAAGAGGTGAACCTTTGGAGGTCAAGTGATTTTTCCCAAGGTCATGTGGCAGTAAGTGTTGGAGGCAAGCCTTTTCCTTCCAGAACTTGTAATTTATATATGATGTAACTCCACACTCCAAAACCAAGTCCAAATCCTGGATGTAACCAGGCCCTAGGTTGTATAAATGGATAAATGGCAATCCGGGAATGAAACTTGGCATCACTGACATGAACTTCAGACCTCTGTCACTTCTGACTGCTACTTCAAAGCTGATTCACATGTCATCTAAATAATGCAGACTCCCACTATGTTTTTGCTCAGGAGACTAGTGTCATCAGTGTAAATGGAAAGTAGTCCTTTCTGTAATAAATTAACAGATTGGTGGGACCAGATCCAACACACCAACAGCCTGGGGGAAAACCTTTCAGATAGGCTATTGTGTAATGCCAAGAAACTCAAGGGAATACTTATTTTAAAAGTTATTATCAGGCTGGGCACAGTGACTCATGCCTATAATCCCAACACTTTGGAAGGCAGAGGCAGGAGGATTGCTTGAGTACACGAGTTCAAGACCAGCCTGGGCAACAAAGCAAGATGCCATCTCTACAAAAATAGAAAAAGTAGGCCGGGCTCGTTGGCTCAGCCTGTAATCCCGCGCCTTTGGGAGGCTGAGGTGAGTGGATTGCCTGAGCCCGCGGGTTCGAGACCCGCCTGGGCAGCAAGACCTCATCTCTACAATAAATCAAAAAATCAGCCGGGCGTGGTAGCGCACGCCTGTAGTTCCAGCTACTCGGAAGACTGAGGCGGAAGGATCACCGGAGCTCAGCGGGTCGAGGCTGCGGTGGCCGGGAGCGGTCACTGCACTCCAGTCTGGGCGACAGAGTGAGACTCCAACTCAAAAAAAATAAAAATAAAAAAAATAAAAAATAAATTAAAAAAAATAGAAAAAGTAGCCAGGCATGGAGGTATGCACCTGTGTCCCAGCTACTTAAAAGGCTGAGGCAGGATAATTGCTTGAGCCCAGGAAGTCACAGCTGCAGTGAGCCATGATTGTGCTGCTACACTGCAGCCTGGGAGACAGAGTGAAACCCTAAATTAAAAAAAAAAAAAAAGAAAACCTATCTCCTATACAGTCTGGTGTTACATGGTGCTGTTGTTGTTTGCTTGTTTTTTGTTAAAGACACTCTGATGCTAACCTGGCAGTTTCAAACCCGTCCTGGAAGAGTTGATCCTAGTGCATATAGTAGTCCTCCCTTATCCTCTGGGGACACATTCCAAGACCCTCAGTGGATGTCTGAAACTGCAGCTAGTGCCGATACCAATTGCCATCAATTGGAACACCTTTCTTTTTCTTTTTCTTTTTTCTTTTTGAGTCAGAGTCTCACTCTGTCGCCCAGGCTGGAGTGTAGTGGCACACTCAGCGGCCATCACAGCCTCTATCTGCTAGGCTCAGACGATCCTTCTGCCTTAGCATTCCAAGTAGCTGGAACTACAGACGTGTGCCACCACACCCAGATAAATTTTTGATTTACTGTAGAGACAAAGTTTCACCAAGTTGCCTAGGCTTATCTTGAACTCCTGGGCTCAAGCAATCCTCTCGCCTCTGCCTCCCAAAGTGCTGTGATTACAGGCGTGAGCTACCGTGCCCAACGGAACACCTTTCTGTTCATGTCTTCCACCCAGAAATTTAATGCTTTTTCCTTATTTCTTTATTTATTGAGTTGAGGTCCCACTCTGTTGCCCAGGTTGGAGTGCAGTAGCTCACTATAGCCTCAATCTCCTGGGCCCAGGTGATCCTTCCACCTCAGCCTCCTGAGTAACTGAAACTACAAGCATGTACCACCACACTTGGCCAATTTTTTTGTAGAAATGAGGTTTTACTATGTTGCCTAGGCTGGTCTCGAACTACTAGGCTCAAGTTATTCTCCCACCCTGGCATTCCAAAGTGCTAGGACTACAGGTGTGAGCCACTGTTGCCTAGCCTTTTTTTCCTTCTTAACAAAGCACTCATCACACACTGTGGCCAAAACTCTTGCAGTTTGAGGTGCAACAGCAAAACCAGCATTCGTTTTTTTCTTTCTTCACAAGTTCATATGTAAAGGGTTCGTTCTTACCGTAGATCTCAGTGACCTCAGCATATGATCTTTTTTTGTTTCCTTATTAAGTGGAGAACTTTCATCTTTCCACTTAAAAGAAGCACTTGACAGCTTCTTTAGCATGTCCGAATTGCCAGCATCACCCCTCTGCTTTAAGGTCATTATGAAATAAAATAAGGGTGACTTGAACACAAGCAGTGTGACACTGTGACCGTCGATCTGGTCACAGAGATGATGCCTGAGTGACCAGTGGTCAGGCAGCATGTACAGTATGGAGACCCTGAACAAAGTGGGGATTCACATCCTGGGCAGGACAGAGAACGACGGCATGAGATTTCACCATGCTACTCAGAAAGCTGTGCACTTTAAATCTCATATGTGTTTCCCCCCCCCTTGGAATTTTCCACTTAGTATTTCTGAACCACAGTGAACTGCGGGTAATTTAACCTCAGGAAGTGAAACCACAGATGAAGGGGGACTCATGAATGCTAGTTTTATGGCTGATGTAAGGGATTACCACAAACTTGGTGGCTTCAAAGTACACAAATTTATTCTTTCACATGGATGGAGAACAGAAGCTAGAAACCATTTCAGGGGGCCAGAGTTGAGGTGGTGCCACCAGGGCCGAGCCTTTCCGGAGGCTCTGCGTGGAAGAAGCTGTTTCCTTGTCTCTGCCCGCTGTTGGTGCCTGCCAGCATTTATCAGCTATGGCCACATCACTCCACTCTGCCTTTGTGATTGCCTTGCCCTCTCTTCAGCGTCGATCGCCTTTAGACTCCTTCTTATAAGGCTGCTTGTGATTACATGTGGGGCCCACCTGGTTAATCCAGGATAAAATCCTTAACTTAATTACATCCATAAAGTCCCTTTTGTTATATAAAGCAATATTCACAGGTTCCAGGGATTAGGACCTGGATATCTTTGGGGCTATAATTCAGTCCATCACAGTGCCTGTCGTTGCTCCTGTTGAACACAAAAATGCTGCCTTCTTAGCAATGGCTGAGAAACACCGGACTCTGCTCCGAGGTTCGTCTGCCTGTTCCACCAGCAGCACTAACTTGTGCTTCCAGAAACTCTCTTACTCCTCAAACTCACTCATACTGTGCCACAAGTTTCAACTTGTTTATGCATGTGCTTAGCAAAATATATTCCAGCAATATAATAATGTTTAGGGAAATAATGACAGTGCTCCCTTGATTAGAAAAAGCAGAATAAAGTACAACAAAATGAATAGGCCTTGTGTGGTTGCTCATGCCTGTAATCCCAGTACTTTGGGAGGCTGAGGAAGGAGGATTGCTTGAGCCCAGAAGTTCAAGACCAGTCTAGACAACATAGCAAGATCTTATTTCTACAAAAAAATTAAAAAAGTAGCTGGGTGTGGTGGCATGTGCTTGTAGTCCCAGCTACTCAGGAGGCTGAAGCAGGAGGATCACCTGATCCCAGGAGGTTGAGGCTATGGTGAGTCATGATTGTGCCACTGCCCTCCAGCCTGGGGAACAGAATGAGACCCTGACTCAAAAAAAAGGAAAAAGAAAAAGAAAAAGAAAGAAAATAAAAAGAAAAAATAGGCTTGCACTTGGGCCAAACTGATCTGGATTTGAGTTCTGACTTCATTATCTATATTACCTGTGGATTCTTTGATAAGTTTCTTAGCCTTAGCAACATTGAGTCTCTTGTTTCCCCCCTACTGGTGGTTCTATTCCATAGGGTGGCTGTGGACTTTGAATGAGATCACTTAAAGTTCACAGCACAGTGCTTATTAAATATTATTAGCAAAACCAACTATTTTACTTCCATATTTCAGCACATTTTGTGGCAGGATTTTATAGAGAGAGTCGAGACACAGACGCCAGGAAGCAGTTTTATTCGTGTTGGCACCGGCTCAGCGGATTAACATCCAAAGGTTGAGCCCCGAGCACAGGGGGACATTGCCTTTTATACTTTTTTTTTAGCTTACTTGTCCCCTCAATAAGGCTTACATATCAGTAACACACATTTTAATTGGGTGTTTCACAGCTCAAGGTTGCAGCTGAGTTATACATGTGTACTACAGATTGGGGGCTACATTCCTTCCTAACATAAATCTTCCAAGAAAGTTCTTTCTTATGGTGCTAGAAGGACTCTTTCATTATTCTGGGAAGGTTTTTATCTTATTGCACTAAGAAAGCCCCTACTCTATCCTGGGAAGGACTTCATCTTACTAGGCTTGGGGGAAGCAAGGGTTCTCTGCCTCACTTTCTTTTCATTAATAGTTTTAAACTTATTAACATGAGATACACAAGCTTATGAAATGCTTCTACTGATCTTGAAAAAAATTTTTTTCAGAAGCAAGAGCAAACCATTAATAAGATACTACTTGGGCTTTTGCTATATGAATCAAATAGAGTTTGAATATTTTATTATATGTATGTATATTTTACTTTTTAATATAAAAAGAGCGAAGTGCTTTGAGTAAAAGTAATATTTTTAAAAGCATACAGTTCTATGAATTTTGAAAAACAAAACAATCACGTAACTACCACTGTAACCAAGATAGAGAACATTTCCATCAGTCCCAGATAGTTTGCTCGGGCCCCTCTGTAGTCGATTCTCTGCCCTCAAACCCTGGCCCCTGGCAACTATTGATCTCTCTAGTATTTGTATTTTATTCTGTTTAAAAAGCACATTTAACTTTAGGCTTGGATACAGAGCAAGCTGCAGGGTATCTGCCGAGGAAAAGAGATTTCCTACTTTGGTTTTAAAAGTTATTTGCAACTTGGCAGCACACCTCCTGTCTTTTGCATATATAACCAAGACCATCAATGATGTCAAGGTCTAAAGCAAAAGGCAGACCTCCCTGGAGTTCACTGCACCTCAGAGCCTCACAGCACTGGGGTTCACTGCAACTTTCAGAGGCCTCACAATGCTGTGTTTAAGTGATGTAGACAGGGCCTTGGAAAGACCCTGATTACCTAGACGTTGAGAGAGCACAGTCAGGTTGTGGTCCCTTCCTATTCCCTCTGAAGTCAAGACCCTTCCACCTCCACATCACTGTCTATGCCATCTTATTTCACTACACTTGTATTTCTCTAAATATACCTGGAAGGTAATGGAGTTGTCTATCTTCCTTCTTCATTAAAAATGTTGTTTACATCATGCACATACGTCTCAGGAGAAAATTACTTATTCTGTAGAGATGCTAATTTAGAACCAGACAGGATAAATGCAGTGAAAATGCTGTGGGTCAAGAATAATACCTACCTACTCATCTGTTACATAACCATGTACTTAAAGGGCACTAATCTGCAAACTTCTGGAAAACAACAAGTGTATCGTCTATACCTTTGTATTCATGATCCATTACAAGCATGAATGTGGTGCAAAAGAGAAGCTCACTAACTTCACGCTCACCTTGTGGGCATCACAGTGTAGGGCTTTATGATGGAACGTTAGCGTTTGCTCAGTATTAATAAGGACAAAGGTAAGAGTCTTGTAGAAACTTCTTTGGAGCTCCAAGCACAGCTTTAGCGTCATTTACTTTTCATTTCGCACTTTTGACTCCAAGGAAGCTCATTTGAGTGTTTTGAAAAACAAGCTATTGAACTTATTGTGTTGCCAAATATTTCTTTGTAATGCTGAAACAAACCACTAGATGGCTCATTTCTTTGGGTTGGTCAACAATCTGTTAATCACAAAAAACGGTTAAGTCACTCCAGATGACTTTGTATCTATATTGACATGTAGTTGTTATTCTTTCTTCCAAATTGGAAAGAAAAATAGCTTGTTTCTTTGTTCCTCTTAAACACGACTAATGTGTCCTTTTGTGCACATCTATGAGTTTCATGTTATAAAATTATAATTTTCTATATTTACAGAATGCATTCTTCACATTAAGTAAAGTTATGAATTATGATTTAAAAGGACATAGATTCAGTATGAGTATTCACTTCCAAAAAGGTTTGCTAGTGAGAGTTCTTTAATAAACTTTCCTCTTGCATTTCTAGTATTATGTAGTTCACATACATTTAATTTACATAGTCCTATTCAGGTATTTAACTTTCACATCAACTATACCTGAATACATCAAACATACTTGATATATGTATACTTGAAGATTAGGGGAAATATAAAAATCTTAGTGACACATACAATAGGGAAATAAGTAACCATATTTGTTTAGAGACAGAAATGGGGAGGAAGGAGGGAGAGAGAAATAAGAAAGTTATTCCATCGTCTCTAATTTGGAAATATCTTTAAATAGCTCTCATTTCTCTGTCTCACATTTTTATCTCCTCTTCTTGATGTCTATCTATTCCTGTCTACACTTTCCTCTGGTGAAAGACTATTGCATACATAAGAAACCTAGATAAATGACTTTTTAAAAATAAGGCATTTTTATTGTCATAATATAAACACTTGGATTTTTTTTTGCATTGAGTCTTTCAGGGGAACAAGAAAAAAATATTAATTAGAAATGAATTGAACCACAGTTACCCAAACAATCATTCTTCATTTATTGTAGTTAAAACCAAGCAGTCTTCAAGGGAGAGAACAAACTCCAGAGCCATAGCTGTGTACTTGGAACTAAATGGGGTTGGTCTTTAAGGGAAAATAATAGGATTAAATGCATTGTAAATATTCTTCCAAGCTAGATGAGTGGTGTGCACCTGTATAGTCCCAGCTACTCAGGACACCAAGGTGGGAGGATCTCTTGAGCCTAGTTCAAGACCAGTCTGGGCAACAAAGCAAGACCCCCATCTCTTAAAAAAAAATGTAGCCAGGCACAGTGGCTTATGCGTGTAATCCTAGCACTTTAGGAGGCTGAGGTGGGAAGATTGTTTGAACCTAGGAAATCAAGACCAGCCCAGCTAGGCAACATAGTGAGACATTTTCTCTACAAAAAATAAAAGAAATTTAGCTGGGCTTGGTGGTGTGCACTTGTAGTCCCAGCCACCTGGGAGGGTGAGGCAGGAGGATTGCCTGAGTCTAGGAGGTTGAGGCTGTGATGAGCCATGATTGTGCCACTATACTCAAATCTTGGATAACAGAGTGAGACCCAACTCAAAAAGAAAAAAAAAACAACAAAAAACGGTAAAAATTAAAAAAAAATTTTAGCAGAAATAATTTAATGTTTATAATAATATTCATATTTGGTTTGGATACTGTTGTATGCCCAGTACTAGAAACAGCCCTACTCCTAACATTTGCTGTGCCCTGGGCAAGAATATGGATGGTAATCACTTGTCCCTTCTCTCCCATCCCAGAGCCTGCCTTGCCCTGTGATAGGCCTTGTGTTCATACATGTGGACATGCCAGCCTGCATGGCCACCTTCCATCCCTGGCTCTTAATTCCTCCTGGGGCCTGGGTTGTCCACGCTGGCGGCTCCTTCCAGCCCCACGAAGACAGATCCAGGGGAGAGGTCAGGCGGGCCCTGCATGAGGCCATTTGGACAGGAAATTCTGGGATTCTGGCTACCAAGAGTGTGGTCTAGAAGTGGGGCAGGGAAAGTAGCACTCATGTCACCATGACCTTATGGATTCCTTCACCCCAGGGAAGAATGTGGTGAGGAGTGCTAGGGGCCTTCTAAAGCAGCCTCAGGTACTCAGGTCAAGAGCAGGATGTCCTGGCAGGAAGTCGGCCCTCCACAAGTACTCATGGATGGTAGTTGCTTGTGAATGTGCTAGATACTGTGCTAAGGCCCTTACATATAGGATCTCATCTCTACAAGAACTCCATGAGGTATGAAATATCACCTCCATTTTACAGATGTAAAAACTGTGGCCCCAAGAACTTAACTGCAAAGTAATATGTTACTCTGATCAGAGTTTAAGCCCAATGGTACTCATAACCACTACAATGTATTTTTGGGTAAATAAATGCTGACAAGCAATATCTTCTGTAACTTTAGTTTGATAAAGCAACTACTTTCCTCCTGCAGAATAAGCAAGTTTATTTGCAGAGGAGCAGTTTAGATCCAATTATAAAAGCAAACAGGACAAAAAGGATATTTGTATTTTTGTTCTCTGATATTTTTAAAACAGCTTTATTGAGGCATAATTTACATACCATAAAGTTGACTCACTTAAAGTGTACAATTTAATGGTTTTTTAATATTTTAACAGAGTTTTGCAACCTTCACTTAATCTAATTTTAGAATATTTTTGTCATCCCCAAGAGAAATCTTGTACCCATTGTCCAATATAGCACTAATATTTCCCTCAGCTTGATTAACTTTTAGACAGTTTCTAATTATAGGCCTCTGAACTCCCTTTCTTAGCACACTTTCTAAAATGCACAAGTTGTAGAAAACTTGTTGTTAAGAATTCTTTGTCTCTTTGAAATGTAGATACATCTTCTTCCAGATTCTTGCCAGTTTCATAACCCAAGAATGTCTTTTTCAAGAACCCCGTAGCCATCCCTCTGTAATCATTAAGGAAGCTAGCACCCTTTCTCCCAGTCTCTGTGGGAGGGTAGAAACCTAACTTCAACAAGCACCAACTAGCAAACATGGATGGCCTACACGTTGACCAACCTCCCCCTTAGTGTCTTCCAGGACTTTTTCACTAACTCACTCAGCACTTCAAAACCTTCCTACCTTTCGTTTTAGCAGTCTTGATCTAGCTCTCTCCCCTATTGCACTAGTCTAACATTATTTTCCTTGCTTCTTTTACTCTGTCCAGTGCAATGTTTCCTAGACATTCACCTCCTCCTGAATTTCTTTCCTCTTCCTTAGTCCTGAGCAACCACGCATCTACTTTATGTCTCCATAGATTTGCCTCTTCTGGACATTTCATGTAAATGGGATTGTATGATTTGTGGTCTTTGGTGACTAGCTCCTGTCACTTAGAGTGTTTTTGAAGTTCATCCATGTTGAAGAATGTGTCAGCACTTTAGTATTTCACTCATTTTTGTGGCCAAATAATATTCCATTGCATGAATATAGCATAAAGTTTTTTTCATTTATCAATTTCTGAAGCTACAGAAAGTGAAACCTTGGAAGAGTGAATGCATTTTATTTACGTTATTTTATTAGCTCCATGTATGTTGCTAAGTCCATAGGAAGTAGCCACATCTTTCTTGTTCTGGGGCTTTTGGAAGTTCTTAATTTCGGATTTTTTTTAAAAAAACAAACTATTTTTTATTTTAGATTTGGGGATACACATGCATACTTGTTACATAGACATATTGTATAGTGGGGGGGATTGAGTTTCTGGTGGCCCATTCCCCAGTAGGTGAACATTATGTCCCATAGGTAGTTTCTGAACTTTAATCTCCTTTTCCCCTTCCCCCTTTTTAAGTGTACTCTGTGTCTATTATTTCCATCTGGGTGACTGTTTAGCTCCTACATATGAGTGAGAACATGCAAGGTTTGTTTTTCTGTTCTGAGTCAGTATACTTAGGATGAGGATCTCCAGCTCCATCCATGTCACTGCAAAGGACTTGATTTCATTCTTTTCTATGACTGCGTAGTATTCTTTGGTGTATATATGTCACATTTTCATTGTCCACTGATTGGTTGATGTTTATGAACATTTAGGTTGATTCCACATCTTTGCAATTGTGAATTGTGTTGCAATGAACATGCAGGTACAGGTATTTTTGTTATATAGCAATCTCTGTACCTTGGGGTTGCTAGATCAAGTGGTGTTCTGTTGTTTGACGAAAGGTAGGTAGGGAAAGGTAGAGTTCCTAACCACTGTCAACTATATGGTAGGGAGCACTTTCTCCCCAAAAGAGTCTGTATCCTCAGGGCACCTGTTGGACCAAGCCCTTACATCCACCCACGGCAGGAGTGGGCTACTGCCCTATTGATAGAGGGGCACACACAAAAAAAGACATTGTTAGGAATTAGGCCACAGTCTCACTTAGTCCCTCCTTTCCCTCTATATCATCTTAAATGTCTACAAAAAGTCAAGGGCAAAGATAACCCAACATTATTCCAGCTCCTTCAAAGGCCTGACTTCTAAGTTATTACAATTATTTGGTTGAAAACCAATCTGTAACTAGACCCCAACCATAAAAAGGACAACCCTAGGAAGAGAAAGCATTAATAGACCATTTCAAGGCCCAATCTCTATGGTTTCCTTAATCCTCTATAGTACATAACCCAAGTCAATTCATACAGTCCAAACAGTTCCTTCTGGGAAGTGGAAGAGTAATTGTTCAGCAAGGATTAGAGAATGGATAGAGATGGGCCAACTCCAACCCTATGTGTGTCTGCCTTTACTGCTCTTCTGCTTAGGTACTAAGAGGCAGTATTGACATGGAGGTGAGAAGATATAATTCTTCATGAAGTATGACACAGCAGGAGGGCACACTAGCAAGGCAGTCCTATGTAGGAGAAATGCTTAGGCATGCCATTGCCTTTTAAATACAAAAGTTATGTTTGCTTCCAATTCTGATCCCAACAGAGAAAGCCATAAGAAAGATTCTCGAATCTTCTACAAAAACAGGGAAAGGAAAAAAAAAAAAAACCTGAAGGAAGCCAAGGAACAGAAAACTGGGCAGGTTTCAGAAGCATGAGCACTAAGAGAGATGATTGAAAGCTGGAATGGTAAGCAGCACCAGGGGTCATGAGCAGCACCAGACAGGCAGTGGGGCAGGGGACAAGAGGTACATGGGGCCAAGCCGGACAGATGAGGCTGGGCCCCTACTGGGGCCCAGAATGAGGTAAGAAAACATTTTGAATAAAGCAGTACCATTTCCGTTCACTCTGGGGCTTCTTCCCCGTTATGCTTCACAAACCCTTGCTCTGGAAGTAAAGTGAAAGGTAGTTTTGATATGTGGCTGTCACTTTCCATTTTCCCCTAGCCCATTCCCTGAAGCCAGGAAATTCTGAAGGTCCTTCTCTGACTCCAAACAATGAAAGGACAGCTCTTGTTGACAAGAAGATCCAAAGGGAACTTAGTGGAATGTGCTGTCCTTTGTGATGGGAAGAACATGTGGTAACAGTCTGGATGTTCACCACAGCAGAGCTCTGACTGCATAACCAAAGAAACAAGGGCATTCAACAGGATTCTACACATAGTCAGATGAGAGATGATCCAGCCCTACTCCTTGGCTCCTAGTGTCTATTCACATTACCAAGGGCAGCTGGAAGATATCCCCACTAGGCTCAGTTTTCAAACCACAGCATCTTGCATGGTCATGATGCTCTTTTATAATTCACACCTACCCCTGGAGTGGAAGGCAGATAGTGACCTGACGTAATGACCAAGTCACACTCATGGACTGGTTACGTTACCAGTAATTAGAAAATGACTGCCCAACAAATCTATATCCACAGTATAATACAGCTAGATACGAATCTTGCAGTTTGAGAAACTGTGCATAGTTGCAGAGGTCCCTGCTACTTCTCCAGGGGATCAAAACTGAATCCTAAACCTGTTTGGACAACACAATTGTACATTTGCAAGCCTATGCTACCAGACTGGAGGGCAAGACAGGGGTCTACTAAACCAAAGGCTAGGCCTAGGCCTCATCCTCAAGTTGGCTGAAATCATTGTAAAGGCTGGACCTTTTAGAAACCGGTGGTTTTTTGTTTTTTAATCTTTTTTCAAGGCTAGAATTTCCCTACCGATTCTGGTTGAGAATTCTTTTTCTTGGTTTTCCCAAATTGAAATTGTTAGCATACAGATCTCACATCTGGCTTTTTCGTTTATCTCAGAGAAGTCCAAATCAGAAGCACAGATACCAGAAAAGCAGTCCCACTGAAGGCCACTGATTATGGGCCTGACCAGCAGTAATGTCCACATTGTCCAGGAAGACCCTGACATCAGGCAAAGGAACCGAAAATTTTCCATACTGGGCACACACCACTCACCTACGCACCAAGGGCACTACAAGACCTTGTGCACATCCTCATGTGTTTAGACATAAACACACATCATACTGTGCACAGGCTGTGCAGCTCCTCCTGCTCATGACTGCAGAACTGGCCCCAGGAGATACACTTAGAAATAAATCAAAAAATCAGCCGGGCATGGTAGCGCGCATAATTCCGGCTACTCGGAAGGCTGAGGCGGAAGGATCGCCGGAGGCCAGCAGGTCGAGGCTGTGGTGGCCGGCAGCGGCCACTGCACTCCAGTCTGGGCGACAGAGTGAGACTCCAACTCAAAAAAATTAAATAAATAAATAAAAAAAGAAAAGGATTCCTTAATTCTCCATGTGGGATTTTTTTTTTTTTGAGTTGGAGTCTCACTGCATTGCCCAGGCTGGAGTGCAGTGGCACACTCACGGCTACCCCAGCGTCGATCTACTGGGCTCTAGGGATCTTTCCTCCTCAAGTCTTCCAAGCAGCCGGAACTACAGGCGCACGCTACCACGCCCGGCTAATTTTTTGATTTATTGGGAGGTCTCTCCCTGTTGCCCAGGCTGGTCAAGAACCCCAGGCTCAGGCAATCCCCTCACCTTGGCCTCCCAAAGTGCTGGAATGACAGGCTTGAGTCACCGCACCTGGCCATGTGGGCTTTTAAAATGCTAGGATCTTCAAGGGGAATTTGAACTTTTGTCGGATTTTTCTTTTCCTTTTCCTACTTAGTTTACTCCTCCAAGTCACAGGACCAGTCTATGTCATTTTCCTGGTCACTCAGACGCTCTCATGTCGCAGCAACTGGAAGTCCGGAGGCGAGCGCTGCACCTGCTGATCGGGCCCATTCCCAGGTTCTCTGGGGAAGGGAGCAGAGCGGAGGCGGCAGGAGCCTTTGTCTTCCACGGGCTGAATGCCCAAATCCTTCACGCACCCAGTGTCTGTGAACTCCAGGTAGAAGCAGTCGCACTTGACCGCGTGGTGCACCTCGAGGTGGAATCCCAAACAAGAATCCTCTATCAGGTCTAGTAACTCTCCTGCGCGATGGCCTGTAGCCTGTGAGTATCCAAGTTGACCAAGGAAATCTCCATCTCAATGCGTACGCGACTGTGGAGAGGGCGCTAGCTTCACTCCAGGCAGCCAGCAGCACCGAGGCTTACAGGCCTCTCAGGCCGCGTCCTTCGGTGGCGGCGGTGTACGTGGGGGCAGAAGCGGCAGCGGCAGCCACGACTGCTCCGGAATTCTCCGCTTGTTCTGGCGTCTTCCGATTCTGAGGCTTTGAGCAGCGCCCGGCCGGGACTCACCGCCAAACCATCTGGGCGCCTCACCCAGTCGCCCCGGCCTCTTCCCTTTTGTTGTGTCTTTTCCTGACTTTGGTATCAGAGTGATACCAGCCTTGTTAAAATGAGTTCCGGAGGATTTCCTCCTCTTCAATCTTGTGGAATAGCTTCTGTTAAATTTGGTGCCAGTTCCTCTTTGAAGGTCTGATAGAATTTAGCTGTGAGTCCATCAGGTCCTGGACTTTTTTTTTGGTGGGAGACTTCTAATTACTGTTTCAATCTTGCTACTCATTATTGGTCTGTTCAGGGTTTCTATTTCTTCCTGATTCATGGTTGGGAGGTTATATGTTTCCAATAATTCATCCATTTCCTCTAGAATGTCTAGTTTGTTTGCATAGAGGTGTTCATAGTAGTCTCAGATGATCTCTTGAATTCCTTACATAGCAGTTGTAACATCTCCTTTTTCATTTCAGATTGAGCTAATTCGAGTCTTCTTTCTATGTTTCTTAATTAGTCGATTAAGTGATCTATCAATTTTGTGGTTTTCAAAGAACCATCTTTTTGTTTCATTGATCCTTTGTACTTAAAAAAAAATTCAATTTCATTTAGTTCTGCTCTGATCTTCATTATTTCTTTTCTTCTGCTAGCTTTGGATTTACTTTGTTTGTTGTTTTCTAGTCCTTTGAGGTGTGATGCTAGGTTATTAATATGTGCTCTTTCAGTCTTATTACTGTAGGCCTTAAGCTCTAGTAATTTATATATAAATTTTCCTCTGAGCACAGTTTTGGCTGTGTCCCAGAGGTTTTGATAATTTGTTTCATTGTTGTCATTTGTTTCAAGGAATTTAAAAATTTTCATCTTGCTTTTATTTTTGACCCAAGGATCATTCAGGAGCAAAATTGTTTCACTTCCCTATTTTTGTTTGGTTTCACAAGCTCTTCTTGGAGTTAATTTCTAGTTAATTTCCACTGTGGTCTGAGATGGTGCTTGATATTATTTCAATTTTTTTGAATTTGTTGAGACTTAATTTTTGGCCTATCATATGGACTGTCTTGGAAAATGTTCCATATGCTCATGAGAAAAAAGTATATTCTGTAGTTTGGGATGGAATGTTCAGTAGATGACTTCAGTTCCATTTCCTCTAGAGTCCTGTTTAACTGCAGTGTTTCTTTGTTGACTTTCTGCTTGATGATCTGTCTATTGCTGCCAGTGGAGTGTTGAGGTCTCCCACTATTATTGTATTGCTATCTCTCTCTCTCTTTTTCTTTTTTTAGGTCTAGTAGAATTTATTTTCTAAGGCTGGTACATGTGTATTTTAAATTGTTATATCTTCCCATTGAATTAATTCCTTTATCATTATATAACAGCTGTCTTTTTCTTTTAGTTTTTCTTTTTTTTACTGTTTTTATTCAGTACGATAATGGCTATTCCTGTTTGTTTTTTGGTTTCCATTTGTATGAAATATTTTTCCCTACTCCTTTACATTGAGTCTACAGGCGTCTTTGTGAGTTAGGTGGGTCTCTTGAAGGCAGGAGATATTTGGGTTGTGTTTTCTTGCCCATTCTGCCATTTTATATCTTTTTAGTGAGGCATTGAGGCCATTTATGTTCAGAGTCAGCAATTATATGTAAGGTACTATTCTATTAATCATACTGGTTGTTATCTGGTTGTTTTGTTATTTATTGTTTCTATTGTGTTGGTATTCCATAAAGCCTGTAAACTTTCTGATTTCCAGCATTTTCTACTGATGTATTTTGATCTTTTGTTTCAGTATTTAGGACTCCTTTGAATATTTCTTGTAGAGCCAGTCTCGTGGTGACAAATTCCTTCATTGTTTACTTGTCTGTGAAAGACTTCATTTCTTTCATTTATGAAACCTAGTTTTGTGGGATACAAAATCCTTGACTGACAGTTACTCTGTTTGAGGAGATTGAAAATGGGGCCCCAATTCCTTCTGGCTTGTGTCTTCTGAAGTGTGCTGTTAGTCTGATAAGTTTACATTTGTAAATTATTTGATGGTTGTGTCTCATTTCTCTTAAAATTCTTTCCTTCACATTAACTTTGTATAGCTGGATGATTATATGCCTTGGGGATGACCTTTTTTCAGTGAATCTTTTGGGGGTTCTTTGGGCAAGGCCAGGGAAATTTACCTCCATTATTACCCCAAATGGGTTTTCTAAACCTGTTGCTTTCACTTCTTCCTCAGGAACATCTATAATTCTTAGGCTTGGTTGTTTGACATAATCCCACATTTCTCAGAGACTTTGTTCTGTTCTCTGTTTTTCTTTTTAAATTGTTGTCTGATTGGATTCATTCAAAAGCCTTATCTTCAAATTCTGAGATCCTTTATTCTGTTTGCTCTAGTCTACTGTGTAAACTTTTCACTGCATTTTGTACTTCCCTACATGCTTCTTTCATTTCTAGAATTCCAGGGGTTTTTTTTGGTTTTTTTTAGGTGTATATTTTGGAGAATTTTTCGGCCATGTCCTGAATTTTTTTTTTTTTTTTGGAGTTGGAGTCTCACTCTGTCGCCCAGACTGGAGTGCAGTGGCCGCTCTCGGCCACTGCAGCCTCGACCTGCTGGACTCCGGCGATCCTTCCGCCTCAGCCTTCCAAGTAGCTGGAACTACAGGTGCGCGCTACCACGCCTGGCTGATTTTTGATTTATTGTAGAGATGAGGTCTCACCAAGTTGCCCAGGCGGGTCTCGAACCCGCGGGCTCAGGAGTTCATTCACCTCAGCCTCCCAAAGTGCTGGGATTATAGGCTGAGCCACCGAGCCTAGCCCTGAATATTTTTAAAAATTTATTTACGTTGGTTTTTCACTTTCTCCTGAAGTTCATTTACCAATTTTATCATCAACCTTTTGAATTCTATTTCCGGAATTTCAACAATTTCATTTTTGTTAGGGTTTTTTTTTGCTGAAGAGTTGGTGTGGTCTTTTGGGGGTGTTGGATAGTTCTGTTTTTTCATATTGTCAGAATCATTATTCTGGTTCCTTCTCACTTGGGTAGACGACTTCTTCTGATTTGAGGTTGGCAGGGGACTGACATAGGCACTGTAAGGTTCCCCTGATTATATATAGCCTTGGTGTGTTGAGTTTCTCAATTGCCAGATGTGGCAACCTTGTGCTGTGTACTTGCACTGGCACACAGCATCCTGCATGCCCAGAGTGCCTTGGAAATTGTTGTTAGCTGATCCTTGGGATCTGGCCTTCCTCAAAGCTGAGGTATTATATCTGATGTCAGGTTGGCTGTACTGTTGACCAGGTGGTGCCTTGTGGGAGAAAAGCAGATATGATGGTGCTATGGGGTTCTCCTTGGCAACTGCTGCTCTGAGGAGGTACCCAGCCAGCCTAGGCCAAGGGCAGGGCTCTGAGGATTTCCCAAGTTTTTTGTCTGTTTGAACCTCCATTTCTGCTTCTTTATAATAACATTTCTGTACTAGTATATCACTCTAGCTTTGTTTAGAGACTGTTCGTTAAGATTCAGCCATAAGCCGGGCTCAGTGGCTTAGCCTGTAATCCTGCACTTTGGGAGGCTGAGGTGAGTGGATTGCCTGAGCCCGCGGGTTCGAGACCCGCCTGGGCAACTTGGCGAGACCTCATCTCTACAATAAATATCAGCCGGGCGTGGTAGCACATGCCTGTAATTCCGGCTGCTTGGAAGGCTGAGGCGGAAGGATCTCCAGAGCCCAGCAGGTCGAGGCTGCGGTGGCCGGGAGCGGCCACTGCACTCCAGTCTGGGCGACAGAGTGAGACTCCAATTAAAAAAAAAAAAAAAAAATGCAGCCATAAGTTACTCTGTAATCAAAACAGGACAGTGACTATTATAAGAAATCTGGTTGTTCAGAAAGTCCAAGTAATTTACATAATGCTCCCCCTGGAGGGGAACTCTAAAAAGATTGCTTTAATTTGGAGAATGAATCTAGACAATTAAAATTTATTTTCAGTCTCTATATGTAAGTCTCTAGCAAAGGCTTCTGAATAGTTTTCATTTTTTCTTTCATGGGATCTTTCCAGTAACCCTTAAATATTATCCCATTTTCCAGATGAGAAATAAGGCTTAGTAAAATCAAGTGGTTTATTTACAGTTACAAAATACTTAAGCAGTAGAGCCAGAATCTACACTCTGATGTGGTCTGACTCCAAAACCCATGCTTTTCCATCTTTTTTGAGGGTATGAAGCTTCTTTGGGCTTGAGCCTCTTTCCAACCTACAGAAAAACCCACCTTCATTGACATCTCAGTATTTTTACTTGAATACACTCTTAGAAAACACTCATTAGCCGGGCTCGGTGGCTCAGCCTGTAATCCCGCACTTTGGGAGGCTGAGGTGAGTGGATTGCCTGAGCCCGTGGCTTCGAGACCTGCCTGGGCAACTTGGTGAGACCTCATCGCCACAATAAATCAAAAAATTCGCCAGGTGTGGTAGTGCACGCCTGTAGTTCCAGCTACTTGGAAGGCTGAGGTGGAAGGATCTCCGGAGTCCAGCAGGTCGAGGCTGCGATGGCCAGGAGCAGCTACTGTGCTCCAGTCTAGGTGACAGAGTGAGACTCCAACTCAAAACAAACAAAAAAACCAACAAAAAAAAGAAAACACTTATTTTATGGTCAACAAACCATGTGTGTCCTAGGTTGGCATAAGGTGACTTAGTCCTGTGATGTTCTAGCACTGGTTTTCAAATTGTGTTAATTCTCAAAATCTTTTATTCAAATGAAATCTTAGAGGAAAGTGCAAGATATAGACAGAATTGCTGTTGGAAGTGAGCAAGGACAAGTGGTTTATTAAGGACCCTCCCATCAACTGTAGTTACGTTTTTTTTGGGTTTTTTTTGAGTTGGAGTCTCACTCTACTGCCCAAGCTAGAGTGCAGTGGCATGCTCACAGCCACCACAGTCTCAACCTGCTAGGCTCAGGTGATCCTTCCGTCTCAGTTTTCCAAGTAGCTAGAACTACAGGCATGCGTCATCACGCTTGGTGCATTCTTGATTTATTGTAGAGACAAGGTCTCACCAAGTTTCCCAGGCTAATCTCAAACCCGTGGACTCAGGCAATCCTCTCGCCAGCCTCTCAAAGTGCTGGGATTGTAGGTGTGAGCCACCATGACCAGCCTAACTGTAGCTATGTTTATTGAGCACTTACTAACTTACTAGTCACTATTTTGCCTTATGCACATCATCTCATTTAATCCTCTAAACTAGTATTGTTATTCCTTATTTATGAACCAGTGGATCAGTTAAGAGTGTTAACACTGCGGGTAACTGAGAAGTCTACCACCATTACTTTACTTTTTTCATGGAACTAGAGTCTAGAAATAGCCAGCTTATTTCTAGTGACATCTAGCCTTTTCTCTTCCTTTTCTACCATCTTTTTTTTTTTTGAGTCGTAGTCTTACTCTGTCGCCCAGACTGGAGTGCAGTGGCCGCTCCCGGCCACCGCAGCCTCAACCTGCTGGGCTCCGGCGATCCTTCCGCCTCAGCCTTCCAAGTAGCTGGAACTACAGGCACACGCTACCACGCCTGGCTAATTTTTTGATTTATCGTAGAGATGAGGTCTCACCAAGTTGCCCAGGTGGGTCTCGAACCCATGGACTCAGGCAATCCACTCACCTCAGCCTCCCAAAGTGCAGGATTACAGGCTGAGCCACGGAGCCCAGCTTCTACCATCCTTAAAGTGAGGCTCTTTTCATGGACACTGGGTATACAACCAGCAGTGTGTGATGCAAGAGAACTGAATGTTCTGCAAACCATCACATCCAGGAGTTCTGTAAAGCCCTTGCTCCCACTGCCCTGTAACCTCTTTGGGCTCCCTGAGTCCTGCAGATTCCTTTTGTCTATGTCTATCAACCGTGAATTCCATGAACTCGGCATGAGTTCCTACACTTTCTTCTCTCTTGCTCCCTTTTTGGTGTTTGTTCTGGGTTGTAATTCACTTCCATGATTCCAGGAATAAGCACACTTTTGTGATGTTTCCATTTCTCTACAGAAACCACTATTAGTTTAGAACTTTTCATGTACAAGATCTCATTTAATTAAAGCTTCAGAGGTGTTTTAACACTTAAACAATGACAGCAATAATGGCAAACAGTTACATAGCACCCATGTGAGCCAGGCACTGTTCCAAGGGCACTGCGTATATTAATTTAGTTGATCCTCCAACAGCCCTATTATCCCCATTTTGCAGACCAAGAACTGAAGAACAGAGTGATTGACTTTCTAAAGACCACATGCTAGTAAGGAGTGGGACAGGATTAGAATTCAAGCAATCTGGCTCCAGATTTTTACCTACTATACCGTTGCCTCTAACAAATTTAAAACTAAAAATTGTATAGGCTATGACATATTATGTTGAAATAGATGTTATTTTAAATGCAGTTGAAAAATAACTGCTAATCTTTAACATTTATCAACTTGTCCAAATGCTTAAAATTGTGCCAATGCTACATTTTTGACTCAAATATGTGAAGGTAAATCTTTTATCCTTGCCTTTGTAATAAACAAATATAAGATAAACATAATGTGCTTGACATATGACAGAGGAGCTGAGTTAATTTAATATCCTTTTAGAAAACTGCCTGCTGACACTGTAGAACTGTTTTTCTAATTAAAATAAGAATGTCAACTTAGTGTTTCTTATTTATCTGGCACTGTGGCATATTAATGATGGCATGAATTCTTAGTATTATTTACAGGGGAGTCTATTTCTTTCTCTACTGAATCTGGATCAGCCAGGGGTTTGACAAATAGAATGTGGCTGAAGTAACATCCTAGGACTTCTGAGACTTGGTCGTAAGTCACCTTGCAGCTCTTGCAGAGGTGCACTGGAACATTTGTTCTTGGGTCCCAGCCTCCGTGCTGTAAGGAAGCACAAGTAGCCTCGAGGAAGAGGACTTGAGCCTCCTAGCTGGTGGCGCTAATTGAGCTCCCAGCACAGTCAGTATGGACCTGCCAGCCGCTACGTGTGCCCTTTTGGGATTGTGTCCTTCAACCCTGCACATGGAGGTGCAGGATGAGCCAACGCCACTGAGCTCTGTCCACATATATTTGTGAGCAAAGTGAATGACTGGTTGCTTTGAACATCCAATGTGGGAGTGGTGTGTTCTGCAGCAACAGAAGACCAGAATATGCGCTGAGGCCTTAACAAAGTTATTTTTATTCCTCTCAACAACCCTAGCAGGAAGCTATTATTATTTTAAGATGACAATGCCAAGGTTTGGTGAGTTTGCATAACTCAGATCTGTCCATTTCAGTCTGAGGACGGATGGATCTTGCTCCTGATACTTTTTTGTTTTGTAGAGATGAAGTCTTGCTATGTTACCCAGGCTGGTCTCAAACTTCTGGGCTCAAGCGACCCTCTCGCCTCAGCCTCCCAGAGTGCTGGGATTACAGGTTCGAGTAATATTTCACTTTGTAACCCATGGTATTCACAACTCAACTGTTGAGTCAGACATGACTGAGGTTAATCTTAGTTCTGCCCTTATTGGTTACATGCCTTTGGCTAAAACAAAGTTTGTGTTTCTTAGAACTGTGATGATGCCAAAGATATACATAAAGGACTTGGCAGCTGGCAGGCACTCAACAAAGGGTACTATTTGCTTTGAAAATTCTTTCTTGTACTGAAAAAGTTAGCGATGAAAGGCTCACAGAAATGGTCTTTGATGATTTGAACATGAGACACACCCTCACACTTAGGAGCAGGCACTGTCAAAAATGTCAAAAGCATGGTGGGACCCTTAATAGAAAAAAACCCTGTAACATCACAATTCTAGGCCATGTATGTATTACATAGCTTGTTTGCATGTATATATGTAACATATATGGATATATAACAGATTGCTTTGTAGTCTAGAAACTTCCTAAACAGGTGTGTTACTTCCCCATTATAGTCCTTCTAGCTCTTAAATTCTGTGGATTTTACTTTGCCTTCTTCTACTACCCTGAATGTTGAGTAACTTAGAAAATAATGTAATCACAGCCAGCTTTCAATCCATGCCAATATCTGCATACAATTTGCATGCCATTCCTGAGCAAGAGTTCAGATATTCTGAGAAAAGGGCTATTGTCTGCTTCCACCAATTTTTAAACAGGGACCTACCTGAAAAAAAAACATGCCCTATCAAGTTGCTGTTATCTTCTTGCTTGGAATTTGTGGGAAAGGGTGGGAGGGAATGGTGGAATAGTTGGAGGGCTGGAGAGAGGTAAACGGCTGTGAACACTACTGGGTCTGTAGTAGGTGCTCAATAAATATCTAGAGTTAAATGTATTCATTTGTCCTTTATCCTTTTTAGCCTGCCTTACCCATTTATTTCCAGTTTAATATTGAATGACAGTGGTGAGCAGTGGTAAGAACTAAAACTTCCCGAGTGTGTTGAGACCCTTTCATCCTGTGCTGATGTTCTCAATGCTGATGTACGACATGAGCTAAGGCAGGGGCTCCTGGCCCACAGAGCCCTTCTGATACAGCTTATTTCTATTCCCTTCCCAACTAATATTGGGGCTCTGACTGACAAGACAAATGACCGTATTCTGTTTAGAAGATCTAAACAGCAAACCTGAGTAATATCTACTAAAATCTGTATCCTGTAAATAGAGAGTACTTTTTTAAAGTGTTCCTGGAACTTTAAAAAATTGAAAAGCAATAAACACCCCAAAGCATATAGTATACACATGACATTGTTTTTGATGCCATAAATATGAAAATAAAAGAATCAGAAAAACTACCACCCCCCCAAAAAAATCCAATTTTCTGTGAAAGAAAAAAAATTATTTAAACTTTTGGGTTAAAGAGACAATCAAAATGGAAACTTAAGAACATCTCGAAAATAATAGTAATGACAACACTAGTGCAGCTAAATGAGTCAACCTAAGCTGTGTAGAATTAAGCCTACATCTTAATCTCTTAAAAATTAAGAATATAAAATAACTAAGTTAAATGCTAACTCAAAGAATTAAGACCAATATTAAAGCAAAACATAGCACATTTATTAAAAGTGCAAGTCAACTAAAAAGCAAAAAAGCCAGGCATGGTGACTTTGCCTGTAATCCCAGCACTTGGGAAGTCAAGGCAGGAGGATCGCTTGAAGGCAGGAGTTCAAGACCAGCCTGGGCAATATAGCAAGACCTTGTCGCTTCAAAAAATTAGCCAGTCATGGTGTACTCCTGGAGCAACTTGGAAGACTGAGGTGGAAGGATTGCCTGACTCCAGAAGATCAAGGCTTTGTTGAGCTGTGATCGCACCAATGCACTCCAGCCTGGATGACAGAGTGAGATCACGACTTAAGAAAACAAAACAATAACAAAATAGACATCCAAGGTGTAGCATTTTGGGGAAAACACATATAAACAAAAAAGTAGGTCAGCTATTAGCTATCTTCATCAAGAAAATAAGGGGCTTACAGCCATATGCATAGGAGAGATCACTTTGCCCAATTCTAAGCAAACAAACTTGAAAACGTTGATTAAAAGGATAGTTCCTGTTCCCAGATAAAAGACAAAAACTACATGGGTTAATTTCCATTGAATATATCAGCAAAGTTGTCAAAGAGCTACTTGCCAAACATCCACCACACCAAAAGATCTCATTGCAATTTTAAGGAACAGAAGGCTGGGTGTGGTGGCTCAGCCTGTAATCCCAGCACTTTGGGAGTCCGAGGCGAGAGGATTATCTGAGCCTGGGGGTTCGAGACCAGCCTGGGCAACTTGGTGAGACCTTGTCTGTACAATAAATCACAAAAAACTAGCCGGCCTGGCGGTGTGCGTCGTGCGTCGTAGTTCCAGCTACTTGGAAGGCTGAGGCGGAAGGATTGCCGGAGCCCAGCAGGTCGAGGCTGCGGTGGCCGGGAGCGGCCACTGCACTCCAGTCTGGGCGACAGAGTGAGACTCCAAATCAAAAAAAAAAAAAAAAATCGAACAAAAAAGGAACAGAAAATTTCAATGCTATTTAAACTGTTCCAGAGCACAGGGAAAGAGGTTAAATCCACCACTATAAAATGAATACAAAACTCCTTAACGATATGTGCACACACACATACATACACCACTGTAGACTAATCTCACTGGTAAATATACATGTGAATATTCTAAATAAAATACAAACCACAAACTAGCCATATATTTAAAAAAAATACACATGGCCAAGTAGAGTTTATTTCAGGAATGCAATGATGGCTCAAAATTACAAAATATTAATAAAATTCATCTTATTAAAGAAACCAAGGAGAAGAATCTTATGATCATCTCCATAGATGTTGAAAAGGCATGTGATACAACTCAACATGCACTCTTAAAATTTTGTAAAAAACAGGAATCATTTGATTCTCCTTAGTATGAATACATGTTATCTATCTCAACCCAGTTCATTGTAGCCAATTTTATTTGACATTATTCTACTTAAACAAAACACAAAGAGATATGCAAGCTATAGTAAAGGTTACATTATCAGGTTTGCAGATGACATGATTACGTAGCTCGAAAACAAAATAGCTGAAATACTATTACAAACTATAAGAAAATTAAGTCAGGTGGCTGAGTAAAAACTAACAAGTCATTAGCCTTTATATACACTAAAATTAGGGCAAATTTTAAGCAGAAAGCACTTCATTAATAATGGCAACAAAATTGATGACAATTGTAAAAATAAGCTCTTTAAAATGTATTAAATCTCTATAAAGTAAAATGTAAAATATCTCTGAAGAAAACAACAAGACTTAAATGATAGGGCACCAAATGTAGATAAAAAGCATTAACATGGTAACGATGTCACAGTTCCCTAATCTATAAAATTAAAACTGCCAAAAAAAAAAAAAAAAAAAAAAAGCACCCATGAAATTGTTGTGTGGAACTCAACGAGTCGAGTCTAGGGTTCAAATGGAAAAATAAGCAAAAATACTTGGAACATCTAACACTTTTTTTCCTTTTTGAGAGTCTCACTTTGCCACCCAGACTGGAGTGCAGTGGCACGATTATAGCTCACTGTAGTCTCAATCTCCTGGGTTCAGGTGATCCTTTAGCCTCAGCCTCCCAAGTAGTTGGGTCTACAGGTGTCTACCATCAAGCCCAGTTATTTTTTAATTTTTTGTAGAGACAAAGTCTTGCTATGTTGCCTCGGCTGGTTTTGAACTCCTGGGTTCAAGCAGTCCTTGCACTCTGGCCTCTCAAAGTTCTGGGATTACAGGTGTGAGCTATTGTGCTTGGCTACTGAAACATTTAAAAATTACCTATGATTATTAAAACAATGTAGGACTTGTACAAAAACAGAAAGGCAGATCAATTAAAGATAACAGAGAGTCTAGAAACATGCCTAAATAATATACTAAATAAGAAAAGGTCCATTTTAATTTAGTAAGGAAAAGATGTATTATTTAGGAAACAGCTTTGGGACAACCGGGTAGTCACTTGGAAAAAAAAACTGACACCCTAAAAATTCAGGATAGATCAATGATTTAAATGTGAAAATCAAATAAAATATTCAACTTTACTTTTAATGTTCAAACTGAGTTTTTTTCCCACCTTTGAGAAAAAGTACAGAAATGATATGCATAGTATGTTACAACTTGCATTACTATATACGGCATTTATATACAGATGGATACATTTGTATATGTGTATGGTATTTCTAAAGGGATGTACAGGTCTCTTTGAGAGGGAACCAAAAGATGAGTGAGAGGGACAACTTTTTACTCTTTAAACCAGGAAGATGTATTAGTTAATTTTTTTTAAAAAAAGAACACATATACCAGAAAACAAAAGCAAAACCCCTTTACCTGATACTGTATTATTAGTAGGACCTAAAAGGAGGTTAATTTGGTAACCCAAATTCTGCCAATAGAATATTCTACAGAGGTCTAAAGTGTGAGAAATAATATAAAGAGAGAACTAATTGTGTTACTGCATCTTGCAATATACCTCAATTAAGAGGCAGTTTCTCAAAGGCAAAATAATATCCAGATCCTCAGAGGATTTTACCCTCAAGTACTGGTAACAGCTACGACTTCACTATAAAAAAAGTAAGGAAGAACATCCCTCCTTTCATGTTTATTCTCGATATCTTATCTATCTCATGGCCTGAATTTATATATGCACCAAAATTCAACAAAAAAAGAACAAGTTTGATTTGAAAAGTACCTCAAGGCAATAAAAAAAATCATTTTAATTTTTGATACATATTAAAACATTTCAGTCAGTTCCTCCTGACAGCATAACACGACAAATACACAAGACCTCAAACATGCTTTAAAATGACATTCAGCAAAGTACTTAAAATTTAATAAATAGCAATAATCACACACAAATACATTTTTCATAATCATTAAACTACTAAAACAGACAGCTAAAGAATAAATAAACAAGAATTGACAATAAAAAAATATGTGGGGTTTTGCAATTTACTCTACTTAAAGTGGGGTGTGACAATCCAAATGACTTCTTAATTTTCTTCAATAGTGTAGAATGATTCCCCCCATGAATAAAACATATTGGGAAAAAAGTCCCTCTTACAATAATGTATTTTTTAAATACAACAAATAAATATGAAACCAGCAAAGCAATTTCAAGTTGTAATAAAAATGCCCCTCCCCAAAGCTATGGAAATATATAGTCACTGTGGTAGCAAATAATAATATTTAAAGTGATAGTGCTTATGCACTAAACTCATCTGAGACCTTGATATAATTTTAGTGCAAATCCCTAGGGTTCAATACAAGTGCAACCCTATATTAGGGAAAGACATTACCAGTTGGAACTTGTCTTGTACAATTTTTGTACAGATTTTATAAAGTTCAAGATTTAATGCATAGTAGAATATCTTCATTCACTTAATTCTGTCCCTAAATAGAGATGAAAAAAGAAATGACTTGGGATTTTTACCATTTGGTTTGTACCATATTAGAGTATTAAAGTCAACATTAGAAAATCTATAAAAGTTTTGTTTTTGCCATTAATTTATCTAACGCTACCTAAATTTTACATCACTGTGTGTTAAACATAGAGAAAAATGTTTAAAGAAAGTTTTTTTTCCTTTGACAAGTTCATATAATGATGAAATCCAAAACCAGACAAATTTTAAACAAATAAAAACACAGGTGGTGTAAGGGTTTTTTTTTTTTTCGGACATTAACAACCTTAACATCTAGTATATTAAGTTACAAGATGTGTTGGCAAAAGCATAAAAGTTTCCATTAAAATAAGGTACTATTTTGTACAAATCTTTAAACGTAGGCTAGATAAAATGACAAGTCAAATGAGCTTCAGCAGCCGTTTTTCTAGTGAACAACAGTACCAGGATAAAAACAATTAGAAACAAATGAAAGAACATTACTGAACAATGTGAATACATAATGCATTTTTTTAGCTGCTAAAATAGTAAACTCTAAGTTCATAGAGTTACAAGTTGTTTAATTTAACCATGCAGGCTAACATATAATAAGAAATCACCCTGCATCTTTTTTTTCTTTTTAAACTAAAACTAGTTAAGTTGTAAAGTTACAAAACAATAAATGGATATTGCTCCAACTTGCATACCATCTCCCTTATGTAATTCGTACCTAACACAGTAACAAAGCTTCATCATCGCTTGTTTCGTTTTTCAGTGTTGTCTCCAAGCAAGTGTCCGGTATCTGGGCAGTGTGGACGATACCACAGCGCTCACAGGGGCCATCTCGATTACTTGGCCTCACTCCAGGGTTTGTTGCATTACATGGTTGTCTAATCCCTTGTCCTTGATCTGAGGCAAGATCAAGAAGAGGTCTGGAGCAGTCATTCACATCAAAGTCTGAAGCTCCATCAGAAACTGGAATTAGCATTTCGACATCATCATCTTCTTCTCTGCCATTTACCCCATTATCAAGTTGTCTCAAAGGACTCTGGTTCTGACTTACAGTACTTGATCGCCCTAATGTAAAACGTACCCAACGTAGCCCCTGTGTCATACGACTTAGCGCACTTGTAAGCTGGTGACGTGCTGGACTCACACTTGGGGGTTCTGCACTTGTCACATCCCTTCCATTTTCTGTGTGGCCACCTCGGGTACTCTGAGTTGAGGAACTTGCACATGCGCCTACTGTTGCTTCTACTGCTGTTGTGGGAGGGACTTTTTGGGGCAAAGGAGCTGCAACCCCACCAGATGCTCCTGCCGTATCTCTTCTCTCATTTTCTGTGTCTGTATCATCAGACTCCACGGAAAACAAACTTCTGTGAGTATGATTTCTTTCAGGTTCCCTGCTGGCACTCTGACTGGGAGTAACCTCATCTCCATCTGCTGAGACCAAGGCCAATGACCCCGAATGACGTGATCTTGCAAAATTAAAAATGCGATTCCAAATATTGCTGGATCTGCCTGCCATAGGAAGCCTGATTGAAGTAAATCCAAGCTGAGATCGTACAGCTAGCCTCAGGTTTTCCAAAACAGAAGCCTATAAGAATAAGGAAAGATCTTAAGGTAGCTAATAATGTGGTATTAAAATTAAAAAAATGCCATTCTATTAAGAATATGTTGTGGACCCTGACAATTTGCCCTAATACTGTAAGAAAGGGATTGGTAGTAGTAGCAAACTGCCAGGGGAGAGGGGAGGGACACAACATCGGTAAGGGTACCTGGTCTCAAAGCAGGCAAAGTGGGGACCAAAGGGAGGCCCTAATTTTACCTGTACGATGACCACTTGTATACCTAATCCTGAATTGTTCCCCACATCTTTAAAATAAAAAAAAAAAAGAATATGTTGTGGTTAAAAATTCTATTACTCATTGTCACCAGGGTATATGAACAATGAATTAATCCTTTCACCTATACTGGTTCATCACACTATAGAATCTATTCTATAACTTGGATCACTGTTTACTGTGCTTAAAATTTTCTTGATATTTCATTTTACATATGCAACTTTAACTTTAAACTGATATTTAATGTTAATTCTAAATAATTTTGTTTCAAAGTCTCACATAGTAATCTACTCCTAAAAGTGCCAAAGCTAGAAAATAAAATTATTTAACATCTCTATAACTAGGAAGACAGAAGAATCTTTACCATCATTCACTAAGTGACCTAAAGGAGTATGAAAATAAGGCCCTTTATCTGGCTTTTATTTTTTTAAAAAAAACATAGCACAGATTAGATTTGACGTAGAAGGCAGAAACTTTCCAAACATGTGAAAATTATACTTCAGAGTTGGTATTCAAGGATCTGTTGAATGAATGAATACTGAAGATTTAATTATATTGTCACAAATAAAGGAATTAATATATTTGTAATACAGTATAGGAAATAAAAAAGCTAAAGAAATACAGTTGTTTACAGCACTATCCAATGGTATCTAGACTTTAGATTACTTCTCTTTACAAACATTTTATTTTCTACAATTTAGTAGTAAGCATATATATCATTATTGTTTGAAAACTGGTCATTTTTAATTAGTAAATATGAAAGGTGACTATATTGCCCAACTGAAAGAAAATCTTTTTTTGAATGAATGAGTTTACAGATTTTTAATAAAATTTACAGCATTATATAAGACAGTCTTTAAGCTCCACCTAGTGGTTATTAAAAAAAAGGAGTATTCAAACTTGGAACACAGCTTTCATAAGCCTGGCATTTAGCATTCAAAATATAGTATTTCCAGAAAACCACGGTGAGTTGATATATGCTCCTTCAAATGATGATACGGTTTCTTTCTGACAAAACGCATACCTCTTTCCTTTTCTCCGCATAGAGATAGTAGATGCTTCTCATTTCTCTCTGTCACTATTACTGCTTTACTTGTGATTTCCATACAGGCCTTTCCATGATGCCATGAACATAACACATGGAAAGCTAAGAAGCTACTGCTACAGGGACATTTCATAGCCTACCTCTGGTAAAGCACAGATTGTCAACAAGAAATTTGGGCATCGGCATACATGGATTTGCTATTTGCTACACAACTGAGTATGATTTTCCACCAATTAAGAGATACCTGACTACAAACTTAAAAAAAGAAAATAAACTTCTCTACAGATCTGGCTGTCATAGTTCTGCATGCAAGTTGTAAGGCTTTGTGTGAGCACTGTGTTATTATGTCCATAATAACCAAAGGGCTCTTCTACTGTCCCTTCATTTTACCCATCTATTACCCTCCAAGATCAACAATGCCTTCCATAGTGTTGACTTTGACATTTTAGTTAGTCATAGTGAGGGAAGCTCTATACCTAGTTATAGGTCTGTTTAATTAAAAGATTGCAAATCCAACATTAGGTCTCACAAGAGAGTTAAAGAAAGTTTTAGGAATAGTTTTATGTACTTCAGTTTCTGAAGCAGAAAGCGTTTCTATTTTGAGGGAGGCAGTTATACTCTGAGAGAGTATAACTCTCTCAGAAAGTTTTAAAAACTGGTATGGAAATTTATAAAAATTTCAAATCTGAGAGTTTAATCTTATTAAATGAATAAAATCTAACTTACCATTCATAAACATATTTTATTTTAAAATATTATTGAAGTAGGATTCTCACACAAGGGTAAATTATAACCCAAGAAAAATGGGGTAGTATATAGCAAAGAATTTAACTTTGCCTTTGTCCTTGGCTTCTGGGATTTGATCTCTCAGCCTTTCAAATAGAAGTGTCTTTCATGGGGGCCATATTGTGATTTAGGGTGGAGACTCTGAGCCACAAGCAACAATGTGTCTAGGTGGGGGCTTTCGGTCAATCAATCTCTGAAGGGGCTAGAGACTGAGATTAGCCTCATGTGCAACTAGACATGCCTATGTGATAGAGCCCTCATAAAAACTCTGGATACCGAGGTTTGGGAAACTTCCCTGGTTGGTAATACTCCGTATATTGTCACACATCTGTGCCTACAAAGCAATATTCTATTTCTATGAGGAAAGGATAATTGGAAGGTTGTGTTTGGTACCCTCCTGAACTCTGTACTATGCATCTTTTCCCTTGGTTGATTTTAATCTGTATCATTTCCCTGTAATAAACTATAACCATGAGTAAACACTTTCAGTGAGTTCTGTGAGTCCTGCTAGTGAATTTCCAGACGTGAGGGCTACTCTGGGAACCCCCTAATTTGCAACTACTGTCAGGAAGGAGAGCAGTCTTGGCAATCTTGTGTAGACTGTGCTCCTTAACTTCACATGGTTGGGTGTGCTGGGTGATAGATGGTGGAGTAGATACATGGCATTAACCATGGTCTGAATTGCTACCTAAAAAAAAAACCTTCCCCAAGGAAGGGCTGATATAAAGAAGCCACAACTTAGGTTTTTCCTATTTTGCACACAAAATTCAAACCAGTAGAATTTTGGAATTATTTATTTAGCAAATTAACTTGAAGAAATGTTTTAAAACTATAAGTTCTCACCCAAGAGTTCCTGAAAGC
Source organism: Cephalopachus bancanus (assembly GCA_027257055.1). Classification (NCBI taxonomy): domain Eukaryota; kingdom Metazoa; phylum Chordata; class Mammalia; order Primates; family Tarsiidae; genus Cephalopachus; species Cephalopachus bancanus. Next base: position 1,867,579 of record JAPVLO010000146.1, read on the forward strand.
CTAAAATAAGACTAATCAGAAATCTCATTGATAAAAAAAGGAAATAGACTTCCATTTTGAACAGAATTAAATCACTAAGAAATTAATGTCTACCAATTTTTCTTAATTTTAATACTGGGTACAACTTTCATAAATGTTTCTGGATGAATGAATTCACAATTTTAATGCATAAATGTTGCCTAAAATAGATGCTGGCACATTTTTAAGCACTGAAAAATAAATTTTTAAAAACTGCAGAGAAATTTAAAGAATTCAGAAGCATGAAGAATGACTACATAAAGAAAACGGCATAAATTCTTAAACACTAAAATCCAGCATGAAGAAGCTTTTCATTATATGAGTTGAAAATGTTAACTTTATTTTAACTACTTTTACTTACAACTGGTTAATCTAGCATGGTACATTACTAGCATATTAATTTTAGCATTCACTCAAATTCTAAATGCTTCAGTTCAAGTAGAAAATAATTTGCCAAACTTATTTCTGAATATTAATACACTAACTTATCCTTAACAGTAAAATGCTTAAGAATCACATAATCAAGTCAGAATTTTAAAATATGCTTTTGTATTGTTAAAATATAATAAAAGTTATATTAAAACTTCAAGCCCTCCATATCTTTAAATCTTTGACCTGACTGCAAAAATTCTGACACGATAAAAGGTCCTAACTTTCTCATATGTACAGGTATAAGTTTCATTTGAAGAGGTGCTGAAATAGAAATAATAAATTGTGGCTGGTTGTGATGGCTCATGCCATAATCCCAGCACTTCACGTTGGGAAGTGGAGGTGAGAGAACTGCCTGAGTCAGGGGGGTTCAAGACTAGTCTAGGCAACATGGGGAAACCTTGTCTCTATGGGTGATGGCGCATGCCTGTTATTCCAGCTACATGGAAGGCTGAGGCAGAAGGGTCATCTGAGCCCAGCAGGTCGAGGATGTAGTAGCCATAAATATGCCACTGCACTCCAACCTGGGTGACAGTGAGACTCCAACTCAAAAAAATCCAGTCAATCAATAGCAATATACCTGATTAGGCGAACAAACAGGAAAATCTTCAACTGGTGGAATTAAGCCCTGAGCAATCAATTGTCCGTAAGAAGGAGGAGCTTCTCTTCTTAATAATTCTGCTTCCACTCTTGACAACTGTGTTTCAAATGATCTTAGAGAGTAGAGAGGGATAAAAATAATTTTTTGAAAAGGCAGCAAGAGAAAACAACAATTTTCTATTATCAGTAATTAAGACAATCTGAATCTTAGTATAATGACCATTTTTGAAGCTTAGTCATTCAACAAACATTTGCTGACTATATGCATTATTTCTTTCCTGGGAACTCAAAGACAATGCAGATAGCCTGTCTTCATGGGGCTTTACATTAGAAGCCTGGATTACTAAGCTTTCATAAAATGAAAATGCCCGTAAAAGATAAGTGGAGAAATAATACTAGATTTTAAACTCCTAATAATATCTTTTGGGGGGGAGCCTCTAGACTTTAAGTGACAGTATTTGAAAGCTCTCAGAAGACTGTAATCATCAAGTCCTACACACTTAGAATACAAGAAAGAGTGAAATGAGTCACGAATACACTTTCTGGAGTAGTTAGTTCTTGAAATCAAGACCTGTGACTTTTCACTGTACTCTCCTGTGGTAAAAAGATTTCTGGTCATTTATACTTGTTCAAAGAAAAGATGCAGTGTGGCTACTATAATGCTGTGCACCTGTGTGCCATCTATTGTCTTAGCTGTCTGGTATGTAAGGTTCTTCGTTAAATATTTATTTGTAACTCTCCTGGGACTTAGATCATTGTCTCCATAATAGTCTCCTGGGGGACATCTCTGCTGTTAACATCTTCCAGGTCCAATTTATTCTGCACCACACTGAAAACTACCCTCAGAAGGTCGCCCTTTAACAGTTAACAATTTCTCACTGAATGAGAGCACTGAAGCATGATGCTCACTGAATTCCACAACCTGACAATGGTCTTGTGTTCCAGTCTTCTCTCTCATGAGTTCTTCATACATATCCTAGGCTCCAGATAAACTGAACTATATGCTTAGTCTCTGGCAATGCAGGGCATTCTTACCTCTATATTTTCCAGGCTATTACTTTAACAGCACCTTTTCCCAATATTCTATTCATACATTTCAAATGGCACCTCTCCAATTAAAGCCTTCCTACTAACCCCACAGATTAGGTACTCTTTACTTTATACCATATTGTTTTATAGCTCGTATAGCACTTACATTTTTGTCATCTTACTGCATGTTCCAATTCCTTCCTCCTACCTGCAGGTTGTTTATAATAGTATTATGCCTTACTCATCTTCCTAGTAACCTGTATAGTGTTTTGAACATAGAAGGTTCTCAAATATCTAGAATTGTTGAATAGTTATAAAAATACAGGTTGAAACACTACAACTGAGAGTTGCAACTTAAAAAATTCCTGTAAAACAGATTAATCTAGAGATAGGAGCTAGTTAATTGATTGGCTTATCTCATAACTCTTAAGTATTTAGTTTGTAATGCATTTAGCCTTTTCAGTCTTGGGCTTTTAAAACTAATTTTATACATCAATAATAGTCTTTATCCATTTCTAAACAAAAATATATTGCAAATCATATTAATGTACTTGTTTGACATATTTGAGCCTGCTGTTATTATAGAGGAGAGCCGATACAGTTCTGTCTTGATACTGACCTTCGTTCAAACATTCTCAGAGAATAAAGCTTACAAGTACACCCCAGAGCAATGACAAGCAACAGGCCACAGATGAGGCTGCCTATGACGGCTGCAGTGATGACTCGGGTAGGCACAATGACTGGGCAATTCTCCTCATCACTGCCATCGCCACAGTCATCTTGAGAATCACACACCCAGCTTTCAAACACACAACGGTTGTTTTTACAATGAAAATTTCCTGGTTGGCAAAAAAAGCAGTTTTTTTCATCTGAGCCATTGGGGCAATGATTCTGGTAGTTGCAACGATCAGAGCGAGGATAACAGACACCATTTCGGGAGCATGGAAATTCTTCCTTTTGGCACATGGTACAGTTGATTTCATCCCTTCCATTTGGGCAATGCCAATATCCATCACAACGTTGTTGTTCAGTGTAACACCCCCAATTACCTCCGCAGGGTATTTCCCATGGCAGACAGAAGCCATCCACTTGGTAAGTAGCATTAAATCCCCTTGCAGCATTCACTTTATCGGCACAAAAATGTACCCTTATCTGTCCGGAAGAGGAAACAACTGTAAGAGGTGCATGAGAATCAAAAGCAGTTAACACACGCAGAAGCTTGTGTGGATTCTCCTCTAATCCATCGTATATTTTGACATAGTCACCATAACCAGTACCGTCAAGTTTAAAGTCAGTGAAGCGTAAAATGACTTTACGATGATCACCAGTGTCTATTAACCAGGTGCAATTACTTCCAGGAGGATAAAAGTCTGGATAGTTGGGAGAATTAAAAGTACCATAAAAATATTTTAACCATTGCCCACAAGTTGGCATATCACAGTCTATCTCATCTCCCAGGTCCAGGCAGTCAATATTCCCATCACATTTTAAAGATTCAGGGAGGCAAGTGTAAACTTTGGTAAAACGGGATAGACACTGAAACTGGTTGTATGCACAGGGTTGGAAGGCAGTAGCTGTTGGAGGATTCGCTTCTTTGGCACAGATCTCTTCATCGGAGCTATCTCCACATTCATCCATGTTATTACATTTCCAGGCTTCTGGTATACACTTTCCATTGCCACAACGAAACTGATCACAAGCACAGTTTGGTTCCTCAGATTTCCCTGGGAAGATGTGGGTAAAAGGGAGATGGAGAGGGAAGGAGAAAAATCATACCTTCAAAAGACATACAACAGCTAATAGTATTTTTATAATAAATGTTGGTTAAACCCAGTTAACTAGGGTTTTCAAAAATCATGTTTTTAAAAACACAATATATTCTAATGAAAAATTAACCCTGGCATATTAATTATGCAAAAATTCTCTTTAAGTGCTTACTATTGTATCATGAAGATCTTTGCATTTTGATTTAAAGAAAGGAGACCAAATTGTTTTTGCAGAAAGCTGTTTTACTGCAGAACTTTTAGTAAAATGAAGATATATAAGCCTGTAAGATAGACTAAGAACTACATAATTTATTGTATCGACACCATTAAAAATGATAGACATTTTTAGCCTGTGCCTCATGCCTGTAATCCCAGCACTTTGGGAAGCCAAGTTGGGAGGATTGCTTGAGCTCAGAAGTGTGCAACCCAGCCTAGATGACATAGTGAGGTCTCATCTCTACAAAAAAATAAAAAATTTAGCTGGGTGTGGTGGCACATGCCTTTGGACCTAGCTACTTGGGAGGCTGGTGCAGAAGGAACTCCCGAGCCCAGGAGGTCAAGGCTGCAGTGAGTGAGCAGTGACAGTGCCACCGCACTGTAGCCTGGGTGGGAGTGAGACCCTGACTCAAAAGGCATTTTTAAATAAAGAAATATTTATCCATAACAATCACCTTTTCAAATAAAATTTTTCCTATTCTTCTCTAGTTCCTGTCTACATATCTACACACACACAATATTTTGCTATGCACATAGTATATTTTCCAAGATCGATATTTAGACTCAAACTTTTGCTAAGATTATTTTAAGACTACTTTATACTATTTATGATGTTTCGTGTACCCATAATACATTTTCATCTTATAATTTCTATTGTTTAACAAAACTGTAAAATATTGTATGAATCTGTGCTACAGGTATACATTTATTTATCAAAATAAAAAATGAAGAGAAAAAAATTGAGGGGCCTACAGAATTCTAAGCACCTTAGTATACCGTTCTAAATATATAACAATAATGAGGTAGTGAAAGACACCTCAACAACATTAGATTCCTACCGTTCCCAAATGGAAAATGTTGGGCCAATCCTTACTTCTCCACTAACTATTTGCTGGAAAATAGGTGACAAAAAATGTGCTTCAGAGTCTAAATAATTAGTAGAAAGACAGTTTGCTTTTTTTTTTTTTTTTGAGTTGGAGTCTCACTCTGTCGCCCAGACTGGAGTGCAGCGGCCGCTCCCGGCCACCGCAGCCTCGACCCGCTAGGCTCCGGCAATCCTTCCACCTCAGCCTTCCAAGTAGCCGGAATTGCAGGCATGTGCTACCACGCCCGGCTGATTTTTTGATTTATTGTAGAGATAAGGTCTCACTGCCCAGGCGGGTCTCGAACCCGTGGGCTCAGGCAATCCACTCACCTCAGTTTCCCAAAGGTGCGGGATTACAGGCTGAGCCACTGAGCCCGGCTATTTCATAATTTCAAAAGATGTAAGATAATTTTCAGCAAGCAATGTATATAACAAATGCTCTGAAATATTCACATTTGTATGACCTGGTCACTCTGTTTGGATATAGTTTAAGAAAAGCAAAAGCTCCTCTTTTGAGACTATAAACTTTTTCTTTGAAGGTGTAAAAACAATAATAATTCATACAAATATTACATTTTGATGTAACTTTCTGGATGTAAGCACTTGAGGGTGAAAAAAATTTAAGATGTTTAAAAAGAAAATTAACCTTAGTTTATGAAATAAGTAATTTTGTTAGAATTGTACAAAAAAAACCCAATTTAGCTTCTAATTCTCAATCTCGGCTGCCTTGAGGGGTCTAGTCATAACTAAATGGACACTGCTTAGAAGATTAGCTCTGAAGTGACTGAGCACTTAATACCACAGAATTCAGTTCAATATATCTTTCTTCTTACTTAAAAACACACCTGAAAAATATGTCAGTCTGAAACCCTTTCTAGAGATACTGTCATCCGAATGAAACTTGATCCAGATGTGGTCTTGTGAAGAGATATACGGAGGTGGAATTGTGGAACCACAAGCTCTGTAACTTTCAATATTCTTGTATGTTTCTATTGTCAACCAGTCCAAACTGCACCTTCTGGATCCCTGAATGTCAAAATCCTGAAAACTGTCAAAAAAGAAAAGAAAAAAAATCAGAAATGGCTACTAAAAAAGGTAATTTGGGAAAAAAAGTATAATAATATAATGTAACTGAGAGCATTATTATAGCCTCCATATAGTCATTGATTCTCTCAGGTTTTCCAGGCATACAAACATATAATTAGCAAATAATAATATTGTGTCTATGTCGCTAACATTTGTATATCTTCTCCAGATCCTAGAACAATACTTCTTCATAAGTAATGCCAGTTTCCAAAATAATGCTAGAAAACAGTTGTTAATATCTTTTTCTGTGTGCGCGTGCATATGCGCACTTAGGAGAAAGACCACTTTTAATTCAAAACATCCTAAATTGTTCGAATCACCACTCCTAAATCTGATGAAGTATACACAGAGAAACTCAATCTGCCCTTATATTAGATTGGTTCATCTGCCTGGTTAATGAAAAGTTTATAGATTATATTTTTTAGGAGAGCAAATAGCACAAATCTGAGCAAAGTAAACAAATTTAAAATGAATTAACAAAAAATGGTTTTCAGTGAAAAGTCCCTGAATTTGGGAATACTCTTTTATACAGATCCCTTTATAGCCAAACACTATCATGTAGTTAATAAAATATGAGCATAAGCATAGGAAAAAAATATCAAGTAAATAAAAACACATACAAAATTAGTCACTACTTATGAAAAAAAGAGAAACCAAAATATAATTTTCTAATATGCTTTACAAAAAGTAAAGATCTTTTTTCTTGCTTCTGCCTTAAGTGATGATGAAGTCCATTAACCAAGAATTATCATAACAAGACATTCAAATATTCTGAATAACTAACAAAAGTCAATAGTCAATTTGTTTTCAGCTTTTCACTATTATGAACAATGCTTTAAAGAATCCTTAAACACATATCTTTCTCTTATACACAAGCAAACATTTCTCTAGGACAAACTCTTCTAGTAGTACTTCTAGGTCAAAAGATATGATTCTGTTTTAACTTCGATAAACACTGATGAAACATGTTTATACTAATTTACAATTTCACCAAGTATGTATCAAAGTACTAAATACCCCACACTTCTAGTAAAATGAGGTATTTTATTTTTTAAAAAATGTGTAGCCAATTAGGTGGACAAGAGAGATTTGTCATTACTCTATTTTGCATTCCCTTATGAGACTGAAATACTTTTTCCTATGTTTCCTGGCTATTTCTATTTCTTTTCCTGTGAATTGCCTTGTTAAATCCTTTATTCGCTAATTTTTTTCTTATTTAAGAACTCTAAGCATGAACTTATTTGGGGGCATGTCTGCTATGCAAGACATGTGTACATCCACCCACATCCACATTCTTTCTCTCCAATAGTCGATATGGTTGGTCTTTTTCATTTGAGTAATTGGTGGGTATGAAATGACAGTTCCCACTGTGGTTTTATGTACACTTCCCTGAAGACTAATTACGCTGAACGTCTCTTCAAGTGATTATTGGCCATTCTTATATTTTCTGTAAAGTGTCTTGTGCCCATTTAAAATATCTGGGTTGTTTTCTTGAGTTACAAACATCTTTTTATTTTCTGGATTCATGTCCTTTGCTAGATATGTGTATCACAAATATTTTCTCCTAGTCTATCGCTTGCCTTTTCATTTTCTTAATGGAACCTTTTAATGAACAGAAGTTTTCAATTTAGTCTTCATGAAGACTACTTTATTATTTTTCCTTTAAGTTTAGTGCTTTTAGCATCTTCTCCAAGATACTTTTGCCTTCCCTAAAATTCCAAAGATATTCAATACTTAAAAAACTATTTTAGAGTTTTAATTTTTACACTTATATCTAAATTTATATGTATTAATTTTTGTATGTTCTCAAGTAGGGGTTGAGATTCTTTCTTTCTTACATTTTTCTAGAACACAGAAGATACTTCTTTTTGTTCTATCACAGTTAAATTAGTGTCTGATCACCTTGAACTTGCAAAGATTTGGTTTTACACTTTTTATTGTGGGTTTGTTTTGGCTTTGTCCTTAGTCTTTGGGTGAATTCTTAGTTTTAGAACATGTCTTTATTTGTAAAGTATGACATCTATAGGGTTTCAATAAAAATCCCAAGGTATTTATGAAGCTCCTGTCAGTCAGCAAGTTTCAAGCTCCATATTGTCTCCCAAATGATGGACAGGATTCCAGCTCCAAACTCTGCCTCAGCTGTGGGCACAGCTGCTGAAATCCTTTCAGCTTTCCAGCTGTTACTTTGTCCTGGGTTCCTCAAGTCTTCTTTAAGCACACACAATTCATGCGTCATCCGAGGATTTGAGAAGAATTTTGTGGCTATCTCTTTCCAGGATTTCCCCTGTCAATTTCCAGACACTCTGGCAGCCTCAGCTCAATACTCTGATACCTCGAGCCAACAAGATTGTCATCTGCTTGAGCTCACTCAAGGCTGCACGAACTGGTGAGAATCTTCAGGAAACTGGTAGGAAACAAGCCTCTTACCCAGTGTGGTTCCTTCTTTAAGGATGGGATTCCCTCCAGTTTCTGCCAGTTTCTGATTACTCTCCTGTATCTTCAAATGTTTATTTTTAATATTTTATCTGAAGTTAATTGTTGTTTATGGGAGGACTAGTCCCATTCAAGCTAGGAAATCTCTTAACAAATATTTAGTCCAACTAAGGTGTTTAAGATTCATGAAGGCAGGGACCCTGTCCAGAACAAGAAATAATCAATAAATATCTATTCATGTATACCCTACTGGATTTGGTCTGCTAATTCATCTAGGACTTTTAAATGCAGTTATAAGTAGAATAAGTTTTCAGGGTTTTTTTTTTAATGCTCCATAATTATTTGTATAATAAAAGCACTTCGACATACCTGTGTTCTGTGCCTATTTAGACTATAGGATTGGAGAGTTTCCATTTCTTTGTGGTTTTTATTTAATCAGCATCTCCTAAGCTTCTGAGCATTTAAATTTTCTTATAAATTATTTATTTTATCTTGATGGTAAAATTCATTAGTACAAAGCTGTACACAGTACTTGAATACAGTTTAAAGATATTTTCCTATCTGTGGACTTTAAATTTGCTTTAAATTGCTTAAAACACACATATTCCTGGCAAACAAGAAACAGAAATTAGTGATATAAAAAATGGGAAAGGAAAGATAAAACTTTTATTTGCATCAACTGGGAGTACAAGCAGGGAAAAGCAAACATCCTTGTCTCAGTCCTAGGAAAGTTCCTTAAGGAAATTCCATTTCTATTCATTTGGTAAAACCTGCCCATAAAGCTAATTGATTTTACCAGTTTTCTAATCTTTACATTAATTCTTAAATTATTTTTTAGAAAATAACCCATTTCACCTAACTGTATAAAAATATTAACACAAAACTGCTTATAATATTCTCCAATGACTTTTTAAATTTCTATCATTTATAATTACAGACATTTTTGCTTTTATTTATCTTTTCTCTTCAGTCTTGCCTTGAACTTTATCTATTTTCCCATTTTTTCCAGAAAGCCAGGTTTTTGTTTTATTGAATCTTATTATTTTCCTGATTTTATCTTCAGTTCTGTTTTAAAATTTACCCTGTAATTCTTTTTCCAAACTCGTTAAATGCTGAGCTTGTTTGTTTTTTGTTTTTTTTTTTGAGTTGGAGTCTCATTCTGTCGCCCAGACTGGAGTGCAGTGGCCGCTCCCGGCCACCGCAGCCTCGACCTGCTGGGCTCTGGTGACCCTTCGGCCTCAGCCTTCCGAGTAGCCGGAATTACAGGCGCGTGCTACCACGCCCGGTTAATTTTTTGATTTATTGTAGTGATGAGTTCTCGCCTGCCCAGGCGGGTCTTGAACCTGCGGGCTCAGGCAATCCATTCACCTCAGCCTCCCAAAGGCGCGGGATTACAGGCTGAGCCACCGAGCCCGGCTGAGCTTGTTTATGTCTTACTAATTTTGAAATCAATGTATTAAAGCTGTAAATTTTTTTCTAGGTATTCTTTCAATGTGTTCTGATAGTTTTAACTTGTAACACTTTCAACTAAGGTTATTTTAAAAATATAAGGATTGTGAATTCTTCTTCTTCTTCTTTTTTTTTTTTTGAGTTGGAGTCTCACTCTGTTGCCCAGGCTAGAGCGCAGTGGCATACTCACAGTCATCCCAGTGTTGACCTGCTGAGCTCCAGCGATCCTTCCATCTCAGCCTTCCAAGTAGCTGAAACTACAGGTACATGCTATCACAGCTACTTTTTTTTTTAATGTAGGACTTATTTAGGAATATGTTTCCAAACATACAGGATGTGTTATATTTTTTCCTTTCAATCTGAATGACATGGAGTCTTTGAAATGTATAAAGAACTTCTGTGATTTAAAACAATCAATTTTCAGAAATGTTCTACATGTCTTTGAAAAGAATGTGCATTCTTTGAAAGGTGTGCTAAAAAGCTCCCTGTAATTTAGTCAAACTTGCTGGGTAATTCTCCACATTCTGCTTTGCATATATTTTAGGCATTGTTATTAGGTACATGAAATTTGCTACTATTGTATCTTCTTGCTAGATTATCCCATTTGTTACTAATGTTTTGTACCTTAAGTTCAATTATATCTGATGTTACTCTTCCTATACAAGCTTTCTCTTAATTAGTATCTCAAAAACTAATCTCTTCCTATCTTCCCATTTTTAGACATTCTGTATTAGTTTTGTTTTAGGTATGTTCTTATGAGCTCTCTAAAGCAGGATCATACAAACTAACCAACCAACAGACCCAATGGGATAATCTGTCTTTCAAAGATCAGAGTTAATCCAGCTGTGCATTTTATTTAATAGCTTTTTCTATTTGGGTAAAAGTTCTCATTTTCCTCCTTTCTTTTCTCTTTTTGAATTAATATATCTTTAAGTTTCTTTTCTATACTAAATGCTCAATATTATTTCTATTCTTATCAGTGGGTAACCTATTGATATTTTATTTAAATACTAAAACACACTTCATTCCTATCAAATGCCAAGTAAGAGTATTTAGCATTTCTATTCTCCTCTCAAAATTAGTATAAGCAAGTTACAACTTTATTTTCACTGAAATCTGTCTTTTACTTATAAACAACAAATCATGATAGCATTTAGTGTACCCTGCCACTCCTCTGCTATTAGAAATCAGATCCTTTATATTACCATTGAGTTTTTAGATATCTAAAAATACTATTTACACTTAATATTATTTTGAATAGTAGTTATTAGACCCATCAGTTGACCTTGGTACTATGTTACTAAATAAGCATATATTATTATGCTACAGTTAAAGGTATTTGATAGTTGTACTTTAATATAACTGGTTCCCTTTGTAATGGTATATATTTTATTTTATAAATTTAAGAACATTATTCTATAAAAAAATACAGTTTTCACCAGACTACCAAGTGTCCATTGCCTGAAAAAGGTCAAGAAGAATCTATGACATAATAAATTTTAAAATATCAGGAGTAAATTTGTGTTTCAACTTAATTTTGTTGGCTGTTTTTCTTAGCATTACATTTTTCAGGCATTCTGCAATTATGGGCTACAGGATTATTCTGGGGAAAGATTTTTTTTTTTTTTTTTTAACTCTCTATGTTCCCCTACCTGGGTATCTATTCCAGAACCAGTCTTAAATGGTTTAGAGTACATCCTGCCATGGAGTTGGCAGAGTTATTCATATTTGTTAGGGTTTGCACTCTCTCTCACCTCTCCAAGCTCTTAGCCCTATGTGAGTTTAGGAAGTGGCTACTGGAAGTTTTTTTCACCGTCCTTTCTTGAGCAAAACTGCTTAACCCTAGTCCTTAGCTTCAAGTTGGGTGCTAGGATTCAATCCTCTATCTCTTATGGATAAAGTGGCTGATATAGTTCAGATGTCTGGTGTCCCCTCCAAATGTCATGTAGAAATGTGATCCCCAATGTTGGAGGTAGGCCTCATGGGGGTGTTTGGGTCCTGGGGGCAGGTCCCTTATGAATGTCTTGGTGCCATTCTCAAGATAATTAGTGAAGTCTTACTCTATTAGTTCATGAAGAACTGGTTGTTTAAAACAGCCTGGCACCTCTTTCTCTTTCTTACTTCTGCTCTGTGACACACCTGCTTCCTTGCTGCCTTCCACCATGATTGTTAAGTTTCCTAAGGCCTCACCAGAAGCCCAGCGCATGACTACACCATATAGATAGAGCCAGGAGCCAAAATTAACCTCTTTTCTTTATAAATTACCCAGTCACAGGTATTCCTTTTTAGCAATGTAGAACAGGCTGACAGAATGGCCTTTGTTGAATTGGGTGGGTTTCAAGAGAGAAGAATGAAGTATTTCACCATCCTCAGCTAGTTTTATAGGCACATTCTCAGTATTAATTATTTATACTCTGCTATTTTAGTGTCTGCTGTCCGTATTTTTTAAACTATGTTTCTAATTCTATTTTACTAAAAAATTTTATTTTGTTTTAGATTCAGGAGTGAATGTTGATTTTCTTTTTGCTAAAATGCTTTAAAGCATCTATGTATTCCAGATAATGATAAACTTTCTCTTTTGATGTGTTAACATGGTAAATTATTTTAAAATTTCCTAATACGACTCATTTGCATGTCTACAGAGCTGCATTTAATTATGGCATATCACTATTTTGAATCATTTGTTTAAAATTTTATATCAATAATCACATGTAAAACTTGTCTTTGTATATATGCATGTGTGTCATCTGTTTAAAGTTTTGGTATTACCATGATAATGACTTCAGTAAAGAATTTAGCCAATTTTTATAAAAATCACCTTCTAAATTGTGTAAATCTAAATTCATTAACTTAGTCTAGAATTTAGGGAATCTCCCTTTAGATACAGGGCTCACCACTAATTTTGTTCTGTATTTCAGATTATGCTTTGTTTTTAAGTGTCTTGTTTTTATGAGATCTCAGGGATCCAACATATGATCAAAACCAGATGATAGTATTCTACATACTCTCTTCTGTGCTGGCAAGAATTCTCAAGTTTTACATTACTGAACTGGTAAGCTGTGAATTTAATTTTTAGTTTAAAAGATGAAAATATCTGTAACTTCAAGTTTTACGTTGAAAAAAAACCCTCCAGTATTTGGTAAAAATGTTATTTTGTAGACATGTTTATACTATGTTCCATAAGTAACAGAAAATAGGCATATAATTTAGATAACAACACTGACACTGTAGCAGAAAGATAATTTTAATGGTTCATTCTACCAATCAATCTGGCAAAGGATCACTCTATTCACACAAGACAACAACAACAGCTTCTATCTGTGCAAAACTCCAGGGTTCCAGAAGGTGTAGCATTGTGCAGAGGAAACTATGAGGAAAACAAACTATATGACTCCCGTTTATGGCTTCCACCGAAAAAAGGGATAGACAACAGTTATTATGCTTAAGAGAGACTGGTTTCCTCATTAGTTAATAAATATAAAAAGATGAGAAAGTATATTTGCAAGTCTTATTTAAAGAACATAAAATAAAGAGTTTGAATTTATGATCCCCAAAGTCCCTTCTAAATCTAAAATTCCGTGATTCATACCCATAAAACATCTTTTATATACACAAAAAGATGTTGAAGCTGATCTTCTGCAATGAAAATGACATTCTTATTTCTGTTTCAGTTCCAGATGCAGTTCTTGTTCAGGAACTATCCCCCCCACCCCCCAGCAGCCTTGGTATAATTTTTCTTAAGCAAGCAATATCCAGTTCTACTAAATATTTTCCTTTTGATATCTTATTACTATACTGTTTTTCTCTGAAAGTAATTTGCTAAATGTTTTAAAATGCAATCTTAATCTTCCTTATTTATATCACATTTGTTTTTAGAATCTTAAACTTACGAGTATTTCCCCCTAGGAATGCCTTTAACTTTGTATTAACAAACATTTTTTGGTTTCAAAGTTATAAAAAAAAAGATTTTTTTTCCCCTAGATATGGCATTATCCATTATCAGCTTGTTTCAATTTTATACATACATATACACAGACATGCACCGACAACCAAGTTTTAACTCATTTTGGTAGAGGGCTGTACTAATGAGACCAAAGTTACTGGCTAGATCTCCAAGTGGATTAGTAAGCTTTGTTTATTTGTTCTTCCATTGCCAAAGATTACTTTTGATCCTAATAAGCTATTTTGCAAATGTGAATCTTCTGCTAAAAAGTAGCTCAGAAGGATATAGATGGTTCATTAAAAATACATTAACATCATTAGCAAATACTCAAAACACATGCCAGATGGGCTGCCATTCTTATTCTTAAGATGACACTGATAGCTGTAATTTATTACATCTCCTGAAAAACCTTTTTATGTTATGCATGTTAAGTGATAAAACTTGAAAACTTAATTTGTATTTTGTAATAAAACAGTACATGATAATACAAAGAAGTATAAGAATTACCTTATGGTAATGATTTCCCCTGGGTTTGCCCTTATGAGCCAGCTACAGTTGATTTTTGCAGGATATTCAGAAGGCCAGCCGGGGCTTGTGATTATACCACTGGGTGCTCGAATCTGCTCTGGAGTCTCTCCACAAGCTGGAAGACAGCCAAAGCAATCTTAGTTGATCATAATACTTTAAAACACAATATTAGGCAAATCCATTTATTTTTTAGAAAACCAAAAAAACCTCAGACATCAAACAACACACAAGAAGATGTGGTAGCATCAACCTTCAAACACTATTGTTCTAGTGAAATATTTCAAATTCCTGCTTTTTACACAAAGTACCTGATCCTACTTAAATATAGCAGCCTTCCTGCTCCGCCCTTTCCTTTGTTTCAGTTACCCATAGTCAACAGTGGTCTGAAAATACTAATTGAAAAATTTCAGAAATAGACAGTAAGTTGTAAACTTCATGGTACTCTAATTCTAAGCAGTGACAAACTCTCTGGCCATTCTCCTCTGTCCCTCCTGGGACATGAATCACCTCACTGTCCAGTGTATCCATGCTGTTTATGCTGACGGCCCACTAGTCGCTTAGTAACCATCTTAGTTATCAGATCGACTGTCACGGTATCACAGTGCTTGTGTTCAAGTCACCCTTATTTTACTTCATAATGGCCTTAAAGCGCAAGAGGAGTGATGCTGGCAATTCGGATATGCCAGAGACCTTGTAAAGTGTTTCTTTAAGCGGAAAGGTGTAAATTCTTGATTTAACAAAAGAAAAAGAATGTATGCTGAGGTTGCTGAGTTCTGTGGTAAGAACTCATCTTTTATCCACGAAATTAGATCAAGGAAAAACACATTAGTGCTTGTTCTGCTGTCGCCCCTCAAACTGCAAGAGTTATGGCCACAGTGCCTACGTGCGTACTTAAGATGGAAAAGGTGTTACACTGGACGACGGTCAGGACTGGTACTATCTGCAGCTTCAGGCACCTACTTGGGGGTCTTGGAAGGTATCCTCCATGGATAAGGGGAGAATACTGTAGATGTTGTGGGCAGGCAAAAAAAAAAAAATTCATTGGAACCACTGAATAACAGTTAATAGAGTCAGGATTGCTATCTTAAGCCATGGAGACAGATGGATTGATCCACTGTCCCACCCATGCATCCTTTTCCAAAACTCATCTTTTAAGTTTATTTTATTATAAACTACCTTTCTAATATTTACCAAACTACTTTGATGAGATCCTTAGGAGTACAATGTTGTCTTTAGGGCATGCCAAAAAAATGCAATAATAAGATGCTGGATTGTAAATTTTGCTAATAAGTTAGTGGATGATTGAATCTAAAGACAGCACAACATTCAAAATTACTGGAAAGCAGTTCTTCAATTTATTCCATTAATACTTCCAAACTTTATTGAGGGGTCATAAGTTATTCCTAAATTATTTAAAAATAAAGTCTTGAAATAGTGATTAAAATATCATTAAGTGATTAGAGATCTATGCATCACAAGAAGAAAATTTTCATGCATATAAAATTAAAACTAATACCAATGACTTTTCTAGATTATTTTCCTTGTGTTATTCTGAACTCTTACTGTAATAGTTAATATTATTCAGACTCAGTTGATAATCTGACAATTTATTCTCTCCCAAATAAATAAGTGATGAATGTTTAAGCCTTCAGTAGAATTGAAAATACAAGGACTTCTTATTTAGTACAATTTCAACAAATTAGATTACTTGATTTTTAAAGTAACAACAGAATAGAAGCAGCAAATTAGAAGTGAGAAGAGTGGATGCCGGGATACATAGACAATAGTCAGAAGTGATGAGACAATTATCAGAAAAATAAAAAACCATACATTGAACTTAAAACCATAAGCTCAGAATATGTACATGATTTGTCTGTCTTCCAAAAAGTACAATTGCTGATATTATAAAATTAATAAATTTCATACCAACCTAAAAGAGTTGTCAAGTAAATAAATGAATCAGTATAAGCAAAGTGCCTGATACAACACATGGCCTGAACTCCCATGCTTTTTGAGTTCTGCTGTAGTTTAAAAATCAGGTAACCCAACAGACAGCCAAATACCCCATAACAATTGAAATCTTGAAAAATGATTTTTTTTTCCTTTAAGAGATGGGATCTCCTTTGTGGTCCAGGTTGGAGAGCAGTAGCTATTCAAAGGTGCGATCATGGCGCACAGTAGTCTTGAACACCTGGGCTCAAGACATCCTCTCGCCTCAGTTTCTCAAGTAGCTAGGACTACAGGTGCACCACAATGACCAGCAACTTTTTTTTTTTTTTTTTAGATAAAGATTATAGTTTAATGCAGGTTAAGAAGGCTAGGTAGTATATACTATGTAATTGAAAGAACATTATCTAAAATGATCAAAATAAAGCAAGCTATATTGCTTAAAGTTAATCCTTATTTCTATAAAATAACCCATTTCCTGAAGAAAACATGCAATCAAGGCCTTATAAGTATATTCCACTGCAGAAAAAGTGTTCATGCCTGAAATGAATCTACCCTGGAATTAGGGTGTACAGTCAAAGGGATCTTGTTTTGAATCACCTTTGGAACAGAGACTCATGCCTAGAGTATACAGATACAATACATCCAGGGCTTAGAGTTCATCTCACTGCCCGCCCAGGCAAAGTTAAAGCTTCCAATTTTTTTTTTTTTTGCTGTTGTTTTATCATGTTTCAATAGTAGCAAATTTCCCTTACGAATTAAAATTTTTAATTTTAATGAATGATGTTTTAGAAAAAGACTAAATATAACCAAATGTAATTCTATTACAAGAGCTTATTAATAATAAGGTGCCAGAGTTTTGCTTCTACTTTGTTTTGAGTTATCATCACATAATATAATAAAAATATGTCTAAGTAATTTCTAATATGTCTAAGTAATTTCTTCTTTTTCATTATCTTTTACCAAAGCATTCTGGAGGAGTATGCTAAAGAAATTCATGAAGATATAAAGAAACACATAAAGAAACACACAAAGAAACAGACAAAGTCATTACCCTTCCCCCAGAATGTGGAAAATTGTTCATTTTCATTAAAAGATTCATCTACATTAGAAATAATAACCTAATTTTGAGTTAAATTATATTTAATTTAGGATTATAATCCTGTACTGGCATTTAAATACTCGAATACACCTTAGCTGCATTTTTTTTTTTTTTGAGTTGGAGTCTCACTCCGTCGCCCAGACTGGAGTGCAGTGGCTGCTCCTGGCCACCGCAGCCTCGACCTGCTGGGCTCCAGTGATCCTTCTGCCTCAGCCTTCCAAGTAGCTGGAACTACAGGTGTGCACTACCACGCCCGGCTAATTTTTTTTTTTTTTTGAGTTGGAGTCTCACTCTGTCACCCAGACTGGAGTGCAGTGGCTGCTCCCGGCCACTGCAGCCTCGACCTGCTGGCTCCGGCGATCCTTCCGCCTCAGCCTTCCGAAAAGCCGGAATTACAGGCGCGTGCTACCACGCCCGGCTGATTTTTTGATTTATTGTCGAGATGAGGTCTTGCTGCCCAGGCGGGTCTCGAACCCGCGGGCTCAGGCAATTCACTCACCTCAGCCTCCCAAAGGCGCGGGATTACAGGCTGAGCCACCGAGCCCGGCTAATTTTTGATTTATTGTAAAGATGAGGGCTCGCCAAGTTGCCCAGGCAGGTCTTGAACCCACAGGCTCAGGCAATTCACTCACCTCGGCCTCCCCAGCCTCCCAAAGTATAGGATTACAGGCTGAGCCACCGAGCCCGGCACATCTTAGCTGATTTAACAGCAGTGAATACAGCCAAAAACTAGGAGGGAGTCATTGATGACAAAGTAGAACATTCCTAACATATTCACTTATTTAAATAAGTGGATAGAATAACTATAGGGGAAACAGGAAGGAATTTTATTAGGTTTTAAGAAAAGTTTTCCAAGTACATGACAAACCCATAGGTGGTGCTCTTATACCAAAAACAAAAGTCATATTCCAGTCCAATACTGAAAAAACACACTTTGTGATCTTTTTATTTTCACACAACTGCCCAAGGATAAGACATATCACCCATAAATAAGAATACAATGCTTGTTTTAAGACTCAATATTTACTTATCTAATTCAATATATATTTTCAGAACATTATTTAAAAATATTAATGATTCTCCCTAATCAAAAACAAAACCTTGTATCATAAAGTTTTTCCCTGAGTTGATTATAAATATATGCATTGATTTAGTTTTATACATTTTCAATATGACTGAATTTGGAATTTTGTTCCAGATCTAGTCAGTGGTTTTGTATCAATACATGTTTGCACGCACAATACATTGGGTATACTCCAGCACAACCATAACTTATTTCCTTCTATATCTAAGAAAGAATAAATTTCAAGTGCCAAGAGAAACTATTAAAACAATGTTTTTCTTCCCTTTTGAATTAAAAGCTTGCCTATATATAGTAGATTCGTAATCAGAAGACAGGGATGTGCTCTGTTCTATTTGCCATTGACTGGCTCCACCACAGTATAAACTACTAAACTTTTTTGGGTATTAATTTCCTCATATGTTAAAATAAGGAGTTGCCATTTGAATATCTCTAAGGTCTATTTCAGCCCTCAATCATGTACCTCTTCCCCTCATCATCATGATGTATTTCCACTACATTTCTCATAGCTCATCAGGATGCATCAATAGATTTTTAATTTTCTCTTTGATCCACTGAAATCAGACTTCCAATTCTTACCTAATTGCCACAGAAACCATGCTAGCAGCAAAGGCCATCACTGACTGTATTTGTCTGTTTTGCATTGCTATAAAGGAATACCTGAGGCCGGGTATTTATAAAGAAAAGAGGCTTGTTTGGCTCACAGTTCTGCATATTGTACAGGAAGCACAGTACCAGCATCTCCTTCTGGTGAGGTCCCAGGAAGATCACAGTTATGGCCGAAGGTGAAGGGGGAGGAGGCATTTCTCACGATGACAATAGAAGCAAGAGGAGAGAGATGCCAGGCTCTATGAAACAGCCAATTTTCGTGCAAACTTGTTCATTACCGGGAATGGCACCAAGCCATTCATAAGGAATCTGTCTCCAAGCACCTTCCACCAGGCCCACCTCCAAAACTAGGGGTCACATTTCAACATGAGATTTAGAGTGGACAATAACTCAAACATTATCAATGACCTCTCTGCCAAATCCAGTGGACACTCAGTTCCCAAGGTACTTAACTTTTTTGGAGGACTTGACACTGACTGTCTTTTCTTCTTGGTATATACTACCATGAGTTTGCAGACCTCACCTCTTCTGGTTCTCCTTCTAATTCTGACTGTTCTGTATTAGTTCTCTAGAACTAGTTCCTCCTTTCTCAGCCAGCTCCTGATTCGTTGGTTTCGTGGTTCATACCCAAGTTCTCTGCTCTTCTTATACTCAATAGAAGATGTCTTCTACTCTTACAATTTCAACTATGATCTACAGCTCAGGAATTTAAAATCTCTAACCTAGAGGCTTTGCATAGTAAAATGCCCACTGACATTCTAATATCAAATTCAACATGATCAGAACTATGTATTTTCTAAATCCATTTTTGGAATACCCTGTATTTGGAATCTACATTGTCTTAGGCATCAATTGGCTAATGAAATAGGCACTTAAGTGAAAAATGAAATTTACTTTTAGAATACCACAGGCATTCTCAAGGATTTTCAAGGGCAGGAAATAAAGTAAAGCTAGGCCTCACAGCAATTAAAGCTATAAATTTTAAAGTAAGAAATTGAGTCTGCCTTCACCACCTCTTAGGGAGCCCACAGTCTGTTTTGTTACCTACACAACTGCCCTAATCTTCCAACTCACCTCTTCTGAGTCCTCTATTTTTTCATTATTTCAGAGCTTTACAAGTGACTTCCTAGTCCCAACTCCTCAGCTCCAGCACCTACCATCACATGTAATCTTATTTTTCTTAGTTTATTATATTTACACAATTGTTATTCATTTTATATTATGCCTTCTAAAAAGATTTGAGGTGGCTTATTATTGTGATAATACTGATAAATTTGATAAAACTTTCTCACTTATAAATGGGGATTAAAACATTACCTAGCACACAAGGTGTTGCAAGAATTAAATGCAATTATTTTGTAAAGGATGTAGCACACTGCTTGGATTATAGTAAACTGTCAAAAAATAGCATCACACGACACATCAATCAGATTGGCCTGTAGCAATTTCTGGAGTGTTGTACCAAGATGGCTACTAAGACCGTGTTCAGGCCACGTGGGAAAGAGGGTGGGTGACTGTTCAACAGCTAAGAGCAGGGCACATTATACTCTGGAAAGGATGAGAAATTATGTCATGACTGGTTATCTAACAAGGGTAAAAGCTGTGGTTAGAATGTGGTTGGGACACATATTTACAAAACTTTACTTTAGAAAATGAATCTCTTTTTGTTTTAAACCAAAATAAATGGTTTTGCTGGTTTAAACCTAATCCTTCTAGATTTTGACTATACTCCTGATTTATGATACATCAAACCTGACCTTCTTTTACCTACATTCATTCTATTCATGCCTTTTCTATTTCTTATACATAATTATATTAGCTATGGTCTGGTTAATTCTTCACTAAGAATTAGTTTATATGTAACTGGCAAATAGAGGAATCTTGTCAGTATAATGCAAAATTGTCTAAGATTTTATTCCTAGAGTGCTAATGATTTGAAATAACCACAGGTAGAAGTTTTCATACTATAAGAAAAAATATTAAAATCCTATACAAACACTTTTTCTTTATTGCAAAAAAGTGGTTACTCTTCTAGCTTAAATAACTGCTTGGCTTTCTTGGAAAGCTGCACATACAAATAGAGATGTGAAGATATCGTACCACCATGAAAACAAACAAAACACCTTCAATGATGAAGTATATGTCTGAAATATATTTTAGTTTTGATTAAGCTGGTCTCTGTTAGAAGCAAATGTCTTTAATGGGGAAGCATGAACCTAGCAGATGGCTGCAAAGAATGGCCTGATTCTAAGTGCAAATATCTACAGCTGTTGACTGTGTGATATTCGAATTGGTATTCTATTTACTAGGACTAGTTAGGTCTTGCTATGCTGCCCAGGATGGTGTTGGCCTCAAGTGATCTTCCTTCCTCAGCCTACCAAAGTGCTGGGATAACAAGTGTGAGACACCAGATCTAGACAGATTTCACAGTTTTAAAGCCTAGAAAAAAAGAAGTAGGCAAAAAATTACATATAATTAGAGTTGAACTACTTGTAAAAGAAAAAGTATAATTTCCTGTTCTACAGATAAAGAAACGGATTTCTTTTCAAAACTGACAAGGGTTGATACTTTTATGATGAAAAGGAGTTGAGGCTAAAAGTGACACAAAATCTTTGCGCCTTTGATTTTAATAAATTGTAAAACTAAAATGCAAGTAAATCAGCTAGGCTCACTGACCATCTAACTTCATAAGACACATTTGAAGGATACAAAAGAAGTAAAGAGAAGTCATGATCTAATGGAAATTATAGTTGTGAAACAATAATGTATGCTTGTTAACTGAATCCAAGAAGCATATAACAGTTAATACGACAGCATACCGGACAATATATTGTTAAACCATATGATGCATATCTAATGTAATTACAAGCAAAGTGTCACATGTAAAGTCAACATGTTATTAACAGAAACAAAGGCCCACAAAAAAATTGCATTATATAAGTACAGAAGAGGGAGGGTTATGCTTGGCTGTAACAAAGGATTTCCTTCATAGAAGTCAACAGAGCCAGAGTAAAAAGCATGTTCCAAACTAGTAAGAATAATTTAATGACCCAATTCCATAGATAGTAGTCAAGCCAAGATAGACCCACTACAAAAGGAAATGATGTGAACCAAATATCTTGTAAAGATTACCATGTGAGGAGAAAGTGGGGAGGCAAAGGAGTCAGCTTAAAAGGAATACAGAAGCTGCTCTTTCTGTATAATTTTATTTCATGAAAGTTTCACTATGGAGCAAAATCATGCTAGCCTTGTTCATAAGCAAAGGATAGTAGCATTTACAGGTACAGTGATCACTATCATTTGGCCATCTTATTTTTCAGAGTACTGTATAGTGTCTTATAAATATTAATTCCATTGTGGTTGATGAGCATAAAAGAAATTCTCAGTGTTAAAAACTAGTAAGAAGGATTTGATTAAATGGAAATAAATGCACTCGAAAAGTCCACCATCTCCAAAATAAAATTAGTAAGTAAATGGTATCTGTTGAATGGCTATACAGGTTGAGACTAAGAATGATTCTGAGGGTTAACACATGAGTCACACAATACATGAAAAATATTATGCAATACTGTCAACAGTAAACAGCACCAAAATATGGAAAAATTAGAATATGTAGTTAGATAATTAGCATGAAAATCAGACACCTACTGGCTCATGGTTAATTTAGGAAAACAGTAGCAGTCTGAAAATGTAACGGCTAAGTACACAATGCTGAGGATGAGATTATGCTGCAAGTCAGAAGTTTATACTTCCCAAGTACAAGGCCTGTAAATATCACCTAAGTAAGGCATGTAGCCAGGCCTGTGAATCCACGGCTGATGACAATGTTATAAAACTAGCTAGCATTTATTGAGCTCTTACTACCTGTCAGGTACTTCCTTTTCTTCATGCTTTTCTCATTTAATACTTACTATTATTATCCCTATTTAATAGATGAGGAAAAAATGTAAGCACAGAGAAATGAAGTGATTTTTCTAATGTCACAAAAAAGCTAGCAAGTGTCACAGCTGGAATGGTACTGGACAACAGGTTACAAAAACTACACTTTTTTTTGAGCTGGAGTCTCACTCCTTCGCCCAGGCTGGAGTGCAGGGGCATGCATGCTCACAGCCACTCCAGTGTCGACCTCCTGGGCTCCAGAGATCCTTCTGCCTCAGCTTTCCAAGCAGCTGGAACTACAGACGTGCGCTACCACGCCTGGCCATTTTAAATTTTATTGTAGAGACGATGTTTCACCAAGTTGCCAGGGCTGGTCTCGAACCCGCGGGTTCAGGGAATCCACTTGCCTCTGACTCCCAAAGTGCTGGGATTACAGGCTGAGCCGCTGAGCCACTGAGCCTGGCCCAAAAGCTACACTCTTAACCACAAAGGCAAAGGACTGCCTACTGAGGAGCTCCCTATGACCTGGAATAATTACCAGAGGGTGGAAGGGAGCTGCTGCAGGAGCATTCCATTAAGGAAAAAAGTGCTCTATTTGGAAAAATGAACTATTGGTCCTATATTAACAAGAATATAAAATCTCTAATAACAGAGAAAAGGGGTATATGTAGTTTTAAAGTTCCTAAAGACTCTTATTTGTTACAAATCATCTAGGGACTAGAGGCAGAGCTAAACTGCTTCTTAATCCTTTTGGAATTATATATATAGTTACCACATAGTTAATTATGGGTAAAATGATTAGGGCAAAGAGTAGCAATTAAGAAATGAAGTGGAGGCAGAGGAGACATTTCAAAGGAAAGAGAAATGGGCAGAGAAGAGGAGAAGCAAACAAGGCAGGGTGACTAATAAAAGTGGTAGCAATCTTAAAGATGGCTAATACTGGACAGTCAGTTTAGAAAGCATGCATGCTGAGAAGCGAGTCTATGGGCTGCTGAGAACTTCTGAATGAAGTCATTTCTTCCCAGTCATGGGTTTCTTACATTTCCTGTTCAGGTTGCAGAGCTTAGTTGTGTTGTATATGACAGTCTGACAACGGGTTGCTTCAGTACTTTTAATTTCATTTGTCCTACAGATCCTTCACTTCAAAAGTCTTCTTTTAATCTGACTGCGTTTGTTATGCGTACCTAGTGTCTTGATTTATTTGACCTTCTACTGTCCAGACTCCTTGTATGGGTCTTCTGACCCCCTGGTACCTGAGCTGCGCTGGTGTCGTAATAAAAGTTTCAGAACCGTCAACATCCTGAGGATGGGCAGATGTGGAAGAAGACAGATTAAACACAAGTAGTATTTCCTTAGAATTACTCCAAATTTCATTCTTTAAAAAAAAGAAGTTAGAAAACTGGACTTCTCCTTTTATGAAAATATACTAGTACTCTAACACAGGTTGTGTATCTGTTATCCAAAATGCTTGGAGGCAGAAGTGTTTTGGATTTAGAATTTTGGAATATTTGCATAGGCATGGTGGTTGAGCATCTCTAATTCAAAATCTGAAATGCTCTCATGAGCATTTCCTTTTAGTTATTATGTTGGTTTCAGATTTTGTTGTGTTTCAAATTTCAGAATTCTGGATTAGGGATGATCAGTTTATAGCAATATTTACTAATCAACGATGAGAAAGTTTTAAATTACCATTTAAAAGGCCAGAATCAGCGCAAGCAGAAAATATGATATTAATTAATCACTCTCACTTTTAAGGACTCTCTTATTACTCTTAGACTTATGACCAGAAATCACATATTCTCATGGCAAGTGGAAATCCTACATCCAGTTATTTACAGTTTACACAATAATTCCTCTGCATTAGTACAAATACTGAAGAATGAATGCAGCAAAAATACTTATTATTCTATGTGATATTCTTCAAGGATCAAAATATTTTACTTGGTTATTAGTGCTAATCAAGCATAGTTTCTTGAAAGTCACTAATGCCCAGAATAAACAAATAGTAATCACCGGTTATATGGCAGTAAAATAAGACACAAAGTCAGAAGAGGAAAAAAATATGGATAAAGAAGAGGAAAAATAGAAAAGCAGGTCACAGCACAATATGAGTACCAGGAGGAAAGGAAAGACACTGAATATACCTACCAAAAATGGACTATCTAACAGCTTCACCCTGAAATTCCTAAGTAGTAAGAATAATTTTGAATTTGCTAACAAAGCGTAAGGTAAGATGAATAGGGAAGATTTATCCTTTTATGCCTTTTTAAAAGATCTTATGAGGAAAAATATCCCCCCGGCAAGAGCATAAAAACTATTGCTATGGTACTTACATTTTCCAATTTTAAGCACTACAGAAGACTAAAATGCTAAAGCAAGCCACTATTTCTATTTCCTGAATGGGAAAAATTATTAATTTTTCAGATTTACAGTGACTCAGGCTAGAAGCATAGAAGAGGTTAGGCAGAAATCAGCACTTAAGTAAGCAAATGGGCCTTGGAGCTCATGATTTTCTAAGCCATCTCTATCAGCTTTCATACAGTTTTTAGTACACTCACATCTTCTATGAGTGTTCCAGTCAGTGTGTCCTTTGTCAAGGGTGGTACCCAGAAACAAACATAACACCAAAGTGTGTTTAAGTGAGGAGTAGAGAAAAACCATCACCTGTTTTGTTTTGGATATTGGATTTCTATTACTGCTGTTTAAGATCAAATCATCTCCTTACTTCTATCAGGCTATTAGTCAACTGATGCCAAAGTACAGTTTGCTCCTCTGCCAAGTGACTGACTTTTGCACAACAGGTACACAGTATACCCAATTCAAATTTATGCCTTGGCAAAATTATAGACAACATGCTACCACACTGATAAGAACTGTTCCCAAAGTTACAGAGTGGAAAAGAAAATTTTAAATGTTTGAAACTTGCTTTTACGTCTTCACTGGGTCTGGCCCACTCAATGGACGGATGCAAATGTCCAAATGAACTTCACCTCTATCATGTAAGCATCACACACTCAGTCACAATACAACCTGCTGTCTAGTTCTGGTACTCACACGTAATGTTCTACTGCTGAGTTTACTTATTATAACACAGGCTAAATATTCCTTATCTAGAATCTTTGGAACCAAAAGTATTTTAAATTTTGAAATATTTGCAGATATATATTTACTGGTTGAGCATCCCAAATCCAAAAAACACCCCAATGAGCATTTCCTTTGAGTGTCATGTTGACACTTAAAAAGTCTTAGATTTTGGAGCATTTCAGTTTTCAGATTTGGAATGCTCAACCTGCAATGTAATAAAAAAAAATAATGATCTTGTTTTACAAAATACATAATTGTTCAGGAGATATTTGATAATATATAAAATAGGCTATGATTAGATAATATAAAGATGTCTCACAAAAAACACTGTCAATAAGATTAAATTATATAGCCTATAATATGAAAATAATAATACCACCATTACATGTCTTTTTAAAACTTAAAGGGCATGCTCTGCTCTAGTCTTAAGTGTCTCTCATAAATAATTTCTCGAAGGCAGTGTCATGTATTCCCCACTCATTTTCTTCATATAAAGGATAGTTTCTTGGGTTCACAGTAAGTTCTCTTTTTATGTTCTGAAATCCTAAAAACCCTAGAGTTAATTATAAACTAAAATACAATAAGTTTTTTCTTTCTTTATTTAAAACATGAGTAAAAAACATTATTATAATTTTACTCAAAAGAACTAGCAAAATTCTTTTTAGTAACTTTAAGCAAGAGATCCAAGCACCTGATAAAATAACTGTAAAAGAATATTAAAATCACATAGGAAAGGTGCAAAGGTGCAACCACTTGATCTCCTGCTTACTCAAATAACTTTCCTGTATTTAAAAAATAATTTTAAACTTTGATCAGATAATTACAATTTTTTATTTTCTTTCAGCCTATTTGGAAGATCTTAAATTTGAGAAAAATAAAAGTTTACTAGCAGACTAGCTAGATGTTCTTCCAGATAAACTTCAAAATGTCATGCTACAATATTTAAGCCTGAAGCTGTGGTTAAAAACAAAACCTATTTTTCTAAAGTGCTCTACATTATTATAAAATGTTACTAACTGATCTGTAAGCAAATTAGCTGCAATTTAGAAAATATGTCCCAATTTAAAAGATCATAACTAAATTCTCAGTTGCAAATAGCATAGGCAATCAGCAGTATGGTAGGTCTTTGAATGGTAGAATAGGAACTATAAAATACAAATACACAAAAGCAAGAAAGGGTGATGATTTTGATAGAATAAAATCCCGACAGCATAAAGAATAATAATATTCACAAATTATTTGAAGTCTCCTTTATATACTCTAATTCGGTTAATATGAATAAGGATTAAGAAAGGAAATCCCAACATAAATAGTCTCTTTCTCAATTCAGAAGTGTCAGCTTTTCCTGACAAAAGATTCTAAGTCAAACGTAGACACAAGATCAAGTTAACTTCAAACAGAGCTCTCAGCTATCATTAAAAGGTAGGAACATTTATTTAGAAGGTGTATCATTGGTAAATGGGTATAACAAGTTAATCCTCTTATGTAAAAAACCACTTCTACCTGAGAAAACTTCAAGTCCATCATTTGTTCATTTTAGCAACCAGAAAGTCTATTTAAATTTCAGGCTAGTTTTTACCTAACAATAAAGGAGGGTCAATCTCTTTCTCTTATTCTTTTTTTTTTTTTTTTTTTTTGAGTTAGAGTCTCACTCTGTAGCCCAAGCTGGAGTGCAGTGGCACATTCACGGGTACTGCAGTCTTGACCTGCTGGGCTCAGGTGATCCTTCTGCCTCAGTCTTTCAAGTAGCTGGAACTACCGAAGTGCACCACCATGCCCAGCTAATTTTTTGATTTATTGTAGAAATGAGGTCTTGCCAAGTTGCCTAGGCTGGTCTTGAACCCCTGGACTCAGAAAATCCTCTTGCCTCCGCCTCCCAAAGTGCTAGGATTGCAGGTGTGAGCCACCGCGACTGGTTCATTCTCTTATTCTTTATAATGTTACTATTTTAGGCCATGAAACAAAAAAATAAGAAAACAGTTACTTTTTAAAAACAGTTTTTGGAAAAATAAAAGGTTGGGACTTTAATAGAAATATATTAAGAAAAAAGTTAAATAAGAAAAACATGATCATACCAAATGTAAATGTTCTCATACACTGCTGATAGATGTGTAAATTGATATATTCCTTTATGAAAGCAATCCGTCAAAAGGTTTCTAGAGTCATTAAACTATTTATGAACTTTGATACAGTAATTCTACTTCTAGAAATGTATGCTAAACAAATATTCTTAGAAATAAAAAAGGCTAGATATACAGCTGATTGCTGAACAACATGGGTTTAAACTGTGTAGGTCCACTTATATGTGAATTTTTTTTCAATTCTAGAAAATATTTTGGAGATCTGTGACAATCTGAAAAAACTAGCAGACAAACCATAGCCTAGAAATTTCAAAAAAATTAAGAAAAAGTTAAGTATGTCATGAATGCAAAAAATATACGTAGATACTTGTCTATTTTATCATTTACTACCATAAAACATAAACAAACCTATTATTAAAAGCTAAAATTTATCAAAACTTATACACACAGACCATACATGGCACTGTTTGCAGTTGAGAGAAACGTAAGGATGCAGTCAATACTAAATCATAATTGTACAAAATTGATTATAGTATCTACTGTACTACTGTAATAATTTTGTAACCACTTCCTGTTGCTATTGTGGTGAGCTCAGAGTTGCAAATATCCACTTAATTGCCATGTGATGCTAATCACCTCCATGTGAGCAGTTCAGTTGTCTTTATTCAATAAATTGTGTATCACAGTAAAATGTGATCGCTGATGGTTCTTGTGTATCTTTCGTGGTGTTTAGTGCAATACTGTAAACCTTGAATAACTCCATGGAACCCACATCAAGTGCCTCTAGTGATGCTGGAAGTGTGCCCAAGAAACAGAAAAGTCAAGACATTACAAGACAAGTTGAATTGCCTCATATGTTCTATAGATTGAAGTCTGTGACTGCAGTTGCCCGTCATTTTAGACACAATTCGTCTTGCAAACAGATGATGTAAACTTACAGTATCAATAAATATGGCACAGTGCTGTAAAATGTATTTTCTCTTCCTTGTGATTTTCTTAATAGCATTTTCTTTTCTCTTGCTTACTTAAAGAACACAGCACATAATACATATAATGTACAAAATATGTGTCTATCAACTGTTTATATTACTGTTAAGGTTTCCAGTCAACAACAGGCTATTAAGTAGTTACATTTAGGGCGAATAAAAAATTATACTCAGATTTTTAACTATGCAGGGGACTGGTGCCCCTAACCCTCATGTTGTTTAAGGGTCAACAGTGAATGAATGCGTCCCTTGAGCACAATCCAGACTAGGGAAAACCCACTGGAAACAACCCACTGAAAACAACCCATTGATATATTTAAGAACATTATAATGCAGCCACTTGATGGAAATTTTATTCAGGCATTAAAGATAATGGATATGAAGACTAATGAAAACAGTAAAATGTATTCTATAAAGTGTTAAACAAGAAGAGCAAGAGAGAAAACTAGCTATAATTCAAAAGTATATGCAATTATTTTTAGGGTATGTACAGAAAAAGGACAAATAAAAAATTAATGTACTATTATTAATTATACTAGGAAGGTAGGTGATGTTTAAAATCTTTACAGCAAATAAATTGAATTTGGGAAAAGAAAAAATAACTTGATTTGGAAGTAATCAAGAGAGGGAAAGTATAATCAAATTATTCCTAGAATACACTGATTCAAGTCACTATCATAGATTGAGTAAAAATCAGTTTATAGTAGTTATATTTAAAGAAATGAAATATATTTGCTTAATGTGTGCACAGGTCTTGTTATAAATCAACATGACCTAAAACGTTTCATTCGATGTAGCAGATGAGCAATCATTTTGCTATTTAAAAAATTTATCCATTAAAAAAAGACATATAATTTATCCATAAAAAAACACATTAAAATAGCTTCCTTATACTCTTTCATATGTACAATTAAATTACTTGGCAGTTTTTAATGATATATTTTCACAATGATCTTTATATATTATTAGATTTACAAAAACATCATTTTCCTTTTCTGTTTTATACATGAAAAAAGACTTAAAACACTGCACCATGAAAAGTTCTAAATGAAAATAACAGAAATAAATTATTTCATTCATGAGAACCAAAAATATAATATTAACCAGCTATTAATAGTTCCCCTAAAACTCACGAGTAAACAAAACTAAGCACTTAGTACTATTCTTAATTAATAAAATAAGTTAATATAAATAATTTACTGTTCACCAGATATTATAACCAGATTTCTTATAAATACATATTCTAACTTAATATGCTCATTATTTGCCATAGGACTTACCACATTAGGACCACATTATACATCCATTTTGCAAATTTATTTCTGACATTAAATACATTTCTTGAGACAAGAGTACTTTACTCATTGCTTACTTTTACCCTTCTTGGCACAAGGTTATACCAGGTGCTTAATACATATCCAATAAGTTGAATTAATTATAGCCAGGGTGACTAGACATTCTGATTTGTCCAAGATAGTCTTGGCTTTGTTACTGGTGCCACCATTTTGAAAGTGTATTCTTTCACTTTTAAATGCCCCATTTGTACAATAAATTACCTGATAACACTAACCACAGACAATTAAAATTCTTTCTAAAATTGTGAGTATACTTTCCCAAGTACAAACAACAACTGGAGTAGGGCACTAAGCACCAACAGAGCGGCAGAGGTGAAAGAGCAGGTAAAAAGCAGAAACAGGCGGCACCACCGGATCCTGAAGTGCCTCGCCACTTCCGTTGCTGGTCAATCTCAGGAGAAAGCAAACTGCACATTTAGAGATGTTCCAAAGACCAGTTCTACATTTAGACCAGCACTAAAGGGGCAGTAGTTTCTACCGAGGAGACAGGGATTTCCGTAAGCTTGTGCTACATCACACCATACTAGCCAAAGGAAAAATGTAAAGAATCTGTGTACCCAGAGGCGCCATTTTAAGCAGGATCCATTTTTTTTAATGGTATAATTAAAGTAGATTTCATGTACTATTCTTCTCATTCTATAGAAGATTTTATAAGACCATACTTCAGAAAAAATAAGAAGTCACTAATAAGGTTTTATTTACCTCTGAAATAGAATATTTCATTGATGTATAAGTACATTTAATTAAAATACACGTTTGTTAAGGGTTGAGCTGTGTTGCCCCCAAAACTCATACATTTAAGTCCTAACCTTGGTATATACAACTGTATTTGGAGAGAGGATCTTCACAAAGGCAATTAAGTTAAAATGAGGACATACAGGTCCTAACCCAATATGATGTCATTATAAGAAAAGGACACACAGTGGGAAGACTATGTGAAGACACAGCAAGCAGATGGCTATCTATAAGCCAGAGAGATACTCAGAAGAAACAAATCCTGCTGTCACTTTGATCTCAGACTCTAGACTCCAAAATTGTGAAAATAAATGTATGTTAAGTTACTCAGTCTGTGATACTTTGATATGGCAGCCCCAGCAAACTAATACACATTTATAAATATATATGTGAAATTCAGAAGAAAAAAAGATTTAAAAATGTAATACATACAGCCTAGCTGTGTACAGATTTACGTTCTCTTCATTTCTAACCCAGTTGAGTTTTGACTTATAGGTTAGACCCTCTCTTCATAATCTTGCTGCGAAATGGGGAACAGAAAATATGAGTATGCAGTTTCTTTCAGGTATAGATAATGAATTACTGCCTCATAAATGATAGTACAATTTAACAATCAGAGCTGTATAATTTAGTTATCAAAGTTTTGTAATTCATTATGAGTTGCTTACCTGTTTTAATGTTTCTAATTAAAAACTCATAATGCCCCCCAAAATGTAAAACACCTTTTTTAAAAAAAAAAAATTGTTTTTACTTTTTTGCAGAGATGGGGGGGGTCTTGCTCTGTTGCCCAGGCTGGTCTTGAACTCCTGGACTCAAGTGATCCTCCCACCTCAGCCTACCAAAATGTTGGGATTACAGGTGTAAGCCACTTCACCTGGCCATAAAACATCTATTGCAAATTTTAAAGTGTGCAATTTTTAAACTGATTTTTTTTTCAAATAGAATTTCTTTAGGGGCAATATCAATGTTCAACAAGAGCCTAGTACTGTAATTTCAAACAGATAAAAATAACTAGAATTTGATCTTGATGAACTAATACAAAACTCAGAATTTAAGCAAATACTGGATCTATCCAAATTTCTAAATTTCCATAACTTCTCAGACTTCATCTTAATCTGTGTTACTCAGCAAATCAATATTTTGCAAATGACCAGTGGGTATTAGAAAATCATACATGGTAAGAAAACCATTCAAAAGACAAGAAAGGCCAATTAGATTTTAATGTAACAGAGTACAAAAAGTCCACTAATATGGTTTCAGACTCCACTGCAACTAACCTTAAATAAACTACAGTTTGTTGAGTTTGGGTGTAGTAGCAAAGACAACTATTCACAAGTATTTGAAAAAAGTTATTAAAATACTATTCTCTTTCCCAATTACACATCATTGTGAGGCCAGTCTGTCTTCATATATGTCAAAAAAAGCATCATGCTCCAAAAGACTGAATGCAGAAACAGATGTGAGAGTACAATTATCTTCTTTTAAGTCAATCATTAAAGACGTTACAAGATTATAAAACAATGCTATACTTCTCACTGATGTTTCTTTATTTTGAAAAATAAATTTTTCATGAAACTATGTTGTTATGTGTTGACATAAACATGCAATAGGCTTATTACTGTTGTTTTAAATTGAAAGAATACATTAAAGCAATTACTCCGCTTTAATTTCTAATATAGTAAATATTATATAGCTGCAGCCCATATATACAAAAACTCTTTGAAGTCCTTGTTGTGAACTGAAATGTGTCCTCCCTCAAAACTCATATGTTGAAGCCCTAATTCCCAATGTGACTATATCTGGAGATAGAGCCTTTAAGGAGGTAGCTGAGGCTGAAAGAGGTCATGAGAGTGGGCCCCTAATCCAATAGGACTGATGCTCCTATAGGAAGAGAAAGAGACAGCAGAGACCCCTCTCCTTCTTTGAACATTCACAGAAAAAAGGCCATGTGAAGACCAGCGAGAAGGTGGTCATCTACAAGCTAGGACGAGAGGCCTCACCAGGAACCAACCCTGTCAGCATGTTGATCTTGGACTTCCAGCCTCCAGAACTATGAGGAAGTTGTCTGTTATTTAGGGCAGCCAGCAGTATTTTGTTATAGCAGCCCAAGCAGGTGAACACAGCCCTCAACCATTTAAAAAAGCCTAAGAGGGGTTCTAAGACCAAAAATTTTGAAAACCACTGAATTAGACAGTAACTATTTGGTTGTATAAATTAAAATATGTCTGTAAAAAATCTTACTTCATAGTTATCACTTGGAAAAGTAATCATAACTAGTCAAAACAGAAAGAAAAAGGTCATCTTTAAAATAACCTTATTTTTATTTGATATATGTAATTATATACCATTTGAAAGCATATTTTAAAAAGTAAAACAAACTGTGAAAGAATCAGTAGCATTAGCAGGCTAGTGAGGCATCTGCTTTTCATTTTCAGGAAACCAAGCTTGCTGATGTGTTTTACCAGTACATACTAGCCCTGAGTGTGTTTTTAAAGTTTATTAACTTTCTGAATACAAAGTCAGACACAAAAGAGCAAACTTTCAGTTTTGCTTCATGTGAGGAAAAATAGCCAAACAAATTAAAAGATGACACAAGGAAGTCAATCAATGAATTGACGAATACACTAAAGTGCAATTTTTTAACCAATAAAATTTATCAAGAATATAGGGAAAGAATAAATTAACAGTAAGAAAATCTATTTCAATATATGCAAAAATAAATATTTTTATACCTCTAGTAATTGTAATTAATAAGCAAAAATGTTAATAAAACTGTGGAAGTCACCTAGAATGAAAATTTTAATAGTTACAGGACTTCAAGTAATTATTTACAAAAGCTCAGATAAGTGACAAAAATGCATTTACCTCAATAAGTTTCTGAATTTCATGGACACAAGTATGTTGCTTGGGTTGCTTTTAATGGCAAATAAATTGTTCACTCAGGTAGAACAGTTTTACATAGAGTAGTACTCAGATCTAACAATCAAGCAAAAAGCTTAATTTCTAAGACTCTAATCCTAGGGATAGCATTCAAAATTACATTTTAATAAATTTCATTTCATATAACATTGTATGGAAAGAAAATACTAATTCAACTTAAGCTAACTTTTCTCTTGGTTCAATGTTTGTATAAAAAAAATTATGCAGTCCGTTTGGAAAAGTATAATCAATCCATGGGCATGCAAGTATCAATTTTATCTTATGAGAACTTCTCCATGTTCCAGTTACTTCATTCCTTATTACATGCTGCAAAAAGCAGTAATAATTTTTATAGCCAAATATCACTTTGTAAGATACCAGGTGGCTTTCAATATTTACCATATAAGTCATGCATGAAATTTAAACATTACAAAAAATGACTTACCAGTTGACACTCCTGAAATATGCACATTTTCAGAATGTTCTGCAAGAGCACCATTTCCTAAAATTAAACATAATGAATAAACTAATTTCCAAGATAAAATTTATAAAAATTTTTCAGATCCTCCCTTTAAAACAAAACTACACTGAGCTACTTTTAATATTTTGAAACTAAAGTTCCTTAAAATAATCTTCAAAACAATACTAAGTCCAAAATCATAATAGCAATAAGAAAAACAAAACATTTTTGAAATCACAACAATGTAATGTAATATATAAAGTGCAAATACATAGATCTGATTAACACCAGAAAGAATTTTCTATCAATTAATAATAAAAAGGGAACTCAGTACTACTACTAGAAAAAAAAAGGACATAGCTTTTTAAAAAGAGCATTTTCCTAAGAGCATGTCCAATCAGCTGCAAGCCAGTGTAATTACTGCTAGGGCCACACATGTTAGCACTTAAAAAAAAAAAAAAAAAGTCTTGCATTGTCTTCTAAATCTTTCAACCTCTTCTCACCAACAACTCTCAACCAACAATGGTCTTAAGAGCAAGGAAAGAATTATATCTTACTTTGGTTGTCTCTAATTTTTTACCTCATTCAACAGAGTTGGGCACACAAAAGCATAAATAATTTTTTGTCATCTAATAAAATTAAAATGCGGTTTTAAAAGATTCTCATTTAAAATACCGAGGATGGCTACATCTTCAAATTAATGTAAGTAGTGCTTCTTCGGGTATCCATTTTAAAAATGTCATTTGTTTTATTATAAATTATTTCCACCTGTCTCTGTTCTTTCTTGTAAAAATTGCTCATTGTTAGTTCTAAAGTTTTGTCTCTCTCTCTCTCTTCCCATTAATTGGCTCTGGTATCACAACAGCTCAGGAACCCAGCAGTCAGAGAAAGAATTCTCCTTGGAGTAGGGTAGGGGAGGAAAAGCTTAGAAGGCAAAAGAAGATTCTCTTCTATGGTTGAGTATTGAGAAAACAGCAAATATTGTAATAAACAATTTTTCTTTTACAACCACCACACTTCCATGATTGCTTGATTACTGAATAGCAGCTCCATTGCACTAAACTGTGGGAGACAGAATCTGTGCTAATTGACTAATATTATAGTTCACCATTGTATGCACACTTCTAGTACAGAGGAGGGGCACCAGAACACAAAGAGCTGATGGGTGAATAAATGGGGACGCCTCGATGATTAAAATGAAGTCATGCCCATGAAGCACTTGGTACAGTGCCTGGCACACAGAATTGAACAGGAACTCATTTTTGTAACTGTGTATATTATTATTACTGAAGAAAAAATAACAGTGATAAAATAATATTTCTAGTTCAACTACAGCAACATCCTTCAAAATGCAATATTTCCCTCAATTAAGAATGGTATGGTAGGAACAACAAAATATACGTGTAAGCTATGTTATGTATAAAAATAAATGTGACTAGCTATTTTAATTACTATGCCTTAATACCACATAAGACACACTTTCTTTGTCCCAGCAATGTTAAATGTTATGTATATAAAACTGAAATGACTAGTCCCATTTCCTTACTATACATAACTTATACAAATTAAGTAACAGAAACAACATATGAAACGGGTTCAATTAAACACCTAACAAAGTTTGCCAAAGGTCAGTACAAATTGCCTAAATCTTTGCTACTCATAAGTAAACCAGCAGAACTGGCCATCTTGGGAGCTTATTAGAAATGCAGAGACTCAGGCCCATCCCAGATTATTGATGATAATTTACATTTTAACAAGATCCTCTCTACTGCCAGTGATCTATGTGCACATTAAACTGGAAAAAATTTGGCTTCGACTTCCATATTATATACATAGGGTTTCCAATATTACTAAGGTAGCATATGAAATTATGCTCAGGAGAGTTTTAATAGTAGACTTTTTTTTTTGATAGACAAGGTCTCATTATGCTGCCCATGCTGAACTAGGATTCCTGGGCTCAAGCGATACTCCAGTTTTGGGCTCCCAGTTTTGGGCGTGTGTCACTGAGTCCAGTTTAGATATATTTTATACATCAAATTTTTTTTCCAGTTCTGTATATAGAATAAAGATAGGCAGAGAGGAAAAAAGTAGCATAATGTAATACTGAAGATTGTGGATTCTGGACTAGACTATTCCCAGGATTCTACTACCAGCACCATTACTTACCTGCTGTGTGATTTCGGGCAAGTTACCTAACCTCTCTGTACCTCAATTTCTTCTGTAAGTGAGAGATAATATCTATCCAATAGGGCTTAGTAAAACTCTTTATAATAGTTTAAAAAAGTATTAATCTAAATCTACATCAACATGCACATGAATAAACAGACACAGCCTTATAATAAAATAATCAGTAAACTGGAATGATATAATTCTTTATGTACTAAGATGGAAAGATACATTAAAATAATATTTAGACTAACATTAACATATGATCTAATTTTAACTTTAAAATTATGCATGTATAGTTTATAATATGCAGATGTTACGCATGTCATATATGCTTGCATATGCATTTACATGAACACTGATGAGTCTAAGGGTATATATACACCAACTGGGGAGGAAAGCCTCTGGAAGTGGAATTAGAGAGGAGGACATGTTTTTTGTATACTTTTTTTTGAGTCAGAGTCTTACCCTGATGCCCAGGCTGAAGTGCAGTGGCACACTCACGGCCACCGCAGCCTTGACCTGCTGGGCTCAGGTGATGCTTCTGCCTCAGCCTTCCAAGTAGCTGGAACCACAGGCTGCGCCATCACACCCAGCTAATTTTTTTATCGTAGAGACGAGGTCTCAGCAAGTTGCCTAGGTTGGTCTTGAACTCCTTGGCTCAGACAATCCTCTTGCCTCCATCTCCCAAAGTGCTGGGATTACGAGAGTGAGTCACCATGCCTGGCCCTGTTTTGTATACTTTAACAATGATTGAATGTTACAAACAGGCAGAAATTTCTTTAAAATTTTTTATTGGCCAGGCTTGGTGGCTCAGCCTTTATAATCTCAGCACTTTGGGAGGCCGAGATGAGTGAACTGCCTGAGCCCATGGGTTCGAGACCAGCCTGGGCAACTTGGCGAGACCTCGTCTTTACAATAAATAAAAAATTAGCCAGGTGTGGTACTGTACGCCTATAGTTCCAGTTACTTGAAAGGCTGAGGCGGAAGGACTGCCAGAGTCCAGCAGGTCGACGATGGAGTAGCTGTATGCATGCCAATGCACTCTAGCCTGGGTGACACAGTGAGATTCCAACTAAAAAAAAAAAAAAAAAACTTTTTAAAATTTGTTACCCAAAAACGAAAGAAATAGATAAACAGAATATAGTTAATTCCCCACCATTCTGAATAAACAAATCTGATAAATACTGTACTAATTATAAAATATTATAATTTCATAAAAGCATTAAACACAATCCTATTTAGAAGTTAAAAATAAATCAGTGATAATTTCTGTTAACATCAAATAACTATCTTTTTCTATTTTATTAGACGTTTCTGAGTCTGAATATCACTGAAATGAGCTACTTAATTTATGTGTACTGTCATTCTAAAAAATATTTTCACAAAGATGTCACTTATATAACACAATTATTTCCAAGTTATAAGCATACAGCCCAAAGAAAATTGCTTTGCTGATACAAAGCAAATTACATTCTCCCTAAAGCTGCTCTCCCAACCCCTCAGAAAATAAAATCTCATATGTATGAATAAGTACACTTACCACTCTCCCTTCTATAACTGCAGTACTCCAATGCAGCCATTTTAGATATTTTTGCAGAAGGCACCCTTAAGAAGGTAAAAAATACTGAAAAAATGCAGTCTGATAAAACATTACTTCTATAATTGTATATTTAGCTAGAGAATGCCTAAAAAAACAGCTTTTCAAGTAAGACAGTTTCATTATTACTTAATTCAGAAAAAAATTTTTAGGACATTAATTTTTTATCCCACTAACTAAATACCAAGAGGTGATCGACTGTTCCCATTTATTACTCTTCTCTAGTTTTGACTACAATATGAGAGAATTGACCGAAAGAGAGGCTGTTTTAGGAAAAAAGCTACAGAGCAATGATAAAGAGTCTGATTTCTGGAACCAGACTCCTGTAATCAAACCCCAGTTCCACTATTTATAGTCATGAACCTTAATTAAACTACTTCTAAGATTTGGTTTGCTCACCTGTATAACAGGGATGTCATCATGAGAGAATGTCTAAATTTAAGGTCTCTGCATTCCTGCTGCTTTTGTATCTTTCTTTCTGTTCTCTCTTATTTTTGTTCGTCCTACTTAAGAACTAAGGTTCTTAAAGAATAGCTAATAAATGCATCTAAGATTTGACAGATATATATCAGTCAAATCTCAAGTGTTTTGCAAGTATACCCTCATCTAATCCTTAAAACAATGGTTCATTTTATAGACGAGAAAATCAAAACTTTTAGCAGTTTGGTAATTTTTTCAAAGAGGCAGTAATCGAATGGACTGAACATTCAAATCCACAGTCATTAAGAAGTTTGTGTTCCAGCCAGGCTCAGTGGCTCAGCCTGTAATCCTGCACCTTGGGAGGCTGAGGTGAGTGGAATGCCTGAGCCCACGGGTTCGAGATCCGCCTGGGCAACTTGGCGAGACCTCATCTCTACAATAAATCAAAAATTATCCGGGTGTGGTAGTACGTGCCTGTAGTTCCAGCTACTTGGAAGGCTGAAGCGGAAGGATCGCTGGAGCCCAGCAGGTCGAGGCTGTGGTGGCCAGGAGTGGCCACTGCACTCCAGTCTGGGTGACAGAGTGAGACTCCAACTCAAAAAAAAAAAAAAAAAGTTTGTGTTCCTCACTTCTTAAAAAGAATTCGGGTTAAATATCAATTCACATGGCATTAAGAAGTTTGTATTTCTTACTTCTTCAAAAAAACTTTCAGGCATGAATATATTTCTTGCTTATAAAAGAAACAGTGCTTAGCTTTCAGAATCAAAACCCACAAGCCACAGTGATTCCAATTTCTATGGAGAAAAACACTGGTTTAAAAGTTAAATGACTGTCAGCTACTAGTAACTAAAATGCTCAGCATCCTACAATTTCTTTTCCACTATGCAATGAAAGTGATTATCAAACATAAAAACACAAATCGAAGAAGCAAACGTGGTTCCTATTTTACTCTACTAAAGGAAAAAGTCTATAATCCTAACAGGGTTTGCCAAGCTCTCCACAGCATGACTCTTCATAACTACTTCCAAAGTTTCATCTCTTGTGGTACACTTTTCCATTCTATCTCTTCTTTCCAGTAATGGTTTTCTTTTAGGAAAGTGTCAGCTGCCTCTCATGCCTTTGGACTTTCCTTTAACATGATCTCTTTTTTTAATTTAAATTTTATTTTAGATTCAACACATACATGTGCAGGTTTGTTACATGAGTACACTGAGTGATGGTGAGGTTTGGACTTGTGTTGAGCCCATCCCAAGTGTTGAGCATGGTACCCAATGGGTGGTTGTTTAACCCTTACCCTACTCACGCCTCCCCCTGTAGAAGTCCTCAGTGTCTGCTTCAACACTGTACCTTTAGAGAGGTATCTCTTGATTCTCCCACACTAGGTGAGGTCATTCTGTTACAGGCTCCTATCGTATCCATGTACTGTCACTTTTTGAAAATTTGTCACACTTGTATTATGTGTTTAATGCCTATATTCCCTACTAGTCCTCAACCTTGGTGTGGTCAGGGGAGGAGTGAGGAAACACAGCTGGGTTTTGTTTCACAACCCCAGTGATTAGTACTAACACATAATATAACAGACAATACTTAGTCCATATTTGTTCAATGAATGAATGGTAAGCTGATATAGAAGAAGCATGTATAGTTCTTGCTCCCATAGGGTTGACAATCCATTGAGAGAATAAATAAAAATATCTAAAACAGAGGCAAACAATATAAAACAAAATAAAAGTAGCAAATTTCTTATTCAAGAGGGAAACACTAGTGGCTTTTCTACTAAAAGCAGAAATGATGACAGGAGTGGCCACTATAGTTACTAATATCAGCCAAGGCATTTTAGATAAAAATTGTTTAAAAAAAAAGAGGGAGGGAGTAAAACTCTATCTGCAGATGATATGGTTGTATATCTATCTGGAAAATCCAAGACAGTCAATAGAAAAATATCTATAAACAACAGAAAATTTTAATAAAGTAGTAGGATATAAAATAAGCTTGCAGAAAAAAAAAAACACTTTCATAAATACAAAGAATAACAATCATACAGTGGAAGAGAAGACTCCATTTTAAGTAGTAACAACAAAAAATTTTTTTTTGAACTCGGAACTTCTACTGCTGGTCATAACAGAGAAATTAGTAATAGACCAGCAATTCTGCTGTGAACAACTAAAAAACCTGGGGAAAAGATATTAAGAAAAAAATCAGATACTACAACAGGCAATGTAAGATTGTGATTCCTGGGAAAAAGAAAAGAAATTAAGGTGAGCCCTATTACTGCACTGGCTTTCTGCCTGGAGACTTCCTGGACCCTGGCATACTGAGGGAAAACCCAAGCAGAACATGGAGAGCATGTTATCTTGAGGAGATAGAGACTGGAGTTTGGAGGGGCTGAGACAGCAAAAATATTCAGAGGACTAGGGAGGGAGAAACTTTGCAAATGAAAAAGAAAGCCCCTCAAAACTTCAAAATTCTGCATCCAGGCCCTAGCCTTAGGCTGAATATCAAGCGGTACATGTGTGAGGTGAGACTGAACAAGGACAAATAACAATTACTGGAAGCTGGAGGCTTGAACACTTCCATCCCACAAAGTATATGCTAAAATTCTGACCACAAGAGTAGAAGAACTCCAAAGCACGGAGATCTTGATGAACACGTGGGTATTACCCGCGGATCAGTTAGTCCAACCACATCTTAGGAGTAGGGCTAATTTAGCTCCAAAGTGAAGCTTACTCTGTAACTCACCTAACAAAGCTTTAAAACAAGATTCAAGTGAAACTCTTAATTGCTGGTGGAAGTATAGTACAACTACTCTGGCAAACAGTTTCTTTTTAAGATGAACATATGCTTATCTGACCTTACAATTCTACACCCAGGTAAGAGAAATGAAAACATACCAAAAAGACAAAAAGGAATTCCAAAAACACATGGAGCAAAAGAAGAAACAGAAAAGAATTCTATTCTGATTCTATCATATACAGTTCTAGAACAGAAAACACAAGGTAGATGTGAATGGCTTATAAAGGGCATGAAAGAACTTCTGAAGTGTATCTTGATTGGGGTGTGTTACATGGGTGTATACATCTGCCAAAAGTCACCAAAATGTAACCACAAAATGGGTACATTTCATATAGTATGCAAATTACACCTTAATAAAGTTGATTAAAAAAAAAAAAAAGCCAAGAGGCAGACAGGTTGGACTTCAGGCAGGATTTGATTCGGGGACCTAGCCTTCCTCTCTCCCTGAATCTCTTGGCCGTGTGCTGGCTTCCTTATCAACTCAACAAAATGGTTGGCCCAGTTCTAGGCATCACAGTTAGAGGAAGAAAGAGTGTTAGCATCCCATCACTTGCAACCAAAAGCCTTGATATTTATTTTGCTTAGAATAGCTTAAGTCAGCCGGGTTTGGTGGCTCAGCCTGTAATCCCGTGCTTTGGGAGGCTGAGGTGAGTGGATTGCCTGAGCCCGCGGGTTCAAGACCCGCCCGGGCAACTTGACAAGACCTCATCTCTACAATAAATAAAAAAATTAGCCAGGTGTGGTAGTGCACGCCTGTAGTTCCAGCTACTTGGATGGCTGAGGCAGAAGGATCGCTGAAGCCCAGCAGGTCAAGGCTGTGGTAGCCAGGAGCGTGCCACTGCACTCCCATCTGGGCAACAGAGTGAGACTCCAACTCAAAAATAATAATAATAG
This sequence comes from Cephalopachus bancanus, assembly GCA_027257055.1. Taxonomy (NCBI): domain Eukaryota; kingdom Metazoa; phylum Chordata; class Mammalia; order Primates; family Tarsiidae; genus Cephalopachus; species Cephalopachus bancanus. The sequence continues at coordinate 1,910,052 of JAPVLO010000146.1, forward strand.
CTTAAGTCATATGCCCATCCTGTCAAGGAAAACAAAATGGAATAGGATGAATGGCATAAGTCTAGGGGCAAGGTGGTGAATTAATTTTTCTGCAGTATATGAGGGCATTGTTAAAAAGAAGAAAAGGATAATTGGATTATAGGCAAGCAATGAACAACTACTACAATTTTTCCTTCCAAATAAAGTCCAATGCTTTTCCCTGCATTCATGATCTACATAGTCTAGGCTCCAAATATCCTTGTCAAATTTAAGTTTCCCTACTCCATTATGTGCCAAACACATGAGTCTTCCATTTTGTATACAACAAACAAAAAAACCCAACACCACTACCACCACCACAACACAAATCTTTTTCTTCCTGTATTGTCACTTACAAAATGTTTAGACACATTTCAAGGCCCAATTAAATGTTAACTTAGCCAAAAAGCTTCTGGAGATCACCTTAATCATAAGTGACTCTTTTCAACTCTTTGCTGAGCATTCTGCATCCTTTAATGAATGAATGGATCCAGGCACCTACGTCACATCAATAGCTGCTAAACATAAGAAAAAGGTAATGAGACATCATGTGCTTCCAAATGGGAGAACACACAAAAAAGAGGAAGCTAAATTTGATCAAGCCTCTCTGTAAAGCAGCATTGTTCAACAGAACTTTCTACAATGATGGAAATGTTCTATCCAAGGTACTGTCCAATATAGTAGTCATTAGCCTCATTTGATTATTTAAAATGATGCTAGGGTACTTTAGCAACTACATATTTTATGTTATTATAATTAATTTAACTTTTAAAAAGTTCCTGTGGCTAGTGGCCACTGTATTAGACAGCATAGCTCTAAATCCAATTACCAATTTACAGGAAAGGTAAAAGACAGGAACATTTCAAATCATTCTACAGAGGTACACTTAGCAAACTCCAGACTGAAAAATTCTTAAGGAATAGTTTCTTCAACAAACACAGTGTAAAGTTAAAAAATAAAAAGGTGTGGAGAAGCCTACAGACTGAAAAAGGCTAAAAGGAAGTATCAAGTAATTACAAAGTACAGACCTTATTTGGATTCTGATTCATAAACAAACACTTGTGACATTCACGAGACAACTATAAATTTGAACCAAACTGGTTTCATAAAATTTGAGGAAAAATTAACAATCATTCCTGAGATCATGGCATGGAACTTTATTTAAAAAGAAAGCATCCTTGTCTGCTAAAGATGCACTCTAAAATATCAATGGATGAAACGATGTCTGGTATTTTCTTCAAATAATACAGGGAAGGAAGAATTTAATAAGCTATTAATGAGATAGGATTTGTTTGGGGTTAACAGTTGTTGGGGCCTGGGTATTGGGTATTTAGAGGTTCATTATCCTATTCTACCTACTTTCACAAATATTTGAAATTCATTGTAACAAGAAATTTTAAAAATGAAAAAATAAAACACTGATAGCATATCATCTATTTATACAATACATAAAATGCTATGGATGTGAAACTGTGCCAATGACTTATATATCCTAAAACATGTAGGTGTCTTAATATCAGGATTTATTATCATATGCATTGTTTTATTCCCCTCAGTATTTTAGTCTAGTATCCATATATGCCAACTGTGCAAGTTAAAACATTTCTGTAATTTATTATAATTTTAAATTTATTTCTTATTTAGTTTTATGGTAAGGTAGCATTGTGAGAAACTTATATAATGTTAAACCATGTGAGAACAAAAAAATGAGAGAAAAAGGCTCAGAACTCAGGTCCTAGATCCTCAAATCTGATTATGCTGTAGCCTGACAATCACCTTTATTTGTGAAAACATACACGAAGAAAATGAAGTCAGGCAAATACATTTCTTTTTACTACCTATAAGGCTCTTACCCTTAATTCTAATATGATTTGCTAGAAAGGCAGGCTTGAGAGTGGAGGGCTCATTTTGCCTAGATTACATGTCAGCAGGTCTAAGAACTAGAATCCAAGCATGCAGAGTGGCCATGTTCTCATTTCTCATAACCACCAGTGAATCTTGGCCTTCTGTTAAATAAGGTCAAAAGGGCGGGCCCTGATGCAAGAAGACTGGTGTCCTCTTAGAAGAGGAAGATTTACCAGGGGTATCTCTATCCACACATGCACAAAGAAGAGGCCATGAGAGGACACAGTAAGGACACTGCAAGCCAGGAGACATCGCACCAGAAACCAACCCTGGCAGCACCTAGATCCATTAACTTCAATGGTACAGTTTGATGAGTCCTGCAAATACACACAGTACTGCAACCACCACTACAATCAAGACACAGAACATTTCCACCACTCTAAAAAGCTCTCTGGTTCCCCCGTTGTAGTCAATCCCCTTTCTACATCCTTAAACTCAGATAACCATTGATCACAGTCAGTCAACATTTAATAAGCACTATGCACTGTACTGAGCTCATGATGCATTATCAAATCTCCCTCCTAAAGTTGTAAGAATGGATACTAAGAACCTCATATTATGGATTAGGAAACAGAATCAAGGTAAATAACTCACCCAAGATTCTACGGCTAGTAAGTGCTAATAGGGACAGACTCAAACCCAGATTTACCCAATTTCAACATTAAAAATTAAATTTTCATTTTCTTGACTTCTTTGGAAAAAAAATTTAGTATCTGTCTACGCACATTTCCTCATGCACACATAAGCTGGATCTGTGGCTGATCTCTTTAGAAGCAGGTGCCCAAAGCCTACCACCTTCTATTGCCATTCTGAAACTGACAACAGGCCCTCTTCATTCGTGTTTACCTTCTTGGCATTTGAACTGGTGATCTCTGTTATTATTTTGTAAGGCCATTTTTAAAAATAAAGAAATGAGAAACAATAAAGCAGCCAAATTACACATGCAGAAAAACATGCAAGTACATATAGTATATGAGGTCTGACAATTAAGTTTGCGAACTCATCCTAGAAAAGGTGCTACATATCTCATTGTTGAATATCACTATGGTCACCTTTGAAGGACTCGTTTGGAAGCTATGCACCAATGCCAGCACCTCGTCCATCCATCAAAGCAATTTGGAAACTCTCTGGAATGGCCACCAGAGCTCTCATCGCATGTATTCCTTTCAATATTTCCTTTATCTTTAGGTAAAGAAAAAAGTCACGGGGGGCTGATTAGGTGAGTAGGGAGGGTATTCCAATACAGTTATTTGTTCACTGGCTAAAAACTCCCTCACAGACAGTGCTGTGTGAACTCATGCATTGTCATGATACAAGAGCTCCCTTGGGACCATTTTTGCACACAACTTTCTCATGCCAAGATTTTCAGTTAAGATATTCCTGTTTCTCTATTGGTGTTTATTTGTTCTGCTATGCTTCACACAGCTGACGACTTTGACACACAATTCGATGAATTTGTGCAATGTTTTCATCAGTTCTGTTTGTTACTGGCCATCCTGACCTCTCTTCATCAGTGAGGCTTTCTCTCCCCTCAGAAGAATGTTTGTACACTACTGTTTTCTTCATGGCATTATCCCCACACTTAGACTACATATCCCTGATTTCACTTCCACTCTTGCTAAGTTTAACGAGAAATTTAATGTTTGTTCATTGCTCTAATTCAAGCTCCAACATTCTCATGACGACAGCTCTGATGGCCATTCTAGAAAAAAGAGTTCCAAAATTGCTTTTATGGTAGACTAGGTGCTGACATCAGTGCACAGTTTCCCAACCGAGTACTTTAAAGGTGACTGTAGTGATATTCGGCAATAAGATATGTGGCACTTTTTCTAGGATAAGTTTGCAACCTTAATTGTCAGATCTCGTATACTAAACTGCTAATGCCTAACTCACCCCCAAGAGAAGGAGGAGGCACAAATGATTCCCTTTTGTTCTTTATACATTTCTATAATGTTTGACTTGTTAAAGCATATATTACTTCTGTAATTAATGTGTACTGAATATACATACTAGAACGCTACCTTCTGAAAAAATACAACAAAATTCAATAGCTATATAATTTCAAGCTTTTCTTTACAACATTATAATGAAAACATGATTACAGGTGATGTCTTTTTTCTTAATATTGACAAAATGATAAAAGAACTATCATTTAATATAATTAAAACATGCCCATTACGCTCTTCTACAGCAACAAGTCACTGAAAAAATTTTCTTATACGTGAAATTCAATGATGAAAAGATGAATACGTGGCTATAACTTTCCTATTCTTGCTAACATCACATGTCATCTATACACAGACTAATGCAAGCAAGGTGTTGACTTTTGTAATGACAACAAAGATAAATAATTTTAATGTATTAGGCTGCAGAAAAATAGCCTTTTCAAATTATAAAGAAAGTAAAATTTAAAAATCAGTCTAAGATTTTTTTGTTGAGTTGGAGTCTCCCTCTGTTACTCAGGCTGGAGTGCAGTGGCATGATCACAGCTCACCACAGCCTTGACCTCCTGGGCTCAGGCCATCCTTTTGCCTCAGTGTCCCAAGTAAGCTGAAACTATAGGTGTGTGCCACTATGCTTCGCTAGTTTTTTAATTTTTTTGTAGAGACAAGGTCTTCATATGTTGCCCAGGCTGGTCTCAATCTCCTGGGCTCAGGTGATCCTTCTATCCTGATCTTCCAAAGTGCTAGGATTACAGGTGTGAGCTACCATGTCTAGTGTGTTTTAAAATATACTTTTAACAACATTTAAAACAAATTACTAGGTTATTAAAATCAGTTAATTATATTTGTAAAGTGAAGTTCTTCTTGATTTAATCCTGTGTTTTCTTTTTTTGCAAGTACCCTATTGTTGTTTCTTTCTACCTGCATTATTTATAAAAGAAATCAAGTAGTTTGTTTCTACTTCTAGCACAATTTATGACCAGAGAACATGAAGTTATGAATGGTAAGTATGTCACTGATAAAAAGGATGGTTCTCATTTCTACACTATTGGTGGGAGTGCAAACTAGTTCAGCCTCTGTGGAAATCAGTGTGGCAATTTCTAAAAGTTCTAAAAATCAACCTTCCATATGACCCCGCAGTCTCCCTACTGGGAATATACCCAGAAGAACTCAGGTCACTCTATAAAAAAGATACTTGCACACGTATGTTTATTGCAGCATTGTTCACAATAGCAAGAACATGGAACCAACCGTGCTGCCCATCAAAAGAGGACTGGATAAAAAAATTGTGGTCATATACACAATGGAATACTATGCAGCCATAAAGAAGAACAAAATTATGAACTTCACAGCAAGGTGGATGGAGTAAGAGTTTATAATACTGAGTGATCTCTCACAGAAACAAAGAGCTGAGTATCACATGTTTTCACTCATAAGTGGACCTTGAACAATTACCATGTTACTATAAGAAAAGGATTGAAAGTGGTGGGAAACTGCGGGGAGGAAGGTGAGAGGGTGGGATTGACAGTAGTTGATATCTGCCTGGGAAAGAGGGGGCACACCTCATCGATAAGGGTACCTGCACGGTGAATATTTGTATACCTAGCCCTGAATTGTACCCCACAATTTTAAATACAATTTAAATACAATTTTAAAAGAGGAAAAGAAAAGATGGTGCTCAAATTTATCAGGGGATCTAAAATAGGAGCCAAGTACATACCAGGTCTAAGATCACTCTGAATCCTGGAGTCATTCATTAGCCCTTCTCTTTGCCTCACATTCAGATCTTTTCAAATTCTTTTGTCTTTTCTTAAATATGTAATCAGGTATTTCTTGTTCATAAAAAAAACAAAAAACAAAAACACTACTTGCTTGCTGATGTACCCCTCTTTCCACTTTTCCATCTTGGTCTTTCCTTTCTCCACCAAAGTTTTTGAAAGATCTATGCTCCCTAATGTAGCTTTCCTTACCGATCATTTGCTCCTGAGACCTACTCAGTCTAGCTTTTGCCCCTAGCATATTCCTGAAACTCATGTAGCAAAGGACACCAACAAACTACCTATAAAACAGTCTATTCTCAAAAATATCAACACTGAACCCAATTTTCCTACAGTTGGAGAATACCATATAACTAATATGAGGAACAGTATCACTGTAAATTCATTTTCAATTCATCTGGATACTCAACCTTTTAAAAATGACTCAACTCTGTCTCCAGTTCCCTTGAAAACTCTATCAGCAGTTCATTATTCTTTTCAAGCTTCCAACCAACTTCCTCAACCAATATTCTTAGTAAATGACCTCCCTGTTAACTATTCAGGAATCTGTTGGCATATTATCCTCTCCCTGTCTAGAAACTCGATTTCCAGCATATATCAAAGGCCCAAGTACTCCATGTTAATAACTATCACATTTCTACCTCCAATCTGAAACTTTCTCCTGAGGTGCAAATTTTTATTTGACTTTTGGTAGTCCGTGCGCACTTACCTTGTGCCAGTCATTATAGTTGGTACTTTTCATATACTATTACTAATTCTTACAGTAGCCATATAAAACAGATACTATGCCAAATTTACATGCAGAGAAACTGAGACTCAGAGAAATTAAGAGACTAGCTCAGGGCCACACAACTGGTAAGTGGCACTGCCGAGATTTAGGCAGATTTATCTAGCTCAAAGCCCATCATCCTGAAACAATAACAGTGGCTAATATAAGTATGTGCTGTGTGCCAGATGATGGTTTAACAAGTTTCTATGCTTCAGTACATTTACTCTTCACACTCACCTTATGAAAAGTTGCTATTACTATTTCTACCTAGAGATTGTTTTTTAACTTTCTATTATACAGTTTTGCCTGAATATTCTTGGTATCTCAAACTCAATAAGTACAAGACTGAACTTTATCTACCCTCAGTCTGTTCCTCCTCTATGTTCCTTACTTTGGTGAATGACACCAACATCTCCCAGTTGTCCAGGTAGAAACCTGGAAGTCATTCCAGATTCTTACCATCCCTTCCTTCCCCTCATGCATATTAATTCTCTTGATTCTTTCCTACCCTCCTGCTATTTCCTTATTTCATGTCCTTGATATTTCTTTCCTGTATTACTGCGTTAAATATAAGCTTCATGAGGACAGAAGCAAAGAATAGTGCCTGGCTCACATTAAACAGCTAAGGGACATTAGCTGAACGTATAAATAAATGAATTAGCTCACAAGCTGGCCCTCCTACTTTTGGTCTTGCAGCTCTTTGATCCTCTGCACTGCTCTCTCATTCTCTGCATTAATACCAGAGATCCTTTTTAAAGGCATATCTGATATTAATCTTCAGCTTATAAAACCAACCAAGTCAACTCCTTCCACATGTTAAGAGTCTCCAGGGCCCACAATAATCTGGTTCTTCCCTATCTCTTCATCCATAACTTTTGTTACTCCTTTCCTGCTTTTACCTTATACACATACATTCTGGTTTTAGCATTGAAGTACATACAGTTTCTGAAATCGTCATGTTTTTGAACATGATGCTCCCTCTCCCTGAAACAGTCTAATGCATCACCATCAGTTACCCCCTTAACTCTTTCAATCCTGTTCAGGAAAGACATCTCTATCCATCTTTGGACAAATTAGGGGTCCTCCTTGATGTTCCCATACTACCTCCTATTAGTACGTACTGAGTTACAAACACTGTCCTTATTACTACCACTGTCCTTACCAGCTTTTGGGTCATTAATCTAATTGTTAGTCTCTAACACCAAATCTTGAGTGCCTTAAGGGCAAAGAAAGTCCCCATTCTTTCTTCTCACCTTCCTTGTTTTTTTATTCTCTTTCTCCCTGTTTTGCTTCTTATTTTGTTGTTTCTTATTGTGGTTAATAATTTCATAATTTACAAAACATACATATCCTTTACTTTTAAACAATTCCCAGAGTAACTGATATTCCCCCTTTTAAAACCTAGGAAGTTGAGACTCAACAATTAAACTGGCAGAACTAAAACTCAAAGCTACTGAGGAACAGAATCAAGTATTAAATACCGGTCTCTTCTGCCACCAACCCCAGAAGGTGTAGATTCATTCTTCATAGGCATCCCTCAGTCAATCATGTCTAGATATAGCGGAGTAGGAGAAAACCAAGGGCATGTTCACATTGACAAAGAATCCAAGGAATCATAGCATTTAAAAACCATAAGTTGGTAGTTGTCAAAGCAACTGAGAAGGCAATACTACAGTTTACTATATGATGATGTATATGATGGCATGATGATACAATGGATAAGTATACCAGCCTCAACATCAAAGAGTACTGAGCTTTGACTTCTGCCTTTGCTACATTTTTTCTTTTTTGTGGTATGTTAAAGTAAATGTCACATATCATTTCACCTCTATACACTTCAACATACATATCACTAAAAATATAGCTATTCTCTATCTATAGTGCTATTATTTAAAATTAGTAATAAATTGTGATATCATTTAACATAGCCAGGCCATACATAATCAGATTTTCCTATCTTGTAAACATCTTTTCAATTTGCCTATTTGAAGCAGGACAGAAACAAAGTTTCAATGTTTCATTTGGTTGGTATGCTAAAGTCTTTCAGCCTAGAATGATATGCCCTCATTTTCACACCATGGACTTGCACAGAAACCAGATCAGCTGTCTTGTAAAAGGCTCGTATTCTGTGGTGTCACTTCCTTTTGGTGTCACTTAACTTGGTTCATCTAGCCCAAGGGTCAGCAAGCCTTTTCTGTAAGAGGACAATAAAGTAAATATTTCAGGCTTTGTGGACCTTATAGTCTCTACTGCAATTACTCAACTCTCACTGCAGCACAAAAGCAGCCGTGGACAACATGTAAACAAATCAGAGCAGCTGTGTTTTAAAAAAATATTGTTTAAGAAGAAAACAGGTAGTAGGCTAGATTTGACTGAAAGGTCATATTTTACAAACCCTGGTGAATGAGTCTGATCTGATGCAATTCAGCATTGCTGGCTGGAAAGCTCCAGAGCTTGTGGTATATGTTTTATATGCCTGAAAGCAGGAGGTCTACACCACTTGCTTGCCCTACCTCCCATAAGATTGAATTGAGGCAGACCAATTCCTCTACTGAGAAGTTCTCACATGACCATGTCTAATGCTTCACCCACTGATAATCATAGCCTGAATAAATTATTTCAATAGGGATAGCAAAATTATATAGTCTAATCCTGTCATTACTTTCACATTCATTAACTAAAGTTCTGCAAAGAACTTTCCTTCAACAAAGAGTTATTTGCTTACCCTGAAACAGTGTCAACGCAGAAAAAAGGAAGGACAACTGCTGAATTATTTCCTCAAAATCGCTTATTTTCAGAGTATGGAGTTAGTGCCTATTGGTTTCCAATGCATCCAGTAATTCATTATTGTTAGTGGTGTGTGTGTGTGTGTGTGTGTGTGTGTGTGTGTTTCTTATTACAAGTCTATCATTATGAACCAAGGAGTTTCCATAAATTCAGTGCACTTCAACCATCTTCATTATTCTTTTTCAATGGTCAAGTTTTCATCTTTGGCCAATGGAAGCCCCTTTATATTGGCTTGTGTCCTTTTGGTATAAACTACTAGTCGTTGATAGCTCTTTTGCCTTCTGATATAGCAGAATATTCCTGGATCATCTTCTGTATTTTCTGCCCCAGAATGGAACTAGCCATTTGTCCTTGTATCCTTTTAGTAAGGAATGGTATTTAGAGACCATAATCATAGTTTCAGTTGTGCTCACTGCTACTATGCTATTACAGCAACATTTCACTAGGGAGGATATAAGAGGGTATATAATCTTAAATTCTATGGACAGAAGTTTAGAGTAGTATAATCTTTCTAGAAAACAAATCCTGGTTCCAACTGTATGACTTTAAGAAAACTATTTCATTCTCCGGTGGTTCAGTTTCCTGTAAAACAGTTAAAATAGAGTTCATCTCATAATTTGATATAAAAATTAAATGAGTGAATATACATGTAAAGTTTTTTTAGAGCAATGAGTAGGTATTATTTTTATTGAAAGCTTTGAAAATACTCCAATATTTGACCTAATAGTTCTACTTTTATAAATTACAAAAATTCAAACAAAATAAGAGAAACATGTTAATTACATCATTATTTATAAATGTGAACAAAACTGTACACAATTTAATATTCAACATTAGGAAATAATTTATGAAAAAAAGTGATATGGAAAAATGCCCCAATATATGTCAAGTATCAATAAGCCTATCAGTCAAGGTTGCCATTTCCACTAGTCAAGTAGAAATGTCCATTTCATTGAACCCTAACCACATTTTTATCTTCACGTCTTTAATAAGCATTTTGAAAATTTGATAAAAACTGATTCTTTAATATATTTACTAAATTGGTAGTGGTATTTATGACTGCTTTTGAAGTTAATCTTTGTTTCTAATTTTATTAGCTATCCAATTACTGTTTCTATAAATTGTCTTTTGTCCATCTACTGAAGGAAGAAAATTAACATTTAATGTAGAAAGCATTTGCATAAGTTATTTAACAGCCTTATAACAAACCTTGGGGGCAGGTGGTGTAAAATCCAATAACCTAGTTCTTGCCATTTAGAAATCTCAATTAATAGCAAGCCAAAATTAATTCAGAAAGAATTAATGATCTGGCATCTCTGACTCATCTATCAGCACCACAAGCAGATGAGTTCTAGTAATGAAATTTTAAAAAGTAAATGCATCAGGAATTAATCAGCTTGCTTATAAGCTGCACTGAGTTTAGAGAGGTCTCTAAGTAAAACTACAAAGGAGCAATAAAGTATAATGGTTAAGAGCACAAACTCTAGAGCCATGCTATCTGGGTGAAATCTCAGGTCTTCAATTTACTAATTATATGACCTGGGCGAAGATATCTAACTTCTCTGTGCCTCAGTTTCCTTATCTGTAAAATGAAACAGTATCTAGGTTGATAGGATTAGTTATGATAGATGAGTTTATGTTGTGTACATAAATACATACATACATATACAAACTATATACATAGTCATATATTCTGAATATTTGTATCACCCTAAAGCTCATATATTGAAATCCTAACCTCTAGGGTTATAGTATTAGGAGGTGGGGTTTTTGTACCTTATGAAGTGATTACGTCAGGAAGGCTCTACCCTTAAAAATGGGCTTAGTATACTCATAAAAGAGATCCCAGAGAACTAGCTAGTCCCTTCCACCAAGTGAGGATACAGCTGGAAGGTGTTGTCCATGAACCAGAAAGTGGGCCTTCGCTGGACACTGAATCTGCCAGTGCCTTAATCTTGGACTTGTGAGAAATAAATTCTGTTGTTTATAAGTCGCCCCATTTATGGTATATTATAGCAGTCGAAACGGTCTAAGATACACATATATAAACACATATATATGTAACAAACACACAGTGAATAAACCCTGCCTGGCTTATAGTAACTACTATATAAGTGTTTGCTCTTGTTATAAGAATGTTTTTACATATCAATCTCTCCTGCCTGCTGCTACTCCACATAGCATAGCTTGTTATTCAAATACTATACTGTAGTGTAACTACTTCAAAATATTTCTACTTTACGGTTTGGTGATCAAGGCATTTTTTTAAAAAGTGCTCTGGATGATACTACAGATATTATACATAGTTTTTAAAAAAGGTAAAACAACAGGAAAACAATCAATATAGATCATATATACTACAGAGCTTTCTAATCTCTTATAACAGTGCTTTCTCAAACTTGAATATAAAATCACTGGAGATCTTGTTAAAATGGAGATTTTAATTCAGTATCTGGGACAGGGCCTGAATATAAGCATTTCTAACAAGCTCCCAGTTGGGACCAATGCAGCTGGTTCCACAATAGCACTTTGAATAGCAAGGACCTAGAGTGCATGAATGAGATTTTAGAAGTTCTAGAATCACAAGACATTATATATAATATACAAAATTTTCTGTGAATGTGCATATGGGTATTATTTTCTGAGGAAAGGACCTACATACAGTTCTTACCATATTCCCAGGAGTTAGGGTGGGAGTAGGAGACAGAGCAGGGAGAAAGTTGGCACATTCTCAGGGGAGGTGACAAAGACACAAATCAGCTTCACATGGTTAATTGGAAAAAAAGTCATTATATAAAAAGTTATTTGTAAATAGATATATTATAAATTGAAAGAGTAGGCCAGGTGTGGTGACTCAAGTCCATAATCCCAGCACTTTAGGAGGCCAAAGCAGGATAATTCCCTGAGGTCAAGTGTTTGAGACCAGCCTGGGCAACATAGCGAGACGCTGTCTCTAAAAAGGAAAAAAAAAACTGTATGGACATGCCTGTAGTCCCAGTTATTCAAGAGGCTGAAGCAGGAGGATCACTTGAGCCGAGGAGGTCAAGACTGCAGTGAATTACGATTGAGCCACTGCACTCTGACCTAGGTAACAGAAAGAGACTGTATCAAAAAATAAATAGAGTGGATTGCCTAAGCCTGCGGGTTCGAGACCTGCCTGGGCAACTTGGCGAGACCTCATCTCTACAATAAATCAAAAATTAGCCGGGCGCGGTAGCGCGTGCCTGTAGTTCCAGCTACTTGGAAGGCTGAGGCGGAAGGATTGCGGGAGCCCAGCAGGTAGAGGCTGCGGTGGCCGGGAGCAGCCACTGTACTCCAGTCTGGGCGACAGAGTGAGACTCCAACTAAAAATAAAAATAAATAAATAAATAAATAAATTAGAAGATCAAACTGAAGAATCTTTATAGAAAAAGACAGCTGGGTTTGGTGGCTCAGCCTGTAATCCCAGCACTTTGGGAGGTCGAGGCGAGTGAACTACCTGAGTCCATGGGTTCAAGGCCCACCCAGGCAACTTGGCTAGATCTTGTCTCTACAATAAATAAAAAATTAGCCATGCGTGGTAGCACGCACCTATAGTTCTAGCTACTTGGAAGGCTGAGGCAGAAGGATCACCGGAGCCCAGCAGGTCGAGGCTGCAGTGGTGGCCAGGAGCATGCCACTACACTCCAGTGTGGGCAACAGAGTGAGACTCCAACTCCAGAAAAAAAAAAAAGAGAAAAGAGAGAGAAAAAAAGAAAAAGACGAGAATACAAAAGCCTAAGAGCTAAAAACAAAGCAAAGAAATCTAATATTTAGTTAACAGAAGTTCTAAAAGAAGGGAACTCTTGGATAAAAGGAATTTAAAACACATAGGTATGTGTAGTCATATATACGTGCACAAGTGCCCACAATATATACATATGTATGAATGTGCATATTCACACAAATATACAAACATACATAAATTTTAGAAAAATATTGGTATGTTCAGATAAAATGGTCCACCACAGCAAATAATAATAATGACTGGAGACATATATACAGAGAAACATGCTGGTAAAGACTGTAAACTCCAAATATAAAAAGGAAACTATAGGGCAACCCCATTGGCTCCCCTCCCACTGTGGGAGTTTTTCTGTCCTCTTAATTAACTCTGCTTTCAAAACATAGAATCAACTATGCTGCCCATCAAAGATAGACTGGATAAAAAAAAAAATGGGGTACATATAGACAATGGAATATTATGCAGCCATAAAGGAGGACAAACATATGGGCTTCCCAGCAACTTGGATGGATTTAGAGTTTATCATTCTCAGTGATCTATCACAGAAACAAAGATCAGAGTACCATATGTTCTCACTCATAAGCGGACCTTGAACAATTGTCATAATACTATAAGAAGAAGATTGGCAGTAGTGGGAAACTACTAGGGGAGGGGGGGTGGAATTGGCAGTTGAGGAAGGCTGCCGGGGAGGGAGGGACACACTTTACCAACAAGGGTACCTGCATAATGAACATTTGTATATCTAACTCTGAACTATACCCTACATCTTTAAAATTAAAAACAAAAAATGAATAAATAAATCCTGTTTTCTAAAAAATAAAGTAAAATAAAAAAGGAAATTATAGACTTCTAAAAGAACAATTCCTTGGTATGAGAACCAAAACAGTAACTTAAAGTTACAAGATGATACGCCGGGCTCGGTGGCTCAGCCTGCAATCCCGCGCCTTTGGGAGGCTGAGGTGAGTGGATTGCCTGAGCCCACAGGTTCGAAACCCGCCTGGGTAGCGAGACCTCATCTCTACAATAAATAAAAAAATCAGGGGGGCATGGTAGCGCATGTCTGTAATTCCGGCTACTTGGAAGGCTGAGGCAGAAGGATCGCTGGAGCCCAGCAGGTTGAGGCTGTGGTGGCCGGGAGCGGCCACTACACTCCAGTCTGGGCGACAGAGTGAGACTCCAACTCAAAAAAAAAAAAAAAAAATTCAATTTGATTAAAGAGTTCAAGGAAAATGACATGGGACAAAAAATGCAGTAAGAAAGAGGGAGAAGAAAACTTAAAGAGTCACAATAATCGTTGTGAATGGAGCTGTAGACTTTAACACAATTAGTTTTGGTAAGTATTTCAACACTTGTTTTGCTTTATTATATAAAATATCAAATGTAAGCAAAATAGAAAGAACAATATAATACACTCCCATGTAACATCCTCAGCTTTGACAATAAAATGATTAATGCAATCATTTAAAGGTGACCATAAATAAAAACAAGCATGTCAATTCTTTCTACTTCTATTCAATATTATACTAGAGGTTTTAGCCAGGGCAAATAGACAAGGGAAAAAACAAACAAACAAAAAACATCTAGACTGAAGAGAAGAAGTAAAACTATCTGTTTGCAGACATGATATGATCTTGTATATAACAAATCCTAAGGTAGTCTCAAAAACAAAAACTCATTAGAGCTAATAAACAAGTCCAACAAGATCATAAGATACAAGAAAAAATGCTTTTCTATGCACTAACAATGACAATCTGAAAATCACATTTAAAAGGCAATTTTATTTACAATAACATGAAAATAAATATGAATAAATTTAACAAAAGAAATGTAAAACATACTCTGAACTATAAAACATTACTTAAAAAAATAAAGACCTATATGAATGGAAACACAGTCCACATTCATTGATCAGAAGGACTCAAATTGGTAAGACTGTAATTCTTGACAAATTGGTCTACATATTCAATGCAATCCCTAATAAAATCCCATCTGTGTTCTGTCCCCCCCAAAATAGATTAGCTAATCTTAAAATTCATATAAAAATTCAAGAAATCCAGAACAGTCAAAACAATCTTGAAAAAGGTGAACTGGAATTCACACTTCCTGATTTTGAAATTTATTATAAAGGTACAGTAATAAAGACAGTGTGGCATTGGCATAGTACAGGGAATATAGATCAATAAAATGAAATTGAGAGCCAAAACATAAACCATCACTATTTCAGTCAGTTGATTTTCAATGAGGGTGCCAGGAAAATTAAATGGGGGAAAGAATTGTCTTTACAACAAATAATGCTGGAACAATAGGAAGCCACATGCAAAAGAATGAATTTTTCGCCTATTGTCAAATAATATACACACACACAAAAATCCCAAACACAGATCAAAATGGGTCAGAGACTTAAATATAGGAGCTAAGCTATAAAACTATTGGGGGGGGGGAACAGGAGCAAAGTTCTGTCACCTTGGATTAGGAAAAGAATTCTTAGGTATGACACCAAAAGCACAGGCAACAAAAGAAAAACTAGGTAAACTGGATTGTCTTCAAACTGAAAACATATGTGCCTCAAAGAACATCACCAAGAAAGTGAAAAGACAAACTATAGAATAGGATAAAATATTTGCAAATCATTTAGCAGATAAAGGGGTTAATATTTACAATGTGTAAAGAACTCTCATAACTCAACAACAAAAAGATAATCTAACCTATTAAGAAATGGACAAAGGGGGCTCCTGGCAAGATGGTGACAGCATAGGTGAACTTGTGAGATTCTCCGAACGTGAGTTCCCAAAAAGACTCTTACTTTTCTTCCCCCATCCCCGAGCCCACCACCAGCTGCGCTGATCCGAGGCCCGGGGACCTTCGGTCCCACAAAGGGCCAGATATTGCGGCCCCTTGCTGCTGCTGTTCCACCACGTGCGTGGGAGTCTCAGGTCTCAGCTTGCTCCCTGGCTACATCGTCTCTCACCTGGCACCCAGCACCAAGCCACCGCTCACTCAGGAAGGCTCTGGGCGCCCGCCCTCAGAGACACTGGTCCCATTCCTGGCTGAAGTACCCTGTGGGGGGCCCAGGGCCACTCTCGTCATTCACCGCCTGCCCTTTGGAGCTTTGGAGCTCTGGGTCCACCCTGGTTGAGGCACTCAGCTCATGATCCCAAGCTTGGGGACCCAGACAAGCAGAGAGAAACGGATCTGCAAAAGTGAAATTGCCACCTCGGCCATTCTCCAGGCAGAGATTTCCAGTGCCCCGTCCACCTATCAACAACCCCCACCTCGGTTCCTAAGGTAACATCGCTAAACAGGAGACAAAGCCCCACGCCTATGCTGAATCAGACAAAAGTAACTCTCAGGCAGCCAAACCCAAACTGCGAGTAAATCTAGCTGCCTGCAACGAAAAACAAAGGGGAGAGGCCAGAGATCAGAGCTGAAGTAATTTTAGTCTGATCTCTTATTGTGACTTATGATTTTATCATTTTGACTGTTTATTTTGATCACTTTTGTTGTTTACCTTCTGACTTACACTGTTTCATGATTATATTGGTCTGTCTCTGTGCAGCTATCATTATTCTTTAGGGAATCTTTCTTATGTGTCTTTTTTCACTTCTCTCCAGCCTTGTGTCTCTTTCTCACCTGATAGTTGGTATGTATGTCTGTTTCCCTCTCGCGCTTCTCTCGCTCTAACTTCCTATTAACCCCCCTTCCTCCATTATTTTCCTCTTTTATACCCCCATTTCAATCTAGGGACCAAGACTACATATTGCTACATGGATAGATTGTAAGGCAGAGGGAAATAGGTTCCAGTGTGCTCATACACCTGTCCGTGGATGCTAGAATCAGCATACACATTCTGAACCACAGCTTTCTCCTCAATTAAACCTCAAAACTGCAAAAAAGTACAGTCTGCAGCCCAAATGCCAACCTCAAAAGTGAACAAAGTCAGAAGACCCTCATAAGGAAGAACAGCATATTCCAGAAGTGAAACAAAAGCAACCCCACCTTCCCTCAAAAACAGAATTAAAGAAGGGGAGGGAAAGGGGGAGAGAGAGAAAAAAATCTACACAAATGAAGAAAAACCAAAAGAAGAGTATGGGTCTCTCCCAGACCCTGGGAGGGCAGACACTGAGAAATCTGACTTTGGAATGCAAACAACGAAGAGCCCCCAGAATGAAGGGTCTCAAACTACAAACCTAGATATCAAGACATTAATGGAGAGATTAAAAAGAATTGAGGAGACACAAGAAGAAATTAGGAAGGAGCAGATAAGCATGGAAAGCAGAATTACCCAAGCAGAAGAAAGAATCTCAGAGCTTGAGGACCAAAATATTGAACTAACCCAAACTCTTAAAAACACAAAAAATAAGCTCAAAAAGACAGAACAAAACCTTCAAGAGATGAGCAATTACTTCAAGAGACTGAATCTAAGAGTAATTGGCCTTCCTGAGGCAGAAGGAGAGACAGAGACCACACTGGAACAAACTTTCCATGAGATCATTCAAGAAAACTTCCCTTATCTAATCAATGATGCAAAAATTCAAACACAAGAGATTCAGAGAACCCCTGCAAGACAACAAATGAGAAGACCAACTCCTAGACACATAATAATTCGCCTAAACAAAGTAGGCATAAAAGAAAAAATCTTAAAGGCAGCAAGAGAAAAAGGCCGGATCACCTACCATGGAAGAACAATCAGAAGAGCAGCAGATTTATCTACAGAAACCCTGCAGGCTAGGAGAGCTTAGAGCCCTATCTTCAAAGTCCTAAAAGAGAAACAATTTCAACCAAGAATAACCTACCCAGCCAAGCTAAGCTTCATCAGCGAGGGAGAATTAAAACCTTTCCCAGATATCCAATCCCTAAGAACTTATGCTGCCACCAAACCACCCCTACATGAAACACTTAAGAAAGTACTAAACACAGAAGAAAAGAAAAAAAGAACAACGTTCTTCACAAGAGTACAGGAAAAAGAATAAAATATACATGAACCAACCCCAAAACCAAAAGAAAGACAAAAAAACCAAGTGGAAGAACAACAACTCTATAAGAACTCTATGATAGGGACGAACTCTCACATTTCAATAATTAGCCTGAATGTGAATGGACTAAACGCACCACTGAAAAGACATAGAATGGCAAAATGGATAAAATATCACCAGGCAACAATATACTGCCTTTAAGAGGCCCATCTCACTAGAAAGGACATACACAGACTCAAAGTAAGAGGATGGGAAGCAAATTTTCAGGCAAATGGAACACAAAAGAAAGGAGGAGTCGCGATTCTAATTTCAGACAAAATACCATTTAAGCTATCAAAAATTTAAAAAGATACAGAGGACCACTACATAATCATAAAAGGTTCACTCCATCAACAAGAAATATCTATCCTAAACATATATGCACCCAACATACGTGCGCCAACTTTCATAAAGCAACTTCTAGGAAAACTAAAGAAAGATACTGACTCTAACATCATCAAAACTGGGGACTTTAATACCCCACTCACAACTCTAGACAGATCATCAGGACAAAAAATCAGCAAGGAGATCCGGAACCTCAATGTGACTCTGGATCAAATGGATTTAATTGATACCTACAGAACACTCCATCCAAAGACCACAGAATACACATACTACTCATCACCACATGGAATGTATTCTAAGATTGACCACATAATCGGCCATAAATCAAGCATAAGCAAATTTAAAAGTACCGAAATTCTACCATGCACCTTCTCGGACCACAGTGAAATAAAAATAAACATTAACACCACCAAGGTCCCCCCAAAACCCACAAAGACATGGACACTAAACAGCATGATGCTAAACAACTCCTGGGTCAATGATGAAATCAAAACAGAGATCAAAAGATACCTGGAAACAAATGAAAATGAAGAACCATCTTAACAAAATCTGTGGGATGCCTTAAAAGCTGTAGTAAGAAGGGAATTTATATCCCTGCAAACTCACATGAAGAAAATGGAAGGAACACAAATTAACAGTCTAACAAGCAACCTAAGGAAGCTGGAAAAGCAAGACCACAAAAACCCTAATTTCAGCAGAAGAATCCAGATCACCAAAATAAAAGCCCAAATCCAGGACATAGAAGACAAAAAGATAATATAAAAAAATCAATGAAACAAAAAGCTTGTTCTTCGAAAGGATATTCAAGATTGATGGTCCCCTAGCAAGACTGACCAAGAAAAAAAGAGAAAAAACCCAAATAAGCACAATCAGAAATATAAAAGATGAAGTCACATCTGACCCTGAAGAAATACAAAAGATCATTAGAGACTACTATGTACACTTGTATGGAAACAAACTTGAAAACCTTAAGGATATGGAGGACTTTCTGACATCACACAACCTACCTAAGTTGGAACAAGAAGAAATTGAGACCCTAAATAGACCAATAACAATCAAGGAAATCGACTACGTAATAAGATTACAAAACATTGCTCAAAGAAATCAAAGATGACACAAACAAGTGGAAAAATTTCCCATGCTCATGGATTGGAAGAATCAACATTGTGAAGATGTCCATCTTACCTAAGGCAATCTACAAATTCAATGCAATACCCATCAAATTACCAGCAACATTCTTCTCAGACCTGGAAAAAACAACACAGGAATTCATATGGAAACACAAACATCCAAGAATAGCCAGAACAATCCTCAGCAAAAAAAACAAAGCAGGTGGTATCACAAAACTAGACTTCAAACTTTACTATAAAGCTACAATCATCAAAACAGCTTGGTACTGGTACAGGAACAGGCATACAGATCAATGGAATAGAATTGAAATTCCAGAAGCAAAACCTCAATTTCTCAACCAACTCATCTTTGACAAAGCCTCCACCACCTACCACTGGGGAGAGGAGAACCTATTCAGCAAATGGTGCTGGGAAAACTGGCTGACCACATGCAAAAGATTGAAACAGGACCCCTATCTATCCCCATGCACAAAGGTTAACTCCAAATGGATCAGAGACTTAAATGTAAAACCTCAAACCATAAGAACCTTAGAAAAGGAAGGAAATACCCTCATGGAAATCGGAACTGACATCCACTTCCTGAACAAAACCCGAAACCCACAGGTCATAAGAGAGAAGATAGACAAGTGGGACCTTATTAAACTGACAAGCTTCCGCAAAGCCAAAGAAAATATCAAGAGAGCAGGGAGACAGCCTACAGACTGGGAAAAAGTGTTTGCCAACTCCAGGTCTGACAAAGGCTTAACATCCTTGATCTACAAGGAACTCAAACGTGCTGAAAAGAAAAAAACAAACAACTCCATTATAAAATGGGCAAAAGATATGAACAGACACTTCACAAAGGAAGACATTCGAGCAGCCAACAGACACATGAAAAAATGTTCAACCTCACTAATCATCAGAGAGATGCAAATCAAAACCACACTAAGATACCACCTAACTCCAGTCAGAATGGCAATTATCAATAACTCAAAAAATAACAGCTGCTGGAGAGGGTGCAGCGAAAAGGGAACACTTCTACACTGTTGGTGGGAGTGCAAACTAGTGCAACCTCTGTGGAAAGCAGTGTGGCGATTCCTAAAAGCTCTAAATATCAATCTCCCATATGACCCCGCAATCCCCCTACTGGGAATATATCCTGAAGAATTCAAATCACGCTATAAAATAGATACCTGCACATGTATGTTTATCGCAGCATTGTTCACAATAGTAAGAACCTGGAAGCAACCACGCTGCCCATCAAAAGAGGACTGGATTAGAAAAATGTGGTACATATACACAGTGGAATACTACACAGCCATAAAAAAGAACAAAATCATGAATTTCGCAGCAACCTGGATGGAACTAGAGTCTATAATACTGAGTGACCTCTCACAGAAACAAAGATCCGAGTATCACATGTTCTCACTCATACTGGACCTTGAACATCCAATGTAATACTATAAGAAAATGACTGGCAGTAGTGGGAAACTATGGGGGGGGAGGGAGATGGGATTAACGGTAGCAAATATCTGTCTGGGGACAGGGAAACACCTCTTATCAACAAGGGTGCCTGAACGAAACGTATTTCTATACCCAACCCTTAACTATACCCCACAATATCATTAAAAAAATAAAAAAAAAAAAGAAATGGACAAAGGATCTGAATAGATATTTCTCCAAAGTATAAACACAAATGGCAAATAAACACATGAGAAGAACCTCAACATCATTACTCATTAGAGAAATGAAAATTAAAACCACAATGAGATACCTCCTCATACCCATTAGGATGGCTGTATTGAAAAGATAAAGTGTTGAAAGGATGTGGAAAAATTGGAACCTTCACCCACTGCCAGTGGGAATGTGAAATAAAACCACCATTTGGAAAACAGTTTGGAGTTCCTCAAAAAAGGTAAACGTAGGGTTACCATGGGTCAGTAATTCCACTCCTCTGTATATACCCAAGAGAACTGAGATGTGTCCATACAAAAACTTGCACACAAATATTCACAGGATCATTATTTATAATAGTCAAAAAGTAAAAACTATCCAAATGTCTGTCAACTGACGAAGAGATAAGCAAAATGTGGTATATCCATACAATGGAATAGTATTTGATCAATAAAATAATGTACTGAGTCATGCTATAACATGAATGAACCATAAAAATATTATGCTAGGTGAAAGAATTCAGACACAAAAGATCACATATTATATGATTTCATTTATATGAATGTCCAGAACAGGCAAATCCATAGTGACAGAAAGTTGATTTGCAGTTGCCAGGGCTGGAGGGAAGAAAGAATGGGTAGTGACTGTTAACAGGTACAGGGTTTCCTTTTGGGCCAATGCAAAGTGACGGTTGCATAACTCTGAATATACTAAAAACAATGGAATTGTACACTTTAAAAAGTTGAAGTTCATTGTATAAAATTGTTACTTAAAAAAAATCATAATATAGTGTGACAAAGTAGTTTATCTCAAGACAAAAGGCTAGTTAAATATTATCAATGTAATCCATTATTCTGGCAGTTTAAAGAGAAAAATCACATAATGACATCAGTAGATGAAAAATGCAAAATACAGCATCCATAAAACTCCAGCAAACTTGGAATACAAAATAACTTCCTAAACTTGGTAAAAGACATCTATAAAAGCCCTATAGCTAATGTACTTAAGAGCAAAAACTGAAATACTATTCCCCCCATGATGGAAAACAAAGCAGGCACTCTCACCACTCATATTCCAAAATACTGCTAAAAGTCTTAGTCAATGCAATAAGGCAACACACACAATAAAAGGCATACAGTTGAGAAAGACAAAACTAACATTGTTTTAAAGATGACATAACTATGTAAAAAAACTCGAGAGAAATTGATATAAACACTCCTAGAACTAATAAGTATGTTTAGTTAGGTTGCAAGACACAAAGTCAACACACAAAAGTCCATCACATTTCGTATATACAAGGAAAGAACAGTTAACAATCAAAATTTAAAAGTAATATCACTTTCAATAGCTCTCCCCAAATGAAATATGTATAAATCTAAAAAAAAAATTACATGGGACCCATATGTTGAAAACTACAAACTAAAAAAGAAATCAAAGGCCTAAACAAATGAAGAAACACTACCCTCATGGATCAGAACAACACTCAACACAGAAAAGATGTCAATTCTTCCCAAAGCGATCTATAAATTTAATATCAATCAAAATCCTAGCAGGATGTTTTATAGATAAAGACAAGCTGATTCTAAGATCATATGGTAGAAAAAATAAATTAGAATAGTCAAGACAATTTTGACAAGAAATAAAACCAAAGTGCTTATACTACCCAATTTTAAGATTTATGATAACTACAGTAATCAAGATAGTGTGATAACAGTAAAGTGATACACACAGAACAACAGTCTAGAAAAGAACCACGCAAAAATGGCCATTTGATCTTTGATAAAGGCACAAAGGCAGCTCAATAGAGAAAGGATCATCTTTTCCACAGATGGTGTTGGACAAATGGTGGCTAGTCATTTTCAAAAACTGATACCTCATAAAAAGATAAATCAAATGTAACTTAGATCTAAATTTGTAATATAAAACTCTAAAACTTTCAGGAAACAGACAAAAATTTTTATGTTCTGGGATAAGGTGTAGAGTTTTTAGAAATGACACCAAAACCACAACTCTTGATAAATACGAGAAAAAATAATAAACTGCACCTCATCAAACTGAAAAACTTTTGCTTTGTCAATGGCACTGTCTAGATAATAAAAAGATAAGCTACAGATTCTGAGGGAAATATATATATATATATATTTAATATATATAAATTTTCTCTAAAAAACTCAACAATAAACAAACTACCCAAATAAAACTGGGACCAAATGAGATGACTCACACCTGTAACTGCAACACTTTGGAAGGCTGAAGGGAGATCTCTTGAGGCCAAGAGTTTAAGACAAAGCTAGGCCACAAAGCCAGACCTCATTTCTAGAAAAAATTTTAAAAATTATCATTGTGCGTGCCTGTACTCCCCGCTACTTGGGAGGCTGAGAAGAGAAGATCACATGAGCCTAAGAGTTTAAGGCTGCAGTGAGCTATGATCACACGACTGCACTCCAACCTGTGCAACAGAGTGAGATCCTGTCACGAAAAAAAAGGGGGGGGATGTGTAACAGACTTGAACACTTCGCACAAGATGACGGAAAAAAAAAAAGTATATAAAAAGATGTTCAACATCATTAGCCATTAAAAATGCAAATTCAAATCAGATGAGTTACTACTATATCCCTTTTAGAATGATAAAAATAAAAAATATTAACAATGTCAAGTACTGGGGAAGATGCAGAGAAACTGGAACTCTTTAGCACTGCTAGTCAGAATGGAAACTGATATAGTTGCTGGAAAACAGTTTGATGGTTTCTTAGAAAGTTAAGCATACATGTATAATTTAGAACCCAGCAATCCTTTTCCTAAGTATTTATCCTAGAGAAATAAACACTCATGTCCACACAAAAACTTATACCGATATTTACAGAAGCTTTATTAATAACAAAGACAACTCAAATGTCCTTCAACAGATGAACTGATAAACTGTGATACCTCCATACAGTGCCAAGAAATAAAACTACTTATTTATGTAACAATGTGGATGAATCTCAAATAAATTATGCTGAGTAAAAGCAGTCCATCTCAAATGGTTTGAAACTGTATAATTCCATTTATATGCCATTCTTTTTTTAAAAAAATATTTAAGATACTTTATTCTGAGCCAAATGTGAGTGAACCCATCCCCAGCAGGTCCTGAGAACCTGTGCCCCTGTGGTTGAACTGTAGCTTGGTTATATACATTTTAAGAGGACAGAAGTTACAAAAACCATCAATCAATGCATGTGGGATTTACATTGGTTCAGAGTATTTCTACATGTGGGCTTGCAGGTTAGTGTGTGGATTCAAATACTTCCTGACTGTATATGCCATTCTTTTTTTTTTTTTAAGTTGGAGTTTCACTCTGTCGCCCAGACTGGAGTGCAGTGGCCTCCGGCCACCGCAGCCTCAACCTGCTGGGTTCTGGCGATCCTTCTGCCTCAGTCTCCCAAGTAGCCGGAATTACAGGCATGTGCTACCACGCCCGGCTGATTTTTTGATTTACTGTAGAGATGAGGTCTCGCTGCCCAGGCAGGTCTCAAACCCGCGGGCTCAGGCAATCCACTCACCTCAGCCTCCCAAAGGTGCAGGATTGCAGGCTGAGCCACTGAGCCCGGCTATGCCATTCTTAAAAAGACAAAACTATGGTCATAACCACAGCAGTGGTTATCATGAATTTTGGGTGGTGAGAGGGTATGACTATTAAAAAACAAAAACAAAAACAGAAGAAGCGAGTTTTCTAGGGTGCTGGAACTATTTTAAATCCTGATTTTGGTGGTAGCTACATGAATGTGTACATGTGTTAATAGTCACATAACTCTTTGCCAAAAGGAAAAAGTCAATTTTACTATATAATAGTTTAAAAAATAAAGTTGAAATAAACACATTAAACACCTTAAAAGCTAAAAAAAAAACCAACCAAAAGACGCGAAAAGAAATAAATAAAATAGAAAATAAGAAAATCAGTATACCATAAAACCAAGAGCTAGTTCTCTAAGAACACTTAAAATAGAGAAACCTGTGGTCTGTTCAATAAAAGAATGACAGGCAGACAGACGGATATTAGGAATGACTATGGTGATATAAACACAGATGTAGATAATATTTTAAAAATAATATTACTGGCTGGGCTCAGTGGCCCAGCCTGTAATCCCAGCACTTTGGGAGGTCGAGGTGAGTGGACTGCCTAAGCCTGTAGATTTGAGACCCACCCAGGCAACTTGGCGAGACCTCGTCTCTACAATAAATAAAATTAGCTGGGTATGGTGGTGTATGCCTGTAGTTCCGGCTACTTGGAAGGCTGAGGCAGAAGGATCGCCAGAGCCCGCAGGTCGAGGCTGCAGTATCCAGGAACGTGCCACTGCACTCCAATCTGGGCGACAGAGTGAGACTCCAACTCAACAAAAAAAAAAAGATAGTATTACTTATAACTTTAAATATGGAAATATAGATGAAAAATATAAATTAACATAAATTAGCAAAACTGACTCAAAGAGGAAGGAACTGAAAACATAATTAAAGAATTATTTCCCCAAAGGCATCACACACATATACTTCTAGAAGTCTAATAAAAATTTTAAAACATAAATCCTATTTATTGACTGTAGCTAGTCTTCACTTAGATCAGGAAAAAAAATAAATACAATAAAATAAATTAAAAGTAAAGATACATCATGTATTCTGCTTCTCTGTAACCCAACCACATACATCAATCAAATCAAACACCCACTCCCTTATTGTAATGCAGTGGGGAAAAAAATGTGGAGTTGAGTCCTATGCAAATTTAATCTATGCAACTTTTTTCTATACTCATTTGTAGTTTCATATACCTGGTAAACCTGCGTAGTGATCCACTCCAGCAGCACCAGCAGTAGCAGGTTCCCCTTAATTTTCCATCCTTTATACCTGGGTGAATACTCTTATGTACAAGAATTCATGTCAGTGATACTGCTAGGTCATGACTTAGCAATGAAACCATATTTTGGTTAACTCTACAGCTCCTACTTCGTGAGCAAACTAGTTTGGTCCTAAAGTGACATCAACAAACTGGATTTACCCAATTGAAAGAATGCAAGAGTCCTAACCCCAGCTTAAGCCCTATCTTCATTTAGCATGTCCATTTTAACCTCCACAGCTCCTTGGCACCTGCCTTCAGATGTGAGTTCCTCTTCTCATGGAACCAATGGATTGGTATTTTATCAGTTTATTTAGTCCTAAGGTTCATGCATAAGAAAGGATCTACTACTACTTCCTTTTTTTGGTCTCATTCTATTGCCCAGGCTGGAGTGCAACAGCAAGGACAAAGCTACTGCAGATTCAACCTCCTGGGCTCAGCTGGGCTCAGATGAGCCTTCTGCCTCAGCCTTCCAAGTAGCTGAAATTACAGGCACACAACACCACACCGGGTAATTTTTTCATTTATTATAGAGAAAAGGTCTCACTAAGCTGCCCCGGCTTGCCACCAACCCTTGGGCTCAAGCTTCCGCCTCCCAAAGTGCTGGGATAACAGGCATAAGCCACCACACCTGGCAGGATCTACTTCTTATAGGCTCATCTGTATTACCTTGCTTAATAAAATAAAGTTGAAACACACTAGGAATGAAAACATTTCTCCTCTCAGCATTCATTAGTACAAAACTATTAACTTTTGCTTTCTTATTATAATACTACTACAGTTCACAAACTTATTTCTCCTTTCCTAATCTTAAAAGGCAAAATAGTCACAACTGGAACACTTAAATATTTTATACTGCTCCTGACCACTGAAATCAAGAAAAGATTACAAGTGCATCTACAAGAATGGATTAACTGATATGAAAATCAGGCAGGTGGAGAGGGGAGGTTAGGTTACAAGAGAGAAAGAAGGAAGAGATGTGGAGGGAGGAAGAAAGCTAAGATTTACCTCATAAATATAAATGCAAAGTCTAGAAAACATTAATAAATGTATTTCAGCAGATTAACATATATCATCAGCTAATTGGTATGGCCTATTCACAAATGCAAAAATAGTTCAACATTAGGAATCACATAAATGTAGTTTACTTATGGATAAATTCATTTACACAACAAGTATAGTCTGATATTATGTTAAGTATGTTTTACTCACATAACTCTGATCCTGTGGTGATTTGCAAAAATATAAAACAATGCCACTATTCTAATTTTTTTGTTTTGGAAAATATAGTTATTTGTCATGTTATTTATGGTAATATGAAATGTGTTTTTAGGGTCATTTAAAATGGATTAATGTTAATAATTTATCAATTTTAATTTCTAATATTGCTAAAAGCATATGTAGCTCCTATATAAAAACCATTCTTTGGATTCCTCAATAACTGTGAAGTCCTGAGACCCAAAAGTTTGAGAACTGCTGCTAAACAGGATTCTCTTATGCTAATATACCATAATTTATTCATCTATTCGATTGTTGATGGACATAGGGGTTATTTCTCATCTGGGACTGTAACAAATAAGTCCCGTGAATATTCTCCCGTGAATATGTCTTTTGGGACACATTATGTACTCATATCTGTTGAGTTCATATCTAGAAGAAGAATTGCTGTACCACAGGACATGTTTATATACAGCTGTAATAGACACTATTTTCCAAAGTGGTTTTTGAACATTTGAAATGTGGTTAGGGGAACTGAGATGGGCAGTAAGCAAAAAATTTACACTTGATTTTGAAGGCTTAATATGAAAAACATAACGCAGACTATCTGATTAATAATTATTTTCTATTAATTACATATTGAAATGACAGTATTTTAAATGTATTGGGTTAAATATATTAATGTTGGTTTCAGCTTTTTTTTAACGTGGCTACTAGAAAATTTAAAACTACATATATGACTTACACTTGAGGCTCACATTATATATCTAAGATGCATCTAAGAAGGGCACCTAGTTTTAAGGAGCCAGGAAAGACTCCCCAAAGAAGGAAGCGTCTAAAGGAAAGCCAAAGGACAAGCAGGAGTAAGACTCGTGAAAAAAGTCATGGAGGAAGAGCTATAGCCAGCAGAGGGAACTGTACTCAGTATGGCGGGAACATGGTATGGGAGAGAAGGAAGGGCAGTGGTGAAGGAGAGTGACATGAGGAAGAAAGGTAAAAACCAGTCAGATCATGAAGGCTCTAAGTGAATTATGCTTGTATTCTAAGAATAGGTAACTACTTTTGAGTTTTAAGAGTAACTTTAGGTAATTCATTTTGGCGGTGGCTATGTGTGATACAACTGAATCAGGACAAGGTTATTTGGGATTACAAAAATGTAGACAAAAAATAATAGGCCTCTACATGAAGAAAGCAGCAGTAAAGAGACAGCTACCTTAGGCAAAACCACTGCACTCAAAGTTTAGTTTCTTCTAATAATATCTACCGACAGAGTTATTTTGAGGATTAATCATGGCATTTTTTTTGATAAGGTGTTTTGTATTCCAACTATTAGTAAAAGGTTTTAGAGTCATTAGAACAGGCAATAATACTTTCAAGAAACTCAACTCTACTTCAGAATACATCAGAGCCAAAGTGTCATCTTTTATTTTCTCAATATACCTAAAAGACGTTTAGCTATTAATGAAATTAAGTCAGCTAATAAAAGGTTTACATTTGAAAAGGTAAATTCCAACTACTAAATATTTTTCATTTAATCCTAATATTAAAAGATTAGCACCATTTTTCATTTCTCTATAAACTGAAATGAAAGTGAATTAAAGTTAGGTATCAAATTCGTCTCATTTAATGGTCAGAAAATGAGCATAAAACAATTTCACATCTTCACCAAATTGATACTAGCAGGGCAGTACATTATTTAAGAGGAAAACTAGAAAATCGTTCTGTCAGTGTCATTTACTTTGAAGTTTTGGGACCTACTAAAGTGATATCTTCTGTAAATAAGCTACACAATCTAGAAAAAAAAGGTAAAAGCTCAATTTTTCAAAATATGTTCTGAAATTCACTACTAATCCTTCAATATATTCTTGATGCTTCCAAAGACAATCTTTGATTTCTAAAGCAATCTTTATCAATCACTTAGAATTGAGTTCTCCACAGCATCCCTCTTAAGTTTCTCCCCTGTAACTTAAGTCCTCAACCCTCTTGTCACCTGTTGTACAACTATTCACAATATCCCTTCTTGCATAGAGTGTTCTTAGCTTTCTCTATGCTAGGCTGTAAGAAAAATTTAACTTCCTATGCATCCAAACTGTTTTACTGAGTTGAGGAAAGAGAAACCACCCTCAACCGCTCATTCCTCTTCACTGATGATCTCATGTCACATTACTTTGAGAAAATAAGAACAAACAGATGTAACCTCCATCTTCCCACCCCAAAACCTACAGACCTAAATACACTTACACCAATATTTTCCTCTTTCCCTCTAGTGCCAAGAGAGGAAGTACCCCTTTTTCCCTACCAAAAAGGGCAACCCATCCCTATTCTTCTATGCCCACTACAACCACCTCGGTCCAAACTCCTGTGTCTCTCATTTGGATTAGAGATAAAATCTGTTCACTGATCATTCCATATCAACTCTTTCCCACTTCACATTTCTCCACACAGTAGCAAAAGTGACTGTTTCAAAACATAACTCACATGAAGTCACTTAAAGTCCTTCAATAGTTACACTTAAAATAAAACCCAAACTCTTTACCATGGATTCTAAAGCCCTGAGTTCCTGCTATCACCCTAACCTTACCTGGTCACTCTCTCTTATGACCACTATGCTCCAGCTACGCTAATTTTATTCACTTACCTGCAACACAGCGGCTCTTTCCCGATTCTAGGCCTTTCATGTGTCGTTCCCATATGCAAACTTCACTTATTCTAACTATAACATGGTTAGCTATTCTTTAGGTCTTATAAATGTCTCCTCATCAAAAAGTCTTTCCCTAATTATTGTGCCTAATTAGTGTGTTATTCACTATCTCTGCCCCTTGTTTGTTTCTGTTAGAGCACTTATTCATTAGACTATAAGCTCCATGAGGGCAGAAACTATGTGCAGCAGGCTGCTGTTATCTAACACAGTGCCAGGCATAAGCAAGTATTCAACAAATATCTGCTAAATGAATTAACGAATGAAGAGACCAACAGGATCAGGTTGCAATCCTAACTACCGCTTCCTGGTAGTTTGCTCTCAGAAAAGTTATAACATCTGAGCTTCAATTTTTTCTTCCATAAAAAAGGAATATAGGATTGCTAAATGGGACCTACTGAAGATTAACTGGCAATGAATAAAGACCAAACACAGTACCTGTAAATTAATAAACACTAGAAATTTAATTTAATAAATGTTAGTTTCCTTCCTTCTCTTCTGTAGCTCAGACAGTGAGACTTCTCTAATACTAATATACAGTACTGAAACTATATATTTGCATATACTTAAAAAGAAAACTCTGATGGCATGAACCTGAACAGTACATTGGTAACTTTTATTTGTGGGAGCTAATCTTAAATGTTGGAAAATGGGAATAAGTAGTGTTCCATTACACACTTCTCCCAGAAAGGGGAGGGGCAGATGGTTAGGAGAAAAGAAGGAAAAACAGAAGGGAAAGGTAACCTTAGAAATTAAAGATCGACTTAAATTTCTAAATTTAGAACAAACTTCCTTTACCTAAAAACACTTGCAGCAAGAAGATTAACACTTATTCTAAAATTCTGAAATCAAAACATTTCTATTTACTTAAATCTATATAAATCTCACCTTTATGTCCTATATTTTTTGAAACTTAACTTTCACTCCTTAAATTGTAATATCACTGGAAAAATATACCCCCCCCAAAAGACAACAAACCAAAAAACAGATCAGAAACACAAAAAGGTCTCCTTATCCCCTTAAATTTTTAATAAGCTTTACATTTTCCAACCACAAAAGTAATCTTAACATTGTCTTTAGCTGCTGCTCACTTTTCAGACTAATATCCCTTTTATGCTCTTCAAGGGAGATTTTACTCTCTAGGAAACTTTTAAATCATTTACCATATATCATTTAAATCTCCCCTACTCTGTCTGGAATATAACCACTGTAAAAGTGGTTATTTAATACTTTCTCTCCCTGATAACCACCTAGAAATTTGTGAAATGTGCTGCCTACCTTCATAGTCTCCCAAGGATATGGATATAATTTAGGTTCTGAACTCAAGGAAGGGTTTATGTTAAGCAATTAATTCAGTTTTATTCAACATGCTTTATGTAATCAAGCTCGACTTTTTAAGAAGTAATTGGTATCTGGTTTAGATTTTTTCTCGTGTTCCAGTTATTTCTACAACCTTTCTAAAACTGGAACTTCTAGTCTATCCTTAAACTGGAAATTTATAAAGGATACTTTAATGTTCCATTAAATTCATGAGGAAAAAATTCATCCATTAGATATATGCATGGGTAAAACGAATATTGTATGCTACCACAATCTCTAGAACAGTATTATGCACAGTAAAGACTTGACTGTAATAAGCTGAAAACCAGTTTAAAAATGAATTTTATCACATTAGTACATATATGCCAGGAAGAGTTCTTACTGCTATCAAAATTCCAAAAACCAACCATCTGTAACTCTTCAAGGCTATTGTAAAATGATATACAAACACAACAACAAGCATTCTAAAATACATGTTAAGGCTTCATCTAGGGTAGTGTTTGTCAAACTATAGAGTACAATGTATTAGTGGGTCCAAACTTAATTTAATGAGTCCAGACCAGCAAACTAAGAAGAAAGGGTGAGAGGGAGGAAGAATAAATAGAAGATATCATCTGAGTGCACCACAGGGAATAAGGGTAAGTATTAGTTCATGAACTTTGTTTTGTCCCTTATGTACATAGCACCCCGAACAATGTATATTTTAAGGGTAGGTTTGAATAAAAGTTAGAAAATACTGATCTGGAAGACAAAAGTGGAAAGGATAAAGCAATGGAACTGTTAGAATTACCAAGTTTTGGTTTGAGAGGTGAGCAAGACTAACAGCTCCTACTGACAAGGAGACAGAGGTTTGGGAACTTCTATAGATTTGTATAAGCCAGACACACCTATGTGAAAAATGACAAAGCACTTTCTCCTCTTGCAGTCGGCCTAGGAGATGCCCAGCAAAGCCTGTAGTTGCCACTACTGATTTCTCATCCCTTCAAACTTCCAGAGAATGCAGAGGTCAGGCCCTCCTCCTCTTAGAGACCTTCAGTGTGGTTAAGATACAGCAGCCCTGAAAGATCATTACTGGTCCTTCTAGAAAACATTAACTATACTCTAAATAACAATTGAGAGTTTCAAACAAGACATTGGCATTCAGAAAAGTAACTTGGAAGTATAATAGTCACACATCATAGTCCATTAAAATGGTCATCTGAGGAGTATAAACACTAAAATAACTTTTTTAAAGTATATGAAATATTTAAAAGATCCAAAACACACTTTGGAGCCATTTAATTTTGAAGAGTTGTTCTGTGAAGAATTAGCATTAGAATTACCTAAGTATTGGCCAATTCCCTAAATACTGGCAATCTGAACTTTCAGTTGCTTTAACAGAGCTTTCTAATTATTTTGAAGCTATTAAAACACACACACACACTTTTAACTGTACAGGAGACAGTTTCAAAAATTACTGCTTATTTTTCTCTAGGAAGCTCAAGGTGAAGGTTATTTCCACTACACATTACAACTACCACATATTCAAATTACTCAAATTCCATTACTGTTGCTAAACCACATTTCCCATACTATTTTGTTGCAGCTTTTTTTTTTCACTCTTATAAACTCACATATGGTTAGAGGGGCAGAAGGGAATAAAAAAATGCAGCTATAAAGAGGATTTCCCTAGCTGTAGGGGGAAGAGTTCCTAATCTCTCCTGATACAGTCTGATGTTCTGACTGGCTTACTACCTCCTTTTTTCCCTCATACTTTGAAACTTGCTGCAGCTTGAGACATCAACCTTTGGCATAATCACCTGCTAGTTTTATAATTTGGGCCCACACTGTGGAAAAAGGAGTTGGAAACTTTGCTTACTAACAATTCCTCACATAATACAAACTCCAAAAAGATTAACCTTTGATAAGCACCTGCCAGAAAGTTGCTTGGTGTACAAGAGAAAATAAGGGGTTCACAGCCTCTTACCCCAAGAGGCAAACGACTTGTAGTTCAAATACTGGCATAGGTTTTAATGAAAGAAGAGCTCATTTATCTATTCTGCTCAGACATCACAGAAATTCAATTCTGATTACAGTAGAGGACAAAGCTGGGCAATTCAAATCACCCTAAATTAAAGATGCCTCTCAATTTCTTCTCTCGCCTGGTCCACTACACCAAACCTAGGGCAGACCTATCCTACCTTCAGGCTAGGAGAAACAACAAAATAGCTTATTGATGTGTGGTGTGGACCCAAACTCACAAGTCATCAGGCAAGCAGGGATCACAGCCACTTGATGCAACTAACAATCAAAAGTCATGCACTGGGTTTTCTGGTCACACACAAGCACAATATTGGCAATTACCGTATCAAATACAGACCAAACTACTCTCCTTCCCCAAACAAAAATAGTGTTAATCAGGCAAGGGGGCAACACATCCTGAACTAAACCAAAAAGACTATTATTTCTTGGCTGTCAGTAAATGCCAATTTAAGTTTATTAATTCCTTATTTAGTGTCATTTCTCAGGTTTTAAAAGCTACCATCACATTCTGTTCTATAGATAACAGCTTTCAAAAGTGGTATTTCCTACTGAAACACATATAGACTGAACGCCATCACCACCACCATTCTACTAAATCGGTATGTGAGGCAAATGACTTAGCCTTTAAGGTAAGATTTACCAAAGAATGGTAACTTCTAATTTTTTTTTCCTGGAGAAATCAAAACAATAAAGGAAAGGTTAACTGAAATCTCTGAAATACCTATTCAATGTGTTTAACTAATGAACCAAGAACGGTGAAGTCAGTAGTGGAACACGGGGGAAGTCAGAAGTGGAACTCAATTCTCACACGAGATGAATGTTCTTTGCATTTAATTCCATTTAGCTCTGGTTCTGTCCTCAAGGCAATATAAACCTTGGTTCTCACACATGCTCTCCAGCCTTCTCTTAACCCAAAAGGAGTTATCTCTAACCCAGCCCACCCACTGGAATAAAACAACTGTGACAACAGTATCGAACGATGATGGGTGAGATGACAACTGAACTATGAGTCGGGGAAGACGTCTGTCCTAAGTGGAAAAAACTGGGGTGGGGCCGAAAACTCTTTTCTGGCCTTCTCCCGCGCGCTGCTCCTGGGAACCAACAGGATCCTGCACGCCCGGAATCCACAGAGCTCGGCTCCCGAGGTCGAGGGGTGCGGAGGGAGGGTAGGGTGTTTTTTCGGGGAGTGGAGGGGTCGGTGCGGTGGGATTCACCGGGAAGAGAACTTCCTAACCCGAGAAAGGTCGGGGGTGGAAGGAACGTCCCGGCAGTGGCGACCTCCCCCTTTTCCTACACAGTCACACACATCTTTGTGTGTGGATTGTGTGGGGGCTACGAGTCCTCGAGGAGCCGGCGGCCGGGGCCCTGGAGCCTGGGACGAGAAGTCCGCCAGTCACCCTGTCGCTCCTCCCGGGCCCTGCCGGCCGGGACCCCCCCCAGCCCCGCTCCTACAACACCCCGAGGGGTTTGAGGTGGCCAAGCAGACGAAAGCATCTCCGTGTAGAGACACCCCAGCCGCCGCATCCAACCCTCGCCGGGTCTTTTGTCCAGGGTGTCTCCGCGGGTCTCTGGGGGACTCCTGTCCTGGAGGCCTTGGGGCCCGGGTGGCCCCCGCTTTGTTCGGTCAGCCCGGCGCGGGGACGCGGATACTTACCATACACCCCAGCGAGGAAAAGCAAGACAAATGCAGACCTCCACCGCGGAGACTCTTTTGTGCTCCAGCGACGGTCCATAACCACGGCAGATGGAGGGAGAAAGGAAGAGCTGGAGGAGGAGGAGGAGGAGGAGGAGGAGGAGCTGGGGCCAGACGCCGCCGCCGCCGCCGCCGCCGCCGCCGAGCCCCCGGCTGCTCCCTGCGCTCTCCGCGGCGGCGGGAGGGGGAGGGGAGGGGCCGCCGCCGCCCGCGCGCGTTCGCTGCCTCCTCCCTCCGGCCCTCCCGCAGCCGCTCGCCCGCTCCCACCCCGGGCGGCGCGAGAGGCCCACGCGGGGCGGCCCTCCCCGGGGCAAGGGCAGGCGAGGGGCTTGCGAGCACGCGACTCCAGCCTCTTGCCGCGCAGGCTAGCCAGCGCGGTCACCCGCCAGATAGAGCGCGCGCTCATCCGTGCGATCGACAATCGCCCGGCCTGCCTGCCTTGGTCCCCGCCCCGCGCGCGCCGGACCTCCCGAGTCTCGGGGCCTTGTTCCCGCGCCCGGAGCTCAGGGAGCAAGGCAGTGCCAATCGATGAGCGAGCGCGCGAACGCCGGCCGCCGGATCCTAGGGGGCTGGAGCGCTGGGGCCCGCGGAGGACCTCGGTCACAGTCAAGAGGTCTCGGCGCTAGCCCAGTGGGTGGGGTGGGGGCCAATTGGGAGACTAAAGCTGGCTAAGTGTGAGGGAAGAGCGGTAGTCGGAAACTGAGAACTTGGGCGTTCCTTCCCCTATCCCGCACCCCCGCTTGCCTTCACTTGTGGTCGCGCGGAGCTTGGGGTGGGGGGGGGGCGCAAATTAGGCCGACCTGGGCCGCGAGGCAGTGGCAGGTGGTGTGGACTTACACGAAGGAATCGGGCAGCTCTAGAATGCAGAGCTTCTCCAGGCTGGCGTGGGAGCCGCGCGAAGCTGCCTGATAACCCGCGAGGGGGTCAGGGATGCGACTGGGCCGGGATACTCGGCTGGAGACCTTGGGGATCCAGGAGTGGGAGGAGGATTCATCCAACACTCCCCTATTTCCGTGAACCTCTTCCCTCGT
Organism: Cephalopachus bancanus; assembly: GCA_027257055.1. Taxonomy (NCBI): domain Eukaryota; kingdom Metazoa; phylum Chordata; class Mammalia; order Primates; family Tarsiidae; genus Cephalopachus; species Cephalopachus bancanus. The sequence continues at coordinate 1,946,004 of JAPVLO010000146.1, forward strand.
TCCCAACAAGTGTGACCCCTCCTTTTCTTAGATCGCCGTAGCACCCTTCTAAATGCATCTGTAGTGACTCTGGCACGTCAGACCTTCCACCTTGTATTTTCAAAGTGTTTGTCTACAACGTCTTATCTCTGCAATTAGATGTACCTATGCCCTTTACAAGCACTCTCTAAGCTATTCATTGAAGACCTACAATGTATTGTGCTGTCCTATTGATATAGGTTATCTCTTTTTAATCCCTAACAACCTTGTGAGATAAATATTGTTATTCACATTTTATAGATAAGAGAATAAGACTCAGAGATGTTAAATTACCCAAACGATATAGCAAGCAAATTGTTTGAGACAGCTTTCTTCTTCCAAATCAAGACTTTCCCCTATAGCAAGCATAGCAAGTTCTCAGCACAATAGTAAGTAAATGCTATATTTTAAGACATACATTTTGGGGAGTACACTAAGCTTTTCCTCTATCTCTTACCGATTTGTCCCTAAGATTCTTTTCCCCAAGAAATGGTACTCCAAAAGATAAAAGAAAAATGTATTTTCATAACATTTATAAAAAAATAACATTTATAAAATGCATTTGTATAACAAATATTACAAAGATCTAATAATAAACAAATCTTGTATCATCTGGCAATAAAACTGCCTAGAATTCCAAAATGTTTTCCATTCTCATTGCAGAAAAAGCAGCAGCTTCAGTGTCTTTCACTAAATAACCTGCAGTTGTCTCCTAGTTTTAGGATTCTAAACTCCACTTGCTTGTTTCTTAAGAATTCTTTCTGTAAATTGCACTGCCATGACAGCTGTGTTTAGAACAGACCACAGGCAAAGTGAAGAAGTAGACTGGACTGCATCCTTCTCTGTCGACTTTTAGTACCATTCAAGGATCCCTCAAGACAAGACACAGTGCTCTCATCAAGCCCTGACTGTCACATCCCTCCCACCCTTACACTTGCTCATTCATCCAAATCTGTCTTCTCAGACTTACCAGGTTCTCAAACTTTTGGCTATCTGGACCACCTTAACACTTAAAATTTGGTGAGGACTCCAAAGAGCTTTTGTTTATGTGGGCCACATATGTTGATATTTATCACTTAGAAATTAAAACAAAACTTTAAAATGTTTGTAAATTTATTTAAAATAAAAAATACATCACCAGTTTACATAACTTTGTTTTCCAAAACAAATAAATTCAGTGAGAAGGGTGGCATTATTTTCCGTCTTTGTAAATCTCCCGATTGTCTGGTTTAATAAAAGACAGCTGGATTCTCATATCTGCCTCTGCATCCAATCTGTTGCAATATGTTGTTTTGGTTGAAGTATATGAAGAAAATCCAGACTCACACAGATATATAAATTGGCAAAGGAAAGACCTCATGTACTTTCTTGAAATAGTCTCTGTGACACCCCCACAAACCCCTCCCCCCAGCAAATAAAACTTAACTGCTGATCAAGGTGTCTGTGTTAATGCCGTCAAAACCTAAGTATTTTGTTTCTCATTGGAAAGGATCTAATAAGTATTCAATGTTCACCAATGAAGGACATTTCATGAGGGAACATTTTTATTTATACAAAAGAATTCTGGTTTTTTTTTTGAGTTGGAGTCTCACTCTGTCGCCCAGACTGGAGTGCAGTGGCTGCTCCCCGGCCACTGCAGCCTCGACCTGCTGGGCTCCGGGGATCCTTCTGCTTCAGCCTTCCAAGTAGCTGGAACTACAGGCGCGCGCTACCATGCCCGGCTTATTTTTGATTTGTTGTAGAGATGAGGTCTCGCCAATTTGCCCAGGTAGGTTTCGAACCCTCGGGCTCAGGCATATACAAAAGAATTCTAATAGGATATCAGACATTAGTAAGCAATACAGCACAGAATAGGACTCAATGTTATGTACCCTTTTTGTTACCTACTCTACTGAGGTGGCTATCTGGACTGATACATCAAATAGTTCACGTATGAGAAAGCACTTTGAAATACACAAATCTATAGCTATAAAGTAGTGTTGGCAACAGTTCCATTGCAGGTGTACTACTGATCCTGCATGACCAGCATTCAGATCTGCACCCTATAAGGCATAAACCACACCCCTGAGACCCATATGGTTCTTGACTTGGGTTCATAGGTGGGCTTCAAATAATCTCTTAAGTCTTCCAAAATTGTATGAAAATTTTGTGCTCATGTATTTTTTTAGGAAGAAGATTCATTATTTTCAGTAGCTTCTTAAAGGATTGTGTCGCTTTTTTTTTTTAATTTGAGAAAAAATGAATGAGGCAACTATTTGGGTTGCTTAATCCTTTTCCAAGTGGTTCTGTGACTTCTCAAGTATATGTAATTGGGACTGGAGAAACACATGGACTGCTTCATTTTCCCTTGACATATTTTGGAAAGGGCCACAATCTTCCACTTTATGAAAACATACTCTTTAATAATCCTTTTGTTTGATTTTAAACGTGTCTTTCTTCTTTGGTTATCATCACATATAATGGTTTAATTTTTACTCTTATCACCAAATTGTTCTGTCCCAGTGCAGACCCTGCTTCATTTAGAAGCATTTGAGAATCTCATCAACACTGAGAGGGTAGACTGGTGAGCATCACCACTCCCACTCTGAGCAATATCTTTTATTGGAAAGAAAATTGATGATAGTGGGTTTTCCATTTGGCATGCTACCAGACAAAGCTAAATCTTGTAACTCCCCCTCAAAGGAATATTAGGTTTTAAAGAGAAAAAAACTTGAGAAAGAACACATAAACAACTAAAAGGGAAATAAGAATTTTTTTAAAGATTGCAGTTAAATAAATGAGACCTCTTTATAAGTAAACTGTAATTTCTACTGGAGCTGAATAATATAGGCCAGCAAACGAGATTCATCAATCTAGACAACTTCTATACCAGTTCTAGCACATTTATTGTGGTTATTATTTATTATATTCTGTGCTCTGATAGAATACCCAGCATTGTACCAAGTAGTCAAAGTCCTGATCCTGGCTCTAAATTAAATAGCCTAAATCCACATAGATTTAGTTTTGCCCCCATAAACTAAACTTCTTAATTATAAAACCAGACCGTAGAGCATGCAATAATTTACAGTGGCAATAACATCTAGCTCGTGTAGGCATATGGACAAATTGCCCCCACCCAGAAAAAAGGAGTGAAAGAATTATAGACATTGGTTTTTATAAAGAGGTACTCTGAGCTATATTTGTCGTCTAACTGCTATGTTTCAAAATGCACATAACTTTGTGTTTAACTTCTTCTCACGACTGATTGAGGATGTAAACTGGAATTGCATGTAGGATGAAATCTCATTCCATGTCTCCCCATGAGCCCATCAGAAATGAATTTGGCAACTGTTTTGTCAACCCAATGGCTCTTTATAGGGAAATATTGCTAATTTCAGGCATGTATAACTTATTTGTTTGTACTCTTCCCGAATCTAGAAAGAATTTGAGGTTCTACAGTGTATTTGGAAAACACAGTCGTCTCCTGGTGTATGTGGGGGATTGGTTCCAAGAACAACCCCCCATGCACTAAAATTCATGCATACTTTAAGTACAGTGGGTCCTGTGGAACACGCCCATACAAACTGCCCTTCTACATGTGAGCTTTGCATCGTAAATATTCAGTCTGCCTTTGGTAGACAAAATATCCACTTAGTAGGTAGACCCGCGTAGTTCAAGCCTGTGCTGTCCAAGTGTCAACTGTATGGTATATTCGTAGTGGATAAAGGCATAAATCTCAAGAGTTTACCAGTGCTCAGTTTGATCTAGGTGACTGATCTTGGTAAAAAACAAAAAAACAACAACCAAAAAACCCCTAATTTCTTGTATTTTGTATTCCCTCCTATAAAATGGGTAAAAACAGAGTTCTCTTTTGATCATGCCTTAAGTTTGAGAACAATAATTGCTAAAATATATGAAGAACCTACGATGCACCATGCAGTCAGCCCTTTAAAAATCCTATGATATTGATATTATTATTATCCCCATTTTTCAAATGAACAAACAGGCCCAGAGAGATTTGGTAATTTTCTCAGGATCATAGTGAATGGCCAGCATTTAAATTCAAACAGTCTGACACTAGAGCATGCTTTCTTAGTCATCTTATCATGTTTGTATGTAAAGCACTTGATACAATGTCAGGCATTTAGTAGGTGCTTAGTAAGTGGCAGCTACTGTTACTAAACACATACATTACATAAGCAAAACAGTCCTTGTTCCCTAATATCACACAATTTGAAATGAAATCTACATAGTTATTTTTTTCTGAGTTTGTTTCCCAGAAGTAACCCATAACACCTTGAGTTCTGTTTAAGTTAAATAGACATAAGCCTCTTTTAGATTTTTTTTTTTTTTTGAGTTGGAGTCTCACTCTGTTGCCCAGACTGGAGTGCAGTGGCCGCTCCCCGCCACCGCAGCCTCGCCTGCTGGGCTCCGGCGATCCTTCCACCTCAGCCTTCCAAGTAGCTGGAATTACAGGCATGTGCTACCACGCCTGGCTGATTTTTTGATTTATTGTAGAGATGAGGTCTCGCTGCCCAGGCGGGTCTCGAACCCGCGGGCTCAGGCAATCCACTCACCTCAGCCTCCCAAAGGCACGGGATTACAGGCTGAGCCACCGAGCCCGGCTTAGATTTTTTTTTTTAAGTTTTATTTTCTTGAATTTTGGAAAACAGCACGTGAATATCAATTAGATGGAGCATAAGTTTGGCTTTTTGCTGCTTGTAGTACTTTTTTGTGTGTGACCTTGAGGTCAGTATTTATAGTTTCCTTTGAAGATCAGAAAACCCTAGGTTGCTTATTGCCCTAATCTTCAGAATAGATTTATGATGGAATTTTTTTCTGATCTCAAAGAATACATCAAATCATATGAACCTGTTCAGTTATCAGGCCATAAACACACAGGTCATTTCTACTCAAGAATAGATTACTCCAGCTTCATCATGAAAAGAATATTCTCCTTGGAAATACCCAGGCAGGTTTGCATTTTGAATACATACCAGCTGTGATGGAAAAGAATAATCTAAGCCCTTCAATTCCCAGAGTCCACTGCCTCACTTACACAGCACAGGACATAAAAGAAATTGTGTCAAAGCATTTCAATATTTTAAAAAATGCATTCTCATATGCAAAAAAGTGAATTAAGTGAAGAAAAGTTAAGCACATTAGCACATTATATTGGCTAGTTCTAGTCACCACAGCACCTAACTCTCATCTCAACTTTTATTTCCCCATGTGATACTAGCTCTGCTTAAGTACAGACACTCCAGAGATGGTAACTTCTATTTATAAATACTCAATATACAAAATTAGCCAGGCTCGGTGGCTCAGCCTGTAATCCCGCACTTTGGGAGGCTGAGGTGAGTGGATTGCCTGAGCCCACGGGTTCGACACCCACTTGGGCAACTTGACGAAACCTCATCTTGACAATAAATCAAAAAATTAGCCGAACGTGGTATCGCGCACCTGTAGTTCCAGCTACTTGGAAGGCTGAGCGGAAAGATTGCTGGAGCCCAGCAGGCCGAGGCTGCAGTGGCCGGGAGTGGCCACTGCACTCCAGTCTGGGCGACAGAGTGAGACTCCAACTCAAAAAAAAAATAAAAATAAAAAATACTTTTAGCTTTTGAACACATGGCTTAAAGGCAATTAATGACAGTAAACAAGTAGAGACCCACTATTTGGAGGTTGCCTCAACTGACCTGTGAATAGGGAAGAAAAGACATAGTCCCAGAACAGCTCTGTCAACTGTGTTTTTTCTAGATTAAATGCCCAGTAGTTCTAACCTCCAGTACTCCAAAAACCAGGATACTGAGCATGAGGCTCCTCTGGACATTTTACCCTTTTTCACTGCCTCACACAGGCAGAAGCAGAGAGCTAGGCTGCTTCGATGCTTGCTCATTCTTCCCCACCTTCCTATTCAGTGGATGATGTCTTTCAAGAAGTCATCTCTCACAGTGTTGCCTATCCTCATCAGAAGAGTTAACTGATTTCCCATAAGTCGCCTCCTAGTGAAGGCTTTAGACCTGTTCTGGCAAGTTACTCCACTATTTTCTGAAAGAAATCCTGTCAAGGATTGAGATACAGACCTCTCTCTGAAGATGGTAGAAGTCCTCTGAATTCTCTAATCCCATCTAGAGCCTATAGACTGGTGCATTTGTAAATATGAAGAGTGGAATCAGAAAATTTGAATTATCTCAGCATCACTGAGGAAGAGAAATAAGGAGAGGATTGAAAACTCCAGATAGACAGGGACCTTGGTCGTTTTGTTCACTGCTGTATCCTCAGTACCTGGAGGACAGCCTGTCACCAAATAGATGCTCAGTGAACATGTGTTGAGTGCATGAATCTAAGGAATTTGAAGGAATGAAATAAATCTCTGAGGAAAATGAGAAGTGACCCTATTAAGGAGGGGTAATGCAGAGAGAGAGAGAGAGAGAGAGAGAGAGAGAGAGAGAGAAGAGAGAGAGCAGATACTTGCTCCCATATTAGTGTCCAAGTGGCCTGCAATGAAGGGTGCTAACTTTGGAACACAGGCACAAAGAGAGTGAATCTTCAATACTTGGTCTCCGAAAGAACCAATACACCTCCCTGCAAGATAAGACCCACATATTTTTGCGTACTGATATTCAAGATATTACTTAATGAGGTTTTTTTATTAAAAAAGATTCTAGTACTGAATCCATAGTTTTCTACAATTTTATTGTCAGTATATAACATTTCCATTTTACTAGGTTACATAGACTTTTTATAGCCTCAACTGGTCTTACATGACCTATAAGTTGAACGCTACTTAGTTTATTGACTATGTAAATAAACAGGATATTGGTTTTCTAGCTCAGTGGAAGTCCTTAGAAAAGAAGACTTTTTGAAACATTCTTCTTCAGAAAGCTGTGAACTGGCACCTTGCTTCAGGTGTGTAGACAGATTGCAATTCTATTGTCTATGAAGTTAAGTAATTCCTTAGCATCAGTTTAAGAGGTGATGAAATTAATGCCCAGGGTAAGGTCAGGAGCAGAGAGCAGAGAAGGGAACCCAGATGGCCAGACTTTTGCAGTAGGAATTCAAGAGGTATCCAATGTATTATACATTTCTAGGCCATCAGTCACTATCATATTAAAATGCTAAGTACAAAGAGCACTTTCCAACTGTAAAACTCCAAAGTTAATTATCTCTATTATCGATCATTTGCGATTATCATCTTCTCTCCATTAATGTGTATTTGCTAAAGTTGATTGTTCAACAAAATAAAATAAATTCTCTAAAAATTAGCTAGAATATTGTTGAGATTTTACTCATAATTCACTTTATGTTTTTGGATCCTTGAAATATGTCAAAGATTGCAGACAACGGAGAAGTTCACATTACCTGACTCAATCACTTAACAGTGAATATGCCGCTCAGTTAGGCTAGTCATTGCAGATACAGTGTAACTTATAATCCAGTGAAGAAAACAGATATATCAATAAATATAAGCAACACTCATTCATTCAACAAACATTTATTGAGCACCTATTATGTGCCAGTTATTGTTCCAGGTGCTGAGACTGCTCAGTGAACCAACAGGGTAACTATTACGGTAGAGGTACATATACATAAGATACACTAGAACCATAAGGGAGAATTACAGAAGTCCTCATAGAGGAAAAACACTTGATTTGAGAAATAAAGGATAAGTTGGAGACTTCCAGTAAAGGAGATGTGTAATAGGTCACAGAAAAGCATTCCAGTTAGAAGAATGTCAAGCAGAAATAGGAGCGGAGAAGAGGGTGTGTTCTGGGAATATAAAATAGTTTGGTATTCAAAAGTGGGTGAGGAAGTGAAGAAATTAAAACACACTTGTAGACCAGACTCGGTGCCACAACCTGTAATCCCAGCACTTTGAGAGGCTGAGGCAAGAGGATTGCCTGAGCCCGTGGGTTTGAGACCAGCCCAGGCAACTTGGTGAGACCGCGTCTCTACAATTAAAAAAAAAAATTAGCTGGGAGTGGTAGCATGCGCCTGTAGTTCCAGCTACTTGGAAGGCTGAAGTGGAAGGATCTCCAGAGCCCAGCAGGTCGATGCTGGGGTGGCCCTGAGCATGCCACTGCATCCAGACTGGGTGATGGAGTGAGATTCTGACTCAAAATATATATATACTTGTAAAGTACATCATCAAGGATTATAAACAACATACAAATAAGTGTAGTTTTATTTTGTATGTTTCGGGAGTTGCGGAGTCTTTGAAGAATTTGGAGCAGAGGAGTCATGCTTCATCTTTGATGGAGCCTGAAATAGGTGGGAAGAACATCTGGAGACCAGACAGGAGGAAGTTACAGACAGTGGTGCAGAGATGAGCTGGACTGAGGAGTGCCTCAGAACCATAGGAATGGAGACTGGAGAACACAGTTAATAGTTATGTAGAAGGTAGAATCTAAGACTCTCAGATTTCTAGTGTGAGTAACTGGATGATGGTACCTTTCTGTGTCATGGAGAACATGGGAGAGGGAGTGAGGTGGGGAGAAGAGGACAGAGAAAAACTTGAGTATAACTTGGAGCCAGCACCTTCAGGTAGAGAAGTTCAATAGGCAGTTGGATATACTGTGCATATCCACAGTATCCTGGATATACTGAGAAAAATGGTCCCAACATAGAAAACTAGCATTCGTAAGACTGCTTTTGGAGATGAACTTTCCCTTAGAGAATATGAAAAGCATTGATATTTTAGAAAATAAAGATGGGAGAGGAAGAGGAACCAACAATAAGAGGAGAGTGAGAAGGAGTGGCCAGTGGGTAGGAGGAGATGCAGAAGAGTCTGGTATCACAGATACCAAGCAAAGACAACTTTAATAAAGGAGGAAAAGTAAGGTGTGTTGGTGCCAAAGAGAGCTCAAATAGTAAAAGGTCAAGATGTGATGAAGATCTAATAGAGTTGTCTATGAGAAAGGCAAATGTACTTACCTGGAGGCTTCTACAGAAATCTCTTCATCTTTTGATTTACATCAAAGCTGAATTCTTGGTGATCTTTATCTTCTTTTCTTATTTCATACATTTTGCCTTTTTTTATTTTCTTCTCATCCTGTTATGTTACATTATCCATTCTGAATTTAAACTTAGGAATTTCTAAGTTCAACATTGACCCTGGATACAACATTGAAGTACATAAAATTTGTCTTCACCGCTCAAGGGTTCCTTTTTCCTTTTCCCTCTGTCCTCCCCAGGCTGCGTATATTCTTTTCCTCTGACTTCAGCCTCCCAACATGCTGATGCTTTCTCACCCTCACCTTTCCTCCATCAGAAATGATTCTTGGCAAAAACAACTTTATAAATAAATCCATCTTGAAGCCAAATATAATTACTCTTCTAGAATATTTATAATTTAACAGATCATTAGTGGAAGTTTCAGGGTGCAATTTCAATGGGCTGCAGAGAGATTTGCTGTTAGGGCAGTTCCCCCAATACCCCTCTAAGGTGACCCCTTACTACAAGGCCATCCCTTCCAAAGAGAGAAGACAAGTTGGTGCAAGAATGCCCAATTTTTTCTTCCACAGTCATACTAAACCTTTAAAAGACTTAAAGGTCACAAACATTTATTATATCAGTAATGTTCTTTTCGGAAATTATATTTTTGGCTGATAGTATTTCAATGTACTTAGTTGCTAACATAATAGCCAAAGAACATGTATCCTTTATCTTGTTTAATGCCAATTACTTTGTCACTATTTTGCTTGGCACTATTGGAATAACTTCAAATGTGGTTTGGGACAGACAAGTTCAGCTCTACAGGGGCCATGTATATCTACGACTACTGAATCAGCTGTTTTCTACTGCATTTTTAAAGCAATATTAATGACTGACTTCTGTACAACCAAGTAGTTTGATCATGTTTTTCATCTAATTCAGTTGTTTACAAAAAGAAAACAACATCATTAGTCATGTTTTAAGATTCAGTTTATGCATGTGGTAGATAGATACCATGTTTCCTAAAACAACCTCTGGTAAAGTTTGATGGTGGGAAAAAAATTACAGCTCAGTGACTGAAAAATTATATTGTGATGAACCTCATTTTTAAAGTTAAAGGTAAGTGACAAGAGGTTCTGCCTATTCTGATATGCAATGGAAAACTACATTAACTTTTTGTTCAGTGTATCATTTAAAATGTGTTATGCTAGCTGGGCTCGGTGGCTCAGCCTGTAATCCCACGCCTTTGGAAGGCTGAGGTGAGTGGATTGCCTGAGCCCGCGGGTTCAAGACCCGCCTGGGCAGTGAGACCTCATCTTTACAATAAATCAAAAAATCAGTCGGGCATGGTAGCGCATGCCTGTAATTCCGGCTACTCGGAAGGCTGAGGCGGAAGGATCGCCGGAGCCCAGCAGGTCGAGGCTGTGGTGGCCGGGAGCGGCCACTGCACTCCAGTCTGGGCGACAGAGTGAGACTCCAACTCAAAAAAATAAAAAGTAAATAAGTAAATAAATAAAAAAAATGTGTTATGCTTTCATGAATATGCTTGTATCTCATGTAAATTATTTATGCTCTTAATCCTTTATTTACATTTAAGCTTCAGGGAACAAGGTTCCTAATAAATGCACTGTGTAATATTCTTTTACCAAAAGAGAGGAGAAAATGTATAAGCCCAAAGATATCTTCACCAGCAAAGGCCCATTACTAGAGGCATGTGTGGGTCCTGGTCAGGAAGTTCCATGACAAGCTCCTGAGGGCAGGAAGCAGTAGATTAGCAACACTTTCCATTTAAGTCCAATTTGTGTTGGGCAAGAAATGCAGAAGGAAAATCTTGAGTTTATCCCTTAATGGTCTCACAAGAATAAATTGAGTGAACTGATAATAACTATAGTATTTAAGGAAAAGTACTCTCTAAGAAATAGAAGCATTACTCCTAAGGAGTGATGAGAAATTTATTATCAGAAATGAGAGCCAGGCACAGAAATGTAGGAATAGAAATAATCTACTGAGGACCTGGTGTGATTTTATTTTCACTGAGGTGCTGTCAAGGGCCATTAAGTAGAAGAGGCGTTTATAGAATCATAAGACTGTCAGAGCTGAAAGGGTCATCTCTAGTCCAGTCTCTTAATTTTACAGGTGAGAAAACCCAAGTCCATTTTTACAAGGGAAATAATACTCTGAATTCTGCTGGGGATGGACATTCTGGGGGAAATGGGAACCTAAAAGTAGACCTTGGGCAGAGATAGGGAAGGATAGACAGACTGGTTTTCAGAAAGGAAGCCCAAACTCATGGAAAGAGCATGGTATAGAAGTATCCCAATAGACAGATGGCACAGAGTTAATGCTGGGAGGACAGTCAGTTGGGACTTGGAAATCCAGGTAAGTAGTGGACTCTGAGTAGTCAGAGATTTAGTTGTTCATCTTCAATCCAGAGGCAGGTGTCTAGTCCCTAGAAAGAAGCCTAACAAGGGCAAGACAAGGCTGAACTCCAGAAAGACTTGTATGTCAGTCAGGTGAAAAATAATCAGCATTGAACTAGACTGGATGTTCAAGATAAGCACTGCAGCTTTAGAGCAAGAAAGATTCCTAGTACTAGGGCACAGGTCAGAGATCATAGAAACAAAGTAGAAAAATGGTGTTTTCCAAGATGCTAGGATAGAGCTCCCTATATTCCTCTTAAGAGAAGCATTTTTCTAAGAAATTCTAGCATATGGAAACTCAGTAGTACCAGCGGTGGAGAAAAGAAGGCTTCAAGTTCCATTAAGATGCAATTAGTTACTACTAACATACCAGACCCAACTTGGTTTAAGACAATTTTTGTGTATTATCAGATTACTTTGCACATTTAATAGACATTTTAGTTCAGCAGTATAGTATTTTTGCTGCCATAACAAAAATACTATAGACTGAGTGGCTTATAAGCAATTTATTTCTCAGTTTGGAAGGCCGAGAAGCCTAAGATTAAGATGCTAGCTGAATCAATGTCTGGTAAGAACCTGCTTTCTGGTCCATAAACAACTGCCTTTTTTTTTTTTTGGTAACACCACATGGTAGAAAGGGGCAAAGGCGGTCTCTGGAATCTCTTTAATAAGAACACTAATCCCATTCATGAGGGTTCTGCTCTCAGGACCTAATTACCTCCCACAGGCCCTTCCTCCAAATACCATCACATGGGCATTAGGATTCAACAGATGAATTTTGGGGGAACACAAACATTTAGTCTATGGCAATAGATGAACCTAATCTAAAATCTAGAGATTTTTCCCTAGTAATTCTTAAATATCACTTATATTAGCAACATGAGGATGAAGAAGTAGATGAACATTTTTTCTTTCCTTCCTCATTAATAATATAAGTTGTTCTCATGTGTGGGTTTAATAATAGAATTGAATTATGCTTCTAGCAAAAAGAGAAAAGTAAAGAGCAATGAAAGTATAATTGGAATATTATACAAAATTTCAGATTGTTAGGATAATGTGTGTTGTTTGGAAATTAATATTATTTAGTTCAGCATTTACTGAGACTCTACTATGTGAAGGAGCTTTGAACTGAGGGTTAACATAATGTGTTGGTTAATGTTATATGTCAACTTGACTAGGCTATGTGGTACCCAGTTGTTTGCTCAGACACCAGCATAGATGTTGATGTGAGAGTATTTTTGATATAATTAGCATTTAAATCAGTAGACTTTGTGTAAAGCAAATTCCCCTCCATAATGCTGAAGAGTCATTTCCAATCATTAAAAGCATTAGGAACAAGACAGTTTTCTTAAAGAAGGGATTCTCCTCAATATCACTCTGCCTGAGTTTCCATCCTGCTGTCCTGTGGAATCTGCACTCAAGATTGCAGCATCAGCTCTTGCCTGAATTTCCAGCTAGCTGTCTTGCCCTACAAATTTCAGACTTTACCAACCTCTACAATCACATGAGGCAATTGCTTAAAATGAATCTCTACCCATCTATATACTTATCATATATCTAAATATCTTATTGGTTCAGTTCCTCACAGAGGTCCCCAAACTTTTAAAACAGGGGGCCAGTTCACTGTCCCTCAGACCAGTGGAGGGGCGGACTATAGTTTTTTTTAAAAAAAAACTATGAACAAATTCCTTTTTTTTTTTTAAACTATAGTCCGCCCCTCCAACGGTCTGAGGGACAGTGAACTGGCCCCCTGTTTTAAAAGTTTGAGGACCCCTGCGAGAAACCTAACTAATACACATGGCCTATTTTCTCAATGAAAATCCATCAAATGTGGGGAAAAAAATCTTCAATATCTCAAATAGCTTAGTCTAGTTAGACCAGTAGAATTTGGATTTCTTTTTTAAGTGTTACCAGGAAAACAACACATCTCAATACATTGTACTTCAGTTTCCCATGCCAAGACTTGATTAGTTTTATTTAAATTTCAGTCACAATAAATCCTGTATCTTCTGAATCTCTGCATTTTTTCCTTTCAGGAGTTCTTTAAGTCAAGTTTTAGTGGGGAACCTGTGAAAATAACTGTGAGGCCATGGAAAACAGAAAAGTCTGAGAATGTGAAGGTTCATTTTGATGAGGAGGCTAGATCATCATGAATTATTACCAAACATTTATTTTAAAAATAGTGTCAAGTTAAGCAATTGATTTGTTACTTATCATCAATTATAAAACATTTAATTAAGCCAGGGATTTAAAAATGATTCTTTTCATTCATATTTTTATAATTTCTTAAACATTGAATGCAGCCTAAAAGGATCTCTAATCTCACTTACTGGTTTTGCAAATGGGGTGCAAAAATATTAAATTATTATTTATTAATTGACATTTAGGATGAATTCTTTAAAACATGTCAAGGCATGTCACACTTAGTTAAAAACATCTAAGGACTTTTCTAACGCACTCTGAGAAAAACTCAAGTTCTTTCAAGTTGTATACATCACTACTTGATTACTTCCTGGTTGCTAGTTTGCCCTCATTTCCTACCACTGTCTTTCAAGAGAAAAATAGAGAAGGAAAGAAAGAAAGAATGAGAGAGAGAGAGAAAGAGAGAGAGAGGAATGAGCTCATACAATTGTGAGGGCAGGAAAATCTGAAATCTGTAGGGTAGGCTGGCAGTTTGGAGGCAGAATTTCCCCTGCTTGGGGGAAACATCAATTTTTGATCTGAGACTTTAAACTGATTGAATTAGGCCCACCTAAGAATGGAGGCAGTTTCACTCAAAGTCTGCTAGTTTATTTTATTTATTTATTTATTGAAAGCAGGATTTATTGAGAGGACAGAAATGCTCCCACAGTGGGAGAGGACCCAAAGCTGTTGCCCAAAAGTCTGCTAATTTAAAAGTTAATCGCAGCTGGGCTCGGTGGCTGTAATCCCAGCACTTTGGGTGACTGAGGAAAGTGGACTGTCTGAACCTGAGCGTTTGAGATCCGCCCGGCAACTTGGTGAGACCTCATCTCTACAATAAATCAAAAATTAGCTGGGTATGGTAGCGTGCTCCTGTAGTTCTGGCTATTTGAAAGGCTGAGGCAGAAGGATCGCCAGAGCCCAGCAGGTCGAGGCTGCGGTGGACGGGAGTGTGCCACTGCACTCCAGTCTGGGCGACAGAGTGAGAGTCCAACTAACAAACAATAAAAAAAAGTTAATCGCATGTAAGAAATACTTTCATAGCAACATCTAGACTGATGTTTGACCAGATATCTGAGTATGATGACCTGGCTAAGTTGACACGTAAAATTAACCATCACAGTGGTGTTATTTGAAGAAATAAAAATCAAAGTTAAGGGGAAATGGAAGGGAGGAGAGAGGAAAAATGATGTGGAAGCAACAGTGGGGAATAAAGGGAGCATTCACTCCATATCCAGTTTGATTTAATGCTGGATCAATTTGCTACTGAACTAGAGAGCTTTATTGTCCTGATACATAACAATGGGACTGACTCCAGAATCAGGAACCAAAGTGACCAGGTAGGGATAACATGGTCTTCAACTGTTATAGCAGGTAATGGCATGCTAGCTCTGATCACTGACACTCTAGCCATATATGTTAAATATACTTGCTTACATAGAACACTTTATTTTTCCTCATACCACATATAAAACACTAAAGATATTAATCACATGTATTAAAACAAAGGCATTTTCTATGCTTATGTTTATTCAACATATATTTGTGTATTTTTTTTACTTTGTTTGTAACTTATAAAAATGGTTCAGGCTGGGCTCGGTGGCTCAACCTGTAATCCCAGCATTTTGGGAGGCTGAGGTGAGTGGATTGCCTGAGCCGGCGGATTCGAGATCAGCCTGGGCAACTTCACAAGACCTTGTCTCTACAATAAATCAAAAATTAGCCAGGCATGGTAGCCTGTGCCTGTAGTTCTGGCTACTTGGAAGGCTGAGGTGGAAGGATCGCTGGAGCCCAACAGGTCGATGCTGGGGTGGCTGTGAGCATGCCACTGCACTCCAGCCTGGGCGATGGAGTGAGACTCCAACTCAAAAAAGAAAAAAAAAGGTTTAAAAAACATCATGTGACAGTAAACACTGAGTTTAATAATAGCAACAGTGTTAATCATAGCAACAGTGGTAATGATTATGAGCTGTCTTCTCATGCCACCATGAGTATCATTCATGGACTGACTGATGTGTCATTTCTAAGGGAGATACTTCTTCCAGCAACCTCATTACAGCAAATGAGGCTGGATATATAATCCCCATCCTAGCTTTGCATATCAAACTAGGCCAACAAGAAGCTACCATTCTAATTTTTTGGAGTTATTGTGCTATATATATATTGCCCATGTTTAGCTCTAGATATTAAATGTTTTTGTTAAGATTATGGTGAGGGCCACCCATTGACTAAGCCTGGTTTTCTTATGAGGCAATATGTGAATTTCCTATTACATAGTTGCTATTGGAAAAACCCATCAAGCAGAAGATTATAGTGGTGAATCCAATGACCTTTTTCTTCATTTTGTGAAATTTCTAACAAATTCATTTAACATTTTAGTTATGGTTATATATCTGTTCTATTTTCCTGTTATTTTGTTATTGTTTTTCCTGTTTCTTTAGAATATATTTTCTCCAAGTGTTTCCTGGTAAGACTTGAGATAAGAGCTTCTGTTATTACTACTCCCTTATAAGAACTGTTTGAGCACTAATTTATTTGCAAGTTATTTTTTTTTTCTCTTGAGTCAGACTCTCACTCTGTAGCCCAGGCTGGAGTGCAGTGACAACACTCACGGTCACCCCAGTGTCGACCTGCTGGGCTCAGGAGATCCTTCAGCCTCAGCCTTCCAAGTAGCTGGAACTACAGGCGCATGCTACGATGCCCAGTTAACTTTTTGGTATATTGTAGAGACGAGGTCTCACCAAGTTGCCCAGGCTGGTCTTGAACCCCTGGGCTCAGGCAATCCTCTTGTGTCAGTCTCCCAAAGTGCTGGGATTACATGCTTGAGCCACCGCGATCTGCCACAAGTTACTTTTGAATAATATTCATAATTCATACTGGGCATGGTAGCTCACACCTGTAATTTCAGTGCTTTGAAAGGCTGAGGTGAGAGGATTGTCTGAGCCCAGGAGCTCAAGACCAGTCTGGGCAACATGGCGAGACCTTATCTTCACAATAAATCAAAAACTTTGCCAGGGATGGTAGTGCGTGCCTGAAGTCCCAGCTACTTAGGAGGCTGAGGCAGCCGTGATAGCCATGATGGTGTCACTGCACTCCATCTAGCCTGGGTGACAGAGTGAGACTCTGACTCAAAAATCAAAACAATCATAATAATTAACATAAATAATCATGCATATAATTTTTGTTAATATTAATAATTTTTACTTTGTAATTGGGGTAACTAAGGCCTAGAGAGGTGGAGTAACTTATGTAAGATGTCACAACCAATAAATGGCAGAACATGATTTGAACCCCAGCCTGTTAGACTCTGAAGCCCTGTCTCCTACCATTGTCATGCTGCACACACTGCTCATTTTATCTTTTCAGTAATAACAAGACCTAGTATTTTTTGAATATTTATTATGTGGCTATTTTATTCATTTGGCATGTATTATCTTATTTAACCCTTAAATAGCCTTACAAAGTAGGTACTATTGCTACCTTTATTTTATAAAAGAAGAAAAAATCACAGAGAGGTTGAGTAATGTGTCAAAATCAGATAGTCGCTGGTGGAGGTTGGATAAGTAAAGGAGATGTCATAAGGATTCCCATTTTATAGATGAAGAGACAAATTCCGAGAGATCAATGATTTTTTTATGTTTACAAAGCCTGTAAGTGGCTAAATTGGGTCTCATAGGTCTTCTGATTGCACATTTCATGGCATTAACAAGAACGGTATAAAATTATTTTTTTTAAAGTAGAGTTCTTAATGGTTCTTGAAAGATATAAGAGCTGCATTATAAGAACTCTAAGCATTTACTGTGTATAAAACTTAAATGAATGAATGTAAGTAAGAGATGCAGAGAAAACACATTAAAAACACTAAATAACCATTTCACAACATAAAAGATAACTGTGGGCCATTGAGAAAAAGCAATAAAAGGCAGTCCAACCAAGCATGCAGAAATCAGAAATTGGATTACTCTTTGGAAACAAACGTAACAAGCAATTGTAAAGATATTTTTAAATCTATGCAATAAGAATTACCTTTTAACTCTACATCTTTCTTTCTTCCTTTTAGCCTTTTTTTTTTCTTTTTTGAGTTAGAGTCGCTATCGCCCAGGCTAGAGTGCATTTGTTGCCGTGGCACTGGGGCTACACTGCTAGCCTCAGGCCCACGTGGCCACCGTAACGTTATGGCGCCCTGAGACCACGTGGAGACCTAGAACATTCTGGTGCCCTGAAAGTCGGAGGTACCCCGCAGCCACAGAGCCCTGAGCAGCCTTACGGCTCTTAGCTCCCCTATTTACGGCTCTTGCCTTGGAGAACCCCAAGCAGAGGACAGTGGCGCCCGAGAACTCGGGGATGCCAACTGCCGTGGAGTAGTGTTACAGTTCTCAACTCTTGCTTGAAGAATTTCCTTCCCGGTCAGGAAAGGTAACAGCTGTCTTGTCTCCTGGACTCCCAGGTTCTTGTCTCACCGAGAGGATTATGGATCGAGGACAGCAAAAGGCGAGTGAGTGGAAGTTTACAAAGGAAAGTGAAATGTTGCAGCTCTCACAGAGAAAGGAAACCCCAGAGGATGTCCGTGTGGGATGTCCAAGTGGGTTGCCCCAAGTGGGCTGCTGGGACCCAAAAAGCCGCAGAGGCCAGGGGTGTTTATAGTACTAGGGCATGGTGATTGGTTGGTAGTAGCGACTGAAAACACACTAACCTAATTTGGTCAGTAGTAAGGACAAAAAGTGGTATGATAGAGTAAAGGGCCGATGGGGAGAGAATTGAGAAAGGGCCAATTAGAAAAAGGTACGCGGTAAAGAGAGAAAGGGGGCAAAAAGAGAATGGGTGTGGCTCTTGTCTGGAGCCTGCAGCCTGCAGCTTGCAGCTCTTACTCCAGGTGAAATGGAGTCCTACTGAGGACCGTTCTGTCTGCCTAACTGGCTTCTTGCTTACTCCTCTCTCACAGCGGCAAGATCAGGCCCACTGCAGCCTTGACCTCCTGGACCAGGTGATCATTTCACCTCAGTCTCCTGGGTAGCTGGGACTACATGCGCGCACCACCCCAGCTGATTTTTAAATTTTTCTGTAGAGATGAAGTCTTGCTATGTTGCCTAGGCTGGTCTCAAACTTCTGAACTCAAGAGATCCTCCCGCCTATGCCTCCCAAAGTGCTAGGATTATAGAGGTGTGAGCCACCATGCCTGGCCACTTTTCACTATGTTTAATAGTCAAATTATTTTGGCAACTTTTTTCAGCATTCGAAATTCAAGCAATCATGACTTCATCAATATAGTGCTATGAATTTTGTAATCCAAAACTTAAGAACTTCAAAGAATTTCTTTCTTTCTTTTTTTGAGTTGGAGTCTCACTCTGTCGCCCAGATTGGAGTGCAGTGGCCACTCCCGGCCACCGCAGATCGATCTGCTGGGCTCCGGTGATCCTTCTGCCTCAGCCTTCCGAGCAGCCGGAATTACAGGCGCAGGTTACCAAACCCGGCTAATTTTTTGATTTATTGTAGAGATGAGGTCTT
This sequence comes from Cephalopachus bancanus, assembly GCA_027257055.1. Taxonomy (NCBI): domain Eukaryota; kingdom Metazoa; phylum Chordata; class Mammalia; order Primates; family Tarsiidae; genus Cephalopachus; species Cephalopachus bancanus. The sequence continues at coordinate 1,965,041 of JAPVLO010000146.1, forward strand.
GCCTGCCCAGGCGGGTCTCGAACCCGTGGGCTCAGGCAATCCACTCACCTCAGCCTCCCAGAGGCGCGGGATTACAGGCTGAGCCACCGAGCCCAGCTAAGAATTTCTTTCTAAACTCCAAATTCCTCTTTGATCTTTTCTTTTTAGGAGTGAGTTTAACAATTTATCACTGACAATATGTATCTGCAATAAAATAATTATTATTTAGGCAGAACTTGATCTCAATCCCGATTCTCTGACTGATATGCTACGATCTCTAGTAGCCATGACCCAGTATAGCAGCAACTCTGCACTTATTCAATCACATGTCATATGGGGCAACAGCGACAAAATTTAAGACAGAAAAAGGAACAATAACAAAGAATTTCATACTCCATTGAGAGATTGGATTTCAATTTTTAAAACTCTTCAAGTATTATAAACAGTAAAAAGGGGAGGATTATTTATCTGGTGAAACAGTAATGGAGTTACCTATCTGAAGGAATCCATGTTGCCAAATTTATATTGAGGCTGGGCATGGCGGCTCATACCTGTAATTCCAGCATTTTGCGAGACTGAGGTGGGAGGATTGAGACTGAGGTGGCAGGATCACTTGAGCTCAGGAGTTTGAGACCAGCCTGGGCAACACAGTGAGACCTTTTCTCTAACAAAATTAAAAACAGTTAGCCTGGCATGGTGGCATGTGCCTGTAGTCCCAGCTACTCAGGAGGCTGAGGTGGAAAGATCTTCTGAGGCCAGGAGATCAAGGCTGTGGTAACCGTGATTGTGCCACTGTACTCCAGCCTGAGCAGCAGAGTGAGACTCCAACTCAATATATATTGAATATATATACATATATGTGTATATATATAAACATACATATCAAGTATACATATATATAATTACTGAATGACTCTATATGCCAGCGAGTGTATTTTAAAAACTCTGATCCTTCCATTTCTAGATGGAAGCAATTATTTAACATTCAAAATAGAAGCATGACAACAATGAACAAAGTTCCTCCTATAGATCTTTTCTGAGCTTCTTTGAAATGTATGTATGTATCTTTCATGTAAGTGTGACATTTTAAAAGATGTTTTTGGTTCTTTATGAGCTTTTTATCCCGGGACATTAATTTTTAGTAAGATCACTCATCCTGTAAATGTACCTCTTTGTTTTTATTCATACACTGATAAAATATATTTTATGTGTGATTTTTGGTGTATGTTTATAGGAAACAAAGCATAACTACTACTGCAACAGAATGTTAGTAGGGTGTTAGAATTGATCCATTTGGGATATTTAGCAATTGAAGAAACAGTAATATTTAAGAACCAGGTGTTGCATACCTCAACTCTGATCTTCACTGACACTCTTGAAAGTTCAAAGTGCTTGACCTATAAATGCAGAGTTTGGAGTCGAACAGTTGTGACTCCACCACTGTTTGTTCTTGAGGGCCAGTCCACCTCCTAATATGTTCTGCCTCTTATTCTGACAGGTCTACTCTCTCCCATCTCTAATGCTGAAGCTCCACCCAGCATATTCTCCCCTTGGATCAGATGATCTTTGATTTCAAGGGGTCAGATATGAGACTGGACTCCATCTGCAAACAGTTCCTTGTAAATCTTGATTTCTGGCCTCTGGTACTGAGAACCCCAAATATAACTATGCCCTTATCATTATTGCCAAATCTTAGTTAGTTCTCTCTTACTTAGGTGTTGTCCCCCTTTGCTTCTAGGATGTTGTCTATGTCCCCCAAGAACTAATGCTGAAGAAGAACTAAAGGTCAGTGAAAAAAAAAGGGCTCAGATCCAGGCAGCAAAATCATTCAGAAAGGAAGAGAAAGTTAGTTATTCAAGGAGTCAGGTCAGGAGTGCTGGGTAACATCTTCAGAAGGACCCCAATATGGACTTGGTTCCAAATCAAGGATGCCACTTAAAGCAAAGTGTTGATGATGTTCTTTGCCCTTTGCAGTCTATATATCAACAGCACATAGATGGTTCAGGACTCAGAGGTATGTAGCTATAATCTGAGGGAACATTCAAGAGTTAGCAGTGGCACACTGTTTCCATGTGAGGCAGAAGCAGACAGGCTGAGGTTAATGGAAAGGTCTTACTAGATTGTACAACAAATCTCCAGGCAACCAGAAAAACCCATGCTTTCCATCTGTCTTGGAAAATATCATTCAATGAACATTTAATATTTTACTATCATTAGTTAGGATTGTAGTTTAAAGGTAGAACCAGATTTTGGGGTAGAGATGAATGTTGATGTAGTGAATTTTTAATGTGCTGTATTTCCATTTTTAAACAAGAAGACTATTTTGTGATAGTGCTTTTATTCTTTTGACAATGCAAGGGCTATTCACTCATTCAGCAAGCTTGTGCTGTTGTCATTCATGTACTGTACACTGTGTTTTTGCTGGGAGTAGGAAGACAAAGTGAAAACTAAGTTTCACTTCCCGACATCAAGGAACCTAAAATAGAGCAAAAGGAACTTAGAATATAATATAATTATTTTTAGGTGCAATACAGTATTTGGGTGGCATGACAGATGTCAGTATTGAATGCCATGGGAGTATAACAATAAGTCATTGGTTTTATTTGGTTGGGAAAACTAAGAAATCTCCATGAAGAAGATTATCCTTGAAATGTGACTGAAAGATAAGTACATGCTCTGTGAGTAAACAAAGACTAAGATACTACAGGCCAAGGAATGTGGATGAGTAGACACAAAAGTAGGAATGGACCATAGAGAAAGAACTGCAGTTTGAGAAAAAAAAACATTCTGACGATAAAATGATAGATGTATAAAAGCAATGTTCAATTGAAGGCAGAGACAGCATGAGAATACTATTTCTGTGGATTGAATAAGGCAATAGTCAAAACATTGAACACAAGGAGACAGATTAGAAAAATGATTTTGAAAGAAATTAGAACTCACTGTTTTTGCCACGTGAGTCTACAAGAGGATGACCATCCCAAGAAGAGGGCTGTTATGAAACACTGAACTGCCAGCATTCTGATCTTGGACTTCCCAGCCCCCAGAACTGTGAGAAATAAATGTTTGTTGTTTAAGCAAAAAAAAAAAAAAAAAAAAAAGGAAAAGAAAAGAAAGAAAAATAAAAGTGATTTTGAAAGGATAGACTCAATAGGACTTGGTTGTGGACTGGAATAAAGAAGAGGAAGAATCTAAGAATTCCCAGATTCCTGGCTGGGATGACTGGATAGATGGTGGACCATTCACTATGATGGGGAAGTTTAGAAGAGGATCAAATACAGAGTAGAGATTAGAGATAGGTTTGAGTTGTCTCTGAGTAATCCAAGCAGTAAAGCAGGTACTTTTGGACCACAGAGAGGTCTGACCTAGAGGCATGGATTTGGGTGTACTGGCTTGCACATATTAATGGATGCTATAGGAATGGATAAGATCACTTGGGACGATGTTAGTAATGGAAAGAAAAAGGAACATTATCCTTGGCAACTACCAAAATTAAAGGACCAGGGAGGAGAGGGATCTGGCAAATATACCTAGAAGAGGTGGCAATATTAGTAGCATGGGACTCAAGATAACCATTACCTGTTAAACTAAATAAAGAATTGTTGTAAGAAGAGAGATGTCCTATATGATCAGGTGATACAGAGAGGTCAAGATTTTAAATAAAAAGAGACCTGTGGATTAGGATGTCAAAGATGACCTTTGTTAGAACACTGTCAGGAGAGTAGTAAAAGAGCAGAAGCTTGATGGCAGTTCACTTAAGACACAATAACGGAAGAAACACTGGTTTTGGAGGAGCTTGCTGAGAAGAGAGAGAGAGAGATAATTACTGGAGAATTAAAAGCCAACAGATGCATATTTTGAAATAGGAAGTTGAACTTGTTTAGGCTTCTGTGAAGGAATCTATGGAGTGAACAAGATGCTGAAATATAGGAGTGAGAGAAAATATCATTTGAAGCAAAGTGCCTGAGGATACAGGAAGAAATGGATGCAAGAAGCTAGGTGGAGAGGTTATCTCAGAATAAGAGAGATAGCCGAGGGTAGTATGTGCCTGTATTCCCAGCTACTTGGAGGACTGAGGTGGGAGGATTGCTTGAGCCCAGGAGTACCAAGCTGTAGTGAACTATGATCACACCACTGCACTCCAGCCTGGGTGACAAAGTGAGAATCTATCAAAAAAGAAGAAGAAGAAGAGAAGGAGGAGGAGGAGGAGGAGGAAGAAGAATAAGAAGAAAAAGAAGAACAAGAAGATACTTATTCCTGTGAGGCTTGGGGGAAGCCATTGGAGTTGGGCACACCACAGTTCTTCCAAGCATGCTCCAAAGCATCCCTCAAAACATTCTAGTCCACATATTCTTTATTGTTTTATTATAATATACTGAATCATTTGAATGTTTTCTTTAGGTTTTCATCCTTCCTCTGATATTTAATCAAACATGGGTGCTTGTTTATTAGTCATGTTTTCATGTTTTTGATTTTTTTGAAGATGCTGTCTTTCTGGCACAAGCGTTTGCAAATTAAGGGTTATTAAATCCATGAGAGCTGAAAAACCCTGATTGCCAGCTTTAATTACGAGCTTTAAGTCTCTTAGTTGTGTGAGTGTTGATGTCACAAGGCAAATTCTAAATGTCTGCTTACAGAAGTTCTTCTGATATAGTGTTTAAGAACTCAAAAACTGAAGCTACTCTCCCATGTAATACGCTCTAAGGCTTTCCTGGAAGTCAAACCCTTAGTTCCTGGTTACCTATAGTCTGTCTCTTCTCCCTTTCTGTTCTTTTCTATCTGTTCTCTTCTCCCTTTCTCCTTCCTTCTCTCCCTTCCTACCTCCATTTCTTTTTTTCTTCTTTTCTTCATTCTTTCCAGGGGTGTTTTATTTGGTGCCACCATGTGTCAGGCTCTGTGCTTGGTCCTGGGAACACGCAATGGACTACCCAACATGGCTCCTGTCTTGGCAAAGCTTATATTTTGATGGATGGAGATGTGGAATTAACAAATACACAAAAACACAACAAAATTATTCTAATCTGTGTTACAAAGTGCTGTAAAATAAGTAAAGATAATTCTGTGATAGAGAATGAGGTATGTGAAGGGGAAGGGCTTTTTTAGATGAGGTGGCCAGGGGATACTTCTCCAAGGAACATTTATTATCCAACAGAAGATTAAAAAGCAACCAGGCAAAGAGTTAAGGAAAGAGTTTTCTTTGAAGAGGGAATAAGATAGTCTGGCAGGGTCTAGGAATTATGGAAAGGCCAGTGTGGCTGCAGTCTAGGGAGCAAGAGGCTGGATGGGCTAAGAGAAGTGGGGGTCAGGTTATGAAGGATCTTGAAGAGTTTAGGTTATATTCTAGATGCTCTGGAAAGTAAAGGTTTTTTTTTTTTTTAAATATACAAAGAGTTATAGAAATTATCTATCTTAAAAGTACTTCGACTGAAGAGGGACACTTAAGAAGCAGAGAGACTCATCAGATGTTAAATGAATTAATCCAGGTGAGAGATGATGGTGGCTTAGATTAGGGCAGAGGCAGTAGAGATAGAAGTGGAAGGTATCCTAAGTTTGTTTTGGGGATAGAACTGACTCAAGGACTGAGTGCAGAAAGAGTGTGGATGTGGGTAAGAAAAGGATCAGGTCTGACTTGTGTGTTTCTGGTTTGTATAACTGAGTGTCTTTTGCCATGATTGAGAATATCAGGAAAAGAACAGTTTGGGGAGGCGAAGATGGAGAAGAAACAAAAGATATGTCTTGGATTTGTTAAATCTGAGCTATCTGGAGTCCAGATCTTTTAGATATTAATTTGGATATCATAAAACAATAGAAGGTCCTTGAAGGCACAGGAATGACCTGGGGGAAAGTGTACAGAGAGAGGAAAAGAGAAATTCTGGGACGTAGCTCAGAACAAACACAACATTTAGAGGTCAAGTGTTGGAAAAGGAGCTCACAATGGCAACTTAAAAGCACTAGCCAGGGAGATAGGAGCAAACCAAGTCAAAGCCATGCAAGAAAAGTATGTCAAGAAAGAGTACTTCTCTGTGCAGAAAGCCAAGGAGGTTGCTTAAGATGAGGGCAGAAAATTGCCCACTGAATTTGTAACACAAGATTGTTAGTGACCTTGACAAAAGTAGTTTCCATGGAATGGTGACAATGGAAGTCATATTGGAATATAGATCGATAAATACTACAATACTTCCTAATTTGGAATATGTTTATCTTTTGAAAGATCATAATCAATACCTCAGGAGCATGTGAACACATGATTTTACCACTGTGGGCATACTCCCAGGAGCTAATGTCATGGTGGTCTTCACAGAGATTTCTATTCTTTGCAGCCTGCTAAGGTCTCAACTTTTCCACTAAATTCTGATTCAGTACGAGTTACATGTTATGAATGACTTAAGTAATTGGCTAGTAATACTGACTGATGATGTTGATAACAAATCAAGTAGTGTGATCATCCCTTTGAACATACACAGGATAGAATATAAATCTCCATGAGAACAGAAGTATACTGAAAGATTTAATATGGGCAAATTTAGAAGACGATAATGAAGTCCATGTCTCAAGCTCTTACCTTACTATTGAGCACCAGACACGTATTTCTACCTTGAGCCAACTGTCTGAACGACTCAGTATAAACTCAAATTTAATGTAGTCTTCCCCGGAAGCCATGATCTTGTTCCTCTAATTGCTCGTCCTCTACATGCAATTGACTAAACTATGAACTATAAAATGACCCTAAATTTCTCACTACCCTCCCTTATTATAAATCACAGATTTCTTTACTTATTATGTTGCAATTTTTAAAGCAGTATACCATTGCCAATTTCTTCTTTCACATCCTCATTTCTTGCTTTAATTGTGATGACAATCTCCCACCTAACTGCTGCCACACGTCTTGATCCTCTTCAATCAACCTTCCACATACCCACCAGCATTATTTTTAGAAATCACTTATCTGCACCACAGAGATTGTGGCCTTGGCAAATGTAGTTTTAGTGAAGTTGTGGCAATGAGAGCTGCGAAAGACTGGGTTGATGAAATGTCTCACTTCGCTGCTTTAAGTCCTAATATGACTCTCCCATCCAAGTGCTAACCAGGCCCACCCTCCTTAGCTTCCAAGGTCAGAAGAGATTGGGCATGTTCAGGATGGTGTGGCCGTAGACAAGAACTTAATATGACTCTCATTGACAACATAGGGACCAAATGTACTTAAGGAGTATTTTATTTTAAAAAACTTATTTTTAAAATACTTATCTGTATCTTATCTTTTCCACATTTGTGTATAACTGAAATGCTGCACTCTTGCTATGCTGGAGTAGTTTCTTTTTCCAGAATATTTCATGTTCTCTCATTTTCCCACATTTTGTTTTTCTGAAATGCCTTCCAATCTTTTTCCATATAAAATAGTCTCCTTATTCTTTAGGTCGTAGATGGAACACCATCTCTGTAGACATCTACCATATTGTTGCCATTTTCATCCCATTGTGTTGTCATTATAGGAGGTGCCAGTTGCTATTTCAAAGTAAATGAAATGGAGTTTGGGGGGAGGGATTCCTGTGGTTTCTACCCTGCTTTACCCTCAAGGTAAAAACTTTTGCTAACCCCATTAGAAGGAAATGAGTCATTATCTCAGGGTTCCATTTCAATTGTTTACTTGTCTACTTCACTTGCTATATCAGAACTTTTTAATGGCAGGAACAGTGCCTTCTTAATTTTTGTATTCCCAGCACTTAGCTCATAGAAGATAGATGTAGAACAAATAACATTTAACTACATAAATAGGTGATTCCTGAGGATAGCTTTGTTCATGTGTAGCAAAAGGTAAAGAGAAGAAAAGTAGATCAGTGAATTCTGATAAGCAGTGTTGTGTGGTTACATTTTGAAAAATATAACAAGATGTTTAATAACACATAGCAGTGAGTGGTTTTTCTCACTAGTCAAAGTTCACTGTTGACCTAGTTTTTACTGAAGTGCACATGTGGTTTTTTAGAACTCACAAGTTAAGTACAACTCAGCAGTTTAAAAAACTTGAGTCTGCTCAGCTTACTATGAGAAGAACCATTCTCTTAATCATATATTTTAATGTCTTTTAAAACAGATATCACTTAGCACATGTGTGTATGTTTGGGGGATGTAAGCAATAATTTCATTCACTAAAAGAAGACAGGCTAAAATTTTGGGGCTTGGCTGTTTCTTAATTAACAAAATGAAAAAATACATAGCACAGAAACAAAACAGACTAAAAAGTGTGTTTTTAAAAGTCATTTTTTAAAATCAATATTAGTACTAGCTACAATTTATAAGCACTTGTCATGAATCTGTCACTGTGCCTTCTGTTGTGGAGAAAACTGTAGGTAAAGCTGTTATAAAAGAATATAAAACTCTTTTAAAGTAACTTTTGCAAAATGACTGAAAGATTGAAAATGCGAAGAGACACTTAAAAAAAGGAGTAATATGAATTTTGAGGAGGCAGGCCTATCATATTTGAAAACAAATTTTAAAATGGAGTATTGAAAACTATATTATACTGATACAGTAACAGACAATTGGATTAGAGAAACACTATATATAGAAAAAGATACCATTATCTATCAGAATTTAATACATAATAAAAGAAACATTATAAAGCAGCGGAGAACAAATTGATTATTTAATAAATGGTGCAACAATTGGTATTGTTGCATTGTGAAATAATCAATTTTGTTCTTCAAGCTGCACTGTACACAAAAGAAAATTTCAGACAGAAAAGAGGTTAAATATAAAGTCAAGTAATAAATCTAAAATAAAATAGAATTCACTCTTTTTTTAACCATTTAACTTTGCTCAATAGGAATTTATTTTATTATTATTATTATTTTATTTTAAAGATGTAGGGTACAATTCAGGGTTAGGTATACAAATGTTTATTATGCAGGTAACCTTGTTGATGACGTGTGCCACTCCCTCCCTTGGCAGTTTCCCTCAACTGCCAATCCCACCCTGACTCCTCTAGCAGTTTCCCACCACTGCCAATTCCTTTATTATAGTATTGTGATAATTGTTCAAGATCCTCTTATGAGGGAGAACATATGGTACTCTGTTCTTTGTTTCTGTGATAGATCACTGAGTATGATAGACTCTAAATCCATCCAAGTTGCTGTGAAGTCCATATGTTTGTCCTTTATGGCTGCATAATATTCCATTGTGTATATGTACCACATTTTTAAAATCCAGTCTAGCTTCAATAAGCAACATGGTTGGTTTCATGTTTTTGCTATTGTGAATAGAGCTGCAACTAACATGTGTGTGCAGGTATCTTTTTTGTAGAATGATTTGAGTTCCTCCGGGTATATTCCCAATAGTGAGATTGCTGGGTCATATGGAAGGTCAGTTTCTAGTTCTTTCAGAAATCGCCACACTGTCTTCCAAAGAGGCTGCGCTAGTTTGCATTCCCACCAGCAGTGTAGAAGTGTTCCTTTTCCTCCCCATCCTCACCAGCATCTGTTGTTTGTTTTATTAATGATGGCCATCCTGACTGGGGTTAGGTGGTTTACTGGTCTCAATGTGGTTTTGATCTGCATTTCTCTGATGATTAGTGAGGCTGAGAACTTTTTCTTATGTCTGTCGGCTGACTGTATAACTTCTTTTGAGAAGTGCCTATTCTTGTCTTTTGCCCACTTTGTAATGGGGCTGTTTGTTTTTTCTTTTCAGTGCATTTGAGTTCCTTGTAGATCCTAGATGTTAGGCCTTTGTCAGATATACAGTTAGCAAATATTTTTTTCCATTCTGTGGGCTGTCTCCCTGCTCTCTTGATGTTTTCTTTTGCTTTTCAGAAGCTTGTCAGTTTGATGAGGTCCCACTTGTCTATCTTATTTCTTATGGTACGGGCACTTAGGGTTTTGATCAGGAATTGGTTGCCAGTTCCAATTTCAATAAGGGTGTCTCCTGCATTTACTAAGATTCTTATTGTTTGAGGTTTTATGTTTAGGTCTTTGATCCCTTTAGAGTTAATTTTTGTGTATGGTGATAGGTAGGGGTCCTGTTTCAATCTTCTGCATGTGATCAGCCAGTTTTCCCAGCACCATTTACTGAATAAGTTCTCCTCTCCCCAGAGGCTTTGTCAAAGATGAGTTGGTGGAGAAATTGAGGCTTTGCTTCCGGAATCTCCATCCTGTTCCATTGGTCTGTATGCCTGTTCTTGTATCAGTACCAGGCTGTTTTGATTACTGTAGCCTTATAGTAAAGTTTGAAGTCTGCAAGTGTGATACTTCCTGCTTTGTTTCTTTTGCTGAAGATTATTTTGGCTATTCATGGCAGTTTATGTTTCCATATGAATTTCTGTATTGTCATTTCCAGTTCTGAGAAGAATGATGCTGGTAATTTAATGGATGTTGCATTGAATCTGTAGATTGCCTTTGATAGGATAGACATCTTAACTGATTGCTGCTAACCATGAGCATAGAATATTTTTTCATTTGTTTCTGTCTTCTTGGATTTCTTTGAGCAGTGTTTTGTATTTCTCATTGTAAAGGTCTTTCACTTCTCTGGTTAGGAAGATGCTGAGATATTTCTTTTTTTGTGGTTGTTGTGAATGGGATTATGTTTTTTATTTGGTTCTTTGCCTACTTGTTGTTGGTGTATAAGAATACGACTGTCTTTTGCACATTTATTTTGTACCCTGAGGCTTTGCCAAAGTCCTTTATCGGTGCAAGCAGGTTTTTGACAGATTTTTTTTGGGTTTTCAAGGTATAGTATCATATTGTCACCAAAGAGGGATAACTTGACTTCCTCTTTTCCTATTTAGATACCCCTGATTTCCTTCTTTTGTCTAATTGCTCTAGCTAGGACTTCCAATACAATGCTGAACAAGAGGGGTGAGAGCAGGCAGTCTTGTTTCAGTTTTCAGGGGAAATGTTTTCTTGATGATGGATTGAAATGTTTATCATTATGTAGTGTCCTTTTGTATCTTTTAAAATTTTTGATAGCTTAAAGATTGTTTTGTCTGATATTAAGATTGCAACTGCTGCCTTCTTTTGTGATCCATTTGCCTGGAAACTCGTTTTCCATCCTTTAATTTTGAGTCTGTGTGTGTCCTTTGTAGTGAGATGAGTTTCCTGGATGCAGCAAATAAGTGGGTCATGGTTTTTTATTCCGTTTGCCATTCTTGTATTTTCAGTGGTGCATTTCTTCCATTCACATTCAAGTTGATTATTGAAATGTGATTGTTTATCCCTGTCATTAGGTTCTTAAAAAGTTTTTTCTTTGGGCATTGTGATCGATGTATGTGTGTGCTTTCAAGTTTGTTTTGCACTGTATTCTCTGTTAATTTTGTGCTCTGCTGTTCTCTTGGGAAGTGTGTGGTCATTCTTTTTTTCTTTCTTCTAGCTTAATACCTTTTAAAGTGTCTCCCGTAGAGCTGGTCTGGAAGTTGCATAAACTCTTAGGGACTAGATGTCTGGGAAGGATTTTAATTCTCCATCACTGATGAAACTGAGTTTGGCAGGATAGGAAATTCTTGGTTGAAACTGTTTATCTTTGAGGACCTTGAATATAGGGCTCCAGTTCCCTCTTATTTTTAGTGTTTCTGCTGAAAGGTCTGCTGCTATTCTGGTTGGTTTTCCCTGGTAGGTAGTCTGACTTTTCTCTCTTGCTGCCTTTAGAATTTTTTAAACAAACAAACACGAAAACCCCACCGTCTTGTGGCAGGCTCTGTAGTTGTTCCTGCTATCTCCTGCAGAGCTTCCACCTCTTTCACTGTCTCCCCAGTGTCTGGAGCAGGGAAGGGGGAGGGGCAGTGGGGTGGGTGGGGCTGCAATCCTCCCCTCTCACTGTCTTATGGTCAGGGAGATCCCCTTCAATGGGGAGGTGTGTGATTGTCTCTGCCCCATGTATGTACTCGCTACTTGCAATGTGCCCCAGCCAGGCCTATCCTGGAATGGAGTTCTCCTACTGCAACTGACATCCAGGCTTTGCCTGGGTTTGTCCTCTCAGTTGTGTCCCAGCTGTGTGGTTCTGATGTTCAGAGGATTGCTAGGGAGAAGGGGAATTGGGTCAACCCCAGACTTACCATTGATCTCTTTGGAGGTCTTCCTCATCCATTTCTGGTCATACCCTTTGTCCCACGGCTCGGTCAAGGTTGGGGGTGGGACGCCTGAGACTCAGCACTTGTCAGATCCCTCCAAAGTTTGTGCTTTCAGGATATTCCCTCTGGGTCACGATCAATATCTAAATAGTTGATCTGCTAGTCACAGAGATAGGGTCTGTTCCTCTATGGTGAGCATGTTGGAGCACTTTCCTGCCCCGTTTTCAAGTTGTTGGTGGAGTGCCTCTTTTGTCTTCTCAGGTAGGACTCTGCCTCTGGGCTCCCTCCACAGCCCTTGATGCCAGTATCCAACCAGGCGTTGAAGTGGTGAGGTAAAACCTGGAGCTGGCAACTCTCCTGCTGCAGTGGTAAGGCAGAGCCTGGAACTAGTAATCTCTTCCCGTGGCTTCTTTACAGGAAAGCTTTTGTTCATTTTTTAAAAACTGGCGCTCAGCTTCTGAGACCTGGGAAGTGTTAGAGACCAAGTAGAGAAGCTGCAGCACCAGCTGCTTCACCAGGAGGGCCCTGGTCACTTGCTCATAAGCCCCCACTTAGTTAGTTGCTCCCAGCATTTTCTTTCCAGAAAGGGTTTTGTTGATTTAAAAAAAAATGGCGCTGGGTTTCTGCATCCTGGGAATTGCTAGGGACCAAGCTGAGAGCCCTGGCTGCAAGCTCCCTAGCCCTCACTCATTCAACCACTCACATGCCCACTCACTTAACCAGCATGTACACAAAATTTTTGATATACTCACTCATTCACACCAGGACTCGCATAGTCTGACTGACTTGGCTGCCATCTTCCCGACTTCTCCAAATTCATGCTTTATATCTTTCTCCTAAAAGGGGGGAAAGTTTCTAAGTTTAGAAACAAAAGAAGAAGGTATCAAGGAAAAGATCAACACTATGTCTTATTTGTATAGATAAAAGTTTTGAACAACCCCTTAAAAAAATCCAAAACCCGAATGTAACCTAAATACACTGACAGACAATAGAGTAAGAACAAGCATTTTTAGCAAATTTAAGAAACAAAAATTTTATGTCAGTAAAGAAGGAGTACTTACAGATCTCTCTAGAAGAATAAATTTTCATACATACATAGGAAATAAAACTGATAAGCAAACATGGCAACATATTTATTTTCATTAGCAACCAAAGAAATGTGAATTAAAACAAAATTGAAAAATTATTTTTGCATATTAAAGTAGCACACATTCAAATTAATGAAACTATTTGGTGATGCAGAGAGGATGGTGAATAAACACTTGCTTACATTATTAGTGTTTATATAAATTGTTTTTTGAAATCTATTTAGTAATCTTCATTAAGCCTAAAAAAATGGTCATATATTTTGATTCACAACTCCACTTCTAGGAATCTATCCACAGGAATAAATGCTAAAACAAAACCAAAGCAATTCTTATGGGAAAAGATTTCTCTCAGTGTTTGTATTGGTTTTCTGTGTTGCTCTAACAAGTTACCACAACTTTGGTGGCTTAAAACAGTAAAAACTTATTCTCTCACAACTGTGTAGGCCAGAAGTTCAAAATCAGTATCACTGGACTGAAATCAGGGTTTGGCAGGGCTGTGCTCCCTCTGGAGTCTCTAGGGGAGGATCCATTCCTTGCCTCTTCCAGCTTCTGATGACTAGTGGTATTCCTTGTGGCTACATCTCTCCCATCTCTCTCCGTGGTAACATGGCTTTTTTCCCTCCTGTCTTTAGTCAAGTCTCCCTCTGCTTCTCTCTTAGAAGGATACTTGCAATTGCATTTAGGGCCCATCTGGATAACCCAGGATAATCTCCCAATACCAAGATCCTTAACTGAGTCACATCTACAAAGACTGCTTTCCCCACAAAGGAACATTTACAGGTTCCAGGGATTAGGACTGGGCTATCTTCGGAGGGCATTTTTCAGTGTACTACAAAATACATGCATTAAGTCCCAACACATATTTATGCACAATACTGTATGAAGTACTGGAGATGCAACAGTGATCCAGAACATCATACCTGCCCTCAAGGAGCTTACGACTTGGCAGCAAGCCAGATAATAAATTGGTAATTGCAGTTCACAGTGAGGAGAAGCCCAAGGTGCTCAGGGGACCTGGTTTTGAGTGTCAGGTCAGGGGGGCAGTAACATATTTGCAACTTGAATTATAACTAGGAGTTGGCTAAGGGTTGATACAGAGAGGAAGATGGCCAATCACACTGAATTCTTAGTTCTCCTTAGGCACAATGCACCCTCTTACTTTTGGATCTCTACTCATCTTTGTGCCCTTACACGTGCTGTTACTTCTTTATGGAACACCTTGCTAACTACTCCTTACCCCTCAGATTTTAGCCTTCAAAGAGATGCTACTGTATGCAGGGAAGCTTCTCCCAAGGGTACTCCCATAACACTCTCTACTTCCCCATCTTAACACTTACACATGATTCTAACTGCTGGTTTACTTGTTCATAATCTCTACTAAATTGTTAGTTTTGTGAGATCATGGTTTATGTCTGTCTTTGTCACTACTGCGGTCTTAGTTTTCAATCTATTAGTAGAGAGTAACTGGCATATAGTTGATGCCAATAAGTACTGGTTGAGTGAGTGAATGAACGTAAAGATAAATGGGATTCACTTACCAAGCCTCCTTTTTGCATTGAACATCTACTAAATATACAAGGTATCAAAGCTGGCTAAGCATTTGCTTTAACATTCAGATGGATGCAGGTTCAAGATGTTTTTCCATTGTGTGTCTATGTGTCACCTGACATCTTTGGTGTTGTGGGGGTTTTTTATTTGTTTTTTTAGTCTATAAAACTTAGGGCTTGTATGAAAGTACCTCTAAGGTCTCCTTCTGCCTTACAGTTCTATGATTTTTGCCATTTTCCAGTCAAACCATCTCTTTGTTCATGCATCTCGCTGTGTTTGGAATGCCCTTCCTCCTATTGTCTCCCTTGGAGAACTCCTTGTGTCCCTTTGAGGTACTGCTCAATATCTACTGCTCTCACGTCTCCCCCAAAGCTGGCAGACCTCCTCTCTCTTCACCTACTTTGCAAATATCACTATTATAGTATGTGCTGCATTGTATCACAATTGTTTATGTGTTTCCTAATCCATTCCTCTTTCCACCTCTTCACTGCCAACTAGAATGGCAATTCCATGAAGTAGAAATCATGTTTTCAGGCTTTAAATCTCTTTGTATTCATACTATTGAGTGCAATTTCTGCATCAATTAACAGTTAATGTAGTTGAATAAATTCTTCTTCCCTTTTCTCTCATGTTACATATTAGTATCTTTAGAACATGGTGTAGGGCATACACTTTTCTTAGCAGGGAAGAGTGATGTCAATATTAGGGCAAGTCAGTGGTAATTGGGTACCAGCAGTGCACTGCAATCTAATTTGCTGAACTGCTTTCTTCAGCTATGTAAATTCAGTCCAGATGGTTACTCTGTTTAAATATAATTATCAATATATTATATGCAATAGATGGACTTGGCTGGATTTCTTAGAGCAGGGAAGGGTGGCATAGCTTACCTCTTAGTAGGAAGTAACAGGTATTAACCTATTTGAGCTACCTGGATCCATTCGATAATGTATTCTTAGTAAATTGCTTAAATAGAACCTTAGTGACCTAGAAAGTTAGCACATCTGCCTAAAAGTAAGCAATTTACTCTCCTTTCAGTTATTGGATTAGTCCTTAATGGCCTCTTTAAATCTTAATGACTTCCTCTGAATGTGGAATGGTGTAGTCTTTTATGGTATTCTAACTAAGCATTTCAAATCAAGTCATATATATTTATTGAGCTCTGTGCAAAGCATGGTACTTTAGCTGTGGGGCATACAAAGATGAATAGGACATAGTTGCTATTATCCAGGAGGGTGCTATCTTATTGGGTACACAAGACAGATGTATGATAGATTAAATAATAATACATGATTTAAATAACAATTTGAAGGATTCACTGAAAAGATTTTACGAAGCAGTAAATGATTAATTGGTAGATTAATTATTCAGGCTATATATAGTAGGCATTCCAGGGAGCTGGGGGAACCATTCCAGTTGTGTAAGACTTTATGAAAAAGGAAGTATTTGAGTTAGGCCTTCAAGAATGCCTGGTACAGGGGAAGGAATTTGTATTATCTAGGGCTTGAGTAAGAATGGCCTGTTACCTGGTGGAACAGGTAACTCTATCAGGAAATAGTAGGTGGTGGGATCAGACAGGCTACTTGCTGGGAGGGAGGTCAGTCTGAAACACAGTACCTAGAGAAAAACTAAGAGCCAACAATGCGCCATGGTCTGGGCAAGAGGTCAGTATCAACGGATCCAGCATGAAGATGAACGATGCCAAAATAACTGGTTGTTCAACAAGGAATAGCTAATTATTGCAGCAACGATAAATAGCAGCAACAATGTTGGCAGCAGCAATCAAGTTTGTTTCTATTTACTGTCTTTACCATTTTTCATTGTATAGTTCAGCGGTAATAAATACTTTTATATCTTCTTATCCCCTTTATCCTTTTCTCTCCAATCAACAATTTTTAGTGTTTTCTAAGTGCCGGGCATTTAAATACGTTTATATCTTATTTTGTTTATCTTATTAATTCTTCTAATTCTCACTCACACATAGATTAGATACTATACTAATCCCCTTTTTATAGATAAGGATATTGAGATATCAATTCACAAAAGATAACACCTACTGGTCAAATGAATAAGGAATTTCTGACCACAAATGGTACTGGCATTTGGGTAAAGGCTGCCTCAGCAAACTTCCAGTCCTACAAGAATTTGAGAATTAAACAGAAGTTGTTAGAGGAAGAGTTGATTCACAAGGGCCTTTAAGCTGGCATGAAGCACCCATTTACCGCTACTCAACAGTCCATGAATTTAAGTTGCAATCACTCGGCGGCATTTGTGCCGTTTGGCCTGTAATGACATAGTACTTTGTTACTTGGTCTCTACTTCTGCCTGTTCTATCCTTCCAGCTCTGAGACCTCTGCCTTGATTGCTGCCTCCAACTTCTGCGTTGGTTTTTGAACTTGTTTTGTCCAGTCTTCAAATTTGGTACTCACCAGCGAACTTTGACTTGACTATTATCTTGTTTCTTGCAGATCTATCTCTAGGGAGAAGTCCTAGTTTCCATTCCAACATCCAAAACCACTCTTGTGGAACCCAATACTGTCCTCATCCAGTATTCCACACAGGTGAACTCTAGGGCTCCTTCCTCACTATTCCTCCAAGCAGGGATGTGAAAGGGAAGAGGCTGGGGAGGGGATAAGTGTATGGGTGGATTCAGACATGAACAGGATTTGGCCAGTGGTTGGAAACCACTGAGTTTGACTGGAGCATAGCTCTAAAGAGGAACAGAAGAATACAAGCATGGTACAGTCCGTTGGAATCAATATGAGAGGGCCTTTTATTTTTAAAAACTTGAAATGTAGCATTTCTGGAAATATTTATTTAACATGAAGAGAATTATAAAGCCAATACAGCAATGTGTCCTACATACTCCAACCCTGGGTCAAGTCTGCAAAATTGAAGTCACACATGGGATCTATATTAGGTAGATTTTTCTCTACACTTTCAAGAAATATATACAACCTCAGGATAACTTAGATTAGTGTTTCTTAAGGGATGATTTATTGGATTACAAGGCTCTGATGTATAAAATGAAGATTCCTAGGCCATGCCCACATGTAGTCGATCAGAATTCTTTGAGGTCAGAGGTGGTAGATTTTTAATTAACATTTTAGGTATTATTCTCCACATTGAGTTTTTATTGAGAAGAAGACCAAGAAACACTACAGCCACACAACGAGGTCTCACAGAAAACTGTAAGCACTTTATGATTCAGTGCAATGCTGGTGATGGTTTTTGCCTCTTTAGTGGTACTATCACTTACTAGCACTTATCTTTATAAGCCACCAGTATAATGGCTCAGCTTCTTTATTTTCAGTCACACCTTTTAGCTCACACAGCTCCCATGCTCTACTCTCCTCCTTTCCGTCCACTTAGTTTTGCTTACTTGTGGTCTCTCCCACCTTACAACTTCTGCAGCCTCCTGCCTTTTCTCTGGATTACTGTTTGTGCTACTTTTCCTCCCAAGAGATAATTTTGTTGTTGTTTGGGTAGAAGTTGGTGCATAGTTGGTTTTAAATCAGAGATTAGTAGATTTTTGCACAAGATAATGTACATAGTTTTATCTGTTTTTATTTTCTATCCTCATGAATAATTTTAATATTCACAGGATTATAGAAGAAATAAAACTGTGATTTGTACATCTCAAATTATGTAGTTAAAATCACATCCTGCATGTTTGCCTCATGCCTCCCCCACCTTCTTCTAATGCTACCAATGCCCTGCATTTCAACTCCCCAAGAAAGATAACCTAATTTGTTTAGTTGGTCACTTTGCTGAGTAAAGTAGCCCTGTTGGCAGAGGGCTCATGTCATCTCACAGGCCTCTGGCCAGGCTTGAGCCGGGTACACATCCCTGGTCTCTAATTAACTGTGGTCAGATGAGTAAGATCATGTAGTCAGCTCTCCTTAGAAAAAAGAGACTATGAACCAGTCAAGAACTTAGAATATGCACCATTCTTTTCCAACACGTGGCCACACTAGTATTTGCTGATTTGGGTCTTTGGTTAGTGTATCATGAAATATAATCGGATACATCATTGCCTGCTTTAAGTATCTGGATTCACCTGGGAGGGGCACTGGAGATGGACATGCACAGAACTCACATCCGCCTGCTCCACTGGAGTATTGGTCACTGTGCCCTTACAGTAAAAATGCAGAGACAGAGCTGGGCATATTCCAAGAGTCACACACTATTACTTCTTTATTCCAGAGAGGCTGGATATACAATAAAGATTCATGAACCTTTATTTCAAGTGATAGCTAAAAACAAGACAATAAAGTCAGTTGAAGAATTCCATAGATATCAGAAAAATCACAGGCCTAGAGCTTCTTTAGACTAGAGAATCAATTACATGCTGGATTCCTTGAGAAACCATGCATTATTATTTATAGCAGGCATATCAATTGATTGTTATGGACTGCACTTTAAAGAACAAGAAGCCTTGGTTTACGGGCACCTGTTTTTTTCACAATAGACATGAAATGCTGGTATTCACTGTGTTCATGAGACAGGAAAAATTATTCAACATGTGTCATAGTGGTCATTTTGCAGGAAAATCTAAATGAGTAATTATTTTTCTGAGCACTAGTTGTTAAACATATTACATGGACCATGAAACTCTTACTCAAAAAATATTGCTCTTTGCAAAGAGGAGAGCCAGAGTTTATATTCTGTAAAGCCTTTTCTACTGACATTATTGTGAATATTTACTAAGCAGAGGAAGTTCCCAGCCATTCGCTCAACAAATTTATCAAGAGTCTGTTATGTTCCCCACACTATATTAGTCACAGACAAGACTAAGTCCCTACCCTCATAGAGTTTACCTTCCAGTTGCGGGAGCACAGAAACAAATACGATGATTTCAGAGAATGGGAAGTGCCAAAGAAAATAAATCAGAATAACAGGTTAAAGGGTAAGGGAATGAATGGGGGGGGGAGGGAGTATGATTTAAACCAGGATGGACAGAGAAGGATGCTCAAAGGAGATAAAATGGGAGCTGAGATCTGAATGAAGAGCAACAAGGCCCTTCTTTAACACTGGTGAAGGTAAACATTAATACGTGCCACACTCTGTAATAATCTAAGTGGAATTGAAGACTCACATGCCCTGTGACTCAAGAATTCCTTGCCCAGGTACATGTGCAACAGAAAATGCTTACAAGTGTGTGCCAAGAATTATGTACAAGAATTATCTGTCTACTTGTGTGCTTAGTCATGATGCTCACATTTGTGCCAATAACATGGTGCTCAAGAGGAGTTGGAATGTGTTGTTTCACATAGCTGACAGCTACTGATTTACTGAAAAATGTATTGCTCCAAACACCTACAGTGTTTCACAGGCTCATTGTCTCAGACTGTAAAAAACCCAATGACCATCAACAATAGAATGCATATATAATTTGTGTTCTTTTATATAATGGAATACTTTAGAGTAATAAAAATGAAGGAATTTCATCCACATGTTATAATGGATGAATCTCAAAAACACAAATGCAGGACCTCATCTCTACAATAAATCAAAAAAATTAGCCAGGGTGGTGGCAGGCGCCTGTAGTTCCAGCTACTTGGAAGGCTGAGGTAGAAGGATCACCAGGGCCTAGTAGGTCGATGCTGGGTTGATGCTGAATGTGCCACTGCACTCCAGCCTGGGCAACCGAGTGAGACACCAACTCAAAAAAACAAAAAACAAAAAACAACACAATGTGAAGTGAAAGAAGCCAGACACACAGAATACTTGGTATATAACTCCATTTATATAAAGTTCCAAAAGAAGGCAAAGTAAATTCCAGGGTGTAACGAATTCAAGCCTAGGTGGTCAATCTAAACACAGGCAGGATGGTGATTACAATGTAAGTCAGGATAGTACCCACCTCTGGAGAGAGGGGAGTTTAGTGTCTGGAAGTTGACAGGTCAGAGGCTTTTAGGGTGCTGATGGTGTCTATCGACCTATAGGACAATCCCCCATCCTGCTAGTGTCTATTTCTATTGACCTGGGTTACACCTAGACAGGTATTTTTTTGTGATACTTCATTGAACTCTACATTATTTTATTCAAATAACTTTTTCTTATATCTCACAGAAGAAAAAGATCATAAAAGCACAACCCAAGTATAATTTGTATATTACTGGCACAGTTGAATAAAAACAAAATCAATGCTTAGACTTCAAAACGTAAGAAATGAAGAAAAACATGTATGAAGGAGACTTTAAAAAAGTAATGACATTTTAATGTGTTTATAACATTTAAATTATTAAACACAAATATGAATTTTTTAAAGTGAGAAAGCAGGATTTATTGAGAGGATAGAAAAGCTTTCACAAAAATGTGATGTTTATCTGTAATAGAAAAAATCTTTATTTTTATTAAATTACTTGCTGTCTCATTACTACTTACCTGTGAAAGATGCTGATGAGTGCTGTTTTCTTACCTTAATCATATCAGACGGTATTGCAGCTATTAGATTATCAATAGGAATGAAAAATAATATTTTATATAATACCCTTTATACTAAGAATGCCTTAAGGAAGGGGTCTCCTACTCCCAGGTCACAGTCCAGTACTGGTCTGTGGCCTGTTAAGAACCAGTCACACAACAGGAGGTGAATGGTGGGTGAGCAAAGCTCTGCTTCCTGTCAGATCAGCCCGGCATTAGGAGTGTGAACCCCTTATTGTGAATTGTGCATGCAAAGGATCTAGGTTGTGCACTTTTTATAAAAATCGAATACATGATGATCCCCACCAGTCTCTCCGCTTCCTCAGCCGTGGGAAAATTGTCTTCCACAAAACAAGTCCCTGATGCCCAAAAGATTGGGACTGCTGCCTTAAGGCACTTTACAGAGTAAACATTGAACAAATTTTGCTGTTGTTATGCATTTAAAACTCTATACATATAAAATAAGAAGATGGTGGCCAGAATACAAGGCTTTTGTTATTATTATTATTATTATTTATTTCCAAGCCTACTAGGGATGCACATATAATCAAATACCTTGCAGATATAATAAAGGTCAACATTCATTTAAAAAAAAAGGTTTACCTGTCCACTTGTCTTCTTGGTAGTGATGATTACATTTCTGGTAACATTGCAATGCTTACTACTGAGGTTGGGTGTTGGGAAGGTGTTGTACAATGTGACTGACAACTATTGATTTACTGAATAACTTAATGCTCAGCTCACTATTAGGCAGGGAACTGCCAAGGTGCACAGCAGTCTCATTACAAAGAAAAATTCTGCGTGTTTTTTTCTTTGTTTGCTACAAAATCCGCATTTTTTTTTGCCTGTATGTGCACTTGCATACATTTGTTCACGAAAAATGCACTGTATCTATTAACTAGAATTTATCACCTAAAGTGATAAAATCTACTAACAGTCCTTAGTCACACTTGGTGTCTTTCTGGCACCTTAACAATGAAACTTGAAGGTTGCTAAGATAAGGGTGAACTTAATTGCATTTAGGATCCCAGGGACCCTCTAGGATAGAAAAGATTGAGATGCCCCCAAATTCAATGATATACAAATCTATTGAGGCAACTACTTAGTCCCAAGTAAGATCCAATGGTAAGATAGACATAAAAACTTCAGTGATAAAATTCTGAAATAAAATGACCATAAAAGATAGGAGGACTCAGAAGGCTGAGGCAGAAGGATTGCCGGAGCCCAGCAGGTTGAGGCTGCAGTGACCGGAAGTGGCCACTGCACTCCAGTCTGAGCGACAGTGAGACTCCAGCTTAAAAAAAAAAAAAAAGATAGGAGGACTTAAGACTAGAGGGCTGGCTTGGGCAAAAGTTAGATAGTTAAATGTAAGGGTTTTTCTGGGGTCTGTGAGGCAGTAGACATAAGAACCTAGGTTCACTTCATCCAGGTGACAATCTTGAGTCCTGAGGTGTCTCGGTGACTGATTCTAAGAACTGTAATGCAGGGAACCCAGGCCAGAGAAGGATCTTTCTCTCTCACTCTGGCTGAAGAACTGTTGCCATTCAGCCAGAAGTCTCCACCACAGGGTGACTCAGCCCAGCTCTCTTGCTTTAGGTTGGACCAGAAGGTCTTTTGTCCTTAGAACAACTGCAGAAACAATGGAGAATTTCTTCAGAGTCTTGGGAAGGACCTTCCCCTTGGCTGATGTTCTATGGAAGTGTAGTCTCCAGAATAGCAGTATCAGCATTATCTGGGAATTTATTAGAAATGTAAGTTCTGCGGGCTTGGTGGCTCAGCCTGTAATCCCACATCTTTGGGAGGCTGAGGTGAGTGGATTGCCTGAGCCCACGGGTTCGAGACCCACCTGGGCAGCAAGACCTCATCTCTACAATAAATCAAAAAATCAGCCAGGCGTGGTAGCACATGCCTGTAATTCCGGCTACTTGGAAGGCTGAGGCGGAAGGATCGCCGGAGCCCAGCAGGTCGAGGCTGCGGTGGCCGGGAGCGGCCACTGCATTCCAGTCTGGGTGACAGAGTGAGACTCCAACTCAAAAAAAAAAAAAAAAAGAAAAGAAATGTAAGTTCTAGGACCCACCTTCAGACCTACTGAACCAAAATCTCCGAGGGTGAGGATCAACCATTGTATTTTAACAAGTCTTCCAGGTCATTTTGATGTTTGACACTAAATTTTGAGAACCACCAAACTTGAACAACCAGCTTCCAGCAGAGGTGGTAGACTACTCCAGCTTTAAGTCTCCAGCAGCAAGGTGAGAACCACCAGGCTGGTCCTTCGTTCTCAGAAGGTAGTGATTTTGAGCTCAATACCAATGAGAGTGTCAGCAATTAGTGACAAGTCAGGTGTCAATGAGCTGTCTCTATAATGGTGGCAAAAGCAGCATGATGTTAACTTCTGGAGAAGCCCAACCTTCATTACTGCTGAGGTCCCACCAGACTGTAGGGAGCCTCTGAGTTCTGACCTCAGTGTGAATCATTTGTAACTTGGGAATTCAGAAGGTAGTCTGGGACCTTTTTGGACATTCTGGAGAGGTAGACCTAGGAGGAGGAGAGGCTGAATTCTCTCTAACCTGTGATTTTTTTTTTTGAGTTGGAGTCTCACTTCTGTTGCCCAGACTGAAGTGCAGTGGCCGCTCCCGGCCACCGCAGCCTCGACCTGCTGGGCTCTGGCGATCCTTCCGCCTCAGCCTTCCAAGTAGCTGGAACTACAGGTGCGCGCTACCACACCTGGCTGATTTTTTTGATTTATCGTAGAGAGGACGTCTCGCCAAGTTGTCCAGGCGGGTCTCGAACCCGCAGGCTCAGGCATCCACTCACCTCAGCCTCCCAAAGCGCGGGATTACAGGCAGAGCCACCGAGTCCGGCTTAAACTGTGATTTTTAGTGTTGCATGGGGCAACACTGGGAACTGTCATCTGCACCTAAAACTGTAAAGAGAGAGAACCTTGTTATGCAAGAAGGTATTTTTATTGATTGATTTAGTCAAGGTCTCATTCTGTCGCCCAGGCTAGAGTGCAGTGGCACAATCACAGCTCACTGCAGCCTCAACCTACTGTGTTCAGGCGATCCTTCTGGCTCAGCCTCCTGAGTAACTGGGACTCCAGGTATGCACCACCATGCCCAAATAAATTTTTTATTTTTATTTTGCCCAGGCTGGTCCGGAACTCCTGGGCTTAAACAATCCTCCTGCTTTGTTCTCCCAAAGTACTTGGAATATAGGTGTGAGCCATTGTGCCTGGCCAGGTTTTTTCGTGTATTAATTTACATTTTCTCCCAGTTTTGCTTAGAATATTAAAATGTTAAACATTTTTATTGATTAATTCAAGTACTGACATTCTGACTCATGGCATTCCTGACTTCATGTTGGCATCCCTAAGATGACCCTTCTGTCTAGTAGATGGCAGCAAGGAAAGAATGGGTACTACCATCAGGAGGGGAAGGCTGTGACAAAATGCTCAGCTGAAGCCTGCTGCTTTATTCCCTTAGGAAAATAGAACTAGAATCAGCATCACTCTTAGCAAGGAAACTTAGTGCTCACTACAAGAAAGATGACGGGACCTCTGTCATGCAGATCTATGGCTTATGTTATAAGAGTTAACATTTTAAAAAATGCGACATGGCATGCAGACATTATTAAGATCTAGTATAAAACAGCGCAAAGCTGAGACTGGAGAGATTGAGGAAACAAAGGGTATTTACGGAAGGTCTCCTCTGCCTTTATTTTTAAACCTTTCTAAGGGAAGATTGAAGGAAAAATTAATTCTCAAACCTCAGTGATAAAGATACATCAGATGTTAAAGAAAATGTCTCAAAGACTGGCCTCATTATTTTGTAGTTTACATTCTTGTTGATTTCTCTCACTCCCCCCAGCCCACTAAAGAATACATTACACCAGCTCCATTTTAAAGGGTTACAGAAACCTATAGATTTCTCTGCAAATGTTTTGAAACTGGAAATAGCCATTCTCATAAACTGATGGTGCTTAAAATGATCACGAGCAGTAAAATCTCAATTTAATGGTTCTAAGCATTTAACAAACAGAGTTTGGCCCTTTGGGAGGATGAGGTGAGAGGATTGCCTGAGCCCAGGGGTTCGAGAACAGCCTGGGTAACCTGGTGAGACCTCATGTCTACAATAAATCACAAAAAATTAGCCAGGCGTGGTGATGTGTGCCTGTTGTTCCAGCTATTTGGAAGGCTGAGACAGAAGGCTCGCCTGAGCCCAGCAGGTGGAGGCTGCAGTAATTGTGAGCAGCGTGCCACTGCACTCTAGCCTATATGACAGAGTGAGACTCCAACTCCAAAAAAAAAAAAAAAAAAAATACCAAGCTGAATTTATTCTAAGCAAGTTATTGCTACACTGGCTACACTGGTACTTCCTCAGTGGGGCTGCTGGAGTCTCTGACTATATATGATTGGTTACATGTGTGAAGTAAGTTAGTAGTATTTTTTTTATCCATCCAAAATTTAGACAGTCTCACAAGTAGTTATATTGACTTTTATTGGTATTAGGTCACACTCCCAGTGGGGCCTCCAGAATGTTAGGTCATGCTTGCCTGCGATGTGGGTGTCTAGTGTGTAATCCAGTGCCACAAGAAAGATGCAAAGAATTGCACAGAAGCTAGATGAGAAGATATAAATTATGTAAAAGCTAAATTAGAGAGAGAGAGAGAAAAAGGAGATTCACCTCTCCAAGGTAGGGGAGGAAGCCAAAGCTTAAGAAAACATGGCCTAGCCATAGTTCAAAGAGAACATGGCCACACCATAGCTTAGCAAGGCAATGGCAGCAACGGCAAATAGTTGCTCATGGTTGAGTCCTTTTAATCCTATCCTTTGATGGGGAAAGGTCATTAAGGTGATTGGGTGGCGGTCTGCTCCACATCATCACGAAGGAGCAGGTAAGCACAGGTACTGACATTAGGTGATAGCAGATGGATGGGGTTAGCATATGATGACTGCCATTGTGGGAGGGGAGTGTCTGTCTGTATCATGTAGGGCATGAAGGGCTGATTACGTTAAATTGGGTCTAATGGGTGAAGGAGGTTTGGACCCCAAGGGGTCTTGGCTAAAAGGAATGTCCAGGGTTACAGTTTTTGTTGTTGATTGTAGCCACATGAGTCTTAGATATTGATTGACCTCACCAGACATCTCATGACCTCGGGTGGTGGGCTAGATGGGAGGAGACAAGGGGAAGAGTTTGTCCTGCAGGAGACCTGTCAGACTGTTCCAATCCACAAGCTCCTTAGGAAAAAGGTGGTCTTATTATCATTTCTAGGGCTTCAGCCAGGTAAGGGATGATCTTTGACCTTTGACAAGGAACTGGAAAGTTTCTTAAAGATTATTATACAAAACCATGAATTTAAAGTTTGGGCTGTCCTTATCTTGCATCTGATGGAGATTTGCCAAGGGGGTGGGTTAGGCTACCAGCTTGACCTGCAGTAAAATGTCTGAAAGCTTCCTAAAACCTGACTATTGGAAATTTATCTAGCTATGTCTAACCTGTGCTAGATTCAAAGCATGTCAGTCTAAGCAAAAATGGTTATACTGAGGCAAAATGTCAACTAAGTTTATTCTAAGTTTCTCAAGGTCCCTCCTTTCAACTGGAATCATTAACACACAACAGATCACTGTGAATAATTCTGATTTTAAATGTGATTGGGATCTCAAATCTAGATCATTTAAGAATAATGTGGAAAATGGACATATATGCATACATATATATCCCTACCCATCAAGAGTTTGGTTTAGTAGCCCTGGGAAGGAAACTGAAAATCTGAATTTTAAAAAGATCACCGGATGTTTCTATACTAACCAGAAGTATTCTCTCTCTGTCTGTCTTTATCATCTTCCTTCCTTCTTTCCTTTCTTCCTCCCTCTCTCCCTCCCTCCCTTCCTTCCTTCTTTCTCTCTATAGATCTACACAGACATAGGGATTATATCTCAAACTTGTTCATAACTGTATAGTTTACAAAATGAATTCTGAGGTAATGATGTGAACCTCACAATATCTGTTAAGGCAAGCAGGGAAATTTAAGGACAAGGAAAGAAGCTCAAAGAGGCTCTCAGGGTAAAAGTCTCTTGAGTTGACAGAAATAGGACTCAAATCCAGATTCTCTTGTTTCAGACCTCTTTTCCTGTATCATGAAGGGCTACAGTGAAGTCTTGACAACAGTTCAGTGCTATCTTTCTCCTTCAGGAGGATGTAAACCATCCAACCTGTTGAGACTGGGAGGGGAGGGAAGAGATGACAAAAAGAAGCCACCACTTTCTATCCCTTTTCCAGAATAACCCAGTAGTCTATGCATTCAAAGAGGTGATAACCAAATATATACAGTAGTTATGCTTAGACTAGGGGCTCTTGACCTGGAAGGGGACAAGAATCCCAGGAGATACATACATAGACTTCAAACAGTCTGTGAACCTTCCAAAATTATATGTAAAATTTTGCGGTTGAAACTTTAGATATATTTTGTACTCTAGTATGGTGCATTCCACATTATTTTAGCAATAGCATCATCCTGATTTTCTTTTGGAGTGTAGCTTCTTCCTCATTGAAGATACCCTGGTAGACTATTAATGAAAGTGCCTGGGGGACACACAATATCAGTAAGAGGAATTGAACCTACATCTTTAGATTAAAAAAACAAAAGTACCTGTACTTTGAGAACCCAGGTGTAGGCATGTGACCCACATTAAGTTAATTGAACAGCCACAATCTGGAATTTATATCATGAATCAAGTGATACAAGACTGAAATCATTTGGAGTTTATTCTTCATTCTGGCAGTGATTCTCTCAACCAAAATACTTTAGAATGACTTCATTCTTTTTTTTTTTCTTTTCCATTTGTCAGACTCTCCTCTGTGTTTGTGAATGGCTCTGTATGAGTCAGGGCTCTCTAGAAAGATTGAGAGTTTAAGACATTGACTCATGTGATTGTGGGTGGAGTCTGGCAAGTCCAAAATTTGCAGGATAGGTCTGTAGGCTGGAGACCCAAGGAAGAGTTGATGCTGCAATTCAAATCTGAAAGTAGTCTGCTGGCAAATTTTCTCTCTCTCTGTCTCTCAATGAATGTTAGTCTTTTTTTAAGGTCCTCAACTGACTGGACGTGACCCACCCACATTATGAAGAGCAATCTCCTTCACTCAGAATCACTGATTTAAATGTTTATCCCATCCAAAAAGTATCTTCAGAGACAGATCCAGAATAGTGCTAGACCAAACATCTAGGTACTATGGTCTAAAAAAAGTGACACATAAAATTAACTATCACAGCTTCCACAAATTACTTTTGTTTGTGTAAGCCAAAGATGGCTCTGTGCCTTGCACCCAAAAGAGATCTATAGAGTGTGTGCTTTTTTTCCAGAGATAAAGTTCAAACTTTTATTAGATCTTCAACTCAGTCAGTGACCCCAAGAATGTTAAGCATTGCTGGCCTTAAACAACTGGGAAGAAATTTGGTAGGAAGTTGCGGTGGACAGAGAATGGGAATTTGCTATTTATGGAATCTGAATGATGGTAGCAATACTTTAGTACTTTTTTTTTTTTTTTTTTGAGTTGGAGTCTCACTTTGTCACCCAGACTGGAGTGCAGTGTCACGCTCCCGGCCACTGCAGCCTCAACCTGCTGTGCTCCAGCGATCCTTCCACCTCAGCCTTCCAAGTAGCTGGAACTACAGGTGCGCTCTTCCATGCCCAGCTAATTTTTTGATTTATTGTAGAGATGAGGTCTCGCCAAGTTGCCCAGGCGGGTCTCGAACCCACGGGCTCAGGCAATCCACTCACATCAGCCTCCCAAAATGCGGGATTACAGGCTGAGCCACCGAGCCCGGCTACTTTAGTACCTTTTCCTGATTTTGGCTTGCATCTTCATGTTAGGAGTGATGATGACAGCACAGGTTGCACTAAAGTGGATTGGTCCTTTGCAGAGTCGTTTTATTTTTTCATATCTCACATGAATGGACCTACTCTCCTTCCTTGTATAAGAAATGTTTATTTAAGTTAGTCTTTCTCAAAATGTGACGGGGTCTACTCTCATTAAAATCACCTGGGTTGCACCTGAAAAATTCATAGTCTTGTGCTTTTCCTTTTGTTACCATGAATGAACTAGGCTTGTTTCTATGTAAGGCGATGCTTCCACTTGTATACTGGGTTCTATTATCTCTAATTTATTCAAGGACTTTGTATTACAATTATCCTCGCCTCGCCCCACTCCCATCTCCTGCATCATCAAATTCTCTCTGTCTATTGGATCATTCCCTTCAGCATACAAACATGCTGTATTATCTAAAGCCTTCTGTTCACATGTAGCTATTGCCCCATATCTCTGCTCCTCTTTTAGCAAAACCCCTTGAAAAACTCTGTACTTGTCTCTTACTTTCCATTCTTCCCAAGTCAAATCAGGCTTTTGTCTCCACTACTCCAAGAAACTGATCTTTTTAGGGTTACTAAGGTTACTAACAGCCTCAATTTTGTCAAACTTAACGGTCAATTCTTAATTTCCCAGCATCCTATTTCCCTGTTGATCACATCTTATTCTCAGGAAATTTTCTTCACCTGTTTTCAGAGACGACACTCTGACTTCTCTTACTGCAATGGTTTATTTTTTTCTTTATTTCCTCCCCTTTCTTAATCTGTAAACTTTGAAGAACAGAAGGACAGAAAGTTTCTTAATCTGTAAACTTTGAAGAACAGAAGGACAGAAAGTTTTTCTTTCTTCATCTATTATCACTTCCTAGGTGAACTTTTGCACCATTGATTCCATTCATTCTTTCTCCTGAATGCCAATTTTTAATATTCAATTGCCTCCTCACTATATTCACTTAAATATCTAACATGCATTTCAAACTTAACTCTTGTATTCATGGCTTTCTTTAAATATGTTCCTTCCTGAGGCACTCCAACTCAGTCAATGGCACTACTATGCATTTAATTGCTCATGGCCTAAACATGAGAGTCATCCTTGACCTGCTTTTTTTTGGTTTTGTTTTATTTTACACACTCCATAGTCAATTCATCAGCAAATTCTATTGGCTCATATTCTAACTTTTTATCGAATAACTTTTCATCTCCTGTCTGGTCTCCCTGTTCCTGGTGGGCCCCTCTATCAATTTTCCATATAATAACCAGAATGATCATTTCAAAAGGTATGTCACATCATGTAATCTGCTATTCAAAATCTTTCAGTAGTTTTCATCATACTGAAAATGAAACCTATACACTTTCCTATCATCTCTGCTACTCTGTGATCTGCTCTGAGCCTTCGTCTGACTTCATCTTCAACCATACCTCTCATTCACTTTGAGCCTATGGAACTTAGTATTCTTGGAAACTGCCAAGATTTTTCCTATTTCAGGGACTCTCCACCCTTATGACTCCTTCTGTCAGGAATGTTAGTCCCCTTAGATCTTCAAGTTCAATTCATGTCTTTCATCCAATATTATCTCTCAGCAAGACCTTCCCTGACTATCTTATCTAAATAGTCCCCCAGGCTTCTAGCATCCTGGTGGCATTCTAGTTCTTAACCTGAGTGGTGGTTAAAGAGATTAAAGTTATAAACATATAATATATCATAAATTTAGGGTTTTTAATTTATGTTATATTTCAAAGTAAAAAGATTTTAAAGCAGAGGAGAATTAACCATCAAAACTAATAATTAAAAAAAACTTTCACCAAAACTGAAGCTTCCAGATTGGAAGAGCCCAGTGAGAAATTAACCTGGTGGGTAAAAAAAGACCCAAACCAAGGCATTTCATTCAAGATTCATTATGGAGAATGGAACAGAGTGGATGTGGGGAGATGAGATGGGAGGGAGGTTTCTGGTAGATATGAGGCGATATGATAGAAGTGGTTCAGAAGACAGATGTCAGAAGCCTGGGCCGGATTTTTCAAGGCAGAGATGCTTTCTGGAGCTTTTCTGCTCTTTAGTAATCTCATAATTCCTATATTGTTGACTCCTACTTGGCTTTTCCAATGCAGCCTTCCAAAAACTTCATTTCACCCCAGGGTCCCAGGTCTCTTTCCAGTTTCTAGTGACTCTGGATGAGACCTTCTACTGGAATGAGAAAGCCAAGGTCAGCTGACATGAACTTTAAGATTTTTGCTCTCTTCTTGCTGCTTCTATCCTGTTTCTGTTATAAAATTTCCTTACTTTTGACAAATATTTTTACTCTTGATTCCATTAATTCTCCATCATACCTTAACCCAAACTTAACTACTATTCTATCCTGCTCAGCTTTTCTTTATAGGTTTTATTTTGTAATTTCTGAAATTATGTAAGTTATTTAGTTATTTAATGCTTGCATTTCCACCCCACTAGAAGACTATAAACCTCAAGACAGCAGGGTCTTTGCTCCCTCATAGCTTTGTTCCCAGCTCCTAGAACAGCAGTCTGCACATAGTAGGTGTTCAGTAAATAATTGTTTAATGAAAAATGAACCTTAGGATCTCTGCATGATTTTGTTCAAGATGTTTCCTATTATTTTCTTCTCAAGAAGCAGCACAGAAAAACAGCAAAATGTCATCCTTTTTATCTCTCCAGAGACTTTCTATTTTACACATATGATGTTTTGCTTTTTTTAAAAAAAAGATAAGATATTTTATACTTATAATAAACAATAAAGACAATTCCATTTAAAATAAGAAAACAGAATCATCCAGTACTCTCTACCCACTTAGAATGCTTTTCTTCTATAACACGCATTGCCTGAAATTGTATTATATGATTATCTGTTCATTGCCTGCCTCTGTCTAGACTGTCAGCTTCCTGAGAGCAGAGACTTTTGCTTGTTCACAGCTGTATTTTCTCTGCCTAGAACAGTGATTGGCAAACAGAAGATACATACATTTTCATTTTCACCGCAATCCTACTGCTGAATCAGAATCTCTTGATACTATCCAGGAATCTGCATTTCTAAAAATAAGTTTAATAGAAGATTGTTTTGAGCTTTAAATCTGAGAGTCATTTCTTAAAATAACCACTACCAAATAAATATATATAGGGCTACAAAGTATTGCTGAGCTCAAGGATTGATCTTTGGTTCTATTCTTTTAATCCAATTTGTCCTGCTGAAGAATAGACTGAGAATTGGGCAATCTATAAAGTGGTGAGAGTAGAAGTGCTTTATTCTTATCTCCTGATAATACTGTTAGAACCAGGTGGAAGGAAGAGCCTCCCTTCAGCTTTTCCCTAAGCATTTGCAATTAGCATGTTCATGTTTTCCCTCTTATATTCAGAATTTCAAACAAAACAAAGCAAAACAAAACTGTAGGGTATTATAGGTATTTAAATAACATTAGTTTAACCCACTTGCAAATGGTGTGAATTTCTATTATTTCTTATCTTATAAGGAAGATGTGCAAAGTGTATCACACCTAGACAGAAATAAATCTGAGAAAATTCTGTCAGGAAAGCGTCTTACCTAGCTTTGTACACTTTAGGATCCAGGCATCTATATACTTAATAGCTAGAGGTGTTCTTTATCACCTTTTGAAAGTGTAAAGAACTTTTTGAGACTTATTCAACCCATTGTCGATGATGACAACTATTTACACACACACACACACACACACACACACACACACACACACACACCCTCAAAGTAAAGTGATTCTGCGATCAGTCTTCAGATTCTTTTCACTTTGGAAATTGAATTCTTTCTTATCCCATAGTGTTAAGGGAACAGTCTTGGATTCTTTTCTCACTGCCCCTGAGATGTTTGCTTCTTGAGAGGGACCTCTATGAGCTGGTCTCAGCTTTGGCTTACATATTTCTCTTTCAATTTATTCTCTTAAGACTCTAATCTTTATTAAAAGACATGTATGGGAGGTTTTACTCTCTTTCACTGTGTTCTAGAAATTGTTTGTTATGATTATATTTTGCCACTTCCTGCTTGGTGTACCTAAACGAAATGGATATCTCTTGTATTGGTCAAAAACATGAAAACATGACTATGATGGTTAAAAAATACATCTGCAGATTCTTTGACCAGATATGGTGGCTCATGTTTGTATTCCCAGCACTTTGGGAGGCTGAGATGGGAGATCACTTGAAGCCAGGAGTTCAAGATCAACCTGGAAAATATAGCAAGCCCCTGTCTGTACAAAAAAAAAAAAAAAAAAAATTGAATGTGGCAGAAGTGACACTGTGTGAATCATCAGGCTAGGTTAGAAAAGGCCTGATTTTTTTTCTCTTGAGACACTTACCTTGAAGTCCAAACTAGGCTCTGAGGAAACTCAGGGCACATAAAGAGGCCTCTAGTAGACAATCCCCATGAAGATCCTAATCAATAACCAGAAACAACCACTAGACATATGAGTGGGGGTACCTTTGAGATGCCTCTACTCCTTCCCCACTCTCAGTTCCCGTTTAAATGCAATGGTATGAGAGACTGGAACCATGTAGCTGAATCTAGTCAATTCTGAACAATGTCAAGATGAAATGATGATTGTTACAGTTGGATGCCACTAAACTTCGGGTAGTTTGCAATGTAGCAATATGAGACTCCTTTGATCAAACTGAAGTTTGTGCTGTACATCTGATCTTTTTATTTTTCTAATTCTATTAATTTTTTCTCCCCTAAGTATATGGTGTAAAATCCTGACTCATGCTGAATGCCATTTTTAGAGAAAGTGGACCTAAAAGAGATTTAGGGACCAAAGGAAACAACAGAGTGGCACCATTTTTCTTCAATATAAAAAAGAAATCACTTGACAACTGCAGAGAATTAAGATGAACATAGAACTCAGAGGAAGACAGTGATGGAGAGAGTTGATTATTGAACTGGCTTCATTACTCAAGCAGGTAGTCTCTCACCTTCTCATCCCACTTCAATACAGTGTCTGAATAATTCTTCTGAAGTAGCAATCCTACCACTCACCAACTTAAAAGCCTTCGATGTTCCTGATGCATTGTCTTCAGTGTAAACACAAGCTCCTTTGCACAGCTCAGAGGATCCTTAGGGGTTCTGCGTCTGTCCCATCACCAGTTCTCTGTGGCCTCAGGTCTCCTACCACATTCTCTTAAACTCCCTGCTTCAGTTACTTCCATCATGGCTGTCTCTTGCCCTCTCAAAATTTTACACTTGTTCTTCCTTCTCCCTTGGAATACCTTTTTCCCTCCTTCTTTCCATGGCCAATTCCTACTCATCCTTCAAGTTCATACATCAGTGTTGACTTTTTCAGTGTTGATTGAGTTGCATACACAATCTGTGTATTCTCTAGGCCCCTGTGGTCACCTGTCTAACTTAGGACTTTCTGCCATCTTCTCAACCAGACTGTGAGCTCCTTGAATCTAAGACTTGTTTCTGTCTAAAACTTCATCGCTTAGTAAGCGGCTTATGGTAAATACACATAAAAACACCATAATGAGTGAGTTATAGCAAGCAGTAAGTGGGAGGAAACAAGAGAATGGTAAGCTATTGTTTCTAGTAACTAGGAGGAAAGGATTATTGTGGTATTTAACATTTGTAATCTCGCTACTTTAAAGTTTAGAATAAAGTGGAACAGATGGGATCTAAGCTGTGAAATTGCTTTGGGGCAGACTCTAGATGGGAATAGGTTGAAGAAATCAAATGACTACAAAATAAACTTTATAACAGTAAACTGACAGTATAGATTCTTTGTACCTAAGTTTTTTTCTTTCATGTTATATTGCACAGAGTAGATATTTTGAAAGTGAATTTAACTAATTTATTCTATATCCTATATAATAGTGTGTGTGTTTATAAAAACACAAAAATACCTTTGCGAAATTATACAGTCAGTGGTATGCTAGAGATAATTAGTCAGTGGTATGCTAGAGATAGTTCATATAGTTTTGTAAGATCTAATTGTTAAATTGTAAAGAATTTTGAAAGCCAGATATTAAACTTAAAATCGGTATGTTGGAAGTATTTACATCACAGGAATGAGTGAATACTATTGGACATACTTTCTTCCTTCATTACCTGGTTGGTTCTTCCTTCATTACCTGGTTGGTTATTAAATGTACAGTAACACACCATTGAATGTAATTTTGTTTTACTCAGAATTTTTATGCCAAAAGATTGTACTAACTGTATGTCCTTTATTACTTGATGAGAAATGAAAGATGAACTAATGGAACCTGTCATCTATGTGTACAGATGATTGAAAGAACTAGACATTCTCCTTAGAATATGTCCAAACTTAAAGTTTTCAATCATAGTGAAAATATCATTCTAGTTCTGCGGCTCAAACTTTTTCTTTGGGTATTATCAATTTTAGATTTTTAGAGTGTTCTACTAGGTGACTCCTGAAAGATAAATGATTTTCTAAAGTGAAATTTTTGTCACTATCACAATCAAAGCAATATTTTCTTCCCCCAAATCTACAGGAAAATGCTAAATGATTATTATGTAAACTTATTATTAAAAACAAATTACTCATTGATTTATCTGTTATTCTTAAATATCCATTAAGTACTTATGATCTGTGGAAGAGAATATAGTGGTAAATATGGCAAACCCAGGTTTGCTTACAGAATTCACAATCAAAGTGGGGAGATAGCAAAAAATAACCTATGTTGTGTATACTATAAAGAAGTTCAAAGAGAAGAGAAGGAAATCAATGAGAAGCTAATGAAACTTAAGCTTTAAGATGCAGTCCTCATTCTCTGTGTATGTGCAAAGGCCCTCAGGTAAAGTTGACTTGTCATATTTATAAAACTAAAGGGTAACCAGGGTACCTAGACTTGCAAATGAAAAGGAGAAGGAAACTGGCACAAAGTGAGGCTGGAGAGTTAGGTAAGGACAATCTCATAGAGGGCCTTTTATATGGTTGAAATATTTTGAACTTTTTCCTAAATATAAAGGAAGGGTCATGAAGAGTTTTAAGCTGAGGTGTGGCATATTTGAGAATGATTGCTCTGAACTCTTATGTGAAGAATTGGTTAGGTGGGGGGCAAGAGCACATAAAACATAATGAAAAATGGTCCTGTTGTGAATTGGGAGAGGAAGAGGTAATCTAAGAGAATGCTGGTGGTATTATTATTATGAGGCCACTTACATTGGATATCATTTTTAATGACCTGAAAGAAGTGATAAAAATAATTTGATTATCCTTGGAGGCAGTAATAGGGAATTACCCATAAAAGTGTAAAAGGACATAATTTTAGCAGCTCTGGAAAAATTATAAGTAGTTAAGAAATAAAACCATATTAATCCTGAATATCTGTGTGCACACACATAAAGCAAACAAGGATGTATCAGGTCTCATGGAAGAATGTGTTGTGAGCAACAGCACACCTTGCCCAGTGTTATTTTGATTCTGAGAGCTTTATACTCTTTGGTTCAGCAAAGCAGCTGTTTCTAGTTAGCTCTTAATGCTTTTAAGTTCCATTTCTGCCAGAATGACTACTGACAATTCATTTAAAGAGCTTGCAGAAGGATGTCCTTTCGTGTTAAGTATTGGGAACAGCCTTACTCCTGCCATAAAAGAATCCAAGAATCCCTTAATACCATAATCAGCAGGAAGCTCTATAAACAAGATGTCATCAGTCGTCTACACAGAACAGAAAGTAAAAATAATTACCGAATAGCCTAATTGGCCTTGAAATCTTTATATAATGTTTGTTGCTTCTTATCACAGATGAAGCATAGACGAGTATAAAAATGCAACCATTCAATGTCCAAGTCACAAAAGTGTGAATATTCAGCTTTCATTAAGTCCATTGGAGATAAAACGATCCAAATGAAAAATTCAACTTGAATTGTTATGAAACAAGCATTAATTTAAGTTGTATCCTTGGAGAATATTCTGTTCAGTTCTCCCAAATTAAAGACCATTTACCTTCTGTTACATAAGCTAAAGTTGTATTGACTATAAACTCGCTGTTTCTTGTCTTAATTCCACTTATCAGATCAAACAGCAGATGGTCGTCTGAATGCAGCCTGTTTCATTCAGTCACCAACAAATAAGCGACATGACGAGTTCT
Source organism: Cephalopachus bancanus (assembly GCA_027257055.1). NCBI lineage: Eukaryota > Metazoa > Chordata > Mammalia > Primates > Tarsiidae > Cephalopachus > Cephalopachus bancanus. Next base: position 2,002,078 of record JAPVLO010000146.1, read on the forward strand.
GCATTACAGGGACATCAGTGTGCTGATGATTCATCATTAACTGTGCAACTACAGTTTATTAATGTTGATTTTTATGTTTATTACATTTATTACATTTACTGCGTGAAAGGAGGGACCATGAGAAACTTAGAATAAACTTAATTCATATTTTGCCTCAGCATAGCCATTTTGCTTAGACTAATGCCCTTTGAATCTACCATGGGTTGGACATAGATAGATAAATTTCCAAAAGGGCAGGTTTTAGGAAACGTTCATACATTTTACTGAAGGCCAATCTGGCAGCCTACTCCACCCCCTAGGTAAATCTCCATCAGATGCAAGACAAGGACTGCCCAACCATTCAATTTGTGGTTTAGCATAATAATCTCTAAGAAGCTATCAAGTTCCTTGTCCAAGGTGGAAGATCAAAGATTGCCCCTTAGGTGGCCAAAGCCCTAAAAATGATAATAAGACCATCTTTTTGCTAAGGATCTTGTGAATTGCAAATGTCCCACAGGTCTCTTGCAGGAAAAAACCCTCCTCCTTCTCTCCTTCCATCTAGCTCACCACCATGGCAACAATCATGTGAATAACCCACCCATCTGCCTGCTTTCCAGTACTTGTGCTTACCTGCCTCTTCATGCTGATGTGGAGCAGACTACCACTCGATCACCTTAATGATCTTCCCCCATCAAAGGGAAAGATTAAAAGGACTCAACCATGAGCATCCAGCTGCCATTGCCTTGCTAAGTTATGGTGTGTCCATGTGCTCTTTGTGCTATGTCCAGGCCGTGATTTCTAGCTTTGATCTTCTCCCCTACTTTGGGAAGGTGAATCTCCTTTCTTTCTCACTCTCTAATTTACTTTCTAAATAAACTATACTTTCTAATCTAGCCTCTATGTAATTGTTTGCATCTTTCTTTCTTTCTTTCTTTTTTTTTTTTTTTTTTTAGTCGGAATCTCCATCTATCACCCAGGCTGGAGTGTAGTGGCACACTCATGGCCACTGCAGCCTCAACTTGCTGGACTCAGATGATCCTTCTGCCTCAGCCTTCCATGTAGTTGGAACTACCATGCCTGGCTAATTTTTTGATTTATTGAAGAGACAAGGTCTTGCCAAGTTGCCCAGGTTGATCTCGAACCCCTGAACTCAGGCAATCCTCTCGCCTTGGTCTCCCGAAGTGCTGGGATTACAGGCTTGAGACACTGGGCCAGCTGATTTTTTGCATCTTTCTTGTGGCATCGGATGGCACACCAGATACCCGCACCCCCAGTGGGCCTGACCTAACATTCTGGGGCCCCGCTGAGAGTGTGACCTAACATTTTTGGAGGTCCCACCGAGATTTAACACCTGGTATCTTAGTCAACTGGAGCTGCTATAACAAAATGCTGTAGACTGGGTAGCTTAAAGAATAGACATTCACTGCTTAAGCAACAGTCCTGGCTGCAGACTGCCACTTTCTTGCTGTTTGCTCATATGGCCTTTCCTTGATGTATACACATGGAGAGAGCAACACACACACACACACACACACACACACACACACACACACACACACACACAGAGAGAGAGAGAGAGAGAGAGAGAGAGAGAGAGAGAGAGAGAGAGAATGAATCTTTCTATTTACACCTTTTTCTAAAGACCATCATGTAGGACCCACCCTCATGACCTCATCTAAACCTAATTACCGCCCGAAGATCTCACTTCCAAATACCATCACATTGGGGGTTGGGGCTTCAGCATATGAATTTTGGGGAGGCATAAATATCCAGTCCATAACACTGGGAGAGTAGGATAACTGCCATAGTGAACAGTGTTCATTTCACCCTGACCTAAGTAAAAATGTTATGGATGTGGCTACATTTTCTTTTCCCAAGTAGAGAGAGAGATAAAACATTAAGAATTTTAAAATAGGTTATGCTTGAAGAGAAGTAATATAAACAGTTTGTGATGTGATACGATTAGATGCTTGACTAGAAATATGTCTAGTTCTGTAGAGTCACCTGATTTACACACTAACTGAACTGGGTGAAAGATTTTTCAAATGGTGTAGTAAATTAGTCTCTTAAAAAATAGCTTTTCGATGGAAGACCATGAAACTACTCATTAGTACCCCTCTAGGTGTTGGATGGCCAGGACCCACACTGGTGCCTAATGGTGTAACCCAGCAAATAAAGTCATGTCATGACTTTAGTACTGACTGGGGATCACTTTTCAGGTGGAACTCAGTCTGAATTCTTTATAATCCTTGGGTGAGGTGTGAAAAGGAATGGGGGGGGAGGGAAATGGAGACAGAGGGATATAAACAGGGGGCAGGAGGTGGGGGAAATAGTCTTACGAACAGGCAGCAGCAACTCTGGGCAGTGGATATTGGGGGAGAATGAAGTCAGCTTATTGTCACATATTGTCTAGTTCTGAGTAGTAGCAGATAACAATACATGGGTATAGCTATGAAAATAAATGAGAGATAATAAACTGAAATGCATATAGGAGCCAAGCAAGCAACATCAACATAAACAGGGACCAATAGAATTGCATAAAAGCAAGAAGCAGGCTGCAAGTAAGACACTGGTGTCTTTATTGCTGGCAAGCACAACACCCATCAAGCTATAATATCCTTTAAGATACAATTTGAGCTAAAAGAAAAAAAATGATCCTATAAAAGACACTGAAGTTGATTTATGAACCTTAAGATACTGTGCTTAGAGTCTGAACTTTGAGCAATTGCATAAGAGAATTTTCTACAGTGACTGTAAAAGCCCTGAAACCAAAAATTGTTTCTTGTAATGGAGACAAACAAAATAAAAGAAAAATACTTCAGGATCATATTTTTAAAGCACGGATGGCTAAAAGTTTTTGTTTCAACAAGTTCCCCAGTGTGGAAAAACTAAAGTTAATACCAAACGCTGAATTTATGCTATTTATTCTAAGTGTGCAATACATATTAAGCTAGCAACTTTTGTAAACTTTTCATAATTTATCTCTTGCAATTAGTCATTGGTAGCTCAACTCTTTTTTGTGATGGTGTAACATTTCCAAGTTTAGTTTATTTCCCATGGTGTCTGGTTTGAATTCTTATAATTTTGTTCCCATCAGGTTTTTGTTTGTTTGCTTTTTCTGTTTGGCCTCTGGTTTACACTACCCCTAACTTGTCATTTTCGATTATTTCCTTAGGGAAGTCTGGGACTAGCCCACCTGGGATTTCCATCAAGGCCAGTGGAAGGTGTTGCATATGAGAAAGCAAGACCAGCATAGACTGTCCTGCTCAAGGTGGTGAAGAAGCAGAGGAAGTGAACAGAAATGTTGAAATCAGAGTTCACTAGAGAACATGGAGAGTTAAATGTTGGAGCTTTCAAACACCAAAGGCCAAAAGGCCAAAGATAAATTTGTAGATCAAAAATAAAATTGTACATCCTCCCACTGACTGAACAGACCCCTTCAGGGGACCCCAGAGAAACCTGAAAAATTGAGTTCTTAGCCATGAAGGGAAGGGAGGTCTGGCACACCTAATTATATCCCCTCCCTTTTAGAGTTTAAACACAATAACTGACCAGAATTAATGTTCAAGTAGAGGTCATAAGACTGACAAAACAGACTTTGTGGCAATAAGACACCAAATTATAAATAAGATCCAAGGCCATGTAAAGCAAAGGTGAAGTCCTACCTGAGGTAATCAATTTTACTAAAATGGTCATTTTGACTGAGTATATTGTGGGAATTTCTTTGACATAGTATCCTTATCTTAACTTAAACATTTCTTTCTGCTGACTCCAAGTTTTAGGCGGAGACTTACTCCTTTGACCAACTGTAAATTAAAAAAATCTCTGAATTCACTTATAACCTATACGCCCTTGCTTCAAGATATTCTGCCTTGTGGCCCAAACCATGTATACCTTCTGTACATTGATTTATGTCTTTGCCTGTAACTCCTGCCTCCCTAAAATGGATAAAACCAAAAACTGTAAGTTGACCACCTAAGGACCGCGTACTCAAGGTTTCTTGGGCTCGTTTTCCTAGGCCACAGTCATTCATATTGGTTTAGAATAAGCCTCCTTAAAATATTTTACAAAACTTGTTTTTTCCACTAACAGGTTGACTGTTAGGGGAGAAACCAAGAATTAGGAGTTGGGTAGAGCTAGGTCAAGATGACATTAGATAAGGAACATATAAGGATGGTCCATGGTTCATGTCTGTTGGTCAGTGGGTATCTAAAAGGTAGTTGGCATGTCTGGCTGTTACTGGGACAGGGTAGACATCATTCGCTGTGTTATTGTTAAAGGAGACTTTCTAAAATATGAATCAAATCATGTTACTCCCTTTCTAACAGTCATGCTTAGAATTCCACTTAGAACCTCACTACTTGCCATAACACTCTCTGATATGGAGTCAGAATATCCTGGTGTGTTGCAATCAACTAGGTGTGTGCAGTAACATTGAGGTGTGTCTCATGATTTGTCACTCATAATAAAGTACCAATATTTGTGAAGATTTTTTTCAGTACAAATTAGAGTAAATTGATTCTCCAATTCACATTTTGCCATTCTTGCATTTGGAAAGGAAAAGTACATGATACAGGTAAGACTTGGGAAATTGCATATAACCTGAAGCCTATCTTAGGCCTATGCTGAAATTCCTTGCAAGTTCCTACCATTTTGCATGTGCTGATAGCTATTACCAAAGGTAGTTATGTATTCTTAGAGTGTTTTTAAACCATGACATGCTGATAAGGATGTTGTGAACAAGTATGTTAGTAGTTTGTGTTGTTCTCTATAGCTTCATCGCTTCCTGTTCTTCACAGATGTGTTGGTCTCATCATGCTGTTCATAGATTCACCTCTCTATGATTTTCATTTGCAGTTCCTTTTGTTTGGAAGGGGTTATGCTGGGCTTCTGTGTTGTATAATTCCAGTGAATATTATTCCCGTTGTATTCCTGGGTCATCTTCCTAAGAGGTAGGAAGGGGTGGCAATTACACAGGTAAATAGTGTCCCTGAAATTGCACAAGGGTATTTTTCATTATGATCTCTTTCCCTTATTGGTATGTTTATAGAACTTTTTTCTTTTAAAAATTTGTTATTGCCAGGCACAGTGGCTCAAGCCTGTAATCCCGGCACTTTGGAGGCCGAGGGGAGAGGATTGCCTGAGTCCAGGGGGTTGAGACCAGCCTGGGCAACCTGGCGAGACCTCATCTCTATAATAAATCAAAAAATTAACTGGGCTTGGTGTCACGTGGCTGTAGTCCCAGCTGCTTGGGAGGCTGAGGTGGAAGGATTGCCTGAGCTCAGCATGTCAAGGCTGCAGTGGGAGCCTGGGTGGCAGAGTGAGACTCTGACTCAAAAAAAAAATTATTAATGCCCTCTTCCAAAATTATTATACTAATGATATGTGATGACCTAACTGTTGAGATAAGTAAAAAATTTCTAAAATTTTGCCCTTATCATGTCTCCAATACCATCCTTACAATCTGAGGATATCAAAGAAAATAGCCTGTTGAAAAAAAAGATTTTTTGACAGTTTTCATCAAAGTCATACAAAATCTAAATATGAATATCAATATCGACAGTTATATCTCTATCCTTGGGCACAGTTTGTTTTTCCAAAGTGACTTTTTATAATATAAGTTCTTTCAATGTTCTAGACTTACAGTAGCTCCATATATATAGATGTAACTTGTTCTTTTTTTTTGAGTTGGAGTCTCACTCTCAACCAGGATGGAGTGCAGTGGCATGCTCATGGCCACCACAACCTTGACCTGCTGGTTTCAGGTGATTCTTCCACCTCAGCCTTCCAAGAGGGCTGGAACTATAGGCATATACCACCATGCCTGGCTAATTTTTTTGATTTATTGTAGAGATGAGGTCTTGCCAAGTTGCCTGGGCTGGTCTTGAACCTGTAGGCTCAGGCAATTCTCTTGCCTCCGCCTCTCAAAGTGCTGGGATTACAGGCATGAGCCACAGTGTCTAGCCTGTAACTAATTCTTTTTAAGGACTGCATTTAGAGCCACTGGGAGACAGTGAGAGTTAAATGTTTGGGTGACTAAGTAACAAAGACCAAAGGGCCAAAGATAGGTCAAGGTGAAGGGAGTTGGGAATTTAGAGTGGTAGAGCCAGATCAGAATGAGATTTAGTGAGGAACATCAAGGATGGTCCATGGCTCATGTCTATTCATTAGTGGATGTATACATGGTGGTTGGAACAACAGGCTGGTCTAAGGGACCAGACTTTCCTGTAGCTTAATAGTTATTGATCTATCTTATTCTTTTAAAGGGCTGCATTCTCGGTTCAAATGTACCGTGATTTATCCAATTCCTTTCCTTTGTAGGCTGTTGTAAGTTTTTGCCAACTTCCTCGGTGCTATAACGATATACTTGTGTATGTACCCTTAGATTCTGCAGTTTTTGTCTCTATCAAGTCCCAGAAGTAGGACTGAGAGTTTAAAGTTCATGTATATATCAAATTTATTTCGATTGCTAGGCTATTCTCCAGGTATTTGCAGCAGTTCTTGTTCCTTGGAGATTTTCTCAATAACAGAATATACTTTTAAATTACATAGACCACACTGTTATCAATTGTATCTCCACTTACTCTTGGCGTTTGTGGATCAAGAGTCTAAAGTTGAAGCTTTTTACCAGGAGAAAGCCAAAAGACCCGTTTTTGACAAACATATCCAGTAAGCCAACCACTGACAAAGATATTCATTATGACAACAGAAGATTACAGTGACTGTCTTGGAACTTGAAAAAGGTCAATTTCATTAAATTCAGCAAAATAGGATAGACTTGCCGATACTAGAATCTGGAAAACCTACTGAGGTGGGTGTGAGCAAGACAACAAACCCAGCAAATTCTAGAAGAAAAACGAGTCCAGATGATAGCTCATGGAATAAGGAGCCTCATTCAATAGAACAGGTGTAGTCAGAGCAGTTGGCACCAGGGAGACCCAAGCCTGAGCCCAAATAAGGGGGAATTCAGGAGCAGAGGATATTTGGAGACTCAGGAAAGTAAACAAAAAGTTGGCATCCGGGACATGTGTTGGAAAGTAGCAAGGACCCAGTTGCAGGAGAGTGAGCAACAGAATTCAGGCTAAGTCAGACAGACCTGCTTTCAATATCTAGCCCTGTTGCCTACTAGTCTCTGGCCTAGAGAAAGCTGTTTAATCATCATGGATCTTAGTTTCTTTATCTGAATGGCATGTCAAGGATTTGGCTTGGCATGTAGCACATACAAATGTATACAAGTTTACTGTTATACATGTGCAGGATAGCATTTTTAAGACTGCTAAAATTGTCCTGTGACAATGGGTACATTAGCAGGTAGAGTGTGAAATGAGTTCATAGTTGTAAATCCAGTCTCTATTCGCCATGTTTACCTTGTCTTTCTGAGTAGCACTCCAGTTGCTCCACTAGAAATAGAACTATGCCTAAATCTTAGTCCCCTGTCCTGGAACTCCTGCTAGTGTTCTCTGCTGGGTGGCTGGTAGGAAAACTATAGGAAACCTTGAGCTTGCCATTTTCCTGACAAGCAGCACCAGTGCCTGGAATTCCCTGATGCTGGGCTTACTTGCTGGATTATCTCTTCTTGGATATGTCTTCAAGTCCCCTGCTCTTTCTGGTACCTAATGCGGGTCTATTTCTTGCCTGCTGACCTATTTTCAAAGTCTCAAAATGCTCCCTAATCAAGCATATCTAAGTTAAGACATAGGGCAGAAAGGAGGCAAGGCCACAACCAGACTCTGATGATAAATTTCAGAGTGTTGAACCCATGCTCCTGAAAGTCCTTTTGCCTAATTGAACTGTTTGGTCCACAGATAGGAAATGAATGAGCCTATCTTCTCAGAGCTCTAGAGCTATTCAGAGCTTGTAAATGTCATTGTTTACAATTAGGCATTTATTGCTTGAAGGTGTGTGTTATATAGCAACTTTTTATTGAACTGAGTTGATCCTAATGTCCTGAGGACAAGAAGGTACTTCTCAGGAAAGAACTTTATGGATTTCTATGATTTGTTATGTTAACAATGTTAGGGCACACACTCCCAGCGGGGCCTCCAGAATGTTAGGTCAGGTCCACTGGGGTTGTCAATGTCTGGTGTGTGTGCAATCTGATGCCGCATGAAAGATGCAAAGAATCTCACAAAAGTTAGATTAGAAAATACAGTTTATTTAGAAAGTAAATTAGAGAGAGAGAGAGAAAGAAAGAAGGAAGGAAGGAAAGGAAGGAAGGAAGGAAGGAAGGAAGGAAGGAAGGAAGGAAGGAGATTCACCACCCCAAGATAGGGAAGGAGGCCAAAGGCGAGAAACTTGGCGAAGGCCATAGCTCAAAGAGCACATGCCCCCTCCGGAGTCTAGTAAGGTAATGGCCACAATGGCCTGGCAATGGCCAAATGGCTGCTTGTGGTTGAGTCCTTGTAAACATTTCCCTTGGGTGGGGGCAGGTCAATAAGTTGGTTAGGTGATGGTCTGCTCCCTGTCATCATGAAGGGGCAGGTAAGTGTAGGTACTGACATCAGGTGATGGACAGCAGGCAGATGGATGGGTTAGTCACATGATTGCTGCCAGGGTGGTGGGCTAGATGGGAGAAGACCCTTTTGCAATCCACAAATTCCTTAGCAAAAAGGCAGTCTATTATCATTTCTATGGAGCTGTCCTTGTCTTGCATCTGATGGTGATTTTCGAGGGGATGGGGTAGGGTGCTGCTTGGCCTGCAGTAGAATGTCTGAACGCTTCCTAAAACCTGCCTATTGAAAATTTATCTATTTCTAACCTGTGCTAGATTCAAAGTGTGTCGGGGTAAAGCCTAAGCAAAAATGGCTATGCTGAGGGAAAAAGACTATGATAAATTAAGTTTATTCTAGTTTTCTATAGGTATCCCCTTTCAAACAACAAACAAAAAAAAATCAATGACTTTACAATAAAAGTAAGAACCATGCAGGGTGCCCGCCAGCCTTTTTGTCTGCTCAGAGTTCATTTTTCCTTCTCTAGGAAACTATATCTAAATTTTTCTTTGGGCCTCCAACCATACCTCCAACTCTAAGCTCATGTGATAAGCAGGTGACCCATGTCTTGCCAATTAGCATTTTTCAGTTGCTAGTTATGGTGCTTACCATAGAGTGAAGTTCAACCTCAAGATATTTGCTGGAAATGTTAGAAAAGAGACTTTCTTTTTCTGTTGTGGTCATTATGCTGGTAGAACATAAACCTGGAAGTGCTGCCGGTGGTCATTTTACCAATACGTGGGGAGAGCTTATTTAGAGCCAAGTTGTGTCTAGAGCCACACTACATCCGAACTGTTTAGTTGTGTGAGCCAGTTTCAGTTGTATTTCTGTCACTTGCAATCAATAGATTCCTGACTAATTTAGTTAGGTTTCTGAAGTTTTTGGAATCCAAAATGAAACTTAATGCTATTGAATTGAAATTCCTCTAAATTGCTAAAAATACAAATTGCAAATTTGAGGACTGAATCTGGTTTCTGTCTATCATTGAGATAAAAATAATTCTGAGCTAACAACATCATCATATTCCTTCCAACATTAAAAATCACACCGACTGGGTGTGGTGGCTCATGCCTATAATCCTGGCACTTTGGGAGGCCCAGGAAAAAGGACTGCCTGAGCCCAAGGGTTAGGCAATCATGTGACCAGCCTGGGCAACTTGGCAAGACCTTATCTCTCCAATAAATCAAAAAATTAGCCGGGCATGGTGGCACATACCTGTAGGTCCAGCTACCTGGAAAGTTGAGGTTGAAGGATCACCTGAGCCCAGCAGGTCCAGGCTGCGGTGGTCATGAGCATGTCAATGCCCTCCAACCTGGGTGATAGAGTGAGACGCCAACTCAGGAAAAAAAAAAGAAAGAAAAAGCAAAAATTCACACACTAAGTGGGAAAAGAATCTATCAAAATCTAATTTTTCAGTGGTTACATCTGGGCACTGCATGTAAACACCATAAATTTTCTGAGAATCATGGCTCACCGCAGCCTCAAACTTCTGGAACCAAGCAATCCTCTGCTTCAGCCTCCTGAGTACCTGGAACTACAGGTATGTACCACCATGTCTGAGTAATTTTTTGTAGAGATGCTGCATTGCCCAGGCTGGTCTCAAACTTCTGGGCTCAAGCAATCCTCCTACCTCAGCCTCCCAAAGTGCTGGGATTACAAATGTGAGCCACCATGCCCTGCCTAATCAGATTATTTCTAGAGTGCCTTCCAATTCTTCAGTTCTAGAAAAATATGTAGAAAATCAGTCTGATGTGGTTTTTTTCCATAGGGTCATTTCATGGAGAAGATTGAAAGTGAACCATGAACAATAAGAGTAGCAGGATACTGCAGAACATACATAGATTTTGAAGCCAGACAAAGATATATTTTACCTTCTGGCTAAATGACCCTGGGGAATTTACATAACCACTCAGAGTTCTGTTTTGTCATTTCATGAAATGTGGGGATAGTAATACCCACTGCACTGATCAAGTGAAATACTATATGCTAAATCTAATGTTGTACTTGCATATAATTCTAGGTTTTAAGTTCTGTGAAGACGACTTGGTTATAAAAAAACTTTCAAGTTACCTGTTGTGCTGTTGTATAAATGATGCTCTCCTTCTAGCCCAGAAAGCCTAGAATAAATCTTCCTGTTGCATGTTTTACACATAAGACACTGTTCTTTCCCCAAGCAGATATATTTTTAAAGCGTTACTGTAGTTTAGATTTGTTTGAGCCAAATAAGTGGCAATTATGGGAAACTGAGATTTCTCAAAGATAGTTTGGCGAAAAAATGCATGTCTGCCTCAGGTTGAGAAAACAGTCACTTAAAATGTAGACACAAAAACGATTGGAAAGAAAGTTGAGGTATTTGTAATGCATAGTGTTGAAATGGTAGATACTATATTGATTTCACTAGTGAGTGGATGTTTTGCTTTTGATATGCTCTATATATTTAAAGGTTTTGTAATATGAATTGTAGATGATACCGAGTATTTGCTAAGTCCCAAATAGCATTTGTTTCTTGCCATTTGATTTTTATTTTTGTTAGCAATTCATGCTTTGATGATGTTACAACCATAAATCTCTCTCGGCAGTGCTCTGTTAGTTTTAACAAGTAGTAGCCGGGGCTGACCTCCATTTACAGTTGTTGAATGCTAAACAGCGTTGAAAAATGTTAAGTTGTTCAATAACTTGCTAGTTCTCTCAAACTTCTTCTGGGAAGCTGGGAATTAACTATGCCTCCCACTTCCTTTTTCACACTCCAAAGGGAATAAAGTAATTCACTATTAGCTTTACAACAATGGCTTCACATTCCAATTCTTCGATTTGCAATTCACTCAAGAACTTGTGCACAAGCATTGTACAAATTGATTTCATTCCATCGGTAATTCACACCCAGAAGCGTTACCCTGACTTGAGAGTAGGAGTGAAGGGGACCTCTCAGTCCTCCTTGCCACAGGGCCCTGCATGATACCTGGGGCATTAACGAGGCTCATTCATGTTTGTGGGATGAATAAAAAATAACCACTGTAATTCTGTACTATAATGTTTCTGTTCACAAAGCATCCAAATTGATTTAATCGGATGAAGATGGAGAGCAATGCTGTGTGTGGGAAAACACAATTCAGGCCTGTTGGTTTTTCTAGTAAGGTGCCTTGATGTGCCTTGCAGGAACAAGACCTACAGGACAGTGTGACTCAGGGACATGGCATTTTTTCTGATTGCAAGACAGTATCAAGATCCTCAGGGATTCACATTCTTTTTCCTGGAGGCTTGAGGTTACTATTTTTTATTCTCCCCAGTCCTTCCTGTTGCTCTAATATGTATCTGTTTTTCTTTTTCTTATTTGGTCTTGTGGTTCTTATCATTTTGCTACTACAAAGATCTGATATATTTAACATTTTGTGAGCAAATCCCACATGGACACATTAAAACACATCACTCGGGGTCTCTCTTGAGTCTCTACAAAGTCACACTGATTTGCCATCTTTTCCAGGTGGATTAAAAGCGAATGATCTGTAGAGGATTCTGTGTGCATTATTTCTTTTAGTCTTCACCACAGACCCATGAAACAATTCTGAGGTATTGTTATTTCCATTTCACGAGTGAGGATACAGGGGCTCATTGATGTGAAAGTCCTCTTCACTTAAGGGCAGTATCTTGGCTTTTAATCAAAATGGAAGGAAATCTCAGCAGACAGGCAGGGTGAAATGACTGGACAAAATACTCTAGAACTGGACATATCTTTATGGTTAAATTTCCATTTAGGATGCAAGAGGTCTCCTCATGAATATGTTAAAATGTATTTATGTTACAATCTTATAAATATCTCTAAGTTACTCCAGGGTCTTCTTTAATGATTTTAATGTAATTAAATCTTTTTTTTTTTTTTTTTGAGTTGGAGTCTCACTCTGTCGCCCAGACTGGAGTGCAGTGGCCACTCCCGGCCACCGCAGCCTCGCCTGCTGGACTCCGGCGATCCTTCCGCCTCAGCCTTCCGAGTAGCCGGAATTACAGGCATGCGCTACCACGCCCGGCTGATTTTTTAATTTATTGTAAAGATGAGGTCTCGCCTGCCCAGGCAGGTCTCGAACCCGCGGGCTCAGGCAATCCACTCATCTCAGCCTCCCAAAGGCGCGGGATTACAGGCTGAGCCACCAAGCCCAGCTGTAATTAAATCTTTTAATGACTGCCTCCCTACTCCTTTTTTTTTTTCTATATTGCCACTTACTTTCTAAAGTATTTAGGTACCAGCTCAGATGTTATCCTCAGAAATGCCTTCTGGGATGACTCTAGACCCTCCAATTACTCTTTGGCCCGATGTCCTATTTTGTTTCCTTCATAATTTAATTGCTATCAAAATCATGTTTTTAAATTTGTTTGTATCATTAACTGGAATGGGAGCTGCTTGAGAGAATAGTTTTTATTTGTCTTATTTACTTTTCCATCTTCAGTCCTTAGATTAGTGCTTGGATGAATTACTGCAGATTCTTCAAGATGCATACTGAGGTAAATGGCAAGACTCTAATCCTTAAATACTGAGGGACTGTGGCAAGGGCAGGCACTGGTGGTACTCAGTCACAGACAGATGAGTGACACCACTTCCTTTCTTTGCCAGTTGTGGGGTTGTTTTTCTAGCTAAGAAAACAGAAGGTGAGTATACGAGGAGAACCCCTAAACCCAGAATTATCTTTTGGAGGGTGTGTTCCTTGTAGTACACTTGGAATTTGTTCCTTGGATCAAATGGTCAACCAATGTTTTTATCTGGAAGTTTTGAGAAGATTGCATCATGATTTGTGGAAGAAATAACCCAATTTGTGGTAAATAGGTGATTGGGTCTTCCACCATGACATTGCACCTGCTCACCCCGTTCTGAGTGTTTAGTAGTTTTTGACCAAAACCAAACCAGCATGACTCCTGTGCCCATCCTCCCTATTCACCCAATCTTGCCCCAAGTGCCTCTTTTTTTGTTTCCCAGGATGAAAAAAGTCCTTAAAAGGAAATGCTTTGCTGATGTGTAAGAGGTGAAACAAAAAACAGCAGAAGCACTAAAAGGTATGAAAACTGATGAGTTAAAAAACTGTTTTGAGCAGTGGAAAAAGCTTTTCGTTAGGTGTATTTCATCAAACAAAGAGTACTTAGAAGATGACTTAATATTAAACATGTAAGAAAAAATATACAATTTTTATAAATAAACCCCATTTTATTGGGGTTTATTAGCTAACACGGCTTTTCCTAACCTTTACCTTGGTCCCTATAGGCATTACTGGGTAGTATGAAGGCAAAATAGCCTCAGGAGGTATTCATGACTCCTGGAATACTGAATCAACTCTAACTAAGCATGAGGATTTTTGTTTCAATGTAGGATATGCATAGATTGCTTTGAAAATACCGAACTCCTGATCCTTGAAAATGACTATACTAATTATTCAGATAAAACCTTAATTTTCACCAGGCACAATTTAATTTCATCTTCAAACACATCTAGAGACATGTAATATTATTTTCATTTTTCAGATGAGGAAACTGAAGCTTAAAGAGAGCCCAAAGTGCAAGTATATTAGAGGAGGGATGCAAATTCAGATTGACTTTTCTCAAATTTGATACTATCTAACTGGTAGAGATCTGACATCCCATTCTGCTGTGGCCTATAACCTTTAAAGAAACCATAAATGAATGTCTGTAGCCTTAGGTTGGGCCTAAGGGACGTTGGCAGAAACTTGGTATAGAAGTTAACAAATAAATCAAATTGAAATATCATATCGAAGTCCTGAAAAAGAGAAGTCTTAAACAAACAAATTTTTGAAAAGGGCTAATCTTTTTTTAAATTTTTAATTCTAAAGATGAGGGGTACATTTCAGGGTTAAGTATTCATTATACAGGTACCCTTGATGAGATGTGTCCTCTCCTTCCCTGGCAGAATCCCACAAAAAGGTCTAATCTTAATTGATTTGAATTATATATGTACTTTGGAAACAGACAGACTTGGGTTCAAAACCCAGAAGTGATTGAATGCTATGTAACCTTCAATAAGTTTCTTATTCCTTTCAGATATAATAGGAATGCCAGTGTTTATCTCACACGATTTATACAGGGAGAGTAGCTGATTCAGTGTCCAACACTTAGAATGGGGTACCAAACATGATTTCCTTAAGTACTATGGTTGGGAATTTTTTGGTCGTGAAGTTTTCTATTTTCCCAAATTTTTTGTTCTTCTAGTTATATCAAAATTTTCTTTCTATTCTTTTCATTTATTGCCTCAAGTACAGTTTAAGGATCTTAATTCACTTTCTAATTTGTACATCATTCTCTGGAAAATCTTTTGGCCTTTCTAGCAGCTGATTAGTTCTATTTTTTACCTTTGTTGAATCCTCCCAGACCTCCTCTCTGACCATAGTTTTTGTTTTAAAGACTTACATTATACCTCTGTTAACCATTCATGAATTCATGCCACAGCTTCTTCTGACATTAGGCTTAAAAAGCCCTTTCCAAACCATACTTCTTAGAAGTTGAGGCACAGTACCTTGAAGGAACATTCTTCTTGAAGGAGTGGTATCAGTCCCTGACAAATGTTATTATCTTAAAATATTTGGATGGCTTTTGAGTCATTTTTGAATGGTCATTGACTAGAAACATTTGTGGTAAGAAGTGAAAATGAAAACATGACTTAGCTCAGTCATGGCCTATATCAACAACAAAAACAAGGGCCGTTGATTTGATTGGAGCACATGAATCTGAAAGTGAAACTCTTCGGATAAAAACAGTCCAGTTGGCTGGGCATGGAGGCTCAAGTCTATAATCCAGAACTTTGGGAGGCTGAGGTGAGAGGACTGCCTGAGACTAGGGATTCAGGACCAGTCTGGGCAACTGGGTGAGGCCTCGTCTCTATGGTGGTGTGTGCTTGCAGTTCCATCTACTTGGAAGGTTGAAGTGGAAGGATTGCCTGAGCTCAGCAGGTTGAGGCTGCCGTGACGGTGAGCATGCCACTGCACTCCAGCCTGGGTGACAGAGTGAGACTCCAACACACACAAAACAAAACAAAAACAAAAAAACAAAACAACAAAACCCAGCCAGGTCTATGAGTCCAAGCAAGGCAAAAAACTGCCTCTAATGTGAGAGAGTACTGTTGAGGAAGTAACATGTAAATTGTCTATAATATCTCTCTTAGAAAAGTATCCATTTGCTTACACTTGACAGGCTACATTTAACGAACTTGTCCACAATTTTTGTTCTGTTTTTAAGATAAAAAAAGCTAACTAGCTGGCATATGTTTCAGGATATATGTGAGAATTTATAATCAAGTTTCTCTTCTTTTTTACAAGCGCCTGTTTTTTGTAACTTTTTAAAATTTTTAAATTCTTTATTTTTATAAATGCCTGTTCTTAAAAGCTTCTGGGCTTACAGGCCATTTTTGTATTGCCCAAATCATTCTTAACTTACCAGGACAAAAGGCTGCCATGAGTGTTGGAATCCAAGCACTACAATCCTTATGACACCATGCTGCCTAAAGACTGATCGCCCAATCATCTCTCTTTGCATTTTTGTCTTAGGTGCTATTGTGGTATGAAGTTGGTTACAGAACTAAAAAGTACTTCTGGCTAGGCGCGGTGGCTCATGCCTATAATCCTAGCACTTGTGAAGGCCAAGGTGGGAGGATCGAAGATTATTTGAGCCCAGGAGTTTGAGACCAGCCTGGACAATATAACAAGACCTTGTCTCTACAAAAAATTAAAAAAATTAACTGGACATGGTGGCGTGAGCCTATAGTTTTGTAGTTTCAGTTATTCGGAAGGCTGAGGCAGAAGGAACACCTGAGCCCAGGAGATTGAGGCTCTAGTGAGCTGTGATTCTGTCACTGCACTCTGGCATGGGCAACACGGTAGGACCTTGACTAAAAAAAAAAATGTACCTCTGGTCTTCCTTTATTGGTGGTGAAATAACACTATTATCTTCATTGTACAGATGAGGAAACTGAAACTCATAGATGCTGGGTACATTACTCAAGAGATGTTGAGTCACACCGTTACTAAGTCAGTCGCACTGTTAGTGAGACTGTGAGAAATAGTCATACTGTTAGTAAGCTGCAAACTAACTCCACTCAGGGTGGCCAGCTGTTCCAATTTGCTCAGGATCGAGGTGCTTCCTGGGTTGCAGGAAAACTGGGATAGTCGTAGGCAAATCGTGTTGGTTGATAACCCTAGATGTCTGGTTCTAAAGTGCTTCAATTTTTGCTTCAGACTCTAAAATATTTAGCTGTTTTGAAAATCTTTTGCCTCTTGTATCCTGTAATCCTGCAACCCATCCACTTCCCTACCCTCTTCAACTAGTTGAATCAGCAGATTGTGCTTAGCATTGCCTTTGCTGTGAGACTCTCACTACAAATTGCTGCTTACTCTTTTCTGGACCACAGGAAATCGAAAGACTGACAACTCTGTGGTTTTCTGGGCCTCTAACCCTATTGGATTTCCAACCAGAAAATTGTTATTCTTCCTCGTTGGTGATAACTATGTTGAAAACTAAAAAATTCCCTTGATTTCAAAGATGACAAGATCTATAAAGAGGACAAAAGCTAAAGACCTCTGGGCATTTAAATCCTTCCATCCATATACTCTGTAATGATGTAATGATGGTTCCTGTTAACCATCAAATCATCTGTCAGGGATGCCTCAACAGTTCTTGGCAACTTCTCACAGCAGAGGCACATCCTGATGGTGGAGGCTTCTGGTACCTGCCCTGCTCTTAGTGGCCTTGCTCTTCTTAGCAAGGACCCTCCCTTTGAACTCCTCCCTTTAGTGGATCCTACTGTCTGTGATAGCGTTGAGAAATAGCAATTGCTTCTAGTAGCTTCTTTGGCTGATGGCAATAATAGTAGCTTTTCTAAGGTTTTGCTGGGTCTTTTGCTTTTTCAGAAATGTAGCTGATAACTGAGGTCGATATTTAGTTTCTTCTTCTTCTTCTTCTCTTTTTTCTTCTCCTCCTCCTCCTTCTTTTTTGTGTCAGGTTTCTCACTCTGTTGCCCAGGCTGGAGTACACAGTGGCACAATCACAGCCACTGTGCCTTGACCTCCTGGGCTTAGGCAGTCCTTCCACCTCAGCCTTCTGAGTACCTGGGACTATGGGGTGGGCATCACCATGCTTGGCTAGTTTGTAATTTTTTTTATTTTAGTAGAGATGAGGTCTTGCTATGTTGCCCAGGCTGGTCTTGAATTCGTGGGCTCAAGCAATTCTCCTATCTCGGCCTCCCAAAGTGCTGGGATTACAGGTATGAGCCACTGCACCTCAGTCTTATTAGGTTCTTATCAGATCCTGTATTGGCAAACCATGGTGCTTTACCATGCTGTATAACAGTGTTTTTCAGTCGGCAAGTTCTTAATCATTAGTGGGTCATAAATCAATGTAATGGGTCATACCAGACATTTTGAAAAATAAATTTCAAAAGACTAACCTATAATAGAATAGAAAACTAGGAATACATTGTATACAGTAGGGATTAGTATCATTTCATACAAATTTTATTTCATTATTATATGTGTGTGTACATGCATATATGTACATATATATGTGCATATATATAAAAATGTGTTCCTTACTGACTTAGATTACACATATTAAAAAGCTTCCAGAAAGATATCTATAGAAAGACATTCAGTCACACTGTGAGTTAAAGTAGCAAAACTTGGCAAGTGACCTAAATGTTCATTAGGAGGGGATCTTAAGCTCCAGGCATACCATATTGACACTTATTGTTGTATCTTTCCAGAGCTTATCACTCATACCTAGTACATAATAGATGAGCAATAAATATTTGTTAATTGGTATTGTTGCTGAGAGAATGAATAGATTCTAGAGCATCTCATAATAGAATTTAATGTAGTTATTATTATTATTATTTTATTGTGTTTTAAATATATGGGGTACGATTCAGTGTTAGATATACAAATGTCCATTATGCAGGTACCCTTGTTGATGAGGTGTGCCCTGCCCTCCCCTGGCAGTTTCTCACTACTACCAATCCCTTTCTTACATTATTACAATAGTTGTTCCAGGTCTGCTTATGAGTGAGAACATGTAATTCTTAGTTATTTGTTTCTGTGATAGATCACTAAGTATTATAGACTCTAAGTTCATCCAAGTTGCTGTGAAGTTCACAATTTTTCCTTCTTTATGGCTGTGTAATATTCCAACGTGTATATGTGCCACATTTTTAAAATCTAGTCCTCTTTCAATGGGCAGCATGGTTGGTTTTATGTTTTTGTTATTGTGAATAATGCTGCAATAAACATGTGTGTGCAGGTATCTTTTTTCACAGAGTTATTTGAGTTCCTACGGGTATATTCCCAATTAGGAGGATTGTGGGGTTGTATCGGAGGTCGATTTTTAGATCTTTTAGGAATCGCTACACTATTTTCCACAGATGCTATACTAATTTGCACTCCCATCAACAGTGTAGAAGTGTTCCCTTTTCCCCACATCCTTTCCAGCATCTGTTGTTTTTTGAGTTATTGATGATGGCCATCCTGGCTCGAGTTAAGTGGTATCTCAGCATGGTTTTAATTTGCATTTCTTTGATGATTAGTGAGGCTGAGCATTTTTTCATGTATCTGTTGGCTGCCCATATGTCTTTTTTTGAGAAGTGTCTATTCATATTTTTTGCCCAATTTGTAATGGGGCTGTTTTTTTTTTATTTTTGTCCTATTTGAGTTCTTTGTAGATCCTAGATGTTAGGTCTTTGTCAGATACAGTTGGCAAATATTTTTTCCCAGTGTGTGTGTTGCCTCCCTGCTCTCTTAATGGTTTCTTTGTCTTTACGTAAGCTTGTCAGTTTGATGAGATCCCACTTGTCTATCTTATCTCCTATGGTCTGGGCACTTGGGGTTTAATCAGGAATTGGTTGCCAGTTCCAATTTCCATAAGGGTGTCTCCTGCATTTTCTAAGGTTCTTATAGTTTGAGGTTTTCATTTAGATCTTTGATCCATTTAGAGTTGATTTTTGTGTATGGTGATAGTTAGGGGTCCTGTTTCAATCTTCTGCATGTGGTCATCCAGTTTTCCCAGCACCATTTACGAATAGGTTCTCCTCTCCCCAGTGGTTGATGGTAGAGGCTTTGTCAAAGATGAATTGGTTGAGAAATTGAGCTTTTGCTTCTGGAATTTCTATCTTGTTCCATTGGTCTATGCACCTGTTCTTGTACCAATACCAGGCTGTTTTGATTACTGTACCTTTATAATAAAGTGGAACGTCTAGGAGCATAATACCTCCCACTTTGTTTTATTTTGCTGAGATTTTTTATGTTTATTCATGGTTGTTTATGTTTTCATATGAATTTCTGTATTGTTGTTTCCAGGTCTAAGAAGATTGCTGCTGGTAATTTAATGGGTATTGTGTTGAATCTGTAGATTGCCTTGGGTAGGATGGACATCTAAATAGTGTTGATTCTTCCAGTCCATGAGCATGGAATATTTTTCCATTTGTGTCATCTTTGATTTCTTTGAGCAGTGTTTTGTAGTTTTCATTGCAAAGTTCCTTGACTTCTTTGGTTAGGAAGATGCCAAGGCATTTCATTTTTTTGCAGCTACTGTGAATGGGGTTGTGTTTTTTATTTGGGTTTCTGTTTGTTTATTTTTGGTGTATAGGAATGCGACTGACTTTTGCACATTTATTTTATATCTTGAGACTTTGCCAAAGTCCTTTATCAGTGCAAGGAGGTTTTTGACAGATTCTCTTGGGTTTTTGAGGTATAGATTCATGTCATCTGCAAAGAGAGATAACTTAACTTCCTCTTTTCCTATTTGGATACCCCTGATCTCCTTCTCTTGTCTAATTGCTCTCGCTAGGACTTCCAATACTATGTTGAACAGGAAGGGTGAGAGTGGGCATCCTTATCTTGTTCCAGTTTTCAGGGGAAATGGTTCCAATTTTGGTCTGTTTATCACTATGTTGGCTGTGGGTTTCTCATAGATGGCTCATACTATTTTGAGGTATGTTCCATTTATACGTTCAAGGGTTTTTATCAAGAAGGGGTACTGGATTTTATTAAAAGCCTTTTCCATGTGTAATGATAGCATCATGTGGTTTTTGTCTTTACATCTGTTGATGGACTTAATTACAATTATAGTCTTGTGGATGTTGAACCACCCCTGCATCCAGGGTATGAAGCCTACTTGGTCATGGTGGAGGATTTTTGAGATGTGTTGCTGGATCCCTTTTGTTAGAATCTTGTTGAGAATTTTAGCATCTATGTTCATGAAGGATATTGTCCTGTAATTCTTTTTCTTTGCTGGATCTTTACCTGGTTTGGGTATCAATGTGATGTTAGCTTCATAAAATGATTTGGGGAGAGTTCCATCTTTCTCGATTGCTTGAAATACTTTCAATAGGACAGGTATCAGCTCCTCCTTGTATGTATGTTTTGTAGAATTCTACTGGAAAGCCATCTGGTCCAGGGCTTTTTTTTTTTGTAGATAATTTTCTTATGACATAGTCGATTTCCTGGGTTATTATTGGTCTACTTTGGGTCTCGATTTCTTCTTGTTTCAACCTTGGGATGTTGTGTGATATAAGAAAGTCCTCCATTTCATTTAGATTTTTGAGTTTTTTTTTATACAGGTGTACATAGTAATCTCTGATAATCTTTTGTATTTCTTTGAGGTCAGTTGTGACTTCATCTTTTGCATTTCTGATTGTGTTCATTTGGACTTTTTCTCTCTTTTTCTTGGTCAGTGTAGTTAGGGATCCATCAGTCTTGTATATCTTTTTAAAAAACCAGCTTTTGGTTTCATTGATTTTTTTTTTCAAACTGTATCCAGCTTTATTAAAGATACTTTTCATAAACAGTCATGGTATTTCAGGCAGGACATGGGCAGACGATCTTTAACAGTATACAACAACTTTCAAACTCCCTTCTTTAATGGACTACCAAAATCAGAAAGCCACTATAAAAACCCAATGAAGTCTTCATTTGATCCTCTGAACAGGGAAGAAGTTTAGAGTGAGGGTTGACATTTCACATTTAGCATGTTGTTTGACAACTTTTCACGAGCCAACCCTGACTTTCAGGAAATGAAATGAAAATGGCAGAATTTTTCTGAAGATCCACAATCTATAAACGAAAACTGCTGCTTTTATGAGGGGTGCCATCTCAGTGGCATCATTGATACACTGGTAACCAATTATTGGGGGTCAGGTCCCAACAGATGTCTGGGTTTAAGGGAGTTAAGTCTATGTTGAAGGCAGAAAGGGAGAAGAGGGCATAAAAAATGAATGTTTTTCCACATCACAAGGTGTTTGTACCAAGGTGGCTATGTGTGTCAACGTTGGGGAATCCCTCCTCCTGGAAGCCAACAGGAAGTCTCTTAAAACTAGAAGGGAAAGGTGCTTTCCCCACATCAGTCCAGTTTTGGAGACATTCTATTAGTGACATATGCCCCTTTCTCCAAAAACAACAATGAAGTGTTCTGTGTGCTAACAACATAGATAAAAAAAAAAATTCTGCATTTTTATAAAACTTGATAAAAAATAGTATTTCAAACTGTACAGTCACCAAAAATACACAGTTATCAAAAATGCACACACTTCACTTGGCATCTCCAGCACCTTCAGCTTTCTGTGCCTGGTCTGTTTTGGCATCTCCATTTTCTGCAGGGTTATTCCCCTCCTTGCCAGCATCGGCTTTTCCCTTTTTCCCTTTGGGTACCTTCTCTCCCTTCTTTGCTGGGGCCTTCTTAGGCTTGGGCTCTGGCTTTGGAGGAGCAGATTTAGCAGACAACCTTGCAGATCTTCTCTGGGGTTCGTCCTTCACCTTGGCTTTATCTCCTTTAACATCCCCTTCAGCCTTTCTCTTGGGCATGGTGGTGATGGCAGCGGAACTAAGGCGTTGGATGCGGGGATGGAGCGGCACGCGGCTTTGGTTGGTCTGGGGGTCGTTCTTGCCTCTTCTTCTTCACACTGCTTTCATTGATTTTTTTTGTATTATATTTTTGTCTTCTATGTCCCAAATTTGGGCTTTTATTATGGTGGTCTGGATTCTTCTGCTGAAGTTAGAGTTTGGGTGTCTTGCTTTTCCAGCTTCCTTAGGTGATTTGTCAGACTGTTAACTTGTGATCTTTCCATTTTCTTCATGTGTGTTTGTAGAGATATGAATTCCCCTCTTAGGACTGCTTTCGTGGCATCCCAGAGATTCTGGTAAGATGTTTCTTCATTTTCATTTGTTTCCAGGTATCTTTAAACTCTGTTTTGATTTCTGTGTTGACCCATGAATCATTTAGCATCACAGTGTTTGTATCTATGTCTTTGTGGGTTTTGGGGGAACTTTGTTGGTGTTGATATTTATTTTTATTCCATTGTGGTCTGAGAAGGTGTTTATGCTTGATTTATGACTGAGGATGTGGTTGATCTTAGAGTGCATTTCATGTGGTGATGAGTAGAGTGTGTATTCTGTGGTTGTTGGGTAGAGTGTTCCATAGGTATCAATTAAGTCCATTTGGTCAAGTATTACATTAAGTTCCAGATCTCCTTGTTGACTTTTAGTCTTGATGATCTGTTTAGGATTGTTAGTGGGGTGTTTCAGTCCCCAGCTATGACAGTCTTAGAGTCAATGTCTTTTTTCGTTTACCTAGAAGCTGCTTTATGAAAGTTGGTGCCTCTATGTTGGGTGCATATGTGTTTAGGATGGATATTTCTTGTTGATGGATTGAACCTTTTATCATTATATAGTGACCTTCCATATCTTTTTAAGTTTTTGATAGCTTAAATTGTATTTTGTCTGATATTAAGATTGTCTGCTTTCTTTTGTGTTCCATTCACCTGAAATTTTGTTTCCCTTCCTCTTATCTTGAGTCTGTGAGTGTCCTTTCTGGCAAGATGAGTCTCTTGGAGACAATGTATTGTAGCCTTATGATATTTTATCCATTTTGCCATTCTATGTCTTCTAATGCATTTAGTCCATTCACATTCAGGCTAATTATTGAGATGTGAGAGTTAAACCCTGTCATGGGGTTCTTATAGAGTTTGTTGCTGCTATTTGTTTGTTGTCTTTCTTTTGATATTTGGATTGATTCATGTGTGTTTTCAATCTTTTTCCTACATTCTTGTGATGGGCTTTATCATTCTTTTTTCCTTTCTTCTGTGTTTAATACTTTCTTAAGTGTTTCTTTTAGAGCTCATCTGGAGGCAGCGTAAACTCTTAGGGATTGAATGTCTGGGAAGGATTTTAATTCTTCATCACTGATGAAACTTAGCTTAGCTGGGTAGGTAATTCTTGGTTGAAATTGTTTATCTTTGAGAACTTTGAAGATTGGGCTCCAAGCTCTCCTAGCCTGAAGTGTTTCTGTAGACAAGTCTGCTGCTATTCTAATTGGTCTTCCCTCGTAGGTAGTCTGACCTTTCTCTTTTTCTGCCTATAGGATTTTTTCTTTTATATCTACTTTTTTGTAGAAGAATTACTATATGTCTAGGAGTTGGTCTTTTCATTTGTTGTCTTGCAGGTGTTCTCTGAATCTCTTGTGTTTGAATGGTTATGTCACTGATGAGATGAGGAAAGTTTTCTTGGATAATTTCATGGAGTGTTTGTTTCAGGGTGTCTCTGTCTATCTGACTCAGGAATTCCAACTAATCTGAGGTTTATCCTCTTGAGATAATCTCTCATCTTGGAGGTTTTGTTCTGTCTTTTTAATTTTCTTTTCTATGTTTTTAACAGTTTGAATTAATTCCATATTTTGATCCTCAGGCTCTGATATTCTTTCTTCTGCTTAGTTAATTCTGCTTTCCATGCTTATCAGTTTGTTTTTTTAATTTCATTCACTGTATTCTTTATTGTTGTTATCTCAGTTGTTAACTCCTTCATTCTTTCCTTTTGTCTCCATTTCTGTTTATCCTCTCTATTAGTATCTTGATATGTGGGTATGTGGTTTGAGACCAGTCATTCTGGGGACTCTTCACTGTTTGGGTTCTGGAGTCTATATTCTTAGTGACTGACCTCCCAGAGGTCTGTGTGAGACTCATATTCTTCCTTTGGTTTTTTTTCATTTGTGTAGGTTTTCCTCCCCCCTCCCCCCCACCTTTTAAAAAAACTCTTCTTTAATACTGTTGTTCAGTGATGGGAG
Organism: Cephalopachus bancanus; assembly: GCA_027257055.1. Classification (NCBI taxonomy): domain Eukaryota; kingdom Metazoa; phylum Chordata; class Mammalia; order Primates; family Tarsiidae; genus Cephalopachus; species Cephalopachus bancanus. Next base: position 2,026,632 of record JAPVLO010000146.1, read on the forward strand.
GATAGCTTCTATTTCTGTTTGCTCAATCTCCTATTCTTCCTTATGTAGATCGTCTGGTTTTGTTCAATTCTGAGGCTGTACTGGGGGTGGGGCCTGTACTTTTTACAGTGTTGAGATTTAATTAAGGGGGAGCTGTGAATCAGAAGCTATCTGCAAATCCCAGTAACTGCTGACAGGTGTGTGGGCCCCCTGGAACCCACTTCCCACTGTCTTACAATCTGTCCATGGAGTGGGGGTGTCTGTTTGCCCCCTGAAAGCACAATGAGATAAGAAATAAAATAATGGAAAAAGGAAAGAGGATGACAAAAAGGAGGTGTAGAGAGAGAAGAAGAAGAGGGAAAACAGGCATACCAATTAACGAATAAACAGAGAGACAAAGACAGAAAAACAAGAAAGACAAAAACAGACAAGCTATCATACAAACAAATAAACAACTCCCCCCCCCGTTGGTGTACTCTCCCTCAAAAATACCCATACATAAACAGAACATCTAAAAAAATTTAAAATAATAGAAACAAAGCAAGTACAAAAATGTAAACAAAAACAGAAAGGAAGAGAGAAGAAAAAAAGCTAAAACTGAGACAAAAAACAAACAAGAAAAACAAATTGCTCTCTGGCCATTTCTGTGACTACAGGTTCCTTTCAGGCCTCTGCCTCAGGGAGCAGCTCTGGTCTCCAGCCCCTTCCCTCCACTCTCAGTACAGGCTGATAGGGTTGCTCTCAGCATGGGTCAGATGCCCCACAGACTACTGTGGGAGGAGGATGGATCAGATCCAAACTCACCCTACTCGCTGCTGCTGCTGTCAAGTCTCTTACTCAGATCTGACATGCCTGTGTCTTTTCCAGCATGGGAGAGGGGTGTCTGTCTCTCCTAGTCTGATGAAAAAATAGTCTCTGGGTCCCAAGAGGGAGGCTGGGCAGAGCTGGGTGAGGCAAAGCAAGTCTCTGCCCAGTCCTGGGACTGAGAAGATTGCACCTGTCAGTGTCTTGTCACTAGCATTGGAGCTTTATTCCAGATTTCCCCAACCTGCCATCTCCACGGATCCTCCTGCTTGTGCCTGGTCTGCTACTGGAGGTGATGGTATGGGCCGGGTGCCAGGTGGTGAGGGGTGGCTGTTCTCTGTTACCTCCTCTCAAGAGAGTCCTGAAAATAGCAGACAATCCTGTGCTACCAGGTTTCCTATCTCAGGATGGTGGTGGGTTGCAGTCACCTTCAGAGGAAAGCCCAGGGTGCATGAACCTGGGTCTCCCCTCAGACAGACTTTCACTCACTTCTGGCATATGCCCACTCATGCAGAGAGTCTTTATGGACACTTGTGAGACTTTCACAGTCTTACCTATTCCACTGCCATCTTGCCAGGAAGTGCCTATTATTATTTTTTGAGAAGGGGTCTCATTCTGTTGCCCAGGCTGGAGTGCAGTGGCATGATCATGGCTCACTGCAGGCTTGACATTATGGGCTTAGGCAATCCTCTGTCTCAGCCTCCCAAGTAGCTGGGACTATAGGTGCGCACCACCACATCTGGCTAATTTTTGTTTTTTTTGTAGTGATGAGGTTTTACTATGTTGCCTAGGCTGGTCTCCAACTTCTGGGCTCAAGCAATCCTCCTGCCTTGGCCTCCAAGTGCTGGGGTGACAGGCGTGAACCATTGTGGCCAACCTTATTGCAGTTATTGAAAATATATTTTCAATAACTATAAATATGTGAAAAATGTTCTTAACATGTTAAGAGAAAATGTATGCTAGGTAGGGATACATGTAGTGTGCATGCATGTATGTGAAAGATTGGAAGGAAAAACAACAAAATGTTAACTATTGTTATTTCTGATTAGAAAGATTATGGGCAACTTAAACATTTTTCATTATTCTTATTTTTTTCCTACACTAAGCAAGTCTTAGTTTTATAATTAAAAATTATTTTCTTCTTTTGAAGTTGCTTTACATAAATAAACTTATTCGTAGCCACACAGTATCCTAGACTTAACTGCCTCACTGGGCCTTTCTTGGAACCTCATGGTAAGAAAAAAATTCCACGACTTTACCCTTGTTACAAGGGAATTTCCACACACTCTACACAGGGATCTCTTAAGGGTATATTCATTTACTCAACAAAAATGCATTAAACTGCTTTGTGAAAGTCATTTAGCTGGGTTCAAGGGATTCAGAGATGAATGGAGCATGGTCTATCTCTTCTAGGAGTGCATAGTCTGCTGGGGAAGAAAATAAGCAAATAAATAATTCTCATACTATGTAATCAGTGCTAAAGTAAAGATAGGACTTCTTTTGAGGAGTGTCGATGCATATCTTTTGCCCACTTTTTAATACGGCTATTTACTTTTATCCTTTTGGCACATTTTAGTTCCTTGTAGATCCTGGATATTAGGTCTTTGTCAGATATACAGTTGACAAATAGTTTTTCCCATTCTGTGGGCTGTTTCCCTGCTCTCTTGATGGTTTCTTTTGCTTTGCAGAAGCTTTTGTTTGGTGAGGTCTCACTTGTCAATCTTACCTCTTATGGCATGGGCTATTGGGGTTTTGATCAGGAATTGGTTGCCTATAACCAGAGGAACAATAGCAAAAACACGGAACCAACCATGCTGCCTGTTGAAAGTGGGCTGGATAAAAAAAGTTGTACATATACACAATGGAATATTATGCAACTATAAAGAAGGACAAAATTGTGAACTTTGCAGTGTCTTGGATGGAGTCTATCATACTCAGTGATCTATCACAGAAACAAAGAACTGAGTACCACATGTTCTCATTCATAAGTGAACCCTGAACTTTTATCATAATACCACATGAAAGAGATTGGCAGTAGCGGTGAGGCAGGGTAGCTAGCACAGGTTAGACACAGATAAATTTCCCATAGGTAGGTTTTAGGATGTGTTCAGGCATTTTCAAAATTGCGTTTTACTTCAGGCCAAGCTGGCAGCCTACTCCACCTCCTCAGCAAATGAAAAGAAAACTTCATCAGATGTAAGGCTAAGACTGCCCAACCTTTCAATCCATGATTTAGCATAATAATCACTAAGAGACTTTTAGGTTCCCTGTGGAAGGTGGACAGTCAAAGACCATCCCTTAACTAACCAAAGCCATAGAAACGATAACACTACCGTCTAGCTCAGGGACTTGTGAATTGGAATTGTCTGGCAGGTCTCCTGCAAAAGACAATGTTGTACCACTCCTTCCCTTCTCTCCTCCATCAGGAACCCAGAGACATTAGTCTCTAGAATGAGGGTCACCTAAGCTCTGCCCTCTTTAGCTTATTAATCGTTGTGAAGGTATGTCCGGCCTATTGTAAAGAGCAAAGGCCTGGTTTCTTTCTCTCACTCCAGCTCTAGCATGTCACCTTGTCTTTTCCCTCTTCTTTCTCTAATAAACTTTGTTTGACAACTTTGCTGGTGTCTCTAAATTTCATTTTAAAATAGCCAAAGAATCCACATGTTTTGCAGCTGCAACCCACCTGGCAACAGTGGGACACTGTCAGGGGAGGGGGAAGGGAAGGGGGAGCACATAATATTCATAAGGAAACTTGATCCTAAGCCTGGTGAAGTGGGGACCAATGGGAGGTCCAAACTTCACCTGTAAAATGGCCATTTATGTACCTAACCCTGAATTGTACCCCACATCTTAGAAAAAAAAAGATATGACACTGAGTTGCGGGGCATGAATTCTGATCTCAACACTCTATGTTCTCAGTATCTTAAACTTTAATAATTTAGGGTTTGGAAAACATTCTGAATTTCTCTTTCCATGTTTTCTTGTTTGTGTAAGGCCTGGGGGAAGCCTGCAAATCAAGTCACAGCAGAAAAGGTGATCATCCCATAGTCTTTCAAGTGGAGATGTTAATTAGACGCAATATAATGGGGTGGTTAAGAAGATGGGTTCTGGCTTCAGCATATAAGATGATACAGTTCACTGCTCTGTGACCTACACAAATCATTCAGTTTATCTGAGTCTCATTCCTCATATCTGTGTAATAGGATAATGTTATGAGTCCTTTAGTGTGTTGGGATGAAAGCATTTAGCTTGGTCCTTGACACACAGTACGGCTCATTATATGAGAGTAATTGTTTTTCTGGGTTCCGCCAATTCTAAATTGTTGTCAGGGCATAGGAAGGTAAGTAGATGTTTTTCTTCTGAGCGTTTACTGTGCTAATACAGGCACCAAAAAAGTTCAAATTTCTTATAAATTACTTTACTTTTTAATAGAGCTTATGAATTTTGTCTGAGAGTTTGCATAGACTAGTAGACTGAGAATTGAGAAAAATCATAAATGCGAAACTGACAACTGTGAAAAATCTCATATATATTTTATTTTAAGCAAGTCTCTAAAGATTTTGGGAGAAACTGACTATGATTGCTTACTTGCTGGATGGAGGCCACTGACACGCAGCCATTTAGAGAAAGAAGGGACCATAATGTCACCAGTCCATTTTCTTGCTTGCTTCTCTTGGAAGATTTCATCTTCTGTTACACTTCTACAGTTCTCAAAGTTTGTTTCTTCATAGCTGTGATCTGGGAAGATGAATGTTTGTATGCCTCCAAGCAAACAAACAAAACAAAACAACTCTGTACAATAATAATTTGCCAACAGGCTGGGTGCATTGACTCCTACCTGTGATCTCAGCATTTTGGGAGGCTGAGGAGGGAGGATTGCTTGAGCCCGGAGTTAGAGATCGGCCTGAGCAACATACTGAGAACTTGTCACCACAAAAAAAAAAAGAAAATTAGCCAGGTGTGGTGGCAAGTGCCTATAGTCCTAGCTGAAAGGGCATAACATGGAGTCAATATACCCAATGAGCAGTCATTTTAACATTGCTTAGCTTTGTCATGTTTTTCTAACAGGTCTCTTTAATTTACTCTCTAATTTTAGCCAAGGATAGAACTGGTTTCTCAAAGGTAGCTGTTGATAATTGTTTTACAGCCCATTCCCAACTTGTTTTGTACTAATTAACTTTTCTATTTCAAGTATTTGCCTCCACCTATAAGACCCAAGTTAACCTAATTAGCCTTTTGTGACCTTTATGACACAGACCCCATCACCATGGCAGCAATCATGTGATTAACCTACCCATCTGCCTGCTGTCCCTCACCTGACGTCAGTACCTGTGCTTACCTGCCCTCTGTGATGATGTGGAGCAGACTACCATCCAATCACCTTAACAACCTGCCCCCATCGAAGGGAAAGTTTAAAAGGATTCGAATTCAAGTAGTCATTTCCTAAGCCATGGTCTGGCCATAGGTTCTTTGAGCTATGGCCATCATGTTTCCTAGACTTCTGTGCAATTCTTTGTATTTTTCACACTGTACTGGATCACACACACCTTCATCGGGCCTAACCTAACATTTTGGAGGCCTCACTGAGGTATATTTTAACTGAACATTTTTGAAGCCCCCAGCAAGATTTTTAACCTAACACTAGCTACTTGGGAAGCTGAGGTGGAAGGATAACTTGAGACCAGGAGTTAGAGGCTGCAGTGAGCCATGATTGGTCCACCACACTCTAGCCTGGGTGACTGAGTGAGACTCTGGCAAGAAAAAAAAAATATATGTATATATAAAATTACTGGCAATTTTGTACTTTGTATTAAAAATTTTACTCAACTTCTGGTAAGATGGTGACGGGGCAAACGGTCTGTGAAAACCTCTGCCAAGGAGAACTGCAGTGGGTCTCTGACTCTCGCCCCGGGGGCTACGGACCCCAACATTGCAGCCTGCTTTTCATACGGAGCTTGGCTGTTGCCACCGCTGGGGTATCGCAGTGGTCTGGACAGCCACTGCAGCGCAGGCGCAGATGCCGCCGCCGCAGCCGCCGCCACCGCCGCCGGTAGCACATCGCATCACTCGGGCCGGAGGCAATCCACAACTTCAGTCCATGAAGCCCCTTCAGGGAAGATCTGCCAGGATCGCTGCCACCTCTCCTGTGACTGAGACGTCCTGCCCGTGTAAGTCTCCTGCCATCTGCCCTGAGGCAGGTAGCCATCTTGCCATCTTCAGCCTCTGCCGTCCCTGTCCGGCCCCACCCCCTCTGGGGCGAGCGGCTGAGGTAGCACCACCTGCTGGTGATTTATGGTACCAACACCAAAACGGGGGAAACAAGCTTGATAAAGACATAGGCCAGAGTGGTGAACAGAGGGTGATCTGAACTGTCCTTCACAGCAGACCAGGGGCAACTGACCCTAACTGCAAACTAATTTACCAGCTTGAAAAGAAAACTAGAAATCAGACCTGAAAGGACATTGGACTTAAACGAAATGTCTCAGAGTGCGCTTCATTGATTCTGTTAATTTAATGACTTAATTCTTTTCCTACTGTATTGTTCCTTTTTTTCTCTTTTCCTCTTCCTTTTCTTCTCTCTGTAAACCATATCTTTGTATAGAGGAACAGCACACTAATAAGGTGGTTGGATAGCTGGTATGTTAGCATCACTATGTTTTATTTTTGTCTGTATGAGAGTTGGTTCGTCTGTAGCTGTGGTCTATTGTTTTTATCTGTTTCAGTATAGGCCTCTCTCTCTATTTGTTGGCACACTCATTTGTTTCCCCCCTTACTCCTCTATCTCTCCACCTCCCCTTCAACCTACTGTCTGTTCCATTCTCTCCCCTTTGCTAACCACATTTTATTTCAGGGAGTAAACCTACAGCCCCACTGCACGGACAGATTCCAAGGCAGTGGGAAGTGGGTTCCAGATTATTCACACACCTGTCAGCGAATACCAGGACCTGCAGATAGATTTTGAATCACAGCTCCCCCATTAAGTAAATATCAAAACCACAAAAAGGACCACCCCCAACCTACAGTGCAACTCCAGAATTGAACAACGTAAGAGAACATACATAAAGAATAGGAGATTGAACAAGCAGAAGTAAAACCAATCCCTCTAACCCTGAATAACAGAATTTAAGAAGACGGTGACGTGGAGGGAAGGAAAAAGTAGGGAGGGGGAAAAACTGCACAAATAAAGAAAAACCAAAAGAAGAATATAGGTCTCACACAGACCCCTGGGAGATCAGACACTGAGAAAACAGATTCTGGAACACAAACAATGAAGAGCCCCCAGAATGACTGGTTACATGCAACAAACCTAGACATCAAGACATTAATGGAGAGAATTAAAAAAATTGAGGAGAGACAAGAGGAAAATAGGAAGGAACTGATGTCAGAAATGACAGCAGTAAAGAATACTGTGATCGAAATGAATAACAGACTAATAAGCATGGAAAGCAGAATCAGCCAAGCAGAAGAAAGAAACTCAGAGCTCGAAGACCAAAACACAGAACTAACCCAAACTGTCAAAAGCATAGAAAGGAAGCTCAAAAAGACAGAACAAAACCTGCAAGAGATGAATTATCACTTCAAGAGACCAAACCTAAGAGTAATTTGGCTTCCTGAGGCAGAGAGAGAAACAGAAGCCACACTGGAACAAACATTTCATGAAATCATTCAAGAAAACTTCCCTCATCTCATCAAGGATGAAAAAATTCAAACACAAGAGATTCAGAGAACCCTGCAAGACAACAAATGAGAAGACCAACTCCCAGATACATAATAATTCGCCTAAACAAAGTAGCTATAAAAGAAAAAATCCTAAAGGCAGCAAGAGAAAAAGGTCAGACTACCTATAGGGAAAACCAATTAGAATAGCAGCAGATTTATCCACAGAAACACTTCAGGCTAGGAGAGCCTGGAGCCCTATCTTCAAAGTTCTAAAAGAGAAACAATTTCAACCAAGAATAACCTACCCAGCCAAACTAAGCTTCATTAGCGAGGGAGAAATGAATCTTTTCCAGATATCCAATCCCTAAGAACCTACGCTGCCACCAGACCACCTCTATAAGAAACACTTAAGGAAGTACTGAACACAGAAGAAAAAGAAAAAAGAACAACAACATTCTTCACAAGAGTACAGACAAAAGATTAAAAACACACATGAACCAACCCCAAAACCCAAAGAAAGACAACAAACAAACAGGAACAACTCTGTAAGAACCATATGACAGGGATCAACTCTTGCATTTCAATTATTAGCTTAAATGTGAATGGATTAAATGCACCACTGAAAAGACATAGAATAGCAAAATGGATAAAATATCATCAGGCAACAATCTATTGCCTTCAAGAGACTCACCTCACTAGAAAGGACATCCACAGACTCAAAGTAAGAGGATGGGAAACAAACTTTCAGGCAAACGGAATACAAAAGAAAGGAGGAGTAGCGATCTTAATTTCAGACAAAATACCCTTCAAGCTATTTAAAATCAAAAAAGATACGGAAGGCCACTACATAATGATAAAAGGCTCAATCCATCAACGAGAAATATCTATCCTAAACATATATGCACCCAACATAGGTGCGCCAACTTTCATAAAGCAACTTCTAGGAAAACTAAAGAAAGATATTGCCTCTAACACCATCATAACTGGGGACTTTAATACCACTCACAACCCTAGACAGATCATCAGGACAAAAAATCAGCAAGGAGATCCGGAACCTCAATGTGACTTTGGACCAAATGGACTTAATTGATATCTACAGAACACTCCATCCAAAGACCACAGAATACACATTCTACTCATCACCACATGGAACATATTCTAAGATCAACCACATACTTGGCCATAAATCAAGCATAAGCAAATTTAAAAGGACTGAAATTCTACCATGTACCTTCTCGGACCACAGTGGAATAAAAATAAACATTGACACCAACAAAGTCCCCCCAAAACCCACAAAGACATGGACACTAAGCAGCATGATGCTAAACAACTCCTGGGTCAATGATGAAATCAAAACAGAGATCAAAAGACACCTGGAAACAAATGAAAATGAAGAAACATCTTACTAAAATCTCTGGGATGCCCTGAAAGCTGTAGTAAGAGGGGAATTTATATCCCTACAAACACACATGAAGAAAATGGAAGGAACAGAAATTCACAACCTAACAAGCCACCTAAAGAAGCTGGAAAAGCAAGACCACAAAAACCCTAATTTCAGCGGAAGAATCCAGATCACCAAAATAAAAGCCCAAATCCAGGACATAGAAGACAAAAAGATAATACAAAAAATCAATGAAACAAAAAGCTGGTTCTTCGAAAGGATAAACAAGATCGATGGTCCCCTAGCTAGACTGACCAAGAAAAAATGAGAAAAAAACCAAATAAGCACAATCAGAAACACAAAAGATGAAGTCACATCTGACCCTAAAGAAATACAAGAGATCATTAGAGACTACTACATACACTTGTATGGAAACAAACTTGAAAACCTTAAGGAAATGGAGGACTTTCTGACATCACAAAACCTACCTAGGTTGGAACAAGAAGAAATTGAGACCCTAAATAGATCAATAACAATCAAGGAAATCAACTATGTAATAAGAAAACTTCCCACACAAAAAAAAAGCCCTGGTCCAGATGGCTTTCCAGCAGAATTCTACAAGACATTTAAGGAGGAGCTGATACCAATCCTACTGAAGGTATTCCAGGCGATTGAAAAAGATGGAACTCTTCCCAATTCATTTTATGAAGCCAACATCACATTGATACCCAAGCCAGGTAAAGATCTAACAAAGAAAGAGAACTATAGGCCAATATCTTTGATGAACATAGATGCCAAAATTTTCAACAAGATCCTAGCAAACTGGATTCAGCACTACATCCCAAAAATCATCCACCATGACCAAGTAGGCTTCATTCCTGGGATGCAAGGTTGGCTCAACATTCGTAAAACCATAAATGTAACTAAATTCATCAACAGATGTCAAAACAAAAACCACACGATCATATCATTAGATGCAGAAAAAGCTTTTGATAAAATCCAGCACTCCTCCTTGATAAAAACCCTTGAACATCTAGGCATACAGGGAACATACCTCAAAATAGTAAAAGCCATCTACGAGAAACCCACAGCCAGCATACTCCTAAATGGACAAAAATTAGAACCAATTCCCCTGAAAACTGGAACTAGACAAGAATGCCCACTCTCACCCCTCCTGTTCAACATAGTATTGGAAGTCCTAGCTAGAGCAATCAGAGAAGAGGAGGTAATCAGGGGTATCCAAATAGGAAAAGAGGAAGTCAAGTTATCTCTCTTTGCAGATGATATGATTATGTACCTTGAAAACCCAAGAGAATCTGTCAAAAGCCTCCTTACATTGATAAAGGCCTTTGGCAAAGTCTCAGGATACAAAATAAATGTACAAAAGACAATCGCATTTCTCTACACCAATAATAAACAAACAGAAACCCAAATAAAAAGCACAATTCCATTCACAATAGCCACAAAAAAAATGAAATACCTTGGCATCTTCCTAACCAGAGACGTGAAAGACCTTTACAATGAAAATTACAAAACACTGCTCAAAGAAATCAAAGATGACACAAACAAGTGGAAAAATATCCCATGCTCATGGATCGGAAGAATCAACATTGTGAAGATGTCCATCTTACCTAAGGCAATCTACAAATTCAATGCAATACCCATCAAATTACCACAACATTCTTCTCAGACCTGGAAAAAACAACACAGGAATTCATATGGAAACACAAACGTCCAAGAATAGCCAGAACAATCCTCAGCAAAAAAAACAAACAAACAAAAAAAAAAAACAAAGCAGGTGGTATCACATTACCAGACTTCAAACTTTACTATAAAGCTACAATCACCAAAACAGCTTGGTATTGGTATAGGAACAGGCATATAGATCAATGGAATAGAATTGAGATTCCAGAAGCAAAACCTCAATTTCTCAACCAACTCATCTTCGACAAAGCCCCCACCACCTTCCACTGGGGAGAGGAGAACCTATTCTGTAAATGGTGTTGGGAAAACTGGCTGACCACATGCAGAAGATTGAAACAGGACCCCTATCTATCCCCATGCACAAAGGTTAACTCCAAATGGATCAGAGACCTAAATGTAAAACCTCAAACCATAAGAACTGTAGAAAATGAAGTAAATACCCTCATGGAAATCGGAACTGGCATCCAATTCCTGAACAAAACCTGAAACCCACAGGTCATAAGAGAGAAGATAGACAAGTGGGACCTTATTAAACTGACAAGTTTCTGCAAAGACAAAGAAACCATCAAGAGAGCAGGAGACAGCCTACAGACTGGGAAAAAGTATTTGCCAACTCCAGGTCTGACAAAGGCTTAACATCCTGGATCTACAAGGAACTCAAACGTGCTGAAAAGAAAAAAACAAACAACCCCATTATAAAATGGGCAAAAGATATGAACAGACACTTCACAAAAGAAGACATCTGAGCAGCCAACAAACACATGAAGAAATTCTCAACCTCACTAATCTTCAGGGAGATACAAATCAAAACCACACTGAGATACCACCTAACTCCAGTCAGAATGGCAATTATCAACAACTCAAAAAATAACAACTGCTGGAGAGGGTGTGGTGAAAAAGGAACACTTGTACACTGTTGGTGGGAGTGTAAACTAGTGCAACCTCTGTGGAAAGCAGTGTGGCGATTCCTAAAAGCTCTAAAAATCGACCTTCCATATGACCCCGCAATCCCCCTACTGGGAATATACCCTGAAGACCTCAAATCACTCTATAAAAAAGATACCTGCACACGTATGTTTATTGCAGCATTGTTCACAATAGCAAGAACCTGGAAACAACCATGCTGCCCATCAAAAGAGGACTGGATTAAAATAATGTGGTACATATACATGATGTAATACTATGCAGCCATAAAAAAGAACAAAATCATGAATTTCGCAGCAACCTGGATGGAACTAGAGTCTATAATACTGAGTGACCTCTCACAGAAACAAAGATCCGAGTATCACATGTTCTCACTCATATAATGGACCTTGAACATCCAATGTAATACTATAAGAAAATGACTAACGGTACTGGGAAACTATGGAGGGGAGGGGGATGGGATTAACAGTCACAAATATCTGTCTGGGGATGGGGAAACACCTCTTATCAGCAGGGTGACTGAATGAAACATAATTGTACACCTAACCCTTAACTCTACCCCACAAAATCATAATAAAAAATATTGATTAAAAAAATAATCAATAAAAAATAAAAATTTTACTCTTTAAATAGCGATACATTTTATGATAGTTTATTCTTTGATTCTGATGCTGACTAATTTCTACAAGTACCTGAATTAATCAGGATTCTTTCAGTTGCAAGTGATAAATCCATAAGTTCAAAGGTCATTAAGCATCAGGCACAACTTGATCTGATGATGTCACCAGGAAGCCTGCTCTCTGCCTCCCTGAGTTCTTTTCTCTGCGTTAACATCATCCCAAGGCAAGCTCTCCCCAAGAGGTAGAGAAGATAGGACTGAACAACAGCTTTAGGATTACAGCCTTCCAGCTGAGCAGCTGCAGCTAAAAGTGAACCACCTTTCCTGATAGGCTAAGTCTGAATTGATGTGATGGGCATAGATTGAGGTTGCAATTGTGCTTACTCATTAAAAGGGGAGGTATTATCTCTGCCTGAATCTCCAAATGAGATCAGAAGCTGTGCAGGCAAACAAAACAAAAACAAGAACAAATATTCACATTATTATTATTATTTTAAGTTGGAATCTCACTCTCCCCCAGACTGGAGTGCAGTGGCATGATCACTGCTCACTGCAGCATCAACCTCATGAGTGCAGGCAACCCTTCTGCCTCGGCCTCCCAAGTAGTTAAGACTGACTATAGGTGCATGCTACCATGCCTGGCTAATTTTTTTATTTTCTGTAGAGATAACGGTATCACTATGTTGTCTAGGCTGGTCTCAAAATCCTGGGCTTAAGAAATTCTCTGCTTTGGCCTCTCAAAGTGCTATGATTACAGGAATAAGCCACTGCACCCAGACCACTATGTCATTAACTCAACTAGTTTATTTGAGATAAACATAAAATTTAGGATAATGGCTCTGTTAAAAAAAAAAAAACTTTAACAAATTAAATTTTGGCCGGGCTCAGTGGCTCAGCCTGTAATCCCAGCACTTTGGGAGGCCGAGGTGAGTGGATTGTCTGATCCCGTGAGTTCGAGACCACCCTGGGCAACTTGGCAAGAACTCGTCTCTACAATCAAAAACTTAGCTGGCCATGGTAATGTGTGCCTGTAGGTCCGGCTATTTGGAAGGCTAAGGTGGAAGGATCACTGGAGCCCAGCAGGTTGAGACTGCGGTGGCCAAGAGGCGTACCACTACCCTCCAGGCTGGGTGACAGAGTGAGACTCCAACTCAAAAAAAAAAACAAAAAACCAAACAAACAAAATATTAAATTTTACAGAGTTTAGTTGAGCAGAGAATGATTTGAGAAGGGGGCAGCCTTCAGAACAAGCAGACGTTCTGCTCCACGTTGTGGGCAGTAGCATTTATGAACAGAAAACATAAGTGAGGAACAGAAGCAGCTAGAATGATTACAGTCAAGTGTTTGCTTCTTTCAAGCATGGCTCCATCAGTTGGCTGCCTGTGATTGAAGCTTGGCTGCTATGATTGGCCGAGACTCAACCATTTGTTACAAAGGTGTTCTCCTAGTTATGCTTTCAATTAGTTCACATACTAAGTTAGGTTGCAATTCGTTATGTAAGGACTCAAGTAGGGAGGCATCCTCAGGCCAAATGTAGTTTAATTTCACAGCATTCATTAAGGCACCCTTCTCTTCCATTTATGATTTTATCCATTGACATATCTTCAATTATTAATTCTATGCAGATGACTCTCACATTTCTGTCTTCATGCTGAATCTCTCTCTGACTCTAGAGCCAAATATCCTACTTCCTGTTTGACATCTCTGTCTTAATGTCACACCCCCATCTCAGAAATAATTCTCTTTCTGTCTCATATATACATTCATAGACATGAACATCTTAAGTGTAGTCGTGTGTGTGTGCATATGTAAGTAGAGAGAGATGATTTACATGAACATGTGGTATTTTTTTAAAGTACATTGTTGACATATAGCTTAAAAATTCCCGTGTCAACTGACTCACCAGCAAAGACAAAAAATTAACAAATCAGTAAGTGTAATGCTCAATGTGACCCTTCACCAAAAAGTAATTAAAGGTATCGTGATGGTTTAATGCCAACAGTCGATGAGAGACAATATATTTTTCTTCTGAATCTTCCTAGGAAAATCAGTTGATCTATTTCTGAGTGTCTGTTTAAACTGAATGTACTGCTGATTCCATTGATTGAAAGGATACAAGGTGTGACCCTGGCCTAAGCACTGGCATGCAAACCTGCTAGCAAACTATGGCTTGTCAGCCCGCAAATGAGTCAGCTGAGACGAAAACGCCAATTAGAACAGATGTATACTCCTGTTTTTATTCATCAGTTTAAGAAACTGTCATGATTGTCACAGTGTACTTAAGTTGGTGAGTTTTAAAGTTTTAAATGTGAAAATATCTTGTTTTCTGTAAATCTTCAAAAGTGTGGTCCTAGTGAGGGAGCTTCCAAGCTGTAGACCTTAAGAACAAGAGAAGAAATGGAAATCTTTGTCAAAGGAGTTCTCTATAAAAATTGCCATTTTGATTGGAATTATTTTATAGCCTCTTCGTTTGTTTAATTTCTTAAAATGCAAACTAAGAGCATATGTTTATAGGTCCCAAGAATTTTGTCTTTTATTATGTAGTTTGTTAAACTCTTACCTAATTCAAATAAAGAAAGAGAAAAGATAATTTACAGATATGAATATTTTCTTTCTTTCAAAAAAACAGCATTGCCCAAAGCCAAACTCATCATTGTCTGCCAAAACCAGCTCTTTTCTCTTGTTTCTTTATTTCTGTTCATAGCGTGATGATTTTCAAATGTTGTTTGCCTCTGTCTCAACATAGTGGTCTAATATCGATCATGCTTTTGTTTATGAGTATGTGATGTGAGAATTAATCATGTTTGTGCTTAAAGCGGAGAAACAGTCACTTTTTAATGTTTGATTTCTTCCACTCAAAATTTGGGTTCCTAAGGTTGGAGGGGGAAGGACAAACAGGATGAGGAGAAAATAGTTATTACTCCTTGCTTGGGTTTAGGAAAAAACAAAAATGTTTTAATCAAGAATCATTTGAGTCCACAGGAAGAAATCTGGAGAGTGAAAATAGCATTCTCTTTAACAAAAATTTTTTTTTCTGCTACTTTTGTTTCAAGAAATACTTCTAAGAATCAGGTAATAATTTCTATTCATCTTTATAAATATATAGTGCTAATAGTATTGTAGTAAGAGGGTAGTTTCCCTTTTGTAATGGTTTTTAATATCGGTCTATTATAGTCTCTGAGCACTTTCCTTGCAGTAGTTTCATTTATTCTTTAGCTCTTTGGGCCATCAAAGGTCCCTGCTCCAGCTATAAAGTATGGTACTTAAATATGCACTGAACTGTCACTATAGTTTACCATTTGCATTCTCTGTATCTTGTTAACTCTCAGACTCTCTCTTATTTATAAATCCTCTTGCCTAGTGTGACTGTTGTCACTGCTGCTACAGAATTTTGCGATGCTAAAAGTCATCATTGTTAGGCCAGAAAAATATATAACTTGAAAATAGATGCTGGCGTGACTGCAGAGAAAAGGGAACACTTATGCACTGTTAGAGGGAGTATAAATTAGTACAACCTCTATGGAAAGCGGTATGGTGATTACTCAAAGAACTAAAAGTAAATCTACCATTTGATCTGGCAATCCCACTACTAGGTATCTACCTCAAGAAACAGAGGTTGTTATATAAAAAAGACACCTGCATATTCATAGCAGCACAATTCACAATTGCAAAGGTGTGGAATCAACCTAAATGCCCATTAATTGATCAGTGGATAATGAAAAGGCGGTGTATATATATACCATGGAATACTATTCAGCCATAAAAAAGGATGAAATCAAGTCCTTTGCAGCAACATAGATGGAGCTGGAGATCATCTTCCTAAATAAACTTATTCAGAAACAGAAAATCAAACACCGTATGTTCTCACTCATATGTGGGAGCCAAACAGTTATAAAGATGGAAATAATAGACACTGGGGACACCAATAAAGGGGAAGGGGGGAGGGGGATTAAGATTTAGAAACTACCCATGGAGCGTAATGTTCACTATTTGGGGAATGTGCCACCTGAAATCCAATCCCCACTACTACACGATATGTCTATATAATGAATACAGTGTGTACCCCCTGAATCTAAAATATTTTAAGAAAAGACAGTTTGAGTTTCTGACAGTTCAAATGGACTTCATATCAAGGCAATACCATTATACCTAAAATGTTTGCTGAAAAATGTGGATTGCAACAAGAGACAGAGTTGTTTTCTGTTTTTTTGTTTTTTTTTTTTGAGTCGGAGTCTGTCAGTCTGTCACCCAGGCTGAAGTGCAGTGGTATACTCACGGCTACCACAGCCTCGACCTGCTGTGCTCAGGCTATCCTTCTGCCTCAGCCTTCCAAGTAGCTGGAACTACAGGCGTGTGCCACCACGCCTGGCTAATTTTTCTTGATTTATTGTAGAGATGAGGTCGTGCCAAGTTGCCCAGGCTGGTCTCAAACTCCTGGGCTCAGGCAATCCCCTTGCCTCTGTCTCCCAAAGTGCTGGGATTACAGGTGTGAGCCACTGTGCCAGGTGGGACAGTGTTTTAAGTTCAAGGAAGACCCGTTTGCATCACTTAGGAGTTTGACAGTATTAGCTCCAAACAAGATTATGGGGCATTTAAGGAGATGGGGGCAATACAGGGGAGGGCCCTCAATAATCTGGGTAACTGGTGTGATACTATTCCAGGCGTGAAGGTTTTCTTCACACTTTTCGTAGGATTTCTCAGGATCAATTGGTAGAGTGGTTGGTGGTCCATTTTACAACAGTGCTCAGATGGCTTTGCATTTTGGTTCTTAGTGTCATGGCTTTGCAAAGTCTTGCTTTATGACATATCTACACAAATTGAAGTTTTCCAAATGGTCTCTTTGCCTTCCCACTGACTCTAATCAAATCCATGGACTGCATGGCTGACCATGTTATCTTTAAACATTATTATTCTATTAAATCACTCAGGAATCACTTAACTTTATAGAGTGCCTATGATGTGCCAGACACTGTGACGAGTCTGTAGAGGGGAGACAGACTTGTACACAGAAAATTACAAGACAGTGTGATGTGTGTTTAATCTGAAGTACAACCATTCCCTGATTAAAACCCTTGCATGATTCTCTACTGTGAATAAGAAAACAGTTCAAGTTCTTCCCTGAAATTAAAGATCCTTCACAAATTGAATCCATCCTACTGACACAGCCTCATTGTCAGGCCCTTCCCCCATGTGCACCATATATGCCAACCACACAAAATGCGCTGATGTTCCTGGGAACTGCATCATTCTCCACAACTGGTAAATTCCTACACATTCTTCACGGTTTAGCTCAAGTGTCATTATCTCCTTTGTGACTGTGACTCCAGAACTCTAAAGCAGAGTTAGTCATCCACTCCTTTGAGCACTTGTGGAAATTTTTATATATCTCTTTTTCCCCCATGACTCATAATATCCTTTATTGAATTGTTATGCCCACTAAATAGTGAGATTCTTGAAGACAGGAAATACAGAGGGTGTCCAAAAATGTATACACGTTTTAAGAAAGAAAACAACTGTATTAAAGTTGTAATACTCAATAAGATAAATACAAATTACGTTTCACTTCTGCAATTAGGAGAGGTGCTCAAAGTGGTTACCGTCAGTGTCCAGACACTTCTAATTACAGAGAACATTTCTTAACATTGTTTAAAATGTGTATACATTTTTTTGGCATCCCCAGTATAACTCATGCCTTTATTTTTCCAGTGTTTGGTTTAATGCCTAGCACACATTTGATGCACAATATATATTTTTTTGAGTTGGAGTCTCACTCTGTTGCCCAGGCTGGAGTGCAGTGGCATGCTCACGACCACCTCAGCGTTGACCTGCTGGGCTCTGATGATCCTTCTGCCTCAGCCTTCCAAGTAGCTGGAACTACAAGCGCATGCTACCATGCCTGGCTAATTTTTTTATTTATTGTAGAGACGAGGTCTCACCAAGTTGCCTGGGCTGGTCTCGAAACAGTGGGCTCACTTGCCTCGACCTCCCTCCTCGACCTCAGCTGGGATTACAGGCTGAGCCTCTGAGCCTGGCCTGTAATCCTAATCTTTTTAAAAATAACTGAATGCATGAATGAGTGAATGAATTATGAAACCAGCATGTGGAGTTAACATTTTTTTTTCAATCATCTCTGTTGAACTACTCTGTACTGTTAAGCAATTATCTTCTGGTAGAGCACCTGGTACGAATCTATAACTATGTTGGCCAACAACTCAAAGTGATTAGTGCAACCAATTTACTGCAATTAGAAGGAGGACCACACTCCATAGAATTTAAAAGGTGCATTGACTACACACCTGTACAACATAAAAGAAGCTATGGCTACCGAAATAATTATGAAAGCATGTCACTCGTTCACTAATTAGTTAAATGGACCACTGACATGAGTATTTTATAAAAATGAAGCCAAAGCAAAAAAACAAAAGATGAGATGCAGACTACAAAAAAATTTAAGAAGAAGCACCAAGGCTAAGGTTTTCTTTCTTTCTTTTAAAGAAGATGATATAATTTCACATATACCTTTAATTATACTTGTATAATAATTTTCATTGTAGGATGTTTTTAGACTTACCAGAGCAAAGTGAATTACAGAGGACCAAATTCAACGGACAGTAATATGCATTTGGCTCTATTCTGGTGTGGAATCTCTAGTACAGAGGATAAGAGCCTGGGCTCTGGAGGCAAATTGCCTAGTATGAGCCCTAGTTTCATCCCATTCCAGCTGTGTAATATTAGGAAAATCACTTAACCTCTTTGTTTCTCTTGCCTTGTCTCAAAGTGAGAAGAATAATAGTACTTACATGACAGAATTGTTGAGAGAGAGTAAAAATGGTAAGTTCCCCCAAATACTAGCTTTTTATTCCTATTCATCAGTTTCCTCTTTGGGTTCATATTATATCCTACCAATCTTCTTTACCAGTTTTTAGTATATGTTTCTACTATATAGACATATACTTGTGTCTTCCATATGTTTTCAATATGGTATGTCTAATATGTTCCTGTCAAGATGCTACATTCAAGATATCAGCATTTTGTTTTATGTAGGAAATGGTGATGATCGTTGGTGGATGCAAAAGAAGTATTAAATCCATTAATAATCAAGGCCACAAGGTGTTTGCATTCTTTATTTTTTGCTATATATTGCTCAGAAATCCTTTATGTTGCCTACAAAGGATGTGAACCAGCTATTATTGAATTTAGGACAAAAATAGACACATTTAATTGTAACCTAGTTAACAAAAGCTAAGTGCTGAGAAAAATTATTAAAAGCTTCTGTGTGACAATAATTGTTTTCCTGGACCTAATGATCAGAATAGGATACAATAATCATTGTATTGGTTAGAGCTATACTCTGCTTTGGTTTGACAATCAGAGCCAAGGATACAGCAATCTTCCTTCAAATATATAGAAGTTCTTTGTCTTTCTGCGTGACTCACTAGAATATTTCAAATAACTTCTTTTGTGGTCAAACTTGGAAACAAAAAACCATTCAGATGATGAGAAATTACTAATGTTTGAAGAGTTATAAAAATAAAATCAATTAACGAATGCCAAAAAAGCCAGGCATTGAACATATTGTGAAATATAAATTAAGATTTTGGATCTCAATACTTGCTATTTTCATTTGAAATACTGAACTGTGCATTGTGCACTATTATTATATTAGAAAGCTGTACTCCATTTTAGACCCTTTATACTATTTCAAATGGGCTGTTGATGCAAAATTAGCCAAAAAATGCATCAATAGAACTTATTTTAATGTTATATTAACTGGTCACATTTCAAAATTATATTCTGTACTATCCTGTGACCAAAGATGCTAAAGGATTTCCTATTTAAGGCTACCATGAAAGAGTATGACTGGAGGTAAAATAAGGAAAAACTTGGAGTGTCTTCTGTTTGTAGGAATCAAGAATAAAAGTGCTTCAAATGGAGTATTGAGTATCATCATGGCAACTATTTCTTTGACTGACAGAGATCATTATAAACCAGAAACTATGTCAGCTGTGCCTTGGACAAAGACATAAAAAAAATTATGTGATATCCAGGCATACTTCTATGATTTCCTATTAAACAGATATTCAGTCGAGTTCCAGATAAAGAGGGAAGATTGAACACACAAATCTACACCCAGCCCATGAATTTCCAAATAATAACAGCAAAAGATAAGAGGTTGTATGAATTAGCTTTTGCTGCATAACAAATATACTCGCAAATAAAAGTGGCTTACAGCAACAACCATCCATTTAGCCCAGATTCTGTGGATCAGCAGTATGAGGTGGGCTCAAATAAAATATATATATATATATTTTGGTCTTAGCAGGTCTCCCTCACATATTTGCAGTCAGCTGCAGGCCAAAGGCAGCTTTGCTTATCTTGGTTAAACTCCCACATTTCTGAGACCTGAGCTGGGACCACTAACTCAGGCTCCTATCTTCCATCAGGCCAGATCTGGCTTGGCCATGTGGAGAAGCAGGGGATCAAAAGAATGTGAGTGGAGCATGTAAGGTCTCCTGAGGTCTACCCTCAGATCTGATGCATTGTCAGTTTCACCTTATTCTACTGGCCGAAGCAAGTCACAAAGTGTGCCCAGATTTATGGAATGGGGAAATTGACTCTGCCTCTTAGAGAAGTTGCAAATTTACATTTCAAGGGGGTAAATTACAGATATTTCTATATTCAGTCTACAACAAAGATATAAACCCATAAGGACAAAGAGAACAGAAGACAATAATAATGAAATTTTGGAAACTGGAAAGAAAATGAGTAAGAAGCAATTGACTTAGAGACACTTGAGAAAACTGAGTCCTATACTTACAGTGGAGAGAGATATGAAGTAACCCAGTGTACTAAGGTAATTCACAGACTCTTCTAAAGCCATAAGAATTGATATACCTGTTATATGTGCCAGGTATTTATGGAAGTGGGAGGATGAAGATGGAGATAAAAAGAGGAGAATTCATTGAAATTCACTTTAAGTATTGCAGTTAGAGCCTCAGATCCTATCCCCTAATTCTGTCTAGTCATTAACTTCCATCTTCTCCCTACCTCACCACAGATAAGGCAGGAGGTTTAGTTTGTGAAGGAGATAAAATCGAGGTTCTCTGGACTTGTTGACATCCTAACAACAATTGGGGACTGAGGTATTGTCATAGGCAAAATAATAGCTATCAAAGATGTCCACATCCTAATTCTCAGAACCCACGGTTAGGTTAGGTTACATGGCAAAGGAAAACTAAGGTTGCCAGTGGAATTGAGATGGGAAGTTGACCTGGATTATCTGGGTGGGCCCAGTGTAATTGCAGGGGTTCTTATAAGTGGAAGAGATATGTGATGTCTATTATTTTATCTTCCCTCTTAATGTCACATTTTGCGTCATATCCATTTATTACTAGGATGACTAAGAATCAAAAACTCAGTCTTGTGGCATTTCTGAAGTTAGATAACCTATGAAATTTAGACTTTTTGTCTGGATTGGCTTTGCTACTTTTTCCTGAAAAATTTTTAACGTAGGAAGCATAAAACCTGCAGAGAATGGAAGAGACTCCCTTTTTGGCTGTGTATATGGCACTGAATTAAAACAAAACAAAACATTTGCCAGATGAAAAACAACAACAACAATAAACCTTTAAACTCTCAACAAGGAAATAACACAAGCGGGGGTGGGGGGGAATTAAATAATGCTATTAACTATCCAAATATGCATTAACCACAGTGGAGTTTTAAGTGGTTTGTGAAACAATGCCTGAATAATTTAGTTAATATAAGGCAATGATTCCACGGTAATTGTGACTCTTCAAATGAAATAACTCTCTATGGCCTTCTCTGGAGAAAAAAACCAAAAAGTCCCTTCTGAGTCACCTTGCTTGTTCTTAAAACAGCAACAACAGCTGCAGCAAAACTCTGGGTTTAGCCTGTTGGGTTTCTTGCTGCAAGAGTTCTCAAGGGCTCTGGGATCTGTAACCAGCTTGAAGCTGTCAGCTTCATCCCCCGCACCTTGTCAGCAAATAATAGTTCCATTTAGCTTGTCTATTCTTTATTTCTGTAGCAGTCTAACTTTTCTTTAGGAGCGCCTGTCTTTTGGAGATGTAGTGATAACTTTACTGAATATATATATCGCGAGTACCTGGCACATTGAGCTGCATGGAATTGGCCACTCAATAAATATCAGTTGAAGTGATTTAAATAAGATTAAAAAAGTGATGGGAAGAGTGGATTAGAAAAATCTTATTTATAGAATGTGTTCTAAGCTTCTTTTAATTGCAGGCATAATTGCTATGCCCAAGTACTTTATATATTGATTCAATTTAACAAACATTCACTGAGCCCAACTAGGCACTCTGCACCATGAACTTGAAGAAGGAGAGACAGCAATACAAAACTATATGAGGTGTGACAATTAAGTTCACAAACTCACCACCGTGTGCTTAAGTTGGCAGCACTATACAAACAACTCCATAGGGTTTCGTAACCTTGGTATATCAGAGTCTCACTCCTGTGTTCATGTCAACGTGTGGTGGTATCTTGCTCAGTGGCATTCACTATTGTTGTTGCATAATGCTGTGTGCCATCGCGAGAAAGTCAGAGCTTGAATTAGACAAGCATTAAATTTCTTGTTAATCTTGGCAAGAGTGGAAATCAGAGATATGTTAGTCCAAGTTTATGGGGATGAAGCCATGAAGAAAATGGCAGTGTACAAATGGATTAAATGTTTTTCTGAGGGGACAGAAAGTGTCACTGATGAAGAGAGGCCAGGATGGCCAGTAATGAGCAGAACTGATGAAAAAAGCACACAGCTTCATTAAATTGTGCATCAAAACCATCAGCTGAATGTGAGAAGCATAGCAGACCAAAGAAATATTAATAGAGAAGCAGTTAGAAAAGTCTTAACTGAAAATCTAGGCATGAGAAAAGAGTGTGCAACAATAGTCCTGAAGGCGTTCTTGCATCATGACAATGTACCAGCTCACACAGCACTGTCTTTGAGGGAGTTGTTAGCCAGTAAACAAAAAACTGTATTGGAACACGCTCCCCGCTCACCTGATTTGACCTCTAGTGGCTTTTTTATTTATCTGAAGATAACAGAAATATTGAAAGAAAGGCGTTTTGATGATATTCAGGGCATCAAGGTAATATGACAACAGCTCTGATGACCATTCTAAAAAAAGAGTTCCAAAATTGTTTTGATGGGTGGACTAGGCACTGGCATTGATGCATAGCATCCCAAGGGTAGTACTTCAAAGGTGATCATAGTGTTGATATTCAACAATAAGGTATGTAGCATTTTTTCTAGGATGAATTCACGAACTTGTCAGTCTGTGTACCCAACAGATCCCTTGTTCTCACAGAGTTTATTATCTAGTAGAACAGATAGACCAGAATGATAGTTTGTTTTTCCAGGTTGGATAATAAAAATAGTTGGAATGTCCTTCAGCAGAACCTTACTTAACAAGCTCAAAGAATACTAGATAAATGAATGGAAAACAAGATGCCTCACCCGAGACTGAAAAAAAAAGATAAAAACAGAGTTGGGTATATAGTGTCTTTTGAAGGTAAATGAAATGATTCTGGAGCATGGTGTCTTAGTCCAGACTTAAGGCTTGTTTTCTTTCTTTCCAATGTCATCCTGACTCCCTACCCATCTCCCTATCTCTTCACGAGTAGCTTCACCAGGCTTTGACATTAACTGGTCAACACCAGGGAGTTCCCATCCAATAACGATGCCCTCATCCCCCAATCCTCCATGCTTTGTAGATGCCCTCTACTGGTTTGGTTTGCTCATGACCTATGCTATAGGGAATCAGTTTCAAATGTTTGAGATATGTAAAGGATTTTTAAACAATAAAACTTTTTTTTTTTTGAGTTGGAGTTTCACTCGGTTGCCCAGACTGGAGTGGAGTGGCCGCTCCCGGCCACGCAGCCTCGCCTGCTGGGCTCCAGCGATTCTTCCGTCTCAGCCTACCGAGTAGCCAGAATTACAGGCGTGTGCTACCACGCCCGGCTGATTTTTTGATTTATTGTAGAGATGAGGTCTCGCTGCCCAGGCGGGTCTCGAACCCGCGGGCTCAGGCAATCCATTCACCTCAGCCTCCCAAAGGCGCGGGATTACAGGCTAAGCCACCAAGCCTGGCTTAAACAATAAAACATTTAAACTGGTCTGGGAGGAATCTGTTTCTCCAGGCACTCATTGTTTCTTAGGATTGTGTCAGGGGCGTGGGGGGCACTGCCAGGAATTGAATGGAACCCCTAAATAAAAGAGGCATTATGGGGGTGACACATGAAGGATCCTGCCTGTTTTATGCTTTCTGGGGAGACAATAATCTGTTGTTATCTCTCAAACTTCTTTGAAATGATTTAGAATCATGCTACGTTGAGAAGAGTAGTGGGTGTCTCTAGTTTGTCTGTCCAGAGCCTTCTGGAAACAATCCCACTCTCTTTTGAGAACTGCTTTTGCTTCTACTCTAACCTTGTGGTTCTAGAGAGAGCCAGCACATTCTTATTTGACATCACCTATATTGCCACAGATAATGTAATTGGTTCAGGGTTGCACAAATTATCCAAAGTGAGCAAATCAAGGTAGTCTCCAGGGTATTCCCAGCTGGAACTGAGGAAAGAGAGTAATTGTGGTAGGCTTGGGGTAGGAGGCTTGTCAGTTCTTGGCAGTTATATATCCTTTCCTTCCCTTCCTTCCTTCCTTCCTTCCTTCCTTCCTTCCTTCCTTCCTTCCTTCTTCCTTCCTTCCTTCCTTCCTTCTCTCCTCCTCCTCCTTCTTCTTTCTCAATCTGTTGCCCACTCTCAGGCTGGACTGCTATGGCATGATAATGGCTCATTGCAGCCTTAACCTCCTGGGCTCAGGCAATCCTTTTGCTTCTTCCTTCTGAGTAATTGAGACTAAGGAATGTGCCACAATGCCTGACTACTTTTTAAATTTTTTTGTAGAGACTAGGTCTTGCTTTGTTGCTTAGGCTGGTCTGGAACTCCTAGGCTCAAGCAATCCTCCTGCCTTGGCCTCCCAAAGTGCTGAGATTACAGGTGTGAGTCACTGTGCCTGGCCTCCTGGCAGTTATGTTTTATATCACATGGTTTAGCTGGTCTGAAGTGGAATATGACATATGTGATGCAGGGAGCAAAGCAAAAACAAAAGACAAGCTAAAAGAGTCCTAGTGCTGTTTGAGTCCCTGGTTTCTATTGTTTGAGAGGCACAGTTTAACTCTGTATGGGTTTGATTTTTTAATCTTTCCTTTAGTTACTAGAAATACATTCACATTTTTCCAAATAATTTCCTTTTTTGTGCATACTGCTTCACACTGGATTTCTGTCACTAGCAAACTTTAATGAGTCCTGATTGATGCTACCTCCTTTTCTCTCTTCCTCCTATATTTTTCCCTTTGCTTTTATAAACTACCAGCTATTTCCATTTTTTAGTGTGCAATTTTCTCAGTATATTTATTCTCATTTCTCCCTGGTCCACTTATCCATCCTTCCTTTATCCTTCCTCTTTCCTCCCTCCCTCTCCCTCCCTCCCTCCCTTCCTTCTTTTCTTCCTTCCTTTCTTCCTCTTTCTCCACTGCCCAGATACCTACTGTTTTTTTTTCCTCTGGTGGTTAATTATTATCATTCATTTCAAATAAACAACCAGTTTAAAAGTGTTTCCAGCTGTATCCTGAAGGCCCTTTGGAAGCAATTCTTTGGCGGCTATTATTTGGGATTATGCCAAAAATAAAAATTCATAAAATAGAAATAAATGTGTTGTTTCTGTTGATTACCTTTAGGTTATATAATTACAGATGATTTTTGTTCTTTGCTTTTCCATATTTGAGGACATTTCTACAATAAATATATATTTTAATTTTATTAAAAAGCCTTAATATATTTTGTTATTGATCCCTAAATTTGTCACATAAATACCTACCTGTTTCTCATTTGTTCTTGTTGACAAGCTACTTAATATTAAAAGACCTATTTAAGGATGACCGTATCAAAAGAGAGAGTTAAGAAATTTACAAGCCAGGCACAGTGGATCACGCCTGTAATTCCAGAACTTTGGGAGGCGGAGGTGAGAGGATTACCTGACTTCAGGGGTTTGACCCAAGCCTAAGTAACATGGTGAGAGCTCATCTCTAAAAAAAAAAAAAAAATTAACCAGGTGTGGTGGTGCATGCCTATAATTCCATCTGCTTGGAAGTCTGAGGCAGAAGGATCACCTGAGCCCAGCAGGTCCAGGGCATGGTGGCCATAGTATGCCACTGCACTCCAGCCTGGGCAACAGAGTGAGACTCCAACTCAAAAAAAAAAGAAAAAGAAACTTATGGCATAATTGTCCTTGGCAAATATGAATAGATGAATGAATAAAGAGACAGGTGAATAGATAATTGTTTCTCCTAAACAAAAAGCATTGAGCTGGGCATGGTGACTCACTTCTGTAATCCCAGCACTTTGGGAAGGTGAGGCGGGAGGCTTACTTGAGCCCAGAAGTTCGAGATCAGCCTGGGCAACATAGTGAGACTCCATCTCTATTTAAATAAAACAAACAAACAAACAAACAAGCAAAAAACCAAAAAGCAGGCATCAGTATGGCAAAGTCAGATTCCACATAAGGCCCTCAGGTAATTTACCAGACTGTCAATTTTATTAGCCAATATATCTGCACTCTTTGACCAAAGATGGATATTCTGTAGACTCCCTGAGCTAAAGCTAGAAATGGTATATTTGACAGCCTTGAATAGAGAAGGAAAACTACACTCTTGCATTCATCCCAGCTGGCAAAGGAAAGGCAGATGCGCAATACAAATATTTTAGCAAGTTACAAAGACAGTGAGGAAGAAAAAGGTCAGACTGAAAATAATGCTCTCTCAAATAAAACATTTGGCCAACGAGAGTCATAGATGCGGTATCTTCAGTCTAATGGGAACAATAACCCATATGACTTTAGCTCAAGTGCCACACAGATGGCAAGTTAGGGGAAAATAATGCAAAACTTAAGGAGAAACTGAGGTAATTTAAAGAGAATAACAATACCCAGGATAGGAAGAAACTGGAACATGATATAGACATAGTGCCTGTGGAAATGTATATTGGAAACACATTTGTGCAAAATACCCTGGTCATATCTCATGTCTTCTAAACAAGCAAATCTACTTGAAAGAATTTATACTAAGGAAAGTTTCAGGAGTTTGTAAGAGCATGCCACTGCACTCCAGCCTGGATGGCAGAGTGAGACTTAACTAAAAAAAAAAAAAAAAGAACATTGATCCGAGGGGGGATTTTATTGTTTTTAATGATGAGAAAAAAATTGAAACAACTTAAAGATTAACAAGAGGTACTTGGTTAAATTATAGCATGTTCATAAAATGAGCAGTATTATACAGTAATTTAAAATGATATTGATTTACATTTACAGACATAGAAATATAGCCAGTATATTAATATACACCTTTAAGTGAAAAAGCATATATATATATTTGAGTTGGAGTCTCACTCTGTTGCCCAGACTGGAGTGCAGTGGCTGCTCCCGGCCACCGCAGCCTCGACCTGCTGGGCTCCGGTGATCCTTCCGCCTCAGACTTCCAAGTAGCTGGAAAAAGCATATTTTAGTTTGTATAAAGTGATTCTGTTTTTCATTAAAAACATTAGTGCAGATATAAACATATGTGTACTTTTAAAAATTCTGAAAGGTTGTGCTAAAATGTTTGAAGTAGTTATATTTGGATGGTGGGATTACAGGTATTTAAAATGTATTTGCTTATACTTATTTTCTGTTTTTCTATAAGGAGTATGCATATTAGTCTAATAATATAAATTAAATTACCTTTCAAAAGGGAGATGGGAACATTGACAAGTCAGTTACTTCCTCTCTCACATTTCATTCTTAAAGACTCCCCCCACTCCCTCAGTAACCCTCAGTTCCTGGAAGAAGTAGGTGTACTATGTGTTGCGGGATCCCATCTGTCCTAGACAGTCTCCTGAGGATCTACAAGAACCAGACTTTGCACTTTGATAATCAAAGCCACATGCAGCTGAAATATGGGAGCACAGAGAGGCCCTAGATAAACCTAGAAAGCCAACCTACAGAGAATAAGCAGGAGCAAAGCAGATGCCTAGAGGGGAGCAGAGCTGAGATACTAAGGGGTTCACTGAGGAGTAGAAGGTATAGCTTTTGCTATCAAACCCGCCATTTACAGTTTCTATGTGACCCAACTCTATTTCATTTCTGGCTTTCAGAACATCTGAGACATTGTGTGCTTTTTTGTTTTGTTTTGTTTTTAAATAAGAGTCCCTCTTTAGCCCCAGGAGTTTGGAGTGAGGTTTTTTTTCTTCTTTTACTGAGATAGCTGTGATAAAGACAGAAATGTATAC
This sequence comes from Cephalopachus bancanus, assembly GCA_027257055.1. Classification (NCBI taxonomy): domain Eukaryota; kingdom Metazoa; phylum Chordata; class Mammalia; order Primates; family Tarsiidae; genus Cephalopachus; species Cephalopachus bancanus. Next base: position 2,055,059 of record JAPVLO010000146.1, read on the forward strand.
TCTGAAACAAACAGCAGGGCAGAGCAGCAGAAGTAGCCTCTGAATGTGTTGCCTGTGCTGCCATCATCAATGCACCATCCTCCACAGACTCTGCAAGAGGCTTCCCAGCATGTCCAACACTGTCTTAATCTGCCTCTCCTGTTATAACAAAATTCCTTAGACTAGTTAAGTCATGAACAACAGAAATTAATTTCTCACAGTTCTGGAGGCTGGGAAATCCAAAAGCAAGGTGTAGGCAGAGTCAGTGTCTGGTGAAGACTTTCTCTCTGCTTCCAGGATGGTGCCTTGTTGCTGAGTGGCAGAAGGCAGGAAAGCAAAAGGCACGAGCTCACTTTCACATCATTGTTTAAGGGTGCTAATCCCACCCATGAGAACAGAGCCCTTGTGTTCTAATCACTTGCTAAGGGCCCCATCTCTTCATGCCGTTACATAGGGGATTCAGTTTCCTTTTTTTTTTTTTTGAGTTGGAGTTTCACTCTGTCACCCAGACTGGAGTGCAGTGGCACGCTCCCAGCCACCACAGCCTCGACCTGCTGGGCTCCAGTGATCCTTCTACCTCAGTCTTCCAAGTAACCAGAACTACAGGCATGTGCTACCACGCCCAGCTAGTTTTTGATTGATTGTAGAGATGAGGTTTTATCAAGTTGCCCAGGTGAATCTCGAACCCTCAGGCTCAGGCAATCCATTTGCCTTGGCCTCCCAAAGTGCTGTGATTACAGGCTGAGTCATGGAGCCTGACCAGGATTCAGTTTCAATACAAATTTTGGAGGGACACAAACATTCAAGCCATAGAAAACAAACTGGATTTTTACTGTTTCATTCTTTACCACAAAAACTTCAAAACTGGTGATAGAAGTTCTCTTTCAATAGTCAGTTGCCAAAAATTAGAAGTAATACCTTGACAAATGTTTCTCCCAAGGCAGCTGTAAATCCTAACTCATATATACCCCAGAATGTGATTTTGTGAATTTCCTTAAAGACTTTTGAAGGTGAGGAATTTTACAGTGTAGCTCTCCTATTCAATATTCTGAAGTCTGTTGTGCAGAACTTAGCCTAATGTGCTTGACAGCCTTGGCGAAAAAAAGCGCTATATAAATGCATCATCAATATAATAATATAAATTGAATTAGAATGCTCATTCTGTTCTGCTGAGTTTCTTTCTTGAGCTGATTATGTCTGAAATGACTTTTGCTAGAAGCTTTCTCATTATGGGGAACTCGCTGTTCTGTTCCAGTCTTCTGTCAAGTGCCACCTGTTTGGCACTTTCTACTCTTATTTTTTTTAAGTCAAGTAACCCATCAAGTTAATATCTGAGGTTTAGAGTCATGGTATTAGAATTGCGGTAAGCAGCTTCTTCTGATTGTTTTTTCTGATGGTGAGTGTCTTGGTTAATTTTGTGTTGCTATAAACTTATACCACAGATTTGGTAATTTATATTACACATACATTTATTTGGTTCTCAGTTTTGGAGGCTGAGAAGTTCAAGAGCAGAGCACCAGAACCTGGTGAGGGCCTTCTTGCTACATCATCCCATTGTAAAAGACAGAAGGGCAAGAGGACACCAGAGAGAGAAAGAGAGGGCTGAACTCATTTCTATTAAAAATCTACCCAGTGATGACAAATCCACTCCCACAATAATGACATCGATCCATTTATTAAGGCAGAGCCCTCATGACCTAATCACCTTTTAAAAGCCTCACCTCTCAACACTTTTGCATTGGAGAGTAAGTTTCCAACACATGAACTTTGGGAAATACATTCAAACCATAGCAATAAGTTACAGTAGCATTTGGAAGAGTAGAGGTTGACAGTTTGACTACTTGATTGTTGACAAGGTCAAATGGTGGTCCAACAAATAGTGGTCATAACATTTTTCTCTAATAATCTTCCCCTAGTTGCATAATGTACCTTTATCTTTATAAAGAAGTATAGGCAGCCGGGCTCGGTGGCTCAGCCTGTACTCCCGCGCCTTTGGGAGGCTGAGGTGAGTGGATTGCCTGAGCCCACGGGTTTGAGACCCGCCTGGGCAGCGAGACCTCATCTCTACAATAAATCAAAAAATTAGCCGGGCGTGGTAGTGCGCACCTGTAATTCTGGCTACTTGGAAGGCTGAGGCAGAAGGATCGCCGGAGCCCAGCAGGTCGAGGCTGCGGTGGCCAGTCTGGGTGACAGAGTGGGACTTCAACTTAAAAAAAAAAAAAAGAAGTATAGGCAATTGGCCATGGCCTAAACCGTTTGCCATTTGAGTGGACTGGATAAATGTCTAAATTATGTATCATGGGGTGGAGGTAGCTCTTTATAATTCATAACCTTTATTTTTTAGAGCAGTTTTGAAACTACAGAAAATCGAGCAGACAGTAGAGTGAGTTCTCATATGCTCTCTCCCCATCCCTGCACTGTTTCCTGTATTATTAATGCCTTATATGAATACGGTGCATTTATTATAAATGATGAACCAATAATGATCTAGTATTATCAAATAAAGTCCCTAGTTTTTTTCAGGTTTCTGTAGTTTTTTATCTAAAGTTATTTTTCTATTACAGGATCCCATTTAGTATGACACATTGTGTGGTTTTGTTGTGTCTCCTTAGGCCCCTCTTGGCTGTGTAATACAAACCATATGAATAAGAACTCCAAAGAGCAAACTCTAGGACAAGAGACACAGTTCCCGAGATTCACCTTCTCCTTGCAAACTCTTACATGAGGCATGCACCTCCTCCATTACGTTAGCCCATCCTTTAGCATAGGCAATACAAGATGTCATTTTCACAAATGACTGTTAAAAAGTGAGGAATAAGAAAAATTCAAAATGCATGGAACAAATAGCTCAAGAACAATAAACTCTGTGAATTAGAGCACTAGTGTCTACTATCCCAGTAGAAGTTTCAACATGCTTTATAAAACACCCAAAGTTCTTCATTCTAATATAAAGTTGGTATGGCTTTTCTCACTCCTAGTGTCTTAGGTGACTTAGACATCTAGCCTGGTCATTATCTGTGTTCCTGGCCCTTTGAAGCTTCTTTTATGCCCAGTCAAGTGCCAAAGTTCTTTCTTTAACACACAAACTTTTTTTTTTGCATTTGGGAGTTCTAGATGATTTCTTTCTACTTGGTTCTAGTTTCTAGGCTGAGATACTTGCTGAAGTGCTTAGACTAGGATTCAAAATGTCTGCAAAGTCTATGGTCCTCTTTTAGAGGGACACCTTCTTTCCTTGCTGAAGAAAGTCTATGGGCATTTATTTATTTATTGTTATAAAGATGTGGAGTACGATTCAGGGTTAGGTATACAAACGATTATGCAGGTACCCTTGTTGATGAGGTATGCCCCTCGCTCCCCTAGCAGTTTTCTTTAACTGCCAATCCCACACTCCTCCCCTGACAGTTTCCCACTACTGCCAATAGCTTTCTTATAGTATAATTGTTCAAGATCCGCTTATGAGTGAGAACATATAGTACTCTGTTCTTTGTTTCTGTGATAGATCTCTGAGCATGATTGACTCTAAATCCATCCAAGTTGTTTCAAAGGCCATATGTTTGTCCTTCTTTATGGCTGCATAATATTCCATTGTGTATATGTACCACATTTTTTTTTCCAGTCCAGCTTTGATGGGCAACCTGGTTGGTTCCATGTTTTTGCTATTGTGAATAGAGCTGCAACAAATATACGTGAGCAAGTATCTTTTTTGTAGAATGATTTGAGTTCCTCCGGGTATTTTCCCAATAGAGGAATTGCTGGGTCATATGGAAGGTCAATTTCTAGTTCTTTCAGATACTGCCACACTGTCTTTCAAAGAGTTTGCACTAGTTTGCATTCCCACCAGCAGTGTAGAAGCGTTCCTTTTTCTCCACATCCTCATCAGCATCTGTTTTGTTTTTTTTTTTTTTTTATTAAATGATGGCCATTCTTGCTGGGGTTAGGTGGTATCTCAATGTAGTTTTGATTTGCATTTCTCTGATGATGACTGAGGCTGAGCACTTTTTCATGCGTCCATTGGCTGCCCATATAACTTCTTTTGAGAAGTATCTATTCATGTCTTTTGCCCACTTTTAATGGAGCTGTTTGTTTTTTTCCTTTCATTGTGTTTGAGTTCCTTGCAGATCCTAAATGTTAGGCCTTTTTCAGATATACAGCTAGCAAATATTTTTTCCTATTCTGTGGGCTGTCTCCCTGCTCTCTTGATGGTTTCTTTTGCTTTGTAGAAGCTCATAAGTTTGATGAGGTCTCACTTGTCTGTCTTATTTCTTAAGGTATGGGCATTTAGGGTTCTGAATAAGAATTGGCTGCCAGTTCCAATTTCCATAAGGGCGTCTCCTGCATTTTCTAATATTCTTATAGTTTGAGGTTTTCTGTTTAGGTCTTTGATCCATTTAGAGTTAATTTTTGTGTATGGTGATAGATAGGGGCCCTGTTTCAATCTTCTGCATGTGATCAGCCAGTTTTCCCAGCACCATTTACTGAATAGGCTCTCCTCTCCCCAGTGGTTGTTGTTGGAGGCTTTGTCAAAGATGAGTTGGTTGAGAAATTGAGGCTTTGCTTCTGGAATGTCTATCCTGTTCCATTGTTCTATGTGCCTGTTCTTTTACCAGTACCAGGCTGTTTTGATTACTGTAGCCTTATAGTAAAGTTTGAAGTCTGGAAGTGCGATACCTCTTACTTTTTTTCTTTTGCTAAGGATTTTTTTGGCTATTCGTGATTGTTTATGCTTCCATATGAATTTCTGTATTGTCATTTCCAGGTCTGAGAAGAATGATGTTATGGGAAGTTATTTAAATAAATACTTTCATGTTGGCACCATAGGACCTTATCTTCTTGGGCATGGTTAAATTAAACTAGATGTGGATATTTGGCTATGGACAATCTATAAGTTATGAGCTGGTGGAATGTGAGCTTTGTTCAACCCAAACAATGGGGATTAAATTGGACAAGTCAGAATGTCAGTAAGAAACATAGAGAATGAAGGCAGCAAGACCATACGGTAGAAGGACCAGGAAGGATCATGAGTAAATGAATGTCATAAGTAGACCAAAGTGATGAGTAAGTTGAAACCAAATGACACAGGTAGTTGTTTGTAGCAGTAGGGAAGGTAGAAGGAAAGACAGGAAAGAGCTGACTTATTATGTTCGCAAAATTCTATGGACTCCTGGGGCTGAGGGTGATCAGGTAACAGAGAGCTAGAATTGCCTTGGTTCCCAGGCTAACTCAACATTCAAAAGGTTCATTTCTTCTCTAGGAAGCCCAATCTTTCAGATATTCTCAGGTCCCACAGACTTTTCACCCTGCCCTCATTACTACCCTTAACTTTATTCAGGTCTTGCTCCTCAAGGTAACATAAGGAAGTTTGAACAGCCCATGTGCCTGTCTCCATTCAAGCTGGCAGGAGCAGTGATTAAGATACCAAGTAACCTAGCCCTCCCTGGCTCAGCTTCTTTGCTTTACAAATCACAGAGAAGTTCTAGAGTTTTTGTAGAGATTTGCCCTTCACCCCAACATGAGTCTAATTATATTATACTATTATAAAAGTCCAATTAATGCAATAAAAAATATATCATAGGTAAAATGATTGTACCCCTCCGTCTCCTCAAATTTATTTTCCCAACTTCCACCCACTTGCATTGAGTTCTTTTGCTAACCAGCTTACTGGAATCAAGTTAGTTATTCTGTTTGATTTTAGACTGGTTATGACTGGATTCTCTCATAAGCCTTTTCTTCTAATAATGAGTTGTTAATATTTATATATGCAAGGTAATAGTCCAAAAAATTTACATGTATTAATTCATTTACTCCTAACATCAACCCTCTAAGGAAGGTACAATCATCTTTGTGTGTGTGTGTGTGTGTGTGTGTGTGTGTGTGGACATTGAGGCGTAGAGAGGTTAAATTATTGACCAGAGCTCATACAGGTATTAAGTGGGATTTAAAGTGTAATCTTTTGGATATTAGAACCTTAGCTCTTAACTAGGGGCCCTGTTCTCTGACGTCCATCATCCCTATCCCCCAGTCCTTCCTACCTCTGATAGTTGGCACTGAGGCCGTCATCTAGCCGACTGCTTTCCTAGATCTCCCTGAAGTCTAGATTCCCCACTACCGCATTCAGCCAGTATGTGGACAAATCTCTGACAAACACCTCTTTAAAGGTGAGTACTGAGAGAATAAACTCGAACAGTACTTCAATTTGGAATCACCAAAAAAGTCCAGCTCCAATGTCTGTTTCCTGTAAATAACCTGTCTGGACTAGGTTACCTCCATAACCAGTCATTTCTACAGTGACTGAACCCACTGAACAGCACTTTTTCCTAGGAATTGATGCATTTCTTCTGTTTTGCCAGTGACTTGTATTGTTCCATTTCTCCAAACACGAAAGCATACCAGGCCACAGGGGCAGTGATGGCAATGTCGTGACAGCCACCGTCTCCATAAGGTGACTCCATGGTGATGTTAGCCACTCTCTTCATAAGGTACTCCATGGCAGTGATAGCTGCTTTCTTCATAATTTGATCCCATGGTGGTCATAGTCACTTTCTTCATAAGGTACACCCACAGTGGTCATAGCCTCACATTTCGTAAGGTGCTAATATGGCAGGATAACTGTTTTCTTCATAAGGTGCTTCTGTGGTGAGGATGGTCACTCTCTTCACAGGGTGTTTCATGGCTCATAGCCATTCTCTTCATAAGGTGCTTCCACGGTCATGATGACCACTCTTTTCATAAGGTGCTTCTGTGGTGGGGGGTAGCCACTCTCTTCTACAAGGTACTTCTATGGTGGGTATAGCCACTCTGCTTTCACTGCTGCTGGATGTTGATCAGTTCATGTCCTACACAGCCTCAGTGGCTGTGACTTCTTGTTGAGTCCCTTTCCTGGGTCTGTCTGCTCTGCCCCAGTGGTGTTGCTGTCCGTGTGACAGATGAAGCAGATGCTCTGCGGGAAGTGGCCTGCCCTGCTTCTGGAACGTCCATTACAGAAGTTGGCTGTGTCTGGTGGGAGAATTAGCTTAATATTATGAATGGCTGACACTATTAGTTGTCTCCCCAGGCACTTCCCTCTCTCCTTCTTGGATGAGCTCTTCTCCTACTACAGAAAATGCTGGTTACTCTTTTCCTAGCTTCTCTTACAAGTAGTGTATAGGCAAGTAACTCAACACTGGCTCATGGGACCAGATACTCATGGATCTTTTTTTTTCTGGTTGTAAGTTGTCTGCATGCGACCGCTGGAATCACTGCAGCCTTTTTGGGGTCATGAGAGGAAGTATCAATTTCACACTGCAAAGGACAGACCACAAAGAAAAAAGGCACCTGGATCCCTGGCTGTTGTACCAAACTTGAAAATGTTCTGCCTTGACTTTCCTGTTATAATAATAGTAATAATAATAATTGTTATTAAAGCTAATAATAGCAGCAAACACTTCTATAGAGTCTGTTGTGTTATTATGTGAGATTATGAATATCTCTGTTGTTGAAAACACACCTTTTAGTTGGGTGTTCTGTTATATACAAGCTGAAGGAAGCTGATACATTTACAACTTTGGTTCTTGTTCTCTCTAAGTCAGAAAGATCCTAGAGAGGCCTCTTTGGGAAGTAGGCATGAACCTTCACCCTCCAAAATATATGATCTTGTCATTATGAAATTAATTCTGTTTTCCTAGTTTTCATCATGAAACCTCTTCTCCCATGCAAGCATCTTGAGTTCTACCTGTACAGGATCCTGAAAATTCAGGTGTGAACTTGCCATGGACTTTATTTTCAGCCTGATGGTCTCTGAGCTACATAGACAACAAGAATGAATACATACAGAGTTCCTCCAGAATCACTCTCACAAACACGTCTGAAAATGAGGACTAGCAGTGAGGATGGGGAGATATTTCTGAGACTCCTGTATCACTTTAATTCCCTGACTATACAATTTCAGGAAGTTCATCATTTTACTCTAGGGGCTCAGGCTCCTCTGAGGACCTGTAATTAGTCTACTGCAGTAAATATTTATCTGGACACAACTGCCCACAGCAACCTTTTCCTGGTTCATACATTCCACTTGATGATAACTCATCTATGTCATGTGCCTTTATAGGATAAAATAAACACCATCACCAAACTAACTCTCATAAACTGTAAAATATTATACAGACGTAATTTATGATGATCATGAAGGTTTATTCATGACCTGCTTTCAATATTACCAACCCTGTATCCTAGGAATATATTTAGTATTTCGTAGTCTGTTTTATTACTTTATTCAATTGCTGACATAAGCTGGTTTTCCACCACATACATGGACTGTCAGAACTGGTTGTGTTTTCTTGCATTGCTATTGTATACAACCCACATTTTGCTAGTAATTGTGACTAGTATTGATCATCACTTTACAATTCAGTTTGCTTTTCACATGCGTTATTTTATAAAAATCTCCTAACAACCCTCATGGAAACCAGAAAATGGAGGTTCAGACATGCCTAAGATGACTCAGCTCAGACGTGGTCAAAGCAGGAAAGAAGAGGGCTCTTTTGAAGCCAAGGAAAGTTCTTTCTGCTGTAATGCCCTGATCTCCTTTAGATGATATGTGGCTTCAAGACTGAAGAGGAAACACAGGCGCCAGGTCTTGAATGAAAAAAGTTAAGCTTATTGAAGATCTAGACAAATTAATTAAAGATCTAGACAGAGTCCTTTGGGGCTAGAATGACTCAGGGGGAGAGATTTGGGGAATTGTTGATAACTTGAATAATCCCATGGTGGGCTTTAGTGGCTTGAAGACAAGTTACTTGGGCAAACTATTGCCTCAGTTTCCTAATCTGTAAGAAATTGTTCCCGATAGCATTTACCTCATAGCATCATTACATTAGAACAGTGCTTACCACATAGTAAGCACCTTATTATAATTTGCTATCCTGATTATGATCCTGTTTGAATACTTAGTCTGGTCAAGAAGGAAGTTTTCTTCTCCTAATAAACCCTTCTCTTTTCTGTGTCTCTGGAAAAGTTCAGAATAACACATGGATTACAGAGGCTGTTCCTGAATGCCCTCAGGAATCATCTAACCTTGAGTGTAAGCACCCTAGTAGTAAAGTGAATCCTGAACTTAAATGAGAACTGTAATATTCAGATCTGTTCACTGTTTAAAGAATTTCTTTAAAGAATTTAATAAAAAAGATCAGCAGGATTTGGGGGTATTAACACATCTTCCACTGCAATATTTTAATGAGGTAAGTACAATAGAGCAAGCCCTTAAATTAATCTTCCCTTAAACTACCCATGAGTTCAAGATGCAGAGAAAAATAGCCTCAGAAAATTGTTGAGGCTTTTATTGAACCCATGTGTCAAACCCAAGAAAATGATGGGTGTTTGACTCCTAACCCCCATCATGGCTGGTGGGCTTTGTCTCCCCTGAGAATTCCAAGATAAAAATGAATATCACATAGGGCATTTATTGCTTTTTTGTTCATCTCTTTCCAGGTTGTGAAGTAAGGATCTCTGGCTGGGTTCATCTCTGAGGCCAGTTGAAAAGGTGGGGGCAGTTGTGCCTGCTGTGTTTGCTCTCAGAGTCAGTTTTGGGGGGCAATGTCAAGAGTGTCTTTGCAGAAATTCTCACTGTACATCCTCAGTGTGAAGACTGTCTTTCCTCTGAGGGCTCACAGTTTATTTTTAACAGCTGGCACCAAGACTTTGTGTTGTTTGTCTGCATCAGAGTGTGGGCAGTTAGGAAGCACATATGCAATTTCTGAGCATGGGAGTGTTTGCCTGGTGTGTCACTGTGAAGTACTGCAGCCACCTGCGTCAGTGCTTAAAAATGGGGCCATTTTAGGTTCCCTATCCTTGTCTAATTAATTTTTAGATCTTCTTTAGTTTAATTTTTTCCTTTGAAAAATTCCTTTAAAAATTGCAGCACCTTATGATATTTTTTCTTTTCCAAAAAGGAAAGGACTAAAATGATAAAGAAAGAATGGGAATATAAAGAGGAAGAAGAAGGGAGAGAGACAGAGAGAGAGAGAGAGAGACAGACACACACATACACACACACACACAGAGAGAGAGAGAGGGAGAGAGAGAGAGAGAGAGAAAGCGATTCTTTTTCTTTTCTCCTCTGTTTTGGACACTGTAAAATGGGCACAAATTACCTTACTGGACTTCAAAGGGCTGATGGAATAGAGAGATAATTTCTGAGGGACTTGACTTGATAGGTATGTATCTTCTCTGTTTTTAAAATTTTTTGCAAAGGAGACAGAAGTAAAGTTTATTATTCACTTTCTACAGACAGAAAGGGGCCTATGCTCATAGGCAAGTATGGCCTATCTTCTCTACTTTTTGCTCTGATTTATTTCTCGTGCATTTTTAAGAACTCACATTAGCAGTATACACCAGTTCTAAGTTACAACAAATTGTAAACTCTTGGAAGGGCAGGTCTTTTCATCCTCATTTTATATAACTGCTGTGCATACTCAGTAAATAAAAGCTGAGAATGAGAGTGCTTAAAAATATGCTGACTTTGCTTCATCTTTGCTTTTTTTAAATTACATAAAAATAAACATGAGGACTCATATTTATCAGCCCTATCCAACATTATGGTCTTCATTAAAATTAGGCAAGTCAATTTAGTTTCCCAGGCTACTTTAGAAACTCATGTTGGTGGTTTCTGTTTATCCAGAAACAATCTAATACAATTTAGACAGAGAATTTTCTTGGCACGTTTGGCACAGAAAGTATTCTTAGATATACTGAACATATAGAGCTTATATCCATTGATTAATCCATGTATTCAATCATCCATCCACCCATTCATTCATCCTTCTATCTATCACCTACCTGTTCATCCATCTCCAAACCTGGCCCATTCCAGGCATCTCATGAGACACCAAGAGTACAAAGATGAATAAATTCAGCCTCTAAGAGTTTAAAATCTAAGTTCAGAGCTATGTGTATAATCAGAAGATGGCAATACTATGTGGTAATGTAGATGCCATTATGAAACATGTATTTTCAAATAAAATAGGTAATTCATCTTGATTAGCATGGTGGTGAAGAAAGTAAAGTATTTGAAATGAGAATGTTAGGGTTTAAGTTCCAGATACCGAATTTACTATCTAGGCAAACTTATGACCACAAGGACATATATGTTTAAAAAATATATATACGATGGAAATAATGATTGTACCTTATTCAAAATAATGGGTTGAGCAAGTTTGCTGCATAAAAGAGAAGTGCATAAACCCCAACAGCAATCATATATTACTTTTGCAAGAGGAAATCTGCCATTGGCTCTAAGTGGCCATGCATATTCTGGCTGAATATGCCAAGAATGCAAGACCTTACCATTCTTTACCCTGGTCGTCTCTCAGGTTGTGTTTGCAGCAAACTACTTTGAAACATGAGTGAACATCTCCACCCAAGCAAAAGGTAGGCTTGCTTTTGCTCACTATTGAAGTGAAGAATGCTCCAAATTCAGTGTTTTCCTATGAATGCAGCCTGCTGCATGTAGGCATATGTAATGGAACCTTTACTTTGTCTCCAAATATGGGAAGCCCCTATGTATGTCATTATGGCTTTTGCTGTGAATAATAGCTCTTTCTATGACCCAGAAGACCCATGTTTTCTGCCAGCATTTGTGAAATGGTAACAGGCTGGCTTTTTTAGTTTGTAATTAGTGCAAAATCTTGACCCTGCATGATTCTTGGCAATTACTTCAATAGATATTTAATATCACAACAAAGGAGATCTTTATATCCATAGCAATAAAAATACAGACTATATAGGGATAATTTATGGACAAAGTACTTTCAACCTATGAAGAAAAATGCAATATTTTATTGAGTTTAAGAAGGAGATTTGGTCAAACAGAAAACAATACCAAATTCTCACATAAGAAGGTAAAGTATTTATGAAAAAAAACATTTCTGCCCAGATATTTTTATGGCTACAATAATAAAAACAGCCTGGTATTGGTACAAGAACAGGCATATAGGTCAATGGAACAGGATGGAGATTTCCAGAAGCAAAATCTCAATTTCTTAACCAACTCATCTTTGGCAAAACCTTCACCAACAACCACTGGGGAAAGAAGAAACTATTCAGTAAATGATGCTGAGAAAACTGACTGAGCACATGCAGAAGAATGAAACAGGACCCCTACCTATCACCATACACAAAAATCAACTCTGCCTGGGTCAAATACCTAGCTATAAGAATCTTAGAAAACGCAGGAGACACCTGTACAGACATTGGAATAGGCAACCAATTTCTGATCATGACCAAAAGCCTGCAACATAAGAGTTAAGATAGACAAGTGGGACCTCATCAAAATGAAAAGCTTGTGCAAAGCAAAATAAACCATCAAGACAGTAGGGAGACAACTCACAGAATGGGAAAAAATATTTGCCAACTGTTTATCTGATAAAGGCTTAACATCTGGAAACATTACTTCTTAATTCTAAAGTTAATAAAGGAATACTTCAAGGCATTTATCAATGAAATCCTAGAAAAGTGAAGGGAAGAAAGTAGCACAGGGGTGAAGAGTATAAAGGTGGTGGTTTAACGCAGAGCAGATAAGAAAGTGGCCATGCCATTAGAATGACCTGAATTTGGGCCTTGGCTCTGACACATATAACTGTGCAACTTGGTCCAGGTACTTGATTTTCTCAAGTCTCAACTTTCTCATGTGTGTAATGGGCTTGCAATAGCAACACTTTGTAGGGTTGTGTGGATTAAAGGACTTATCATCATGCTGGGCACTTAGCACTCAATAAATGTTGGCTATTGTTACTTTTAATGGATATTGAAATGCATCACAAAGCTATTTGCAAATGGCACAATAATTCATATAATTGTATCAGTCTATTATCTTTGATCCATCCATCTACATTTACTCATATAGAAAATTTAATATATAACAAAGGAAATATTATAGATAACTAGAGAGGGAACATACATAAATGTGCATATATACATATATTTACACTTATAATATACCTATTTATAGTTATATAGACATGAAGAAACATTTATAATAAAGAAAATATAGATGAAGAAAGAAGGAAAATATATATGTGTGTATATAAATGTTTTTATATATGTAGTATGCTTATACATACATGTATAATAAGGTGTCAACTTCAAGGGAAAGGCAGCCTTCAATAGCAGACTAATAATTCAAAAGAAAATTCCTTAGAGTACAACTAAACCTTATATGACATGTAATCCTACCCACTAGGAAATACTTTATGCAGAATTCCCATTGAATAAGCTCCTCTTTTCTGTTTTTTTTTGTGGGGGAGGGGTTGCCAAAATCAAATACAGGCTCTGGTGCAAAGGTTAATCACATCCCTTTAAGGGGAAACCCCTCTAAAATCTGATTGCCAAGTGTTAGGGGAAAGTTGTAAATATGTAGTAAGTTCTGAATTAAATTGAAGGTTATTTTAATTATAAAAGCATTAATGACAGCAAGAAATTTAATGAAATAGTGGACCATGAAATCAGTGTTATCATTTTAATACATAACAGAATATGACAAACTCTATAAGATTCCTGTTCTCTTTCATGTCTATTACAATTTCCTTCTATTAGTTTCTACAAATAGAAAATTACATATAAAATTGAGTTTAACCAAATCTCTGCTAAAATCAGACAATCTGATTTGGTATTATATAACCACACTGAAATTTCATTTAATGTAAAAAGGGTTTTTCCTGGTGCCTTGAATACTAACTACTCTTCTAACAACACGTGTGGAGCTCTGGGTTTGACAGGGGAATAATCCTTGTGCTGAACAATAGATCAAGATTTTAACAGAAAGAATGGAGATGGAGAGAAATGGAGAACTTGACCCAAGCTCACATAGGAGAGATTTCAAAAGCATTTCTTGAAACGGTCTGAAAATATTTACTCTTGCTTATCATCTTACAAAAGAAATTCTTTCTGAGGAAAAGTTGAAGATTCAGATGTCAGGCCTCACTGTCTCTGAATGCGGCATGTCTGAGTCTCCCCTGGTCTCTGTGAAGAATAGAAGGCCTTAGAAAATAGGTCTTATGTGCTTCAACTATATTCACTGAAGTGTTATTACAGCCATCTATTGTAAATTGGTAATTATTTGAGGTCTCCCTTATCTTTCACAGAGATGAGAAGTACTTCAAACTAAAATATTTAATAGGAGATTAATTTGTTTATTTTAAAGAGATGGACCAGATCAAGAAGTTAGGAGAGATGCGATTCTTGGGGGAAGAGTACTGACTTAAAGGAGAGATGTAGCGGGGGGGGGGATTTGGGGTGCTGATAATATTCTTGACCTAGGGGTTGGTTATAGGGTGTGTGATTGTGAAAATTAATTGAGCCGTATAATTCTAATATGCGCACTTTTCTGTATGCATATATACTTTTGAAAGTTTTCATTTTCTAAAAAAGTAATTGTCTTAACATTATCTGATAGAAATGCAGATGCCTAAAATAATGTAAAAATCTCAGAGAGTAAACATTTCTAGGTTAACATTTAGTGGAAACGTGTAGGTTTAGCTTTATCTTGCACATCATAAAGATAAGATTAGAAGCAAATAATAGGATTCCTATTTTGTTTGAATTTGGTTAGTCCCCTGTGATTTGTCCAATCCTGTCTTCTAAGATGCACGCAGTGAAACTATCCTTAACCATGCAGTCCTACAGAATCCTAAAATGATTGCCTAAAATGAATGCCTAAACCACTGATCTTATTTTGATTAGTCCAGCTTGCAACTCTCCACCAGCCAGGTGTTTGTATTAGTCTAGCACCTAACAGATTTTAGGCAGCCTGTCTTCAGAGGATCTAGAAATATAACTCACTCTCCTCCTTAAGGATTTTCACACCCAGCCAACTTTCTTCTCCCCCTTGGTTGGCTAAATCTACCCAGAGTAGTATGTTAGACAGTTCTCTCCCTTGATTTTGGATTTCTTAGGAGATCAGTGCAAAATTGGGCTAGGAAGCAATGCAGAGTAATATAAACGGCACAAAACTGAGAATCAGAATTACAATCCATTGGTTTCAACCCGAGCTTGACTCTTCAATAGCTGTACGATCTTGGACAGTCTCTCTGTAAAATAGAGGTCAAACCCCTGCCCTCACAGGCTGGTGATGAGAATCAAATGCAGTAATGTATATGAACCTATTTTGTATGCTGTAAACAGTAGTGCCAAAGTTGTCACAGTAAGATAGGTTATTTATTGTAAGCTATGGTTATGTGCTTAGGAGCAAGGAGTTACTATTGCTTTGCAAGTATTTTTAGCTCTTCTCCTGTAGTGCAGTATTCACAACTACATCCAAGGCACAGGAGTACCAAACTGTTTCGGTTCCATTTCTGGCCACTTCATTAGGCATCTTTCTTTTTTTTTTTTTTGAGTTGGAGTCTCACTCTATTGCCCAGACTGGAGTGCAGTGGCTGCTCCCGGCCACCGCAGCCTCAACCTGCTGGGCTCCGGCAATCCTTCTGCCTCAGCCTTCCAAGTAGCTGGAACTACAGGCACGCGCTACCACGCCTGGCTAATTTTTGATTTATTGTAGAGATGAGATCTCGCCAAGTTGCCCAGGTGGATCTTGAACCCGCGGGCTCAGGCAATTCACTCACCTCAGCCTCCCAAAGGCATGGGATTACAGGCTGAGCCACCGAGCCTGGCTAAGGCATCTTTCAAAGGCAGTGTGACTTAGCTAAGTTTGAAGTGCAGATGCCAAATTCCATTGCCAACCCTGTGGGTTGGGACAGCCCTCTTCTAGCCCTCCAGATGACTGTCTGAAAGAATTTTCTATCTGTCCTCAATTTGCTGTGCTGGGAGTCTCCCCAGATAACCAACCAAAAGCGAATTGTGACAGCAGCATCTAGGCCATTTGAGGCATGACCTTGGAGCGAGTCTGTACTGAAAATATTAAATGAGTCTAAAATTTTAAGCTCCAATGATAATGGACAATGGGGCTCTATTAAGAAGCTGGGTTAGGAGAATGTGGGATACTTGGGGATGCTCTGGTAGATCGAGCCCATTAATTTAGAGATGGATTATTTCATGGATCAAGAAGATGTTTCCTGAGGGAAAACTATTGCATAACCTTGGACTGTCTCCTGTGGAATCCTGGGGACTCCATTTCCATTTAATTCAAGCAATGTTTCACAAAATACCCCAGTTCCACCCTGCAGGAATTCTGAAATGTGCCTCAAAGGCTTTGTAAGGTTACATAGCCCAGAGGGAGATGGAAACTAAATTGAATTCTTTAGCTTTACAATTTCTTTACTCTGCTGGAGCTTACACATTACATTATTTAATGCACTTTGGAGTAGTAACCTCCGTCTTGTTCTTAAGTCCCAGATAAGCCATAACTAATACTTAAAGAATTACAAATTCAGAGAATAGACAGCTTAAAATAAACATAAAGATGTTTGCAATTCTTATGGAAAAGAACAGCACTCTATTCCAAGGAATATTGACTATAAATATGCCCATAGAGTAGAGTTCTAAATCTTTTTCACGTGAAGCCATGTGGGTAAGCAAGTTAATTATACTATTGTCCTGCAGGTTGGATGGACGGTCATGGAATGCCTTCAGATGATTGTTTCAGTTCTGTGTTTAATAAGAATGGCACTCTCATCAAAGCACCGATTAGGCTGTCCCTTTTGTGATCACCACTTCATTACATGCTTCTAGAAGAGGAGGCCTTGCAATCAACTCCCCACAGGAAGGTCTAGGCTGTTTCTTAGGAGAGAGATCTGGGGGTTTAACAGAAGATGTAAACAGAGTTGTCAGCCAAGGAATTGGTGTCAGGTGCAGGTTTCATCGGTACCCGGGTGGAGAAGGCAGAGTTCACCGTGCTGTGACTTTTTCAGTAGACAATCATCTCCCTTGCTGGCCTAATGTTGGTGTCTAATGGCTCATGTCACATCTCTTGTGTTGAACATGGACTTGGCTGAGCAGCCTCTTTAAGCGCACAAATCTTCTCAGGAGAGGCAGCTCATTAAGCCACTTAGCACTTTCACGTGAATGAATTCAGAGAGACAGAAAAGAGTGTAAAAAGGGAAGCTGAAGAGGTAAAAAATCAAACTACACTTGCATGCGGGGCCCTGCCTAGGGAGGGGAGGGTGGGTGGGTATCTGGCAGGGGAGGGGCTGTTTGTGGCCTCTGTGCCTGCACAGTCCCAGGGCAGTGTCCCTGTCAGGTCAGCCAGGTTTGCTACTAGGTGAGGAAGGCCAGTGTGTGGGCATCTGCTTGAGGAAGAGTGCCTTCCTGCCTGCCTTCCCATTCTCCAGCCTTCCTGCTTGCCTCCCCATTCTCCAGTCTTCTCACGTCTTCTCTTTCTGCACTCACCCTCCTTATGACTTTCTTCCTGGACCCTCTTGTGTTGGTGCTCAAACCCTCTGGCATTCGCCCTGTGGACATTTCAAACCCAGTTATGCCTCCCCACTGGAGAGGCTGCTGGGGTGCAGGAGGCACAGTCTGGGCTCTTGAAAATAACACCTGTGAGGAGAGATAAATGTGAGATGGCAGAGAGAAGGGCAATGGAACATTCTGTAGCCTCTCAAGGGCCTTTTGTTTGGGCTGGGGAAGACTGTCCTCCATTCTCTGTTAAGGTCACACAGATAGAAGGGGAAAATGTGGGACACAAGGAATGACTGGGTTTAAGGAAGGATTATCATATCTCTTTTATAAAAAATAGAGTAGGAGTGAGAGAGGGGTTGGTTTAACCAGAGGTATACTGTGGGGGGAAAGTGGGAGAAAAGAAGTCCTCCTGCCTTGGCCTCCCACAGTGCTGGGATTACAGGCATAAGCCACCACACCCAGCAACAACTTTTTTTAAGGTTATTGATCCCTTCTTTGAATTACATTGTATACCAGACTCTAATAAAATCCACTTCTCTGGTTGAACAGTGGGGTGGACTGTGGGGTGTTGGGGATGGGTAAGCTGCCAGGAAGTTAGTTCAATACTTTTTCCCCAGTCTGCTGAGGGATCCCTGAGGAATCCCAGACTTTTTGGGGACACAAATTAAAAACCCTTGGTATAGTGTTTTTAGTTTACAAAGCCCTTTCACATGATCTGCCCCATCTGATCACAACAAAAATCTTCACATCATTATCATATTGCAGCTGAGGCCATCAGGCCAAGAGAGCTGAAGGAAGGGGCTGGCATAACAGGGACCTCACCAGGCATTCCAGCCACAAGGAAACAACCTACTCCCCATGTAATGCATGGCCTCTAGACCTGTAAGAACCCCTGTATCTCTACCTTCTAGAACCTCGATGAGACAGTCATATAGGCTTAACTGTATTTGAGAGTCACTCCTTTTCTAAAACACAAACCTAGACACTCGAGCTGTTTGTGACTATGGAAGTACAGAGAGCAAATAAGGATTCTGTGACTGGGAAATCCTTCCTTCTGACTACTCTTCCCATCGCACAGATGATCCAGAAACGGTCTGTCCCTGGCTCTAGGACGCAGGAGTCAGCCTGAAGTCTGAGAGAAGGACTTAGTAGAAATTAGGAGAAGATGAGGTGGCAGATGAGCAGCTGATGCTTTTAAACTAATTGAGCAAAGAGGGGTAGGTGTGCCATGGAAACGCTGGCTCAGAATTGTTACAATAAGAAGAAAAATAAAGTAACAACTGTTTTGTCTGGATTCGGGCACTATTCAAATTGGGTGGAGGCCCGGCCTCTGTCACCCATTCTGGGCACACTTTTGTGGAACAGAAACAAATAATTGGAGTTTTTGAGGATGGTCCACACTCCTTGCTTCCCTCATGTTTGAAGAATTCCCTCCCTCCTTCCTTCCCTTCTCCCTTCCTCCCTCCCTCCTTCCCTTCTTTATCCCTTCCTCCTCCCTCCTTCCCTTCTTCCTTCCTCCCTCCCTCCTCGGTGCTTCCTCCTCTTCTTCCCTCCTTCCTTTCTCCCTCCCGTTCCTCCTTCCCCCCTTCCTTTCTCCCTCCCTTCCTCTCTCATTCCTCCTTCCTTTCTTTTTCCTTTTTTCCTCCCTCCTTCCTTCCTATGTTCCTTCCTCCCTCTCCCTTTCCCTCCCTCCTTTCCTTCCTTCTCTCTTTCCCTCCCTTCCTTCCCTCCTCCCTCCCTTCTTTCCTTCCTCCTTTTCCCCTTCCCTCCCTTCTTTCCTTCTTCCCTCCCTTCTCCTCTCTTCTCCTCTCTCTCTCCTCCCTCCCTCCCTCCTTCTGGCAGAATTTGCTCTGGGCATTTTAATTGGTTTAGGTGTTTGGGTTTAGTACTGCCCTCTCCTCTCTCCCCCTTCCTTCTTCCTGACTCCTTTCTCTGATTTTCCTTCCCATCTTCCTTTTAGTCCACCCACATCTTTCTCTTGCTGAAGTGCTTCTTCCTCTCTCTGCCTCCTTCACTTCTCTCTTCAAAGATGTGAGTAAAGAAAGGTGGCGAGGGAATTCCATGGCTTGAATACCTTATTCTGTGTATTCTCTAGTACCATTATTGGGCGAGGCAGTCCTTCTGTATTTAAAAAAACAGCTTTGTATTTTCTGCATGTGAGGATATGTTTTAAAATATTTAAAAGAAAATATAATGCTTTCACTGCATGACAAAATAAGATCTTTGTAAAGAGCAAATCTGGCAGAAAGCAGCTTTAGCAGGAGCCAGGATGGCCCTAGCCAAGGACAGGCACCAGCCCCAGGTTCCCAGCTTCTCTTCTGCTGCCATGAACATCCACTCGCCAGGGCTGTCCCTCCTCAGTGGGCAGCATGCAACAGGGCAGGGAACACCGGGCTGTTATTCTAGGATCTCAGATCAAAAATTCTGCATCTAAGTCTGGCCTTAAAAACTCTGAACTATTCGACCTACAAAGGCTCCCTGCTCACACTGCTGGGTGGAACTCTCCGAACCTCTTCTGGTTCTGAGTACTACCCAATTCCTGAATGGTTCTTTGCTCAAATCAATTCTGGAATTTAATTCCTCTAGAGTTTTTCTTTTGACAGCATCGCCCCAGTTTTAGCTTTTCTTTCTGCTTGCCTACTCTTCTGGTTTATTATGTTCAAGCTCTGGTAGCCTGTTATGTTAGAGATACAGAATCATTGGCATGGTAATATGCACTTGTTAAGTGAAGTAAATAATCTTCATATGAAGAAAACTATGATCATCAACCTTGACCTCTCTCTTCAGTCCAATATTCCCCCTATGGTTATTAGCTTATTAGTGGTATTACTGTTCTGTAAATTCTTTGCATATCATCTCCTCTTTTCTCTATAATTTATGTAATTATATTCCAGCCATTTTATATTCTATCTGCAAAACGTCCCTCAGTTTTGTCCCCTCCTTTCCATTTCTTGGGCTACTTTCCCAGCTCAGGCTCCTGTTATCTCGTATCTTGAAAGATGCCATTCAATGAATCTTTTCCTATTTCTATTTATCTTCTGCATGTCTGATAGTATTCTAAAATCTGAAATAAGATTTCTATCATTCTCTGGTCTAAATATTGCTGCTGGCTTTTTGGCACAATGTTGAAGCCCCCAGAAACCTGGACTCCACATACTTTCCAGTCTCATCCCCATCAGATGTTCTCCTGCCCCTCATCACATACTATCCCCTGTTTTATGTATGACAAGCCATCCCCCAGACCCCTCTCTAGTCTTTGAACCTGCTATATAATTGTCAGCGTTTATGCTTGAGGTCAAACTGTTTCCTTTTCTTGAAGTATATTTTTCCATCTCCACTTGCCTAAACCTTACTCAACTTTCAAGGCCGAGTCCAAATGCTGCCTCTTCTGAAGGGTCCTCTTCTGTCAGCCAGACAGAATTAAGCACCTGCTTTTTGTCCCCATAACACTTGGTTTATACTTCTCTGGTCACATCCACCATTTCCCCCAGTATTGAAGTTATTATTTACAGATCTATTTTCTCCTATTAGCCTGTGAACTCTTTAAGATTAAGTGTTTTGGCCAGGCTTGGTGGCTCAGCCTATAATCCCAGCACTTTGAGAGGCCAAGGCAAGAGAATTGCCTAAATCCAGGGGTTCAAGACCAGCCTGGGCAACTTGGTGAGACCTCGTCTCTACAATAAATTACAAAAAAACTAGCCAGGTGTGGTGGCGTGTGTCTGTAGTTCTGGTTACTTAGAAGGCTGAGGTGGGAGCAGGTCAAGGCTGTGGTGGCCGTGAGCATGCTGCTGCACTCCAGTCTGGGTGACAAGAGTGAGACTCTAACTCAAAAAAAAAAAAAAAAAGATTAAGGGTTTCGTTGTTGTTATTGTTGTTGAAGTATCCTTAGCACAGATCCTGGTACCCAAAAGGCAACGAATGAGATGTCATCAGGACCTAGTGACTAGGCAGAGTGAAACCTGCTGTCTCTGAAATGGCCCAGTTATTTCTGTGGCTGGCACACATCGCAGTGATATCTCTTGGGATAGGACAGGAGAAGAAACCATTGTTAGGTCATTGTGATGGTACATTAAAATGAAACTCTTCCAGTCTTAGGTTTTTGTCTGAAATTTCAAAAGCTGAGAAGAATGGATTCCAAGTATTTCCACATTTTAAGGCAGATATTAGACCATCTCTGAAGTATTTGCAAAGGGAATAATAAGAGCTAGTCTTAATAACTTTATCAAGACTAAGAAAGAAAAGATTAAGAATTTGTTAACTGAGGTAGTCTCCAAACTGGGCTCCTCGGTTTCATACTTTTTCTCCTTTCTCCCTAGTATTCGTAACATAGTTGCCAGAAGGATCCAAGTCAATCCTCCCTCTCCTTTCCTCAGCCGCCATGTGGCTCTCATTCAGAGTGAAAGCCCAAATTCTTGCAATGGTGTCCGAGGTCTGAAAAACGCCACTCTCTTTTCCATCTCGAACTGTACCTCCTGCGATGCCTTCCCTTGCTCTCTCGGCTACACCCACACTGGCTTACTTGCTAGTCTTTAAATACACAAGCATACTTCTGCTTCTGAGCCTTTGCACTGGCTTGCTCTGAGTAGTCTCAGTTTCTTCAAGTCTTTGCTTAAGCATTACTTCCCTACTGAGGCCTATACCATCACTGTATTGAAAATTGCAAGCTGTAAATGCTATACTCCTAAGTCTTCTTGTCCTGTTTTACATTTCCCCCCACACTTGTAACACACTATAAAATTGAATTTTTTATTACTTTATAGTCTATTGTCTGTCTTTGGGTGGGTTGGGTTTTCATCTTTTTTGTTCACTGATTTATACTAGGCAACCATTCCACTTATGAAGCATAGGATACACTTGCTTTCTGTACTAGTCATTAGTAAAGTGAGGATTTCCAGGAAAGAAAGGATGGTTCATCAAACTCACTTCCTATAACAACCGTATTTTTTCTTGGATTTGATTCCTACTCACAAATCAGCTCTTGAATTTTTCAAAATGGCCTTTTTGCTTTTATTTACTAGGCTTCTAAAGAAGCTATGAGGAATATCTTTATCATAAAAACTATCTTCTTTCACATATGCATAACAACAACAAAAAGACTTTCTGTCTTGTTTTCTTCTTGCTCTATTTTATTTGTCTTTTTGATGTCTTGCTTCATTCCCTTCCCAGGTGGAGGAGACAATTCATCTATGTGTTTTATCTTTTTTTTTGAGTGGAGTCTCACTCTGTCACCCAGACTGGAGTGCAGTGGCCGCTCCCGGCCACCGTAGCCTCGACCTGCTGGGTTCCGGTGATCCTTCTGCCTCAGTCTTCCAAGTAGCTGGAACTACAGGCATGTACTACCATGCCTGGCTGATTTTTATTGTAGAGATGAGGTCTTGCCAAGTTGCCCAGGTGGATCTCGAACCCGCGGGCTCAGGCAATCCACTCACCTCAGCCTCCCAAAGGTGCGGGATTACAGGCTGAGTCACCGAACCCGGCTATGAGTTTTATCTTAACAGAAGGAAGAAGAGATCAAGAGAGCTGACAGGTAGAAACCAAGGGAACTAAGAAGGAGAAATAAGACACAAGAAATTGTATTTGAAGAGAGTTGTTGACAAAACCAATCTCTAATGCCAGGCTTATAAAAACAGAGAATGAGATAACAGTTACCACAGATTTCAGTATGTGCTCAAACCTCAGAATCATAGTTAGAAACACAAATATTGAGTCCTCATGCTTCTCCACAAATCAGAGAGATATAGTGGAAGGACCATACGACTTGATGCCAGAAGATTGGGTCACATTCTGACTCATCCACCAACTCTTGTGTTAGCCTGGACCTGTCAATCAATCCTTAAAGTAGGACTAATGATACATGGGCTATCCTATTTCACAGAGTATTGGAAAGATAAATGAGAAAATATTTGGGAAAGTACTTTGAGTAGTGCTTTATAAATATTGAAATCATTTATTCCAGGACCAGGAGGATTTGTTTATTAGCCTGTAGAACAAAGGCATTAGAATCATTTAAATTTCCAGGAAAAATTTCAGCACTGCTCCATTTTCTCACACTAGGGAAGCAAATCGTTTTATTCTTATATGTCTACATACATCAATTGGGAAATCCAGCCCTTAGCTGTTCTCCTTCCCACCAAGATGAAGAAACATACAGTGGTAGCTGGAAAAACACAGAATGATGAGTAGAAGATAAAAATTCCAGACTTCTTTTTTTTTTTTTGAGTTGGAGTCTCACTCTGTCACCCAGACTGGAGTGCAGTGGCACGCTCCCAGTTACCACAGCCTTGACTTGTTGGAGTCTGGCGATCCTTCTGCCTCAGCCTTCCAAGTAACTGGAGCTACAGTCATGTGCTACCATGCACAGCTGATTTTTTTAAAAATTTATTTATTGTAGAGATGAGGTCTCACCAAGTTGCCCAGGCAGGTCTCGAACCCACGGGTTCAGGCAATTCACTCACCTTGACCTCCCAAAGCGCAGGATTACAGGCTGAGCCACCGAGCCCGGCCCAGACTTCTTAAATGTCTTCATCCTCACTACTTTCCAGATCAGCAGAATTTTTCTTGTTATTGATGTTACTTGTGTAGTATGATCAGTTAGAAGACCCTTCTACTCTCTAAAAATTCTGTCACTGTTGCCTAAATGGACTTTTCTATTTCCTTGCATTAAGGCACTGATTTCTGCTTAAATCCCTTAATTTTTAAATTTTTAATTGTTTTTTAAATTTAACTTTTCTTTAAACTGTCACACTGAAGAAAGGAGAAAACGAAGTCTAGAGCCCTAGGTGTCCTTAGAGACAAAGAGACACTGGCTAGATAAAAGAAAGAAAGACTTAAAAAAGGAATTTGAAAAGACTGGGTTGTCTTATAGAGTAGCAAACCCTTCTGCCCCACCCTGACTCTTTTTCAACATGGTGAAAGATGCTAAGCAGCAAGAGCTGAAGCAGAAATGGGAGTTCTTACATTTCGCTAGGTGTCTTATTTGAAAGTTAAACACAATTTTCAAGATGGAGATCAGTTTTGCCTTTATAGTGCCTTGGCTTTTATGAGACTCTGCCCCCAGCTTGCTGCTGATGTTTATTCCCGCCATTTTAGCACAATTTTTTCTCCCTATATGTACTATCAAGGAATATTTGGGGGGGTTTTGATTGCCTATCACTTGGTGCAATCATGAAGCATGACACTAGTTATGAGGGCTTAGATTTCTATCAGACGCGACTGGAAATGCTGCTTTGGAGTTCAGTAAAGTCCCTGGGTAACCCTGTTAACCTTGGGCTTGCAGCATTTATTGTTTTTTTTTTTAAAAGCTTGGGGTACCCAGAAAGCAATTTTGGGAATTCCAGTGTAAGTTTCCTTGATCACTGATCTGCATTTTGTGACAATGACTTATGTGTCGGCTT
This sequence comes from Cephalopachus bancanus, assembly GCA_027257055.1. Taxonomy (NCBI): domain Eukaryota; kingdom Metazoa; phylum Chordata; class Mammalia; order Primates; family Tarsiidae; genus Cephalopachus; species Cephalopachus bancanus. The sequence goes on from JAPVLO010000146.1 coordinate 2,079,754, forward strand.
GTTTTATATGAGCTTGTCACTTTAAGGTACTTTTTTCTATTTCATGGCACCTTTTTTGGAATGTAGATAAGAAGGGTGGGGAGTGAAGGTAAAGATAAATTAGTGTTAAACTAGTGATGGTCAAGACAAAACAAAAACAAAAACTAGATGAGAATTTCAATATGAAACAAACCAGTTTTGCAAAGACCCAATGTCGTGCTTTTTTGAGGGCAAGTCAAACAAATAGATACAAAGGTGATTCTTAATCTTCTGCTGTTTGTGCTTATGAAACATTATTTAAAGCTGTTAAGGAAATGTAGAAACAAAATGATTCTGTGAAAGGAAAACCAAAATTATAAGAACCAAAGTAATCATTGCCATGATAAGAAAATGAGTCGTGTGCATTACAGAAATCTTCTATGATCCAAGACAAAGACTTAACTGCTACTTCTACATGGCAGACATTGAAGAGTGACTCATAACTGTCCAAGAGAGCTAAACCAAAGACCATGATAAATGCCATTAAAGGTATAGGATGAAGCATTAACAATTGCTTTTATCCTTGGCTCCAAATGTGAAATGAGAATCTGTCTGGAAATCCAAGGAAAACAAGATTGAAGACAAAACAAAATTGTAAGTTAGGAAAAATGAACAGTTAAAAAAATGAATACAATCTCCTTTTCCTTCTTATTTGGCAAGCTTCAGCATACTAGAGACTTTTCTTTTCCCCACATTAATTAAGCATTTGATTCTCTGAGTTCATTTGGAAGTAATACACTATAGTAATTAAAAGCAAGGGCCCTGAAGTCGTACTGCCTGTGTCCAAACTCTGCCATTGACGGATAAGTTAATTAACCTCTCCACACTTAAATTTCTTCTTGTGAAAAAAGGGGAAAGTGACTGGCTTACAGTAAGTACTCAGTGCATTTTAGATATTAAGACTATAGTAAATACTATTGCCCAGCTTCTTTTACCAGTGCACCCATTTGTCAATGTTTTGAATGTTAATTCTTAAAGATTACAGCTAATCACTTCTTTAAAGACTCACTCTTATCAAGGGAGAAGATTCTAGAAGGGAAAATTGTGACTGACCCTGCCCTTTGCTGATGACAGCCGCTGACCGACTGACAGGGTTCACAAAAGACTATGGGCCAGGTAGTATCTACTTCTTCCTCTCCCTACCCTCCAGCATGGGGAAGGTCAGAGCTAGACTTTTCCCAAGATCACATCCTTGGTCATCCTCTTCCCCATTCCCATCCTGCTTCATTCCCTTATAAGATATTTTCCCTTTTTTTAAAAAAATGAAGTTTTCAAGCAAAGTTTATTTAGAAAGTAAGTGAGAGAGAGAGAGAGAAAGAGAGAGAGAGAGAGAGAGAGAGAGAGAGAGAGAGAGAGAGAGAGAGAGAGATTCACCTCCCGAAGGTAGGGGAGGTGTCCAAGGGTCACAAGATATTTTTCTTCCCCTAAAAATCATTTTCTCATTAAACCACATGACTTGAAATTTTGTCGTATGCTTCTGGTAACTTGACCTATGACAAGAATCATATTTCTTTGATTTTAAATCATATGTATTTTCACACTTTAATAATTCTTAACATCACTGTAACCTAGGCTAAAGTTGTCATTTTCTGTACATTGAAATGAAAATGTGCAGAACAAAGGTCAAATCTTTGAAGAAAATCCTGAGACAACAGTGGAGCATTCTCTCTCTGCTTCATCAACATTCTTGATGGCACAGAGGACAATACTTTGTGGAGAAACAATCCGCAATGACTCTGAGTTGAACAGTCAAAAAGTTGAAGACTCAGACTGAATGAATGAAAGTGTAGAAATATTTTAGCTTATTTATTTTGCGTTTACTTTCCTTTTAAAAATATGCAAAACAGTAGTATATGCACTCATCTGTCATAAGTATATAATGTTTTATCAAAATAATTCTAAAAGAGCTCTTTCAAAATTACAAAAAATAAAATAAAGTTCTAAGTGATGATTTTGACAAAGGTGACCCTGCAATATAGTTGGGGAATGGATGGTCTTTCAATGAATGCTCTGGATCAACTGGATATCCACAATGGGGGGGGGACTTTCATTCCTCTAATAGACACCATGCCCAAAGCCAGCCCGGAATGGGTTGTAAATCAAAAGTGAAAGGTAAAACAAGGAAGCTACTGAGAGGTTAACTTCAGAGATTATCTCCGTGAGCTTGGGTTGGGCAGATATGTATTAAGCAGGACCCCAAATGCTTTAATTATCAAGAAAAACATTAAAACATGGGATTATGTTAAAATTAATAATTTTTCTTCAAAACATGCCATTAAAAGAGTGGCAAAGGCAGTTATGAGGTGGGAGAAAATATTTACAATGCATATATTTGACAAAGGGTCCTATTTCATAAAATAGAAAGATTTCTTACAAATCAAAATAAGAAGACAGATATTCTCACAGAATAATGGACAAAAGTAGGAACAGACACTTTAATAGGTCAATAAACATATAAAAGGTGCTTAACTTCATTATATATCAGAAAAATGCATATAAAAACCACAGTTGGTAACACTATACACCCACAAAAATGGCTGAAATATAAAGACAAAAAAATCTCAAATTGTGAGCTGTCTTAGCTACAGGAACTGAAACTCTTGAACATGGCTGGTAGGAATGTTAATGAGCAACTACTTTGGGAAATGTTTTGGCGTTATCTACTAAATATCTATTCTGAGCCAGCAAGTCTCCTTTTAAGTATGTGCCCAGCAGAAATGTTCATCAACATAAAAGTACAAAAATGTTTGCAGCAGCATTATTTGTAATACCTCCAAACTGTAAACAAATACCCATCAATAATGCAATGGGTCAGAATGTAAACCAAAAGTAAAATTCTAAGCCCCCAGATGACTGTGTGTACCAATCTGGACCAAGGGAAACCTGAAAAGCTAAATTCCAGGTTATGTTTGGAAAGGAAGTTGGTCACCCTTATGCCCCTTCCCTTTTGGAGTTTAGGCACAACTGACTAGTATTAACATTAAGATAGAGATCTCTTGGCGCAGTGGCTCATGCCTGTAATCCTAATATTTTGGATGGCAGAGATGAGAGGATAGCCTGAACTCAGGGGTTTGAGATCAGCCTGAGCAACATGGCAAGATTTCGTCTCTACAATAAAGAAATAAATAATTAGCTGGGTGTGGTGGTGTATACATGTGGTTCCAGCTACCTGGAAGGCTGAGGTGGAAGGATAGCCTGAACATAGCAGGTCAAGGCTGTGGTGGCTGTGAGTGTGCCACTGCACTGTAGCATGGGTGACAGAGTGAAACTTTGACTCAAAAAAAAAAAAAAAAAATTATCACAAGACTGCTGAAACAGATTCTGTGGAAATAAGATACCAAATTCCAACCTGACTCTGGTATAGCATCATCTGACAGCAGATCTTAAAGGAAATAAAAATATTTTACTCCAAAATATATATCTTTGATATATTTTGGAACGGCCCAACAAGCTGTCTCTTGAGGAAGTTTGTGTCCTTCCCTAGGAAGTGTCCAACACCTTTTAAGATATTTGCTACCTATTCTTTCTGAAGCCTGCTACTTAGAGGCTTAATCAACATAGCAAGAACCTTGGCTTTCATAACCCTTCTTATCTTAACTCAAGTCTTTCTGCAGACTTTAATCTTCTATCTGCTGACCTTGAATCTTTCAACCAATTAGAAAAGTCTTTGAATCCATCAATGACCTGTAAACCTCTACCTTCTAGTTGTTCTGCCTCTCCCAGCTGAATCAATGTATAACTTACATGTATTAATTTATGTCCTTGCCTATAAACTTCTGTTTCCCTAAAATGTGTAAGGTCAGCCGGGCTCGGTGGCTCAGCCTGCAATCCTGCGCTTTGGGAGGCTGAGGTGAGTGGATTGCCTGAGCCCGCGGGTTCTGGACCCGCCTGGGCTACTTGGTGATACCTCATCTCTACAATAAATCAAAAAAATTAGCCAGGCATGGTAGCACATGCCTGTAGTTCCAGCTACTTGGAAGGCTGAGGTGGAAGGATCACCGGAGCCCAGCAGGTCGAGGCTGCAGTGGCTGAGAGCGGCCACTGCACTCCAGTCTGGGTGACAGAGTGAGACTCCAACTCAAAAAAAAAAAAAAAATTGTGTAAGGCCAAGCTGTAACCAAACCACCTTAGGGCATGTATTTCTTGTACCTTATGAGACTGTACCTTGAGCCCTGGTTAATCATATTTGGCTCAGAATAAATCTCTTTAAATATTATAGTTTGGCTTTTCATCAACAATTATATTGCATATATTCATACAATGGAATGCTGTATAGCAATGAGAACAAATGTGTTACAACTAAGTGAATAATATGGATAAATATCATCAACATAGCGTTGAGTAAACAAAGCCAAAAGAGTACCTAATGTATAATTCTATTTATATAAAATTTAAAAATAGGGGAAAATTATCTGTGCTGCTAGAAGCCAGGATAATAGTTACTTTTGGAGGGAGATAGTGACTGAGAGCAGGCATATAGTCTTCTAGGGTTCTGGCAACGTTATGGTTCTTGATCAGGGTGCTATTTACATGGGTGTGTTCACATTTATGGAAATTCATTGAGCTTTATTTATGAGTTTCACTTTTTGGTAAGCATGTTGAAATGAAAGTACTGTCATTACTTAATTGGCAGTAGTTTCCCCCCTTTTCTAGCAGTATTTAGATAATGATGTGTCTTGTAGCTGATGGCATCTTAGTTGAGGTACATGTTGTGTTATTATAATTAGCAATTAAGTAGTAATAGTTCCCTGACTCTGATCTGTCTTTCTCACTCACTTTTCCAGTTCACCACAAGTACTCAGTGTGGTAAATCTCTTCTCAACTTTTTTCTTAAGGATAGAACTCCTGATTCTTAGCTTAATATGTGTTCACCTGGAGTAAAAATTACCCTTCTAAAGCTCCCCTATACCCAGATATAGCCAATGTGATTACATTTTGGTTTTTATCAGAGGAAGGGGTATGCGGTAGAGTGCAGGACAGTGTTAACTCAGCAGTTCCAACTTGCTTGAATCTTGCAATTTTCTAAGAAGGGCCCGTTTCATGACTGGCCCTTGGCTGACTCCCCAGAATTAAGTTCTTCGAATGTTCTGATAGGAGTGGTTTGCATGCTCAGAGCTTTGAATCACATTTTATTAGTTTCTCTAGTTCGTTTGTACAAACAATGTGATTTGTGGTGGGTATTTAGTTTCCCTTTTGGGGTCTGGAACTTCAGTGACTGTGGTCAGTCACACAGACACTACATGCCTATGTGACTGACACGTGATTAAAGACCTGGACTCAGACAAGCTTCCTGACAGACAGCATTTTGTTTTGCATGGGTTCTCACAACTTCTTACTGAAAGAATTAAGTGCTTCCTGTGTGACTCAACTGGGAGAGATTCTTAAAAGTTTGCCCTTTATTTCCTCTGAACTTCACTCTATGTGTTTTTTTTCCTTTGTTGAATTTGCTGTGCATCCTTTCACTATAATAACATGTAACTGTGAGTAAAATAACTTATGAGTCCTGTGAACACTTCTACAGATAGTCTTGGGAGTTCCTGACACAGATAATATACTATTTTATTATTCAGAAAATATTTACCCTTCTCTTTCAACTTTCATGGCAAGAGCATACTTTCCTTCTGATTGATAGTGAACTAGGCCATGTGACTTGCTTTTGCTAATAGCATACGGGTAGAAGTGACTTTATGCCATGTCAAAGCTTACACCCTCAGAGACATTGCATGCTTTTGTTTGCCCTTCTGGGAGCACTTGACCTCCTCCATGGAAAGACCATGTATTGGGAAGCTGTTGAGTCTATTAGCCTGGGCCACAGAATGAAGACAGATAAAGCAGACCTGAGTGTAAACTGCAACATGATGTCAAACCTGATCAGACCTGCAGCCAAAAAGCAGAGCCACCATGCTGAGCCCAACCTAGATCAGAGAGCCACCAGCACAAGAGGAATTTAGCACAGTGTTATTGTGGAGGAGCTAACTGATATATTCAGCTTTGAAAACCTCCTTAAAGGATAGCTGGTGTATGCTTTCTTTTCCTCTGTCTCCTTTACTATCTGGAAAAATGAGTTTTGTCCTAAAGGTCTAGCTAATTTTGTGGGGAGTGAGGGTGGAGGCCAGACCTGGGGATAGTGGCATAGTGAGCTAATGCACTTGGACCCCTAATGACTTTGTGGAACCACCACCCGTCTATCTTGTTGAGATCACTGTTAGGTTAGATTGTCTGTCATATGCAGCTGCACTTAAGCCTAATATAGTCAGCAAATCTTTATCTGTCTTTAGACTCTAAGACTATAAGGCCTGAGAGAGACAAATCAAATGCAGCAAGCACAGGCAAAACCACTTTTACTGTCTTTTGGATGATCCTGTACTATTTTCAAGATATGAGTTTATTATCAATTTTGGTATTTTCCCCTCCTTCTATGCCTAAAAGAACTTCAAGTCTGGAAGAAAGAAAGAAAGAGAAAGAGAGAGAGAGAGAGAGAGAGAGAGAGAGAGAGAGAGAGAAGAGAGAAGAAGGAAGGAAGGAAGGAAGGAAGGAAGAAGAAGAAAGAAAAAAGGCTAATGTTGATAGTTAATCAGACAATTTATTTAAAATAAGTTTTTCTGCCTCCAAGCTCTTTTGAAGTGAAACCTGAGTGAAAGCCAATACGTAAAATAAACACAAGCCAAAATGCTTCACAAAAAGGATGGTGACAAAATGTGGCATTATACAACTTCCCTCTCATTTCCCCAAAGGGGGCTCCGTCAAATTGCTGTGGTTGTGGGAAGCCCGGGAAGGTGCTCAGAAGTGGTACTGTGTCCCTTTCATCCCTGGATCCCTTCCCCATACCCCAGCCTAACCCAGGGCTCTGCTGAGAACACTTTATTGAATGTCACATTATTATTCTCTTCAATACTCCCTGTCTTCCATCTGGGGTGGAAGAGAGACAGTGAGGCAGACAATTACATTGCTGATGTGAGATTTTTAGAGGAAAATTGAGGGAAATTATAGGGACTACCCAGCTGTCATGAAAACTCCTCACTCTCTTCCCTCAGGACCCATTATTTTTGCAAACTGCAACTATTAAAAATGATTTACAGTCACTCACCAACTTTTACCCTGCTGTTAGTTTCACTTGAATCTTACCTAGCTCTTAAAAAGGGTTACGGGCGGTCAGAGTGTGTTCACTCTCAAAATGTTATGGAATTTGATGACTGCTATTTAGAAAGTTGAGATCTACTATACCATCAATGTCACTCTCCTCTTTCTCATATCCTCTATTCTATTTTATCTTATTTCCTAGATCCTGTTTCCTATATCAGTTTATTTTTACTTGGAATTTTTTTTCTCACTAAAGGTGTCTCTGGGCTATTTTAGCTTTCTCTTTCCAAATACAAAGGAAACTTCTTGAAATTTTTATCCTTACCCCTTATTAAAAGGTGTTCACTATTTAATTATATGCTCTTTTTTTCCCTTTCTTCCTTTTCAGATTCATCGAGAGAAACAGACACCTGAGAGCAGTGATCACCCTGTATGACGAACCCAAATCCTGAGGGCCTAGTGAGCCGACAGATCCTGCCTGTAGCCTGATCCCCTGGTTGCTTTATTATCTCAGAATATTGAAGAGCTCTGGTGAAGATTAAGGTAAACAGGAGGGTGGCTGTACAGTTGCAGCCGTGAGCAGATCTTTAGTTAATTAATAAAAGGCAGAGCCTTCAAAGCTTGATGTCAACTTTGGGGACCCGAGTTCAGAAGGGAGCGGCTGTCTGATTCACTTTGTATTCTCACTTCAGAGGCTGCTGCTCTGCACAATTAACACTTAGGAAATGGAGACAAAAGTGTTTTTCTGGAGAAAACGCTCAGGAGACCTCCCAGTAGTTTTGATTATAGGAAAGAAAATGTCTTTAGTGTGACAAAACCACAAATGAAGCAGAGACAAAACAAGTCACTTTTGAGATGTGCATTTAAGAACTTAAGAGTAATGAGTTACTTTGAGTAGAGGCAAAATGGATAATTGTACTATTTGTCTACACCATTAGGTAGTTTTTTTTTTGGAGGAAGGGAGGACTGAGATTCTAACTGGGTAGATTTTTAAAAAATACTATTTTAGGTTTTAGCGTTTGATGCTTATATGATAAAAATGACCCATGCTTGCTGTAAAAATTTCAAACTGTATAGAAGAATAATGCATTGTTTGGGGTCAACTAGGCTGAGCTGCCTCCAGGATAGGTCCTGTGACCCATCCTGCTATTCATGCTCTTGTGCATTCCCCAACTTCTTGAGTTTGGGCTGGATTTGGTGACTTACTTCTTTTTTATTTTTGAGTTGGAGTCTCACTTTGTCGCCCAGACTGGATAGCAGTGGCCGCTCCCGGCCACTGCAGCCTTGACCTGCTGGGCTCCGGCGATCCTTCCGCCTCAGCCTTCCAAGTAGCTGGAACTACAGGTGTGCGCTACCACGCCTGGCTAATTTTTTTGATTTATTGTAGAGATGAGGTCTCACCAAGTTGCCCAGGCGGGTCTCGAACCCACGGGCTCAGGTAATCTACTCACCTCAGCCTCCCAAAGCGCGGAATTACAGGCTGAGCCACCGAGCCTGGCTAGTGACTTACTTCTAACAAACAGAATAAGCAGAAGCGATGGCATGTCGCTCCTGAGGTGAATTTTCAATATAAATAGGTAGACATAGACTTGCATATACAAATACATATATATTTTTAATATGTATAAGTAGATATAGAAATATATATATGCATATAAAATATGTATACACATTTTTAGTATGATGTTCACTCAAAACATGGTGTTAATCAAATAAATGCTAGTGTCACTATGCAACAGGCAGGACAGTCACAGAAAATTGTGGAAGTACGGCTGAGCGAACGTCATACTACACTGTTATCTATGTATTACTTTGTGAAGTTGAATTAAAGTACTATAGTAATTAATTCAACTTGATGTAATACATAGATAACGTCTCTTAAAATGTGCATACATTTTTGGCACCCCCTGTATGTATACACATATATATGCGTACACATGTGTGTGTGTGTGTGTGTGTGTGTGTGTGTGTGTGTGTAATAGAAAGCAGAGTTAACAGGCTAAAATGGTTGCTGTTTTTCTTAGTGAAGATGCTATAAAGATCCATGTGCCCTTTCCTGGAAGATAGACAATACACATTTAAAAAAACATGCAATTTTCCTGGGAAGAGTCCCTCTTCATAAAAGTATGCTAGTTCGTGTTCCAATATTTCTATTCAAAAACGGAACAAATGTATGTATTTGATATATATCCTAAATGAAGGGAGTGAGATATGACTGACTTTCTCCTTTGGTTCATCACTTCCCCTTGGGAATTATATTAAAGGGTGAAAACATCCTTTGCCTCTGAAGCAGTTGTCAGTTCATGTCTATGGTTTCTGAGGGTTGCAGGCAAACTCTTCCGTGTCCTCTCTGACCAAGCGAACTATTCCAGTTAAGAGGTCTGGGACTTCTGGACAGCAAAATATTTCAACTTTGGCAAAGAAGTGGGATCAGGCAGAGCAATATCTGAAGTTTTTATTTTTTTATTATTATTTTTTATTGTGACTGAATTTTTTTATAGCATTTTCTTGGACAGGGAAAAGAGGGAGGAAAAACTCCCTCAACTGGTCTCTTGCTTCTGGAGCTCTGCAACTTCTTTCTATCTGCAGTTCAAGGAAATAAAGGAAAGTTCAGTCCAGAGGGCCATCTCCAATCCTGGCAAGTACCAAGATATGATTACTATTTCAGCTTTGCAGATGAACAAACAGAGGCTCAGAGACTAAGGACTTTGACCCCCCGTCTCTGGATAACCGGCCAGGTCTCAGGACATGTGCTTTACTTGTTTGGACTGAAATAGGTGACCTCTTGAGGTCTTTTAATATTTAAAATACAGATTTCTAAGCAGAGATATGGCCAAATAATACACATAATAAGAACTTTTCTTCCATCCTAACATCTTGAGCCACTATCTCTGGACAACCTAAAAATAAATTCTTACTTGACAGCTCTTCAGCTGAAAGAGAGGTTGAGGGTCATTGGAGAGAAAACTCTGCTAAAGAATGTGATCTGTCCAAAATAAAGGAAAATTTTAGCTACAGATTTTACATTTTAACGTGTTCCTGCAAATGAACACAGTAGAGGATAAAGTTTCTGTTGAACAGGTGTGGTAATAGGCCTAGTTTTCTATGTATCTGCAGGTTTCTGGACAGCCTACAAAACCAGAAAAGAGAACTTGAGCTGCCCTGCAAAACAATGTTAAATAAGAGGATGCATGCCCAGATAGGAAAACTCTACAGATTAGATTACACTGGTGAACAATTTTCCTTTTCTTGGTATTGTATATTTCAAAATAACTGGAAGAGAAATCTTGACATGTTCCCAATACATAGAAATATCAATGCTTGATGTGATGGGTATTCTAAAAACCCTGACTTGCTGATTGCACATTTTATGCATGTAATAAAATATCACACATACACCATAAATATGTAGAAATATTATGTATGGGGGTAAAAAAAAAGAAATATTATGTATCAATTAAAAATATCAGACTGCAGTATTATAATAAATGACTTAGAATAGGAAAAACATTAGATGAACCCTCCAAGAATTATTGTTTATCATTGGGAGGTAGATATGTGCGTTCTGATATTTCATTCATTCGTTCAATAAATATTTACTGAGTACCTACTATGTAATAACCATCGATGTGCTTGCTGGGAATAAAGAAACAAACAAAAAAAGCAGAATTCTTACCATCATGGAACTTTTTCATTTTAGTGAGAGAAAAAGAGCCAAAACCATAATTAAGTAACATAAATAGTGTGCCAGATGCCAACAATTGCAATGGAAAAAACAGAGCAAAGAGGAGCAGAAGTGAGTGTGTGTATGTGTGTGTGTTGGGGGGCTGGGGAGGAAGTTTTGATTATAAATAGATGAAGTTTTGTTGGGATTGGGATTTGAGTCACTGTTGTGTGTGTACTGCTATCATTGACACTTGATAATGTGGATTATTGTTTAGACCTTGACAGGTAAGACCATCACCCTTGAAGGTGAGCCCAGTAACACCATCGTGAATGTCAAGGCAAAGATCCAAGACAAGGAAGGTATCCAGTTGACCAGCAGAGGTGGGCATTTTCTGGAAAACAGCTGAATGATGAACACATCCTATCTGACTACAGCATCCAGAAAGAGTCCACCCTGCACCTGTGCTCCATCTCAAAGGTGGGATACAGATCTTCATGAAGACCCTTATTGGCAAGACCATCACCCTTGAGGTTGAGCCCAGTGACACCATTGAGGAAGTTAAGGCAAAGATTCAAGACAAGGAAGACATTTCTCCTGATCAGGAGAGATTGATCTTTGCTGAAGAACAGCTGGAAGATAGACACACTCAGTCTGACTACAATGTCCAGAAAGAGTCCACTCTGTACTTGGGCCTACATTTGAGGGGAAGTGTCTAAGCTACTCTTTTCTTTTAAACTCTCAACAAATTTCACAGTACTTTTATTTTTTTTATTTTTTATTTTTGAGTTGGAGTCTCACTCTGTTGCCCAGACTGGAGTGCAGTGGCCGCTTCCGGCCACCGCAGCCTCGCCTGCTGGGCTCCAGCGATCCTTCCGCCTCAGCCTTCCAAGTAGCCGGAATTACAGGCACGCGCTGCCACGCCCGGCTGATTTTTTGATTTATCATAGAGATGAGGTCTCGCTGCCCAGGCGGGTCTCGAACCCGCGGGCTCAGGCAATCCACTCATCTCAGCCTCCCAAAGGCGCGGGATTACAGACTGAGCCACCGAGCCCGGCTGTACTTTTCTTTCAATAAAGTTAGTGCATACTTTCTGTTTTCATCATTGAATGAAAAACAGAAAACAACATTTAAATAGAATAGTGAGGAGGGGACACTTACACCCTGAGCCTTTCAGATATCAGAGGGAGAGATGCTCTAGGTAGGAGGTTGTCAGGAAGGGCAAGGAGGCCAGAGGGACTGGAGAATAGTGGAAATAGGGAGATGAAAGAGGGATGAGGCCAAAGAGGTAACAGAGGGGTGGGGCACGTGGTTTCAGAGAGGAAGTTATAAGGACTGTAGCTTTCACTGAGTGGGAAAGGGAACACTGTAGACAGCAGAGGAGCACTCAGATCTGACTTGTTTTGTAGTAGAATCACTTGGCAGATCTGCTGGAAATAAGCTGTAGACCATTTAAAATCTATTGCAGTAATCCAAAGGAAAAACGATGGTGGCTTGAATCAAAATAAATTTGGTAAAGGAGGCAAGAAGTGATTTGATTCTGGATATATGGCGGAGGGGGGAACGCGGAACTTATTTATAAAAAAGTGTGCATTTATTCTTACATTTATTCTTACATGTTTAAACTTCAGTCACCTTCAAAGTACTCTCCAATACACCTATCGAGACACTTTTTCCACTGCTCAAGACAGTTTTGAACTCATCAGTTTTGGTGTCTTTTAGTGCTTCTGCTGTTTTCTTTTTCATCACATCTACATTGGCAAAATGTTTTCCTTTGAGGACTTTTTTCATCCGGGGAAACAAACAAACAAAAAAGTCACTCAGGGCAAGATCAAGTGAATAGGGATGGTGGGGCACAGGGGTCACACTTTTTAAAATAAAAAACTGCTGAACATTCAGCATGGTATGGGAAGATGTGCTTGTAAGTCACCTGTCATGAGATGGGCAAATGTGTTGAAAGAATCTCCAAATAAAAGTTTTGTATTAAAGTTGAATGCAGCTTCTCACAGCAACACTAGCTGGCACACTAATGCCAATGGGTTCCTAGAACATTTACCTAGCAGAGGCAGCCTGTGCTGCAAGGGACCCATCCTCCAAAAGATAATTTATTGACTGATTGAATGTAGGATGTGAGAGGAAGGGAGAGTCACAGATGATGCCTACATATTTAGTCTGAGAGATTGGCAGGACGAAGTTACTATTGAGATGCAATCAGAAGTTCAGTTTTAAACATGTTAAATTTGCAGTGCCAACTAGATGTTTAAATGACAAACTGATTCTGTGTTTCATAGAAGAGGTCTGGATGGAGAAAAATGTTAGGAATTGTAGACTGGGACTCAAGTCCTGAGATGATGAGTTCACATAGAGAATGGATGTAGAGAGAAAAAAACAGAAGATCTCTGGGGCACTCCAAATTTGAGATGTCAGGGAGATGAGGAGGAGTCAGTCAATGGCATGGAGAAGAGGTCAGTGAGATGAAAGCAAAACCAAGAAGTGTCATGTCCCAGGAGCCAAGTGAAGAAAATGTGTTAAGGAGGTGGTGATGAACAGAATCAAATACCCCAGACAGATCAAGTAAAACCAACATTGAAATGGCCACTGGAGTTAGCAAAGTGAAGATCCTCGATGGCTACAACAAAAGAAGTTTTGGTGAAATGGAGAGTGGAGGCATAGTTAGAGTGGGTTCAAGGACAAGTGACTGGGAGATTTTGAAGGGGACCAGACGTCAAGGTGTGCTCCCCCCAACATTAGAGGACACCTGTCTCATAGTCCTTCCTTCCTCTATCCCCTTCCCCTATATTAAGTTTTTCCCAGTTTGAACAATCCAGACTTTGAGGTTATTTTAATGAGAAGAAAAGGTTGGATTCTAATGTAAATCCAACCCATTTCCAGAGTAGGATAGAGGTTTACATTGGGGAGAATGAAGAGCATAGTCAGTTAGGCCTGCTATAGCACAGTGCCATAGACTGGGTGGCTTAAACAATAAACATTTATTTCTCATGGCTCTGGAGCCCTGGAGTCTAAGATCAGTGTGCCAACATAGCTGAGTTTTTGGTGAGGGCCTCTTTCTAATTTACAGATGGTGACCTTCTTGTTGTATCCTCATATGGCAGGAACAGAGAGAGATAATTTTCCTCATGTCTCTTTTTGTAAGGTCACTAGTCCCATTTATGAGAGCTCCACCTTCATGATTTAATTACCCCTGCAAGCCCCCACTTCCAGATATCATCACATTGGGTCTTCGGACTGCAACATGTAAATCTGGGGGGCACACAATTTTCTTCCTTTTGAAGGAAATGAAGAGCAGCAAGGAAAGATTAGGAAATGGTGTACTGTGAGGCACAGTGTTGGGTGGGGTATTCTGCATCAGCAATTAGATTTAGCTTGTTTCACTGTAATTCTCAAGATTTATTTTTAATCCCTCAATGAAGTCTCTTCATACACCTCTTGCTCTCGTGTTCACGGTAGGGTTGGGAATATAGGGAAGCATAATTCTCCCCTAAGAGGACATACTGAGGAAACACCATGGTATGAGGGTTCCAGGTAGCAATGCACAGAGAAGTGAATTGAACTGAAAAGTGAGGGAAAGCACAGAAAAGCTGCTGTCAAGTAGATGTAGGGTCATAAAACAAATGAAACATCTTTTACATATATTAGGAGACACTGACATTGTGGAATGGATACTGACACTTTGGCACAGATAACAGGGGGAGAAGCTGTGAGGTGGGTGTATTAGTTTATTTTGTATTGCTATAAAGAAATACCTGAGACTGGGTACTTTATAAAGAAGAAAAGTTTATTTGGCTCACAGTTCTGCACAATGCTGCTATCTACTTGGCTTCTGGCGAGGTCTCAGAAAGCCTACAATTATGGATGAAGGCGAAGACATAACCAGTGTGTCACATGGTGAGAGTGGAAGCAAGCGCGAGAAAAGTACCAGTCTCTTTTTTTTTTTTTTTGAGTTGGAGTCTCACTGTCACCCGGACTGGAGTGCAGTGGCATGCTCCAGCCACTGCAGCCTCCATCTGCTGGGCTCCTGCAATCCTTCCATCTCAGTCTTCCAAATAGCTGGAACTACAGGCGTGTGCTACCACGCCCAGCCAATGTTTTTGATTTATTGTAGAGATAAGGTCTCGCCAAGTTGGCCTGGTAGGTCTCGAACCTGCGGGCTCAGGCAATCCACTCACCTCAGCCTTCCAAAGCGCTGGATTAGAGACTGAGCCACCGAGCCCTTTTAATCAACGAGGTCTGACGAGAACTCACTCATTACTGCAAGAATGGCACCAAGTCATTCATGAGGATTCACCCCCAGGATCCAATTACCTCCCATTGGTCCCACCCCCAACATTGGGAGTCACTTTTCAACATGAGATTTGTAGGGAACAAGCATCCAATCTCCATCAGTGGGAAAAGTACCATGCAGCAAGCTCTGCTTCCCTCCCGCCAGCCTTGACTTTAACTGACTTATTATGCTATGATAGCTCTACTTTATACTAACCTGTGAGCATCCCTAATCTGAAAATCCAAAATTCCTAATGCTACAGTGAGCACTTCTTTAGGTTTTGGAGCATTTGGGATTTTGGATTAGGGATGTTCAACCTGTTTAGATAGATATTGTTATCATCCCCAAATTACAGGTGAAAATGTTGAGGCAGAATGAGATAAGGGGATTTAAACGAGTGTAAGGTTTTTGAGTATGTTCACAGCCGAGCCAGGTGTAGAATTAGTGCATTACTTTCAAGGTAGCTTACTGAGTGCTGTTGACAGAGAGATAGGTAAGATGCAGCCCTTCCCCTTTTCCCAACCTTGGCTATCCTCTCTCCTGGTTTAGGGCAGGGGTTCTCAGCCTGGGCGCTTTTGACATCAGGGGCTAGATAACACTTTGCTGGGGATGTATTGTGCATTGTATGATGTTTAGCAGCATCCCTGGCCTCTACTCACCAGGGGACAGCAGTGTCACTTCCCCCAGTTGTGGCAGTCAAAAAGGTCTCCAGATATTGCCAAATATCCCTGACATGGAGATAATGCGCCTGGTTGAGAACATGGTACCTTCCTCACTGATAGAGTTTGGATGTTTGTGCCCTCCAAATCTCATGTTGAAATGTGCCCCCCTATGTTGGAGGTGAGAACTAGTGAGAAGTGATTGGATCCTGATGGTGGATCCCTCCTGAATGGCTTGGTTCCATTCTTGCAGTAATGAGTTCTCACTCTATTAGTTCACATGAGAGCTGGTTGTTTAGTCCACTCTGCTTGGATTGGGTCCAGATCAGTTCTTCTCTTACCAGTGTCCCAGTGGGGCTGAGTGCAGGGTTAGTCAGAGGCTCTCAATGGCATGCACTTTGTGGGGAGTCTCCTGGGGTCCTCAGGCTGGCTCTGGCACTGGTGGGATCCCTACACTGTCTTTCCCACAGGACCTCTTCTTTACTTACCCAGCCTCTAAGCAGGTGTGCTTATATATACTCATCTTTTCACCTTTTTCCTGTGTTCCCTGAAGTGTCCAGGAAAGAAAGCAAAGAACAGGCCTATGGTGACTTCTCTGATTCAGTGTTTATTAGCTAAATGAACAGCAAGTGTATGCTGTGGTTGTTAATCTGCAGGGGAAAAATATAGACCTGGATTTGATTGACTTTCTCTCCAATCAGGATGAGCAAGTAGAGAAGCTGATGGACAGCTGTTGCTAAAAAATATATCCTATCACCAGTCGGTCAAAGCATTTAATGAGCACCAAACCTAAGTTTGCTAAGCACAGTAGATTTAATTTCAAATGTATCATTTCCATACAGAAATTAAGAGGAGTTAATTTGGAACTTTATTTTAGGTAGCATATATATTTTTAATCTCTCTGATCTTCCCAACAACCTCTGGATATGCTTGGATCACTGAAGAAAGCTTGGCTCGTCTCTTGGATTTTGTGTGTTTCGGTACATTCTATTGGAATGCTTTCCTTTAGACATTTATGTCTGCCAAGTCCGTGACATTTCTCTTATGATGCGTGGTGTCTCTATGTGTCACCAAGAGCTTATTGTTAAGCTGAGGCTTAATTTCTACGTTGACTAACTGTTTTATGCACAAA
Source organism: Cephalopachus bancanus (assembly GCA_027257055.1). Taxonomy (NCBI): domain Eukaryota; kingdom Metazoa; phylum Chordata; class Mammalia; order Primates; family Tarsiidae; genus Cephalopachus; species Cephalopachus bancanus. The sequence continues at coordinate 2,096,589 of JAPVLO010000146.1, forward strand.
AGTCTGCTGGGACTGTGCTCAGGGAACGGACTCTGGGGTGGCCACTGGAAGGGCAGTGAGATATCTGGAAAGGGAGATTCCCAGGCCTTTATCAATTTTCTTCCTGATTGAAATTCACCAGGATGATCTGTCTGTTCTTGATTCAGGGCATGTTATGATTTAGTGAAAGCATTGCTGCTCACTCTCCCACTTTTGATTTATTAGGAAGTGAGCTCCTGGATACTGAAAGGCCTGGGTTATCATTTGGTTGATAGCTTTAAGCTTTTCTGAATCTTCTCCAATATTCTGTTTTCTGGTTTTCTTTTTGAATTATTTATTTATGGGGGGGTTTTCCTTATAGTCACTATTTAAATTATGAAGGATAGCTCTTGGTTTGGTATATACATCAATATTATTAGAGAGTCATGAGGCTCTGATATGAGTTTAAATAGAGCAACTCTAAAGAATTTTCCTTTGGGTGGTCTTATTTGGTCATGTGAAGTTTTCAGGAACAACCATTGTCCCAGCTACACCAAACAACCTTCCCCTTGTCTGCCTGTCACTATAAAGGCTGGTAAAATCATCCACACCCAGCATCCCTTGAAACTAGACAATTCCACAAATTCAGGCCAATGAGATGATAGTAAAGGAAGCTTAGCAGGTTTGAAGGGTTTCTGGGAGAGCTTTTTCCTCCCTGATGAAAGAATTACACAAGGATAGTGCTCTTTAACTTTCATATTTTTGGCTATGACCATGTGAGATGACTGGAGCTGTGGCAGCCATTCTGTGACCGTAAAGGAAAGGTCTCTCCTCAAGAGAATGACAGAGATGCCAAAGTCAGCATCTTGGCATAATGGGAACCCAACTAAGAGTTTAAACCATAAGACAATTAATTAATTTATTTGTTTGTTTATTTATCTGCTTTTAGTGGTAGATATTTCCAGGGGTGGTTCTATCACCTGCAGCTACAAGTAACATATCAACTAAAGCTCAATCACCAGAGTCTACACACTCAGTAATAGCTAACACTAAAGCTACAGGCTTTTGACCTCTGGTAGAGGTCTCTTCCTTAGTTCCACAGATGCAGCTTATAAAGTTAAAGAAATACTTGTCAAGTACTTCTACAACTGAGTAATAAGATATGTGGATAAGAGGAGAGAAAGTGGTATCATTTCAAATAATATTTAATTCACAAGAATATTTGAAATTGACCAAATCCAGCAAACAAAACAGTAAAAGAAGTAGGTCTTAAAATAAAAATATCCGTATAATATTTAAGTCTGGATTAAGAAAAAACAATACGAAAGCTCTGAAACTCTATACCCTGCGATTTAAATGACTTAATAACAATTTAATTTGTTTCTAGCCCTTTAACTCTGGAGTCTCCTTCAGATCCATCTCTACCTTGGAGTCAGCTGTTAGTGAGGACTTGGTGGGGGGAGGGATGCTTATTCTCTTATTGTCTTTGAAAGAAACAGCATAAACAGGGAGAGTTCTCCAGCTCTGTGCACCAGGTTCATCTACTTCCCTTTGGTTTTCTTCATGAGGACCAGCAGTGTTTAAAATAAAATTTCTCCCTAACAATCTGCACATTTTTGAAGGGACTTGACCTTTTGTTCACAATTGCACTTACACCGAGGGCAGACATGAAGGCGGTAAAAGGCTCAGACTTGTAGATGGCATTCTGAATATAACTCTTTAAGATACAGAGCCTTATGAGATTTGGAAATCAAAATTACACTTGGACTGACAGCTTGTGTGTGGCAAGATTCATCTCGACGTGATTTAAAGAGCTGAGGATCCTAAGCTGCCAGAATCAGCCTTTGAAAGAAAAAGATGGGCTCAGTATGCCATGACTGTGTTGCTTGAATGACTACAAGATGTTCAAATATGCTAACTCTGAGCAGGGTAACTCACTGTGACATGTTCCGAGAAAGAATTGAATTCCACAAGACAAGAAATTCGGTGATACAGGCTTTTATGCGAGTTGATTAATAAACTTCTCAAAGGATTACACCCAAACCGACTGCTTTCTCTGGAATAATGTGCAATGGGAGGTGAAAAACTTCTTGACTCATAGCTGGTAGCAGAATTCATTGCAGAAAGGAAGCTGGCAGAAAAGATGTCTCTTGGGGAAGAGGTTGAGACCTCAAGGTCTGGGGGGTAACTGGTCCTGCAGAGGACAAGAAAGAAGCAGCAATGGTTCAGCACAACAAGGGACATTTTTTTGGTCCTGTTGAGGAAGGATATAGGGAGAGAGGTGGAAGTTGGGGGAGAAGTGTAAAAATATGACGTATGGGGGGGAACCAAAGAGTATGAGGTAGCCCATGAAGCTTTTGGGTGGTGGAGGGGCTGAGGCTTCCAAGCACAACTGGATGTTCTTTGCCATGTGAACTCTCCTGTGGTCTCCTTCCAAATCTCCAGTCCAATCCAATCCAATCCAATCCAATCCAATCCAATCGACACAAGCATTGCCATTTGTAAGTGGATGTTTCCTGTGAAATTTGAAGAAGAGGCTGCATCTTCCATCTGGGCCTATGCACTGCAGAGTGGAGACAGCACTCATGGGGTGGCAAGGTGATATGTAGACCAGAGAAGGGGTGGGAGCCAGAGGCATCCTTCTCCTTTAACCACTTTTTGTTGGAAAGGTTTGGAAATTATAAGGAGGGTTGGAGACTTTGCATAACACCACTTTGTTACTGTACTTACAATACAACTTGTGAGGTCTGTCCTGGACAGGGAGCTGGGCATTTTCGTCTAGGCCCTTCTGAGTGTTCACGGGTGGGTTGAGTGCTCTGCTGCTCCAGGTGATTCCTCCACTCTTCTCTTTCCTCTGTGAACAGGGCTTCCAGTTGTCTTTGGCCCCTGGGGAGCCCAATAGAAAGCTCAATATGGAGCTTCAGCAGGAGTTTAGAAAGAAGGAGGATAATGAGGTCAAGGCTTCTAAGTCCCTGCCTTCCTCTCTAGGAGGTCCTTTTAGTTAGTGTGGACTTTTCTGAAGATCTCTGTCTTCTTTCAAGAAGACTGTCTTTCCTTTCAGGTTTTGATGACCATTCCCTTCTTCCTTCCTACCTCAGCTCTAGGCAGGGTGATCAACTGTCTTGGTTTGCTGGGACTGAGGGTATTTCTAGGTCATGAGACTTTGAGTTTTAAAACTAGAGAGTCCCTGGCAAATTGGGTGGAATTGTTCATCCTGGCCCCAAAATAGTTAACAGTTCCATGGCTGTTTCTGGCTTTGGGTTATGGAATTATAACGGGTTGTGGTTTCCCTACGGCTCGTTCCTACCTTTGTAAATAGCTCTTTTGTAAAACACACACACACACACACACACACACACACACACACACACACACACACACACCCTCCTTGAATGATCTTATGCTAATATGCTATCTCTTTCTCGTTGGGAATTTGAGTGACATAGCGGGTATCTATGAACACCCAGGCCCATTTCCTCTCTGAGATTTGGTATCCTTGACTACCAAATGAGGTTATCCTAGAATATTTCCTACATTTTCCCACATCCAATATCATATGACTAACATCTGACCACATATGACTACAATGGTGAAAGAAAAATCACAATCTATCTCTTAAAAATTTAAAACTATCTACTTCTTTCCTATTGTAATCTTGTATGAATTCTTCCCAAAGAAGTCTTGAGGGTCTACTATTGCCAGGCCTCAAGTGCACCTGGGGAAACTGAGATGCAGTTCAAGTGGTCCTGGCTCTGGAGAGGGTCATGTCTGATCTAAGGGGAGGGAAAGAGACAGAGATCAGATTTTATCGGATTATTACAGTGTAACATGCTATGTGTTGAACAAGATGTATACATAGTGTTCTAGAAGCCAAAAGAGGGGTATCAACCTAGTCTAGGGAGATCATAGAAGGCTTCCTGGATGAAGGGACACCTGGACTGTGTTTTCCAGGTGAAGAGCAGCAGAGGACATGGAAAGAGCAGGCAGGGCATTTATTGCAGAGAAACGGCACAAGTAGAGGCCAAGGGAGCCAGGCGGGGGTCAAAGACATAAGTCATGTCATGAATACAGGGAGATTTCCAGGTGAAGTAACTTTAGCTGTTCAGTTTTGGTGGGTCCTAGTATGTGAGGTAGAGGGTATGTCTGGAAAAGTAGACGGCTGGATTATAAAGGACTGGCAGGGTACTTAACAAGATGGCCCTGTATCTTGTAGACAACAGAAAACTACTAAGAGATGGGTTGTTTTGCCATCGAGCAGGGTGATCTAATATTTAAGATAGCTAGTTTCCTTTTGAAAATAAAGTTTAAAGAGCAGATCCGAACAAACAACAATAAAACGTAACGTGTGTCCCGCAACATTTCTGAAATGGTGCTCAAGCAATGTAATTTAAAAAATCTATATTTATAGTTATATGATATGATAAATTGATGCTTCTATTATGAAAACTCAGCAAATTCTACTCTAAAACCATTTCTGAAGGAAAAAATAGCAGATATTAGACTTGGAAAACTCACCTGGATTGCAATTGTTCATTTATTTTAATATTCATTTTTATTCACTCAAATTTTGAGGAGTTGAGTTCTGAAGCTAAAAGCATGTCTTATTTAACTTTCCATCATCCAGCAGTTAAGACATTCTTCAGAATATGGAGAGGCCAATAAATGTCTATTCCATGAAAAAAATCTTCACTGAGTACCCAATGAGTAGTAAGTATCAAGAAGTAGATTAACAAAACACAAAGTTTCTGTCCCCAATACACCAAATGTTGTGAGTGGATCTTGAATTAAACCAGGTTTAATAAAAGGACATTTTGATTATTTCAGAAAAATGTGAATGTGGAATGGGTATTAGACAAAAAGAGAACATACTGTTATTTTGTTAGGTGTGATTAATAGCATGTAGTTGTATGAGAAAATATCTTTTTTAAAAAAATGGTAAAATAGGAAGTATTTAGGGGTAAAATAATATGGTGGCAGGGATTTCCATTAAAATATTGTCATGTATGCTTCACAAAGTTTATTCAAAAGCAAAACAATTAAAAATAATGACAGAAACAACAAAACAAGAAAGAAAAGAATGAAAGGAAGAAGGAAAGATGGAGGAGAAGGGCAGAGACAGAAAGAGGAAATGAGCTAGTTTCAATCTAGGAGAAATTTCTAGACTTGAAAACACATTTGCAATGTTATACACACTGGTGAGTAAATGTGCTTTGTGATGGGGGCATGGAGTAAAAGTATAATCACAACCTGGGCAGAAACCAAGCAGAATGAATCCTAAGAGAAGTAAATTTTGGGTCATTTTTCCAGGGCTTATAAGAGCCTATTTCAAATTGAAGTCACCATTTATTTTCTCTACATTAGTAGAACAATATTTCTGGTTTTCTGAGTCTAATAGCATTTAAAAGAAAGATAAATGGAATAAGACACTACCTTGGGCTAACCTGGTTACGATGTGTAAAAACAATCTGTATGGTTATCTTTAGATGATGCTTATTTGGGGGTTAATTGTATGGCCCGGGTTACTGAGAATAATGACAACATATTTTTCTTTCACAAACTCATTAAAATCTTACCAAGTGTCTAGTGTGTCTTGAGCAATGCATTAGGTACTGATGCAGAAAATATGGCAAATTTCTTTCTTACCTTCTTTGTATATGAGTTTGCTAGGGCTGCCATAACAAAATACCACAACAGAAGTGTATTTTCTCACAGTTCTGGAGGCTAGAAGTCCAAAACCAAGGTGCCAGAAATTCAGTTTCTTGTGAGGTCTCTCTTCTTGGCTTGTAGATGGCTGTCTTCTTTGTGGTCGCATGGAGGGAGAGAGAGGGGTCTCTGGTGATTTCCTTTTCCTATAAGGACACTAGTCCTATAGGATTAGGGCCCTGCCCTTACAACTTCATTTAACCTTTGTAGGTCATATTAAGAGTTAGGTCTTTAATATATGAATTTTTGGGGGCACAATTCCATCCATAACATGATGTTGACATGCTAGTGGATATTTGGAGAATATGGTCACAGTTTAGAAAGAGCTCGTATAGATGTTTTCTTGACTTTTCTCTTGGCAACAGCCTTGTGAAGTTAGCCAGGGCTTAAAGTGACCCTCTTTTGAAAACTAAGACTCAGGTTGTTTCATGACTTGTCCATGGTTATGTCACCAATAAATGGCAGTGATATTGTTTCACCATCTGTCCTTTCTTTTCTTTTTTTGAGTTGAGGTCTCACTCTGTCACCCAGGCTGGTGTGCGGTAGTACAATCATGGCTTACTGCAGCCTCCACCTCCTTTTGTCTCAGCCTCCTGAGTAGCTGGGACTGCAGGTGCATGCCGCTGCACCCAGCTAATTTTTAGATTTTTTTTAGAGTTGAGGTCTTGCTATGTTGCCTATGCTGGTACCCTTCCTTACGTTGCTTCTGTTAACCCAAAGAAAATGCAGTTGCGATTCAAATACTGTGCATATGGATGAACATCTGGGGTGAGGACAGTAATGCCAGACCTTCTGGTCTCAGGCAAGTGTTCATCTTGGAGCTAATCTGTGGTGCAGATCTGAAGGGTGGATCTGTTAAGTATAAGCACATTGCGACACTTCAGAGGAGATTTTCTGTTAGCAGTTAATTATCACTCAAATTTGTCAGAAAGAGGAGAAGTGCTTCTCACATTTTATTTTAAAATACGAAAACCTTGGAAAAGTTTGAGGATGATTCGCTGCCCTTCCACCTCCACAGGTGGCCCCAGAGTCAGACCTGAAATGTGGTACCAGAAGGGCCGTCAGTGAGACCCCCTGAGGAGTTCCTACAAGGGTGGCAATTTCAGAGACGTGATTCCACACTGAACACGATGCAACAACATGGCCAGGGCCTGAGAAGGGGAGAAAGAGACTCGGAATGAAAGGTGAACCTCAAAGCAATTCACTCGAGGTGGTTTGTACTCAAAGGCATTGCCAATGCTACATGAATGAAGCCAGATACAAAAGTCACCCTTCATATGATTCTGTTTATCTGAAATATCCAGAAGAGGCAAATCCAGAGACAGGAGACAGGTGAGTGATTGCCAAGAGAGGGAGTGTGGAGTGGGGCAGACGGGAAGTTACTGCTTGATGGGTACAGGTTTCCTTTTAGGATAACAAAACATTCTGGAACTGGATAATGGTGATGGCTACACAGCACTGTGAATGTACTACATATCACTAATGGTAATTTTTATGTTAGGAGTATTTTACCACAATTAAAACATAGACACATCATCATCATAATCTTACAGGTTGGCTAATACAAACTTCATTCTCTAAGGTACTTGTACAACATACCTAGTGAGTCGTCATCCAGATTATACCTAAATATTTTCATTAAGAAAAAAATTGGCATCTTAAAAGTAAACTTATTTCATTTTAGGAAGCCATAATTGTTAGAAACTCATTATGAAAGTGAATTTTCATGTGTATATGCTTATGTATGAGACCGAGGCGAGGGGTTGCCAAATGATCAGGATAAAAGGATACCAGGTGTCTCAGATAGTCCCCATATTGATATTTTGCCTTGAGAAAGGATTCAGTTCTGGGCAAGCAGCAAACAGTCTTGCCAGCACAGCTATGTGAAGGTAGACTGTAATCTGAAGAAGGCTGCTGCCTTCTCCAGAACAGTTAAAACAAAAGCTCTTGTGTGTGACACAGAAGTTATGTCTTGGGTTATTCCAGAATTTGCCTGTAAGCTATCCAAAATCTGGCTTTTAATGAGCACTGAAATAGATTGGATAGGAATCTAAGACAAAAATTTCAGAATTTTCTGTTTGAAGAAATATACCTATGCCCATTTTAAAATGAGAAAATATGTTTTCACTTGGAAAAAAATGCATGAGAAAACCCGTATTTGCCAGAAACGTTAAGTTGTTTTATAAGCAGGCATACAGTAGAATTTCTTTAAATAACGAAGTCCCCGGGGACTTTGCTTTGATTATAAAGTATAATTCATCCACGTTTCTAAAAACCTGTCAATTGCGCAAATCCAAGAACACGTGCAGCATTTCTTTTTCTTCCTATGCTATAACCCAAATAGCATATCCCCTTAGTTTAACACTGAGAAAGATTAATAGTCCAGAAATAATTTTACATTCTGATGTAATTAATAGTGAAAAAAATCAGTAGAAGGAGCTGGCTCCCTGTGAGCTGAAGTTTAGGTGAGGAAAGGCAGTCGCAGCTCCTCCAATGGAATCACCCAGGCCCCCAATCCCTAGTCCCTCATCATTATGCACCACCTCTCTTCCGTGCCTCTCACAGCTCCTCTGGAGTGTCACGAGTAATTAGGGCTCCCTTCCACCGGGGTGTTGAAGAGCTTCACAGTGGCACAAAGGAAGATGTGAATTTTGTCCCCGGGAACTCACAGTGTTTTGCATTTTTCAAAGCCCTGCTTTTAGATGGTTTCCAGCATCGGAACATTTGAACAATGTCTTATCTTTTATCATCATTGTAGTGGAAAAATACTAGCCTGAGGATGTGGGCTGTGAAAAGCTGTCAGAGACTGCCTACCTTTAGTATTTGGTGATGACGTGAGACGCTTTCTGCAACTCTCCTCAGATCTGTGGGGAGAAGCCAGAAATACCAGGGCATCTCAGGGAAAATATAAGGGCAGCCAGGAAGAAGCCACGAGGGAAGGAGCTTTGTTTCAGACCTGAGGAGAAGTAGACATAACCAGGTTAAGACACAGAGGACATGAAAAACATATATCTTTTTTCAGCAAGTGATGAAGACTGGGCAGAGAGGGTCCCACGCAAAGCTTGTGCTCACTGAAGCTGGGAGACCTGTGATTTTCTCTCAGTGTGGGAGGGGCAGGGAGCTCCAGATGAAGATGCTGAGAACACAGTGTGATGCTGAAAACTTTCCCTCTCCCTCCCACCCTTCCTGTGGATTTATTAAGCAGGCAGGCAAATCGGTGTGCAAACAATAGGTTTGCTGGAATAACAGCTGGGTAAATGACAAATTATGCAATTTTGCAGGCGCACACAGATCTGCAGTTGCACAGAAATGAAATTATATGGGAGACGGGTTCTGTTCTGCCAGGCTCTGGGGCTGAGCCCTGGCCTGGCTGCTCTGTGCTGGAGAAGAATTTTATTTGGAGTCTGTCTTGCAGCCTGCAATTCTGGCCTGCGCCATCCCAAGCATGGACCTGGTGTTTACTCATCCATGTGAAGAGGATGCTTTAACTCTCCATCTTCTCCTCCAGTGTGCAGTATTGATTTTCTGCTGTGAGGAGACAGAAAGACCTTTCTTCCAAGGACCTTGGCACAGGGCTGGCTGTGAATCGGGCTTTGTGAGCAAGGGCCTAAACACAGGGAACGCAGGATCTCTTTCTTAGTTGTAAATTGTGTTTGTGCAATTTACTAGTCATAACAAGTTTGCATTTGACTATTAGTTGTTCAAGAAAAATCCAACAGATTGAAGCTGCTTCATCACTTGATTAGTCTAAACAAGTCTGGATAATTAGCCTGGCTAATTAATACCTATGTCTATTGTACAGTTTGAGCTGACATATTGTGAAGGCGGTGCCAGTTCAAAAATGTAGAAATAAAACTGGGCACGAGGCATCTTTCTATGGAATTTCACCTTGAATATGCAAATACTTCCTCTTTTGAAATGTGATTTACAAAAATGAGAAACATTTGAAAATTCTCCAGTCTGGAACTGTTTTTTATGGGTGTTTATGGAAACCCTGATCCTGCCTTGCAGGCATAAAAGGCTTACCAGCAGCATTGTATAAAGGGGAAAAAAAAAATTACCAGAGCTAGCCCTTGCTCTAAAACAAACAAACAAACAAAATTTCGGTGTGTAATACATTGAATTTGTAGTCTTGATAAGACAGAAAATTAGTCTTTTATTACTTTGAAATTAAGTACTCAGGTTCAATGGCTCCCCATTGTTTACCAAATTAAGTACAAAATTTGCTTGGCTGTCAAAAGGCCTTGAACACTTACACCCATCATGTGGAGTTCCAATGTGAGATTGCAACTTACTTTTATTAGACATAAGTACTATAAAATGCAGTAGTCAGATATAGGAGAAATTATTGAGGCCCAACGTGAGAAAAAAAAAATACAGGATACTTGTGCCAAAGGGAAACTAACTGGTTTATCGGTTCATTGATTTATTAAGATCTATTATTGCCTGAGAAGTCACTGAAGGAGAAGCATGATGAATGGTACTCAAGGCAATTTTAGAGCTAGAAAAATCTGCCCTTTAATAAACTTATTGGTAGTTTACTTACTTAATGGTAGCTTCTAGCACTAGAGGTAGAAATATTAATATACTTTGGAGTTCACCTCTTTGTTTTGGAAAGAACCGACTTTGGTGGTGCTTTTTAATTATGTAGATGTAGGGCAAATTTGGATAAAGATCAGGAAGGGTTCTTGGATGAGGGGAAGTGCTACCTTTGCAAGTGTGGTTCAATGCTCTATAATATGTTTGATGGATCAAAGTGACTGTGGCTGAAGACAGCTGCTTATAAAGACCCCAAGAGACAACTCACTTTAAGGAGGAGGGCAGTCTAGAGTGGCAGCCAGGGCCAGCATCTTCATTAGAAGTAGACACGGATGTGGTTGAAACAAGAACACTTCCTGGCTGACAACAGATTATGGCTTTGGAAACGTAGACCCATTGTAGTGTGCTGTGAACATTGCTGAATGTGAGTCTTGGGGGGCAGATGAAGCTCCAGCCCTTCTCTGAACACCACGGAGATACTGACATAGTAGGAAGTTCTTCATGACCAAAGACAGACCTTAGACAGATTAAATGTAACAGAGTTCAACTGAACAAAGAACAATTTGTGAATCGGGCAGTCTCTATTTGAACCAGAGTAGGCTCAGAGAGACTTCAGCACAGCTATGAGGTAGAAGAAAATTTACAGACAGAAAAAGGAAGCGAGGTACAGACACAGTCAGACAGGTTATAGCTTAGCTTTTGTCTATTTGAAGCTGATTTGAACAGTTGGCCTCCTTTGATTAACTGAAACTAGTTGATTTGTATAAGAATGGGTTACAGTCTGTGTACACATACAGTTAGGTTACTGTTCGTTACGTATGGAGGAAATCATCTTACAAGAGAAGCCAGCTTTAGGCTAAATTTAATTTAACACTTGTCACCAGAGCATGACTAGGAGAGAACTGGGACTGCTCAGAATTGCTGGAGTGCCTGGTTAAGGGACTGTTTTACCAGAGACCCCATGATGCAGATAATGGAGCATTTTAAAAGACAGGCACAATTTTCTAACCCATTGGATTTTCTTGACTTACCCTGTGGCTGGCGGTTTGGATGAAAGGTGGGGGGAGTCTTTGTATTAAGGAAGGAAATATACTCAGGTAAATGGAATTAGGGCTGGGCATGGTGGCTCACACCTGTAATCCCAGACCTTTGGGAGGCCGAGGAATAAGGATTGCTTGAAGCCAGGAGTTTGAGACCAGCCTGGTCAATACAGTGAGACTTCGTCTCTACAAAAAAATTAAAACATTAGCTGGGTGTGGTTGTTTGCATCTATAGTCCCAGTTACTCTGGAGGCTGAGACAGGAGGATTGCTTGAGCCCAGGAATTTGAGGCTTTAGTGAGCTATGTTTGCACCAATGTACTCCAGGTTGGGCATAGAGTGAGACGCTATCTTTTTTTTTTTTTGAGTTGGAATCTCACTGTGTCACCCAGGCTGGAGTGCAGTGGTATACTCACGGCCACCACAGCCTCGACCTGCTGTGCTCAGGCTATCCTTCTGCCTCAGCTTTCCAAGTAGCTGGAACTACAGGCATGTGCCACCACGCCTGGCTAATTTTTCTTGATTTATTATAGAGATGAGGTCTCGCCAACTTGCCCAGGCTGGTCTCGAACCCGTGGACTCAGGCAATCCTCTCACCTCAGCCTACCAAAGTGCTGGGATTATAGGCGTGAGACACCATGCCCGGACTTTTTAATTTAAAAGATAGGGTCTCTGACCAGGCATGGTGTCTCACGCCAATAATCCCAGCACTTTGTAGGCTGAGGTGAGAGGACTGCCTGAGCCCATGGGTTCGAGACCAGCCTGGGCAACTTGGCGAGACCTCATCTCTATAATAAATAAAAAAATTAGCTGCTTGGTGGTGTGCGCCTGTAGTTCCAGCCACTTGGAAGGCTGAGGTGGCAGAATCGCCTGAGCCCAGCACATTGAGACTGTGGTGGCCATGAGCATGCCACTGCACTCCAGCCTGGTTGACAGAGTAAGATTTCAACTAAAAAAAAATAATGAAAATAGGGATCCAAACAGGTTAATTTTAAAACGAAATAAAATGTGACCTAATCGTGTGCCCCAAGAAATAGAATCAATGCACATATACAAGGAGAGAGAGAGAGACAGAAAGATAGATAATTTATTTTAAGAAATTGGCTCACACAACTGTGAAGTTGGCAAGTCTAAAATCTGAAGGGTCGGCTAGCAGTTTGGGAACTCAGGCAGGATTTCTGTGTTACAATCTTGAGGCAGTTACAATTCCTTCTTCCCTGGTAAATCTCAGTTTTTGCTCTGAAGGCCTTTGGTTGATTGGCTGAGACCTACTCACACTATAATGAGTAATCAGCTTTAACTAAAGGCAACTGATTGTAGATGTTAATTATACCTAAAAATGTTAATTTCATCTCCCTTCATAGTAACATCTAAAATAGTATTTAACCAAACAACTAGGCACCTATAAGCTAGCCAAGCTGATATATAAAATTAAACATCATGCTGGGGAAACAGCACAGGCTGGTTATAAAGCATAGTGACTTCTAGCTTAGTAATGGAATATATATATTTATTACAAAAAATAAGGTACAAAGTCATATGTGGTTTTTTCCATAAAAAGGATTCAGGAGATATAGGGGTTCTAGAGGAGTGGGAGTTCACATATACCTGGGGTGAACAAGACAAGGACAATTTAGATAGAAAAAAAGGCCAGCTTCAGGGAAAGTCTTAGTTAAAAAGATTGAATTGGGAATAGCATAGCTTGGGACAGAAGGGGAAGCAGTAGAGGATTGGAAACAGACTGAACATTGTGAATTAAATGGAAGTGGGGGGATTATCAAAGTTTCTGGGCACAGGAATGACATAAATACAGTGGTGTTGCTGATTGTATATGTGATGGGGACTGGTATGCAAACACATTTGAAAGTGGAGGTGAGGAGCAAAAGCAATTGGAGTTCAAGGGAGGGAGGAAGAGAGCATTCATGTGGGCAGCTCAGGGAAGATGGCACAGGAAGTTTGCTCTGATGTGGCCCTTGAAGGATGAGGAAAACTTCAAAAGGAAGAAGAGGGAGTAAGAAAACTTGAAAAAGCCATGGGGGCCAAATATACATACGGTGCAATTGAGCCTGGGTCACCCCAGGTGTATGTGAATTCCCACTCCTCTAGAATCCCCGTTTCCTATCTAAACCCCTTTTATGGCATGTACCACATACTACTTTGTGCCTTAGTTTTTGTAATAAGTGTATTGTTTCATTACTAAGTTGGAAGTTCTTATGCTATTTTGGCAACTAGGTCAAAGCACAGGGTTTGCAGAGGAGACCAGTAAATAAGACTTGGAAGGTATCTTGGAAGGCAATGAGAGGCAAGGGAATTTGTAATTCGGTAAGAAATTGTGGGTGGTCATTGAAGGGTTGACTATTGAATAGAGTAGCAGTGTGATTAGAATCTTGCTCCAGGAAGACTAATATAATAAGGGTTTTCTGGATAACTTTAAAAGACAGTGATGTAGGGCAAACATTTAGAAGGTTAATAACTATTATTAGTGAGGGATAGAAATCAGGGCTGAAGCTGTGGCAATTAAATAGAGGGGGCATATTTTAAAAATACTACAGAAGTCAAACCTGCAGGATGTGATGATTAATTTGGGGTAGAGTGAATAGGAGTGGGAGTGGTAAATGCAGATATTAATATTTCCAGAGAATGTGACTGAAAAAGTAGGGATAAAATATTAACAGGACAAAGAATTCAGGGTATAATTTCATCTTTAGACATTTTGGATCGAATGTACTGGTGAGACAATCTGGTGAAACTTTTTAGAACACAGTTAAACATGGTCTGGCACTTAAGAAGGAGGTCAGAATTAGAGCTATATACAGTCACGTGTTGCTTAATGATGGGGATACATTCTGAGAAAAGCATTGTTAGGCAATTCCCTCATTGTGTGACCATCATAGTGTGTACTTACACAATCCTAGATGGTCTAGCCTACTACACACCTAGGCTATATGGGATAGCCTACTGGTCCTAGGCTACAACCTGTACAGTATATTACTATACTATCACTTTAGGCAAGTGTAACACAATGGTATGTATTTATGAACATATCTAAACATGGAAAAGGTACAATAAATATATGGTATAAAAGATTAGAAAATAGTCCACCTGTATAAGGTATTTACCATGAATAGAACTTGCAAGACTGGAAGTTGCTCTGGAGGAGTCAATGACACTGTATACTTGAGCTACACTAAACTTATAAATTTTTTTCTTCAATAATACATTAACCTTAGCTTACTGTAACTAAAAAGGTAAAAACAAATGTCAAAAATGTTTTGATTCTTAGCTTAAAACACAAACACATTGTAGAGGTGTGCGAAAATATTTTCTTTCTTTATAGCTTATTCTATGTGTTCTATTTTTAAATTATTCTTATTTTTTAAATTTTAAAACTTTTTTGTTAGAAATGAAGACACAAGCACACACATCAGTTGCAAGTACTGCATTTTGCAATATCTATTGACAGGTACCGGGAAATCTTTGTAGAGGAATAAAAATAGGAGATGATTACTTGGAGAATGGGTAGGACTTAGAGGAACAGAAAGAAGAGGGGCAAATATTCCAGGCAGGAAGACAGATGGATGCAAGAACAGGACAGAAAGATGGAAATTTGATAATGTTTTTAAGGAATAAAAAGACAGCAGCTGAAGCAATTTTGGGGGAGCAAAAGGCTGGCTATAGAAATGGAAAAGCAGGATGGAGAAACAATGAGGTCAAAGAACTAGAACACTTTAATTTTGTAACACGAGGCCACTATTTTGGGCAGGGGTTTTCTTCCATCATTTCCAAGATCAACAAACTTGACCATTATAGAATTTTCTAGTCAGTAGGAAGAAATGTCCCAAGAGAGAACTAGTATCTGTGAAGCTTCTACTAAGTACCAAACGTTAGACGAAGAACCGTGGACCTTCACGATCTGTATTCATTAACGCCTCAACACTTGTTTTTTTTCCTAATTAAATCACATCCTGTCTGGGTTGGCCCAGGCCAGTCAGGGTTGGTAAGAAATTCCATTTTAATTCTTAGTGGGGAAGTGTAGGCCTCTTCCCTTTCCTCGGGGAAGCACCATAACCTCAGGATTTACACAATCTAGGAAAGGACCCCAGGTCTTCCCCATTAGTTATTAAGGTGCTTATTTTGTGTGCCCTTTGTTGTTGTCAGCTTAGTGCCCGGGACATTTCCCAGGCCTCTCAACCTGGAGGTGCTAATTGTGACATCCCCTCCCACACATTAGGGACCTTCACTAGGGCTACTGTCATAGGCATTAAGGAGGATAGGCAAAGACAGGGAGAGTCTTATGGCTTGGGGCTGCTTTTTGTGGATGGTGAGTGCCCAGCATTGACTTCTTTTTCTCAAGGGTTCCTACAGATGTTCATTGGGGATCCTTCTACCCTAGACTAGGCTGCTAAAAGGTCTTTTGTCTAGCCCAGATATTCTCCATCTAGATTTCTCAAGTATAAACGAAGTACTGGTCTCTGCATCCTTCAAACTCCAAGGAGTATGAGTGCCGCTCTCCAAATGGTTCTTTTGAAGACCCCTCGCTTATCTTAACATAGAGGGGACCTTCTAGAACCACCTCCTTGCTCTCTGTCATGGATGAGAGAGGGGAAATGACTCCATCCCAAATGAGTCTCGTGATTCTCACTTCCTGGTGCAGCAAACGCTCAGTGAATTTTTCACCATCATACAGTCATGTGTCACTTAACAATGGGGATACGGTCCAAGAAATGTGGTGTTAAGTGATTTTGTCATCATACAGATATGAAAGAGTGAATTCATACAAACTTAGATAGTAAAGCCCGGCCATCCCCAACATTTTTGGCATCAGAAACTGGTTTTGTGGAAGACAATTTTTCCAGATAGCTGAGAGGGAGAATTATCAGGCATTAGGTTTTCATAAAAAGCTGACAACCTAGATGCCTTGCATGCACAGTTTGCAATAGGGTTCACACTCCTGTGAGAATCTAATGCCTCTGCTGATCTGACAGAAGACAGAGCTCCCCTTCCCCACCGCTTATCTCCTGCTGGCAGTCCTGTTCCTAACAGGCCACTGACCGGTACCAGCCCATGGTTGGGGGTTGGGGACTCTGGTGTAGCCTACTACACACCTAGGTTACATGGTATAACCTACTGGTACTAGGTTACAAACCTGTACAGCATGTTGCCGTACTGAGTACTGTAGTCAAGTGTAACACAATGCTAAGTGTGTATCTAAAGACAGAAAAGGTACAGTAAAAGTATGATGTTATAATCTTTTGGAACTGCCCTCTAATATGCAGTCTGTCATTTACCAAACATTATTATGTGGCACGGGACTATAAAAAGAACCTGGAGCTGGAGAGAGGGCTGAGGTGGCAGTTGCAGTTGCATAGCATCTCAGTGGGTCCCACAATGAAGCGAGAGTATTTGGAATCTCTGCTGAACACCAGAAAAGTGTCATTTAATATCTTGCTTACATTGGCCCCAAAAGGTATGTCTTAAGGAAGCACAAGATCCCAGGCCCTGTGACCAAATTATCCAGGTTTAAAACTATTTTTTTTTAAACTACTAGCTATGTGATTTAAGGTGATAACATTTCTGGATAATCCATTTCTCCATATATCCATCTGTAAAATGGGGATTCTAAAGTGCCAATCTGCATAAAGTTGTTGGAGGAATAAATGGAACTATATATATAAACCAGAGCGTAACACTGCTACGTGGTTGATGTCCCCAAACTTTGAGCTGTTACCATTCTCACCACTTCCTCCTGTGCATCAGTTTATGACATAGACTATAGACAAACACTACAGTTTATTTCTAGACTTAGAGCACAGGCTTTTGTAAAATCCAACTCAAGAGTCAAGCATAAAAGAGGTAAAATACATGCAACTTCTTT
The DNA here is from genome assembly GCA_027257055.1 of Cephalopachus bancanus. Lineage (NCBI taxonomy): Eukaryota > Metazoa > Chordata > Mammalia > Primates > Tarsiidae > Cephalopachus > Cephalopachus bancanus. The sequence continues at coordinate 2,113,703 of JAPVLO010000146.1, forward strand.
TAGAACTATGGCTTACTTTGCTTTACGAATGCCATGAATCCCTTCAACTTTCAGGAAAGGCTGCTGCCTAGTGGGGATTGCAGAGTCTCTTCCAGTGTGCCTTTTACTTCTTTTAGGCTGGTTAGAGCAATGTGACAATGTTAATTCAGACGGCAGACACACAGACACACTGGACAAACCAGACCTAGGCTCTAATCTCCCCTCTGATGCTAAATAGTAACTGTGACTTAGCACAAGTTAGGTACTTTTTCTGGGTCACTGTTCCTTTATCTAAAACAAAAAGTAATAATAGAACCTACCTCATAGAATTATTGTAAAGATTAAATAAGATAAGGTAAAGATGGGCTCAAAAAAATGGTAGCAAATGGACTCAGAATTAGAACTCATCTCCCAAAATAAAGTTTGCACACATTAGATTATGAACACACTATCTAAGAAGCAGATATTATAATTGGTGATGATAGGGAAGGATACACTGAGAAAGGTGCTGGTTTCCTCTCATTTCCTAACTATTGTTAGAAATAGGCCAGGTGCAGTGGCTCATGCTTGTAGTCTTAGCTACTTGGGAGGCTGAGGTGGAAGGATTGCTTGAGCCCAGGAGTTTGAGACTGCAGAGAGCTGTGGTCATGCCACTGCCCTCCATCCTGGGCTACAGAGTGAGACCCTGACTTCTCTCCACCCCTCCAAAAAAAAAAAAGAAAACAAAAAGAAAAGGAAACAGCGAGGCCACGTGGGAGTTCCACCCTCTGCACTAGGAGCGTGGAGAGCTCTCTGCTTTCCTTAGTCTCAGCCAAATGGTTTTTGCACCCCGTTAGTCTCAAACTCAACCTAAGATGTCTCTCCTTCATTTCAAACCCTTGGAATTTATCTGACTAAATTGATTTAATCCAGTTCAGATCAGGATATGCATTTTGAGTCTGTTCTTAGTTGGGTTTCCCCCATCCCAAATCACATCTTCCTCTTCGGGACTTAATGAAATGGCTTCTGGAACACTCAGTAAGATGAAAACCAGGCACTGATCCTTCCCCCCCGCCCTCCAACTACTCCAGAGAAGAAATGGAAACAGAGAAGTGGTGCCTCAACTCTGGTAGAGAAGCTCTCCCTAGCCTGCCTTCCCTAAATGATCCAGTCTAGGCCAAGTAGTGTCACCAACACTTATTAAATCCCAAAATGTACTAATCCCTCTTTTTTCCTCTAATGTTTTCTTGAGGCTTCACTTTGTAGTTTCTCACCTGGTTAATCTTAGCTGAGTGGTTTTCTCAAGGAACATAATGATCATATAGCCCTGCTCCTGGGTGGTGGAGGTCTTCCATTGAGTAAATCACTTTGAGCTGGCATTACTTCTTGCTGGTGTGCTCTCCCACAGCCACTAGAGTGCTGGATGTCCAAGGACTCCCAATGGTGACCTTCTCCCTCTCTTTCATGAAGTTATCTTGCTTATTTGCTTATATCTAGATAGGGATTATGAAAGCATTAAGTCAATTAAGAGTTTGAATTCTGGTTGCTAGAGAGACAGAGATAGAAAGAGAGAAAGAGAGATTCCTCTCTAAAGGGCCATCTGGTACACCAAAATCATCTATAGAGATTTTAAACATACCTTTTTGGACTCATCCTAGGCTTTCTTGGTCACATTTTTTTTGGTTGCCCGTTTAACTTTGTGTTGACTATGAGGTTTTGTTGATCCCAATCTCTCCACTTGAGTGGTTTCCTCCTTTGGATTCTGGATGAGGTATGAAGGAGGCAGTGGAGTGTGCCTAGCCACCCACATGTGGGTATTTGACAGGTGAGTAGCTGAAGAAATAGCAAGTGGGCAAGGATGTTGAGTGTGTGGATGAGTGGGTGATTGAAAATATAGACTGAAATTCAAGTCAAAGACGAAGAGCATAAAGATAACAGTGTTGTTGAAGGTTCCAGTAAGTTCCGAACAGGTGTAGTCAAGTGGTCATGCTTCTAAACTGGAAGGAGAGGAGGGTGTGATCAGAGAGTAATGTCTTTCCAAATTAAGATTTTAGTGCATAATTGCAAAGATAGAACAATAACTCAAGTATTCAATGAGCAATATAAATGAGCCTTAGGTAATCTTAAAAATGAATGACTTGACAGTGACCTTCAGTCCTTACTTTCTTTCTCGATGATGTTACAATCTCTAACTAATTTCTGATTCCTTGACTTTTGTCTCTAGTTTGTAGCTACTCACATGTCTCTCAAACTGTTATTAGAATTTGGCCTCTTTGGCCATGACCTTGATGGAACCTGTAATATGGTTCTACCCTTCCATTGACATTTTCTACTGCCAGTTGCTCCAGGCAAACACCCAAATGAATCTCTGGCTCCTATGTCACACATCAACACTGATTCTCTTTGACACATTTCTTGCTGGATCTACCTGGGCTCCTGCAATAAGGAATTGATGTTAGGTTTCTTGTCTCCTTGTCCAATGCTTTTTCTAATTTACACTGTCATGTTTCTCTACATTCATGGGAGCCTGGCTTTCTCTTTGTGGCCAAAGACTTGGTTTCCTCCTCTAGTCATCCACTCTTCAGAGCTCTATTTTTGAGTTCCACAGGCTTTTCCAGACCTTCACTCAGACAGTCACCCTCAGTAGTAACATGATTGCACTTTGGGTGTGGCCTGTCTGTTGCTGCTCTTTCTCGGTTTTTTAATACTTAAGAATATTGATTTGAGGTCATTCCTCAATGTGTTACTGAGGATTTTCTCTTGTTTGGGATCAGCTGACTCAGTTGTAAGAGTGATCACACAATGACTCAGAATACCAAAGAAAGGGCCTTTCAGTGGAGAGGCAGAAGATTCTGTCCTACTCTACTGCTGATGCTGATTAGGGTTAAGTTTTGCATTGACTTGAGTCAGATAAAGGTGCTTTGTGTTTTAGTACTTTCTTTGTTTTTTCTTTTTTCTTTTGTGTTTTAGGACTTTAACAAGGCACTAGGACATAAGGCTTACAATTTTCAACAGTCATTGTCACCCAATCTTCATTTGTAACCCATAAGCTTTCAGTGAAAAATGGAATTTTTTTTTGCCAGGCTCTATGCAACCTTGCATTTATCCAATGCTGTCATGAGACTGACAGTCAATGTATTCGGTCATAGTAAAAAAGGCAAAACAAAGATTTCTACCACAAACGCATATTTTCTAAAATCTAGAGTCATGGTAAGAAGAAGGGATAACTAGATTTATGTTTCTTCACTGTTCATTTCCTTTCGATCTGTGTGAGATATCCTAATTAAAGCCCTCAAACTGACTAGAGAGGTAGAAAGAACACAATCTTTGGGATGAGGCATATTTGATTTTGAGTAGAGTCCCATCTACAATCTATGTAACCTAGGGCAAGTTTTTACTCTCTCCAAGCCTCTGTCTTCTCATTAGCATACAAAGATAATAGTACCTGTAGTACCCAGTTTGTTGAAATGCCTGCCATGTAAGAGGTACTTGTGGACACTGTGGATTGGCTTACTGAAAATTCATCCCGTACTCCCAAGTTTGAACCCCTCACACTGCAGAGACTTGAAAATGAAAAAAGACATGCACTACACTCTCTTGCAGCTCAAGTGCTGGATGTGTTTTAGGTTCCATCAGTTGCATGCACTCAAATAAGACCTGAATATAGGATGAAGTTAAGGAGAGAGAGCTATTGGCAGAGTAAGTTAACTATTCTGTGGACACAGATTGTGGAAGAGGCAATGTGACTCTGCTGTCAGCAGCTTCCAAAGGGAGTGGCTTCTTGCAGCAGCATTCACTTCCTCACTGTGGCAAAGGTTGTATGATACTGGGGCCGAGAGTTGTTCCTGGAAGCTTAGTAACAGAAATAAAACTGAATAAGTGGTAGCTAGTCCTCTTCTCTCCCTCATTGTGCCTACATCTATGCTAACATTATACTAGATTCTGGCAAATGAAACAAAGAATAGGGCACAGTCCCTGTCCTTGAGGAACTTGTTGTATGGAAAAAACACATTTGTAAGTGGATATATTTTTAAATGATTTAAGCTCCATATGTTATCATCAAAGTGCTTCAAGAATCATAAGATGGAGTCAATAACAATAGCTTTATGAGTCAGGAAAGGCTTCAGCGAGCTGACAGTTTACAGAATCAAGAAGACTGAGTAGGAGATCATTAGATGGTACAAAAGGGAGGGGTGGAAAAAGAGAAGGACATTTATAATTAAGCACTCAGCGTTTGCAAAGGAGCAGAGATGTGAAAATACTCCTGTGTTCAGAGAAGTGGGAGAGGCTTGGCATGGTGGGGATGTGGCATAATGGGAGTAGGATGGGGGGAGATGGGTTTGGAGACTCAGACTAGGACCAGATTGCATAGAACTATATGTGCCTAATTAGGAAATTTGAATTTGATCATCCAGTGATAGTGAGCCAGCAGGGATTTCGAAGCAAGAGCACAAAAATAAACAATATTTTTGTTCATGAGGAAAACTCTGGCATTAGTGTGGAGAATAAATTGCAGGGTGAAGTATCTTTACAAGCAAACAGTAAGCTGTTAAAAAAAAGTGAGTGGAAATGAGGGTGGTGGCAGGAATGGAGAAGAGGGCAGAATTTAGAATATATTTTAAAGATGAAACTTTATAGGTTTGGAGACCAATTAGATTAGGAGGAGAGGGAAAAAAGAAAATGAGGTTTCTAGCCAGAATATAGATTTCACTGGAATAAGAAATTTGCTTGTTTATGGATTTGTCTTCAGTACCAAGAATAGTTCCTAGCACATAGTAGGTGGGCAGTAAATATTTATTAAATGAATGGGGTACACGGTGATACCATGAACTGTGTTGTCTTGGATAATGAAGTTATTCTTGAATGTCTGCAGGTCATCCAAGTAGGAGTGTTCATTGTGCATGTCTGGTGCTGAGGGGAAAGAAACAGGTTGAAGGTACAAACTGAGAAGTAAGTCAACAGCATAGAGATAGAAGGTAACATAGATAAGGCATTCCAGGGAGAATATGTCAAGTGAAGAAAGAACCACTGGTGGATTTCTAGGACCCACTAGACTTTAAAAATTTGGGAGTAGAAGAATCTTGTGAAAAAGATTGAGATGTAGTGACCAAAGGGGACACTACCCAGGAAAGAGTCACATTTTGGAAGGTCAGAAGAAACTTGTCAATACACAGTGTCAACTCTGTGGCATGACCAAAAGGCATAAAGATTAAAATAGGGCATTGGATACATAAATTAGGGAATCTTTGACACTTTTGCTGGTGCCATTTTAATAGAATGATAGAGATATGTTTTGCAGTGAGTAGGTCTATGCAAACCTATCCCTAAAAGTCCAAAGGAGCCAAGAGGCCAGAGAAAGAGCCTGACATATCCAGTTTCTTAGAAAAAAACATTTAATAGGGACTTATGGACAGAAGTCATGTCTGTGTCTCAAATGGCAGTGAGACAAGATGGTGGATCCCTGTCCCATTACCCCCCAGACCTAGGGCTTATATAACAAAGGGAAGCCAGCTCGGTGGCTCAGTCTGTAATCCTGCGCCTTTGGGAGGATGAGGTGAGTGGATTGCCTAAGCCCACGGGTTCGAGACCGCCGAGGCAGGCGAGACCTCATCTCTACAATAAATCAAAAAATCAGCCGGGTTTGGTAGCATGCGCCTGTAATTCCGGCTACTTGGAAGGCTGAGGCGGAAGGATCACCGGAGCCCACAGATCGAGGCTGCGGTGGCCTGGAGCGGCCACTGCACTCCAGTCTGGGCGACAGAGTGAGACTCCAACTCAAAACAAAACAAAACAAAACAAAACAAAACAAAACAAAACAAAACAAAGGGAAAGGGTGGTTCTGAAGAGATCTGGAGGACAATTGAAGTATGATAACATCAGGATTATTTGACCTTAGGGCAGAGTTTATTGTAAGTACCTGCTTTTACAAAAGGAATAATAAGTCATGGGAAATCTTAGAGTTCTTCTCACAGCTGGAGTTGAGTAGAAATCAATATGGTGGATTAACAACCAAGGTGGAGTTATTTTGGCCTCCTTAAGATAGGAATCAGATTACAATGTTTTTGGCACTGAATAGAAGGTAAAAAGTTAGAGATAATAAGTGTAGACTTCTACTTTAAGAAGTTTAGAGGCAAAGAGAAAGAGGGGAAAAAAGCGTAACCACAGGAAACAAGACTCTCTTACTTAGAAGTGACAGAAGCCCACCCAAACTAGTTTAAGGATTTAAAAAGTTAAGTGGAGTTATTGGCTTATTTAATCAAAACATATGTTGGGCAGGGATGCTGCTGACCTTAGAATAGCAGAGTCATCTCTTGGTCTCATAGCTCAGTTTTCCTCTCTATGCCAGTTTTATTCTCTTAGCAAATTTCTCCAGGAGGAATAGACTACTGGCAACTTTAGGCTCCTACTCCTATAGTTTTGAAATTAAAGAGAAAAAAAAGCCTCCTCCTTCCACTCCAGTTTTAAAATTCCAGGTAAGAATTCTAATTGGTCCTCTTGGGTCATATGACTGTCCATTGGACCAATCACTGTGGCCTGGGCGTTGCCATTGGCTAAACTTGTTCTCTTCTAGAGGAATCACTGTGACAGACATATGTACTCCTATAAGAAGACGGCAGTTCCCATATGGAACATATGTTGGAATGAAGTAGGGGTAAGGCGTGGGGAGGAAAAAGTAGAGTGTCTCAAACATGACCATGGGGGAATAACTGTGAGCAAATTTTCTCTGCTATGAGAAACAGAAAGCAGAATGCAGTAGATTGAGTGGTGAATAGGAAGGGGAAAGGAAACTAAAACAGTAAATGCAGGCTGCTCTTTCAAAAAGATTCTCTATGCAAACCTACCACTAAAGTTCAAGGAGCTGAGAGGCCAAAGAAAGTGGTTGACATATCCAGTTTCTTAGAAAGAAACATTTAATAGGGACTTGTGACCAGAAGCCATATCTGTATCTCAAGTGGCAGCAAGACAAGATGGTAGATACATGTGCCATTACCCTCCCCCCAGACCTAGGGCTTATAAACCATAAGGAAAGGGTGGTTCTGAAGAGATGTGGAAGACAATTGAAGTATAACTTTAGGGTTGTTTTGTCTGGAGAATGGCCTAAGCAGATGATTTTCTCTCCTGTAGAGTCTGAAAGTTCTCATGAGCCACCCTAACAAACATAACAGTGTAAGTAAAAGCATTACAATTACTGTGCAAATCCAGCTAGAAGAAGATTTCCATTTTCCATATTTGCTGGTGAAGGGGATGTCTAATGCAGAAGATGAGATTAAAAACACAGGAGAGGGAGGAAGGGGCTCACTGATGGAGCAAGTTCTGGGGGGTTGCATAGAGAGTGGATCTGGTCTTGGAGAAGAGAGTCACCTTGCCTCTAGGAAAGATGCAAATGAGGTAAAGCACAATTATGTAGACACTTATATAGATTGCTAAGGGGTTATAAATATGTTCAGAGTGAAAAGAGTAGAAGAAAAAAATACTACATACTTCACATGGCCTTTGCCTGTGAAGCAGATAGCACAGAATGGTTTAAGTGAAAAGGATGAGCCGGGCTCGGTGGCTCAGCCTGTAATCCCACGTCTTTGGGAGGCTGAGGTGAGTGGATTGCCTGAGCCCTGGGTTCGAGACCTGCCTGGGCAATGAGACCTCATCTCTACAATAAATCAAAAAATCAGCCCGGCATGATAGTGCATGCCTGTAATTCCTGCTACTTGGAAGGCTGAGGCAGAAGGATTGCCGGAGCCCAGCAGGCGAGGCTGCGATGGCCGGGAGTGGCCACTGCACTCCAGTCTGGGCGACAGAGTGAGACTCCAACTCAAAAAAAAAAAAAGAAGCAAAGGATGCTGTGTGGGGTGGAGACAGGAATTTGAAGAGAGTGCTGAAAATATGGCACTGCCATGATGCAGGGTGTGAATGAGAACAGGCTGGGGATAAAGTAAAGGATTTGGGGGCAGTATGATGAACCCTTGATGAGATGCCTGAATCACTTAGAAGAAATGATGTTGAGTAAATCATAAAATCTCCCATTTTTGAACTCTTCCTAAATGCTGAGTGCCATGCTAAGCACTTCACTTGTACTTCATTCAATAAGCCCAGCCACTTGTACAATGAGTAGGATCATGCTCCTTTACAGGAGAGAAAACTAAGACAAAGAGAGGGTCTTGCTCAAGTTCACGCACCTAGAAAAGTGGCAGAGATAGGATTTGGTTTTAGGTCTCCCTGACCTCAGAGTCGGAACTACAGAGTTCTCTTCTGTCAGTGTCCACTCAGACACATCCTGATCCCACCTCTGGTAAAGTGATACTGCCAGCATGCTTAGAATGAGTAAGTTCATTTTCTCAGGTGTCCAGGCTGTTTCCACCTCCCAGTTGCTTTGCTTACCATGAGCCCCTGTAGGCTATCCACAGGGAACATGAAAGCTCAAAACCCAAAGTTAGAGCAGTTTGCAGTTTCTCTTGGGCTGAGTCAAACAAAGAGCATTTGCATCTAGCACTGACTTTCTAGCATCATGACCTTGGGCACAGTGCTCGGCTTTTACAGGAACAATGGTGAGCTCATCAGATGGTATGCAGCAGAAATGACCAACTGAACAGAGCCAGATGGCATAGTTGAAGGCACATGAGATTCAGAGTAGAGAACCCAAATTAGAAATGGATCTGCCACGTTTCTGCTAAGGAAAGTACCAGCAGCGTTCCTGGCATACAGTAGGCACTCAAATCTTAGTTTTTACATGACTGCATTATTATTACTAGTTAGACAGGAAAGAGTCATATGTCTTTAGTTTGAAAAGCTAATGTGCTTGTGCTTTCATACTTTCTCTGCTAGTCATGTAGACCAGCATTCCCCACTGGGGGCGATTTTGCTTCCCGGAAGACAGCTGGTAATGTCTGGAGGCATTTTTGGTTGTCATCAGGTGGAGGAAGGTACTGGAGTCTAGTGAGTTGAAGACAGGGATGATACTAAACATCCTGCAATACACAGGGCAGCCCCCACAACAGAGAATTATCTGGCCGTAGAACTGATGTTGAGAAATCCTGCTATGGAAGAAAGCACTGCTGAAATGAAGCCAGTAGGAAGAAATGGTGAGTGGTAAGATGAAGGAGAGGAAAGGTTACACCTTTCAACGCGTAACCCAGGTCCCTCAAGTAGAGCTTTGAAAAAGCTCTGTCTGTAGAATACAAACAGACCTGGTCAACCAGCAGAGCAAATGGCCTCTGGAATACTGCTGTGTCTTTTCTTCCTCTCCACATCTGATGAAGACAGTGACTTGTGTCTGGCAGTTTGCTGTTATTCATCTTCTTTGTTAGGGAACATTGCCCAGGACTCTTTGTGGTCAACATTGCTTGGTGTGTAATCAAGACTGTGACCACTTTTTCTGAACTAAAAATTGACGATGAGTCAAGTCTGAGTGTATTTATAGGTACAAGGGACAGGGTTTTTGAAATTGGGACAAGCCTGGAGTTTCCAGATTATGTCATTGGAAGAGAGAAGACAGGAAGAGCCATGGGCACGAAACTGTGAGATCCAGGTACCAATCTCAGTTCCTCTGATTGCTGGCTGCCTAGTCATCATAAGATGCCCCTAAGCTTCTCTGAGCCTCAGTTTCTTCATTTGTAAAGTTAGCTTAATGATACTTAGCCTCAAGTGATTTATGTGAAGTGGTTGACATGATGCATTTGAAGGTGCTTTGAAAATTGGTAAGTCCAGTCAGCCAATGTTATTACTTAAGGTGTTTTAATAAACAATAATAATGGTTGGGGATGGTGGCTCAAGCCTGTAATCCCAGCACTTAGGAAGGCAGAGGCCAGAGGATTGCCTGAACCCAGGGGTTTGAGGCCAGTCTGGGCAACTTGGCGAGATCTCATCTCTACAATAAATCAAAAAATTAGCTGGACGTGGTGGCATGTGCCTGTAGTTCCAGCTACTTGGAAGGCTGAGGCGGAAGGATTGCCCAAGACTAGTAGGTCGAGGCTGCAGTGGCCATGAGCATGTCTCTGTACTCCAGCCTGGTCAACAGAGTGAAACTGTAACTCAGAAAAACAAACAAAAACTACACAACAAACCGCCCCCCAATAATAACGACATATACAAGGTATGAGTAGAAAATGATAAGATGATATTTTCTATATTAAAAATATATGCAAGTGTAGCTAGATTTACCTAATTATACACAGACATCTCAAGAGCAAGATCTTTGGCTGTTTTCTTACTTTTTGGCACATATGCTAAAGAAAAGCCACGCAGATGATGTTGGAAAACAGAGTTAAGATTTTTGCTCTTTCCCTTTTTTCCTTATTTTGCAAATGTAAAACAATATATTCAAGGGAGCCCAGCTTTCTGACTAAATGGCTCTCAGAATATAGTGAAAAAGTGAAATGTGTAGTTGGAATTATCATAGGGTAGTCGGCAATCTTGATTAGATACATTTGGAGTCTAATACAGTTCTGATAAACAGAAAGTTCTATCTTTCATTAAAATAAAATCTGAGCAATGATCCCCTCCCACCACTTGCAAAAGAATGTTCCTGGATTTTTTTTTTGTTTGATAGGTTGATTTTTCTCAGGACAGCAAACTTTTGAGAAGGCCCTATAATTCATTTACAGCTAACCTCTTGGAGTAAAAGTCTTTTTAGAAATGTACATTTCTTCTGGCTCATAATTGATTGTGTTTCCTGTCAGTTAGGCTAAATTTACTAGTTTTTACATAGTAGGCATTCAATAAACATTTGTTGAAGGAGTGGAAGAGGAGGAGGACGTGACATAATGTACAACAAGTGACTATTAAACTACTATGTGCCTGATTCATAGTAGTTGTTCAATAAAAGAGATGCTTGGATTTGTAACCACTGAGACACTGTGAATGAGGATGTTAAAGGAATGTTCTGTGAATTGTGAAGCAGACCTTAGAGAGAAATATTCTAGGGGCTCCTGTGAATGTCTTCACTTTCTTGGTAAAATGGGCAGACATGGATGGAACTGCCTCTGTTCTCCTTATTCTTATGTTGAACACAGATATGGTGGTCAAAATTGTGGCATAAAGTGACAGAAATGAGGCCCAAAGCCACACCTCAAGTGTGGCTGAGCATAAAGCTCAAAGGAGCATGTGCTCCTGACTGTGTAAAGGGCCCAGCATATCAACCCTACACTGTCTGCCTCCTGGCTTGTGGTTATGTGAAAAAACAAAACAAAAAACCCCACACAAACCAAAGCCTTTATTCAGATAAGCAACCAGATGCTGGATTTGTCATGAGGTACATCCTAGTCCTAAGGATGCAGCCCACATTAGATACCCAGACGCATCTATACATGACATCCCTCCAATAACAGGGTGACATCTTGGGGAAGAGCAAAGACGATCCTCTGCGTTTCTCTATGCTTGCCTTTAATTGTATTTTTTAGCAAGTCTAAATTGACATTTCATATACGATTTCCGTTACTTTAACTTTCTTTGATCTTTCAGTCCATATTCACCAGTGCCCATTCATTTTAGTATATTTAAGAATAGGGTGAAGTCCATACTCAAGTTTCAGGCCCCACTCAGCTCAGATATTTGCCAATGTCCCTGAGGGTCACATGAGTCTACACTTGGATCTGCCCTCTGGACATGGAGGAAGTGGGCAGAGATGTCAGCTCTCCCTGGAAGAGCAGAATTTCTCTAGTCCAAGGGTTCCCTGGAGGTGCACTAAAAAACTTCTTGAAAAAGTTAGTGGAATGCTGGGAAGGTCAGGATCCAGTCTCTCTCATCTCTTTCTCCCTTCTCCTGTTCCCCATTTTGATCTGTGTTGTATAATGTACATTAGAAAAAGGGTTCTATGGCTAGAAAACCCTGTTTCACGGATTAGTCACCTGAGCACCACAGAAGTTAATCTAACCAATACTTGCTGAGAATCCACTATCTACACGGTGCCACTGCAGGCAGGTCTGCATACCGCACAAACCCAGGGATATAGTTTTCATGGCTTACAGTATAAATGCCACCCCTGGCATTGTGCAAGAGGCAGCTGAACTGCAGTGCCATGCAGATGAGCAAGAGAGTGTTCTTACCCTGAGGAACCAACCATTGTGTGTAAGGAAGGAATGGGGAAGATACCAGACACACTGGGGTTGTTGTGTAAGACAGAGCAAGATAAACAGAAATATAGCCACTCAATATTATGGAAGTGTAAGGAGATGACAGGAGGTGCTATTTAAGATAGACCTTGAATGAAAACTAGAACTGTGGCTTGGTCTTCACTGGCAATAGTAAAATAAATCTTTGCTGAGTATAGATGACAGGTGAATACATAGGTCTCCTTACATTTAAGCCTCATGTAAAGCAAGTTTATTATCCCCATTTCGCAGATAAGGACACTGAAAGGAAGAGGTTGAAGGATTTGCCCAAGGTTTTATAGCTAATAACAGGGAACACAGAATTAAAAACCAGATCTAGTTGCTGTCAAAGTCTGGGCTCTTTCTAGGTTCATGCTGAAATAACTTCAGGCAGAGGAGAAGGAAATTGCTTTACTAATCTGAGATGGAAACTATTCTATAACTACCAACTCTTTAACATGGTGGTCTGAATATTTACTCATCTAACTAACAGAGCCCTCTGCCAAGTTACACAAATGGTTGTACTTGTGCAGTCTTAATCTCCGTCTAGGTGTCTGTCCCTGATTTCAGGGCCATTCACCTCCCTCTGTGTCGTGCACACAGACACACGAATCAGGAAATAAGGATGAGGACTTGCGTGTGTATGAAGAACAATTGATTCTGTCACAGGAGTGGTGGAAATTGACTCTAGATTGAATGCCGAGGTGCAGAGTTGTGTTAGAAGCTGAAAAGTTGAAGGCTTCTGCGACCCCTCCACATCCTATCAGATTTGTTTTCTGTCAACCTGGGCTTTCTGACAGGCATGGTCTTCTCTCTGGAAATCAGATCCCAGAAAATGGCTTGTGTTCTGGTTCTTATTTTAGGAAGTGAATCCAGAAAACAGGAGGCAGGGAGCAGGAGAAAGTGAATGGAGTAGGAGGGGGTACCACACAGGACTGTGGTCTTGAGTTGGTCACTGCTGTGAGTAACTGGAGGCTCAACCTCCCTGGAACCTTCTGAGAAGTCGTGTAGAAAGCACCTCCGCATTGTCTGGCCTGGGACAGACCTGGGTACCCGAGGGTTAACTCCCTCACAATGCTGAGTAGGGCCCCGCCCACGGCGTCCTCCCAATAGCAACTAGGAAGAAGCAAGGTGCATCCAGAGGAGGTCAGGTGAGGACAAAGGACTTCCAAAAAGGTCAGAAGGCACTTGGAGGAAGAGTCTGAAGCAAGATTCAACACCAGATCAATTTATGTGAGCTTTCATGTAAATGAAATAATACAATAGGTGGCTTTTGTGTCTGGCTTCTGTCCCTTAGCGTGGCGTTTTCAAGGTTGGAAAGCAAATTTTGAAAGTTTTTTGTTTTGCTGCACGCACCAATCTCCTAGGTTCTGTTCGGAGTCAGCTCCCAGAGGCGTCACTGCTTGCAGAACAGCGGGCCCTGGTGGACACTAGGTGAAGTCCTCTGGCCGACTGCACGGACAGGCATTTGCCAGGCCACTCTCTGAGTGAGGGAATGAAGGCAGGAGGATTCTTTTAAAAAGCCAGGGGAGCCGGGCTCGGTGGCTCAGCCTGTAATCCCGTGCCTTTGGGAGGCTGAGGTGAGTGGATTTCCCGAGCCCGCCGGTTCGAGACCCGCCTGGGTAGCGAGACCTCATCTCTACAATAAATCAAAAAAAAAAAAAAAAAAAGCAAGCCAGGGGAACCGGGCTCAGTGGCTCAGCATGTAATCCCGTGCTTTGGGAGGCTGAGGTGAGTGGATTGCCTGAGTCCGTGGGTTTGAGACCCGCCTGGGCAACTTGGCGAGACCTCATTCTACAATAAATAAAAAATTAGCCGGGCGTGGTAGCGCTCCTGTAGTTTCAGCTACTTGGAAGCCTGAGTCGGAAGGATCGCTGACGGGTCGAGGCTGCGCCGGTCGAGGCTGCTGTGGCCAGGAGCATACCACTGCACTCCAGTCTGGGCGACAGAGTGAGACTACAACTCAAAACAAAACAAAGCAACAAAAAAACCAAAGTCGGGGAAATTTAAAAAAATCAAATTTAGCGTGTCCCTGCTACTGCAGCTTTACTAAAACAAGTTTGCAGGGGGGAAACATGTCAAATAGGTGTTATCAATTGTTGGTAATCACAGTCTATATTATGAGAATCTGTCAGGTTGAGATAAGTATATGGGGCCATTTGCATTGCCTGAGATTACTCCAGCGGGATTTGATGTCTTCATAGGTTAACCCCAATGGAACAGCAAGTGCATTTGGAGAAATCCATACTTAAAGTTATGTTAAATATCCATAAATTAAACCTAAACATAGTTGTGCTATTAATTCAACTATTAGCAGCAATTAAATGTTAAAGTTCTGGAAATCATCCTATCAAAATTCAAGTCTATGGCAAACAAGATAATGAAGAAGCATATTCTTATGTTAACAAGGCTGTATTATACCTTGTTCTCCCCCAGTGAGACTTGTTAAATAGATCTTTAGCCAAATATCTATTCCCATTGTTTGGTTACTCCACTACTTCAGTGGCAGCATTGTTCTCAGCATGTCCTCTTCTCCTGACATAAAACTGGACCCAGAGCAATAGAAGAGTCACCTAGTAAGAGGTTTCATGGAGAGCAGGTGGAAAGCTAATATCCGTGAGTCCAAACAAGGGCCTCTTTGGGGTGTGCTTCAATGGCTCCATGAACTTCTTTTCAGCAGTGAGTGTATCGGTGATGACTTAGTTATGTAAGATGTCTGAGTTCTTCCTTCATGAGCGTGTGTAAGTTTACCTTGAGATGTTGTGGCAAAGTAATTCCAAATCTGAGAGAACTTGTGTGTCATGTTTACCTGTTCCAAAGAAGTCACCTGGAGGTCCAGCAGGAAGAGACATTGGTTTATAAGAACTTAGGGGAGGCACCGATGGCGGCTGGTTGGTGAAAAATTAATGCCTTGAGACAGTACAGCAAGCAGTTTTATAATCCAGCAAGCTAGTTATTCAAATTGCTATACAGTGTTTACAGTTACATTGTGTGACACCTACATTGCTTTCAGCATTGCTTGATCACTTGCACCCCATGACTGATGACTGGGAGTATGCATATCCTTCAAAGACCAGCCTTGGCCAAAGGCTGCTCTCTGTGAGAGCAGGAAGAAAGAAACCAGGTATGGGGGAAACAGTCTATGTCCTGACAATACCTCACAGGTGTGTATGTATATGTCCTCCATGAGGATATGTCTAGTCTGTTAGTAAAGCTGAATATAAAGATACGTGGTGTACCCAAAGCCTGGGAGAGTAGCTAGCATATAGTAGGTGCTCAGTAACTGTTTTTGGATTCATTGTCTAAATCAGGCATGTCCAACCCACAGCCTGTGGGCTGCATGCAGCCTAGGACAGCTAGTAAGTTCACAATCATGCCTTATTCATAACATCACTTTTTGGCAGCACATACATTTGTGAGCAGCTGTTTTCAATTATGAAGCACATGAAAAGCAAAATTCGAACAACCATTTCTGACGAGCACTTTGAGAACTCACTAAGAACTGCAACCACTTCTATCGAACCAGACACTGATAGATTAGTTTTACAAAAATGAGGTCAAATTTCCCATTAGTTTTATATTGTTCTCACAGACATGGGTTCTAGTTCTGACCCTGTGGTTTGTGTTTTGTCTAGCTTTTTAAGATCATGTGAAAACCAGATGAAATAATGTGCTTTAATATAGTAATTTAGAATAATAAATTTCTTTTTTTTTTTGTTAAGTTGGAGTCTCACTCCGTTGCCCAGACCGGAGTGCAGTGGCACGCTCCCGGCCACCACAGCCTCGACCCGCTGGGCTCCATCGATCCTTCTGCCTCAGTCTTCTGAGTAGCCAGAATTACAGGTGCGCGCTACCATGCCTGGCTAATTTTTTATATATTGTAGAGATGAGGTCTCGCCAAGTTACCCAAGCGAGTCTCGAACCTGTGGGCTCAGGCAATCTACTCACCTTGGCCTCCCAGAGCGCTGGGATTACAGGCTGAGCCACCGAACCCGGCCTAGAATAATAAATTTCTACAATGTATCTTTTTAAAACCAATGGTCATAACTGGCATTATGCAGTCTTTGGTTTGGTTCAATTTAATCACTTGAGTGCCTACTACATGTAAGATATAGGTGCAGACATTACTTAGGAGTCCCAGAAAAGTTAGGCACAGCCCCTGTTCTAAAAGAGTTGATAAGATTTGATAAAAGGAAAGGAGAATAAGATAAGTATGAAAATAAGAATACCAGGTGAGCTATTCAAAATACTTAGTCATTAGTATGACATCAGCAATTAACTGTAAAAATGGAAGTCTGCTGTTAGAACTGAATATCAATCTTAGGCAGAAGTGTCTTCAGAATAATGTCTTCACTAGTTAAAAAGAGAACAAAGAGTAAAGTCATAGTGCTACTCAAACTTTCCCATGAAAGTACGTAAAACAGCCAATAAGAATTAAAAAATACATTTTTAGCAATCTCAGCCTGTGTGAACCCAAATGGCCTGCTATGATTTTGAAATTACTTTTAAATCCTGGGCTTTATCCCAAACATCATGGACATTTTGCATTCTATTCCATAATGTACCCCATTACATTGTGTTATAATATAAAATACCACCCTCCCACTCTGTTCAGAATCTGAATATAATTGACACTCTAGGTAGCCTTGGTGAATCTATTTAGATATACTTGACTGTCAACCTAAAAAAAAAAAGAAATTGAGGCAGAGTTAACACAAAGAGTTTATTTGGGCCAATTTTGAGGACTGAAGTCTGATATACTTCCTTGTTGCCTTTGTGTGCTCCAGAGAACAAAATAGACACTCAAGTTTTTTTTTTTTTAAAGAATGAATTAGGAGACAGGGCAATTACAAAAGTTGTTTGTCACGAGTTCTCATTGGTTTACAGAAATAACATCGCATAGTGATTGGTTGTACATTGTTGAACTATAGGACGTATGCATTTTATGACTTCTTGGCATCAGTTAGCCTAAGTTCTCATAGCAAGTGACTTCAAGAGGATGTGGCTTCAAGAGGGAGTAAGATGTGACTGCTCTTACTTTTCAAATGCGTTTCTGGGTCTGATAATTTACAGGGGCTCACTTTTCTTAGATACAAGTTTTTTCTTCCTTGTTGTAATGTTATAGCCATAAAAGGTTTGTTGCCCAGTACACACAGCAAGTCAATACACTCAAACACTGGGTTGCAGCAGAGAAAAAGTTTTTTTGTTGTTTTTGTTTTGAGTTGGGGTCTCACTCTGTTGCCCAGGTTGAAGTGCAATGACACTCTCATGACCACACCAGTGTTGACCTGCTGGGCTCCGGCAATCCTTCTGCCTCAGCCTTCCAAGTAGCAGGAACTAGAGGTGCGCGCTACTCCACCCGGATAATTTTTTATTTATTGTAGAGACGAGGTCTCGCCAAGTTTCCTGAGCTGGTCTCGAACCCATGGGCTCAGGCTATCTACTTGCCTCGGCCTTCCAAATTGCTGGGATTACAGGCTGAGCCACTGAGCCTGACCAAGAAAAAGTTTTAATCATAGTATCACCACACAAGGAGATGAGAGGAAACCCCAAATCTATCTACCGGAGGATTTTGGGGCTAGGGATTTTAAGGATTTTGGAGTGGGCCAAAGTGTGGAGATTGTGGGTTGGTTGTAGAGTGCAGGATGAAGTCATGGGATAGAGGGAAGAAGAAATTGTATTTTCATGCTGATCCTGTTCCTCTCTGGGAGTCTCCAAACTGGTTGATGCCAGCTCTTTTGCTGGAATTCGGGGTTCAGAAAACATCTTTAACAATTCTTTTTTTTTTTTTTGAATTGGAGTTTCACTCTGTCGCCCAGACTGGAGTGCAGTGGCCGCTCCCGGCCACCGCAGCCTCCACCTGCTGGGCTCTGGCGATCCTTCTGCCTCAGCCTTCCAAGTAGCTGGAACTACAGGCACGCGCTGCCATGCCCGGCTAATTTTTTATTTATTGTAGAGATGAGATCTCGCCAAGTTGCCCAGGCGGGTCTCGAACCCGCGGGCTCTGGCAATTCACTCACCTCGGCCTCCCAAAGCACTGGGATTACAGGCTGAGCCACCGGATGCTACTGTCAGAGACCCCTGTCTATAGGAACAATAGGGATGCAGAGCAATTCTTAAATAATCCTATGACCTCAATGTCAGAAATTCTACCTATAGAAATATCGGGGATGTGAATAGTCAGTATCTAGTGCTACATAACTTATAGCCACAAGGAAGTGGGCCAAAGTGCAGCCTGATTAATGCTGAATTATCACTGTATTTCTGTACAGAACCTGGTATGCAATTCTTGTCAATCCTGTGGGGATGGTTTCAATGCTTCCTTGCACTCTGGAGGATGTACCCAGTTGAAAAGCTGGGGACCATCATTGGAGAATCATGGAGTCAGATCATTTGATCAGAAGTAGATATTTATTTCAAAAGATCGACTACTCTTTGGGTTTGCATACTTTGTGTGTGAAAAATAGCACATCCTTTTCACTTTATTTTATTTATGCCAAGCCTAGGTGACTTGGGATTCTGTCATTTACTGTGAGGTTTTGCAATCAAATTCATAGTTTTCCTGTTTCTAGACTAGTTCTTAAACTTCCTGGTTGACTTCTCAGGGCTCTGTAAGGTCAAGCAGGGTCAGCATTTTGCTTCACACTCTACTCACCTCCCTACCCCTCAATGGTTCTCTGAGATCTCTGGTGATGTTTTGATGACCAAATTCAATTACATTTTCTCAAACTCAAATACCTTGACCTTTGCAGCGTTTGGAAATGAGGGACTACTTTCTCACTACATGGCACAAAACCTTTATGAGACTTTTGTGAGAATGCACTTAAATTTTCTTCTAGTTTCCACTGTCACCATTGTGAGTTTTCTTCCTACTCCTGCCTTTTCTGTGTGGGTGACCTTCCAGTTTTGATTTTAAACTGTTGGTGTCTCCCTTTTTACTATTCATCTTTGGGCAAACAAATCCTGTCTTACTTTCAATGACTACTAACATAGCATATGATGCTAAATGCAATTCTTCATAGATAACAATCTTAGCCCCGTCTCTATCTGATCTTCAACCTTATAATCTCCCAGTGTGGGAGACATTCCGTGGTTCTGTCTTCCTGTCACTCAACTCCAACAAGTCCTGAGCATAAGTCCTAGTCTTCAACCTTCCCAAACCTTCCTCATCTCCCAATTTGCCCATTTGTGCTTATCACCTTTTATCCTCACAGTTGCCCTGACTCGAAACCTTGGAATCATCTTTCCCTCTTCCTTCTTATTGATACCTTATATCCAATATCCACTTATTGGGCGAATAATTACCAGTCATTAAGTCGGATAGAATTAGCAATGAGATTTCATTTTCTATTAATCTCTGTGCTTCTCTGTCTTTCCTACCCACATTTTGACCTGGTCTCCTGTCAGCCTAAGGCCACCAAACTTTAGGGCCATAGGGATTTCAATGCAGGAAAGTGAAGATAAGAGAAGAGTTAACTTTCAATTCTTTTGACTTCCAAACTGTGCTCTTGAGAATCAAGGAAGAGCATCAGAGCAGGCAGGGCTTACTGTTTATGTAGTAATAAAGATTAGAAGGAGAATTTAAAAAGAGAGAGTGTAAATGGAATATTATGCAGCCATAAAGAAGGACAAACATGTGGACTTTGCAGCAACTTGGATGGATTTAGCAACTTGGATCTATCACAGAAGCAAAGAACAGAGTACCATATGTTCTCACTCATAGACGGATCTTGAACAATTATCATGATATTATAAAAAAGGAATTGGCAGTAGTGGGAAACTGCCGGGGGGAGGATGGGGGGTGGAATTGGCAGTTGAGGAAAACTGCCAGGGGAGGGAGGGGCACACCTCATCAACAAAGGTACCTGCATAATGAACATTTGTATACCTAACCCTGAGTTGTACCTCACATCTTTAAAATAAAAAATAAAAAGAATGAAAAAAAAATAAAATAAAAACCACCAAGTACTGCACTAACAATAAAAAAATAAAAAGAG
Organism: Cephalopachus bancanus; assembly: GCA_027257055.1. Lineage (NCBI taxonomy): Eukaryota > Metazoa > Chordata > Mammalia > Primates > Tarsiidae > Cephalopachus > Cephalopachus bancanus. The sequence goes on from JAPVLO010000146.1 coordinate 2,133,741, forward strand.
AGAGTGTAAAGGCCACCTGGATCAGATGTGGGAGAGGAATCAGGTGAGAGTGACCTGGGAGGCCATTCTGGGGATTTGTGTAAAAAGCTTGGAAGGTGGCACATGCCAGGGAGCCACTGGAAAGCGACCCCACACCTGCCACACATCTGCCAGCAGAGTCCCTCACAACTCATGAAGGAGAGTGGTTCACATAGCACTTCACCTCATCCATGGATGGTCCTGTGGGACAATGTCCTGCTTTGCCCTTTAATACCCCAGAAAGAGAGGAAGTGGGAAGTTCTTAACCTAGCAGGGACAAGTGGAAGGAAGAGCCCAACATCTGGATTTTGAAACCACAATGGTAAAAACACCTTTGCAAAATGAACAAAAGGCACAAAGTTAGACTTGTGATAGCGGCCTGTCATGTCCTGATTCCCCAGGGGAGGAGGAGGTGAGGGAACTGCCCACTAAGTTGATAAGCTTATTTTCTATTAAAGAACAATGAGCTCCTAGATCATGTAGACACCCTTGATGTCATCTAGAAGTTTGATCATCCAAAGGGCATGAGTAGCCTCGATCATCCTCCTATGCACCTTCCGTAGTTAAGCAAGCGTCCTTCAGTTCACAAGATTTGCAACTTCGTCAGTTGGTCTTATAGATGACTTAAGCCTAAGATTGATTTTTGAAATATTTTTCAGACTTTGCATTCTGGTGGGCCAACAGACCCCATCTAAGCTGTAACCCATATCAAAGAAGGGACTCAACTGGTCCTATGAGTATTCTCCCCTACACCCCCGAAACTGGCTCCATACATGAAAACAGTTTTTGACACCCCCCATCACTTCATTACCAACCAATCAGACATGCCCATTCCCTAGCCTACTGCCTGCCAAATTATTTCTTTCAAAGTCCTACTCTAAAATTCTCTGGTAGGTTGATTTGAGAAATATCTCCATTCCTTCTAACTCAGCTGCTTTTCGATTATCAAACTCTTTCTCTATTGTAACACTGCTGTCTCAGTACATTGGCTCTTTTCTGTGCAGTGAGCATAAGAAACAGTCAGGTTACAACAATGTGGGTGGAACTCTCCTTACAAACACCTCCACAGCTGGTAATTGCTAGAGCAACGTCAAGGAAGGTTGATGGGAAAGTGAAATCTGACTCCTTTCTTTTTCTCAGCACTGTTTGCATAGGAGATTTGGAGATATTAGTTTCCCCCCAGAAGCTCAAAATCTAATGAAAGACAGGAAGATGTGAAGACCATTGCAGGGTTGATTTTATTCAGGCTATTGCATTAGGGGAAGTATTCATTAATGAGAACCATCTCAAAGAAAAAGAGGAAACATGGAATTTTATAGTAAACATTTTTGAAAGATAGAGTCAAGTAAAGAAGGAGTCCTGAGGAAAGGTGAATAGCCAGTGGGTCTTATCTGAGTCATGAGGAATATTTGCAAGGACAGAGTAGTGCTTTGTGGTTGGAACACAATAGGGTTAGAGCGGGATTTATTAACCATAGCAACTTTCTGAGAACACAGAGCTCAGGTCAAGTTCAATGTGGACAAGGGAAAACTGTAAAGCAAATTCTTGTATGCTGCTAGTTCCCAGCCACAGCTAAAGACTTCTTTTCACGTGGCTGGCATCCTATATTGTTCCTGGCTAGTTGTCAACAAATTCTTAATAAAGTATGAAAAACCTAAAGTTCTGATTGGCATAAAAATGTTTTTTTGAAGTTATGTTTATTTTTAAATTTTTAAATTTGAGTTGGAATCTCACTCTGTCACCCAGGCTGGAGTGCAGTGGCATGCTCATGGCCACTGCAACCTCAACCTGCTGGGCTCAGGTGATCCTTCTGCTTCAACCTTCCAAGTAGCTGGAAATACAGGCAGGAGCCACCGTGCCTAGCTAGCTTTTTGATTTATTGTAGAGATGAGGTCTCGCCAAGTTGCCCAGTCTGGTCTCAAATCCATTGGTTTAGCCATCCTTTACCTTGGTTTCCCAAAGTACAGGGATTATAGGCGTTAGCCACCATGCCCGACCGTGTGAGGTTATGGTTAAACTATGTTATGCCTTTTAAAAGAAAAGGAGGCCCATTTTTATAGCAGTTTAAAAGCTAAGCCTCTGACATGATAGTTTACCTGAACTATTACATGGAAATCTCTGTCTCAAAGAAAATAAACTGCGTTTTAAAAAACATATCCAGGTGTGTTTTGATAGGACTCTTATGACTGTAGGTCCCCTCTGGAACCTTTCCTAAGTAGGAGTTTTTCAGCCTGTTAATGTTTGGGGCTGATTTGTGTGTATGTGTGTGTGTAGGGGGGGTAGGGACTGTCTTGTACATTGTCAGATGTTTTGTAGCATCTCTACCCTCTACACTCTATGGGCCAATAGCATCCCCATGTCATTCCGTCCTTACCTTTGTGACAATTAGAAATGCCTCCAGATATTGCCAAATGTACCCTGGTGGAAGGGAGGGGAGCAAACCCATTCCCAGTTGGTTGCCACTGGTTTAAGAGTCTATATGTTAGATTCAGACTGGGTGCAGTGGCTTGTGCCTGTAATTGCAGTACTTTGGGAAACCAAGAGGGAGGACTGCTTGAACCCAGGAGTTCGAAACCAGCCTGGACAACATAGTCAGACCACATCTCTACAAAAAAGTTAAAAAAAAAAACAAAAAACTTAACTGGATGTGGTGGCATACGTCTATAGTCCCAGGTACTCAAAAGGAGGCTGGTGTAGAAAGATAGCCGAGGCCAGGAAGCTGAGGTTGCAGTGAGCCATGATTGTACTACTACACTTCAACCTAGGTGACAGAAGGAGATCTTAACTTAAAAAAAAAAAAAGTTGATGTGCTAGATTCATAAAATGCCAGGATTTACATAGGAATAGAGAATATAAGTCAGACTTTGAGACAGAGTTGAATGAAATAAGTAGGTTGTTAGAGTATTCATGCTGAAACACCATGGGAGGTGAAGGGAGTGAGTGGAAAAGCACAGTGTAACTAGTATCAAGTGTTAAAAATGCAAATAAGGGCAAGGAAAAGACTGGTCACTAAGTAAGAAAAACTAGGGAATTTCCAGATGAATAAGCTTAAAGAAGAAATGTGTCTAGGAGACTAAAAGTTCACTCAAAGGACATGATGCATAGTGGTGGAATTCTTATTTTATTATCTTTATGTTTAATTATTTCATAATGATATATGACTTCTTACTTCATTCAGCTTATGTTAATGTTGCACAATAAAATGGTGTTTTATATTTTAAGGGACTTGTATTTCACCATGTCTTTCAGTATTCCCAAGAGAACTTAATTACTTGTATAAGACTCCATTGTTTCATCTAGTGTTACAAACCTCAAACTGCAGGTGGAAGGATGCTGAGAAAGTTCCTTTCAGAGAGAAAGAAAACACAAGGTTTTACTGATAACAGCTTAACACGTGACTCTTCTCAGTGGTATTTCTGTCTTTTTTCCTTTTTTTTTCCTTAGCTTTAGGTTTTCTACAGTATAGTTTCCTCTTAACAGTATTTTTTTCTAGTTTAAGTCTCTTGAGGGCAGAGACAGTATTTTGTTTGCTTTTGTCTCCTTAGCACAGCTCTTGGAACACAGTAGATGCTTAATAAATATCCATTGAATAAATGGATGAAGATGTACAGTTTGAGACTCAAAGTAGTGTCTCATGTAGAATTTCATGCACAGAGAAGCATGTTGTGGTGGACCACCTGGTAGGACTAGGGAAGAAACCTCATAAGATATGAGCCTTTTCTATGCTGTCCTTGGGAGGTGATTGCTACAGAATAGACCTATTCTATAATGATCAATAATTCTGTGATGTTGGGTAAGGCAGGCCAAATATTTCAATATGGGCTACAATGTTCATCATTATCCCTATGAAGAATATTTGTGAACTGGGGCTGCCCATGCTTTCCAACACACTCTCGCTTCTGAGCTCCAGTTATATCAAGAGGACTTCATCTCATTCTATAGCCAAACACTCAGGCTTGCAAGCTGCATTTGTGTACAAATATAGCCTCCAGTGAATACAGAGATTTTGTTAGATCCTGCACACTCCTGAATTTGCATGTCTTGCTTAAAGATTCTTATGAGGATGTAGAATGACATGTTGCAGACATTCTGCTGTATTTCACAATGTGGTTACAAGTCGTGAGATTTATAGCTTGAGAACTTACCACACAGATTTATAGAAGCTCATGAAGTTTTTAGAGGAATGAAAGGCATTCCTCTGTTTTTAGGTATTTATTCTTGAATAAATATGGATCTATTTATGATGAAATGGTAATAGTTTTCATGCTTTTTTCACTCATCCTTTCTATAAATATATACTAACTAAGTGCTTATTCTGAATAGAGAATTTTGTTTGGAGCATTACAAGTCTAAAAGTGAGGAAGGTAGAGACTAACCTAACCCTAACCCTCTAAGAGTTTAATCCAGTTGGGGTGACTCGGAGGAAATTATTTTTTAAAAAGATAGAAAAAAGTGAACCAATTAAGGAAAAAGGAAACTGGTGCAACTTTATAAGCGAATGACTACATTATGTGATTATAGTTCGACTTCAAATATGCTTATTTGGTGTAATGAAGTGAGAAGTTGAGTAGAGTAAATTCTCATTGTTCATCCTGTTGTTCATTTTGTTAATTCATTGTTGGGAATAAATGAATGCTAATGGGTGTTTTTATAAATGTACTAGCTAAGTGCTGTCATGCTCTTTTTAGCTATCACGTTTATTGAGGAAAGAAAGTGGAAGAGAGAAGTGTCCTTTAAAGAAGAGATTTTGACTGTAGTTTCAGTTAACAAACACATACTGCTGGAAACATCCAGAAGATTAGGAGTGGTTAGAGGCAGAGAGGTAGAGGAAAAGGACACACACACACACACACACACACACACACACACACACACACACACACACATACACACTCAAAGAGCACATGGCCACACCAGACTCTAGGAAGGTAATAGCTCCTGGTTGCTTGTGGTTGAGTCCTTTTAACCATTCCCCTTGATGGGGGAAGATCATTAGGGTGATTGGGTGGTGGTCTGCTTCCACGTCATCACAAAGGGGCAGGCAAGTGCAGGTACTGATGATGTCAGGTGATGGACAGCAGGCAGAGGGTGGGTTAGTCACATGATTGCTGCCATGGTGGGGCTCATCTGTGTCACATGGGTTAGCGGGGGTGAGGGTGGGGGGTGGCTGGGGGGGAGAGTGATTCCTGCAAGAGACTTGTTAGACATTTGCAATTCACAAATTCCTTGACCAAAGGTGGGATGGTCTTTTGGGTTGTCCTGATCTTGTATCTGAAGGAGATTTGCCTAGAGGGAATGGGATAGGCTACTGTTTGTCCTGCAGTAGAATGTCTGAATGCTTGCTAATGGCTGCACTGAGGCAAAAAGACTAAGAATAAGCTAAGTTTCTTCTAGGTTTCTTTTCTTTCTTTCTTTTTTTTGAGTTGAAGTCTCACTCTGTCATCCAGACTGGAGTGCAGTGGCCGCTCCTGGCCACTGCGGCCTCGACCTGCTGGGCTCCGGCGATCCTTCTGCTTCAGCCTTCCAAGTAGCTGGAACTACAGGCGCACGCTACCACTTCCGACTAATTTTTGACTTATTGTAGAGATGAGGTCTCTACAAGTTGCCCAGATGGGTCTCGAACCCGCAGGGTCAGGCAGTCCACTCACCTCAGCCTCCCAAAGCGCTGGGATTACAGGCTGAGCCACCGATCCCGGCTTCTTCTAGGTTTCTATAGGTACCTTTCACAACACACACAAGTATTAACAAACATACATCCCACTTTTAGGATGGAGGTAGCTGTAAGGTTTATTTTAAAGAAAAATGGAAAATTCTTCTAGAGACCTCTCTTGCCCTCTATGTTGCCATTCCAAATGCCTCCTTCTCCATGATATTAAGTGTACTATCCTTCCAAAACTCCTGGTCTAAGCCTAGAGATGTCCTTGTTCTTTTACGTCTGCTGCAAAGCGGCCATTAGATCTTTCTCTTGGTTTCTCTAAGTTTCCAATTCACACAGTGCAGTCTTCATGAATAATGTTTGAATTTCTTAACAGGCTCCTGAGCAACTGCTCCTAATCCAGAGTACTTGGCATGATGCTCCTGGAGTCATATTTTATGATCATTCTTTACAGTCTTCCATTCCCTCAGGATATATAATGTCTCCTTTTCCATATTCCATCTTATGCTAACTCTAACCAAGTGTGACGGACTCTACATTGTCCAGCTGCCTTTCCTTCCCCCTAAGGCCATCCCCAATTATAAATTCTCTGCTGTCCCTAGACTAGATGTTTTTCCAACCCTTGACTGTGTGGGTGCGTGTACACACACACACTCTTTACTACTCCTTTCTCTTAAAATTCTTCCTCAAAAAAAAAAAAGGAACTAATACTACCAATTGCAAAGGAATGTTATAATAATTAAATCAGATAACATAACACAACATGCAAAATGCTCTGCCTGGCACAGAATAAGCTTTAAAAAGTAAATAAATTATTAATTCATGTTTATCCACACCCTTAAGTTCGGTCCACATTGACCACTCTTTTGCTTTGGGCAACCTCCTCAGAACATATGAATTGAGGGAGTCCAGAATAAGCCATTGTGGCATAAAAATTATTTTTAGCTGAAGGCGTTTAAGTTCCTAAAACCCCTTATCTGCCTATAAGCAGAGACTCCCCAAAGAACTCAATTGTCATAAATCCCCTCCCTGGGAGCAACTCTAATCTCTTCTTGGAGGGGAGAAGTTGGCACCACACCCAAACAAACACTGTCACAAAATTATCTTATCTCCCATCTCTCCTCCTAAGGAACCATTTATCTTTCTAAAAAGTCATTTGTTTTTCTATAAGTGCCTTTTCCTCCCTCTGAGAAATCATTTGTTCTCCCAGAAGCAGCCCAACTCCTTCCTATACCCAACCAAGATGGCATATAAGCCCCCAATTCTAACGATGTTCTTAAGTCACATTTCTTTGTGAATTCCCATATACATTTGTAATTAAATCTGATTTTTTTTTCTTGTTAATCTGCCTTTTGTCAGTTTAATTTGCAGGACTCCAATCACTAAATTTAAGAGGGTAGAGAAAAAGCTTTTTCTGCCCTATGGTATCATTTATATCATATTATCTTATACTTGCTACCACTAGGTTTGCCTGTTTGTTTACAATAGCTGTAATTTTTCTCCTCAAGTAGACTATAAACTGTAAACTGTACTGCTGTAAACTGCTTTATTTTATTTATTTATTTATTTATTTTTAAGTTGGTGTCTCGCTCTGTTGCCCAGACTGGAGTGCAGTGGCACGTTCCCGGCCACCGCAGCCTCAACCTGCTGGGCTCCGGCTATCTTTCCGCCTCCGCCTTCCAAGTAGCTGGAACTATAGGTGCATGCTACCACGCCTGGCTAATTTTTGATTTATTGTAAAGACAAGGTCTCGCCAAGTTGCCCAGGCGGGTCTCGAACCCGCGGGCTCAGGCAATCCACTCACCTCAGTCTCCCTACACGCTGGGATTACAGGCTGAGCCACTGAGCCCAGCTTTGTAAACTGCTTTATATCACGGGCCATATTTGTGTCTGTGTGTGTGTGTGTGTGTACATGTATACTTTATGGCATCTATTGTAGTGGTGTAGAGACTATAGCATTAAATGAGTATCTGTTACAACTTGGCATATGAAAGAAGCAATATTTTTGAATACATGAGTAAAAGAATATGGGAGATCTCGGGATTGGTCATGTGATGGTTATTCTTCAGGGCGCAAACCTGTCTACTAGGTTTTGCTCCTTTTCCAACTTTGGCTCTCGATCCCTTCCTATCCTTCAATCCCCATATCTAGTCAATCAATATGCTTTGTCAGCTCCACTTAGCTCATTAATTTTTATTTATTTATTTTTTAGAGACAGAGTTTTGCTCTGTCACCCAGGCTGGAGTGTCATGATGTGATCATAACTCACGGCAACCTCGAACCCCTGCACGCAAGCCATCCTCCTACCTCAGCCTTCCATGTAGCTGGAACTACAGGCACACACCACCAAACCCGCTAATTATTTTATTTTATTTTTGTAAAGACTGGATCTTGCCCAGGTTGGTCTTGAACTCCTGGCTTTAAGCTATTCTTCCACCTTGGCCTCTCCAAGTGCAGGGATTACAGCATCAGCCACTGCATGGGCCATCCTCATCATTCTTGATCCTATTTTTCTATTGGTCCAGGCCATCTTGTTTCTCTCAAACAGATTCATACTCTGCAGGGCAGCCTAGATGGGTCTTTCTAGAGTACAATGATGATTAGGCCACACTCTTGCTTAAAATTCTTTATTACTTTTAGAATCCTTTATTGCCATATAAAGTCCAATTCACACAACATGCCTGTCTGTCTTAGTTTGGGTTCTCCAGAGGACACAGTCTGAAACATGGATTTGGGTGGAAGTGGTTTATTTGGGAGGTGATCCCACAGGACAGAGTGAAGAAACCAAGAGTGAAATTAGAAAGAAATAGAAAGAAAGAGAGAGAGAGAGAGAGAGAGAGAGAGAGAGAGAGAGAGAGAGAGAAAAGAAAGAAAGAAAGAAAGAAAGAAAAGTCAGCACAGGGTTTGTTATTGAACTGGTTTCTGTAGTGGATAACTAGGCTCAACTTCCTGGACCATCTGAGGATTTGTGTAGTATCTTTCTCAGAACTGACCCCCAAGAATGAGATTGAGCATGTATCTACCAACTCCATTTCCATTGGTTGGAGAACTATTCCTGCAGCTGAACTGTCTGCTCCCTGAAACTTCAGGTTGCTTCTGTGCATGGACTGAGTTGCTTTCCACAGCCTCAGAGAAAGCCTTGAGGTGGGCACTTGGGCAGGGTGGGCAACCTACACTTACTCAAGTCATACTGACATTCCTGGACTCCCCTAGATATGTCTTGAGTTTGTTTGCTTTTGCTCATGTATACATCTGATTTCTCTGCCTGGAATGCTTTTTCCTCAATAACCTCTGCTTTCTTTTAAGTTTTAGGGCAGATATTGCCTCCTCCAGGAAATCTTCCTTGCCTGGTACTCCCACCCCCTACCATGTGCCCATAAGAAGAAATTAATTCACTCCTCTTTGGTGTTCCTCAGACAAATTATATTTGTCATTCTAAATATGGATTAGAATTGTAATTATGGTCTACTTGTAGATTAAAAGTTACATGAGGTCAGGAGCTATGTCTTTTCCATCATTATTTTTATAGGTAAAGGCTCTAGGAATGGGGGATTCTTATGTTTCTCATGCTTGATTCAAAATTATCTATCTAAATGTGTCCAGGTAACATCTTTGATTATTATAACTTCCCATCCCTCCTTAAGGAATCATCAGCATCATTAGGAAATCTTGAGTCATGTTGAAACTGCCCGTAAGACTTGTTAATTCAATCTTGGGGGTGGGCGAAGGAGGGTTAGGTGAACTTGAGTCATGACCTTGTTAATTTAGCCTCAGGAGGAGTGGGTGAGGGACTATGGAATATAAATTCTAAGTTGTACTGCCTTTGAGTGAGTTTTTGTTAATGATGTTGCAGAATAAACTCCCTTTTCTTCCAGTTTCTGCCTCTCCTCTTCCATTGACCATGAGGGAAGCAGCTGGACTAGCTTATCCAGGAACATTATGTCTGCAGATCTCAACATAAGATATCTGCAGATGTTTGCTCAATACATATTTATGGAGTGAAGAATAGATGAACCAGGTTATAGTTGTGCCCTGAAAGTCTTCTAATATATTAATATTCTAGTTTATAAGTGACTCAAAGCCCAATCCAAACTGGCTGACATTGCTTGGATGTTTGTCCCCTCCAAATCTCATGTTGAAATGTAGTCCCTGTTGTTGGCAGTGGGGTCTAGTGGAAGGTATTCATGGGTTTGGTCTCTCTTGAATGGCTTGGTGCTGTTCTTGTAGTAATGCATGAGTTCTTGCTCTACTAGTTCATGCTGAATAGAGCAGGTTGTTTATAACAGCCTGGCACCTACTTCTCTCTTGCTTCCACTCTTGCCATGGAACATGCTGTCCCATTCCTTCTGCCATGCGTAAAAGCTTCCTGAGGCCTCACTAGAAGTTGAGCTGATCCTGGTGTCAGGCAGAAATGTGAGCAAAATAAATCTCTTTTCTTTATAGATTATTTAGCCTCAGGTATTCCTTTATAGCAATACAAAATGGACTAATACACTAGTTGAAGCTTTTCAGTAGCTTACTTAACAGAAAGACCCAGGGTCAAATCCAATTTTAGGTACAGCTTAGTGAGGACTCAAATGCTGTCCTTGGGATAAGCTCCTTTTCAGGAGAAGTAAAGGAGAGGTGGGCAGGGTGAAGCAACATCTTAGGCTTGGTTCTTTAGAAGCAGAAATGTAGACAGGAATCTCAAACAAGTGATTTACTGGAGGAACACTCTTTCTAGTGGAGGGGAAAACAGGATAAAGTAGCAGAAAGCTAAGTAAGGATGTGGTCTCTGCAGAAGACCAGCTTCAGTGTGATCCCATGGGGAGCTCTGGGGCTTGAATTGTGCCATGAAGTTGGTTCCACCTTAAAGCAAGGGGAATGGCTTTTTGTACCCCAATGTCACTTAGCCATTGTCTGTGGGCTGCCTCCCAAGGGTCGGGGGTATGTGTGTGAAATTCTGTCTAGGTGACTCCTATTTGTTTGAGGGTAAGTCTACTCATTAGGGGAGCTCAGAACTGTTAGCAGCCAGAGGAGGGGGATAGTGGCCTGGTAAAAGGGGTCTAAGCATTAGTGTCCAGTAAAGGGAAGGTAGAGATACAGTTCCCCTGGAATTATAAGGACAAAGACTAAAGGAAGGTGAATCTACAAGGGAAACTCTTGGTGCTAGTACCCAAAGGAGGGGAGGTAGATGGCAAATGGCAAAAATGCAACCTGTATACTACTTCCTGGGAGCACTGGTCTTCGTTGAGTGTTAGAGATGGCTTGGAACTTCATTCTTCTGGTCCCTAGTACTGCATGACCCTGAAAGGACACATTGATTGTTTTAACCTGTGCCAGACTGACTAACAAAAGGTTTGGAGTCTATAGTTTGGCTCTGATATTTCCCTGTGTTGTCATTTTATCTGGCTAACTTCTTGAATGGCTGAACATTCAATTAGAGTAGATAGGATAAAAAAAACAGAAACACTGTGAAGAGACAATGAGATAGGAGGGAGACAGGAACATAGTTTCTGGTAAAAAATTTTTCCCACTCTCAGTGTTTTTGCTTTTTGGGTAGGGAGAGAGACAAATTTATTCCAACATTGTAAAGTCTTAGGCCTTGTTGAGGCCTTAAGACTTAGACCTTCCTACTATCAGTTGGAAGGATCTGGGAAGAAATCTTCTCAAACCAACAGAACACTCTTGAGAAGAAATGTGAGTCAGGGGACTCACTCTGTCACTCAGGCTGGAGTGCAGTGGCACATCACAGCTCACTGCAGTCTCAACCTCCTGGGCTTAGGTGATCCTTCCACCTCAGCCTCCTGAGTAGCTGGGATTACAAGGCACGTACAGCCATGCTCAACTAATTTTTAATTTTTTATAGAGATAAGGTTTCACTTTGTTGCCTAGGCTGATCTTGAACTCATGGCTTCATGTGATCCTCTCTCCTTGGTTTCCCAAAATGCTGGGATTACTGGAATGAACCACCATGTCCAACAATCTCTGAGGTAAGAGGATCGCTTGAGCCCAGGAGTTCCAGACTGCAGTAAGTAGAGGTCTTACTGTCACCCAGGTTGGAGTGCAGTAGTATAATCACAGCACACTGCAGCCTCAACCTCCTGGGCTCAGGTGATCCTTCCACCTCAGCCTCCTGAGTAGCTGGGACTACAGGCACACACCAAGATACCTGGTAAATTTTTTATTTTTGGTAGAAATGTGGCCTAAGCTGCTCTTGAACTTCTGGGCTCAAGCAGTCCTCCTGCCCTGGCCTCCCAGAGTGCTGGGATTATAGGTGTGAGCCACTATGCCCTGCTGAAGTTTCTTTTTATCCAGGAGCCATGAGAAGTTTCCAACCTCTGACCTACCTAAAATAGGAAGAAGGCTGGCTACCTGGTCTTTTCCATCCTGTGGCTTCTTTTAATGAGCTCTAGGTAGTAGGCCTTAACATATCTGGCAGTGGAAGATTCACACATCGTCTGAATCATTTTCTTTCACAGTCTCTTATTTCCTTCAAGCATTGCAGTAGGTTTAAGCAGGTATGCATTTTAGTGGTTGCCCTATTCAGATTTCCATTTGAACATATGTTTATTATAGTTTCCGAACTTGAGTTAATGTCTTAAGGGGATAACTACATGAAAATTCCTTAACTGGGGTTCTGTTTTAGTTTGATAATTAAGGATGATTAATGTAACTATTTATTAATCTAAGTAAGTCCCTCTGCCGTGGAAACATCTGTCATGCAAAAAAATAAGGTTATAGATTTTCTTGGCAACTATGGTGTGCAGTTGCCGTACAATGAGGAAATTTAATCTTACCCACCATTGCAAATGCTCATCCTCCCTTGATCTGCAACCTGATGGGATCTATTAGAATATTCTGATCCTGTGGTGGTATGCTCCTCCACACCACCCTGAAGTTTTTGTAACTCTTTAAATAGTAATTTAAAGCTCCTTTTCATGCCGTAGGTGCAATTGTTGAAAGAGTCCTGGAATTAGTCCCAATGGGTGGTATTATGAGTATAAATGAGTGATGTATCAAATACAATCACCGCTGGTGACCAGACTGCGGCCTGTGACTGTGCATGTCTCTCTCATTTGCTAGGGCATGATGTAATAGTGGGTTTCTCAAAGTTCACTGAATGGCTGTCTTTTGGTTTTTGCCATATTGGTGTATTTTCTGCACTTTTTTTTCAAATTGTAGGCAGGGTCATGCTATGCTGTACAGGCTGAAGTGCAACGGGTTTTCACAGGTGTGATCATAGTGCCCTACAGCCTCTGACTCCTGGTCTCAAGCAATCCTCACACCTCAGGCTTCTGAGTAGCTGGGACTACAGTTGTGCATTACCATGCTCAGTGTCTGCACAATTTTCAGTTTAAAAGTTTCCCCTACATGAATCCATATTATAAAACTTAATGAATGCCAATCCTATCCTTGCGCTTTCTGTTTACTGGGCAGTATCAGGACATAGTTATCATTGCCTGACACCTTCTGGTGAGAAGAAGAAGATACCAGAAGAAAACTTAATGAATGGATGTCAGCAGCGCGGAAGGAAATCCTGCAGACGGTGGGGAGAGGCTGGCGGAGGAATGCAGCTTCATCAATGCTATTGCTGGCATTGGTAAGGGCGTCACGTGGGATACACAGGCACTACTGACTGCAAGTTTAAAAGTGGTTAAAAAGACGAACTCCTGATTGCAAAGAAACTTAAGAACTATTTTAGCCAATTAAATTTGCATATATTTCTTTTTATGTATGCCAAACTGCAACATATTTTAAAATTCTATGTCTAAAGAAGCCTAAAAGAGTTCTTTCAGGAAGAATAAAACAGAAATATTAAATGATAAGAAAATGTTGGGTCATGGCAGTGTTCTTTTTTTCTTAGCAGCACATAAAATTACAATTAAAAGTGTCTTAAATTTGATGAAATATTGCATTATTTTTCTAATAAACCTAAAAATAAAAGCAAAACAGTTCACACAAGTGCAACCTAAAAGCCTCTTAGCTACCTCTAGTAGTATGAGTGTTGTGTTTGGGATAACAATAGTATAGTGATTAAGCGGAGTTTACTGTGGGTTGGAATATTTACTTACTAGCAGTGCAACTTGGGCAAGTTACTTCCTTGTTAAGTCCTAGTTACTTTATCTTTTAAATGGGTATCAGCTGGGCTCGGTGGCTCAGCCTGTAATCCCACGCCTTTGGGAGGCTGAGGTGAGTGGATTGCCTGAGCCCGCGGGTTTGAGACCTGCCTGGGCAGCTTGGCGAGACCTCATCTCTACAATAAATCAAAAAATCAGCCGGGCGTGGTAGTACATGCCTGTAATTCTGGCTGCTTGGAAGGCTGAGGTGGAAGGATCGCCGGAACCCAGCAGGTCGAGGCTGTGGTGGCCGGGAGTGGCCACTGCACTCCAGTCTGGGCGACAGAGTGAGACTCTAACTCAAAAAAAAAAAAAAAAAAAAAAAGAATGAGTATCATGAGTGGATACCCTCAAGAGCAGATCCTAAGACAAAAATTTTAGGCCAGGCCTGGTGGTTCATGCCTGTAATGCAAACAGTTTGGGACGCCAAGGCGGGAGGATTGCTTAAGCCTAGGAGTTTGAGACCAGCCTGGGCAATATAGTGAGACCTCGTCTCTGCAAAAAAATTAACCAGGCATGATGGTACATACCTGTAGTCCTAGCTACTTGGGAGGCTAAGGCAGAAGAATTGTCTGAGCCTACGAGATCAAGGCTGTGGTGAGCCATGATCTGGCCACTGAACCCCAGCCTGGGTGGCAGATTGAGACCCCAACTAAAAAAAAAAATTGTGTAAATAGTATTTGGGAACCCAGGAAGCAAAGTGCCCTAGTCTATTTGGGCAGCTATAACAAAATACCATAAACTAGGTGACTTTATAAACAACAGAGATTTATTTCTCACAATTCTGGAGCCTGGGAAGTCCAAGATCAAGGCACCAGGAAGTGATGAGGGCCCACTTTTTCGTTCAGAGATGGTGTCTTCGTTCAGCATCCTCACAGTGAAGAAGGGGCTAGCTAACTCTCTGGGGCCTCATTTTTAAGGGTACTAATCCCATTAATAAAGGCTCTGGCTTCATGAACTAATCACATCCTAAACTCCTTATACCATTACCTAAGGGGTTTAGGATTTTGACATATGGATTTTGAGAGAACACAGACATTAAGATCATATTACAAAGATAATGGAAAAATGAGACAAGGAGTAAAAGGAGTTATGTTCATGAACAGATCATCACTGTGGACAACTGGGGCTTCATCCTACTGGGACCTATGATCCAGGCATGTGTAGCGCTTACCTCAGTGTTAAGCCATTCAAATGGTGAGGAAACAGGGGTATTTATCTATCAAATGCTGTTCTGTACTGATTGAGCTCTGCAGCTGCAGGGGTGCTGGTGGGGGGAGGTGGGTGGGTAATTCCATAGCACTTCTGGCCTGCCCAGCACCTGCAGCCAGACATAGGCCCGAGGAAGAGGCCAGTTAGTGACATGGGATGAAGGTGCTGACATGTACAGGAATGGAGAGTGCTAAGAGAATGCAGGTAGGGTATCCGCACCATTTCCTCCAAAGGGAATAAAATACCACCTCCCAGCACTGTTGTGCGTATTAAATGTGATCAGACACGAACACTTGCATGTAGTAAAACTTAACAATATTGGCTAACTTATTATTAGATGGTTTCCATAATGTTGACTGTCTCACCAATCTGTGGGGCTGTGATTTAATATCACACTATGTGAGGTTTTGCAACCTCACACTATGTGAGGTTTTGCTTTTTTATGTCCTTGGGTTGTTCTTTCTCTACTTCTTGGTTAGGGCGTCTTTGCTCCAACTGGCCAGTTGGCAAAGCTTTAAGAAATATGTTCATTTCTCTGTATTTGAATGTGATACTTCTGCCCTTATCATAGCAGAGTATTTAAAGGATTTTTCTCTTAAAAAAATTTTTATGGCTGTGGGGTGCAAGTGAGGATGTGCTACATAAGTAGGCTGCATGCAGGTGAAGTCTGGGCTTCTAGCAGGCACTTAATTCCCAGTAGTGGACCAGGCACCCATTGTGTTGCCACGTGTCTCCCTCCCTCTTCCCTTCCTTCCCTCCTTTAACAGTGCCCTGTGACTGACAATCCCATCCTTGTGCTAATGTGACTATTTGTTCAGGGCCTATGTATGAATGAGAACTGGATAAAGAAAATGTGGTACAAATACATGATGGAATGTTATGCAATCACAAAGAAGAATAAATTTATGGCCCTCACAAAACTTGGATGCTGTTGGAGACCATCATACAAAGTGAGCTATCACAGAAACAAAGAACTGAATTTTTCTCTTTCTTGGTATTTGTTCATTTGGTGCCACTCCTGACAACCACCACGTATTCAAATTGTTTTAAAAGTATTTTATATTTTCATCAATTACATTAGAACGACATACTCATATAAGATTCAATTCTAATTCTACCACTGAGAAACTACTGCTAACCTATGGCTTTTAGTATTTTTATATCTGTGTCCTGCTCTGTGCTGACACTTTCTTTTCCCCCTTCTAACTGCACCCAGATTTTTGGGGATATAAGCATCCCCTTCCCCACCACGACTCAGTGCAATAGCTTCATGATTTGTGTTATCTGAAAGTTTGTGTCCCCTCAAAATTTATACATTGGAACCTAGTCCTCAATGTGATAGAGTTAGAAGGTGGGACCTTTGGGAGGTGATTAGATCATGAAGACTCCACACTCATGAATGGGATTAGTGTCCTTAAAAAGAGACCCCTGAGAACTAGCTAGCCTCTTCCACCATGTAGGGATACAGTGAGAAGGAGCCATTCAGAAAGTGAGTCCTCACCAGACACTGAATCTGCTGGCACCTTGATCTTGGACTACCCAGACTCTAGAACTGTAAAAAATAAGACTTATTTGTAAGTCACACAGTTTGTGGTATTTTTGTTATAGCAGCCAGAATAGACTAAAATAGTTTGGTAGGACTGACCTATCCCACCTCCAGGAATAGGTTTTAAATAACCCAAGTCTTTCAGATCATTTCACCTCCTTGACAGAATGTTTGGTTCAGTGATGGGAATCAAGTTAGATCTAACTAATCAGGGCATTACATTCCTCTGGTTTGGAAGTAGTTATAACATCTACAATGGTCCAAACAGACTTAAGGGAGGGCTTGACTTTGTCTGGTAACTGAAGAAGAGACACTATCTCCCTTCTGCTGGACCAGAATGAGAAAACCTGTAGCTTGAATGCTGATAGCATCTTTCCATCATATAAATTTGTGAGGCCTGAACCTTAGCTATCATGTGTGGAAGAGAATAGAGACACCAAGAAAGCATGAGTTGGGTTTGTTCTAAGATGTAGGCAACTATAGAGAATCTTGAAGCGGGGGTGAGACAATTCAAGTGTCTCCTCACATGTTTTATTTTATAACCAGAGAGGTGCTAAGGATGTTTCCTTGAGGTTCCTTGTGAAGATCAGTGTTCATAAAGGTGTATATATAAATAATCATTTTTCTTCATAGACTGGGAGAAGGTAAATAGTGAGTATTAACTCACTCACCTTTTGGGAAGGTATATGCTCTTAACAAATATTATTCTAATATACCTTCCATCTCGTCTCTGCTGCAGGAAGGATGCATCAGAATGTTTGTATTTCTCGGGTAACAAGAAAGTGAAAGAAGAGCCCTGATATTCTTTTCCTATGAAAAATTCTTTTTTTTTTTTAACATTTCATTTATTTATTTATTTGAGACACACACTCACTGTCACCTAGGCTGGGTTGCAATGGCATGATCATGGCTCACTGCAGCCTCAAACTCCTGAGCTCAAGCAATTCTCCTACTTCAGTCTCCTTAATAGCTGGGACTATATGTGCATGCCACCGTGTCCAGCTAATTAAAAAAGAAATTTGACTGGGCTTGGTGGCTCAGCCTGTAATCCCAGCACTTTGGGAGGCTGAGGCGATTTGGATAGCCTGAGACTGTGGGTTCAAGACCAGCCTGGGCAACACAGCAAAATCTTGTCTCCACAATAAATAAATAAATAAATAAATAAATAAATAAATAAATAAATAAGCCTGACATGGTGGCACATACCTGTAGTCTGAGCTACTTGAGAGGTTGAGGCAGGAGGGTCTCCTGAGCCCAGGAGGTCAAGGCTGAGGTGAATCATGATCATGCCACTGTACTCTAGCCTGGATGACAGAGCAAGACTCTGGGTCAAAAAAAAAGGAAAAAGAAAAGAAAAATATATAATACTTAAATGAATTGATACAGAACTCTTATCCCTATATCCAGACCCTCAACAACTTCGGTCAGTGTTTTTATCCTCCCCACAGTGAGGAGAGTAACTGTCTTTCCTCGGGGCTTCCCAGGGTGAGAGCATCTCCAGAGAAGCTTCCTCAAGTCTTTTGTACCTCACTAGCACCTGAAAGATACAGTCTCCAAATAGCTAAGCCAAAGAGGCCTGTCACGGGAGCCAGGGCTTCAGCCTCTACTCAGCTTTCTGAAAGCCCTGCTCTGTTTCCTAGGACTGCTACCTGGTGGTGTCCTTGTCTGTGATCCTCTAGGCCTTTTTTCCCAAGAGGTAGGCAGGATGGAGAAGGCAAAACATTGTGAGGAGGGGAGGCTCTTAGTGTCAGGGATATTGCAGAACCTTTATTCTGCACACTTGGACATTACTTCCAGTGTATAAAATGTTCTCAACCGTATTTCCTATAAATAATACTGAATATTAGAAAGCAAATCAGGCCAGGCGTAATGGCTCAACCTGTAATCCCAATACTTTGGGTGGTTTCCAGGTGGGAGGATTGCATGAAGCCAAGGACTTGAGACCAGCCTGAGCAGCCTATAGTGAGACCCTGCCTCTACAAAAAATAAAAATAAATAAACAAAAAGAAAGCAAATCAGAGTTTCTTATTAAAAAAAGTAAAACACAGGCTCATGCATATAATTAATGCATATGCATGAATGCATTTCTAGTAACCTAGGAAATATTAGTAGATTCATTTGGGTAGGGATGGCCATGTTAAGAATTAGTCTGAGGGTTGGGGCTAAAAACAGAAGTGGGGAAAGGAATCTTTTCTAAGCTTTGGTTCACTCATATATGTTCACTCATATATGTTCACTCATATAAATTACAAGTATCAATCTGTAAAATAGGTGTTATTACTCCCATTGTGTTGATGAGTAGACTGAGCCTAGCACACAGACAATAAGCAGCAGAGTCCAGACTCAAATGTAGGTCTATCTTGTGTTTGAAGCCCGGTCTTATCCATGAACACCACACTCTACCTTCCTTTAAACAGTAAAAAGATGCCGTACAATCAAGCTAACAGGAAGTGTACTGCCAGTGAGTTGCACTGAGATGAATCGTGTGCCCACTCTTATTGTGCTTACTCAACTATAGTCTGTAGGCTCTGAGCATGCCTCACCTATTAGAAGTTTCACTCCACTAGATCTCAACAGAGGCAAGGCCAGACCTGGATTCCAGCACATTCTCACTTCACGCCTGTGCTGTTTCTCACATCTGGGTTGGCTCTCTTCCCACCAATTAAACAACAAATATGCCCTTTCCCCTGTGTTTTGTCATCTCTTTCCATCTCTGCTTCTGGTTTCAGCAGTTAGGCCTGTGACTTTTATCCCTGGCTCAGATGGTGGGAGTCATTACTTGGGTTTTGTTTCAAATGTCTAGTCCTGAGAAGAAACAAGATATTTAGGCAACTGCAGGATAAGTAGGTTGTAAAACAGAAGATAGATAAAATTTCCCAGGCTGGTTGAGGAAGAAAGCAGAAGAGAATCAGAGGGGTAAAGGTTTACTGTAGATGCATCCCTAAGAAGCCAGTCCCCAAGAGGCTGAGTCCTGGGGGTTGGCATGTGAATTGAATCCCATGAGTTTGGAAAATTGGAGTGCAGAGATGGTCTGTGCCCTAGACCTAAGGGTAGAGACTTCAGAAGTGCACGTCTCCAGAGATCTCTGTGCTTCCACTTGAGGTGGAGTAATATTACAATGCCCTGTGCCTCAGAGGGGCCCTAAAGCAATCCCTGAAGCTCTGAGTGCAGGGGTAAAGTAGAAGGAATTTTCTCCAGAGAAGCCTTGACAGGATCCACTGAATCTGAAGGGCCTTAAAATCAGGGACATGAAGGACACAGCTTTGAACCATGTGAACTGATGGCCAAAGTCCAGTTAAGAAAGAATATGTCTAAGCAGATGCCACTGTAGGTGAAGGAGGAGGATAATAAGACCCAATGCAGTTTCTATCTCTAGGACAATGAGACTCAGTGCATCTCCTGACTCAGGACCATGAGACCTAATGCACCCTCTGACCCAGGACAACAAGTCCCAATGCACCTCCTGACCCAGGACCAAAGACCCAGTACACCCTCTTACCCCAGAACAATGAAACTCAGTGCACCTCCTGATTCAGGACAATGAGACCCAATGTACCTCCTGACCCAGGACAAGACCAGTGTACCCTCTGACCCCAGGACAATGAGACCCAGTGTACATCCTGACCCAGGAAAAGAGACCTAGTATACCCTCTGACCCTCTCACTGTGTCTTCTCCTCCTCTGAACTCCTGGGAGCAGTTCCAATATACCTCCTGACCCAGGTCAACCAGACCCAATGCACCCTCTGGCCCCAGGACAATGAGACCCAATGCACCTCCTGACCCAGGACAACAAGAAAACAAGACCCAAGACACCTGAATACTGTGATAGATCCTTCTTCCTCATCTTAATGTAGACCTGCTGATGTGGGAGCAGATTGAGATTCTGCTCCTCAAATGGGCCACAAAATACAAATGAAACGATATTCAGAGATAATTGACGTAGGCTGTTGAAGTGAAGGGTTGCCACTCCATACCCCAAGATGGTCCAGCTCCCCTCTGATTTTTTTTTTAAGTTGGATATCACTTATCCAATATGGGAAATCTGTTCTTCAGCTTCACAAAGTTTCAAACAACTTCAAGCCCAGGAAAGGCATGGAACAGTCACTTCTGCAAGGAAGTGGTTGAGAGGAGACAAGATCTAGGGGATGTGCCATTTCTGTGGATAGCAGACGGGGTCTGAATACTTAAGAGGCAACTTCACTAGCTTTGCAATCAAGTGGAAATTTGCATGGAGCTATTCCTTCCTGCATCAGCGAAGAAAGTCACTGGTAGGATGTTTAGAGACACAATTTACTAAGATGAATAATGTAGAAAAGTTGGTGGTCAGTTGGGTGTGGTGGCTCATGCTGGTAATCCCAGCACTTTGGCAGGCTAAAGCAGGAGAACCACTTGAGGCCAGGAGTTCAAGACCAGCCTGAACAACACAGCAAGACCCCATCTCTACAAAAAAATTAAAAAAAAAAGGGTGGTGGTGAACTACAAACCAGAAACATCACTAAATCAATAGGCAAAGATAAATAAGACATCAGTTACCATTTTATGATGATTGGTAAAGATAAGAAGGATAAGACAGTGTTGGTGAAGAAACTTGGTGGGAATACAACTTGTTCAAACGCTTCTGGAAGGCAGGCTGGGAAGATGGATCACAACATAAACTGTTTCCCTTTGAGTCAATAATTCTAGAAATTTATCCAAAGGGAGTAGTCAGACAAGAATGAGAATATGTATGTGTAGGAAGTTGATCTCAGCTTTCTTTATTGTAGTAAAAAAATTGGATACTGCAAACATGTGAATAAAGATTAAAGTGAATAAATTATGGGTCATCTATATACCAATCAGTAATCTATATGTAAAAGAATTCAGAGATGTTATGTTGACATTGCAATGAGTATCCAGATTTATATCTATCGGCATAGTATAGGGCTTAAGATATATTGTTAAGTGATAAAAGCAGCCAAGAAATGGCAAATTTGGTATTAATGAATTAAAAATAAGCATAGATCAAAGTCTAGAGGTCATCCCACCAAAATATTAAAGGTAGATGTTTGGGGGCAATATTTTTACTTTTTTACTTTTTTTTTTACTTTTTACTTTTTTTCTTTAATGGATTATCTGAAAATTATTTTTAGTGAGACCATGAACTATATTTATATATTCAAGAACTGAATCTTTGACGATCAGCCAGTCTCCAAAGTTCTTCCTTCATGGCCAGACCCAGCTTTTCCCCTACCCTCACTGTGTCTTCTCCTCTGAACTCCTGTGGGCAAGTAATCGAAGATTTGCCCAAGATAGGAGTTCAACAAAGCTTTACCATTCAAGATACTGTTGGTAATGAATCAGTCTTGTGTTATTTCTCCAACAGCTTTGTGAATTCAACCTAATTCTAAATGTTTTTTTGATGTGGCCCTACTTATAAACACTTCGGACAACCCCAAAGCAGACCAATAACCCTTTGTGGATTGATCTGGATGTGGACAGGTTGTTGAGGGGAAAAGGCCATCTTGAATTTAAACAACATTTCTCAAATGGCGTTTGAGCAGTCATAGGGTCCAGCGCAAGCACTGGTCATGATCAGAACTGCAGAGTAGCAATGATAAAATAAAGGAGGAGTGTGCCAACAAGAGCTCTATCCCGGGGGTCCTTCTTTTGCCTCCTTCCCAGTAGTAGATAGGGAAGCTACTATTGCAGAGCTTGGAAGAAACTGTTTCTACGGAATGTTGCATATTTGTCTGGTGCTGCTTGTGGGGTACAAACCTTTCATTTTTGGGTAGGAGGGAGAACAGGGCCTGCATTACCCTTGAGTATGATTCCAGGACAAAATTTGACAAAATCTAACATCTGAATTACATGCTCCTCCCTAACTCTTGATAAGCAAGCCTTGGGTGTAAGTAAGAGGAAGAAAGAAAAGAAAAAAAAAAAAAAAAAAGAAAAGGAGAGAAAATAAATGAAGGAAGAAGGAAGGATCAAAGGAATAAACAATTAAGGAAGGAGAGAAAAATATTTGGAAGAGAAATAACCCAGGAACTTTTGCAGAGACTATCTCTGATGATAGGTACACAAAACGTTTGAAGGCCTTGGGCTGTGTTCTCCTGACAGTGCTTTCAGGAGTTTTTTAAAGTCCTTGTCGTCAGAAATACTGGGTAGAGGTCTAGTTCTGTCCTTAACCAAGTTGTGTGACTTTGGACTTGACACAACCTCTCTGGGCTTGCTTTCACTGAAAACATCGAATGACCTAGGAGTTTGCAAAGTTTCCTTCCAGTTTCAACGTTCCATGTCCTACAAATGATTAAAGCAGATGTTCTAAAGAGGGATGGGACTTATTTGTGGTCACCAGATCACCAATTCACCCACCTGTACAGTTTTCTACTTGACTTTGTTTCCATCTTTTGCTCAGAACAGTGATGGCTGGAAGATGTTCTCATATCGCTTCACAGAATAAGGGGCCCTGACCCCACGAGACAGTGATGAGTACAATTTCCTTTGTTTGCTTAAAATTTAGGGTAAGGGGCTGCCTTAAAATTTTCAGTCAAATTATTATTATTTATTTATTTATTCATTTTTTTGAAAGCAGGATTTATTGAGAGGATAGAAAAGCTCCCACAGTGGGAGGGGACCCCAGGGGGTTGTCCTCAGTCAAATGATAGAAGTGATAAGATCTCAAATCCTTTACTTAATGATGAGGTTTGATACTCAATTTCTTATCAAATTCTTGAGAAGTCATAAAAATAATCGGTGTGGGACTTTGCTCTTACTAGGCTACAGAAAGGTCAACCTGTGGCTGTAATTTTGCAGGATCAGGGTAAAACATCAACTACAGAAAGCCTTGTTAAAAAGAATGTATCACTGAGGTATAGCATGCATATAACAAAGGTTTACTTTACAAATGTAGATTTTTCTCTACAGCTGAAAATCTATGAAAGGCGGCCCCTCTGAATAGCCATATTAAAATATGCCAAAGAAGTGTATTTTGGGGTGAAATATTCTGGCTTTCTTCACTGATCTCTTGTTAACCTATATAGGGAGGGCCACAAGTACAGTTTCAGACAGAAAGTACATGTTATATGACAGCTTTATGCATTGTTTCATGCGACATACACTGTTATGTGAAACATGTACTGTTACATGCAATAAGTACTGTGCAATTTTACTCAAATGACTTAAACCCATGATAAGAATTGTAAACCTCTTTAACCAGGTGTCACGGGAGTTAGGGAATAAATAGTGAATTCAGGGAAATAGACTCTGTTGAAAACAGATGAACCTGGCTCAGAGGTTCACCATCATTGTGTAAGATGAGTAAATTGTTCCCCAGAATAAGTATTCTTATTCTTAGAAGGGTATAGGAACAAAAGGCATGCCACCTCTGAACAATGAGCCAGACAAATGCCTAATTCATTTGACTTACAGGCCACCCCAGAAATGCAAACAAACAACCTGCTATTTAGCATTCTGTCACTAGATGGGGATCTTGAGTCAATCATTGCCTACTGGCTTTCTTTATCTCATGTTTTCTTTATTTGAATCTGTTTTACCAGGGTCTGAATACACACATAATGCAAGTTTACAATTTTGGCATTTCATGTTTTACCGAACTTTTTGGGGATGGTAATTTTGAGTAAGATGGATTCAGTTTTTAATGCATTAACTTAATTAATTTCTCATCTGGGGTCCCAGGGAGAGGGAAGTGCCCCCGACGTACAGGCAGCATGCTATTAATCTGGTGTTTATTTCTGGCAGAAGTTACCAGTGTTTATTCACGTTGCCCCTACAGGGTGTGGCTGGTTGTGGAGATTGTCATTATATCTTATAACTGATTAAAAGAGGAAATCCTCATTAGAGATTTCTCTGTGGCCGCCAAGAAGTAAACTCAATTGTTTTATTCCCATAGAATAAGTGGTTGCAAATGGAGCAGCAAAAGCTAATGCTTTTTGCCCTGTTTCATTCTGGAAGAAATTCCAAAGTGATTTTTATATTTAATCACAATGTGACTTTATCGAGAATTCTAGGAGCATGAGGTAAAAACCTTTGCCTTTCTCTTTTATTTGTCGAGGCAGTCAGGCCATTCAGGACTAAAATCTACAGTTGGCTGAAAACAATGAGGAAGCAGCTTGTCTTGGGTAAGTTCTCAAGCAAACTCAGGAGATGGACAGTTTTGTGTGTAGCATGCTGACCTTCTACCTAGGGATGGCGTGGATGTTTAGCTTTGGCTGCTATCTGAAATGAGTTTGAGTGTCTCAGCTCATTTCATAAGAAACACAAATAAAGCCCACACAATAAAACATGCAATTTGGGATTATTGCTGGTCTCTGTTCAGAAAGTGCCCAGAACTGCATTTCTGAAAACTAAATTCCTGGTGCTCGTAGATAGAGACTCTTGTACTTTCAAATGGGTCTGGTTGGAGGGGAAGAAAGGAAGAAAGAGAAGCAAAATAAATTGTGCAGGATGAAGTGTCAGGTTGGCAGAAATGACCCCAGTGACCCAGAGGGAACGACCTGTAGTTCCCAGGATCCTCCTTTTGAACCTGGGCACTTTTAAACTTGTCTGATGTGGAGTCTCAGTCAGAAACTGGCTTTGCTTTCGGCATCTTCAAAACTACATTGCAAAGAATGATATGGACTTCACTTTCTGCTGCCTCTACCTGTCCCTGCCACAGTTCCCGCCCACGGGGCACCCAGGGAGGCCCCGCCCACAGGCCTGTGCAGAACGTGTACTGTTAAA
Source organism: Cephalopachus bancanus (assembly GCA_027257055.1). Taxonomy (NCBI): domain Eukaryota; kingdom Metazoa; phylum Chordata; class Mammalia; order Primates; family Tarsiidae; genus Cephalopachus; species Cephalopachus bancanus. Next base: position 2,158,991 of record JAPVLO010000146.1, read on the forward strand.
CTGTTTACTGGTGGTCATCTCTCCACCTGTCCAGCTGGAGAAACAGGCTCCAGGGGCTGACGGTGGCTCAAGAAGGGGCTTTGTCACTTGGGTTTACCTCTGAAGCAATTTTCCTAAGTATAGGATGTTCTTCAAGAAATGTCTCAGATTTAAGACTCTGAATGATCAATTTCATCAAGAGGGGACATTTTCATTTTTTATTCTTTATATTTCTTTATCTGAAGCAAAAACAAACTATGATCATCAGAGAGAAAAATTCTAGTCTATTTTAAGAGAAAAAAACTTAAAAGTCATTGTGATCCTGCCACCTAGATATAAACTCTGTTAATGTATTTCTGTGTGTCCTTTATTCAAAGGTCTATGGGTATATACATATGTAAATTTTTTTCAGAAATAACGATCATTTTGTACATACTGTTTTATGACTTTTATTTTTATAAAATGAATCATATCTTTCTATATTACCATGCTTTATACATAACCTCACACTTAATGGCTGCCTTGTATTCTATTATAAATAATCCCTCATTATTCAACAGTGGTTTCCCCCTTTCCCAATTTTATTAATGATACAAACAAAATCATGATTAACATTCAAGGGAGATTTTTTTACTGTATATTTTAATTTTCAGATATGTGTAATTTGGAAGCACTTAACTATTGAGATATGCCTTCCAATACGAGACTGTATGCTTTTTACAGAAACATGGGGGAACACAAGTCAACATTTATAAAGAATACCAAGGGCTTCTCCCCCACCCCATGTTCAAACACCCTACACATATATTTGCCTGAGTTGTACATATGCATCTGAATGATCCCAAGTGATACACCATTTCAATGTGATGGAAAATAGTTACTTTAATCCTTCAAGTCTATTCTTATGTAGGGAAATGGAAAAAAAATGCTGGGAATACAAGATGCATGAAAAAATGTTTTAAAGTCTTTATTGGGCTTGAAATGATGAGAGTTTACATAATTAATCATAAGGGGATGTTTTTAGTCACAGAAATGATCATTAGTACTGCACTAGAGTTAAGTAATCTTTATAGCAATATAAAAATGCCATTTTACCCTTAGATCTCACTGAGATTTTGTCTCTCTTTTATGCTCTTTGGCATGACAACACTCAGTAATTGAATGCTACTTAATAATGAGGGTGGGTAATGAAACCATCTAAGCTAATGTGTCTATGGAAATTTCTGAAACACAAGCCCCAAATATCACCCTAGAACACTGTGTTAGCCCAAAGCTAGGAAAAAGAGAAATTAAGTTGCAATCATTGCAGTGTTTTAAAAACTACCCCCGCGTTTAAAATTATTAGCCTCTGTTCTTCTTCATCCTTTTTCTTGTTTTTTAATGATGTTTTAAGATGCAAATTCTGTGCTTCAACCTCAGTTCACATTTTCGTCAATTGCTTTGGTGGGTGGCTGTAAATTTTAACAATCCCTCATAAATTAAAATAAAGTTTGCAGGGAGTTTTTTGATAAACAGATGGCTCATATTTGATCTATTTTGACAAAGAGGCATAATAAAGACATTCAGCAATTCCTATTTGCTCACATGAGAGTGTATGTTGACGGTTAACAGTGTAGCCTCTAGAAACAGTGGGACTGGCTATGGGGCGTTGCCATGTCCTCACTGAGTGATCTTGGAATATGATCTGTATCCCCCAGAGGGTATTTCACCTGAAAAATGAGATAAAAGTGTTATGAGAATTAAATAAGAAAATGCAAAGGGCTCGCCACTGTGCCCGACACAGAAAAATTCAGTAAATTGCAAACTATTATAAAAAGTTGGCTAACAATAGCTGAATTAAATGAGACTGAAATTCCATCTTGTTTCGTCTCTAAAACAAAATGTCTATGGGTGAGGGTATTTGCGGATTTTTTAGCCTATTTGGAGAGAATTAATTGTGCCATCATCTTGCTAAAAGTCCCCCAACAACTTAGTTCAAGGACATTTACATTTATCGAAACAAAAGCATACAACTTCGGTCTAGACATTTTAACTTTTCTCTCATCTGTTCAGAGACGAGACCCTTCAATTGAGATACACGTCTTCTTATCACAAATGTCTTCTCATTATGGTTTTAGCAAATGTAACTTATTGAAAATAGGAAAAGCTGCCTAAAGTATCATTTAATGAAGCACCTTTAAATTTAAAAAAGCAAGAATATCTCTTGTGCCTTCGAAATGTAACTTAATTGGTTCCAAACATGAGCAGCTGGATTTTGATCTCAGTCTATATAAAAAAAAAATCTTTGATTTTGACTATAAGACCTGGTTTAAAATTTAACTGGAAGTAATTGATTTGTAAAATTTCAAAAGCAACTCTTTAATCTTTTAACTAAACTATTAATAAGTTAATAACCTTATTCCATTGAATTTGTTCTTTTATTATATAAGTCTAGATTCCTGGGTAGGTCTTTGTTCATTAAAAATATGCTCTTATTTTTTAAAATGCCATTCTTGCTGTGTAAGAAAAGGTACTTGTAGCATCTTTTCTTAGTTGTAGTTTTCAGCTAAAATTTATGTCTAAATGAAAATGGGGTGGGGGAGAACAGGAGAGGGTGACCACTAAGAGGATTCATACCTCATACTCACATGGGCTCTGAACTTTATCAAACTGGTTAAGTGGACTCCAATTTTCTATAATCATTCCTGATAATAAATACAACTGGATAGATCACCAGATCTATCTTTGTTTATATATATTGAAGTTGTATTCTTTTAATGACTGTCACATAGGACAAAAATATAAATCTTGGCTTCTCTATTCAATTTTGCATGATAAATAGTTGATGCAATATCTTTCTGTCTATGCTTACCAAAATTTTCTCACTAAAATATTGACACATTCCCTTTGAAGCTTGGAATGATTGTCTCTTTACTTTAAGAAGGTAGTTTTATGGAAGTTATGTCTGCTCACTCCCTCTCAAATGTTAGAAGATCGATATATTTAAATGCTCTAATGATGTGAAAATATGTGAATTATTGATTTGTCTTCCATTTAAGACCAACAAGTTAACTGAGTAAGTAAAAACAAAAAAACAGATGTAACCTTAATAATATGTTTGTCAAAGATGTGAATGTATGCATCGGCATGAATGAATTGGAAGAGCTATGTTTAGTAATTCATGAGAACTAGCTCTTTGGTCAGCTTGTAAAAACTAGACATGGGTAACTCTAGCATCAAAACGCTCTTATGAAGCCTGTCAACAGAGCTATTCCTAAGCACGTATTTATGAGGAGGACCCCCCTAAACTCCTGAAATTTATTTATAAAAAAAGGTACATTTATTCTTTCATGTTTAAATTTCAGTCACCTTCAAAGTACACTCTGCTTGATGTAATACACCTATCCAAATGCTTTTCCACTGCTCAAAACAGTTTTTGAACTTGTCAATTTTGATACCTTCTAGTGCTTCTGCTGTTTTTTGTTTCACCTCTTACACTTCAGCAAACTTTTCTCTTTGAGGACTTTTTTCATCCAGGGAAACAAAGAAAGTCACTTGGGGGGAGATTGGGTGAATAAGGAGAGTGGGGCATGGGGTCATGCTGTTTTTGATCAAAAACTGCTGAACACTAAGTACAGTATGGGCAAGTGTGCCTGTAAATCACCCATCATGAAATGGGCAAACATGTTAAAGGAATCTTCCCCCACAAAATTTACCGAAGTTGAACACAGCCTCTTACAGCAACTCTAGCAAGTACACTGATGCCGATGCGTTCCTAGAACACCTACCTAGCAGGGGAAGCCTGTACTACAAGGGGCCTGCCTTCCAAACAAATAATTCAGTTTTTTGGGGGTTCCCCCTCTTATAATTTGATTCTGGATCTTCAAAAAGAAATTTTTTTGTACAAAGCTCAAGGCTTTGTATCTCAAGCTTCCTAAGAATTCCTGGTATGTTTAGAGAGTGACTTGTCTAAACAAGGGCTGAGAGGATGAGCTATATATTTGTTTGATTGTTTGTGACGATCTGTTTGACTCTAGTAGAACGTAAGAGACACGACAATCAGTCTGTTTTATTCACTGTTGTATCCTTAGTGCCTAGAACTGAGTTTGGCACCTAGTAGGGCCTCAGGAAATATTTGTGGAATGATAACATCGATCAAACAAAAGAAAAGAAAGAATATGTTTAGAGAGGAAGGATGTACAGAATGGAGCAGCAGGGCCAATTTTTAACCATAGTAGGCAAAGAAATCTCAGTTTTTCCAGTCTTGAAAGCTTGGAGGTGGGTGTGAATAATGGGGCTGAGAAGGAACCATGCAGGGAATGCCACTTTGTTCTAGTTCCCTCTGAAAACACTCCATGGCCTGGGGTGTCTGGCTACTTCCTAGCTTCTATGATTCTCTGTTCTTTTGGAGCCTCTTCCCTCTCCTCGTTGCCCTCTGCTTGTGTCGACGTGTGGCCTAGGCTTTCTGGGTAATGAGCGGAACAGTGAAATGGTTGAGAATATGGGTGTGGGTTTCTAACATATCTAGGCATCACTCCAGGACCTGCCACCTTGATGTATCTGATCTCGAGCAAGCTACTTAGTTGAGCTCAGTCTCATTTTCCTCATCTCTTTGTTTGCATTGATAGTAATTATGCCTATCTTGCTGGGTTCCTGAAGGCTTCATGAGAAGATGCCTGATATAAGCACCGACGATAAAGACATTGTGTGGGTGGCTCATCATCGCTTTCAATAAGTAAAACTTCATAGAGGGGTCATGCATGGTAAGCACTGCTCGTAGGACTGGCTTGTGAGAAGCCTTTGAGACTGTGTTGGTTTATATTTCCATGTGAGACTTTTTATTGTTCCCAGTGAAGAGCATGAGCAGGAGCCAAGGACCAGAAAGACTTACCCTCATAAAGATGTGGTATAACAAGTAGTTCTACATTTAGCAGCATCTCCAGGCCAGTGTTCCACAGGAGGCTGGTAGCTGTGTTTAACTATCAGCCTTGTGATCTACTTGCAATACCCCTTCGCCAATATGAGCATTACAATTCTTTTGGGGTCCTGGCATGGTGGCTCATGCCTATAATCCCAACACTCTGGGAAACAGAGGCAGGAGGATCGTTTGAACCCAGGAGTTCAAGGCCAGCCTAGGCAACAAAGTGAGCGCTTGGCTCTAAAACAAAACAAAACAAACAAACAAACAAAAAACTAAAAAAATTAAGTGGGCATGGTGATGCACACTTGTAGTTCTAGCTCACTGGGAGGCTGAGGGGGAAGGATCACCCGAACCTGGGAGGCAAAGGTTGTGGTGAGCTGTGATTGTGCTACTGCATTGTCACTATACTGGGTGACAGAGTGGGACTCTGACTCAAAAAAAAAATTCTTTTGGTATATTATCATAGGCATTTTAGTTTTGCTAGTGCAGAAGACATTTCTTAAAAGATTTCTGTTCTCCTTTCAAGTAGATTTTATTTTTATGTTATTTTTTAAGAGACAGTGCAGTGACATGATCATAGCTCCAATTTCTGGGCTCAAACAATCCTCCTGCCTTATTCTCCTGAGTAGTGAGGGCCACAGATGTGTACACCACACACACAGCTAATTTTAAAATTTTATTTTATAGAGTTGGGAGTCTCATTATGTTGTCCAGGCTTGTCTCCACTCCTTGGCCCTAAGCAATCTTTTTGCTTCAGCCTCCCAAAGCACTGGGGTTACAAGTGTGAGCTGTTATATCCAGTCCCAAGGTGATTAAGACTCAAATAGTGTTTGCCGCCATGTAACAGGCTTGGGCTTGTTAGGTGCCTAGTAGGCTGTTGATATCTTAAAATTTACCGCTGTGAAGAGGATTATGGTGCTTCTTTGGTGGTCTACTGGTTCAAGTGGACAGATCTACCATGAGTATGGTTAATTGGTTAATCTTTTAAGAGAAAGAAAGCAAAACCACTTGACAGACTTATTGCACTTAACTATTAATAATCTGGCAAAAAATAGAACTCTTTATGACAATGATGAAGCATACATATGGGTCAATGTTGCACATTTTCTTGTAGAGAATATACAATTAGAACAAGATAATATAGAAAATAAGCACCTAATGACAATTTGACACCTTTATCATTAACCTTCCACTGTTATGGATGTTAATTTTTCCCTTGCTTCTATTTGTAACTTTAAGCTAAGATAGAAATATTCAAGCAATTCCTTTTCATGCATCTTCATGGATAGTTCCTACCTCTTCCTGGGTTCTGACTCCTTGACTTTGGCACTTAAAATATTCATATCTTTCTGGAAACCTATTACGCTTTCCTGCCTCTTTGTCCTCTTACTTTTTCATGAGCTGTGCCTTCAGTCAGGAAAACTTTCTTAAAGAAGAAATATCCCTATCCAGCAAGACTAATTTCTTCAGGGTTCAGGCCTTGGAGTAGGATTTGTCTTTTTGTGGGGGAGAATACTATAATGTCTTTATTGAGATACAATTCACTCACATTCACCCATTGAAACTATACAATTTAATGGTTTTTAGTATATCTGTATAGTTGTACAAACATCATCACAATCAATTTTAGAACATTTTCATCATCCCCAAAAGAAACCCTGTCACAATCTCATCGTTGCCCCCTCCCACAGCCCTAGGCAATCACTAGTCCACTTCTGTCTCTGAAAATTTGTCTATTCTAGACATTTTATGTGAATAACATCATTTGCTCTTAAACTATACTGCACATAATTAGAATTAAAGAAAGTTCATTTCTTTCAGATTTAAAAATGCATTTCCAAATATTTAGCTTTCCCACAGGAGTGAAGGCATCTGGAATAAGAGCCATACTACTTCATTTGTGGTGTAATGCAAAAGCCAGGGCATCACAGATTCACCTCAACAGAGAACACTCTATCTGGTGTTGTAGTGAATCACCAACAGCACTACATACCAGGAAGGAAAATTATGTGACTCCCCTCTTATATTTTAGGGGCACAATTCTGTCCAGTTTGGGTAGAATTCAGGAAGAAAAAAAAAGTCGCCTCCTAAGACCATGGGCAAGCTGCTTGCCTGTTCTTGTCAGAATTGAATGCTGACGTGAATCTTTTTTTTAATAAAATGAACTATTAAAATGATTTTTTTCCTGAATGATGGCTGAAACAGATGCATTTTAATCTACAGGGCATAGAAAATGAAATTTACATGTCACTGGGGTCTTTCTGGTTAATAAATGTTTTAAATAGAAAGCATGAAACTCAATAAATATGAAACTGTGCTGTTTTGCATAGGATTAAAAAAGCAAAATTGGAGGTCTTTCCACTAAAAATTGATTTATAAGGTGAAAGTATTTTATGCTATCAAATGTCAGTCTTTTAAAATATCATGAAAATGCTGCCTTACATTTTTTTTAAGCCTCAACTGCAACATGTAATTTAGAACATTGCCTCTGTATATCTAGCTTGGCTGATGTATCTGGTATGTAAGTACCAATTCACAAATATTGTAACGTCTTTTCTAGTTTTGTGCGCTAGTGAGCTAAATTAAATGAGTTTCATTCATAGCTTGGGTCTAAAAATTTACAGTTTTTTAAATTATAAGATATCAGAAGGTCTACCTAATTTTTGTTTATGACTTTGAAAAAATGTTCATCATAAAAAATCAGAAAATTATAACTGTCCTTTAAAAATCTTGGCAGTTTTTTTTCCCTTTTGGTACAAAAACTTTTCCTGGATGCTTTGACTACTGCCACATTGGATAAAGGTAAAAATGGCTGACTTTTCTCAAATTTCTTGCATGAAAAGCCTTCAAATAACTTTCATGGGCAGATAATCTAAGCACACAGTGCCATGAATCCTTTCCCCCAACCTAGCCATTCTTCCACCTTCCAGAGATGAATCCCTGGCGGAATAAACCTTGGAAAAATAAAATGGCAGTTCAGATGACCTGAATTGTACCCCAAACACCACAATGCCTTGAAAGTTACTCTTTTTTTAATAGTCAATGGGCTGAAAATACAGGGATTTTATTCCAAATTCACCTCTTTACAGTTAAAAATTGTGGTAAAAATCATTTAGAAAAAGTGTTTATGAGAAGGGTTCAGGTGTTATCCCAGTCTGATTAAAACTGGTTGTGAATTCCCCCTCCCCCCTTTAAATTGCTACAAGACAGACTCTGATATGATGCACAGATTTTTTTTTTAACAACAAACTGAGTTTTAGAATTATAATTTAGAGTGTATTGGATGTATCACCAAAAGACAGGGTGGTTGTGCAATTGTAAAGCAGTATTGTATTGTTGCTAGTCTGAGTAAATCTAAATCTTTTCAAGCTTTGGTTGAGTGGGTTAATTCCAGGACCTGAATTACAAGTGCAATTTGAATTACATTGCAAATGCTGAACTTACTTCACTTTAGCAAAGTGCTTTTTTTTCTCTTCTTGGACTTATGAATTCTAGCTATTTTGATATTTTTCAAATGTTGAAATATTTCAGTTAGCTGTAAAAAATAGCAGTTCCAACTAGAAATGGAGGAAAAGATTTTTTTCCCCTCGGCTTCTTTGTTTATTAATTCCCCTATTTTATTTCGTCTTATTTTATTTTTTTGGTTTGTTTGTATTTTATGAAATCTCCTCATTTAACAGTGATTTAAGTCGTTAAAATCATGGCAATCCCTGAACCATTTCAGGCAGCATGGCATTCACCCTTCAATCCGAAGATAAGTATTTTGTAAAAATACTGCCACAAACATTCAAAACAGCCCAGGCTTTAGTTTGAGAGGGAAATGAATGAACAGGTAAGAAATTAATATATGATACAAATGGGAAGGACTGATTTAGGGATTTCTCAGTTGTAAACAAACACTGATAAATACAGTCTCTCAGAAATCCTGTGAAGTGGATCCATAGGGTGACACATTTAATGGACAAAGAACAAAGAGGTCAAATGGATTGTTCAGAGCTGGAATTCTGTGCTCTCCCCTACCCCCCAACCCATCTAGTTCTAACCACAGTCCTCTTTGCTGAGGATGAAAAAGTCTTGCAAAGAGAAAACAGCAGGCATGGGGTAGGACCAGGGGGCTCTGCTGCAATGTTAGATATAATGTCAGGCATTTCAACAGTCAGCAGAGGTGCTAGACTGGTAATTATTTAAGAACATACCAATTGTTTTTGCAGCATAAAGTTTAAGGTCATGTTCCTCAAGGTTGGCACTATGGCTTTCAGCCTGCGGAAGTATTTATTTTGCAGTCTTCACAAAAGATGTCTGATTGAATAATTGTTGTCAGAAGACAAGATAATGCAGGTTAATATTGGGAGTTCAAAGGCTTGACAAATTTTTAAAGAGGACCTGCTAAATAGGATATGAACAGTGTCAAAAGTTGCAGTAAGCGAGGGCTTTCTGCTAGGAACTGGGAATGAGTAACCCATCTAGAACATCACGTGCTGGGGTTGCAGTGTGTGTTTGGGGCTTTGTCTATCCTTGCCTGCTCTTTCTTTCCAGATTTAAAGCCGCCCTTCATGAGAGTATCTCTCCTTCATGGAATTGGGCTAATGCACAGTCTCCTTCATTGAGTGTCGAAGAGGACACTAGGACATCCTGCTGAGACGCAGGAGCCCTGTCTGTCCTCAGTCATGATCACTACAAGCAACACCGCTGCACATTTTCCTCCACATTTATGGCTATTTTTTTATTCCTCCAGTATTTGCAACATCACAATTTAATGAAGACTGATTTATTCAGTCCAGTCTCATGTAATTAATGAAGCATTTTGTTGCACCATATTTGTAGAAGAAATGCTAGCCAAATTTGAGAATACATAGTGAAATATATTATTTGCAACTTTTGGAACTATTGTAACAAAACACTGCATTCTTGTAAAAGTTAAAGAACAAATAGCTCTGAGAAAAACGATATTAAAAATAACTTTGGCTTCAAATTGAAAAATTTATATATCAGAATTTAATTTTAAAACATTATTTGACATGCTTCCTCTCTCAAAATGTATATTTTATAAAAATTCTCCCTTAGAAATGGAATTTTTATTCTTTGCAAATTTACATGCTATACATAACAATTGCAAATAAACCTCATTATCTAGTATACATTTATCTGTAACCTGAAATAGTCAATGTGCCACTCAGTTAATACAAGTAAAGTAGAAATTTTTCAACTGGAAAATTTTCGGAAGGCCCCTAAACATATTTTGGTTCCACTCATTAATCAAAATATGGTATAAACTTAGAATTCTATATTGATAGAAAATGCAGTGACATTTGTTCCTCTTCTCTTTACTTTCTATTTTAAGAAAATAACATTATAGGGATGCGAATAGTGCAATGTTCAGGCAGTAACTTTTAAAACAAAGTCAGAGGTTGTAAAATTTAACGTTCTCATAACAGCATTAACTTACCCGTGTTGCACATATAGTACATTAAGGGATCACACTTTGCTGTCTTCCATGTAATTGGAAATATTCTATATGTACAATTTGAGTGAGTTAATGTTTCTGGGAGAACCTTAACTTTTGCATTTCTTGACTTTTTTATGTTTGAATTTGTAGCCTTAACATTTGCATTAACATAGTTATTTGCATTTCATTACAGTTGAAGTTAGTCTATTCAAGGACTGAAGTTAGAAGTCAGTGTTTACTTACAGGTCTGTTCAAATGAAAATTTTCAACATTTTTAGTTTACATATTTATGGTGAGAAGATATATTAGTTTAGGACTTTGATTTTTTTTTTCTTATGCTAACTAAAAGCTAACATTTTTGTGCATGTTAAGTGTCCAAGAATTTGGCAATGACAGAATAGGTGAGTAAATGGACAATTGCATCAAAAATTTATCTGCAATATAGAAACAAACAAACAAGCAATCAAACAAACAAACAAACATTAATAGGATCAGTGTCTTGTGTGGATTGAAAAACAGCTCTCAGGAAACCTGTCCCAGAAAGGGAAGAATGTCTCAGCTTTTTATAATATCTTGCTATTGATTTTCACTGTTCTATTTGTTCTTATTGTGTTATTATTTTTAATATTCTTGAATTGAAAAGAAAAATAATAATTTTCCAGCTCTGCATATAAAGGAAACAAGTTCCTGAGAGAATATATGGTTATTTCAAAAAAAAAAAGACAAGAGAGCATGCTATACCTAAAAAAATTTCTATGTTCAGTTGTGCCTTGATTTTTAGAAACTTATATGAAGACATAGATAAAAAAAATATGAAATGTCAGGGATAAGGACGAAAAATTTACTATTTTATCTAAGAAGAGAAAATTAACATAGAAATCATTTCCTCAGACTGCAAACTTCATAAGAGCAAGAACTGCCTTATTTTTGTACCCCACTTTCTAACCCACATTAGCGATACATTAACTATCTTTCTAATCATTAATAGCAAAAATAACTAACTACGCTATAACAATTTCTATTAATTAAAAGTTATATTTTCAGCAGCCCAATTACTACTTCAAGTGGTTGAAACCAAATACTCTGTTCCGGCTTTGATTATACTGCTTTAAATAAAGAAATTATAGAAGAACCTCCTTCTTTCTTCCTTCCCTCCCTCCCTGCCTCCTTCCCTTCCTTCCATTTTCTCTTTCCTTCTTCCTCTCTTCCTTTTTCTCTCCCTCTCCTTCACTTTCCTTCCTTCCTACCTTCCTACCTTCCTTCCTTCCTTCCTTCCTTCCTTCCTTCCTTCCTTCCTTCCTTCCTTCCTTCTTTCATCTGTCTCTGCCACCCAGTCTGGAGTACAGTGGTACAGTCATGGCTTATTGTAACCTCTGGGCTTAAGCAATCCTCCCACCTCATCCTCAGCTGGAGACCACAGACGTGTGCCACAACACCTGACTTTTTATTTTATTTTATTTTTTTGAGTTGGAGTCTCACTCTGTCACCCAGGCTGGAGTGCAGTGGCATGCTCATGGCCACCGCAGCTTCAGCCTGCTGGGCTCAGGCAATCTTCCGCCTCAGCCTTCCAAGTAGCTGGAACCACAGGTATGTGCCACCACGCCTAAAAAAAGAAATAAAATTTGATTTATTGTAGAGATGAGGTCTTGCCAAATTGTCAAGGCTGGTCTTGAGCCTGTGGACTCAGGCAATCCTCTTGCCTCCACCTCCCAAAGTGCTGGGTTACAGGGGTGAGCCACTGTGCCCAACTCACCTATTTTAAAAATTATTGTTATTATTATTATTAAAGAAAGAAATAGAACTATTCTCAGAAATGCCACTTCATTAAGAATTTTACTTTTGAAACACAGACATCACAACTATACATGTGGACTGAGCATGCTCCCACCAGCAGGCCAGGCAGGCCACTTAAGGGAAGTTTCTGGAAGTGCTGTAGACCCTCATCTGTCACAATCGGCAGAGAGACTGAGCAAATTCAAATCAGAGTCCACAACAGAAAGTCATCTCTACTGATGAGTCATTTATTTGAACAAGACAGAAACATTTCCACATTGTTTCCTTGTATACAGAAAGTTGGACATTTCAAATATATTAGTTTTTCCCTTTTTCAGCAGAATTCATTTCAATCTGGCCCCAGGAACTGCTTCTTATTTTAGGATTCAGGTTTTAGTAGCACATACGCTCCCATTACTGTCAAAAGATCGTACTTGAATATTGGATAGTCATTCATTATTATGGTAACCATACCAACATATGGTAAAAGCCCCCTGGCTCTGCCCACCACGTCCTTCTTCTCAATTCAATTCTGGCTTTCCTTGTACAAGCCTCTGTCATCAACTTCACTGTTATCTCCTTTAGTCAGAAACTTGATGTCTCCATTATCTTCTTCATGAACTTTGATTACTCTGTGAACTGTTGGAATGTCTTGTCCTTCAACTTTAAAAACAACTATTTCACCAGCTCTAATGGGATCTTTCACAAACCAAGAGTTTGGTTTCCTGGTGAAAGGCCGGTTCCATGATTCCACTCAGCACCACCACGATGGGTCTTTCGCTGCCCATGAGCATAATCACGCCCTTCCGTATCTTAAGTGCAGAAGACATGATCATGGCAAAGTTCAACATCTGGTAACAGAGCTGGTGCTTGTTCATCTTCCTCAGGTCCCCAAAGATGTCCAATCTGGTCGTGGGGAGATGCGTCTCCACAGCACCCATGCTGTACCATTGCGGGGTCTCTGGGGACCCAGGTGGCTCGCAGGCTCTGGGTAACACAGGCAGCTCTTAAAAATTATTTGTAGAGACAAGGTCTCTATAAATATTCTGCTCAGGCTGGTATCAAACTCCTGGTCTCAAGCAGTCTTCCCACCTCAGCCTCCCAAAATGCTGGAATTACAGATGTGACACACCATGCCTGGCTAGAAGAATTTTCCAAGAGAGGAAAGTGCTCATGTCCTACAGCTGGGGCTGGTATGCTTGAGAACCATTAGGAAGGTCAGAATCACTGGCCTAAGTATGAGAGGAAGGTCAGCAAGAACCGGATCACGTGGAGCTCTCTTTAGTGGAAAAGAGTTTGGATTTTACCGTAAGTGTGATGAGATCCATTGAAATAAGAGACCTGGCTGAGGTCTAGTCCTTCCTCCCTTCCTTCCTCCCTTCTCACTCATGCATGCCTTCATTTGTTTGTTTCTTTATTTTTTAAACAGACTTAATTTTTTAGAGCAATTTTAGGTTCACAGCAAAATAGAGTGCAGGTACTCTTCCATATATATGCCTTTACCCCCACACATGCCCAGTCTCCCCCATTATCAATACCCTCTATCAGAGAGATACACTTGTTACAATCCATTACCTACAACTGACACATCATTATCACTGAAAGTCCATAGTTGTATATTACCATTCACTCTTGTTGTACACTTTATGGGTTTGGACAAATATATAGTAAGTGGTATGTAGCCACCATTATAGCATCATACAGAGATTCACTGCCCCCAAAGTCTTCTGTACTCTGCCTATTCATCCCTCTATGTCCTGGCAACCACAGATCTCTTTACTATCTCCTTTTTGGGAGAGTCTTCCAAAATAGTTAGAATCACAATATGTAGCCTTTTCAGATCGGCTTCTTCCACTTGGTACTATGCATTTAGTATTCCTCCATGTCTTTTCATGGCTTGATAACTCATTCCTTGTTTATCTTTTTTTTGAGTCTGTGTCTCACTCTGTTGCCCAAGGCTGGAGTGCAGTGGCACAATCATGGCTCACTGAAGCCTTGACAGCCTGGGCTCAGGTGATCCTTCTGCCTCAATGTCCCAAATAGCTGGGATTACAGGTGTGTCCACCATGCCCGACAGATTTTTTTTTTTAACTTTGTAGAGACAAGGTCTTGCTATGTTGCCCAAGATGGTCTTGAACTCTTGGGTTCAAGCAATTCTCCTGTCTTGGCCTCCCAAAGTGTTGGGATTACGGGTGTGAGGAGCCACTGTGCTCATTACTTTTTAATGCTGAATAATAGTCCGTTGCCTGCAGGTACCAAAGTTAATGCATTTGTGTTTTCGTCTAACCAAATACTGCCAGCCAGTGTGTTTGTCACTGAAGATATGGTGACTAGCAAAATAAATTGAACCTGTGAAACTCACAGTTTTGTGGGGAAAAATAGGTGTTAAATATGAAAAGAACATATAAAATTATAAGCAGATATGTGCTTTGAAGAATTGGGGCACCTTTTGATGAGCTTATGGAAAGAAGAAAACTTGGGGTCCAGGAAGGGATTTTCTGATGAAATGAGATGGACTTGGGGTGAGGTCTAAGGATGAAGTAAGAAGATAGAGGAGAGGATAAGGCAAAGGCAGCTTGGCCATCTGAGAAGCAGGAAGAAGGTCAGTATGACCAAAGCCCAGCTCTCAGTGAAAGGCTGGAGTAAGGGAGTCTGAGGGCAACCAGGGGCTGCCTGGACAGGTTCCTGTCTGGACAGGTTCCCAGCAGAAAGGTGGCATGGGCAGGTGGGCATGCTAGAAAGAACAGAGGTCAGTAGGTTGGTGGGCGGGGGAAGATGCCAGTCTGGAGGCTGTTTCAGTAATCCAAGTAGCAGTCACCAGTGGCTCAAACAAAGATGGCAGGAGTGGAGATGGAGAAACATAGATTGTAGAGATGTTTTGGTGGTTGACTGGCCTTAGAAATGAGAAATGAGAAGTGAGAGAACAGGGGATCTCTTGGGTTTCTAGCTAGATGGACTGAGGCCAGGAACATCAGATAGGGATCAGAGCTGGTTGTAAAAGTAACCAGTTATTTTTCCCCCAAATTAAGGAAAAAAACATGTGATTGGGTTGCTATAAACTTATGCAGATTCTAGAAGCCAAGAGGAGAAATCCTTGTTCAAAGTACAAAGAGAAAAACTACCTACTGTGGATGGTGCACAACAGAAAACCTATAAATACAAAATTAAATGAGGACTCGTCTTTTGTACTTGGGAACTCAGCAGAAGAGCAAAAGTTAGACTTGTGTAAATTTTAGTAGAGCATTAGTTTTGTTTTTAGACTCAGCAAGATTTATAAGAATAGTATCACATTTTCCCATAACCTTTTAATAGACTGCAGTCTATAATAATATAAGAATAACATTTATGGAAAGCATATTATGTCCCTAGAAGTGTGTTAAGTAATGCATTATTTGCATGAATTACTTCCTATAATACTAAAACCAATCCCTTACTGAATATACACTATTATCACCTCCAGTGCTATTCTGGTAAATGTCTAACACCTGGCTCTCCAGGGGGCTGTGGTAAACATTTGATTGTAGCTTTGGCCAATATTCATGGTGTGAATTTTCTCATCATGATGGAATTCAAGCTACCAGGGTAATGTCATTGAACACTAAGTTGGGAAGAGCTGTATGCAGTCTTCTCTTGAGTCCCTATGAGCCAGCACACTGCTGGGCCTCCCTTTTATTAATGAGGAACTTGGCCTTGGAAAAGTTAAGCAACTCATGCAAGTTCACAGAGGGTAAGTGGCAGAGGGAGAATTTAAACTCTGGCAGAGATCCCAAAGCCTGTGTATTTAATTGCTATGCGGTGTACACCAGTGGTTGAATCAGAGTACTGAAAGGTTGATGCAAAGCCAGGCCTTGTTTAAGTCCAACTTCTTTTACAGGGGAGGAAACTGAGTCCCCCAAAATTTCATTGATTTGCTCAAGGTTAAAATACTAATTGGAGACATTTTTATGGAAATTGGAACTGGCAGCCAATTCCTGATCAAAACCCCAAGTGCCCATGCCATAAGAGATAAGAGACAAGCTTCTGCAAAGACAAAGAAACCATTGAGAGAGTGGGGAAATAGCCCATAGACTGGGAAAAAATATTTGTCAACTGTATGTCTAACAAAGGCTAACAGCTAGGATCTACAAGGAACTCAAACATGCTGAAAAGGAAAAAAACCAAGCAATCCCATTACAAAGTGGGCAAAAGATATGAATAGGCACTTCTTTTTTTTTTTGAGTTGGAGTCTCACTCTGTCGCCCAGACTGGAGTGCAGTGGCTGCTCCCGGCCACCGCAGCCTCGACCTGCTGGGCTCCGGCAATCCTTCCACCCCAGCCTTCCGAGTAGCCGGAATTACAGGCGTGTGCTACCACGCCCGGCTGATTTTTTGATTTATTATAGAGATGAGGTCTCGCTGCCCAGGCGGGTCTCAAATCCGCGGCTCAGGCAATCCACTCACCTCAGCCTCCCAAAGGCGCGGGATTACAGGCTGAGCCACCGAGCCCGGCTTTAGCATTTCTTAAAAGAAGACATAGGAGCAGCAGCCAACAGATACGTGAAAAAATGCTCAGCCTCACTAGTCATCAAAGAATTGCAAATTAAAACCACACTGAGATACCACCTAACTCCAATCAGGATGGCCATCATCAATAACTCAAAAAAAAAAAAAAAAAAGATGCTGGAGAGGATGCATCAAAAAGGAACACTTCTACACTGTTGGTGGAGTGTAAACTAGTACAAACTCTGAGGAAAACAGCTCCTAAAAGATCTAAAAATCGACCTTCCATATGACCCCACAATACCCCTACTGGGAATATACCAGGAGGAACTCAAATCGCTCTTTGAAAAAGACACCTGCACATGCATGTTTATTGCAGCATTATTCACAATAGCAAAAACATGGAACCAACCATGCTGCTCATCAAAAGAGGACTCAAAAAACATGTGGTATGTGTATATGATGGAATATTATGCAGTCATAAAAAAGGACAAAATTATGAACTTTGCAGCAACTTGGATGAACTTAGAGGCTATAATACTGAGTGATCTATTACAGAAACAAAGAACTGAGTATCACAAGTTCTCATTCATAAGCGAACCTCAAACAGCTATAGTAATACTATAAGAAAGGGATTGGCAGTAGTGGGAAACTGCCAGGGTATGTAGGTGGGGCAGGATTGGCAGTACTGGGAAACTACTGGGGGAGTGGAGGGCACACCTTATCAACAAGGGTACCTGCCTAATGAACATTTGTACACCTAACCCTGATTTGTACCCCACATATTTAAAATAAAACATTAAAAAAACACACTATTAATTGATAAAGCTGGGGCTATAGCCCAATTCTCTGATCACTGTCCTATGTTATGCTGTAGCTACTTATTTATTTATTTTTTTTGCAAACCTCTTCCACAAAATGTTTAAACATTTGATCTTTTTATAGAAACAGTCATGAATGTTCTGTTATTTCCACACATTTGGAGTGAACCTTCTCATCACCTGGCAATGTCATAGAGAATCACCTTACTTGGAAGTGGCTAATTATGTACAGAATTCCTGAAGAATAGCCATAGTAATAATAATAGTCATAGCAGCCATCATTTGCTTGGAACATGCACAAAGATGATATCCTTATAGAGATATGAATGTGCACAGCAACCTCACAGTGTAACTATAGCAACACAACACCAGTTGTATGACTAGTTGCATGACTATTTACACAGCTAGTTGCATCACTAGGAATTCAGCCGTGTTTGATAACTCCAAAAGCCCACACTTTATTTTATTTTTTCTATTCCAAAATGTTATTTTATTCTTAAAGAAACGAATGTAATTCTAAAAAATACTTGATAAACTAAAATTGCAACTGAAGGGCTTTTGTGTCATTTATTATATTTGGTTGCTACATACCTAAAAGTTTTTAAAGAACGCACAGCTGTGAATATCTCCAAGAATCAGATAGTGGTCATCCCAGTGAGATGGGTTTGAAAAGCCCACACTTTCAAAACTGATCTTATGCAATTCCAGATCATTTTAGGGTCTAGTAAATGGCATTTACTTTGACTCCAAACTTACCAGTTTCAAAGTGGAGAGGATGAAATGAATGATAGAGTGCACATCCATGTGACTAAATGTCAGAACTTTTAGTGAAATCTCAAACACAAATGGGCCAAGTTGTCAGCCCTCTTTGCATCATAAAATATAGCTACCTGTCCCACAGAACTGTTGTTAGAAAAAGGTAATTAGTGATGGTAATGCTATCTACAACAGTTATGCTTAGAGAAATTCTGAATTTCAAGGAGACTGTAATTCTTAAAGCAATTGAAGATTGGGAATTTTATTACTTATAAGAACATATATTATATGAAAGAAATTATTTACATATATTTTTGACCAAAAGTTTTTTAAAAATAGCAAAATTGTGCTACATGTGGAGGAAGTGTGCCACTTGTGGAGAAACTATGCTGCATGTGGAGAAACATTTTATTTCCCTGATAATTAATGAGGGAAATGAGAAAAGACTTGCTATTTATTACTTATTAAAGATTTTATTTCTTCATTTTTTGCTTTGAGCTATAGACTATTGAGATGGAAATGAGAAATGATTCTAAGAGTTATATGTAGAAATTACTAAGGAAAAGGCACTCTCATTTAGGTGTAAATTTGAACTACCAATGTTTCTATAGCACAGTAGGTAGAATTCTGGTCTTAGAAAGGAAATAAGAACAGAATTATTCTGTTTTAGAATGTGCTGAGCATATATTGGACCTATGAACATACGATTAAATTGAAGAAAAGTGGGAGATAAAAATGAAGATCTTAAGTACATGCTAGAATGTTGTAGATGTTCCCAGAGAGAGTCCTTGACCTTTTTTAGAGCTGGCACTTTAAGCCTGGGGACAAACAGTTGCATTTTTGACAGTCATGAGAAGATTGCACTGGGGACCGCAGATGTGAGACCCTTTCTCTGTCAGAACTTAGAATTAAACCCACATCAAAAGTGTTGTGAGAATTGGAAGATCAGTGGGACATAGTAAAAAATTCTTAATGAGCAGATAGACTGCTGTATAGCCTCTGTGATGTGTGTCAACTTAGTCTTGACACAGCCAATTCTCAATCCTCAGTGCAAGATAGAATGAGGGTAACAAGGATAATTGAAACCCTCAGATAATCCCCAGGTTCCATTTTAACCCTCAATTGTAATTGCCTGCCTTGCAAGCCTTCCAGGAGACCCAGAAAAGAGGTATATCTCCTCTCTGTGATGTTGACTCATCAGTGTATCCTGAAAGTGTCAAGAAACCATGAAATAAATAGGAGAGGCTCTATGGTCTTGGGTCCTGGTAGGAAGCATATGATACATTCATTCAGAAGGTGATCAAAACAAGTTTAACAGAGGGATAATTTTCAAAGGTATAGGTGGAGTGGAGGGAAACCAAATGAATGAGAAAACACCTTGTGGTTAGCAACCACCAGAAGCTTCTCCCACCCCTATGGATAATGGAGCAAGAGAAGAGAGTCATGAATAGAATCAGGCAAGACCTGACTATGGGACCAGGAAACTTGGTGCAATTTGTGGTCTTCCCCATGAAACAGCAGTCACTGGCAACCACAGCCCACAGAGCAGCAGCTGGGCCAGGCAACATCCGTCCTCTCTGCTGGTTTCCTGCTAGAGTTTCCTAGTGACCAAACTGCATTGAAAGTCAGAGAGAAGGGGAAGCCTGATAATGTGGTCCACAAATGTCAGGGTCCTGGGGTACAGAGCGGGATGGAGCAGGGTAAAGACAGGATCTGCAGGAACAAACAGATTATCTAGCTCAGGAGGGATGAGGAGAATGGTGGGTCACCTATTCATTGTCACCTGCCCTTGAATTTGAACACAAGACCAGACCTTTCAGAAGAGATATTTTTAGAAGGCCAACTGGCAGTGTAGAAGCATTCCTTTCCCCCCACATCCTCTCCAGCATCTGTTGGTTTTTTTGGGTTATTGATGATGGTCATCCTGACTGGAGTAAGGTTGTTTCTCACTATGGTTTTAATTTGCATTTCTTTGATGACTAGTGAGGCTGAGCATGTTTTCATGTATCTGTTGGCTGCTCGTATGTCTTCTTTTGAGAAGTGTCTATTTACATCTTTTGCCCTCTTTGTAATGGGACTGTTTGTTTTTTTCTTTTCAGCATGTTTGAGTTCCTTGTAGATCCCAGATGTTAGGCCTTTGTCAGACATACAGTTGGCAAATATTTTTTCCCAGTCTTTGTGAACTGTCTCCCTGCTCTCTCAATGGTTTCTTTGTCTTTGCAGAAGCTTGTCAGTTTGATGAGGTCCCACTTGTATATCTTTCTCTTATAGCCTGGGCACTTGGGGTTTTGATCAGGAATTGGTTGCCAGTTTCAATTTCCATAAGGGTGCCTACTGCATTTTCTAAAGTTCTTATAGTTTGAGATTTTACGATTCGGCCTTTGATTCATTTAAAGTTGATTGAGTGTAAACTAGTGCAACCTCTGTGGAAAAAAGTTTGGCGATTCCTAAAAGATCTAAAACTTTACCTTCCATACAACCTGCAATCCCCCTACTGGCAATATACCTGGAGGAGCTCAAATCACTCTGTGAAAAAGATACCTGCATACATGTTTATTGCAGCATTATTCACAATAGCAAAAACATGGAATCAACCATGCTGCCCATTGAAAGAGGACTAGACACAAAAATGTGGTACATATACACTATGGAATATTATGAAGCCATAAAGATCGACAAAATTATGAACTTCACACAACTTGGATTGACTTAGAGTCTATAATACTGAGTGACCTATCACAGAAACAAAGAAGTGAGTATCACATGTTCTTACTCATAAGTAAACCTTGAGCAATTATTGTAATGCTATAAGAAAGTGATTGGCAGTAGTGGGAAACTGCCAGGGGAGGAATGGGGCAGGATTGGCAGTAGCGGGAAACTGCTGGGGGGGCACACCTCATTAAAAAGGGTTGCTGCATAATGAACATTTGTACCCTGAATTGCACCTCACGTCTTTAAAATAAAAAATTTAAAAAAGAAGGTTAACTGAAATAGAATGTAAAAGAAAATATTCTCTAGGAAAAGGCCTTTTACATTACATAACATGCAAATATTGGAAATATAGTCTTTCATTCAAGATAGGGGAGAGAGGTAATAAGGGGAAAATTGGTGCTCATTTGGTTCTTCAAATTTTGGGGAGATTGAAACCCTTAGCTTTGATTGTACACTCTTATCAACAAGGAGTCTTGAGGGTACCTTGGTGAAATCTGAATGTATTCAATATGATTCTCCCAGATTCCAAAGGTCAATGTGAAGCGCAAAATTTTCATGGCTCTTTCTGAAATCCAAATTCACTATTTTTCAGTGGCTCACGGGAGAGACAATATTGCCCATTTCATGAGTTACTAGAAGGATATTAAAATGAGCTTCTCATTAAAAAAAATGTGGTACATATACACAATGGAATATTATGCAGCCATAAAAAAGGACAAATATATGGACTTTGCAGCAAATTGGATGGATTTGGAATTGGTCATACTCAGTGACTTATCACAGAAACAAAGAACTCAGTTCCATATGTTCTCACTCATAAGGTGAACTTGAACAATTATAATGTTGTAAGAAAGCGATTGTCAGGAGTGGAAAACTGTCAGGGGAAGGGGGATGGGACTGGCAGTTGAGGGGAACTGCTAGGGGAGGGAGGGGCATACCTCATCATCAAGGGTATCTGCATGATCAATGTTCGTATACCTAACCCTGAATTGTACCCCACATCTTTATAATAAATAAATAAATTTTAAAAAAGAATAAGTAAATAAAATAAAATAAAATAAAACGAGCTTCTCTTAGAGATTCAGTTACTACCAGAAACTGAATCATAGTACCTCAAAATACTTGCAGCTTAGCTATTTTAATGTTCATATGCTTATGGATGAAATAATATGGAAGGGTCTGTTAAACAGTGCTCAGTCTCTCTCACTGTCTTTCTCTACTGTTTATCCTAGTGGTAAAATGTTGTTCTAGGTTACTTCTTGGGTTCATATAAGCATGCAAGAGAACACAAGTGCCTGTCTTCTTCTGAATTGTCCATTTTTCATGGCAGGCTTAGCCCTGTCTTATTCTCAAGCTCAATCCTACTAGCACTGGAAGCTTTTTAACATTTTTGGCCAATAGTTGTTGGAGGCTAGAATAAGTTTCACTGCCATTATAACTGAATTCAAAGTGCTTGGGGTAGCCCTGAATGCTCAGAGCTTTCACTGACTCTAGTCATGGGGTCCCAATTCAGGTGACCAATCAAGTTTAGAATTGGTGGGTTTTTATAATCCTACCAGGAGCATCAACTTGCCCGACCAAGAAATTAGCATTTTCTCTAGCCATTGCCAGACCTTGTCTCCCTCCTGACCAGGGTCTGGACCACAACCTTATGTGACATCATCTTTCTTGCTGCTCTTCTGGTCTTCTGCTGCTGTGCTCCGCCTACCATACTGGACCTCTCTCAAGAAACTCACTCCTTTAGGTCCACCACCTTCCCTCTGTCCCAAATCCTGCCATGTTGTCTCAGCCTATGTGACAGGGCTTCTGTCTCCAAGCTGAGGAGTAAGCTCCCCAGTGATGTTGAGGTGAATGAAGAGGCTGAGCAGAAACATAAAGTCTCCTGTCCATCATGAGGGTTTCTGACATCTGGTCTCCTACATGTATCCTCACATGCTGGGGGAGATGTTTTACCCTGTCAACTCCTTCCACAGAGTCTATCGTTAGTTTGTTAAGCTCCTGCTAACCCTGTCATAGCCAATTCTATATTAGGATCAGTGATGACAAATTCTCACTCTACCTGGTCCCAGAGTCCTTCTTCTCTTTAACATCCCGTGTTGCTCAGTCTCCACTTACCTGGAGGCTAACCTGCCTAATATAGGGACAGATTGCCTCAGATGAATGAATCCTCTATTTTCCAATATTTAAAAAATGTTCAGCAAGATTCAAAATGTTATTTTCTCAAATAAGAGACACACTGGAGGGCTTAGACTTTATTATTTGCTCTGAAAAATGTCATGCAAGTTTAGGAAACTTCAAACTGCTCTTTGGTTATTTCATTAGGAAAAAGTAATCTCATTTAACTGGCACTTTTACATCTACATTCATGCTTTTAAAACACTGAAGTGAGTGTTCTACAGCTATGTAAAGAAACACATTATCAAAGCATTAGGAAATGATTAAACTGACATTTTCTTAAGAAAACGAAAGGAGCAGGAAAAAGCCATTCTAAAAGGACTGAGTGCTACATACTCCAGATATTATCTTCAGTGCTTACTCAGGGATCTTTAAAGAAGCTTATTACCAAGTACCCTAAGAAGACAAGTGTGGATGTGTACAGATCAGAGGGATGCAAGTTAATGCACCTGCCAGATTTTACTATCGTACAAAGTATGTCAATCAGCACTCAGACTTGCATTTAAAAATGTGTTATTTCAGGGTTGCCTCTGTGCTGTATCATTCATAGCTCAATCCTCCAAGTCAGTAACCACTCCACATTACCCGTGGTCATAAATGGTGCACACACATACTCACGTGGCTCCTGAGGCTATTAACAGTCTTTTCTGGACACAAGGAAATATTCTGAAACAAGGAAAAGTTAGGGTCTCGACTATTCCATCTATGGAAAGCTTTCTATCCAACTGGCACTTATGAGGCATTTTCTGTGTGCTGGACACCCTTTCATGCTGTCCTCTGTGCGATCTCAGGTGATCAGCGTGCAAAGCTCTAGGATGTAGATCCAGATTGTTGGGTAGTTACAGCCTTTTATAAAAGAAGAAAAACATATATGATACAATGTCTTTATTAGGAAGAAATTCTTAGCAGAAAATTCTCAGCCCCAAAAGAAAGGAACAAGAGTGGTTTTGAATGGTTTGTCTCTTTTCTTTTCTTTTTTTTTTTTGAGTTGGAGTCTCACTCTTGTCACCCAGACTGGAGTGCAGTGGCCGCTTCCGGCCACCGCAGCCTCGACCCGCTGGGCTCTGGCGATCCTTCCGCCTCAGCCTTCTGAGTAGCCAGAATTACAGGCATGCGCTACCACACCCGGCTGATTTTTTGATTTATTGTAGAGATGAGGTCTCGCTGCCCAGGCGGGTCTCGAACCCGTGGGCTCAGGCAATCCACTCACTTCAGCCTCCCAAAGGTGCGGGATTACAGGTTGAGCCACTGAGTCCGGCTGGTTTATCTCTTTTCTAAGGTCCTTGCCATGGGTTCTGAAAACAATGCCAGATACTTGCTGTTTCAACATACATGAGAGGAGGAGGAATCAGAATGGTAGGTGTGCATTCTACATTGATACGAACACTTTTCATGTTTGTTTTACTTCCTGATGGAACTTGGCAGAGTGGACCACACTCCTCTCCAAATGCTATGTTGCCTGGGCCCTCATACCACACCCTACAGTGCCTCTCCCTCCCTGACTGTTCCTTTTCAAGCTATACAGTCTCTGCTTTCTCTTCCCTTTCCTTGAGTTCCTTTGTTCCTTAAAGTTTTGCCCACAGAGCCCTTCTCCTTCCCCACACTCTCTCTGAGAGATCTTCTCTATTCCTCAGCCACTGAGACACCAAATATCTTTTTGAGCTTCAGATCTATAAAGCTGACATTTGTATTACCTTCTTTGCTTGGGAACTCCATAAACGTTTTGGAGTCAACACATTCAGAACCAAACTTCCCCACCCCATCTAGACAAGGTGCTTTGGGTATTTATTGTCTCAGGAAAAATTATATTCCATCTATTCATATGCCCTCTCCATGCTGGGCATCAGTTTGGACATGTTTTCCCACCCCAACCTGCCCATTTTCTTATCTAATGGCAACCGCTAAATCCAGTTATTGACTTAGACTGACCCAAAGTACCTTTTACATCCATTCCCACTGCTGTCCTGATACCTACATCTTTGGTATATTTTAAAGAAAAATTGCATAAAGCAAATAGGCTGGAAAACAAGTTGTCAAACTTGAGAAAGCACTAGACTGAAAATTTTGAGAGTTAGATTTATTTGTTTATTTATTTATTCAGAAACGGGGTCTTGCTATCTTTCCCAGGCTGTATTTGAATGTCTGGGCTCAAGGGATCCTCCTGCCTCAGTCTCCTGAGTAGCTGAGACTGCAGTTGTGTGCCATCATACCTGGCTGAGACCTAGATTCTTGTCTTCATAATGCTAACATCCAGCCAGAAAGACCAGAGTTGTTTTTCATAGAGCAGTGGTGTTAGTTTTTTTGAGGGTTGGAGCTGTGTCTTATTCATTTCTTTTTTTCTTTTTTTGTACAGCCTAGTACTTGCAGATATTTCATCAATATTTGCTGAATGAAGGATTAGGATTGGCGCTATTTCATTAATGCAAAATTTTGATGAAACATGGATGTTTCTGGAAGTAAAAATATTTTGGTTAAAGATGATGCAGAAGTAAATGAGTGGAAACAGCAGTGTATTATATTAAACGAGATGGAGCATAGTCTCTCCTAAGATCCTTTCAGGGGAAAAATATAACACAAAATGTAAGGCAAATCTAGCCTCTTTTCTTTTCTAGCTATGGGCTGTGTGCAGCATTAGCTATGGTTATTCTGTAATTTGAAGTGAAGGAAGCAGAGTCCATTGGTTTTTATCTCATCTTCTTTTGCTTGTGTGAGGTTAGTGTCTCTGGTCTGGTATTCCCCAGGCAGATTCTAAGATGGGGACCCATGTGCATCTGATTTGTTAAGGAAATGTTTTCCAGGACAAATGGTTAGGGAATGGAAGAAGCAGGACAGGGAAGGGAAGAAGCCAAGCAAGAGTATGATTTTTGGCACAGTTCTGCTGCCACAGGGAAATTCTGGAGTGTAGGTTTTGCTTCTAAGTAGTCCTGGTCTGATGGAGGAGAGTTGGATTTTCTAACTCTTGCACTGGTCATTTCCTACCTATAGGTCAACCTGGTGAATGTAAACTCCAGGCCCTTCTTCTGTGCCTGTGGACAACACAGCTCCAGTCATCCAAGGGTGGTCCTCTGAAGAGGAGTGGTTGGTATGGGCACTGTCAGCAAAAGTCACTGAAGCTGGGGAGGGGGGATGGGGCGGTGGGCTATGGGAATGGAACTTTGGGTGGGGTTGCTGACAGGTTTGCTCCTATCAGCCATCTTTAGGCTTTCTTGGTCTTTCCAGAGTTGATTGTTTTGCTTTAATTTGGGATTTTCACTTATATTGAGTGAAGACAATATGATTGTGCTAGATGGTGATTGTGATTTTGGTTTTGAGAGTCCATGCTTTGTCCTGTCCTGTGATGGTGTGTGGTCAGGACTGACACTCTCTTTTGGTTGGAATGGTCACCCCATTCTCAGGATAAGTGACCTGTGCTTTCAAAGGAAGGCCAGAGGAGACTGCTGAAGTCTTGTTTGCTTTTGAAGTAAAATATGGGTATTTTCAGACTAATCCTCAGATAATGTCCTGCTTGCACTGCTTGATCTCAAAGGAATTGCCCTTTTGGGCAAGAGAAGATGGAAGATTGTGCTAGGGCACTAAGTAATGTGCCCAAGCTCATACAGGGAGGGTCTTCTGGCTTTTACTCTGAGTAGAGAGACTTGGGATGGTGCACATGGCCTCAGCCATTAGACCCTTGTCCAATATTCTGCTCTGAGGGAAGCAATAATAGATACAAAATAGAAAAAACAGTGAACTTAGAGTCTGGAGACTTGGATCTGCCCTGAATCCTCTCATTACTAGCTGTGTGATCTTGGCTTGGGCATAACCTCAGGTTCTGCTTCTGTGAAATGGGGATAATAATGAATCTGTCTACCTGTCTACCTCATAGGGCTAATGTGAGGAGCAAAGTTTATACATTTCATTGCTTTTTGAAATTAAGTGCTAATTAGATGAAAGGGAGTGATTAAAGGGAGCATCATGATAATTTTTCTGTGTCATCCAGGCCAACTTACTTAACCCCTCTCTGTTTTGGTTTACCCTACTGTACAAAGAGCATATTAAAAGCATGTACCCTCACAAAGTTATTTTAAGGTAAATTTGAATGATCTGTGTGACAATCTTAAAACATTTAATCTCAAGTATAATCACTTTACATTCTTTCATCATTTTATTGTACCTGAGTTTACATGACCCTATTCTATAGTATTTCAGAACATAGTAAAGAAATTTATACTGTTGAATTATCAGTCACGTCTCTTCTCAGTCTTCATCTCTTCAAATCCACGCATCCTGATTCTTTTAGGTTGGTTCTATACCATGGACCCTGTAATCTTTGAATAATCTCTAGTTGAATTTGAAAAATAAAAGAATAAATAAAAATTAAATAAAGAAAATTACAAATGCCCACAAATATATGTGGTATTTTAGACAAGAATACCTTATGCTTGTTCAAAGGTAGTTTTGTTCCTAATGCTGTTTTCCCAGTTATTGGGAACAATGGTTTGATCTAAATATTATTTTTATGATGTCCACCTAACAAGGAAGAGTTGAATTAAGCTCAGGCCAAGAATCAGAAAATGTAGGTGTTGTTCTTAGTTCTTCGTTGTTCCCTGTATGTCTTTGGGTGAGTTACTTACCTTTGGAAGCCTGAGTATCCTCATCTCTAGTAGACACCTTGCAGGGCTGTTGTGAGGATGAAACAAAATCCTACATGTCAAAAACGGGGCATGTAGGTACCATGTAATAGATCCTGGGCTTAGTAGAGCAATACAGTAGATCCTTATAAATTTTGGTTTCTTTTTTCACTCATCTGTTTCATACTTCTCTGACCCAGCTTCTCAATCTATGGGATGTGGATTTTAATTTTTGTTCTGCATATTTATGAGATTATATGAATTACAGCTGAGACAAAGCTCATGAAGGCACCCAAGTCACTGTATAGGTATAAAATATTATTATTCATAAAAATGGTGACTAGTGATTTACTAATTTATTCGGAATATTACTGGGTATCTATTATATTACAGTCACTGCGCTAAGTGCTGGGGGTACACTGTAGACTACTACACACATAGTCTATACTTTCAATGAACTTTTAGAAGAAAAATACTTGCATAAATAATCTTCCCTGGTGCTTCTTCTAAAACAGCAGAATATTAAAACTCTGTTGATAATGAGGCCTGTTAGTTCTGTTTAACTCAACATTTCTCATGGCTTTGGCCATAGAACATCCTCCCTTGTTTTTCATTGGAAAACCCACAAGGATGTCAAGGAGCACCATTTGGGAGATGCCATTGAAGCCCGCAGAATTTCTTCTCCCATGAGGCCTGGTATCTGGTCCTTCAATGTGCTGTATTTGCATAAATCTTATGATATAGGTGGCTGCCTGCTTTGCCCATGGTCAGGACCATTCCTAGATAGGGTACAACCCTATAGTGAACAAAACAGGAGTCAGTCCTGGGCAGAGAACACAAAGTTTGTCAGAAAATAAATTACTGGAAACATTTTTATTAAAGAAGAGGATAGTTTTGAGGGGATGATAGCTCCCGTTACAGCTTATGCAGTTAATCATTCCTTGTTTGAGGTTTGGACTTTCTTCCCTTTTGATGTAATTAGCCATTAGGCTTTCTAAAGTACATTTTTCATGTCAAGAAGACAATGGTTTCAAAGGAGAGAGAGGACGGGGCTGAAAGGAAGTCCAGGTTAATGCACAAAGCAGCAAAAGAATTAGGAAAATATCAACAATTTTTGCATGAGCTGTTTGCTAACAATGCACTAGACCATGAAAACTCTGGTGTGGCATGTACTCTTTGAGCTGTGGCCACTGCCATGTTTCCTGACTTTGGCCCCCTTCTCTAGCTTGGGGAGGTAGATCTCCCCCCCAATTTACTTTCTAAATAGATTGTATTTTCTAATCTAAAAAAAAAGAACATGACATATTTTCACTTCAAATACAGTGGAGCTTTAGACACTACTTTGCCTCACTGTGAGGGTTTTTTGAAGCTTCTGGCACCAAACAGTGCCTTGCACGAAGTAGTTCATGGAATGAATAAACAGTTTGGATAAACTATTCTTTCTTGGAATATCTTGACCTGGTAATTTGTTCTTATAAAGTCAAGCCGGCTTTGATAGGAATGGGGCAACAGGTGGTTATCCAATCTTGTGCCACTTAGTCAAATCATCTATTTCAGAGGTTTAAAAAAATTTTTTTAGCAGTTATTTTTTTCAGATGACATCTTACTTTGAAGCATAAACAAACAGAAGAGTCTTCCTAGTTGAACCAGATGAAAAGGTTCTGTTGCATCCCTGAACACACCTACTCCTCCACCCCACGTGTGTGTGTGTGTGTGTGTGTGTGTGTGTGTGTGTGTGTGTGTGTGTATGGATGTGACAATTAGAAGAACTTCGAAGTTGATTCTGATCTAAGTCCTATCTTCAAAGAACTTGGCCTAGTACAAGAGGCAAGGCATGGATAGGGACAATTATAATCAAAGGTAGAATGTAATATATGTCATCTTATAGATGAAGATAAGTTTACATTCAAGTTTAAATAAAAATATTCCTACCCCACAGGGTGTCCTTTTCCTAGTTATTTGTCTTAGAATTATTTTCAAAATACAAAGGACACAGGCTGATGTTAAAAACCCTAGATTTTGTCACCTCAAACTGATTATCTATTATTTATTTATGCATTCATTCATTTTTTAGAGTCATGATTTCACTCTGTCACCCAGGCTGGAGTGTGGTGGCACATTCATAGCTCACTGCAGCCTTGAACACTTGGACTCAAGCCATCCTCTCTTGTCTCAGTCTCCTGAGTAGCTGGGACTACACCAAACTAATTATTTTAGAATTCTTTCCTGTCATATTTGTGTGGGTCTTTTATTAAATGAAAAAAATAAAAACAAAACTGAAGTTTTCTTTGGTGGTTCAATTCTATTCCCGTGGTCTGGTATCCATGGTCAATTCCTCTTATTAATCTGGTCTGTGTCCATTTAGTCCTTGCTTAATATTTCTCCACACATATATAATATTTTCTCAATTTTCCCAAATTTATGTATGTAGTATCAAACTTTTACACTTTTTGCATTTTTTTCTCATTCACCATTGTAGTTTTGAGATAAGTACACATTTATATTAACAGTTGTAGCACTGGTTTATTTCTTTCACTGCTTTTTCAGTATATCTTGTTGGGATGACATCTTTGTATTTTTTCCTCCTCCTAGCAATTGGTATTAAGGCCCTTAACAATTTTTCGTAGTTACAAGCAATGTTACACTAAACATCTTTGAATATGTGTCCTTGGGTAAGTATACGGTGGTTTTTTTCAGTGAGACTTTCTCTCAAGAGTAGTGGAAGTGAAAGATTATGGAGTGTATACTTTTACTAGACCCTGCCAAATTGCTATCCAAAGCAGCTCTACCCACTTTGACTTCCAACATTGATGAAAGAGAGCTCCTCTTTCTTTATCCAGGTCAGTGCCTAGTGTGTTAGAACTTTAAAAATTTTTGTCAGTCTGATGGATTTTTCATTCGTTATTTCTTAATAGTGAATTTGAGCACTATTTCAAAGATCAAGTGACCATGTGAATTTCTTCCATGCATTTTTGTATCATTTTTTCACTTTCCTTTTAGGTTATACCAATGGCTTATTTGTAACACATTTTGCAAATGTCTTCTTTCAGTAGGTTGTTACTTTCCTTTGAAATTTGTATATGGTATTTTTTGATATATATAATATTTGAAGTTTTCTAGTAAATAAAATTTTATTTTTGTAGGTGTGAAATAAGGATCTAATTTAACTTAATTTTTTATTAGAGATGAGGTCTTGATAAGTTGCTCAGACTGGTCTTGAACTTCTGGACTCAAGTCCATCTTCCCATCTTAGTAAAAGGTCTACAGGTGCCCACCACTGTGCCCAATTTAATTTAATTTTTCTGGCAGGATCACTTTATTTTTTATTGAAAGTAGGATTCGTTGAGAGGACAGACAAGCTCCCACAGTGGGAGGGAACCCGAGGGGTTGCCTGGCAGGATCACTTTAAATCCTTCCTTGTATCTCATTTAATTTGATGTTTTGATCAAAGTGGATAATAGAGCATGGTGATTAAGAATTCAATTTTTGGAGCCAGACTTCCTGGGTTCAAATCCTAGATCTTCCACATTTATACATTTTGGTTACTGTAGGTAATTTTCTGTGCCTTAATTTTCTCATCTGTAAAATAGGGATGACAATAATACTTTTTACAGGGCTTTTTTCAAGTCTAGGTTAGTTGATATGTGTAAGCATTTAAAACAGTCCTACAGTGTAGCAGCACTGTATGTGCTTGTTATTATAGTGAATTCTTCATGAGAATAAATATTATAACCTGAGCTTTAAAATATCCACCTCTAAACTATCTTTTATTTCAGGTATGATAAATGTATTTTATGTGATAAGGGGAATTTGGGGCACAATGGCACACATATCCAGAAGACTGAAATAATATATTGTTAACTCTTAATTATATTTATTTATGAGTTCCTCCAGGACAAGTTCTACAAATAGCTCATTTCTCTATCTGTAGTACCTATCAGAGTGCTTGGCACAAGTAAACTCTCATCAAGAATCTGATGAATGAATGAATGAATGAATGAATGCTATTCTTACATAAAGCTTTAGCCACACACCCTACTATTTCCTGTATTTCCTGCCAGTATTTTCCCAGAATGAAATTGCCTTAATATCGGCACAAACAAATTCAGGAGGATCAATCAGCTGCAAAATTATTATGCAAAGCATTCCTCAGCCAAATATAAATGACTTTTGGATTATCTGATGTTATGTATTTTCTGCATCACTAACCCCTCCATCAGTGTGAATATTCAGATAGGTGTGCTAAGCAATCAAGTGCCTGTTTCACCATCAGGGAGTCCGAAGAAGTAAAACCTGTCCAAATAATTTTAGAATGGCCTCCTCTTTGTTAATGCTACTCATTTCGTTTGAGCTCTTGAGTTGATTACAGTATAAGGCACTCAGGGTTTTTAAGACTGAATTTATTGGGATGAAATTTACTGGTATCTTAATTTGGGAGGGCAAATGTTGTACCCCGGTTCATATATCAAATTACTGCTTACCCATCCACCTCCCCCATCTATCCTTCTACTCTACAGATATTTAGGGAGTACTGCTGTGTGCATGTGTGCATGGGGTTGTACTGTGGAGAATGCAGAAGATAATGGAATGTGTGGGTCTGTTCCAAGAGCCTTTAGGAAGTTATGATGCCCATCCCTTGACAAATGCACAGATTTTAGTATATGATTCTCTGCTTTTAAATTAAAGCTCTAATATCTACTGAGATCCTTGGGGTAAATGTTTATAATTCCCTCAGTGTCAGTGAGAAAATGCATGAAAATTATGTGGAAAATGGTAAATACTTTCTAAAGTTTACTTTTTATTCCTACAACCTTGGCTATCAATGGATATAAGGGAATGTTCACCTTAAATGCCAGCCATAATTCCAATGACATGAGAATTCTGACAAAGATATTTGTGAGCATTAGCAAGTGCATTTGGGGCAACCTGACTAGAATTTAGCTTCAGTTTCTGCAAAGGCATGGGCATGCCTTTCATTACAACTACTAGGTACTGAGTACTTATTATTGGACAGGCTCTCATCTAAGTGCTTTTACATGCACCAATTATTTCAATACTTCCAACAATGAAGTGAGGTAGGTACTATTATCCCAAATTTATGGATGGGGAAACGGAACCAGAGAGAAGTTAATTATGTTGCCCCAGGCCACATGATAGTGACTGGCAAAGTCAGATTCAAACTCTCAAGTCTGGCTTCAGAGCCCATGTTCCAGCTGACTGTACTTGCTTAAAATTATGGGTTGAGGGCTTGATTGTACCCACTGGGAAGCTCAAGGGTCTGGCGTTTGTCTCTTGCTTCCAAGTCTGTTTCTAGGAAGGCTAGGACCTATGACATGTAGAACATGGAAACCA
This sequence comes from Cephalopachus bancanus, assembly GCA_027257055.1. Lineage (NCBI taxonomy): Eukaryota > Metazoa > Chordata > Mammalia > Primates > Tarsiidae > Cephalopachus > Cephalopachus bancanus. The sequence continues at coordinate 2,191,993 of JAPVLO010000146.1, forward strand.
GCTTCATGTTTCCCTCAAGCAAAAAGAAGTGGATATTGTTCTACAAGAAAAAGTTTCCTTCACCCCTATGTATGAAGAATATAGCCTTCTGGATTCAATTTCAAAGTAGATGTTTCCTTAATTTATTCAAGAAATATTTATTGGGCACATACATTTGCCAGATGATGTGTTGTAAGAACATAGTGAGTAGAAAGACGGACCTGGCCCTGGCCCTGAATGAATATGTTGAATTACACATGTATCACTGTATTTACTCTACTTTGGGGTAGCAAAAGATTAGTTGAAATTATTCAATATCAAATACCTGCCATCAGATGTATTTTTGTATTTGTCACTAATTTGCTTGTACTATGGATCAACTCAAGTTCCCTCCAAAAAATTTGTTCCAAATTTATGAGTTATGACAGGTTCACCAAACCTTCTGAGCACATCACTGTTTCCAAGCCCGCTTTGAACTTTAGGTGTGGCTATGTCACTGAGTACTGCCCAATCGGATGTTGGCAAAAGAAAGGCCACATCACTTAGAGACCAGTTTCAAAGTACCTCTTATGTTATTCTTCACTGTCTCTCTTCCCTTGTCTGTTGGCTGGATGCTGACACTCAGTGTGACTTTGGAAACTATGGTTGAAAGATAATTCTGTCAGCATGGGACTCTCAAGGACCACGCAGAGCCCAGCACCCACCTGCACTACCACTCTAGCCAGTTGGACTTCATGAAAATGACAGGTAAACTTCCATTATTTTAAACCACTGAGATTTTGAAATTGATTTGTGGCAGTTGCTTTCTAATATGGGTCAGATTTTAAATTTTTGGTGTGTGTGCATGCTGATGACTTTTGATAAATTTAATTACCCTTTGTTTTGGGATGCCAAATCAGGTCACTCTCTACTTCTTATTGTTCTCTTGTAACTTCTACCTATAGACATGTCTAAGTCAAGGCCTTGTTACAAGGAAATGACATCAAATGCATACAGAAGTAACCAAAGGATAACCTAAAGAGGGAGAGATTTGGAGAGAAATGTGGACTGCTGTTTGAGACCATTTTTAACAGGGACAAATACTCTCTGATTTCTTTATTGATTTACCAAACACAGTTTTATAAAGTATCAGAGAGACATGGAATCTAGAACCTGTTCCCTGAGCATGACGAAGGTATTTTCCAATCAAAGCAAATGCCTATGAGACATGTGTTAATCCTTCCCAAGGGTATAGTAGTTCCATTATAATTAAAATGCCACCATCTTTCAGTTTGTTGGGATCCTGCATTCCAGCCATTTTCATTGTATTCCTTTCTTGTGTCAGTTTCTGTTCTACAATGATAAAATATTTGAAATTCTGGTATTGAATTTTATTCCCTTGTGAGACTTCCCATTTAGAGACATGGCTCTTTAGCAGTGCCAAAGTTTTAGCTTTTAAAATTCAGATGCAAAGATTTAAAACCAGTAGCAATCTGGGCAGATGTCAGCGGGTGAGAGGTTTCCACAGCCAGTTCTCATAAAGCACATATCCACACTGTACTGTGGCTTCTAATCCACAAATAAAGCACAGATCCTACCGTGATCATCGACAGAGACTCATGTCCAAAGGCAGATATTTTATTCAAATAATCTCACTCTGCTCTGTGGGAAATACTATTTTCATTATGTTTGCAAACATGTTAGCATTCATTAAAATGTGCATTGCCTTCAAGAAAGATTCATGGCGAGCTTTTCCTGTTAAAGGATATATTTGGGAACAGCTTTTGTGAGTCAGAAGTTTATAACATTGGTGGTTTGAAGTGTGTAATATTTTATGTTACTACTCTTGTTAGAAAGTTTCAGGGTGCGGCGTCTGAGGTACTTTTTATCTCTGTGGGCATCTGACAGGGACCAGGCCTTCTATGGACTTTGAAGTTTGTCAGTTTATACTTTTGTAGGTTACTGTATGTGCCAGACCTGACAACTTGTTACAGAGGAAGGAGATTTAAACATGAGCTCTAGCTCACGTGGAATTCAGAAAGGGGATTTTGTCTTTTTCAACTAGAGTCTGAGAATAAACAACACTTGTATGTCTTCATGGAAAATGTGTCAGAATTTGAAGATAATTCATTAAGTAACTATTTAAAACTGCACAGTTATAAACTACAGAATTTGAATCCTGTGTAGGACTTCATTCCAGACTGGTTTTATGTTGTTTCTTTTCTATTTTATGTGTGGTATCCTTATCTGTTTTAATAATTTTGAATTCTTCCTTTCTGTTTCTTTATTGTTGCTCTTACGTTACTTTCTTTGGTCTGTTTAGGCTTTCTTCTTGTCTTAGCAGCTTTATATCCTACTTTGTGTGTTGAGAACATGCTTTGTCCTTTACCTACATTGTGAATTTTTATTGCCTGGATGGGTATTACTCTGCTATACAGTAGATTGATACTAAAATTTTGAAAGCAAACAGGACTTATGAATTGAATATAATTTCTATGTAGACTTACATTATGTTTTCAAAGACATTTTGTAGACTGATGAGATGTTATCTAGTTCCAGAGGTATAGCTAGTGTCTTTCCTTTCTAGAATAATGGGCGTTTATACAGAGACAGAGATTCATAGAGTATAAATAAAAATATAAGTAAACTTTAATTTCTAAATGAATATAATCCCCATAGCCATACATGCATTGCATGTACACATGCCCCCGCGCACCTGTGCTTCATGGTAATAGCCAGGCAAACAAGGATCTGAAGTCTAATCATACCAAGAGTGACTTGTGGGTTAGGCCACCAAAGCCCTCACAAATTTGAGTCTAGATAGACATGGTTAGCATCACTTCACACCCAGGCAAAGCAACCTATTTATCTTTAAAAACTATGCCAGTTGACAATCATATCTTTCATTTAATGGGAGTTTTAGAAACTAAAACCAAATTACTGTGTTGTCAAATTCCATCAGCCATATTTGTGTCTAAGGCTTACATGCTATAATGTTCTAGATAACAGTCTGGTGAACAGCAGAAGAAAATCTCATCCTTAGGAGGCCCTTGCTTGGAAGAGGGTAGGTCCCTGAAAGAGAGAAATGCCCCAGGAATTTTCTACTGAGGATTATTTTTTTTAATCTTCTTTCTGATGTATCTTAACTTGGCTGAAAAATTATTCATTTCATTGTTAGTGATGGTAAAAATGGTGGTCACTCTACTGGTATCCTGTTGTCTCCACTTCTGTCCTTTTGGTTGCCTATTCACATATGCTGCCAGGACATATAGGGCCAGAGGTAATGCTGGAGCACCTCATAATGACCTTTCCTCTTTAGAGCTTTGAGATGCTCCTTGATCACCAGGGTCTGCTTGACAAAATTATGGGCTCTACAACATCCACAGTTCTTAGATGTGCTGTGAAATTTTGTTTACTTTATCTTGGGATAGGATACATGGGATCTATGTAGATTCAATACAGTCACTTCATTTTACCCTAGTATTTGAAGCCATCTGTGTCTTCTTACTTTCAAACTGATAGGTAGACAGTCTGATAATCTAACCAAAACATTCACTCTAACCCAAATAAGGTTTAGTCACTTCTGGTGATCAGGACTGTAGTGTTTTGGCCTAATTTGAAGGAAGGCTTTAATAGCAGAACATTTTAGAATATAAAAGTAAAGAAACAGACTATAATTGGTATAATAGAATTATAAAGATCTGAGAGATTGTCTAGCTCAATTTCTCATTTATGTAGATGAAACTGAAGCCTTTGCTCAGTGAATTAAATTAGGAGATGAGATTAGAGCTTGTGTGTTCTGATTGCCAGTGTTTTCTTCCCCTCTGTATTCCACTATATCTTGATTATGGATACTTTTGGCTGGTTGGGTACACAGGGCTCCTCAACTCATAGAACGTTGGCAACTCAGTGCTTCTGTCCTCAATTTTCTATGATCCTGGCCTGTAGCTCTTGCATTTTCTTGCTTATTCAGATAGTCAAATACCAAAAACTCTATGCCAGCAGTGTTTTATTCATTGAAAAGTGCTGTAAGAATGTTATACCTAATTAATGATAAATTTATAGAAATGCAGGCTTCATCAGATATATATTGAGCACATGTCAGACATTGTGCACGTTGCCATGGATACAGCAATGGACAATATATAGTTTCTGCCATGAAGAAGCTCACAGTCTAGTGGAGGAAGTAGATGCATAAACAAATAATTGAAATTCAAATTGATATTATAACTTACAGTGTGAACATAATCCATTTGCAATAGTTGAGTGTAATTGGGAAGGATGTATGCACATAGCTTTTCCAGTATTACTTCCTTATATCGAGATGAATGTACTAAGGAATTTATTAACCAATTCTTCCCCCCCCTTTCCATCCCCTTACCACTTAACATAAATTAGATCAAGATAAATAGTTAATCTTGTATCTTGGTATTTAATATATAGGATATTTAAGTGGGACATTCAACCAAAAAGAGAAAACGTGACCTAAAGATGCATAAAGAAATATTTTGGTATCCTTGTTTTTTTGGTGACTGAATTTGCATGTTTTCAGTTATATGAGAGATAGCTGGATCATATTATGTGGACGCAGACTTTTGCTATTCTTTTAGGAGTTAAATAAGGTGAAAAAAGATGTGTGTACAAGTGCCAAGTTGACAAGAATTGAGCCAAGATGAGTTTGTCGGTTGCAGATTAACTGAGCTGGAATTTCATTTCCCAGTATTCAGTGTGTGACTGCTGCTTGGGGAAGTTGTGTAAGATGTGGAAGGCAGAGTGAAGCGGCAGCTTGTATGCTCTCAAGTTCAGGAAGGGTGTTGGGTGCTACCACAGCTCATGTACATTGACCTATGGACTCACTTTGTGAACAAATGTGATGCATCTACTTGGTCCATAGATCCTCTAGCCCCCAATGATGAATCTCCTCTTTTGGTGTCACCTAGCTATGGGCCAGGCATGAGTGCAGCTCCAAGGTGAAGGGCACCAACTTGTTTTGCAGATTACCTATGTTACTGAGGTTGCAGGGTACCACTCATAGATGCAGGTTCCAGTTTGTCCTTACTCTACCCCTTTTCACTTAGAGTTTTTCTTTCTGATTGACTGCTCTGCTGACCTACAGTGAGTTCAGTATCAGAATTCTTCACTAGTCCTAATGACCATATAAGGTCTAATCCCTAGTACAAATGTGATGTTCTTTATCACTCATACTGGTTCTGTTTCATTTCTTTGAAGGAAGTCTTTCTGGTCCAAATTAAGAGATTGATGTTTATAATGTTTAAATTTTACATATTTTAGTTTTAGTTATTCACTTTAACTATGTGGTTATTTTTCGATGTTGGTGATGACATCAATTTTTTTTGTTGCTGTTCAAGATATAACTTAATAAAATTTTTTTTAAACATACCTACTAATTGCATTGTGTTTCATTTTAAATTTTATTTTAGATTCAGAGGGTACATGTGTAGGTTGGTTACATGGGTGTATTGTGTAATGCTGGGGTTTGAGTATCTATTGAATCCATCACCCAAATAGTGAATATAATACTCAACAGATAGTTTTTCAACCTTTGCTACCCTTCTCCCCGCTCTTTTTAAAAATTTTCAATGTCTGTTGTTTCCATTTTTAAGTCCATGTGTGCCCATTGTTTAGCTTTTACTTATAAGTGTTTGATATGTGGTATTTGATTTTCTGTTTCCAAGTTAATTTACTTAGGATAATGTCTTCCAGCTGCATCCATGTTGCTGCAAAGGACATGATACCATTCTTTTTTATGGCTGCATAGAATTCTATAATATATCACATTTTTTTAATCCAATTCACTGTTAATGGACACAGATTGATGCTATCCATGACTTTGCTATTGTGAATTGTGCTATGATAAACACAAACATGCAGGTGCCTTTTATAAAATGGTTTCCTTATCTTTGGGTATATGCCCAGTAGTGGAATGGAATTGCTAGGTGGAATGCAACTTCTATTTTTAGTTCTTTGATAAATCTTTATACTGTTTTTTCCATAGAGGTTGAACCAATTTACATTCCCACTGGCAACATATAAGCATTCCCTTTTCTTTGCATCCTCAGCAGCATGTTATTTTTTGGCTTTTTTTTGGTTTGTTTTTGAGTTGGAGTTTCACTCTGTCACCCAGGCTGGAGTACAGTGGCAAACTCATGGCCACCCCAGTGTTAACCGTTGGGTGACGGAGATTCTTCTGCCTCAGTCTTCCAAGTAGCCAGAACTACAGGCGTGCATTACCACGCCTGGCTATTTTTAAAATTTATTGTAGAGACAAGGTCTCACCAAGTTGCCTGTACTGATCTCGAACCTGCGGGCTCAGGCAAACCACTCTCCTTGGCTTATATGTTGCTGGGATTACAGGCTGAGCCACCGAGCTTGGTCTTTTTTGGCTTTTTAATAATAACCAACAAATTTAATTTGCATTTCTTTGGTGATTTGTGATGTTGAGCATTTTTAAATGCTTGTTGGCCACTTGTATGTCTTCTTTTGAGAAAGGTTTATTCATGTCCTTTGCCCACTTTTTAAAGGGGCTATTAGTTTTTTTTTTTGATGTTGATTTGCTTAAGTTCCTTATTGATTCTATTAATTGATTCTATTGTCAGATGCATTGTTTGCAAATATTTTATCCCATTCCATGGGTTGTCTGTTTACTCTGTTGACTGTTTCTTTTGCTGGGCAAAATCACTTTAGTTTAATTAAGCACCATTTGTCAATTTTTGTTTTTGTTTTAATTTCTTTTGAGGTCTTAGTTATAAATTCTTTATCTAGGCCAATATTTGGAAGAGTGTTCCTGAGTTTTCTTCTAGGATTTTTATAGTTTGAGGTCTTACATTTATTCCGCCTTAGTCAATTTTTGCATATGTGAGAGGTAGGGGCCCAGTTTCAATCTTCGGTAGATGGCTGACCAGTTTTCCCAGCACCACTTATGGAATAGGATGTCCTTTCCTTATTGTTTATTTTTGTCAACTTTATCAAAGATTGGTTGGTTGTAGGCACATGGCTTTATTTCTAGATTCTCTATTCTTTTCCATTGATACTCTATTTTAGGATGAGTACCATTCTGTCTTTGTTACCATAGGCTTGTAGTTTAGTTTGAAGTTGGGTAATATGATGCCTCTGGCTTTGTTCTTTTTGCTTAGAATTCTCTTTGCTCTTAGGGCCCTTTTTGTTTCCATATGAATTTTATAATTGTTTTTTCTATCCTGTGATAAATTACATTGGTCATTTAATAGAAATTGCATAAAATCTGTAGATTGCTTTGGCATATGGTCATTTTAACAATATTGATTCATCCAATCCATGAGCATGAAATGCTTTTCATTTGTTTATGTAATCTATGGTTTTGTTTGTCAGCATTTTGTAGTTCTCTTTATAGACCTTTCACCTCCTTAGCTAGATGTATTTCTAATCATTTTATTTTATTTGTGACTATTGTAAGTGGGTTTGTGTTAGTGGTTTGTTCTCAACCTGAATTTTATTGGTGTATAGAAATGCTATTGATTTTTGTATGTTGATTTTTTTATCCTGAGACTTTACTGAAGTTATCAGGTCTAAGAGTCTTTTGGAGGAATCTTTAGGGTTTTGTAGAATATGATCATGCCATCAGCAAACAGAGAAAATTTGACTTCCTCTTTCCTATTTGGATAATTTTATTTTATTTTATTTTTAATTTTAAAGTTGAGGGGTACAATTCAGGGTTAGGTATACAAGTGTTCATTATGCAGTTACCCTTGTTGATGAGATGTGCTCCCCCTTCCCCTGTCAGTTTTCCACTACTGTCAATTCCCTCCTCCCACCACTGCCAATCCCTTTCTTACAGTATTATGATAATTTTCAAGGTCCACTTATGAGTGAGAACATGTGGTACTCAGTTCTCTGTTTCTGTGATAGATCACTCAGTATATAGACTCTAAGTTCATCCAAGTTGCTGCAAAGTTCTTAATTTTGTCCTTTATGGCTGATTAATATTTCATTGTGTATATGTACCACATTTTTTTTTAATCCAGTCTTCTTTTGATGGGCAGCACGGTTGGTTCCATGTTTTTGCAGTTGTGAATAATGCTGTTATAAACATGCATGTGCAGGTATCTTTTTCATAGAGTGAATACCTTTATTTATTTCTCTTGCTTGATTGCTCTAGCTAGGGCTTCCAGTACTATGCTGAATAGAAATGGTGAAAGTGGACATCCTTGTCTTATTCCATCTTATTCCAATTCTTAGGGGAAATGCTTTCAACTTTTGCTCATTCAGTATGATGTTGGTTGTGGGTTTGTCATAGAATCATAGACGGCTTTTATTATTTTGAGGTATGTGCCTTTGATGCCTATTTTGTTGAGAGTTTTTATTATAAGGAATATTAGATTTTATCAAATACTTTTTCTGCATCATTGAGATAATCATGCAAGTATTTTTTTTAAAAGTTCTGTTTAATGTGGTCAATAATATTTATTGATTTGCATATATTGAACCATCTTTTGCTTACCAGGGATAAAATCCACTTGATCGTGATGAATTATCTTTTCTGATATGCTTCTGGATTCAGTGATATTGGCCTGTAGTTTTCTTTTTTAAAATTATGTCTTTGCCAGATTTTGGTATTAGAATGATACAGATCTCATAAAATGAGTTAGGGAGGAGTCCCCCTCCTTGATTTTTTGAAGGTTCAGTAAGATTGGTACCAGCTCTTTTAAGTCCGGTAGAATTTGGTGGTGAATTCATCTTTTTTATTGGTAGATTTTTTTTTTTTTTGAGTTGGAGTCTCACTCTGTCACCCAGACTGGAGTGCAGTGGCCACTCCCGGCCACCGCAGCCTCGACCTGCTGGGCTCTGGCGATCCTTCCACCTCAGCCTTCCGAGTAGCCCAAATTATAGGCATGCGCTACCACGCCGGCTGATTTTTTAATTTATTGTAGAGATGAGGTCTCGCTGCCCAGGCGGGTCTCGAACCCGCGGGCTCAGGCAATCCACTCACCCCAGCCTCCCAAAGGCGCGGGATTACAGGCTGAGCCACCGAGCCCGGCTGGTAGATTTTTTAAAATAACAGATTCAATTTTGTAACTTATTTGTTTAAAGTTTCAATTCCTGGTTAAATCTTGGGAAGTTGCATGTTCCCAGGAATTTATTCATTTCCTCTAGGCTTTCTAGTTTATGTATATAGACATGTTGAAAGTTGAGGATGAGGATCTTTTGTATTTCTGTGGTATCAGTTATAATACCACCCAGCAGGTCAACTCTGTAGTGGCTGTGGGCGTGCCACTGCACTCCAGCCTGGGCAGCAGAGTGAGACTCCAACTAAAAAAACCCAAAAAATCAAAAAACAAAAAAACCCCTCAAATTACCTCAATCAGAAATGAAAACAGAGATATTACAACTGATATGATGGAAATTCAAAAGATTCTCTGAGGCTATTATGAACATCTTTATGCAAGCAATCTAGACAAATTAGAGGAAAAGGATAAATTATTGGAAACATACAACCCCCCCCAACCACGAAACAGAAAGAAATAGAAACGGTAAACAGACCAATAACAAGTAGTAGATTGAAACAGTAATTAGAAGACTTCCAACCAAAAAAAAAGTTAAAGACCTGATGGAGTCACAGCTGAATTCTATCATACCTGCAAAGACAAACTGGTATCAATTTTACTGCAGCTATTCCACAAGATTGAAGAGGAGGGACTCCTCCCTAACCCATTCTATGAGGTCAGTATTACTCTGATGACAAAGTCAGGAAAAGACACAACAAAGAAAGAGAACTACAGACCAGTGTCCCTTATGAACAGTGATACAAAAGTCCTAAAAAACAATTAGCAAACCAAATTCCACTGCATGTTAAAAAAAAGAGAAACCCACAAACAAGTGGGCTTTCCCCCAGGGATGCAGGGGTGGTTCAACATATGCGAGTCAGTAAATATTATTACTACATAAACAGAATTAAAAACAGAAATCATATAATTATTACAATAGATGCAGAAAAAGAAGTTGGTGAAATCCAGCATCCTTTAATGATAAAAACACATAGCAAAATAGGCATAGAGAGAACATTCCTCTAAATAATAAAAGACATATATGACAAACCCACAGCCAATGTAGTCTTGAATGGATAAAAGTTGAATGCATTTCCCCTCAGAACTGGAACAAGGAAAGGATGCTCACTTTCACCACTACTACTTAACATAATACTGGAAGTTCCAGTCAGAGCAATCAGGCAAGAAAAAACAACCCCTCCCCCAAACAACAGCAATCCCTCCCAAAACGAAGCGTATCCAAACTGGAAAAGCAGAAATTAAAGTACCTTTGTTTGCCAGCTATGTGACCTTCTATCTAGAGAATCCTAAAGACTATCCTCCAAAAGATTTCTGGACTTGATAAACGAGTTTGGTAAAGTTTCAGGATAGAAAATCAACAACACACACAAATCTGTAGTACTGCTATACACCAATAGTGACCCAGCTGAAAATCAGATCAAGAACTCAATTCCATTTACAATAGCAGTCAGAGCTAAAATACTTAGAATATATTTAACCAAGGAGGTGAAAGATCTCTACAAGAAGAACTATAAAACTCTTGTGAAAGAAATTGCAGTGAACACATACAATTAGAAAAACTTCTCATGCTCCTGTATTGGGAAAATCAACATTGTTAACAATGACTATAATACTGAAAGTAATCTACAGATTCAAAGTAATCCCTATCAAACTACCAACGTCATTTTTTAGCAGAATTAGAAAAAATAATTCTAAAATTCATACAGAGCCAAAAAGAGCCAAAATAGCCCAAACAATACTAAGCAAAAAGAACAAAGCTTGAGGCATCGCGTTACACGACTTCAAATTATACTACAAGGGCATGGTAACCAAAACAGCATGGTACTGGCACAAGAGCAGACACATGGATCAATGGAAAAGAATAGAGAATCCAGGAATGAACTCAAATACCTAAAACCAACTGATCTTTGACAAAGTAGACAAAAACATACACTGGAGAAAGGACATTCTATTCAACAAATGGTGCTGGAAAATTTGGGTAGTTATAAGCAGAAAAATGAAACTTGATCCTTATCTCTCCCCATATGCAAAAAATTAACTCAAGATAGATTAAAGGCTTAAATGTCACACTGGAAACCCTAAAAGTACTAGCAGAAAACCTGAGAAAAATTCTTCTGGACATCAGCCAGGCAAAGAATTTATGACTAAAACCCCCAAAGCAAATGCAACAAAAACAAAAATAAACAAATGGGACTTAATTAAACTAAAAAGCTTCTACAAGTCAAAAGAAATAATCAACAGAGCAAATAGGCAACCTACCAGATGGGAGAAGATGTTCACAAACTATATACCCTGACAAAGGACTGATGCTCAGAATCTCCCAAGAACTAAAACACATCAGCAAGAAAAAAACAAATAAACTCATTAAAAAGTGGGCAAATGACATAAATAGATATCTCTCAAAAGAAGATATACATTTGTATATCAAAAAACATGAGAAAATGTTCGACATCAGTCATCATCAGGGAAATGCAAATTAAAACCACAGTGAGATAACTCCTTACACCAGTCAGAATGGCTATTCTTAAAAATATAAAAAAAACAACAGATTCTGGCATGGGTGTGGAGAAAAGGGAATGCTTATACAATGTTGGTGGGAGTGTAAATTAGTACAACCTCTATGGAATGAGGTTTGGTGATTACTGAAGTAACTAAATATAGATCTACCATTTGATCCAGCAATCCCACTACTAGGCAAAAGGAACAGAGGTCGTTGCATAAAAAAAGATACCTTACCCCCATGTTCACTGCAGCACAATTCACAATTGCAAAGATGTGGAATCAACCCAAATGTCCATCAGATGAGCAGTGGAAAATGAGCATGAGTTATATATACAGTATGGAATGATATTCATGATTCCATATACCATTTGTTCTTACTTTTAAGTGGGAGCTAAACCAAGGATTTTCAAAGATGTAGAGAATGGTATGATGGACACTGGAGACTAAGAAGTCGGAAGTGGGAAGGGGATGAGAAACAAAACAAAATCACCTATGGGGTAAAAGGTGCACATGTGAGGGTGGTGGGTATTCTTTAAGACCAGACCACAAACTATTTGTATCCCCCAAAGCTACTGAAAGTTTAAAGGAAGAAAACTTTGCTCTTGTTTGCAGCTGATCTTGGCTCAACAGTTTTAGCACCCAAATGGAAAGTTTCCCCAACTTACATTTTTCAGTCACAACTGTGTATGCTGAACCAATTGAGATGTCTGTGGTGTTGGCTGCTGTTTCTGTTTTTAATAATTGGTCCTCTTCATTTAGGGCATGGACAAGACGAAGTTTTTCCTTGCAAACTGATGTCAGTAACCTGCCACTGAGGGTCATCTTGAACATCATCTCATCCCTTCTTAAAATAAGTTATCCATTTGTAAACTGCTGATTTCTTTGGGGCACTGTCCTCATAATCTTTTCATGAAGCATCAATGATTTCACCTTTTTTTTTTCCACCCAAACTTCACCATAAATTTGATGTTTGTTCTTGTTTCTATTTTTAGCAGAATTCATGCTGCTCTAAAGGGACTCTTTTCAAACTGATGTCTTATCCTTTTTAGTGCATCAAACTAGATTCTGTTCAGACATGTTATAACAAGTTAGTACAAGTTTATTTTGGTGCAAAAAAATTCAAAATCCATGCATTTTTTTCATACTGTGCATTTTCTATGAACTTTTGAAGGCAAGTAAGGTTAGAAAACAATGGAAAGCTGGGATCCGTGGCTCAGCCTGTAATCCCACGCCTTTAGGAGGTTGAGGTGAGTGAATTGCCTGAGCCCGCGGGTTCGAGACTCGCCTGGGCAGCGAGACCTCATCTCTACAATAAATAAAAAAATCAGCCGGGCGTGGTGGCGCATGCCTGTAATTCCGGCTACTCGGAAGGCTGAGGCGGAAGGATCGCCGGAACCCAGCAGGCCGAGGCTGCAGTGGCAGGGAGCGGTCACTGCACTCCAGTCTGGGCGACAGAGTGAGACTCCAACTCAAAAAAAAAAAGAAAACAGTGGAAAGAACTCATTACTTTAAAATTAGCCTGACCTGTGTGTGAATTCAGAGTCTAAGGCCTACCAGATGTATGAACTCAGACACATTATTTAACCTCTTTGAAAATTACTTTCCTCGTCTCTAAAGGAGTAATGTTGACACCATCCCAAATCACTTTTATGTGGATTTAATTAGACAAAATGCAAAGATGTAGCTATTCCAGGTATTGTTATTGAAAACTTGGAATCTTTTAAAAATATTTTCATCTTAACTTCTGATAAAAGAGAAAATATAAAAATTCCAAAACAACACAAATTCAAGCATTCAAGTTTTCTCTCTCTCTTTTTAGAGATAGTAGTTCTATGTTGCCCAAGCTGAACTTGAACTCAGTTTAAGCAATCCTCTACCTCAGCTTCCCGAGTAGCTACAACTGCAGATGTTAGCAACCATGCCTGGCTCAAGTTTTCTTTCTCAATATTAACAATAGAAGAGTCATTTATGTATTTATAATGTATTTGTGGCATGGAGACCTACATTTTAGAAGATTGGTAAACTAAACCCATTGGTATTTATATCTTTCTGATATTCAAAAGCTACACCACAATTTCCATTTTACTAAAAGCAAGATAAATGATTTTTGGTAGATTTTTTTTCCATACACAGTTTTCTCAAAGCCTATAGGAAGTTCTGATGTTTATCAATTTCTTTAAACAGCGGTTCTCAAAGTGTGGTCCCTGGCTCAGCAGCATCAGTGTCATCTGGAAACTTCCTAGAATGCAAGTTCTCAGTCCTTACCCTAGATTCCTAAATCAGAAACTCTTGAGTTAAAGCATGGCAATTTGAGTTTTAATGAGGTCTTTGAGTGATTCTGCTACATACTCAAGTTTGGGAAACACTGGGTTTAAGCCAAATTCTGACTGGATTAAATAAAACTCCTTGTTTTCCAATCTGTTTGTTCATCCTGTTTACTTCCCAATCTCAGTTAGTGGAAACATATTCAGGCCAAAAATGTTGGTGTCATGCTTGAGTTCTCATTTTCTGTCTAGCCCACATCCAACACATCAGAACATCTTATTATTTTACCTTTAGAATATCTAGAATATCACCATTTAACAATCTTTCTGCTATTAATACCCTGGTCCATGTCCCTATTTTCTTTGGCATGGATTATTACAACAACAGTCTAACTGCTCTCTGCTTCCACTCCTACTTTTTTACATATTGTTCTTTTTTCTTTTTTGTGAGTTGGAGTCTCACTCTGTCGCCCAGACTGGAGTGCAGTGGCCGCTCCCGGCCACTGCAGCCTCGCCCTGCTGGGCTCCAGTGATCCTTCTGCCTCAGCCTTCCAAGTAGCTGGAACTACAAGTGTGTACTGCCACCCCCGGCTAATTTTTTTTTTTTGATTTATTGTAGAGATGAGGTCTCGCCACGTTGCCCAGGTGGGTCTCGAATCTGCAGGCTCATGCAATCCACTCACTTCAGCCTCCCAAAGTGCAAGATTACAGGCTGAGCCACGGAGCCCGGCTTACATATTGTTCTACTGAAGAAGTCTGATTATGTTATTGTACTAAATTGTCTACTGACACATTGGCCCCATTCCATCTTTTTAATACTCTCTTCTGTATCCTAGAAGCTGGAAGCCTGGAAACTGCTTCCCAGAATTCCTACCACTAGAGTTCAAGATTAAATGCCAACAATGGGAAAAAATAACTAGAGATTTCATAGGTGGAATAGAAGCAAAATCCATATTATTGTTCTTCTAGGATGACAGAGATGCATGGATTTTGACAAACATGAGATTTTGTACAGACCTTAGAAATTTTTCTTTGAATTACCTGCCTCGTATTCTTGAAGCTGTTTCTAAAATTTCCATCATTTCCCTACTCTCTGAAATTTAGAAGTCAGTCTAAAAACTAGTTGGCAGTAGCTTCCTCTGATCTTCATTACTCTAACCTTGCCACTGATCTTATAAATACTACTTCCCTGAATAAATTTCTTCCTGCTTGAAATGTCTGGAGTGGTTTCTATTTTTCTGACAGAATACTGATCATTCTTTGATCAAAATGTTTGATTAGCTTCCCATCTCATTTAGAGTAAATTTCTTAAAGTCTTTCAAGGTCCTACACATTCGGGCTCCCTTTACTGACCACACCCTCCTGTGGTCTCTTGCACTAACTCTGCTCCTGCCGGTTCCTTAAACTAGCCAGGTATTCTCCCACCTCAGTGTTTTTGCACTTTCTGTTCCCTCTTCTTGGAGTGCTTCTTCTCCAGATAGCTTCTCAGCTTATCCTGTTATTTCCTTCAGTTCTTTGGTCAAATGCTTTCTCTTCAGAGAAGGTATTTTTCTGAAAACTCAACTGAAAAGTAACTTCTACCTTCAGCATATGTTACGTGAGGTGGGTAGTGGAATTATCTCCACTTAATGTATGAGAGAATATAAAACCAGAAAAACAGCTCATCAGTCTCATGGCTTTAAAATGTTAAACCTAACATTCATCTCATCCCAAGGGCCTACAGAAATACTTTGAAAGGAGATGGGAATTACTAAATGTTCATGTTGATGCTGCAGTGATGTGGGGATGATTTAAACTCTCTTCAAGGAAGATCAGTGAGGAATGCTCAATACTAGGAGAGTTCACTGTAGTTTAAGTGACTGCTTATAACAGATTTCAAAATGTATTATCTTTTCTGAGAGGTTAGACTAGACTAGCTCATATATGTATTTTTATGTGTGTGTGGAAAAAAAAATATATATTATACTTTTTCCCCTGCAAAAACAGGTCAGAATAAAAGGAATTTCAGGCTCTTGCCTATAATCCCAGCACTTTGGGAGGCTGAATTGGCAGAATTACTGGAGCCCAGGAGTTTAAGACCAACCTGAGCAATATAGTGAGACCCTGAGTCTACAAAATAATAATAATAATAAAAACAACAACAACCAAAAATCAAAGGAATTCTGATATATTTTTAGAAATAGGTCTTCTAGTCATACTACAGTCTCAAATTCTGGTAAAGGTATTCAAGACAGTCTGAATGTTTCCATATATCAGCATATTATAGTCATAGGCTTATCTTCCAGAAAATCACTCAACTCTTTTGCTATTAGTTCATTGTATTCAGTGTGAAAAGATTTGTTTCTTACTGTATTAGAAAGCACTGGCAAAAAAAGAATTTGAGTTTATAAAACCAACCAACCAAACAAATGGAATTAACATGGCAGAAAGCTCCAATAGTTTTTCTTAACCCCTTTAAAAGAATATATTGATTATTTTCCTGAATGCATAGTTGGAGAGGATTGAGAAGAAAAACAATTTCATGTAGAAAACTTTCCAGTTTTTCGTATGAAGAGTATAAATAAATCAGCTGGAGCCAGAGTAATATTGAAAAGGTTTGGCGGAACTGACTAGAAAAGTAAAATGGATCTAGTCATCTCTGTGACCTGGGTTATTTAGCCACAGTGTTCTGCCTTTAAAGAAAACAATGAACTCTTAAAGAACAAAAATAAGATAACTCTCTTAAAGAAAATGGATGGAACAATTCAGGAATAAATGTAGTTGAAAATGGCAAAGGAAGCACAAAGGACAAAATTGCCCTTTATCCAATTTAAGGAGTGAAAAACAACTAGTAGTATGCTGAGACTCTTTGCTGGAAGAAATTTGAAGAGACAAAATTGAAGGTTGAAGCTCTGGTCACAGTTCTCCCGGAGATGGGCTTTATATAATATCTGGGCACAGGCAGTGAAAAAACATCCATAGCTGGCTTTTTTGTTGTTCACTGTAAAGCCCAAAAGATAGGTTTTTTTTGTTTTGTTTTGTTTTTGTTTTTTTCTCTAAAGTCCCACAGTGACACTAAAGGACATTTATAGATCTCTCTAGTCCCATAGTTATGTTTCTACTTTAGATTATAAAAACAACTGCTAACTTCACCTTTCTTTATCTTGTTTGGTTCCCACTAAGTTATTCTCATAACATTCAGAATAATCTTTACAAATGCAAATCTGGTTCTGTCTCATCTCTGGTAAAAATCATTCAGTAACTCTCCAGCAATTCCCAAAGTCTTTTCTAGTAACTGTCATAGAATATTAGCAGATACTCTTAAATACAAGAAGTGGAAAATTGTAAGATTAAGCAGTTTTCTTTAAATAAGTCTTCTCAAAATCCTTAATGCTAATATTCCCTGTGAATCTCCAAAAGTGGAAGGAATAAAGTATGCAGAGTTTCCCAAACTTATTTGATTATGAGACCCATTTCTTTTTCATGGAGTGTCTTGAAGGACTAGTTTGGAGTGGGACACATTTTTGGAAATGCTGGTTTATCACATTGTGCACATTGATGAGCAAAGCAAGGAATGAATGGGATGATTTGGAACTACCATGGTTAGTTTGCATTTCTCTGACACATTATGCTTTGTTTCTCCTCCACGTTGCACATATTGGAAATCCCCCAAACTCTCTCCTCACTCCCTCCCTTTCCAGTCCAATGAATATAAAGCCTTCTAATCATTTTGCACTCATCATGGGAGTCACCAATTTACTGGAAACTTTCATAGTTAGCAGAATTGTTTAACTAATATTATTACTTACTTAAAATAGTCCACCAGCTTAAGATCTGAGAGAAAATAAGTGAAGGCAGCTGAGAAAAGTTTGTCAACTCAGTTTATAGAAAAATAACAGATTTGATTGCTTTCTGCATTTTTGGGAGAATAAAAAGAAGGAAAAGGAACCCAGGAAAAATTCTCACAAAATAAAAGATGGACAATAATTCTCAAGATGTATAGAAAGAACATTAGAAAACAACTTACTAAAATAAACAGTAAGTTTGACATGATATATATTTTATTTCTGAACAATACACAATAATATTGAAGAGGATGCTATATATACACTAAAGCAAATTTTAAAGGAAAAAAGCAATATTTAGTATATCAACTGGAAATTGGAAAAATATAGTGCAAAAAATCAAAATTATTTTGGAGAAAAATATTAAGACTTTCCTATAAGGCAAAAGAAACACAAGTAGTAATAATAAGAGTGAAGAGTATAGCTATGGATGGCAGAACATAGAAATTTAGACTAAATAATAACTTTTGTTTTTAAATATGAATCCAGAATAAATGAAACAGCAGAAATTCTAAAATGGAATAAAAAGAAACTAAAGAAATACCTCAGGTTTCATGCAGAATGAGACCCCCTGTGTACCTGACAGGAAGAGAGGAAATTAATATCTAACCATATCCTATAGAAAATTTAAAATCACAAAAGTAAAAGAAAGAATTTTTCAAGATTTCAGGCAAGAAAATATTACCCATAAAAGCAGGAAACTTAGGCTTCCGGTGGTTTTCTCCCTAACATTAAATGCCCAGATTTGACGGTATAATGCTTACATAATACTGAGGGGAAAAGTTTGTGGCTTAAATAATTTATGTCTAGCTGCATTGTTAAGATGTGAAGGTAACAGACATAATTAGACTTGAATATAGTCAAATATACTTCACATGTCCTTTTATGAAGTTACTCAAAATGCATCCCACCAAATGAGAAATGAATCAAAATAAGACATTCAGGAATTCAAGAGTTATTGCAACCATATCAATAAAGACTTAAATATACTATTTATAAAAATAGCTAACATATGTAACTAAAAAATTACCAAAATATAAGGAGCAGTTGTCAGAAACATGGTACTAGAAGTATTAAATGCACCCTTATTTAATAGGTCAAATTGGAATAATTATTATTAAAGAATTGAATTAGTATGAATACAATGACTTGAATATACACATATGCAAATACATCTAATTTTGTGTACTCAATATGAAGAATATTTCAGCTTGTTTTCAAGGTGGCTTATGGAGCATTTATAAAACTTGTCACATTCTAGGCCACAAAAAGCCTCATTAAAATCCCCAAAGCAGTATATATCACATTCTTTAAACCACAATGTAATAAAATTAAATTTTTTCTGAATTTACAGCCACTTACAAATCAAATAGTTTTCTAAACAACTCAACTAAGTTAGAAATTAAATCTGTCATTAATGAATGATTTAGAAAATATTAGCAATGAGAACACAGCTTTAAATCTGAGGTTTTTCCAGAGTCATACTGAAAGAAAATCATCAGATTTTATAGTTTTTAGTGCTAAAGAGGAAATAATAAAAATAAGTGATTAAATATTATGGATTGCCTATAGCTTTTTAAAAATATTTCTAATTTCCAGCCTTCCCTTCTGCTATTACAGATAGTTTTACTAATGTACGTCATCACCAGCATGTACAAGAATATCTGTTTTAGAGCATTGTCCCAGCTTTGATTATTTTTAAAAAGTAATTGACAATATGATGTATTTTAAAAATACAGTGTTCGATTATCCAAGGGGTTAAATAATTTTTATCCTGTTTATAGACATTTACATTTCTACTTTTGTGACTTGACTTTAATGAGAAAGGGATGATACATTTAGTAGAACAGTAAAGATAATTCTGAGAAAGAATTATAATGAAAAGAATCCGTGCTACTGGATAAATCAGTGCAGAGCTGGTACAAGTGCACATACTCGGATTAATGGAAAAAGATGGCAAACCCTGCCACAGACTGCAGCAGTGGTTTATTTTTATTTTTATCTTTTATTATAAAGATGTGGGGTACAATTCAGGGTTAGGTATACAAACGTTGATTATGCAGGTACCCTTGTTGATGAGGTATGCCACTCCCTCTCCTAGCAGTTTCCCTCAACTGCCAATCCCACTCTCCCTCCCCTGACAGTTTCCCACTACTGCCAATCCCTTTCTTATAGTGTTATAATTGTTCAAGGTCTGCTTATGAGTGAGAACATATGGTACTCTGTTCTTTGTTTCTGTGATAGATCACTGAGTATGATCGACTCCAAGTCCATCCAAGTTGCTGCAAAGTCCATATATTTGTCCTTCTTTATGGCTGCATAATATTCCATTGTGTATATGTAACACATAGCAGTGGTTTTGAAACATGCATTTCCTCTCTTTCCTAGGCACATGGAGATACATATTTCTCATCCTTTTCTTGCTGTTAGAGGGAGTGATGTGTTTGAGTTCTAGTTAATAGAATTCACTGTCTCCCCCTAAAAACTTCTCCTGGCAGTCTGGTGCAGTGACTCATATCTGTAATACCAGCACTTGGGGAAGTCAAGGCAGAGGATTGCTTGAGCCCAGGAGTTGGACAACAATATAGTGAGACCTTATCTCTACAAAATATAAAAAAATATCAACTAGGAATGGTGGGGCATGCCTATTAGTCCAGCTACTCTGGAAGCTGAGGCAGAAATATCACCTGAGTGCAGGAAATTGAATATGCGGAGCTGAGATCGTGCCACTGCACTCCAGCCTGGGCCACAGAATGAGACTCCAACTTAAAAATCAAAAAACAAAAAACAAACAAAAACTTCTCATGGAGGCAAGGAAATCCTCCATGCTCTTTCCCTTTGGCTGGCTTGAGACAAAGCAGCACAGACATAATGCAAGCACATATTGAAGAAATGGAGTCTCAGCATGAAAAGTCCTGGGTCCCTGAATCCATGCTTGGAGGACAGCCACTTGGATTTGATGTGGCTAAGATATAAACATCTGTTGTGCTAATCCATTAATGTTTTGGCCTATTTTGTTGCAGCAGCTAGCCTTACTCAAACCAATGCAGACTTTTATATATGTGTATAAAAGCAAATTTACTCACTAAAATGCGGGGACAGGATGGTCATTAATCTATGGTTGCTGTGAACCTGTATTTTGTGTAGCATTTATCCTATATTAAATGGTTAATTTAATAATAACAACAATAAAATGACTATTAATATTAACTTGGCATTTCATCTATTTCAGATCAATTGTGACAAGTTTGATTATTCAGAAAGTGTTGTTGGATTGCATGATTTAAAATAAAAAAAGAAGAAATTAGATCTCTAACTCAATCACTTCTATTGTATTATATTATATTAAGGAATAAAGAAACTGTATAATGTATTGGTGAAGAACAGGTATCTGGTGTCAGACTGGTTGAGTTCACATTCCAGTTCTGCCTCTTTCTAGATGTGTGATAATTGTCAAGATACAACAAACGAATTTAAAATCAATTATCATGAAGATAATGATGATGTGTAAACCGGTTTGTATCCATTCCTGGTAAGACTAAATGGGTAACATAGGAAAATACATCAATTTTGCATGTGTATCAAAAGCCTTAAAAGTTTTCTACAATTTTGTTGTAGGAATTTCTATAATTTCTAGGAATTTACATAAAAGAAACAAATTACAAAAGACTAAATGAAGCACATATTCAGTGATGTTCATAGTAGCATTATTACTAACACCTTCGACAAATATGTAACAAGGGCAATTGGTTGTAAATGTGTGCACATTTGTCAGACACATCCATGATGATTAAGGGCATGGCTTACTAACACATAGACTCAGGTTTGATTTTTTGAAAATTTATTTTATTTTAAAGATGTGGGGTACAATTCAGGATTAGGTATATAAGTGGTCATCATACAGGTAAAGTTTGAGCCTACTTTTGATCTCCACTTTGCCTGGTTTGAGATCAGGTACCTTATTAATGTTAGACGCCCCCCCTTCCCTGGCAGTTTTTCGCTACTGCCAATCCCTTTCTTATAGCATTATGGAAATTTTCAGGGTCCACTTATGAGTGAGAGCATATGGTGCTCAGTTCTTTGTTTCTGTAATAAATCACTGAGTATTATAGACTCTAAATCCATCCAAGTTGCTGTGAAGTCCATAATTTTGTTGTTCTTTATGGCTGTGTAATATTCCATCATTTATATGTACCACCTTTTTTATCCAGTCCAGTTTTGATGGACGGCAGAGTAAATAGTACTGTGCTATTGTAAATAGTACTGCAATAAACATGTGTGTGCAGGTATCTTTTTTTGTAGAGTGATTTAAGTTCCTCCAGGTATATTCCCAGAAGGGGGATTGCTGGATCATATGGAAGATCAATTTCTAGTTCTTTTAGGAATTGCCACACTGCTTTCCTTAGAGGTTGAAATAGTTTGCATTCCCATCCACATTGTAGTGGCATTCCTTTTTCTCTGCATCCTCGCCAGCATCTGTTGTTGTTATATTAGTGATGGTGATTCTTCCTGGAGTTAGGTATCTCAATGTGGTTTTGATTTGCATTCCTCTGATGATTAGTGAGACTGAGCATTTTTTTTTGATGTGTCTGTTGGCTGCTCATATGTCTTCTTTTGAGAAGTTTCTTTTCATGTCTTTTGCCCATTTTTTAACGGGCTGTTTATTTTTTTCCTTTCAGCACATTTGAGCTCCTTTGGATCCTGGATATTAGGCTTTTGTCAGATATGCAGTTGGTAAATATTTTTTCCCATTCTGTATGCTGTCTCCCCACTTTCTTGATAGTTTCTTTTGCCTTGCAGAAGTTTTTCAGTTTGATGAGGTCCCACTTTCTATACTATCTCTTATGGCATGGGCTTTTGGGGTTTTAATCAGGAATTGGTTGCCTACTTCGATTTCTGTAAGGGTATCTCCTGCATTGTCTAAAATTCTTATAGTTTGAGACATTATGTTTAGGTCTGTGATCCATTTGGAGTTGATTTTTGTGTATGGTGATAAGTAGGGGTCCTGTTTCATTCTTCTGCACATGGCCAGCCAGTTTTTCCAGCACCATTTACTGAATAATTTTTTTTTCCAGTGGTTGTTGTTGGAGGCTTTGTCAAAGATGAGATGGTTGAGAAATTGAGATTTTGCTTCCAGAATCTCTATCCTATTCCATTGGTCTCTATACCTGTTCTTGTACCAATACCAGGTTATTTTGATTATGGTAGCTTTATAATAAAGTTTAAAGTCTGGAAGTGTGATACGTCACGCTTTGTTTCTTTTGTTAAGGATTATTTTGGCTATTTGTGGTTGTTCAGCTTTCTGCATGAATTTCTGTATTGTTATTTCTAGGTCTGAGAAGAGTGATGTTGGTAATTCAATGGGTATAGCATTGAATCTGTAGATTGCCTTTGGTAGGATGGACATCTTAACAATGTTGATTCTTCTAATCCATGAGCATGGAATATTTTTCATTTGTTTGTGTTATCGTTTACTTCTTTGAGCAGTGTTTTGTAGTTTTTGTTGTAAAGATCTTTCGCTTCTCTAGTTAGGAAGATGCTGAGGCATTCAGTTTTTTGTGGCTATTGTGAGTGGGATTGTGCTTTTTATTCAGTTCTCTGCCTGTTTATTGTTGGTGTATAAGAATGTGACTGTCTTTTGCATATTTATTTTGTACCCTGATACTTTGCCAAAGTTCTTTATCAGTGCAAGGAGATTTTTGACAGATTCTCTTGGATTTTCAAGGTATAGGATCATATCGTCCACAAAGACCAATAACTTGACTTCTCCTATTGAGAGATGACCTAGCTAGAGAAAAGCTAGGCAGACAGACAGGTTGGGTCCCCTGGTAACAATGTAGCGAACTTCCAACAGGCCTCTGGATTGATACATAAGTTGGTAAACAATCTTTCTTTCAACTTCTCAAACTAGAGTGTAAGTACTCACTGCTGGGATAGAAAAACGACCAATCAGCTTGTTGCCAAGTGCTGAATAATCAGCTCACCATTAGGCCCCTACCTCTGCTGATTGGTCCTTAGTACTGACCAATCAGCACAGCTAGTGCCGACCAATCAGCTCATAGGTAGTGCTAGCCAATCACCTTGGTCTTAGGGCTATGTTCCCACCAGGTCTCAACTCCAAATTGGCAACTCCCTTAGGTCCCCTCCCACTGTGGGGGCTTTTCCATCCTCTCAATAATTCCTGCTTTCTCACTTTTTTGACTGCCTATGCCCCTCATTCCTCCTGTGCACAAGACAAGAACCTCGACCTGAAGAGCTGCAGAAGATCTTCAGAGCTGAAGAGCCAAGCACTCTGGAGGCTGGCTTGCTGCAGACTAAGCTGGCAGAACTGGGAGATCTGCTGGAAGAAGGCAAGACTCCAAAACTGAGACACTCTGGGGGCTAGGCTTGCCAGCCCACTGAATCAGCAACAGTCTCAGGGTTTGGCTTGCCAGCTCACTGGAGCCAACACTTCTGGGGCTAGGCTTACTGGCCCCTCAAGTTGACCCTCTCTGGGGCTCAGCTGGCTGACCTATTGGGCTGACACTCTTGAAGACCAGGTTGACCTGAAAAATCCATATCACTATTTGGATACTCCTGATTTCCTTCTCTTGTCTGATTGCTCTAGCTAAGACTTCCAATACCATGTTGAATAAGAGGTGTGAGAATGGGCAGTCTTGTCTTGTTCTAGTTTTCGGGGGAAATGCTTCCAATCTCTGTCTGTTTAGCAATATGTTGGCTGTGGGTTTATCATGGATGGCTCTTACTATTTTGAGGTTATTTTGAGGTTTGTTACTTCTATGCCTAGTTGTATGAAGGTTTCTTTTTTTAATCAAGAAGGGATGCTGGGTTTTATCAAAAGCTTTTTCTGCATCTCATGATATAATCATGTGGCTCTTGTTTTTATATCTGTTGATGTATTTAATTACTTTTATGGTCTTGTGGATGTTGAAACAACCCTGAATCCTGGGAATGAAGCCTACTTGGTTATGGTGAATGATTTTTGAGATGTGTGGCTGGATCCAATTTGCCAGAATCTTGTTGAGATTTTTGCATCTATGTTCATCAGGAATATTGACCTGTAGTTCTCTTTCTTTGTTGAATCTTTACCCTGTTTGAGTATTAGTGTGATGTTAGTGTCAAAATGATTTGAGGAGAGTTCCATCTTTCTCAATCGCCTAGGACACTTTCAATAAGATTGGTATTAGCTTCTCCTTGTATATTTTGTAGAATTCCACAGGAAATCCATCTGGTCCAGGGCTTTTTATGGTAGGTAGTTTTTCTATGACAGAGTCAATTTCCTGGATTATTATTGGTCTATTTAGGATCTTAATTTCTTCTTGTTTCAACCTTGGGAGGTTGTGTAATGTTAGAATGTCCTCCATTTCATTTAGGTTATTGAGTTTGTTTCCAAACATGTGTGCATAGTAATCTCTGATGATCTTTTGTATTTCTTCAGGGTAAGTTGTGACTTGATCTTTTGCATTTTTAATTGTGTTTACTTGGGCTTTTCTCTCCTTTTCTTGGTCCTTCTGGCTACAGGTCCATCAATCTTGTTTAACCTTTCAAAGAACCAATTTTTGTTTTGTTGATTTTTTTCTATAATGTCTTCTATGTCTCATTTCTTTTTTGTCTTCTATGTCTCATATTTGAGCTTTTATTTTGGTGTTCTGGATTCTTCTGCTAATGTTAGGGTTTTGGTGGTTTTGCCTTTCAACTCCTTAGGTGATTTGTTAGGCTGTCAACTTGTTCTCTTTCTATTCTCTTGATGTGTGTTCATAGAAATATAAATTTCCCTCTTAGTACTGTTTTTATGACATCCAAGAGGTTTTGGTAAGATGTTTCTTTGTTTTTATTTGTTTCCAGGAATCTTTTAATTTTTGTTTTGATTTCTGTGGTGACCCAGGAGTCATTCAGCATTATGCTGTTTAGTGTCCATGTCTTTGTGGGTTTTGGGGGAATTTTGTTAATGGTGATATTTATTTTTATCCCATACTGTGGTCTGGGAAGGTACATGGCACTATTTCAATCTTGTGAAATTTGTTTGTGTTTGATTTATGGCTGAGGATGTGGTTGATCTTAGAGTATGTTCCATGTGGTGATGAGCAGAATGTATATTTCTAGTTGTTAGTTGGAGTGTTCTGTAGGTATCTACTAGTTCTCTTTGGTCAAGTGTCAAGTTGAGGTTCCAGATCTCTTTGTTGATTTTTTTGCCTCAATAATCCATCTAGAGATGTAAGTGGGGTATCTAATTTCCCAGATATGATAGTGTTAGAGTCAATATCTTTTTAAAGTTTGTTTAGTAGCTGCTTTATAAAAGCTGGTGCTCCTGTGCTGGGTGCATATATGTTTAGGATGGATATTACTTGTTGATAGATTGAACCTTTTATCACTGTGTATTGTCCTTTTGTATCTTTTAAAATTTTTGATAGCTTAAAGTTGTTTTGTCTGATATTAAGATCATAACTCTTGCCTTCTTTTGTGATCCGTTTGCCTGAAAATTTGTTTTCCATCCTCTTAGAGTCTGTGGGCATCCTTTGTGATGAGATGAGTTTCCTGGAGGTAGCAAATACTGGGTCATGTGTTTTTATCCAGTTTGTCATTCTATGTCTTTTCAGTAGTGCATTTAGTCCATTCATTATCAGACTGAATTGAAATGTGAAAGTTTGTCTCTGACATAATGCTCTTATTAGGTTATTTGGTGTTTGTCTAGTTTTTGTGTTCATACATGTATGTGCTTTCACTTTTGCAGGTATGTTGTGTGTTCTACTGCTTCTGTGCTTGTTTGTGATTTTCTGAAGTATATGGTCTTTCATTCATTTCTTGTTTTCTTCTGTGCACAGTACCTTTTTAAGCATTTTCTGTGGAGTTGATCTTGTAGCAGCATATTCTCTTAGGGATTGGATGTCTAGGAAGGATTTTAATTCTCCATCACTGATGGAGATTATTTTGGCTGGGTAGGAAATTCTTGGTTGAAATTTTTTATCTCTGAGGACAAGATTGAGCTCCAATTCCTTCTGGCCTGTGGTGTTTCTGCAGATAAGTCTGTAGCAATTCTGACTGATCTCCCCAGTAGGTAGTCTGACCTTTTTACCTTGCTGCCTTTAGGATTTTTTCTTTTATACCTACTTTGTGTAGGTGAATTACTATGTGTCTAGGGGTTGGTCTTCTCAAAAGATGTCTCACAGGTGTTCTCTGGATCTCTTGTGCTTGTATGGTTATCTCTCTGGCCAGATGAGGGAAGTTTTCTCGAATGATGTCATGGAATGTTAGCTCCAAGGTATTTTCCATTTCTCTTTCTATTTCAGGTATTCCAATCAGACTTGTTTGTTTTCTTAATAAAATCACACATCTCTGGGAGAGTTTCCTCTTTCCTCTTAAGTTCTCTTTCTCTCTCTCTCTCTCTCTATATATATATATAGTGTGTGTGTGTGTGTGTGTGTGTGTGTGTGTGTGTGTGTGTGTCAGAGTCTCACTCTGTCACCCAGGCTGGAGTACAGTGGCATACTCATGGTCACTGTAGCCTCAACCTGCTGGGCTCAAGTGATCCTTCCACCTCAACCTTCCAAGTAGCTGGAACCACTGGTGTGTGCCACCACATCAGCTAATTTTTAAATTATTTATTGTAGAGATGATGTCTTGGCATGTGACTCAGGCTGGTCTCAAACCCCTGAGCTCAGGCAGTGCTCTCACCTCAGTCTCCCAAAGTGATGGGATTACAGGCGTGAGCCACTGCAGGGTTGATACCATATTTTGGTCTTCCAGCTCTGATATTCTTTCTTCTGCTTGGTCAATTCTGCTTCCCATGCTTGTCAGTTTGTTATTTATTTCTTGGATGGTATTCTTTGATTCTGCTATTTCTAAGTATGTGTTCTTGAGGTTGTCTAGCTCCATTGCAATTTCATTTAGCTTTAGCCCTTGCATTTCTTGATTTTTATTCATTCTATCCAACAATTCTCTGATCTCTGTAAGTAACTTCTGGGTACTGTTGTTCTGGGAAATAGTCATTGTTGATGTCCCAGTAGTTGACTCTTTGCTGGGACTTGATGGTTACTGGCAGTTTTTCACTGGTTTTTCTTCATTTTTTTTTAGCAGTTCTCTTATCTTTCTCTTTAACTCCACTGCTCAGTAGAAAATGGAGAAGTAGTCACTTCTGATATTAACTCTACCTTTTGTCTTTTCTTGAGCCAGGGCTCCAAGTTTGTTCAATTATGAAGTAGGGTTGTGGGTGGGGTGTTGTTCTGTCTCTCTATAATTTTGAGCATTTACTGGGGTTGGGGTTTACAAGGATTCTGAACCTATTGGCAGGTCATAATGTTTTCTATGGGCTGAATGGATCAACTGGGACTCACTCTTCATCTCTGCACCATATGACCTTACAGTGTGTATGCTTGCATAGCCCCTGAGTCCAAGACAGGGTATAAGAGGGAAAAGAGAGGAAAGAAAGAAAGGAGTAGAAAGAGAGAAGACGAGGAAAGAAAGTAGAAAAAGAAAAAAGGAAAAAGCATTAAAAAACAGAGAAAGACCAAAGAAAGAGAAATAGAAGAAGGAAAGAAAAGAGAAGACCACCAACAAACAAAGCAACAAAATGAGGTAATGAAATAAATAAGCCAATACCTCCCCAACAAAACAAAAACAAAAAACATTGATAAAACCTGGTAACACCTCATTTCTACAATAAATAAAAAAAAATAAGCAGGACATGGTGGCATTCACCTGTAGTTCCAGTTACTTGGAAGTTTGAGGTGGAAGGATTGCCTGAGTCCAGCAGGTCAAGACTGTGGTGGCCTTGAGTGTGCCACTGCACTCCAACCTGGGTGACAGAGTGAGACTCCAACTCAAAAAAGCAAAAACAAAAACAAGCAAACAAACAGTATGTGTCTTGGGGTGGGGGACTTCCTCTTGTAATGGGTTCTGTGACTGTAGGGCTGTATCTGCAAGTTCCCTATTTGCTGTTGGAACTTAAGATGTTAGAACCTTCACCCCCTACTTTCTGTAGTTGGTAGCCATCACATGCCCATGTGAGGGAAGGGGGCTGAAATAACTTGACTCAGCATCCTTTGGGATCTCACCCCCTTCCTTCCTTTCCCAGCTTTGTCATAGCTCCCAGGGCATCCAATTCATGGCAAGGGAA
Source organism: Cephalopachus bancanus (assembly GCA_027257055.1). Taxonomy (NCBI): domain Eukaryota; kingdom Metazoa; phylum Chordata; class Mammalia; order Primates; family Tarsiidae; genus Cephalopachus; species Cephalopachus bancanus. The sequence goes on from JAPVLO010000146.1 coordinate 2,220,716, forward strand.
TGGGGTCTTCTGTCTCTGCTCTGCCCTCCCTATCTCTTTCACTTGTTGCTAGGAGCGGGGAATCCGTTAGGCACTCACTAGCCTCCTTCTTGAGCAGGTCCACTGTCTGTGTCTATTGCCCAGTAACTGGCTTAGGGTGGAGTGTGGATCATGTGGAGTTCTGCATCCGCTGTTACCCTCCGAGGCTTGTATACTGGGGTCAATGTTCTCTGAGGTTGCAAAGAGTAGCCCCAACTCAATGCAGAGATCAGTGTCTAGTCTTAAGATCCAGTTCTGCTGTTCCACAGAGGCTGCCCTGGAGCACTTCTCTGCCCAGGTGAAAGAGATTCTGCTCACTTTTTCTGATGGCTGCTGTTCCTATCACCAATAGAATCACTAACTCCCTCTCAGGCAGCTACCACAGTATCCTGATCTCGGGGCAAGGCTCTGGAGCCCAATACAGACTTGTGGTGGTTTCTTCCTGCTACCTGGGGACTCTGCATCAGGCTTCCTTGCTGCACTCCCTCTGTGGCCCGCACTGCCAGCATTCAGGCCAGTGCTGTGGTGTTGGGGTGGGCTTTCACTCCTACTGTTCTTTCCTGGGAAAACTCCACTGATTTTTAGAAAATGGTGCTTAGCTTCTGTACTCCAGGAAGTGCTAGGGTTCAAGCAGAGCAGTTGCAGCACCAGCAGCTTCACCAGGAGGACCTTGGCCACTTGCTCTAGAGTCCCCATTCAGTCAGCCTCTCCCATTTCCGCTTACACAGAGAAGCACAAGCAGTATTATCTATATAATCACTCAGACACACAGGGACTTGCACAATTCAACTGGCTACATCACCATCTTCCTGGACATCCCTGAGTTTTTCCTACTTCAATCACTTATCAGCTATGTGAATTTGAATAAACCACTTCATCTCTATTTCTGTCTCCTTACTTATAAAATGTTAAGCATAGCACATATCTATCTTATAAGATTGTTAAATGATATTAACTGAGATAATTTATATAAAGCATCATATAAAGTAAACAGTGGCTGTTATTATCAACATTTAATGTATTAGAAAATACAAATTATTATTATTGTGCATATATGAGAAGAATTTCTTATGGATGTGGGCTACCTGTCAGTAAGTGTCACCTGGGAACTTTTGATTCTTTCTTTCTCTATCTCACCACATCTGATTTTGCAGAAAGTTTTATTTTTTTCTCTAATGTGTCCTGCTACTCACCACCCATCATGTTTACTGCCTCAACCTTAGTCTAAGCCACCATCACCTCTTCCCTGGACAACTGTCACTGGCTCCTGGCCAGTTCCTAGTTCATTGCTTGTTCTTCTAGAGCCCATCAACTACACAGTGGCCAGGATGAACTTTTTAAGTTATAGATCAGACCCCCTTACATCCCTGCTTAAACCTTCTAAAGACTTCCCAATGCAACCAGAGTATAACCTAAACTCCTCAAAGGCACTCTTTGATCGGACTCTTCCCCTACATTTGAACTTTGTATTTTTCCACTGTGTCTCTAATTAACCACATTTCAGAAACATTTGTCTTCTTTTTACCTCTCAAGTAATCCAACCTCTTCTCTGTATTAGTGCCTGTGCTTGTGATCACTGCTTTTGCTCCGTATGCTGTTTCCTGAGATTTTGGTCTACACTCCGGTGTCATCTCCCCAGAGAGCCCTGCAGACCACACTCATGACAAAAGCTTCTACAAGTACTTTTCACCTCTTTATCCTATTTTATCTTCTTCATGACACTTATCATCCTAATTTTCTTATTTGTTTTCTTCCTAGCCATTAGAATATAAATTGTTTGAAGAAAGAGGCCTGGAATTTCATGTTCAACACTGTCTCAAGCACCCAGAACAGTTCCTGGTGTACAGGAGCCCACACAGGAAGTGTTTGTTGACTGAGTCGCTTTCTTAACTGTGTGGACATGTTTTGGAGGAATGGAAGAAAGTGACTTTACTGTTTATGCAAGACATTATGATAATTTTTTGCAATATAAGATAAAATAATGATAATTATTTATGGGTACGAAATTAAGGGTACTTTAACTATTTTTATTTATAATTTCCACATTTTATATATTTTCTCCAAAAAATCCACATTCTTTCTAGAATCAGAATAATGTTTTTTAAAATGCTATCAAACTTAAATTAGATTAAACATTTTGATTATGTATCTTTACAGACACCTAGATGGCAGTTGGTAATATGAATGCATAATGATTCATTTTCAGCTAGCCGTGCTTAAGCAATGGATGATGATTAATAATTATGGTGTCAATGATGATAATAAACATGGTAATTAGAAAACAGTAATGGTTGTGCCTGATGATGATAAGAATTGTAAGAAATTTTCTTTCTTTCATTTTTTTTGAGGGGGTCTTTGCTTGTCTTTCAGTAAAATAAATGTTAATGCTTTCTGTCCACAGGTGAAAGTCTTTTTACTGTGAACTTTATAGTGTGGCCCTTGAATGTACCTGAAATAGATACAATGTTTTCTGGTGAAAATAAGGCTGTAATCTGAAGATGAAAGAAGAGAGACGTATTTAGAAAAACATTCTAAGAGATTGACATTAAAAAACAGTTATTTCACAAAAAGAGGATCTAATTTTGCTTGTGAAAAGATTCCGTAGGATCCTAATCTTCCTTATGTTGCATTTAATAGAGTTTTAAAGAATTCCCATTTCTAGCTTTATTATTTACCTATCCTTTCATTCATAGAAAACACACACGCATGCACACACACACACACCCACACAGACACACACACACACGGTCTTCCATTGGGACAGACATCCTGCTGGCATCTGAGAAAGAAAACATAACCATGGACATGGCTGCATTTCAGAGGAAATGCATAAACTGGAGCTTATAAAATGAGATCCAAGACAGAGAAACCAAAGCAGCCTCATGAAGCAGAAAGTGAAGTTAAATTTTTATTTAACTCTGGCAAAATTTCTGTTTCTGAGAAGTGAAAAAACATGTAAAGGCATCTATTGTGGTAATTCATCCATTTTCTTACTTTTGTAGTTTTTGTCTGTTTTTAATGTTTGATCCCATCATTTTTTATTCCTAGAGGGACGCGTTTATGTGAGTATTGAGTATAAGATAATTTTCCTAGAGGCAACTGCCCTAGGCTGGTAAAGGTTGCAGCAATTCATAACACTCCAGTTTATGTCTTTCCCCCCATTTTAAAATTTAGCTTTGCTGTTATTTCTTTGACCTGCCTCCACTCTGTTTCAGATTTGTATACTCGTGTTTCATGTATCAGTGATGATTCCAATTACACGCTAGGTAACAAGAGTTTAATAAAATGTGGCAATAAATTGTGGAAAGACATCATGCATGTGAAAAAAATGTATTAAGAAATGTGTTCCAGGTAGAGCTTCCAGTATTAAATGACTAATCACTTCCACACACATACACAAAGTCAAGGTTTTATTTAGTGGAACTTGGCCTTTCAAAACTAAAATGCCAAGCAGTGCCTTCCAACTGGTTTTCTTGCCTGTCTGAAGCATGTGGCAGTTGTTTTTTTTAATATAGAAAACTTTGTAGATGGTCTTCAGTGTCCTTTCAGTTGACAGAAAGTAGGCTTTTTTGTTCAAAGCTCACATTATTTTTATTTTAATGGCAAATGATAATAAAAGGAACAGGTAATAATTTATATTCAGCACAACCTAGTGGGAAAATGACCTGAAATTGAATCCATCCTTTATTAGATATGTGAATTTAGGTAAGTATCTTACATGTCTCAGTTATTTAGTTACAGAATTGGAATAATAACATCTTTATTGAGATATTTTGGAAGATCAATCATTTAATAAAAATAAATATAAAATATTTAGCCCAATGTGAGACACACTGTGAGCATTCAACAAAAATGCTATCATACATAGTGAGTAAAATTTAAAGAACTGAGTAGGTAAAACAGTTCTAGAAGAAAATATAGCTGGTTATGCAAGGGTAGAGATGCTGCTGTCTTTGTTTTTTATGTATTTGTCGCCTCCAGATTATGCTTTTCCAGCAGCTATGGCATCAGTTGGGTTTAACTCTGCTCAATTCACCTTTGTTAAGAACTGCCATGAAGAGTCCTAAGTGTCAGCAACGGCTCCCTGAGTTAGAAATCATGAATGTATCTCATTTCTGTCCATTTTGTTTTGAAAGTGAATATCTAGAAAGCTTAGTAGACAAGGAACCCACTTGCTAATGTTCGGGTTGGTCTTCTCATTGCCCGTGTCTTGGGACCATTCTGAGAACCCAAGAAGGAGCCCGTGCTCTGCCCACAGGAAGCGTGCAAGAACGGAGACTGTCTGGGCTGTGAGTTCAGAGATCTTATCACTTTTTTACTGTGTGACTTTGAGAAGGTTATCTAGTGTCTCCATAATTTTTCATTCTCTTTATGAAATGGCAAAAGTGATACCTCACTGTGAAGCAGTAAGGATTAGAGAGCACATTTTTCAAAATGCCCAGATTGGTGCTTGGCACATAAAAGGCATTCAGTAAAGGCTAGTGATTGGTATAAAATTGATGATTAATGAGAATAAAATTCCATGGTAGATGGAAAAACTAGAACTTTAACAATATTTTAGTTACAGGGTCTGACTCTGTTGCCAAGGTTGGATTGCAGTGACACCATCAAAGCTCAATCTAACCTCTAACTCTTGGGCTCAAGTAATCTTCCCACCTCAGCCCCCAAAGTACTGGGATTACAGGCACAAGCCACTGCACCTGGCCCTGAAGCATTATATATTTATAAATGAGTTAACCTTTATCCTCAGGGAAGTAACACATAAAAAACTTACCCACGATTGCAGTTTCAGATGTAGGAAAATTATGGTGGAACAGAGACATCAGAGGCTACAATTTCTTTATAAATGTATAAGTAAGAAATAGAAGAGATGGTTTAATAATTGAACTTGTAGTATTACTTATATACACATTACTACATCCTTCCAGAAGTGTTTAGACTCTGAAAACAAAAAAATTTTTTTTAAAGAAGTTTGGTTATGAGCCAGGTTCAGTGACTCAGCCTGTAATCCCTGCACTTTGGGAGGCCCAGGTGAGTGGATTGCCTGAGCCCGTGGGTTCGAGACCAACCTGGGCAACTTGACGAGCCCTTGTCTCTACAATAAATAAAAAAATTAGGTGGACATGGTAGCGCATGTCTGTAGTTCCAGCTACTTGGAAGGCTGAGGCAGAAGGATCACCAGAGCCCAGTGGGTTGATGCTTGGGTGGCCGTGATCGTGCCACTGCATTCCAGTTTGGGCGACGAAGTGAGACTCTGACTCAAAAAAAAAAAAGTTTGGTTATGCAGGAATTTGGGGTCTCTGTTCTTCGTATCTTCTCATGAATGATAATTGCAAAAATAGTAAACATTTGTTGAGCGGTCTCCTATGCACTTGGTATGTTTCTGTGTACTACAAGATTCATAGGAGAGAAGGAAATTGCATCTTGGATAGGCTTTTATGATTCCATAACCATTCAAAATTATGATGATATATAATAATAACATCCCTATTACTGTTATGAATAACTTGTATTGAATCCTATATCTTATGAGTTTCTACCTTACAGAATGACATCTCTAGGATTGAAAGGTATTGGAATATAAGCTTTTAAATTTATACAAGTATCACAGTGTACCAAAGTATTCATTGGAGAAGGTAACACATATCTTGCCTATCAATTTGGATATATAAATTTTGTTTCATAACATCTGTTAAGTTATACCAAATGTAAACAACACCTTCATGGGGGAAAGAATAATAAGGGAGAATAATTTTTTATTGTCTTAGCTCAGAGACTTAGCTACACTTTGTGAGAACTAGCACTCTCTTGTCTTGGGTATTTCTACTTTAGCAATATTAGTATTGAAGGTTTAAGTTTGTTATATCATGGAAAGAATGTCAGCTAATTTTGGGTGAGGTTTAGGATAACACCAATGAGATTTGGTCTTAAGCTATAAAGTGTATATAAATAAAATATTTTATAATAGATATTCTTACAAGGATATAAAAATGACAACATAGCCAATGATCCATAAAAATCTACTTTATTGTTTTTTATAATAAAATATTCGATTATACATTATAAATAGTTCAATTCAGATTTATCTTGCTTTAACTAAGTTGAGTGTTTTGACAATCTTAAAAAAATAAATTATGGGCATTTGCTTTGGTAAAAATAATTCTTTGCTTAAAAAGGATTTATGATAAGAGATATTTGAACAGCAAATCCTTTAGAATATTTGAAATATGTGTAAATCTAACAAAACTTGATTTACACATGAATTGCTTACAATAAAGAACCATATATTATACTGAAAGCCATACAAACTTACCCCTGCATTTTCACCTGACTTCCACATTAATTTATTGTAGGATTTGGGTGTTGGATTGGATTTTTCCCCTAATTCTGTCTCTGCTCTAACATTGTAAGATTGTAATCAATGTTTAAAAAAAATTTCTTGCTAAGTAAATCCTCTATAATTCTAAGATTTTGGTAAGTGTTTTTAAAATGCCCTTTTTTCTAACAAGTCCTTGCTTTATTTGAGAGTCAGTATAGTTGACAGACTGGAATCACAATGACTGATTTTCAATCCTTGTTTCAACATATGTTATCTGTGTGGCCTTGGGCTGGTCACTTAACCTCTGAACCTCAGTTCTTCATCAGTGAAATGGATTCTGTACCTATTTGTTAGGAATTTTATGAAAATTTGCAAGACAATTAAAAGAGTGACTGACACATTAAACATTACATAAGATGTTGCTATTATTTAATTAACCGTTTATTTAATTAAAAATCCCAAGCTCACCTTCCTCAGATATGAAAATTATGGAAAGCTTCTGTGATTAGAGTATCTTTAATTGAGAAATTTAAGACCTAGTGAGAAAAAAAAGGATTAGAAAATTAATGTATAGAAATGGATACATATATTTTTAAAAGCTAACAAATAAATGAATAAATACATATTCCATAAAATTAGATGATAATTGTGGGATACTGTAGAGATGCAGTGAAGTGCTAAACTGTCAATTATATTTTACACATTTGCTAAGTAGCAATAATAGCTCTTTGAAATTAATTTCTGTATATACACCCACCATCTTTTAACTAGAAATATTTCAGTTTTTCCCTCTCTGACCCTTATGATAAAACCTTTGTGATTTTGGTTTTTTGCTTTGTACTAAAGAGGTACTTTTCACGCCCATGGATAGTCCTCTATTCAGTTGTTAACTACCTTCATGAAATTTAGTATATTAGATCTCTTAGTTTCTCTTGTGATGTGGAGTTACCTGCAATTCAATGTCTGTGTGTTTCAAGCAACTCTTACTCCTCTTTCTATGAGGTAGGGTTAGTTACCTCTACTGCTCAGAAATCATCTTTCTCCAACTTCCAGGATAGAAGATCCCTTTGGAGGAGTACCATAAATGGGGGAGGGGGTGGAACTAGTATTTCTGACCACTTGTGGGAAAGCACAAAGATATTTGTTTAAATGGGAGTGAATGGAAATATTATCTTCCTTTTACAGATGTCTCAGCAGCATTTACTTCAATACCTTGTTTAAGATCATCAATAAGTGAATGACAGACTTACAATTAAAACCATTACAGGCTTTCACCAAAGTCCATCTTCTTCTCATGCATAGAAGGTATTGAAAACTATCAGAACCTGTATGTTATTGTACTTTGAGAACATGGACTTGGCACCTATGAAGGCAAAGGGTCAATTGTGAGGGGACAAGTGGTTATCGTGCATATTCCACCTGTTAGACATTGTTTATAAGTTTAAATAACTTATTTCTTTGATTTTAGAAATATTACACGATAATAATAAAAACACTTGGGAAATACAGAAAAACATAAAGAAGAAAACAATATAGTAATTCACAACTCACAGATAACCACAGTTGACATTTTGGTGTATTTCTCCTCAGTCTTTTTACTGTTAGCAGATTGATATCTGGAATAACACAAAAGGGGTCATGCAGTGCAAACGGTTTTAAATACTGCTTTTCCCATTTAGCATTATGTCCTATTTATTGTTCCTATTTATAGTTTAATAACTATTTGTAAGTTTTGGAAATTATAATTTGAACTGTGCCATTCTTTCATTGAGAAGAAAGGATTGTTTTAACTAAAGGTACACAAAAACATCAAGTTATAGATTTTTTATAGAAAAAAAAAAGGAAGTAGGTACAAGATAACTTGGAATTTAAAAATGCCATTTATATAGAGCAGGTCCATATGTGACTGTTCTCTTGCAGGAAGCTTCCTAAAGGCACAATAAGGCACCCGCTGTGGGGAAAGATTCAAACTGAATAGACTCCTGACTTGTGATCTGTTTTCTGGAAGGGGTTCTAAGCGGGCACTAGCAGACTTCAAATCGAAGGTTAGTCTAGAGTTAGATTTGTTCTGGAATGACTTGATGTTTCTTTTCTTTCCTCTAGTGTCATTTGTCAACACAAGATTTGCTGCGCTCCTGCTCCCAGCCAGGTACTCTGTTAGGCTCAGTTAATGAGACTCATGTGACTTTCATTTGTCCAGTTTATAATACAGTAGAGGAGAAAGTTATAAATCCATTATTTGCCTGCTTACCTAAGTATATCAGTGAGGGGTGTTGCAGAAGAAAAGCAGAGACTGTTGGGTAGGAGCTGATGAGGAGTGGGCAGTAGAGAAAAGTTTTTTTGAGAGGAGTTTACACCTGAGATTTAATGGATGAGTGAGATCTGTCCAGGAGAAGTCAGGCAAGGAGAGATGTAAGATGGAGGGAGAGGAACATACAAATTATCAAAGGAAGAGAGCAGTTTGGGGCTTGGAGGAAATGGACGTGAGCCAGGGTGATTGGACCATAATGATCAAGGGATTTGAAGTGTGTCTAGGCAAGTCCTATAATTTATCCTATTCTGTGTCCTTTGATTGATACCATAATAGAGTCTAATGAATGCTCACCAAGGTTGAAACTCTCAAGTTATACTGGCAATTAAAATTGAACTGGGCCTAGGAGAGGAACAATTTAATAATTAGAAAGGGAAATACAAATAAGTGAAAATGTCTGGGAAGGCAAAAGCAAGAGAGAGATTGAAATTGAAGTGGGTGCAAACTCAAGGCAAATTCAAAGGGAATAAATTTTCCTTTGCTTAAATTTCCAATGCTTATTTAGAGAGTGATATATACTTACTAGTAAGTTTAATGTTTAATACTCCCTCCTTGAAAAAAAAACATTTTGAAACACATTTTTAAATTCAAAGAATAGAAAAAGCTAATGCTCACATTTTTATTCTGAATTAATTTCCAACATTTTATTCACTGGTTTCACAAAAGAACTGATACCTCACTGAGGTTTCTGAATTAAATTAGCTTTCACAACCATTTAAAGTTCTTCCGTTCTATTAATTCAGCAGACAATCAAGTTGTTCACTTGTTGACTTTTATCCACATGCACTCAATCAAATCAACTATCAAAGAAAGATACCTATTAGTTGTTAATTTCATATGTTAGATAGGAATCCTAGAACTCCTGTTTTCATCTGTTTGATAACCTTCTAATCTTTGCCACAGTCTTACTAACAGCAGCATTAACTAGTCTGCCATCTATCTTGATTAACAACACTGGGACTCAGAGAGATGCACAACATCTGATAAGCTGAACAGTCCAAACTTCTAACAATGCCTGTAGCCCTATGGAAAATGGGCTTCTATCATCATTCTTACAGACCCTCAGAATTGTCTTTAAATTACAGTTTTGTGAATTATTGCTTTAAGCAAAAGAGAAGAGGTTGTTTGAGTGTAGGAACTTTTATTCATAATTGGTAAGACAATGTTTTATGACAGTTTAACTCTCTATTTTGTGTCGTCTTGTTTGAGTTCTTAAAAACTGTTTTTGCCTTTTAGAGAATTATTGGTATACACTGGGAGAAATCCATTAAGCAAATATTTATTAATTTCTAAATGTGTGACTAGCACTTACTAGGTACATAAAAGATATAGAGGCCAGACAAGGTGGCTCATACCTATAATCCCAGCACTTTAGGAGCCAAGGTGAGAGAATTGCCTGGGCAACTTAGCAAGACCTGTTCTCTACAATAAATCTGAAAATTAGCCAGGTGTGGTGGCACATGCCTTTAGTCCCAGCTACTTGGAAGACTGAAGTAGAAGGATCGCCTGAGCCTGGCAGGTTGATGCTGTAGTGACCATGAGCGAGCCACTGCACTCCAGCCTGGGTGACATGGTGAGACTCTGACTCAAGAAAAAAAAAGATATAGAAAACACAACTCCACATACCATAAAGTGACATAAATTCGAAATCATAGCAGACTTCTCTCATCATTGATATTATTTTGGTTTTAATGAGAAAGAGAGAGAACCAATAAAAATATAATCTTTGCTTTACATAGTAATTTCCACCTCATTTTCCATGTACTTCTTTCAAAGACTATTTCTGTCATTCTTTATCCAGTTTCATAGTTGAAATCATAAGGATTTCGACACAACTGATATGTTGATTGCAGCACCTGGCCCATAGCCTTTGCCTCCTTACTATTCCCAGGAAGTCCTTGGTGACTTCCATATCTATATTGTTAATGCTTTGACCCCCATGACCTCATGGTTTCTTGTTTTTAAAACTTCCACTGACTCCATTCTTCATTTCATTTCATATGTTCTTAGGCATGGCTACATGGCCTAAGCTTGGTAGGGACCATACTGTATCCAAGGTTGCACTCTAAACAGTTCTTTTTGACCTTTTATTCTCTGAATTTTTATTGGACCATCTGCTCCCTCAGGTGGCTTAAGGGAAGTAGATATCAACGGGAGATTGGAGCAGAAGAATATGGAATGAATGATCTCTGATGTGAGATATCCCTAGACATATCCAGGACAAAGTACATAAAAATTCAGAAAGGAGAGTTGAATCCTCATACTATCTTATAATGGAGTTTCACAAGTACATTTTAGATATTAACATGGCTTAGATTAAATGCAAATTTATTTTTGTCCTCAGGTTGGTGGACAACAAAGACATTCAAATATCTTGCTCAACTCACAACTATGCAGATGACTCTCTAATATATTTCTGAAATCGAGGTCACTTTCCTGAGCTCCAACACTGAGTATCTTCAAATGCATCTTCCAAAGAACTTTAAGCTCAACATATCCCAATTTGTATCTACCATCAATCCTCACTAGCATTACTAGCATCATCTCTGAATTTTACTGTTCATTAATGAAACCACCATTATTATTATTTTTTGAGCTGGAGTCTCACTCTGTTTCCCAGACTGGAGTGCAGCAGCACGCTCACAGCCACCGTAGTCTCAACCTGCTGGACTCAGGTGATCCTTCCACCTCAGCCTTCCAAATAGCTGGAATCACAGGCATGCACCACCAGGCCTGGCTAATTTTTTGATTTATTGTAGAGACGAGATCTCACCAAGTTGTCCAGGCTGGTCTCAAACCTCTGAGTTCAGGCATTCCTCTTGCCTTGGCCTCCCAAAGTGCTGGGGTTACAGGCTCGAGCCACCGTGCCTGGCCTACCACCATTCTTTTAAATTACCCAGGTTCTCTATTTTGCTCCTCGATTCCCAGTCTATTGTCATTTCCTGCCGATTCATTTCCCTTTTCTCTTAAGTCTATCTCTTTTCTTCTATTCCCAAACCCACTTTCCCAAATCATCTCCTCATTAGATCTCATTCTGAGTACTGCAGTACGTGTGCACTTCTATCTAGTTTCTCCAGACTCTTGTTCCTCTAATACATATCACCCAGAACTGTAGATTGTTTTCATTAAACTACTTTGTTACAGTCATTCCTGCTCAAAGTTCTTCAGTAGTTAACCTTCTTAATGAAGTTCAGATCCTTTAATCTAGTATTCTGGTCCTTCATAAACTGACCAAACTTTCTAGTTTGTTTCTCTCTTATATTTTTATTGATTCATAATAGATGTATATATTTTGATACATTCATAAAATGTGTAACATAAATCAGGGTAACCTCTCATGTATCTTCTTCCATTTATCTTTCTTCACTCATTGCCTTGGGTTTTTACATGTTTTGCCTTTGCTCACGAAACTCCTTCTGCCTCTTGTTCTCTTCTTCTATATAACTGTTGGTTTTCAATTTTCAATCCTTCCCTCTCGCCTCCCTCCCTTAATCCTTCCTACCTCCTTCCTTTCTTCCTTCCCCACTTCTAGTAAATAGGTGCATTCATAGGCACCTATTCTGTTTTAAAAGGGCACATAGTATTGTCACCAAGGGCCTCACAGTCCAGAGGAGATGACCAAGCCATCAATAAGTACAAGCAAATACGGGTGCAGGGAGGAGTAGGCTATAGTCTAGCTTTGTTTGGGAAGTGAGGGATGAATCACAGGCTAATTCTTGGAGCAAGTTGCAGCTATACTGTTTCTTTCTTTTTCTCTTTTAATTTTTTTTTTATTTTAAAGAGGTGGGGTACAATTCAGGTTTAGGTATACAAAATGTGCATTATGCAGGTACCCTTGTGAATGAGGTTTGCCCCCACTTCCCCAGGCAGATTCCCACTACTGCCAATCCTACCTTTCCCCGCTCCCAGCAGTTTCCTGCTACTGCCAATCCTTTTCTTATAGTATTACAATAATTGTTCAAGGTCTGCTTATGAGTGAAAACATGTCATAATCAGTTCTTTGTTTCTGTGATACATCACTCAGTATTATAGACTCTAAGTTCATCCAGGTTGCTGTGAAGTTCATGATTTTGTCCTTCTTTATGGCTGTGTAATATGTCATCTTGTATATGTACCACATTTTTTTTTTAATCCAGTCCTCTCTTGATGGGCAGCACAGTTGGTTCCATGTTCTTGCTACTGTGTACAATGCTGTGATAAACATACGTGTGCAGGTATCTTTTTTATAGAGTGATTTAAGTTCTTCCAGGTATATTCCCAGTAGGAGGGTTGTGGGGTCTTATGGAAGGTCAATTTTTAGATCTTTTAGGAATCGTCACACTGTTTTCCACAGAGGTTGTACTAGTTTACACTCCCACCAATAGTGTAGAAGTATTCCCTTTTCATCACATCCTCTCCAACATCTGTTGTTTTTTGAGTTATTGATGATGACCATCCTGACTGGAATTAGGTGGTATCTCAGTGTAATTTTGCATTTCTTTGATGACTAGTGAGGCTGAGCATTTTTTCATGTATCTGCTGGCTGCTAGTATGCCCTCTTTTGAGAAGTGTCTATTCATATCTTTTGCCCACTTTGTAATGGGGCTGTTTGTTTTTTTACTTTTGTCCCGTTTGAGTTCCTTGTAGATCCTAGATGTTAGGCCTTTGTCAGACTGAATCTTTAAGTGTAGTGAAGAATTATCTAGATGAAGAAGGTAATAGAGAAGATTTTTCCAAATAATGGAGCTAGTATGAGCACAGACTAGCTGAAAGAAGGTGATGTTGGTGAAACCACTAGGAGGTAGGTGTTTCTTGAGCAGCAAATGATGAAGTCAAAGAGGTAGGTGGGGTTTTGGAAGGAACTGCTGTGCCATGTCTAAAATTTTGGAATTTCTTCTATAGATCATGGGAATTGTGAGTGGATTTCAACAGAGGTGTGACATGGCCATATTTGCATTTTAGATAGGCCAATCAGGTACCTATGTTGAGAATAAGTTTGGGAAAGAAAAGACCACAACGAATGACAGTAAATGGAAGGTGGTAACATAATCTAGGGGTGAGAGATAATTTAAAGGGGGGAAACAAAGAATACTTAGTAGCTAATATTGGTAACAGTTTCAATTAAAATTGCAAATTAGGAAGAGAGAGAGATAGTCAACCATGACTCTCAGATTTCTAGTTTGATTGACAGTGGTTCTACAAATTAAGATTGAAAATAATACATGATAAACAAACTTGGTGAGGGAAGTAAGAGAAAAGGCTTAGAGATAAATTTGAAAGTCCTTAATGTATCATCAGGTGAAGATGAATGAAGTTAGATGATATACAAGATGCATGACATACTACCTTAAGCTCAGAAGGCGTCTCCACTGAGCTTGAGAGTTGAGATTAATCGGTATCCAGGTGGTATTTTATACCTTAATTGAGTCTATGGCCATGCAGTGTATCTTGAAAGGAAAGTTTAAGAGATAGGTGAAGAAAGTAGATGGGAAGAAATTATTTAAGAGGGGAAAAAAAATCAGAAACATACTTTTTCCTTGGTTTCAACATTTCTCTTTTATTCAAGTTCCCAAAGCATTTGACATTTTTTTGGGAGGTGGGGGAGAATAGGGAGATTTCTTCTATCTCTCTCATTCTTTACAATATACCAATCTGTTCAGATTAGAAGAAATGTATTGGGCCATGTCTACTAGTGAATACATTTACTTTTGTGAATCAATGTCCTCTTGTACCCAGATCTCTTTTTTCTCTTTCCCATTGCCTTCAAGAGATACAATTGGTAAACTGTGACAGGACTTTCTTGAAAGCCTCTCTTGTTCCTCTTTTATTACACACTCCTAAATTCTCATCACTTTTGGTGAGTAGTTGGGAAATTAAGATTGGGGCATTGTAACCCAGTGTGGGTTTTAGAGCAGAGGACACATTTTCTAAAGCAGCTTTATGAAAGAGCCTTGCATTGGAGTACTGGGCCTTTGCCCAACTAATTCTAAAGTGATAATGTACCCTTTCATCTTTGTCTCTTGTATGTATTGCTTCCTCAGTACTGCAGAAGGAGAAGAAATTGTTGGGCAAAGGTAGAATCCTGTAATTTCCCTTCTACCTCAATAGTTTTTCATGGCATTTATTACTTTAAACTATATATTTTTATATGTAAATATACTATATATTTCAGCTTTTTCTGCCTATCTTCTGTCTCTTTTGCAATATCCTAGGGTCTTTGATATTTCATTCTTACAATGATTAAAACTTATTTTTATTTATAATAACATGTCACATCCTTGGAGAGTTTGAAAGATTATGCCAACTTGTACCATTCTAAGTAGGAGGCGACCAAAAAAAATGAGGTGTTGGAAACATGAATGGATAACATTTTGTGTAATGACTACCATTCTGATTTGAAGTCAGGGTCATAGACAAAACCAAGGATTATGATAATTTTTGTACACTTTATCCTACAAGTTCAGTGCTTCCTTCAATGTTTGTAAACATAGGATTATTATGTATTTCCCTTCCTAGCAATGTTTGGGGACTTTCTTATTGTTATTGCAGTAGATGCTATAGATTTTATTGTATTTCTGCATCTATATTTCATTGTGAAGAGGGCAAAGTGTCATGCTTTGACATTGATTTGGCGAGTAATGATGTAAAAGCGCAAGTGTCTAGGGGGAAGCTTCAGTGTGTTTTTACTTTTGAAATGTGTACTGAGGACCTGCAGTATGGAGATACCCAGGATTTCTCCTATCAGATGTCACTTTTTGTAATGTCTAAGTTTCTCATTGGTTTACTCTGAGCATCCTAGTTTCTTGGCTGGTTGATGCATGAACAATATATTCGTTCCTTTTTTTAAAAATTACCTTCTTAGTAATAATGGCCTTCCCATTGGTGTCACCTTCCAGTGGGTAAGAGATTCACTTAGATATTTCTCTCTGTGTGTATTTTATGCAATCTACTTACATTTTTGACCATATACTTTCAGCAAAGTACAAATAAATTCAATTTGCTAAAAAAGAAAAAGGAGAGAATATGATTCACTGGTGCTACAAGCTAGGACTTAGTGTTAAATCTTTTAACTCTGTCATGAACCCAGCTTTACTACCCAATATTCTGGACTCACACCAACCAGGTTGTTCTTGTGTTTATATACAGTAACTCTCCATAAGACTGGAGGATTTGCTTCTATTTTTCAATTGTAATTTAATACATTTTTATAAGGGAAATAATGTATTGTAGTGATATTAACAAATTGGAAATTCTCAAAGACATCATGTCACTTCATCAACGCCTTGTCAATACCTTCTTTGCTGTTAAGTATAGGATAGGATTTCTATCTTCATATTTACAATCTAGTCAAAAGGAATGTGGCATGCTAAATTAGAGACTAAAAATACAAAAGTAGAGTACATGAGGTGTCAAAAGTCAGTGGAACAAACTTCAGAATAATTTTTTTTTTTTGAGTTGGAGTCTCACTCTTTCGCCCAGACTGGAGTGCAGTGGCTGCTCCAATAAATATTTCCTTGACCTCTTATGATTCTGTAAATGTTCTCAATTCTTGTTAAAAGACTTGGAAATGGAGCCATTGAGAGTGCTTGGTTCATTTTGTAAGGTGTGGATGATAACTTCTGAAAATTTAAGAGAGAGGGAGCGCTTTATCAATGAAGTTGGATGAAATGCATCAGAGTTCTATTTTCGTAGAGTCACTCAGGTGTGGCCACAGAGCCAAGGCTTTAATATTGCTGTCTTGTTTTCTGCTCAAATGCTAGCAATCATGGAAGGCAAAAAAAGTAGTTATATTTTTGATGCTGATGATTGTGGTCTGGGTCCTTAATCTGAAAACTGAATCTGGAAATGACCTATAAGTTTCCACCTGTTTGATGACTGCCTTTTATCAAATCCCATTTTTTTTTTCAGATTTCTTCACAAAAGCTTTTTTTCTCAAATGAAACCCCAAATTTTAGTTTTTACATATGCTCTGTTCTGAACTGTTGTTTATTTCCCTTCTTTGCTCAGTGCAGATGATAAAAACTGCAACCTTCAGTTTGGAAAGGGCGGTTGGGCTATCTTTCTTTTCTACCATTTCCTTCCTAGAAAATAATATTAAGTGAATTCTTTTTCTTTTCTTTAGTTATTTAATTTGGCATGTACTTTTTAGTCTATTCTCTTATGGTCAGAAGCAGGAACATAGTATGCAATTACAAAAACTTCAGTTTATACATATAACAAATTTTCCCCATCATTCATATAAGTTTGCTAACTTATAGAGAATATTCAACTGGATCACATAAGACTGAATATTTGATTTTCATTAGAAAGGCTTGAATTTTTGGGATGGTTCCTGACAACTACCTTAACCTTAACTATATATGTATCATTTCCCTAGGACTTCTGTCACTCTTTTTATTTTAAAATTTATTTACTCTTTATGTTCTTTAGTGCTTAAAAAAATAAAGACTTCTTCCTGTCTCTATATTTGGCATTTTAATAAGTTAAAATCAAGACAACCTTACTATTAGAAGTCTTATTTTTTAAACATTCATCTCATCCAATAATAATGAGCACATCCTAGCCACAATAATTGTGTTAAATGTTTAACATTACAAAAACACTAAAAGAGCATTTTAAAGCTGACTCTTGATCTGAGTCTCAGAGGGATCTCCTTGAGCACAGTTCACTGTAAGGAGGGAATATTTTCATTGCTAAAAGAAGATGTAAAAGGAAGAAAATTAACATTTATTGATCATATTATATGTAATAGGTACTATGCAGGGTATTTTTACAGCAAGTTTTATAATAACCTCTTGAAGTAAGAATTAGTATACCCATCTTATAAATGTGGCTCACAGGAGAAGTACCCTGCCCGAAGTCACAGGACTATCCCAAGTGGGCAACTTGGGATTCCAACCCAAATTTACATGGTCACAGAGCCCATGTATTTTCTTCAATGCATTCTGCTGCCTTCTAGCATCATAGCAGTATAAAAAGCTTTGGACTATGGAGAACAACAAACAAACAAACAAACCTGGGCCTGAATCCATTTACAGCTGTGCATTTATGGGAAACTTGGGCTTCTGGATCACCATCTTCTACTTTGTCAGGCGAGAATAAACAATCTCCCAAGCTGGTTGTGAGAATTAAATAAGATGGTATGTGTATTAATTCTGTGTAGAAAAAAATTATGACCAACATGTACTTATTAGTATGTTAGATGTTCTAAGAAATAATTTTAATATTTTATTAATTGAGTTCTAATTTAATTCTATTGTGATTAGATAACATATTTCTGTTCTTTAAGTTGATTGAGATCTGTTTTATGACCTAACATATAGTCTATACTAGAAAATATTGTATGTACATTCTGCTGTTGTAGAGGGGAATATTCTTCTACAGATGTCCATTAAGTCTAGATGGTTTATAGTGTTGTTCAAAAGTTCTATTTTCTTGCTGGTCTTCTGCTTAACTATTATCCCTTATTGAAGATAGAATACTAAAGTCCCAACTATTATTGTTAAATGGTCTATTTCTCCCTTCATTTCTGTCAGTTTTTGCTTAAAGTATTTTGTTGGTAATCTTTTGTTCAACAACTCTTTAAAAAAAGTTTTAAACATGTGGGGTACAATTCAGGGTTAGGTATACAAATGTTCACTATGCAGGTACCCTTGTTGAGGAGGTGTGCCCCCTGCCCCTGGCAGTTTCCCACTATTGCCAATCCTTTTCTTAGTACTACAATAGTTGTTCAAGGTCTGCTTTTGAGTGAGAACATGTGATACTTGGTTCTTTGTTTCTGTGATAGACCACTCAGTATTATAGACCCAAGCCCATCCAAGTTGCTGCAAAGTTCATGATTTTGTCCTTTTTTATGGCTGTGTAATATTCCACTGTGTATATTGTTCAACAAGTCTATTGAGCACTTACTATAATCTAGACATTGTGCAAGGCAGTAAATTCACAGTGCCTGTCAAACGATAGACCCTAATGCTTCAAGTTTACACTGGGATACACAGACCCTGAATAAGTAAACTTGCAGAGGAAATATGAGATAGTAATGAATGCTAGCTTTTCCTTCTAGTTTTTTAAGTTATTCAAAGCACTTACCAAAACATGAAATTATTTGATCAATTTGTTTATGTTTCTGTCTCTTATGATAACATGCATGTCATATAGATAAATGGACCATAAACTCTTGTTTTCAATTCTTAGCACAGTGTTTAGCACTGTGCTCAATAAACCTTTACTGAGGAAAAAGAATGAAAGGAAGGGAGAAAGAATGAAAGAAAAGAGCAGAACACACCAAAAGTTATCAGTGATAAGTTGATGGGTTCCATGTAATCTTTTCCTTTCACTTATCTATTTTTCATATAATAAATATGCATTACCATTAAAAAAAAAGAGCAGAACACTAATGACTGAAAAAAAGGGACTTAATTTAGTTTTCCAGGATCATGGAAGACCTCTGTGATGAGTTAGTTGAAGTTTTGACCTGATGGATACATAGAAATTAGGAGCAGGAGGGTTGGGTGAGGAGACAAGGAGTGGAAATTTAAAGTCAAGGGAACTGAGTAGGTGATGATTGTGAGGCAGAAAAGAACTTGTGACATTCAGAAGCCATTTGTGAATAAGGGGAGAGTACTGTAGATAAAGATGATAAGGTGGTAAGGTTGTAAGCCTCATGAAAGGCTTATAAGCTTGGATAAGTGTGTGAATCAAGGTGAAAGCCAGATCGCTGGAACAAAGAGATCCGAAAATGTAATGGTTCAAACAAAAGGGAAGTATATTTCTTTCTCACAAAAGAGTCTGGAAAAGCTAAGACATCACTCCTTGCTGAATTTATCCAGAGATGTAGGTTAGCAGAAGTGTTCTGCCATTCTCAATACTTCCCTGCCAAGATTGCTTCTGTTGTTGCTATATTAGTTGGTGGGAAAGTTAGAGTGCATAGGTTGTGAGGATTCCATGTTTGAAGGCCTTGGAAATGGCACTTATCACTCCCATTCATGCTGGAATCATCATTGGAACCTAATTATATGGTCACACCTAGATCCTAGAGAAACTGCAGATTCCAGTTCTTGTCCTGACATCGATTGTCCTGATGCAACTTTATTACCAGAGAAGAGGAGAATGGATTTTAGTAGACACTTGGTAAGTTCTTCCTTAGTAAGGATTTAGAATTGATTCTAAGAGCAACGAGTAGCTATTGCAGAATTTTAAACCAAAGAGATAAGATCAGATGAACATTTTAAAATGACTTTTGTGAAGAAAATTGATTATAACAACTTAAGAATGGAGGGGAAAACTGGACTGAAAATTACTGCAATAGTTTGATCATAAGGTAGTGGTAGTTTGAACTCCATTGGTGTAATAGAAATTTAGAGAAGCACTTAGTCGAGGTATAATCTAGAAACATTATTGCCTGTAGTTGGGGAAGTATTGAAGATTTGGATGGAGGTTATGTGAAGGAGAGAGATATGTAAAGAATGACTTCTAAGGTTCTGATATGAGGTTCTGAATAGATGGTGCCATTGACTTAGATGAGAAGACGGGGAAAAGAAGTTAGTCTTGTGAGAAGATTAAGAATGCCATTTTGTGTATCTTTTTTTTTAAATTTTTATTGTAAAGATGTGGGGTACAATTCAGGGTTAGGTATACAAACATTGATCATGCAGGTACCCCTGTTAATGAAGTATGCCCCTCCCTCCCCTAGCAGTTTCCCTCAACTGCCAATTCATCCCCCCCAACAGTTTCCCATTACTGCCAATCACTTTCTTATAGCATTATAATTGTTCAAGATCATCTTATGAGTGACAACATATGGAACTCTGTTCTTTGTTTCTGTGATAAATCACTGAGTATGATAGACTCCAAATCAACCCATCCAGGTTGCTGCAAAGTCCATATATTTGTCATTCATTATCATCCACTTGTTTTCTTTTTTTTTTTAATAATCGATATTTTTTATCTTTATATTGTGGGGTACAGTCAAGGGTTAGGTATACAAATATGCTTCATTCAGGCCCCCCTGTTGATAATTGGTGTCTCCCTGTCTTTTTTGTGTATCTTGTGTTTGTTTCCCTATGACCTCAATTGATTAGGGAAAAGTGGTGAGTAGAATTACTCTTTGGGTTAGATCAGGGCAAGTTGAGCTAATGTCCCAAACATCGTCCAGTAGGTTGTAAATAAAACCATATATTTTGCAGGGTACCCAGAGTCATCATTTGCTTCAAACTAATGAAACACATAAACTTTCCCAAATATGTACTGCTTTGTGTTTCTTCAGACTTTGGTCTTCCAAAAGATCTTTTCTTTTGGTTCATCATTTAAGTTCTTTCTCCTGGTCTTCCCAAACTCCAAGATTTTTTTCCTGACCACCCAGTCTCTTTTAGAGGCCTTTCTTTAGCCCCACAGTACCCTGTGCATGCTTCCACCACAAAGCTGACCACAATGAACTATAACTGGACAAGTAAATTTCTCTCTGACCAATAGACTCAGCTTCTTGAAGCTGGCACCTGGCCCTACTCACCTCTATATTTCAAAGGCCCATCTTAGTGCCTGGCACAGAACAGATACCTAATAAATATTTAAGTAGATAAACCATTCTTCAGGAACCCATCTTGTTATTAGAAATGTCCCCTTAGTTATATGGAAACATAAATGACCATGAATAGCCAAAACAATACTCAGCAAAAAATAAATGAATAAATAAAAAATAAAGTTGCAAGCATCATGCTCCCAGACTTTAAGCTTTATTATAAAGCTACAATAATTAAAACAGCCTGGTATTAGTATAAGCATATAGATCGTTGGAACAGGATAGAGATTCCAAAAGCAAAACATCAATTTCTCAACTAACTCATCTTCCACAAAGCCTCCACCATTAACCACGGGGAGAGGAGAACCTATTTAGTAAACAGTGCTGGAAAAACTGGTTGACTACATGCAGAAGATTAAAACAAGACCCCTACCTATCCCCATACACAAAAACCAGTTCTAAATGGATCAAAGACCTAAACCTAAAACCTCAAACTATAAGAACCTTAGAAAATGCAGGAGATACCCTTATGGAAATTGGAACTGGCAACCAATTCCTGATCAAAACTCCAAGTGCCCAGGTTATAAGAGACAAGATAGACAAGTGGGACCTCATCAAACTGACAAGCTTCTGCAAAGTCAAAGAAATCATTGAGAGAGCAGGGAGATAGCTCACAAACTGGAAAAAAAAATTGCTAACTGTGTATCTGACAAAGGCCTAACATCTAGGACCTACAAAGAAATAAACGTGCCAAAAAAGAAAAAAAACAAACAACCCCATTACAAAGTGGGCAAAAGATATGAATAGATACTTCTCAAAAGAAGACCTATGACCAGGCAACAGATACATGAAAAAAATGCTTAGTCTCACTAGTCAACAAAGACATGCAAATTGAAAACACACTGAGATACCACCTATCTCCAGTCAGGATGACCATCATCAATAACTCAAAAAACAACAGATGCTGGAGAGGATGGGGCGAAAAGGGAGTACTTCTACACTGTTGGTGGGAGTGTAAACTAGTACAGCTTCTGTGGAAAACAGTGTGGTGATTCCTGAAAGTTCTAAAAATCGACCTCCCATACGACCCACAGTCCCCCTGCTAGGAATATACCAGGAGGAACTCAAATCACTAGGAAAAAGATACCTGCATATGCATGTTTATTGCAGCATTATTCACAATAGCAAAGATGTGGAACCAACTGTGCTTCCATCAAAAGAGGACTGGATAAAAAAAAAGGTACATAAACACGATGGAATATTACATAGCCATAAAGAAGGACAAAATCATGAACTTTGCAGCAACTTGAATGGACTCAGAGGCTATAATACTGAGTGATCTATCATAGAAATATATAACCTAGTATCACATGTTCTCACTCATAAGTGGACCTCGAACAACTATTGTCATACTGCAAGAATGGAATTGGCAGTAGTGGGAAGCTGCTGGGGATGGGGCACACCTCCTCAACAAGGGTATCTGCCTAATGAATATTTGTATACCTAACCCTGAACTGTACCCCACATATTTAAAATAAAAAAAGAAATGACTCCTTTATTTAGAGTAGTAACTGTATATTTGAAATATAACTAAAATTAAAAAATATATATTTCAGTGGTGCATAAACATATTCCAAGGGAGGAATATATATATATATAATTTTTTTTTTCTGAGCTGGAGTCTAGCTCCATCGCCTAGGCTGGAGTGCAGTGGCGCACTCACGGCCACCCCAGTGTCAACCTGCTGAACTCCAGTGATCCTTTCACCTCAGCCTTCCAAGTAGCCAGAACTACAGGTTTGCGCTACCATGTCTGGCTAATTTTTTGATTTAGTGTAGAGATGAGGTCTCGCCGAGTTGCCCAGGCAGGTCTTGAACCGGTGGGCTCAGGCAATCCTCTCACCTCGGCCTCTGAAAGTGCTGGGGTTATAGGCTTGAGTCACTGCGCCCGGCCGGGAAGAATATATTTTAACATGTTTAGGCTTTCTGATGACAGGCTTGATTATGGGAAAAAATAGTTCTACAATGCAGATTCCACCTCATATTAAGAAGCACAGATCTGCTTGTGGCTATGGAGATAGCTTCTGTGTATGCAAATGCTGACATATATGACTAATGTAGACGCCCTCTCTTTTGAGAAAAAAAATTTAGCCTGAATTTTTTCAATGCAAATATAAACATAAATAAAGATTTATGTAGAAATTGCAGATGGCTGAAAACAGAATGAATGTGTAAGAGGTCAGATGAGAACAAAAAAACAAATCCATGCTGAACGTTTGTCTCTGTGAAAACCTTAGTATTTCCATGGTTTTTCTTTGTTTGCTTTGTATTTTCATGTGCTATTTATTATTTAGTATACTCTAGGCACTTAAGCATCTCATATGCTTTGTCTCATTTAATCCATATAACAGCCCCAGGAGGTAGATAACTAATTAATTTTAGTTTATGTTCTGAGTTTCTTATTAGCTCTCATGGACTCTAATCAGAATTTTGGGGTAAATTTTCAGATATATTTGCTAACATTTTAAGCCATAGTAAGCCTGGCTTCCTAATTACAAATGTTAATGTTAACTTGCTTTTATTTTTCATACAAACAAATGGATATTTGTGTATTTGCTATGCTGGACTGGCAGAATCGCTTACTAACATTAAATGCTGCTCATTGAAAACTTTGA
The DNA here is from genome assembly GCA_027257055.1 of Cephalopachus bancanus. NCBI lineage: Eukaryota > Metazoa > Chordata > Mammalia > Primates > Tarsiidae > Cephalopachus > Cephalopachus bancanus. Next base: position 2,244,534 of record JAPVLO010000146.1, read on the forward strand.
CATTGACTCTTAATTATTTGAATATAGCCATTCTTTTTACTTCTTTTTCTGTTTGTGGTAAGCAGAGGAGTTGCAAAGAATCCCAAGAGTGAGCAATTGTGTCTGGCCTAGACTTAAAGCTTTTGAAGAAAATGCCAGGTGCCATGGGCCACAAGTAAGGCAACTGATTTAAGCCCAGTCTCAACTTCAAAGACCCATGGAGTGACTGCACGGTGTTGGGATAATACTAGGCTTAGGAGACTTCTTAGCTATAGATTACTAAGGCTCAGAGGTAGCCAGTTGCACCATGACTGGAGTGAACGATGATCCCAGGGGCCCCTTCTTTACTTCCCAGGACTCTACATGGTGAGAAGCAGCAACTCAAAGTCTCCTGCATCCTTCTCTTGATACTTTCTCTGGATTTTATCAGGAATTGTTCTTGTTCCTTTTGTTGAAAACCTCTCTCTCAACAAACCTTGAAGAAAGAAATACTCCATAAATGTTATTGTATTGGGATATTCTAAAACACAAGCTTAACTCTTCATTTAAAAAATAGATTGCTAGATTTAAAAGAATAAACATACTTTTCAATGTTTGCAGTCAGTGGTTCTTCTAATGTTTACACTTAATTATCAGATTACATAGTGTAGGTTGTGCAGGTTCAAATTTACATACATGTACTTTACAGGTAAAAGATGATTTACACTGGGAACTTTTTCTTTCTCCTCAATGTAACTATTTATGTACTGCTTAATTTAAAGATTATATTTGGAGATATTACAATAGATTGGGATACTGTATTTTACTCAGTTTCCATTTAGTGTCAGGATGCTTGCATTCTATAAAATGTATTTCAAGACTCCCTAAAAAGGCAAAATAGACACTCTTTAAGCAGTTTACAAGATACAGATCTTTATCTCTTACAAAGGAAAGGAAACAAGAAAGCTGTAAATAATAAGTTCTGAATAGGAATGACATAAACTGCCTAATCAATGTCTTCCAGAACAGGCAAGTGACACCTCTTTGTTTTTTGCAAATAAAAACCTTCTTACCATCACAATATAAACCATTATCTCTGCAGGCAAGGTATATTTAGAAATGTACAAAATGTACATTTCCTGCCAGCCTCTAGATCAGTAGGTGGAGATCTAAAGTCATGCAAATATTACAGTAAATGCAGGCAACCAATTTCTAATTATTCCATATCAGCAGATTTGTGAGGAATATAATTTATTAAAAAAGAACAGTTTATGATCAGCAGACCTTGGTTATGACTGTTTAGGAATTCAGTGCATTTTGATCTAATCACAAAATCAAAATATTCATGAAACACAATGATATCTCCCCAAAGCAGCCGGGCAGCCATTAATTTTGAAATTCGGGTAATTTATTAACACTTATCTGAAGCTGTAAAAGCTTACCTCTGTGTTTGTAATACGGAGAAAAGTGAAAGCAGTTTTAAAACTGATTCCTAATGATTTATAATGGTTTGCTGTAATTTGAGCCAGAAATTCAATTAAAATGTATGTCTAGTTTTGTTTCAAGATCTTTAGTTAAAAATTCTATTAAAATTCTATTTCCTTCTCGCATTAAATGTATCTGTTATCTGCATATACAAGAAATATAAGAAAATTCTATCATTTATTCCCCAGTCTCCATAAATGCTTTAAAAAAGCATTCATTTTTATTTCATAATTCTGCTAAGGTAGCATGTGGAATTTATATACGGTAGAAGAAGAATTACTGTATATGCCATTTTCTCAGTAAGGAAAGAAATCTAACACTGAATACTTTAGGGACAAGTCAAGTAATATTTGCCACTTTATCAAACAAGGGGAAAACAAATAAAATAAAACAGACATTTGGTTCCAAATTATTACTCTAATGGGATGTCTCTGAGGTTTAGAAAAACACATAATCTTCTAGAGAAAGGAGCGAACGCCTGGATGAGGTGTGGAGAGACAGATGTTCAACTTCCCTGAAACGCATACACATAAAACAAACTTTGAAGGAATTGTCTTCAGGTATGAGATACTTCAGATTTTTTTTTTAAACACAATAAGCTTGGTGGTTACTTGAAGGAGAGGCTGATTGGTTCCTGCTCTTTGTTTTCTGCGGTTTTCTTGAGCTACATTAAGTCTTGCTATAATTATCAAGTGCAAACATTTAAAGAGCTGAGGGTTGCATCTTAATTTTTTTGGTTAACAAGAGTCTATGGGCCGAAACAGTAATGAAGCTAATAATGTATTGAACATTTTCCACCTATAGATACCTTGTGTACATTTAAAAACACGTCGTCTCCTCAAAGTATATGTATTAGATACAGAAATTATTATTTATATTTTACTGAAGCGGCAGAAGTGGCACGGAATTTCACAGAGCTGGTAAGTGGAGGGCCAAGGACGTCTGCAAGGGTTATGACTGATCTTCTTTCCAATTTGATCATACAGCAGGTTGGAGGAGTGGATGGTGGCAACAGTCACTCCATAAAGCCCAGAATCATGCTGAAGCCAGTGAACACTGGACTTCAAGAAAGCTTTCAAGAAAGAAGATTCAGTTAACAAATACTGGTAGAAACACCAGGGTCTCACTCTGTCACCCAGGCTGGAGTGCAGTGAGCACGGCTCACAGCAGCTTTGACTTCCTGGGTTCAGCAGATCCTCCCGCCTCAACCTCCTAAGTAGTGTAGCTGGGACTACAGATGCGAGCCACCATATCCGGCTAATTTTTTTATGTTTTGTAGAGACAAGGTCTCACTTATGTTGCCCAGGCTGGTCTCGAACTCTTGGGCTCAAGCAATTCTCCTGCCTCAGCCTCCCAAAGTGCTGGGATTATAGCGTGTGCTACCATGCCTGGCTATTTTACACTTTTTTTAAAAAAAATACGGAAACCAAGTGTGTTTGAATGTCACTCTGAAGGTCCCTTGTGGGAATGAAATGAGATGAAATAAAGAGGTCATATTAAGGTCCTTCCTTTAGCCAAACCACACTGAGATTTCCAAGTGTTTAATTGCTGAGAGTTACTAATGGCCAGCGAGTTTCTGTTTTGCACTCCCAAGTGTGCTGGGGTCTGATATCATCAGGAGACCAGCTCCCCCTATGCATATGAAGGTACCTGCTATGGGATCATCAGAATCTGGGCAGAGTTTTGTTGGACTAGACTTGTTGATAAATGATTCAAGCTGGGGTGGACACTAGAGCTGTTGTGAAAATGAATGTTGATAGAAGCAGATTCAGGGATGAGGTTGGTGGGGCAACTGTAAGACAGATGGGTATTCACTGATGGAGGAATTTCTTTTAGGCATTTATATGCTCCAATAAGTCATCTGCCAATAATGACTAGGTGGATATGAATGTGAAAGCTCTTAACAACCTTATCTAAAGCAGTCTGCAAATTGGGATCTGTGGTCAGAGGGAGCAGTGGGTAAGAGATAAGAAAAATGGAAACTGGAGGATCAGGAGTGTAAATGAGGGAAGAGGAAGTTAGAGATGCAACACAGTGTGCTGATATTTCAGAATATTCTGACAGCAGCGTTCCTTTGGGTTGGCGAGGCCAGTACTTGACACCTGAGCGATTTTCTGTCATGGGTGGGCCCACCAACAGTCTCTGCACATGCTGCTGAAAAGTTTATGTTGGTCCATTTGTCGGGCTGGGTAACCAGAATGGCACGATGGCATAATCACTGTGTCTACATTCAGATCTTCCTGGTGTGTTTATATAGTTGACTACCTTTCTAGAATAGATCTTTCTGCATTCTCTGACTCTCAAGACCAGGTTTGGGAAGTCTTGAATTTTTAGAGTGTGATTCCAGATGCTGGATTAATTGTCCAATTATAGTCCTGATGAGGGGGATGTTTTTGACTCCTTGCTAGAAAGTACCTCCTGTTAGGCAACACACTTGCACCATTCTGGGCAGGAGAACAATTGATAGGGAGGCTTTAGAGGAACAATCATTTCTTATTATAGCATTCTGATAGCAGGCAGTTGCCAAATCATGTTGAACCTCTTAGGTTCACAATAGATAGTTACCTCTGAGCAGAAGCACAGTTACAGAGCCCTCTATAGTTTCCCTGATGTGGCCATGCCAAGATTGCATAATAAACAAAAATGGAGACTAGGGGATGGAGATTAAGAGCAAGACACAATTGTAGAAGAATTACAAACCAAAATAAGGGTTAGGAATGGATACAGGCAACACAGAGGTCTGTGAGACCACCCTGGCTTCCCATTCCTTTCTCTCCTCCGTTGTCTGGTAATTTAATAAAAACTTTGATGCAAAGAACATAGGGTTTTTCTGAGTATTTAGTTTTTTGTTTGTTTATAATAAACAATCTCTTGTAATTAAGTTTTTTTCCCTATAACCTTATAGCAAGTGTACTTTTTCTGCAAGACAAATGGCATATGAAAGCAATATATCTGTGGAAGGGTAGGACTGACAGAGGTGTTACTTGGTGAGGGTTACATTCCCAAGGGTTATGTGGTCAAGAGAAAAGTCAAAAGATCTTGAAATAAGGTTACTGATGCTTAATAAATGTTAAATAATAATGCACGAAGAATGAGGATGGGAGATGAAACAATTTGATTCAATTTACTAACGTCTAATAGACATTAGGGTCCTGTGGTTATTCAAATGACATGAGAACGCTAACAAACATATTAAGAAACATTTAAAACTTTTTGAATTCAACTATAATGTGAAACGTGAGCCAACTTGCTAAAAAAATCAGAACAGTTTGTCTAGGGTTAGTGTGATGACCACAAGAAAATGCATACATACTGTTTTGGCAGGTATTATTTTCTCACTTTTTAAGTTAACCAATTTTACTTCAAAGCAATCTTATTGTTCCTTTACCATCAAACTTCTTGAAAAGAATGTTTCAAAGTTTGTGATTTTGCTTCTTCCAGGTTTAGTCTTTACTACACCATAATCTGATTTATGTTCCTTCTATGCTAGAGAAATAACTTCATTAAATTCTATAATGGCTTGTTTTTAGCTGTGATCTTTCTTGATTTCTTTAAGGTATGTCTTTCTGTTAACTGCTCACTACTCACAACTCTTCTTTCTTTAAAGATTTTTTAACAAACTTTCCTGTTTCTCCTTGATAAGCCTTCTCGATTCCTTCCCAGTCCATTTTGTTGTTTTCTAAGATTCTGTCCTTGATCCATCTCCAGTTCCAAGACCCAGTTCCTTGAGTCAAGATTTTCCTAGAGTGCCATCCTATCCTAGTACAAATGAAGGGGCAGGTGGCTTCTCTATCATACTGTTCTGTTTTCTGCTCCAACAAATAGCAAGCCAATGGGCACTTCCCCCAGCTAAATATGCATATTTGTTTAATTACTTTCAGAGTGTCTTCTCAATCTATTTGAGAATTTAATAGAGAGTCACACTTACTGCATTATCAGAACCTAGTCTTCTATTCACAAACCACTTGTTTTGTGAATAGAAGCCAAAGACTAGATATGGCTCTATCTGCATCATATTAGTGAATTACGTAGTTTGGTATCCCCAAGTACTTCGGATTTTCTTATTGTGCTTCTTATAGTTTGCTGATTTTATGTGTTGTCTAAATTTTAAAATCATAAATAGTGTCAAGGTTTTACTGACTCATCCATCAGTCCACCCATCCATTCATCATCCACCTGTTCATTCTTTCATTCATCCCTTCCTATAATAATCTTTTCTTTAACATTAAATTACTTTGTTTTGAAATGGCAACCTGAGAAGAGGCTTAGTATGAGAGTACTCCATGAAACAGATGAGTATTCCTTGGTTTCACAATCTGAGGGGAATTTTGCCAGTAATTACTTTTTACTTTTCTTTGTGCGGTTTGGGACTTGTCCTGGCTCACAGGTGAATATATGTCTTGGTGGCCTTTGACATAAAGTCTTTTCCCATGTGCTTATTAACAGTTTGATTTTATATTCATAAATTATTTATTCATGTTTCCTCCTCATGGTTTTATAGTATTTTCTTTATTGACTTATTACTGTATAATAGAATATAGGTGTTAAGACTTTGTTATATTTATTGCAAATATTTTCTTTGTCATTTGCTTTTAGTTTTGGTAAAATTTGAGTCTTCTAACTTTAACATTTTATCACTATATTGGTCCCTCTTTTTGTGAGTTTTCCATTATTTTATAAAAGTCTTCCTCCCTCTTGGCAGTAGTAGGAAACTGCCAGGGGAGGGGAGATGGGATTGGCAATTGAGGAAAACTGGTGGGGAGGTGGGGCATACCTCATCAACAAGGGTACCTGCATGATGAGCATTTGTATATCTCACCCTGAATTGTACCCCACATCCTTCATATAAAAATTTAAAAGTAAAAAAAAGTCTTCCTCTCTCAAAAGACATAAATAAACATTTGCTTACAATTTCTTGGCTTCTTTGTGTGTACTATTCTTTTGTTCTATGTTTAATTTCTTAATCCAACTGATATTTTAGTATATTGTGTCAAGGGAAAATCTATTTTTTTTTCTTTTAAAAATTTTATTTTAAAGAAGTGGGATACAATTCAGGGTTAGGTAAACAAATGGTCATTGTGTAGGTAAAGTTTGGGCCTCACTTTGGTCCCTGCTTCATTTGGTTTGAAATCAGTTACTCTTATCGGTGAATTGATCAAGTACGAAATCTATTCCTTTTTTTCTAAATACTTCTCAGTTGTTCTATTGCATTTAAAAATAATTTTCAATTACCTTCTGATCTTTGATATGCATTTTATACCATACTAAATTTTGGTATGTTCTTCTCTCTATTTCTGAGCTGTGTATTCTCTTCCATTACTTTACCTATCTAGTCTTATCACATCTTTAATCATTATAGCTTTATCATATATTGAGCTCTGGGAGGGCTAGTGTCTCCCTTCCCCCATTAAGCGTCTTTTATTCAAAATTTCCTTTGCTACATATTACTGTTTGTTCTTACTTTGACAATATTGGTGTAATTTATGGTGTTCCTTGGGTTTCTTATGTTTCAAGTTGCCCCGCAGAGAAATTTTCATGGGGCTTACTAGAAAGGCTTTGTCAACATATAAAGGTCTTATGAAAAGGTCCCTGGATGAAATAGAAAACACAGATTCTCGTTGTGACCTTGAACAAGTTACAATTTCTCTTAATACCATTTTTTTTTCATTTACAAAGTGAGAGCTTTGTTCTAAAGAATTTTAAAGCTTTCTTTCAACTTAGGCTTTTTACATACAGAGTTCTGATGTTAGAAATTTAAACCATTCATTTATTCATTTATCCTCTCATTAAGTTATGAGCACTTCTAAGAACAATGGTTGCAACAGTGATAGGAATGGGCCTGGGAGGACGCAAGGAAGATAAACACACGTATAAAGTATTATTTCCACTTTCTAGTAATTTACAATATTATATTTGCTTATCTCTGACACTAGACTGTAAACTCTGGAAGGGCAGAGCCTGTGTCTTGTTTCTTGTGCTTGACAAATACTAAGCACACATAAAGATGATTTGTTGAGTGAACAAACACTGACTCCTACAAATTGGAAGAACAAATTTTTAGGGCCTTCCAAAGGCAACAATTCTGTAGACTTCTTTTTCTGTCATAGTCTATGACCTCCTCCTGTTTTAATCAGCCAACTCAGTTTTGTCTTTAACTGTACCCTCTTGGGTCCAGCTCTAGCAACTCAAGATGAGAAGCTGGAGACACAGTGAATTAAAGACAGACTCTTGCCAGTACCATGGTAAAATCTAGTTCTTGAAGTAATGGAAATGGGAATGAGGAGGGCTTAACTCATTCACCACCCAGGATTTCCAGAAATTGTCCAAGGGAAAATCCTACTTTTCTATTTCTAATCTTCCTTTGCTGTAATCTTATCTCTGGTCACTCCGTATTATTTCTTAATGCATGTGATTTCTTGGAGTTGGTATTCATACTTGATGGATCTTATTAAAACCCCAATTTTCCCTAACTGACCGTGAAACCCTGCCATTCTGGCTGTGGATATCCGAAGGCTGACTTGTGTAGAAACTTATTCCCAGTCAAATGCTACCCTAATTTTTAATCTCATCTACTCCATTGGTACGCTCCTGAATCAGTTCCACCACCTCTGTGAAGAATTGACTATTCAAATTACTGAGTGGCCTCAGAAAAACTTCCAAACTGAAGAGAAAGTATTGCTACTTGGGAGCTTATGGATTTTTTCCCAATGTTTTAATCATGCTTGAGTACACAAAGCATAAAGTTTATCACCTTAACCATTTTTAAGGGTACAGTTTAAAGTATTAAATGCATTCATATTGTTGTGCAGTCAGCATCAGCATCCAGCTTCAGAATTCTTTCATCTTGTGAGACTGAACTCTGTACTTATTAAATAGTAGCTCCCTATTCTCCTTTCCCCGATCCCCAGGCAATCCCTGTTCTATTTTCTGTCTATGATTTTGTCTACTCTAGGAACCACCGATAAATGGAACCATATAGGATCAGGCTTTTTGTGACTGGTTTATTTCACTTAGCCTGATATCCTCCAAGCCCATCCATGTTGTTTGTTGCATATGTCAGAATTAAGGCTGAATGATATTTCATCGTATGTGTACACCAATTTGTGTATTCATTCATCCATTAATGAACACTTGGGTTGCTTCTGTTTTGGCTTATGAATAATGCTTCTATGATCCTGTGTGTACAAATTTGTCTTCAAGACTGCATTTTCAATTCTTTTGGATATATGCCCAGAAGTAGAATTGCTGGATCATATGGTAATTCTATTTTCAACTTTTTGGGGAACCACGATACTATTTCCACGGAGGCTATACCATTTTACATTCTTACTAACAGTGCTCAAGGGTTCTAATTTCTCCATATCTTTGTCAACACTTGTCATTTTGTGTGTGTGTGTGTGTGTGTGTGTGTGTGTGTGTGTGTGTGTGTGATAGTTGCCATTCTAACTGGCGTGAAGTGGTAGCTTATTGCAGTCATGATTTGCATTTCCCTAATGGTTCATAATTTTGAGCATTTTTTCTTTTGTTTATTGACCATTTGTATGTCTTCTTTGAGGAAATTATGTTTAAGTACTTTGCCAACTGGAGCCTGGGATTGTAAAACTTGCATCAAATATTTTTTCAAGTTTTCTAGAATATAACAGTTGATTTTGACATCATCTGTGAAAACTTTCCTGACTTCCTTACATCAATTAGTTGATTCCTTTTTTTCTATTAAACTCTTATATAACCTCTTAAAGCATTTATTTCAGTACATTGTAATTATCTTATTAATAAATGTGTTTCCTCCATTTACACATAAGGTCAATGACCATGTTTTATTAATCTTTACACACAAAATACTTGTTACTATCTCTGGCACATAGTAGGTGCTCACTGAATTTCTGTTGAATGAATAAATCAATATATTCATTATCTGCCTTAAAAATAAGATGTCTATGTAGACAACTGTATATTTAGATCATGACTTCTTAGGAAATCAACAAATAATGTCTATTAAGGTCGCAAGCATTGTTATTCTTTATTACTAAAAATCAGTGGTGATTTTCAACTCTGGATGAATATTAAAATTGTCAAAATTTCTGAGTTTAGCCTCAGAAATACCAGGCAAGCTTTGGGCAATGTTTTTTTTTTTTAACAGCTCCCAAAGTAATTCAAAGTGTGGCTGGGGTTGAGAACCATGAACAATCACTGAAAACTGGGATCACAAAGTATTTTGCTCTCTTCCAGTGCTATGGGACTGAGCCACACTAGTGTTACATTATAGGGGATAGCTAACACGTGCATGAAAATTAGTTTGTAATTCCACTCATTTTCTTCTTTTTCTCCTTTCTTTTTTTTAGTACTACTCATTTTTTAAGTGTTTTAGAAATAATCCAATACGTCCTCTCTACACCTTGCATTCTTTATAATTAATCATATTGCAATCTAGGTAATAGTCCAACAGTCAGGAGGATGTTCTTTTTTTTTTTAATTTGAGAGACATAAGTTCAGGTATTATTAATCCAAACATTTTGAATCCATGGAATCAGGTAAGAAACATGGCATAACTTTATGTCTGAGCTATTTCTATGTGGAATGTTATCAAAGTTTTCGAGGAAATGTTGGTAACCTCTTTGCACTGGTAGATGTGGATGTTATAATTACTTGTGACTTTGCTTCTTTTATTGTCTCTGGCTCTAGCCTTGGCATTCTTTTAATGTGCATTTCTGTAAAAATTAGAAAAGCAAGAGTTAAGATGTAGAACTTATGTGTCTGGTCACAGCTGTTCAGAGCAATTCAGTGTGTCAAGCTGAGGTCAAATGAATGGGGAATGTCATTACTAAATGGTAGCATTTTCTGAGGGCTTTCAAAAAAAATCAAGTCTTTTGAAAATCTGCATTTATTTTATCTTTTTTTCAAGGTGATAGGTTGCACTTCTAGTTCTTGTCAGATATTTGTACGTTAAAATGACTAAATTTAACTACTTCAAAAATCAACTTTACAAGTAATTTTTCAGACAGCACCAGTGGAATGCATACAGTTTTAATTGAGACACATTCTTTTTAAATTCGGTAAGATATACGAGTTTATTTGCAATAATAATATGATGTTTGCCAGTACACTATAGCCTTTTGATAAATTAACAAAGACACTGGGGATTAGGCTGTATTTCAAAATTACATGACCTAAATTATAGGTATCAATTCAGCTTTCTCTTGGCTTGTTAGATTTAAAGTGCTATCATACTTAGAAGTTTGAGATATTCTTATGCTAGTTTGGAAGCTAACAAAAAGAACAACACACCGGTGTATCTGTGCTGTATGTTGTAATAATACATTGATAAATAGGGGGTTTGGGCTATAAAACACATTATGTGTATGTCAAACAAATGATGTAGCATTTATGGTTTGCAAAAATGGATCAAGGGCAAAACTGGGTTATTGAGGCAACATTTCAGCGTAGGCCACCCTATTAAAGCTGTAAGAAACAGCATCACATAGCGAACAAGGAAAAAGTAGATGTCTTCACCTTGTAATTATCTATGGAATCAAGGTGAGCAGAAATATAGCTAAATATATAATGGGTAATCTAAAATATTACTTTTAATTGGCATAGCAGACCCTGTCAGGGACCTATGCATATCCTATGGACCTTCTCATTTCTGTGCACTCATGTTAATTTTCAAGTGCCAAAATCTCCAACTTTTTGCCTGAGAACTTTTCCCTAAGCAATGGAAGTCTGTTCAGTTCACCTGAAGACCAAGCCAGAAAGGTCAAGGAATTATCTCTTTTTAAACACAGCCCTCTCAACCGATGACATATGGGAATCCATGGATAAACAACCCCAGCTCCCTCTAGATACAGTCAAAAGTTCTACAGGTGGAAGAACTCTGAAGTATATGATCATTGCATCTCCCAGACTTCCCCAGTTGAATAATCTCCAAATGCCCAGAGAGACAAATGACTTAACACACCCTTTCTTGTCTCATTGCTTTATTAGCATTATGTCCACCTCTGTGTTACTTTTCTATTCTTCCACCAGTATTTCTCGCACCTCTCAACTTGCAAACAAGTTCTGGTCATAGGGCCTACTTCTGGGGGATCTCCAACTATGATAATTGACAATGATATGTGCTTTTAACTTTCATTTTAAAATGGAAGTTTATGAAAATATGCCTAAAACTTTTGCAAAAGAATACCCCAAAGAACTCTATGGGTTTGGCTTTGAGCCACTCACAGCATCCTCCTGAGACTCAATTTCTTTATAAAATTAACAAATGGAGTAAATAACTTCATTCTAAGATTCTATTATTTTAAGAACTCAATTAGGATTTCTTTGCCCTCATCCTAGCCCTGTTTTAGCAATTTACTGCTGGGTGTTACTTGTTTCTGTTGCCGAAGACCATTCTCTGGCAGTTTAATTTAATTTAATTTTCTTGTCAAAATCTCATTCTGTTGCCTGGGCTAGAGGGTAGTGGCATGATCACAGTTCACCATAGCCTCAAATTCCTGAGCTAAGGTGATCCTTTCTCTTTAGCCTCCCAAGTAGCTGGGACTACAGGTACACGCCACCATGCCTAGCTAATATTTTTATTTTTCTGTAGAGGAGGCCAGGTCTGGTCTCGATCTCCTCGGGTTCAAGCAGTCCTCCCTCCTCGGCTTCCCAAAGTGCTGGGATTACAGGTGTGAACCACCACGCCCAGATGGTTCTCTTGACCAATGCAAGCAGAGTTCCAAAAAGTCTTTCTGCTGTATGCATTCCTTAGGTACCCAATTCTCACTTGTGTGTATCATCAGCTCAGACTCTGGATATCATTTCCTCCTACTGCCTTCCTCTACTCTGAGGTTGACAGTAAAAGCCTCACCTACAGCTGCAACCAGGCTTCCTGCAGAAACTCTCACTTTCTTTTCTTTCCCTCTCAGGTGTGTTCTGTCTTGATGCAGTTGAATTTGCCTCTCTGTGGGACTCACACAGTTGGTCCCTGCATGAGGCATGAGTACTTGCTCCTCTATCTGATTTCATTTGTACAGTTTAGCATGAAAGAGATTTCATACTATCCTGAATAGATATGTATAGCATGACAGGCTGATTCCATAGCTGAAGTTGGTGCCTTTTCACATGGTTTAAATACTTGTAAGACCTGTCAGCTTCTCTCATTTTCAGGGAGATGGAGGCAAAGACAAAAAGAAATGTGAAGTAAATGGGGGAGAGTATGCACTTTAAATTTTTATTTTTAAAATTGCAAACATGGTGCTGATTTTCCATGGCTTGACTGGTCTGGGTGTGGCTGCCTTGGGTTTCCTGAGCACCTGCGGCTCTGCAGTCTGTCCTCCTGGCAGAGAGAAATGCATCTAGATTCTGGGTATATTTTTTCTTTTGCTTGCAGCTATTCTTAGATTGGGAATTGACACAGGAATAGAGAGTGTACTATGGTGAGAGCTTTATGGGATCAACATGGTATCACTGGTGCTCAGAAGGGGCTTCCTGGAGAAGCGCTGTCACTCATTTTGTTTTTTTAGATGGTTTATCTCAGTTTATTGGAGGTTTGACATTAAGAGTCTCAAATCATAGTAATTCCAGTAGGTATCTCACCATCCAAATGAATGAGAACAGATGTATGAATGTATGTGGATGTGATAAGATCCATGGCTAAGCTCTAAAGCACTGAAATAGGACCCTGAATGCAGAAGCCCTTTGAGAACCAGATCTCCAACAGTCAAATAAAGAGAAGTTCCCATCCCCTGCCTTAGGAGTGAATTTTGAGAATGACAGTGATATTCAAATCCAGCAGAGCTTCCAGCATAAGAATGGTGATCATACTCATATCTACTAGAGCCTGGAGTAATTTTATGGTTTTTCAAGTCTCTTTATACACATTGATTCTGAGCTAGGCTAAAGTTGGTTGTCCTGTTACCTTGAACTGCAGAGGTGTCCCAGATTAGCAGGTCATTTTTAAGCTCTTAAATGTTCCAAGTTCAAATCTGATCAAGGGAATATTGGAGTGGATAAAGAAGAAACAATTCAAAACACGCACAAGTGATCTAGACTTTTCCCTAGATTAGAACAAGGACTAGGGGTGTCTAGAGCTATCCTGTCTCCTGACAGTTCTCTGCAATTCATTGTGGCTTGGTTTTAGGCAGCTCCAGATGGATGTGACTTCAAAAAGTCATTTGTAATACATCTTGTGTTAGTATAGTGTTTTTCCTTCACTAGATCTGCAGTCCTTTGTTGCAAGACTCTTCATTTTTCTTATTTTGAAATCTTTATACAGCCTTAGTGTGTCAAGTACAATAATTCTCATCAAGTCTACTTCCTACATTCCTTGTTCCCATGAAGTTGGGTGGGTCATCTGAGTAATTCTGCCAGTGAAATACTTGTCAGTGCTAAGCTGAGGCAGCAACCAACCCATTAAAAATCTTGTGGTTTCTCTCTCTTTTGTTTTAGAAGATCACAGTGTCCCAGATGGTGGAACCTCTCTGTCAGTCTATGTTCATGAGTAATGGGTGTGAAACGTGAACCTATCATGACTCACAATGAACATGTAATCATGCAAGAAGTATACTTTTGTTGTATCAGTTTACTGAGATTTTAGGGTTATTTGTTACCCCAATAAAATCAAACTATTGGAAATAGGTATCTGAAATATTGTGCTGCAGAACAAAACAATACAAAAATATGTCACTTTGGTTTAATGATCAGATCATGGGTAGTGGCTGAATAAACTGATATTAGGAAAGGAAAAGTGAAGATTGTTGAATGCTGGCTCCTCCAAACATCACCAGAAACAAACTATTCATTCCTAAGACAGCAGAGTATATTGTGTACCCCAGTAAGGGCAGTAAGGGTAAACACTGCAATCTTGACGGAGCCCCTGTCAAGGGTCATGATATAAGGGTGGGATTGGTGGACACAATGAAATGTAAATGGACGTGATGATAGATGGTTCCTCTGCTATAGCAAGTGTATGAATAAACAGGCTTTGCTAATTTGATCTCTAACTTGTTTTCGACAAAGCAGAATTTGAATAGGAAGGTGTTATTTTGAAAACTCTGCTCACTAAATCACACTTTTAAAATATAGATTTTAGAATGCAGTGGCTCAGAACACTTTCACAGCAATCCCTACATGAAGTTCTGGCATAAAGCATCATCATCTTTCTCAAGCAGACTTCTAGTGAGATCATTTAGCAGCTAGAAAATGATCTCTTGATTTTATCAGTTGTCAAAACCACAGGGGACTATTGTAGGCTCTTATTTAATTATTATTTTAACCCTGTAGCCCAACAGGACTGCAGGGTAGGACTTTATTCTATTGTTTTCTTTCCCTTGCTTGTCATCTCCACCTGGAGAAGTTCTTCTAGGCATAGATTTAGTGATTTAATGATACGTCCACCTCGACTCTTTCTCAGCTCTCCCAAGCAGAATTAATTCAACCTCACTCTGTGCTCTCAGAACACTTTATCTTTCTAGATAGTGTTTTAACATGGTTGGCTTTTTGTTAACAGTTATTTGTGTCTATGTCTCCCTTGTGTCTTCTTGAGTCTCCAAGCATGGACTGAAGCTCCCTAATGTCAAATGATATGAGTCATAAGTTGGAATAATTAATTTGTTTAATAAACTTTTTTCCAACAGACTTAGGTGAATAAATCTCTCTTGTGCACTTGTTCAATGAAAAACACTTTACTAGGTGTATTAGTCAGGATGAGATAGGTTCTAGTGCTGTAGCAACAACCTCCCCAAATTTCTATGGTTTGACTCACATGAGTTTGTATCTCACTCATGCTATGTATTGTACAAAATAGATCAGCATAAATCTCTACCATCAGTGGCTAAGGACACAGGATGACAGAGAACTTGACATATGAAATATTGTTGGTAGCTGTCACAGAGGAAGAAAATCTGAATCATGCATGAACTTTATACTACCTCAGCTCAAACAGCTCATGTAGGGATCACTGTTAAGGTGTTTTGAAGCCACTGGATTCTAAAATCTATATTTTTGAAACACTATTCAATGAGCAGGGTTTTTAAACAACACATTTATATTCAAGTTATACTGTGTCAAAACCAGAACAAAGTTAGAAATCAAATTAGCAAAGGCTATATTCATCCTCTTGCTGTGGCAAGGAAAGCATCTCCTGTCACTTTTGCTTCTGCAGGATTTGAGGAGGATTTGAAAGAAAATTGAGTTTTATAGAGTAAAAAGAATGCAACCTATTAAGGTGGGATTTTTTGGAAGGAGCGTGGGGAAGTTTTGTGATTGACCTTTTAAGTATATTTGGTTGTCCTTGTTGGATTGCAAGGGAGCAGGAAGTTGGAGGAGATATACAGAAAAAAAAGAGGCTATCCAATCTGTGGCTGGTGATTTCCTAAAACTAGTGGGGTTGACTGAGTATTCTTTACGGTTAAATTGTTAGAATTTGAGTCATAGTCCTAAGGTGGGAGTGATGGTGGTGGTAGGTAATTTCTCAACAAATTATAAAGCACCGAGTTGTTGTATTCTTGCCTAGTGTGGCATATCGTGAGGGCTTGGACCAGTCAACAAACCTTTTGCCCACGTTTCCTTCATGCAATGAAGACGGTGTTTTGGGTGATGTCTAAATTCTCTTCAAATTCTTCAAAGTCTAGCATCCCATGATAATGCTGGCTGCAAACTAATTTAATTCACTATGTTTATCAGTTGCTAATCGAGATGGATGGCTATTCATCTCGTAGGGTGGTTACAGGAAGCACTCATTCATGTTCATCAGAAGCCTTATGAACAAATCCATCTACTGAGTTACAAAACTCTATAATATACAGCCATTTTCTGCTATTTAACTGTGACAGCTTTTGGGGGGCTCTCCTTCCTAGCATATGCGTCTGTGGCTCAAGAGACTGATGGAGGTGAGCCCTCTTCTTTGTATGTCCCTGGAGTAAAGGCTCTTCTCAGATTGTGGATACATCTTTGCCTCCCAGAACCTAAGGCCATTCCTGACCCTGCCACTTAGATGTGCAGTCAGCTGGAAACCTTTATTCAAAGGAGCTGCTCCAGGCTTAGCTGCTGCCAGGCTGATGCCACTTGCCCAGCTGCCCACATCCATGCCCCAAAGTTGGAATCTATGCCCTGGAACAACCTGAATCCTTTGCTGCATATGGTTTCTCCACTTCAGCTCACCCAAGTATTGCAGCAGAGTTCACCTCGAGGGCAGAAAGTACTGTCATGAGTTTAGAAATTGTACAGCAGCCCTCTTTTCATGTAAATTATAAATAATGGATGCTCAACAATAATTTGAGGATGTATTTGTCAATGGCTAGTGTTTTGCTAATGTTTGTCTGTAATGCACACAGCAGGAATTCTTTACCCTTCCATTGGGAAGGATGATCCTTCCCTAGTTCAAACAACGCATTTAAACCTGGCAAAGTCTAAAAAGTCCTAATATTTACTCAGTTCTTACTATGTGCTAGGCACCATGTCAAGATTTTATGTGCACAATGAATCATTTAATCATCGAAATCACTTGGGCTGAGAGGTTGATACTATTTATAGTATCATTTTACAGATGAGAAAAACGAGGATTCAGAAGATTAAAGTAGTTTGCTTGGGGTCCTAAGTAGAATAATTACATATTTTAGTAATGTCATTAGAGTTGCTGAATACTCAGGCTTTCTATTTTGAATTAATTAATTTTTTTTTGTTGCTGTGACTGTAAATTTTCATTTTATAAAAAATTTAATGGGTTTTAAGCATATCAGTCTTTTGTCACTTTTAAAATAACATCACAGTGATACTACAGGGGCTTAGTTCTTGTTAGTGGCTTACCCAGATTTGTCATTGGTTGGTACGGTGACCTATGTGTATCTACCATAAGGAGGCTCAAGTTGAGTTACCCCAGGAAGAAGAAAGAAATATGTTCTTCATTTTATACATGGCAGTGGTCATGGTAGATGACATGTTTCCTGTGAAAAATGGTCATGCTTAGATTTTGCCCCTGTGCTCTGGCAAAAGTTGTATATTAAAAAAAATTATTTCAATTAATAAAAAAAGTTACTAATTTATGTGGATCCTGGGAGAAACTGTGGGGAAAGGTATCATATCACCTCTCTTCCTCTCTCTGATTGTCCATCTGTAAAATGGGGACTATGAATAACGTTCAAGAAAATGCTTGCTGAACATTCTGGAATGTGCCGTGCAGAAGACAAATATGACTCACTTTTGTATATGGCCCTTCCCCAGAGAGTTAAGGTTGGGCAACAATGTCCCTGAATCTTTGCCGGCATGGGCTTGATGAGTGTTTATGAAGTGCTAATAATCATGCTGTATAGTACTTGGTAGGCACTTGCATTTGGTTTGAATCTTGATGAAGAAGTTTTTTTTAAAAAAATTAATTCTCCCTATTTTCTTGGCATATTATTTTGAACAGCAGCAATGCAATCTGTTGTTTGTTTAGAAAAGATGGCAGAAGCACGTATGTTGTGTGTGTGCGTATTTGTTTGCTGTGGAGAGAGGTACTTATATAAGATCTGTTCACAGTTCAGTCAAAGAGAAATTCTGCAACATAGAGGTGCCTGAGATGTGAGAAGAGATTGAAATTTAGAATGACTTAGTTAAAACTATACTTCTATGGTGGCACCTAGCAGAGAAAATTCACTCTTTAACCTCCCTCCTCAGTGTAGGCATATGCACATATGCGCGCGCGCGCGCACACACACACACACACACACACACACACACACACGGACACTCACACTACAAAAGCGGATTTTGTCTCATGGTCTTCTCACAGTAGAATTCTTCTACAGCAGCCCTATCTTCTCTTCCCCCACCACTCCTATCTCTTTTCACCTTGGAGGCTGGGCTTTGCTGGAGAGCAGAGGAAACCTCTGAGCTAGTGGAAGAATCGCCATGGCAACATGGCACTGGGTTCTGCCCCCACTGATCTCAGCCATGCTTGGCTTTTGGTCTTAGCCCAGGTGAAGCAGTGTGAAGGTCTTCCTCATCTCTCATCTTCCATAGTCCAATCAGTTTGACTTCGAGATACCTTTCCTCCACAAGTATACTCCATCCCTGGCCTCGGCACACCTCTGAGCGCTGAATTTTCCTCTCTTCTGCACCAGGACAGAGATGCTGAGTGCCAGTTTATTCACATATTTCAAATAACAAGCCGGCCTTAACCAAGGTTCGCTTGGCAGCTGCCTACTGTTGTGAGTCAGAGCTCCTGGGAAGAGCTGTCTATGAATAAATACACCACTCAGAGGAGGAAGGGATACTTGGATACAAAGAGTGGCAGTTTTAGGAGAGTGAAGCAAGTGCTGGTCTTTCAGTCCAGAGATTGGGCTTCGAATCTATTTTCCATAAACAGCATAAAGTTGGACTATGTGCATGTATGTCTTCTAACCAGTAACTGAACTACAGGCATTGCAACAATATGAACAAATCCTAGTTATGGGATATTGAGCGTGAGAAACAAGCGCCAAAAGACTACCCATTTCATTATAAAATTAAAACTAAGCAACATTGTTTAAGCATGCCTATATTGTGATTTTAAAAAGTGTGTATGTGTGTGAGTGTGTGTGTATGTGTGAAAGAACCATAAACATTTTGGCTACCATGGAAGAAAATAAGTGGATAGGGGAGATGGATGTAAGTTACTGTCAATGTTGAGTCCTTGAGTTGAGTGGTGAGTTTGTAAGTACTCATTATTTTATTTAAACTACTTAATCAATTAAAGTAAGGAGGACCATGGCAGATCCTGAAGCAAAGATAGTCAGTCCAATTCCATATATTTGAGAACCCCAGGACTAAAACCAAAACAAACCAACAAAACATTTCTTACCTATCGATGCTAATGCAAGTTACTCATGCTTTCTTGAACCTTAGTTACCTAACTTGCGAAATGAAGGATTTCAGCTAAATTGTCTCACAGATCTATTTTAAGTAGAATAGCAAAATGAATGAGAGAGAAGATTCTTGAGCCACATTGCTTGGGGTTAGAATCTCAACTGTGCCCCCTAAGTCAAGGCAACAAAACATCATAGTGTAGCACTACTTGTGAACTTATCAATATCATAGATGATTTTATGTCCTATTAAAATTTTCAGATACCTCAAATATTATTTGCAGCCATAATTACTTCAAATTATGATAGTTAGTAGACTTGCTTCTAGATCTTATTGTTAAATTAATTAATTGAAAATCACATGCATTCCCATATTATACATTTGTTATTTTGAAAACTGTATTTTAATATACTCGATTTCCTTTATAACTCTATTTTTCTGAGGCAGGTTCCATAGGTTTCCCTGGGGAGCCAAAGGTGTTGGTAACTCAAAAAGGGTACACAACCTTTATAGAAAACTCAAAATTCTCAAAACACACACAGAGAAACATAGAATTTTGTTAATGGATAGAAAAGCAGGGATGGTTTGAGGAAACTTGAATGTTTCCTCCCCACGATTCCCAATAAATTGTATTTTTGGTGTTTGTCGTTCCTCTTGATAGGTGATCTGCATTTATTTCTTTGAAGATGAATACCAGGATGGTATTTTTGACACATTAAACACATGGAGAAGACATGCATTCATTACCTTTTTAGTTAAACTGTGTCCACAAAGGAAAATAATTCATTTGAAATTGATTTAAACATGATAAAATATTTCATTCAAGTTCTACATCATTTGTGAGAACTCTTGAGGAAATTTCAGGACCTGGAGGTCTTTGGGTTGTTTCTTCCAATCAGAAAAATAAGGGTGAGAAAAAGTGCAAAAGGATACACTTGCAGCGTTTCTTACAGCACACACTCTCTAAGAAAATTGACACATGTGGCCTTGTGTGCTGCAATCCAACTAGGGAGGAATCCGTATGATTTCTGCTTATGTTTTCTTATTCACTGACTTCTCCCCGGGGGCTTTGAACCCCAATTAGTTCTTATGAAATTATTCATTTCTATGTAAGATTTTAGTATATGTGTGTAGCAGATGTGCTAGACACTAATTTGAGCCACATACCTAGCAGTCCAGGAGGAATTCATCAAAGCCAATTTAAATGAAGGATTGAGGAGTTTTATGAAAAGAACTCATCACAAGTGAAGAGGAAATCAAGATAGTTTATGAACTTGATCCCAAGACATTGTCATAGGGGTATCATTTTTGCTTTCTTTTTTTTAAACAGAGAACCAACTATATCTTTCAGATTGTTCTTTGTCAATCTGGAACTTGAGCAGACCTCACAGGTGGTAAATATAACAGAGCTGGGTTATTAAATAATCTCTGTAACTTTCTTGGAGCTACTTCTCAGTCTTTGTAGTAAATCTAACAAGTGGTGCAACTTTTGGTTGTCTCAACATCTATCCTTTTCTTACTGTATAGCATTCCTGTTGTGCACAGCAATAAATTCTGCCTCAACCTTCTGAATAAATTTACATCATTTCATTCCCCAGACTTAAGAACTGGCTTCCAGGATGGGCACAGGACAAAAACTGATTTAGTCAAAGTGAAGTTTTAAACTTGCATTTGATGGTAGGGTAAGAAAAGTCCTATCCCTTAAAAGAGTAAAGTGTGGATTTAATGCCTGGATATGATGAGACCATTTTGCTCCATGTGGGAAGCCAGCCCAGAGACAAGACTGACCATGAAAGAAGGCAGAGAGACAATGTGTTTGTGTAGAAACAGAGCTAGAACAATGACCAAAACAGCCTGAAGTTGTTCTACTTCTGGATTTTTCTGGTATATAAGCAACACTATGCTTTTATTTAAACCACTTTTGTTTATTTATTTTTGTTACTGGAAGCTAAAAGTATTGCTTATTTTGGCCACATAATTGTGGTAACTATTCGGGTATATTAAATTCCAGGAGAGAAGTGGAGGAAGAGGCAAAGAAGAGAACCACAATCATCTGGACTCCTAGACATACAGCCCTCTGTGAAAGTTTGTTCATAAGATAATATTATTACGCTCCCAATTTTACAGATTAATACACCGCTGCATCAAGAAGTCTGCTGGTAAGTTTCATGGTCTCATAGGAATTATTATGTAAATTAAGAATAGAAACCCCATTTTTTGATTCTGTTCCCAACTCACGCAGAGAGCACTGATTATTGTGGACTTTTAAGTACTTATTTGAAGTTTTAAGACCTGGAGGCATTTTACTAAACTCTTTCAGATTTGGGACATGTATGTGACTTAGGTCCCCCTGAAATTCACTCACAAAGAATAACTAGCTGATCTGGAGTTGATTCTCTTTTATTGTCATTAGATGAAGATGACAGGGTATAAATTAGTGAAATCACTTCAACCCCCAATAGGAATATTGTACTCATGCTCCAGCTAATGGAATTTATCTGACTAGCAGGGAGGTTAGGCTGTAATAATAGCAATTGTTTATTGAGCAAGATCCTTGCATTAGACATGTGTTAAGTGCTTTACATGCATTATCTCATTTAATCTTGACAAAACTTCAGAGGTTGTTACCATTATGCTATTTTTTTTAATATACATAGTAACATTAGTAATGTAGCAAGAATGTGACCTGGGGTGTTGTTGAGAGATTTATGGGGTTAATAATCTCAGACCACTCTGTGGCATTAATACATTATCATTCAACACAATAGAAACCATCATGATCCCACTCAGGATGCAAACAGTCCCTCTAAAATGGTTTTGTGTCATTCATGAACTGAAAATTGTTATTTTAGATGCTGCAACTAATCTTTTTCTGAAATCTTCAGACTGGGTCCTTCTGAGTTTGAATAACATCACAATTTTTGAAAATTTGCTTTTGGCATAGGAAATAAAATTAATTTTTCAAAATACACTGTTAATTTTTATTTGAAAGTAATTTGATTGAATGCTTCGTGCTCCATTGGTTGACAACTATATATTAAGGGGCTATAGGAAGAGAGGGGCATTGCATTTCTGAATCATGGTGATGAAGAATCAGTTTTTGTAACTGTGTATCATTACATTTTTATTTTAATGTTGAAATAATGGTTTTATAGTTCTTCTGAGGTATTTTAGAGAAGGTTGATTATTCAGACCTCTTCATCAGAATAAATACGTGTCTTTTATAAACATGCTTCTAAAGTATTTAAAACACACAATCATATGTCTTATAATGACTTTTTTTTATAAAACATATTTCTTGAAGGTGAATGATATTTCTGACTGGAGTTGGTTAGACAATTAAAAATAAATTCCTCTGGAGGAAAATTAACCAAGGAAGAGATTTGAAGTATTTTAGGATAAAAGTGGTCAAGATGTTGCCAATTCTAGAGCTACTGGGCACTAGTACATTCCTGGATTGTAAAATGTTGGCGGGGAAAAGTTTTAAACAAGAAGTTTGTTTTTTCTTTAAGACATTTGCTTAACTTGAGGCTGATGAGGCTGAGTATTAGGTATCATTCCCTCCCTCTTATTTTCTTCTTGGGATATGTGGACCCGTAAACATTTTTCTTCTTTATGGAGATTCCTTTACTTTACATTTAAACTCTGCAAAACTGTTCTTCATTCTTTCTTGGTTTACTATTTAAAACCCAGTCCCAGTTATTATTCCCCATAAGTTTACCAGGCTGCAATGTTGCACCTTGCCAGTAGGTTTCACCATCTCACACATGATTCACAAAATTCCCAAGTTCAAGGTTTCAGGAAGAAATTAACTTCCTACTAATGTGATAAGGTTTTGCACACTTGAAAGCTTACCATCAAATTTACTTAGAACAAGAGACTCCTTTTTCACCAGAATCTCTTGTTTATAATAGCTATATTAAGGAACAGTAAAAAGTGGACATTTTTCTAACAAGCAGAGTCAAATACAAACACATAATGAGCTTATCTTAGCACTCCTCTCAAAGTGAGGCAGCTCCTGCCAATCTGTGGAGCTTTAGAGACAGATAAATGAGAAGCCGAAGAGCATTGGCTTCCCTGCCTGCAGTATCTTTTTGTCTATCCGCATAGAGATAGAGTTTCTTCTCATCACCTTCAAATCCCCTTTAAGCTCTACTCTTACTCATCTCTAAACTTGATCCAGATGCAGCTGTGGAAGTGTGGGGTACTTGTCTTCACTGAAAGCTAGACTTGGCTTGTCCTAGTTCTTGTCAAGGTGCTGCCCTCTCTACAACCCGTCTGCAGTAAAAGAGAAAATGTTTGCACTCTGCTTCCTGAAATCATGCTGGTAGAGTGACATTTTCAGGCAAAGACATGAAAATTGTGAAACACGTGGATTGAAACGAATTCTTGAAATAAACCTGCATGTCCCCTTCACCTAGTCAATGTGGTATTGAATACAGTCAGTGATCAGTCAGATCTAGGGAAGGAATTAGACGAGTTGACCTGAAGAATCTTGCATTACTGATTGTCTCTCAGTATAAAGACTGGAGGATAATTGTCCCAGCACTGACACCCTTGTGGCATGTCTATTGGCTATGTCCTCTCTCATCTTTGCCTCCTGTATTCAATCCAGAACAAATCCTGTTTTGCATCTTAATCTTTTTACTTCTCTCAGTCTCTACCCTAGACCACATTTTTATCATCTCTTGCTTCCCAACAACCTCTAACCTGTATTTCTACTTCTCTCTGGCGGCCTTTCAATCTCTACTGCATAGTATGGCCTGCGTAAAGTGGTGGAAGTGAATTTCTAATTATGCTATTCCCTATAAACCTTTCCTGTTGATTTTAGGATCAAAACTCCCACTGTAAGCCAGATAACAAGCTGTAAATGGTCTGATTCTGTTTTGAGGTACCCATTGCTATACCTTTACCTAAGGCTGGGAGCAAGAATTTCCAGAATCCCCTTCCCTTCATGGTTCTGAGTTAGAAATTTCCAAGGAACTGATTTGAGATTTGAAAGGCAGAAGTGAAGGGGAAGCGATTAATCTCAGATGATCATTGGGTTTCACACATGGGGCTTTGCAACACACACACACACACTCAGCAGTTTCACAGGCCTTTCTGCAAATTTCCAGTCTGTGGTTGCGGTGGACCTTGCAGTCTTTCCTGCAAGTTCATCTCCCCATTTGCCCTCCAGAAGTCCAGGCTGAAAACATTGGTGACTGTTTCTCAAATTTTCCAGCTACATCCTTCTAAACTCACACATGTCTGCTTCTTCTTACATGCCTATAGTCTCTAATTCCTATATTAAACACTCATCTGCCTTCTCCTGCTAATTCTCTAATTCATCATTTTTTTTCAATGTATCATTCTCTAATATCATAAGCTCTTTCTTGGCATCTTTTTCTGAAATGTTTCCCCTAGCCCCATATAAGAACCCTAGCACCAAGTTAGCTATAACTTATTCACTCAGGTCTGAAAGTAGATTTCACTTTTTCAGAGGGTCCTTCCTTTAACTCAGTTATGTGTCCTTCTACATTTAGTTAGGGTAGGATTATCTTTTTTTGTTTGTTTAATTTTTATTTAAAAAATTTTATTTTAAAGTTGTGGGGTACAAGTCAGGATTGGGTACATAAGTGGTTTACATATAGGTGAAGTTTGGGCCTCCCGTTGGCTTTCATTTCACCTGGATTAAGATCAGGCACCCTTATTGATGTTATGTCCCCCCGACTCCCTGTTTCCCCTGGCAGTGTTCCACTACTACCAATGCCTTTCTTGTAGTATTATGCTAGATGTTTATGGTCTACTTACGAGTGAGAACATGTTGTACTCAGTTCTTTGTTTCTATGTTAGATCATTGAGTATAATAGACTCTAAATCCATCCAAGTTGCTGGTATGATAATCTTAAAGGGTGTCTTGTTTACAGGACACCTTTGAGAGCAGGGACTGAGCAGGGACTGAGTCTGTTTTGTTCCGGACCTAGTTCAGTGCTTGACACATAGTAGGTACTTGAGAAATGTTTGAGTGAATGTTCATTCACTTAATGAATGAATGAATGAGACGGGTTATTATGAATCTATCCATTAGATCTGCCTGAATAGATATAAAGGCAGTCAGATTGATAAAATACGGACCTTGGGCTCTTTGATTAGACTTGTTTATCCAGGGTCTCCTTTTCTCAAATGTACATTTTCTCTTTAGCTCATTTCAGTTTGGAAGATTTATGTGATAACCTCAGCACCCCACTTTTAAACATTTTCATGGTAATGAACAACTTTTAATGCAAGATGATTTAAAGTTTAATTTTTTAAAATTGTGCCCTTTACTTGAAAAGCCTGAAGGCACAAGCTCAGTAAAAAATGCTAATAATGAAAAGATCTGAAGTTCTCAGCAGTGAAAATTAATAAAATATCAAGCAGTCCACAGACGGTGGTCTCAGCTTGCCCTGCATGGGATGCATGTCTTCTGTTCAGGGACTTCCTCTTCCTAAGCAGTGATTCTGTGTGTGTATTTTTCCATCCCAAGACTGTGATGAATAACACTTGATGTTTGAATATTATACAGTGCACATTATACACCAGATCTTTTTGAAATGAACATTCTTTTCTCCACGGTCTCCAAATACAATTTTTTCCCTTGGTCTCACTCTGTTACCCAGACTAGAGTGCAGTGGCACAATCACAGCTCACTGCAGTCTAGAATTCCTGGGCTCAGACAATCCTTCTGCCTCAGCCTCTGGGATAGCAGGGACTATAGGGCAGACCACCATATCCCGTTAATTAATTAATTTATTTTGTGAAGATGAGGTCTCACTATGTTGTTTGGGCTGGTCGCAAAACCCCAGGCTCAAGTAATCCTCCCGCCTTGGCTTCCCAAAATGCTGGGATTACAGATGTGAGCTACTGTGCCTGGCCCAGATACAATTTTAATGGTCATACATAACCTACAAGATGATTCTCAGGAGAATTGTGGTCAGATATTTTTGCCTAGCAACCTAAGCTATTGCTGTCATCTTCCACTTCCCCTTGCCCTGGAAAGCAAGGTCTTCATTGAGCACTAAACTATGACATGGACATGACTGTGATTCCTTGGATATGAGACTGATGAATAAAGGGATGAGGCTGATGGTGGAGCATGGATGGAGCCTGAGAATGCCATCTCCTCTTCAGAATAGGGGCCCCAAAGTAGATGGAACAGATCAAGGTTCGTTACTGAGCAGCTCTTAGGCATCTTTTTCCTTTTTCTATAGACTTTCTTTCCTTCCACAACTTTCTAGTCTCTTTTAACCTAAGATAAACAAAGCATAGTACTGAATAAGCATAGATGTCTCTCCTTCTCGTAAAGTGCCTTGGAACATAGAGAATGTTGCCTCAATGACCACACATTTTGAATGGAATGTCCTTGTCTTTTCTGCCCTCCTTATGGTATCATAACTTTCTGAAGGGAAGTAATTTTTACAATCGATACACTTTGATATATTGATTTTGATATTTTGTTCGTCATAAATTTTTTGCACCTAATTTTAATTTTTAAAATATTGAATTACAATATTTATCTTGACTAATGAGTCTTTGGCACCCCATTACATTTCATGCCTGAGGTGACTCCCTCATTCCAGTTTCAGCCCTGCTAGCCACAGCAGGCTACAGTGTCCTTAGACGTGGACATTCATGAAGCTCACTAGTGACTATGGCATCATAATTACATGCAGTGATTTTCCTTAAAACTTAGAAACCCAGTTATTTTATAATAAACCATGTTATTAGGAATTGCTGTGATGCTGTTTGTTTTGTCCAGCTTGACATGATCATTTAAGCAGCAGTCTTTAAAAACAGGGAACAATTGATATTTTTCAAGTGAATTTCAGCCTTTTGGGTAAAATGGTATGGCAAAGAGAATTGGGTTCATCTTAATGTCCATTGTTTGTTTGTTTGTTTGAATCGGAGTCTCACTCTTTCACCCAGGCTGGAGTACAGTGGCACCATCATAGCTTACCACAGCCTTGACTCCCTGGATTTGGATGATCCTTCTGCCTCAGTCTCCTGAGTAGCTGGGACTACAGGCATGCACCCTCACGTGCAGCTAATTTAATTTTTTTTTTTAGAGACACGATCTTGCTATATTGCCCACCAGGCTGGTCTCGAACTCCTGGGCTCAAGTAGTCCTCTTACCTCAGCCTCCCAAAGTGTTGGGATTATAGGCATGAGCCACCACGCCCAGCCTTAATGCTCATTTGTACTTGGGCAATCTGAACCTCAACACATAGGCTTGGCATTTCATGCAAAGTAGATACGTATAAACTGCTTAGATTATATCAAGTGAAGGCTTTTATTTTCTAGAAGTTATTTTTGTTGTTTTCAGAAAGTGGCCTTCTGTTGGCCTTGAGACTACTGTGTCCAACTTATTGTGGAGCCACACTAAAGCCAGCAGCTCTGATTTCAAAGAAAACTAGCTGCAGGCATGCACAGACATGAAATGCACTAAAGATTTATTCAGATACCCACTACATTGTGAGCAGGGGAAAATGTTAGGACATATTAAAAGGCCAGAAACTTTCACCAGGGAAACAAATGGCCAGAGAAAATATGTGAAATCACTGTTAAAATAATTTTGCCATCCTAGGAAACAGTCAAATCAGTTGACCAAGAATGACTGATGCTGAAATGACTTGCTGTCTCAGTATAGAGTGGAAAAACCTTGCTAAATTTCACACTGCAGTGACACCAAAGCAAAGGACAGATCTTGAGACAACTTTTATTGAAATGGAAAACAGTCACTTTAACTAAAGAATAAGGGACATGCCAACAGAAATAAAAAACTCAGGATTCAGAGGACAATGTACAGAACTCTATATTCTGAGCCACACAAATTGAAACACCCAAAATAAATGCCAAATGCACAAGAAAATAAATGTAACTTATCAGAGGTTAATGCTTTTTATGTTGTGTTCATATGGCAACTTGTTTTGTGGTTAAATAAAAAGGATTGGGGACCAGATAGGGCACGAGGCTTTTCTAGTCCACGTTGACTCAGTGTGACCTCAAGCAACCCTCTAGAGTGTGTTGGCCTCACTCAATCACATGTACATATAATATATACTGTACTTGGATAACAAAAAGAGGAGGAGTTAGTAGACCTGTGCAATCTGGCATCACTTTTGGAGATTAATGATCACCTCTGGTAATTACAGAGAAAGAGGACTAAGAGATGTGCTCAGATCTACAAGAGGGTAAATACTTTCTTTTTGGCTTTTGTTAGGACAATTTTTACAGAACAGAATGTTTACTGTGTGTGTATTCCTGGCAAGGGTTGTGGGGGATTAACTTGCCTGCTGATAGGAGAACAAACAGTTTAATTCTACTGGAATCCATGGGATGGGCTGTGCTCATCACAGCAGTGACGCCAGTCCCCGACTCTTCTCTGTTGTAGTGCAACACACTCTGGACTCCATTGGCTTTCTAGATGTGTTGAAGCATTATGTTAGGGGACAGAGGACCTTTCCCAGTCTCTACCACATCACAACAGAAGAGTCTGGCTGCCTTTGTTCAAGCATAAACCCTGCCAAAATACGCATTGTAGGGCCACAGGAACAATGTACCTTCACTCCATGGGCTCCAACTTTGATAAAGGACTTGCAATTACACAGTCTTGGCTCATGGTGATCTCTCTATCTGGTAGGTCTCCCCCAAACTCCCTAGACTGGCTAGGAGTTCATCTGCCCCTACCTGCTCCCAGAATTCACTGTTCTTGTTTGTAGCACTTCCTTCCCTTCTGTGACTTGAGACAAGCCTCTTCTGCAGCTCATGCCCACCGTTTTACACTCCTGTCCCACCCTCTGTCCTTCTTCCATTGGGCTCTAAAGCTGAGCCAAACTGATTGCTGGTTGATCATCTCATACACTCATGTTTCATGTACATTATCTCTGGACACTCCTTGTGGTAGGCAGAATTCTTTACCACTCCCTGCCCATACTCCTGTATCTATGCCTTTGCTGTATAACTTTTCTCAGTATTTTGCACTAAAGACAGAGGGTAGCTTGCACCCCCTGGCTCCTCAATTTGGCCTTAGTCATTTGACTTGGCTTGGCCAGTGGCATATGGGCAGGAGTGATGGTGTGTTGAATCCTGGTCTGTTTTAAGCCTTCTGTGTTTCCATTTTCCCTTTTATGCTTCTGCCACTGCCACTGGGAGAGCTTCTGCCACTTAAGAGCTGCCCTGACCCCAGAATGAGCTCAGGTAGAGCAGAGCCACTCCACTCAAAGGGCAAACCTTCAGCAAGGACTTGGCAGCCTTCCCTGCTGGACACAGCTGCCCCTATGAACTTACAGTTGTGCAGGAGACAAGAACTCTGTCACTTCCAGGCGAACTCCTCCTTGTCCTTCAAGTTCTTCAAGACTCAGCTAAGACAACTTTCAGGAAGAGCCTACTGAGATGCTAAACTTTGGCCTTTCTTCCCATATGCTCTTGAAAGTTGGGGTGAGGTTTGGAAACTCTACCTCAGTGTCTCTCCATCCTTGTTAAATCTAGGATGCCAGTGTTTCTGTAACCCTTTCTCAGGTTATCCTCACAACCTTCCCCAAACAGTAGTCAAATCCTTCTCTGTCTCTTTCAGGGCTGCAGAACCGCTGCTGTGCTCTTCACACAGTAACCAGAGCCCATTAAGACAGGCCTCCATTTTCCTCTCACCCTCATCTCCCAACCCTTTTGAGCGTGTACTCTGTACTCATCTATGTCTCTCTTTTATTCATTCAGCAAAAACCTACTGGATCTCGACTTTGTAGCAGGGCACAGATTCTAATCCCTGTCACGAAAACTCTGCAACTTCCTACCTCCATGCCCTAACATACCCTAATAAGTTCTCCTTCAAATTATTTCCTACTTATCCTTCAAGTCTGAGATTAGTTGTTTGCTCTGAGAACCCTTTTCTCAGTTACATATCCTTGTTTTTTGTTCTGTGGATGTTCTCTTCATTCTCTATTTTTCTTAGTAAATGTATTGTATATTTACTAAAGTGCTGATTTTTTAAATAGTGCTGGTCTCTGAAATAATTTCTTTTTCTTTTTTTTTGAGTTGGAGTCTCACTCTGTCGCCCAGACTGGAGTGCAGTGGCCACTTCCGGTCACCGCAGCCTCGACCTGCTGGGCTCTGGCGATCCTTCCGCCTTAGCCTTCCAAGTAGCTGGAATTACAGGCATGTGCTACCACGCCCGGCTGATTTTTTGATTTATTGTAGAGATGAGGTCTCGCTGCCCAGGTGGGTCTCGAACCCACGGGCTCAGGCAATCCACTCACCTCAGCCTTCCAAAGGCTCGGGATTACAGGCTAAGCCACCGAGCCCGGCTTGAAATAATTTCTAATATAGTTATAGATATATAACCACCCATTCCAATATGTGCACATATTTCCAGGCTCTGAATGCTATTGTTTGCTTTCAACCAATGAGAACCAGAAGGGCAGACTGCATTGCACTGTGGATTCTTTGCTAATGAGTGTTAGCACCTCATGCTACATACACTTCCAGCCAACAAGTCCTCTGCTGATATATCCTGAATAGAGTGTGTTCTGCAATATGGGCTGTTAATTTTTGTCTGGGCTTTCTTTCCACCATCTATTTCATGCCTGGAAAACAGCCTTGACCTATATCAGATGACAAAAGGTGTGCTGGTGAAATGTAAGATTTATATCAGTGAGAGGACTTCTTCTTTTGCACGTTGAAGACCATGCATCTCAATGCAGCCTGGGAGCAGTGACCAATAACTGTATTAAAGGCAGTTAAAACCAATATGGGGCAGCCCCTTTGGGTCGTCTCCCACTGTGGGAGCTTTTCTGTCCCACTGTGGGAGCTTTTCTGTCCTGCTTTCTAAAAAACCAAAACAAAACACCAATATGGCTGGAGCCATGGCATGACTTCAAATGATTTAAAGAGATGCACAATAATTGCTGACATACTGTGCCTGGAATGCATTTCTTTGCTAAAATGATCCGATGTAGAGATGATCCATTTAGTATTTTCATTTGTAGATCACGTCCCCTATTCTAATTAGAAATATGCTGCATTGAATCATAATTCCTTAATAATGTCTCACTTTCTCCTACAAGTTCAAAAGCTAGCCCCTTTCGTGGTTTATATGCATAAATATTTATGGAGTAAAAGATGAATGAAAGACCAGGCAAATCACATCTCCCATACCTGTGGTGATCTTGAGGACTGTTTTCTGTCCAGTACCCAAGTGTTCTGATCATGTTAGTGCCATTGACCAAAAAAGCAAATGGTCATAATTCTAGAAGTTTGCAAAGTCATTGCACTGGGATACAAAATAATTATGAATAGATCCTCAAGTATACCAAAGGCTGTAAGATTATCTTATTCTTGGGGTACTACCAAAATAATTTTGATCACAACAACAGTGGATTCTGCATCATCACCATTACCAGTTTATTATCTGAAACCTCAGACTCAACATTTATGAGCAGCCTCTCTTCCTTAACAAGGTCTTGTGGAGGCTCACACTTCTGTAGCTCTTACACTTCTCCTCTGAAACTGATGATGAGGTAATTAAGTTCAGTGGCTGTAGTAGATTGAATTGCTGGTCCCAATTTTGCAATCTCTTCTAATAAAATTGTATATTTATGATCTTATGAGGGTTGTGATTCCCCATTCCTTGGCTCTGGGCTCAGGCATATGACTTGCTTCAGCCTATGGGTGTTAGCAAATGTGATATAAGCAGAGGGATTCTCTCTCTCTCTCTCTCTCTCTCTGTGTCCCCAAATATTTCCCTTTTGTAAGAAAAGTCATATTACCAGTCATATTAGATTAGAAGCCTGATTTATGATGTCATATTAACTAATTATATCTGTAGTGAACCTATTTCTAAATAAGTTCACCTTCTGAGGTACTAGGGGTTAGCACTCTAATGTATGAATTTTCAGGGAGACATAATTCAACTCACAACACTGGTATGTCCATCATAACAAAGGGGTTTCTGAAGGTAATGCACACTAATAACACATCTAAAACTAGAACTCCCACTCTTTACACACGAGACCTTCCTCATCAATCTTTTTACTTTCTCTTTTTCTTCTCCTCCTCTTGCCCTTTTCCCCCTGTGTGTCCCTCCCCTCCCTTCCACTACTTCCTCTTTCTCTTCTATTTCTTCTCCTTTTTCTCCTTCTTTTTCTTCTTCTTCTCTCTCTCCTTTCCTTTCTTCTTCTTCTTCTTCATCATCAGTACTGTCTAGCTGTACCATATCTTGTTGTTTATACAACATTATTCCAAAAACTTACCTTATATCATTGGATCTTTATCAAAATCCTGTGAGTAGGCACATGGGTATATTATGTACACTGAACAAAAGAGAGAGATGAGGTTTCTGTACTCATCTGCTTTAAGCCTCCTGTGTTCCCATTTTCCCTTTTAATGGACTTTTCTGAAATTACCCTGTTAGTGAGTGCCAGAGTTAGATTTTCAACTCCCAGGCCAAAGTTCGTCCTATTTCACTATATATTTTGATTTGAAAAAGATCCTGCCCATAAGTGATCAGTGATACTTGAGCCTTCAACACCTAGACAGATATTCACAAAGTGAAACAAAATGGTTTATTCTCCAATCTGTCCTCTCTATTTCTATAGAAAAAGTATATAGAAAGTGATAGAAAGAGATTGTAAGAAACAGGAACTTGATACTGTCTTTTAAAGATTTAACCAAAGGGTTAAAAAAGTGAAAAGACTTTTTTAGAGCATAGGGAAGAAACCTTTTCCCAGTGAATCTGATGATATGCCTGTAATTAAGTCAAATAGGTTAAAGGCTTGTTATGCTAGCATTAACACGTAATTCATCCGTTGAATTACAATGAGATTCATGTAAGGATTACACGTAAAATTCCATGTAATGAGATGTATTCATCATCAAAAGCTTTTTGCCCTTTAAGAAAATGTTACAATAATTATCCCATGAACGTGAAAAGTCAATAGAGGTGAAAATGCATGTCTTTTTATACCATCATTGTGATTGTATTTATATTGGCAAGGCCTAACCCTGCTGACATTTAACTTTCCAGGGAGAGAACCCGGACTGCTCTCTCTCCTCTCATCTCACCCTTCCCTCTTGGGCCATCCAAGAGATGCCCTTTGCCCTTATTCTCATCTTCTCTACCAGAGATACCGAAGCGAGGATCTTGTTTCCCAACTTACAAAACAGATAAGTTAGAATGTGATTACTTACTTTGCAAAAGGATTCACTGGAGACTTCCTTGAAAAACTCTCTTCCTTTTTTTAATTGAAGTGTTTCTTAAAATGAGGACTCAGCGGTATTTAGGGGTTTTAAAGATTATTATGCATCTGAAGTAAATTAATCCACATTTGTGTGAACATGTGAATTCTAGATTTATTGGTGGAAAATATTATAACCCTTTGAGGATGCTTATATAGAACTCAGTGACTTAACTGTAGAAGTGAGTTTAGAGAAAGTTACAGCACAGATAACTATTTAAAGAGCTGGGCAGCACACGTAAAATATTATAATACAAAAATAGAAGCAAGTTCTTGCCCATGTATCCAGAGCGATATATATATCTAACTGATATCAGGCAGTGATTTCTGAATCAATTAAAAAGTTTCTCTCTCTTTAGAATCTATCTGTATATATAGCTATATCTTTTATATCTACCTGTTAAATTTTCAAAATTCTCCTTTTGTGTTTTATCCAAGGAAAAATAAAATAGTAAGAGGAGTGTAGACAAATTAAGCCCACCATTTTAAAGGTCAGATTTAATATAGTGAGGCTATTGATATTTCAGCACTAGGTTCTGATTCTTCTAACTTGAGGCATCACATGAATAAGGTTAGTTTGACTGGGATCATTGCCATGTCTCATGAATAAAGTAGCAGAAGTAAAGTTTATTTTTCTTGTGTTCATGAATGATTTTAGGTGACATCTGCCCATTTAAGTGAAAAATTTTCAAGTAATTTAGTGTAGAATATAAAATACTTCACAGCAGGAAAATAGCATTGACAAAGACTTGGTCTTTTAAAAGAAAAAAATATGCCGACATGCTTTGTTTAGAACATTCAGTGTAATATTTAAAAATTGTTCCAACCGTAAAATATCTTTTACCTGTGGCTGCTTAGGAAGATACCTGCCACTCATAGGCTCTTTCTTTCAGTCATGCTTAATGAAGAAGAATGTTATTTGTAGTATTAGAATCTAATTTGATGTGTATCTTTAATGTATGTGTCATGTGATGTCTTAATTTTGTATGGGTCAGCAGGTGATTTTACTGAGAGTGCCATTCTCTGAAGTAAATTTTCTAGTGTTCTTTCTATACAGTCTATTTTCTTTTTGTAAAAGAGGTAAGTCATTATAATACTTTTATTTTCAGTACATGGAAGCTGAAGGAAGATCTTATGTTCTTAAGACTCAGGATTGCCATTACCAGAGCTCACACAGTCAGTTCTAGGACTGAGTAAGGCTGGCTGCCTCCTTCTACTATCATGGAAGGTCCTTGAGAAACTACACTGTCACTGATGTGCCTATGACTAAAATAATAGGTCTAGTAGCCAACAGACTTTGTGAATAACCTTTGATGCTTGTTTCTATTAAGCTGATTTTCTTCTCCAATAATCTTTTTTATAGAAGAGAAGGAAAAACTTATTCGGTAAAAATAGAACTCTAGCCCAAATTTTACTTCCTCCTTCATCACAACTTAGTCAACATTTACTCATTTGTTCAATGGTATTTCATTTATTTACTCATTCAGAAAATATGTGCTGTTTTATGACCCATGTACCAAACACTTTCCTTGGTCCAACAGGGAATATAAAGGATAAACATAAAGTACAGACTCTGTTTTTATTTTGCTTACAATATAATAGGCAATAAATCAAATGTTCAAATAATAATAATGCAAGGTAAAAATGTGATATGGAGGCAACCCCTTGGGATCCCCTCCCACTGTGGGAGCTTCTGTCCTTTCAATAAATCCTGCTTTCTAAAAAAAAAAAAAAAGTGATATAATTCATAAGAGAGGGTTATACAGAATGGTATGGAGTTTTGGAGGGGATGGGAGTTTACAGTTTCCAGAGAATCAGGCAAAGCTTTATGAAAAATATATAATGTGAATTGAGACGGTTGGATTTCTGTGAATAGACAGAAAAAGCACATTCTGTAGAATGTAGAATGGTAGAAAAGTGACAGGAAACAATGACAGGAAAGCTGTGAAAACTGATATTGTTCTTGGCAAATATTGAACAGTTCAGCTTGCCTGTGTTGGTAAATGCTAGGAGCCATTAAATGCCCTAAAAATGTTGCAATTTATTCACTCTATGAAAAAGATACCTGCACACGTATGTTTATCACAGCATTGTTTACAGTAGCAAGAACATGGAACCAACCGTGCTGCCTATTAAAAGAGGACTGGATCAAAAAATGTAGTACATATACACAATGGAATTTTATACAACCATAAAGAAGGATAAAATCATGAACTTCATAGCAACCTGGTAGAGTCTATAACACTGAAACAGAAACAGAGAACTGAGTATCACATGTTCTCACTCATAAGCGAACCTTGAACAATTATTGCAATACTGTAAGTAAAGGATTGCCAGTAGAGGGAAACTGCCAGGGGATTGGGGGAGAGGGGGAGATGGGACTGGCGGTAGTGAGAATCTACTGGGGGTGGGACACACCTCATCAACAAGGGTACCTGAATAAAGAACATTTGTATACCTAACCCTGAATTGTGCCCCACATCTTTAAAATAAAAAATGAAAACAAAAAAGTTTGCAATTTATTTAGTAGGAAATGGGGAATAATTGAAAAAATTTGAAACATAATCTTGCCATGATCAAAGTACTACATAAGGGAGATTTATTCAGATAGAAATGGCATGGTTGGTGACCTACTTGATTTATGTATGGTGGGAAGGAGGGTTGAGATGAAAATGTAGAGTTAGAAATGATGCCACTATTTTGTGCCTGGGATACTGAGATGATAAAATAATCATTAAGTAAAATTATGAAATTAAAAGAAGGTACTGGGGATCAGAGAAAGTCGATGAAATGAATTTTAGAATAGTTCAGTCATTTATTCACTCAGAAATCTTTCCTAAGCAGATCCTAGACAGATACCCTTTAATTGATTATTTAAATATGTTGGGAAAGGAAATGTAAAAATGATATTTTGGAGCTCTAATGGACTGTCAAAACCTTTTTTAAAAAGATTACATTTAGTAAATTTTAGGAACTTTTCTTTGTTGTAAAATTATATTCTTTTTTCTTTTTTGGTATTAAGTTGTTGTTTGTTATATCAAGTGATAGTGATACAGCCAGGTAGATTTTAAAATGT
Organism: Cephalopachus bancanus; assembly: GCA_027257055.1. Taxonomy (NCBI): domain Eukaryota; kingdom Metazoa; phylum Chordata; class Mammalia; order Primates; family Tarsiidae; genus Cephalopachus; species Cephalopachus bancanus. The sequence goes on from JAPVLO010000146.1 coordinate 2,281,103, forward strand.
TTAATTATAAAATTTTGAAATGCTTAATTACTATGGGTACATAATAGTTGTATATATATGTGAGGTACATGCAACTTTTTTTCCTCTTTTTTATTATAAAGATGTGGGATACAATTCAAGGTTAGGTATACAAGTGTTGATTATGCAGGTACCTTTGTTGATGAGTTGTGCTCCTCTCTCCCCTAGCAGTTTCCCTCAACTGCCAGTCCCACCTTCCTCGCCTGACAGTTTCCCACTACTGCCAATCCCTTTCTTATGGTATTATAATTGTTCAAGGTCCACTTATGAATGAGAACATATGGTACTCTGTTCTTTGTTTCTCTGATAGATCACGAGGTATGATCAACTCTAAATCCACCCAAGTTGCTGCGAAGTCTATATGTTTGTCCTTCTTTATGGTTGCATAAGATTCTATTATGTATATGTACCACATTTTTAAAATCCAGTCCAGCTTCAATGGGCAACATGGTTGGTTCCATGCTTTTGCTATTGTGAATACAGCTGCAACAAACACACATGTTCATGCAATGTTTTAACACAGGCATGTAATGATCAAACCAGGATAACTGGGGTATTCACCACCTTAAGCATTTACCACGTATTTGTGTCAGGAACATTCCAACTGCACTCTTAGCTATTATGAAATATACAATAAATTATTGTTAACCATTGTCACCCTGTTGTGCTACCAAACATTAGATCTTATTTTTTTTATTGTATTTTTGTACTCATTACTAATCCTCACTGTATTGAACCTCTGCCCTCCCCTTTCCAGCCTTTGGTAACCATCATTCTCCTCTCTATCTTTGTGAGTTCAACTTTTTTTTAAGCTCCTACACAGTGGTGGGAAACTATGGGGGGGGGGAAGGGAGATGGGATTAACAGTAGTAAATATCTGTCTGGGGATGGGGAGACACCTCTTATCAACAAGGGTGCCTGAATGAAGCATATTTGTATACCTAACCCTTAACTGTACCCCACAATATCATAATAAAAAATATTGATTAAAAAAAGAGAATATATAATGCTTGTCTTTTTTGTGTCTGACTTATTTCAGATGATATAATATCCTCCAGTTCTATGCATGCTCCTGCAAATTATGGGATTTCACTCTTTTTTATGACTGAATAATATTCCATTGTATATATGCACCACATTTTTTTTATCCATTCATCCATCTATGAACACTCAGATTGATTCTGTATCATGGCTATTGCAAATAATGCTGCAATAAACATGGGAGTGCAGGTATCTCTTTGATATACTGATTTATTTCTTTTTTTTTTTTTTGATATACACCCAGCAGTGAGATAGCTGGATCACATGGTCATTCTATTTTTAGTTTTTTGAGGACCCTCCATTCTCTTCTACATAGTGGTTGTACTAACTTACATTCTCACCAACAGTGTATGGGCATCTCTCTTTCTCCATATTCTCACAAGCATTCATTATTGTCTGTCTTTTAGATAAAAGTCATCTTAACTGAGATGTGATGATATCATTGTAGTTTTGACATGCATTTCTCTGATGATTAAGTGATGCTGATCATTTTTTCATATACCCATTGGCCATTTGTATGTCTTCTTTTGAGAAATGTCTATTGTGATCTTTTGCTCACGTCTGTTGCAAGATAGCACAGAGTTCTCAAATAGTCTTCACCAAGCTTCATCTAATGTTAATATTTTACATGGTACAATTGTCATAGTCTGCTTTCCATCTTGTGGTACCTGACAATCTGGTTGACAGTAAAAATTTTTGTAAAGTAAAATTTATTCTCTGTGTTGTATATTTCTATGGATTGTGATAAATAGAGAAAGTTGTGTATTTACCGTCATAGTACCAAATGGGATAGTTCTATGGCCTTCCAAATTCCCTTATGCTGTCCCTTGGTAGTCACCCTTTCCCCTACTCTTAACATCTGTATACTACTGATTTAATTTCTATCCCTTTAGATTTGTCTTTGAGAATGTTATGTGGATGAAATTATATATTATATATCATATAGCCATTTGATTTGGCTTCTTTTATTTTGATAAGCACTTTTAAGACTTATCTATGTTGTTTTAAAGATCAATTGTTTTATTTCCGAGTAGAAAAATAGAAACTGTGTATAACACAATATGCTTATTCATTCTCCTATTAAAGAACATCTTGATTGCTTCCAGGTTTTGGAGATTGTGAATAAAGCTGCTATAAATCCACGCACATACAGGTTTTTATGTGAGTGTATATTTTCAATTCACTTGAGTAAATATCTAGGAGTGAGATTACTGGTTGTGTAAAACATACATGTAATACTAGCTATACTATCATTCTAATAGGGAAGTAGTGATAATTTGTTGTGGTTTAGTTTTGCATTTATCTAATGACTGCTGATATTGAGTATCTTTTTATGTTTATTATCCCTCTGCATCTTTTCTTTGATAAAGTAAATGTTCATATCTTTTGCCTATTTTAAAAAAATTGTGGCGCTTCTTTTTCTTATTGTTGAATTTTGTATTTTCTAGATACAAGTCCTTTTTCAGATTTGTTATTTTGCCAATATTTTGTCCCACTCTTGTTTTTTTAAAAAAAGGTCTTGAGTTTCTTCTAGAGAGAAACAGTTTTAAAATTTGATGAAGCTTGATTATTAGATTTTTGTTTTATGGCTCATGCTTTTGGTGTTTTAATCTAAAAAAAATTTTGTCTATCTCAAGATCACATGGATCTTCTATATGTTTTTTTCTTGAAGTTTGAGAAAGGTATACTGCTCCAAGAATACATATCAATGTTAAATGTGTATTCACATAACAAAAGAGCTTCAAAATACCTAAAACAAAAGCATATTTCTGAAAGGTAAAGTAAACAAGTCCATGTTTATACTTGGAAACATTAACACCCTTTTTAGTAACTGAAAAACAAGTAGGCAGAAAATAAGGGTGAATACAGATAACCTAGCAGTACCATCAAACTGTTTTCCCTGACACTCATTTCTGGAACACTCATCCAATATCAGGAGAATGCACATTCTTCTAAAATACACACAGAAAATTCAGCAAGATGGACCATATTTGGGATTATAAAACAGTCTTATAAAACTTTAAAAAAAATTGAAATCATAGAGTGGGTGTTCTTGAACCTTTTGATTTAAACTGGAAAGCAATAACAGAAAGTTATTTTAAAAATTCAAATATTTGGAAATTGAAACACATACTTATAAATAATGCATGGATTTAAAAAAAGTCTCCAGGGAAATCAAACAAATTTTTAAAATAAAACAAAAAAGACATGGAACAAATAGAAAATAGCTATTGAATACTCCTTCCTCATTTTTGTCCCATCTCCCCTCCACACTTTTTTCATCTTTGTTCTTCAGTTTGAGCGATTTCTATAGTTCCCAATTTATTTATTCTTTCTTTGACTGTGTTGAGTCTGCTTATCAGCTCATTGGAGGTATTCCTCACTTTGTTACTGTGTTTTACATTTCTAGCATTTCTTCTTTATTTTAAATAAAATAAAGATGTGGAGTACAAGTCAGGATTAGGTACATAAGCAGACTATGTGTCGGTGAAGTTTGGGCCCCCTACTGGTCCGCATTACACCTGGTTTGGGATCAGATACCTAGATGCTAGGTACTCCCCACCCCCATCCTTTTCCTGACAGTGTCTTGCTACTGTTGATCCCTCTCTTGTAGTATTGTGATAAATGTTCAGGACCCACTTATGAGTGAGAACATGTGTTCAGTTCTTAGCATTTTTTATTTGATTCTTTCTTATACTTTCTATTGCTCTGCTGAAATACCCATCTGATCTTGCATGTCATTTATCTTTTCCATTAGATCCTTTAACAAATTAATCATGGTTATTTTAAATTACCTTCCAGATAGTTCTAATGTCTGTGTCATATCTAAGTCTGATTTAGATGATTGTTTTGCCTTGTAGAAAGTTATTTTTTAGCCTTTGTATACCTTGTTTTTCTGTTGAAAGCCAGCTATCTTATATAGTAGGAAAAGTGTGGTAAACATTTTTTTGCTTTGAGAGAAATACTTTTTACAATCTGCTAGGCCATTAGTGTGGAAGTTAGTGTTAATCTAATCAGGAATAATAGGACTCTTTACAACTTTCTAATTTCTGAGCTGAGCTGAGACTGGTGTCTCTAATCTCTCTTTTTTCATGATTATTTTCAATAAAAAGATTTCTAATCTGTGGTCCATGGAGTTTCAATGCATTTTTAAACCTTTTGAAATGTGGTATAAAATTCTGTGTGATTATGTGCAAGTAAAGCTCTGAAGTTTTCATAAATTCCTCAGAGTGGTTGATCATTTAAAAAAGTGATTAACAATAACCCTTGCTTTATGACATTTCAAAAAACTTACCCTACCTTCTTCATCACCACCTAATGCTATCAAAAGTCTCAATCTTAAATTACTACCACTTTATTTTGCCAAATTATAGTAAAAACGAGAAAGGAGGACAAATTAGTAATTAATTAGATCTGTGGAACTATAAGCACACATTTCAGGAAGGGCTACTCTTCTGTGTGTTAATTGCAAAAATAACAAATTTGCAACCACTATGCAATGTCAGAGCCACATGGGTCACAGCTACTTATCACTTGCTGATTTGAAGGATTGGTAGCTGGAGTTAATCCAAAAGCAACAGATAAGTGATGACTCATCCTGTAAATCTTTCAGAAAATAAAATTAATGAAGTCCTTTATGTCCATGAGCTACATCTCTGATTTTAAAAATGACAGTCATAGGAAAATATGATTTCTTTTACCCAAATTGATCTTGCACAGTTTGTCAAAATTACTTACTAGATAGTGTGAGATAAATTTCAGAGTAATTAACTGAAATTTAGGAAAAAAAATTTGTATTTTCTAAATTTTCAACCATTTTATTTTCTTTTGAGAGGTAAGAACTATTATTTCTCTGTGAGCACTTTTACTTTTCTATTTTCTGAAATAACTTATTGACTATTGTGTTTAAGAAAACATACCATGAAAGGAGAAGGGTTATTTGGTATAAAACCAATGCAGTGTTTTTATTACTGGCTAGGCAGTCGTGAAGATATGCCATTGTTATCACTGAATTATATTTCTCCCCAATGCATATGCTAATTTTGTAACCCCTAGTATGTCAGTATGTAACTATATTTGGAGATAGAGCCCTAGAAAGGTAATTAAGGCAAAAAAAATCATATGGGTGGGCCCTACTCCAGTATGACTGGTGTTCTCATAGAAAAAGTAGATTAGGACACAGACACAGACAGAAGGACAGCCATGTGAGGGCAAAGTATAAAAGTAGCTATCTGCAAGACAAGGAGTGAGGTCTCAGAAGAAACCAAACCTGCTGGCACCTTGATCTTGGAATTTCAGTGTTCAGAATGTTGAGAAGATACATTCTGTTCTTTAAATTACTCACCCAGTCTGTGGTATTCTATTATAGCAGCTTTAGCAAACTAATACAGCCTTCAGTATAATCTTGCTACCATATTTCATGTAATAATTTAAAAGGAGTATAAACTTAAAAGAATATTGACAATATTACTGATATTGCTGACAATCAGTATTCACCCATCAACTTGTATTGCAAAATGTGTTTCTTATATCTATTTTCTTTATCAGTAAGAAGCGTATAATTGTTTCTAGGCACTCAGTTTTGTAGGGAGATCTCTACAAAATGACCACAACACATATTAACATTAAAAAAAAATTATATTAGCCGGGCTCAGTGGCTCAGCCTGTAATCCCGCGCCTTTGGGAGCCTGAGGTGAGTGGATTGCCTGAGCCCGCGGGTTCGAGACCCGCCTGGGCAGCAAGACCTCATCTCTACAATAAATCTAAAAATTAGCCAGACGTGGTAGTGCGAGCCTGTAATTTCAGCTACTCGGAAGGCTGAGGCGGAAGGATCACCGGAGCCCAGCAGATCGAGGCTGCGGTGGCCGGGAGCAGCCACTGCACTCCAGTCTGGGCGACAGAGTGAGACTCCAACTCAAAAAAAAAATCATATTAAATGGAAGATATGCACATTCTACTAAACTGTGAGAATAATGTTGGTCATGCCTTTCATAGATATTTTGAAGCTAAAATTAATTTAATCTTGTACATTGCCAGATATGGTGCCATATTTGTAGCAATGTTTTTGAAATTTATGTGAAACATTGTAGTAACTGTCCACAGAACTAAAATATTTTTATCATATACATCTTGGTGATTCACTGACTTTTCTATGAATGATATATTATTGATTAATAAAACTGAACCACTAAAAAAGCATAGCAATGCAATAGGATGTAGAAGCCAAAAACGTATACTCTGATGACAGCATGAACTGGGCTCGAGTTCTGGTTCTGCCAGGACTTTTTGTCATGGAATTAGCTTCCAAGTCTCAGTCTCCTCATCTGTAAAATGGGGATTAATATATGATATTGTGCAGCTCAGTAAGATCATGCATGTTAAATAGTTGCCTTAAGTGCTTGGCAAGTTGTAGATGTTCAATAAATATTGGCTATCATAATCACCACCAGCAGTAAATTAATAAATGTTGAAAAAATATTAACCCAAAGGAGAACAAAGGGAAATGGGAGAGATGACCACAGCTGCAAAACTATCCAGAACGATCAGACTAGGTTTTTATAACCACAGCCTTAAATTTGATGTCTTTAATTTTCACAGCTTGGAAGAGGAAAATTGAACTATATGGACATATTAATTAACTGATATCCTCAAACCAAGTTTTCACGGAAACATTTTGTTTCCTTTCAGGAAGAAGCAGGCTGTTGCATATCTTTGTAGATCTCTGTTGCAATGAAAATGGTCAGAGGTGAGTACATTTAAAACATGATAGAAAAATAAAGGTTACAATATTAATTTATTCTATATATTACAGGGCAAACAAAGCACATGACCAGGACAAAAAAGTGCCACATCTGTAATTAAGATTCTGGGTAGTTGGATAGGAAAAGATAAAACTGAAAAATGTCTACCTTATAGTTTATTCAAGGGTATATAAACAGGATGTCATGAGCCAGATAATATGAATAGTTTCTAAGGCAGGATATTTAATTACATAGGAAATATTTACAAGAGAAAAATTTATCCAAGTATCCTCTCTTCCTCACTGAATGGGTCATGATCTAGGGAATGCACATTGGGCGTTTTAATTTAACTCTGCATTTACCTCTCTGTTCAGGAATTCATTGAATGGCAGAATTTACATATCACCATTGACAGCAAAGGTGTTTCAATCTCAACTTCTCTTTAAGCTGTGCTAGCAAGATTTACTGAGCTCTGCATGAATCTAGTGTGGTGCTTGGTGCTATGAAACACAGTCCTCCTAAGGCTTATTTTTCTCTCTGTTTGAAAACTCTCCAAGAACAGGGTGACAAACTTTATATTTTTGAACTAGTAATTTTGGCTGGGTCAGTATATTAAGAAGTCAGTGTAGTACGCCTGTATTTACTGCCATAGTGCAAGGGACTTGTTCTGAATTTTGTAGTCACCATTACTTACTTAGATGAGGGCTTCCAGATGACTCCTCAGAACTGAGCACCCAGAGGTCAAGGAGGTCCAAGAGAAACAATTTAATTGAAAATTGGCAGTAAAAATATTGTCAGGCTGAAGAAGGAATTAGATCAATTAAATATGAGAGGGCATTCATCATTCTGAGCCACAGTAAACCAGTTGAATTAATAGTATATATTCCTTTCTGCACAATGCAGTAGTTTTACCTTTGAAATCAAAATGTGAAAGTTGCCTTTCTTGCTACAGTATCCTTAATTTTCAAAGTTTATTCACAGTTAAAAAAAAAATTTTGCCAAAAGATACAGATATACTGTAAGATGACCCCCCACAAGTAAGAGTCTTGTATAATCCTGCTATGCAGATAGAACCTGTGACTTGCTTCTAACCAATAGAATGCGATCAAGGAGATGAATATTTTCCTTGGATAAGTCACATTGTATAGGACTCTACCTTTTAAGGATGAGTGACAGAGATTCTCCTGGTGGAGTTAAAAATGAAAGCAGTCATTTTGCAAACTACTTATTGAGAGAATCACACAGCAGGGAACTGCATGTAGATAGCCTCTAGGATCTGTGGGTAACCTCCAATAGACAATCAGTAAGAAGATCAAGCCATCAGTACCATAGCTATGAGGGAATGAATTTCGCCAACAACCTGAACAAAAATTCTACAGCTAAGCCTTTAGATGAGAGCAAAACCTGGACAACACCTTTATTTCTGTGCCTTGTGAGATCTTGAGCACAAGAACTAGTAACATGATGCCCAAACTTCTAACCCACAGGAACTGTGAGATAATAAATATATATTATTTTAAGCCACTAAGCGTCTGGTGACTTATGTAACAATAAACATGCTAAGTGAAAGGGTTTAGTCTTTTTGCCTTAGCATAACCATTAGAAAGCCGTTCAGATATTCTACTGCAGAACAAGCAGCCTATCCCATCCCACCCCCACCTCAGCAAATCTCCTTCAGATGCAAGACCAGGACAGCCCAACCATTCATGGTTTAGCATAATAGTCTCTAGTAAACTTTTAGGTTCCTTGTCAAGGCTGAAGATCAAAGGTCACCTTTTGGCTGGCCAAAGTCATAAAAGCAATAATATGACCACCCCCACCTTTGGTCAAGGAATTTGTGAGTTCCAAATGTCTGAGTCTGTGAATTGCAAATGTCTAACCAAGTCTCTTGCACGACTCCCCCCACCCCCAGGGTTAACCTAATCAGCCCTTTGTGACCTACATGACTCAAATAAGCCCCACCATGGCAGCAATCATGTGACTAACCCACCCATCTATCTGCCTGCCGTCCATCACCTGACCAGTACCTGTGCTTGCCTGCCCCTTTGTGATGATGTGGAAGCAGACCACCACCCAATCACCTAATGATCTTCCCCCATCTAGGGGAATGGTTAAAAGGACTCCACCACAAGCAATCAGCGGTCATTCCCTTGCTAGACTCTGGTATGACCATGTGCTCTTTGAGCTATGGCTGTCACCATGCTTCCTGGCTTTGGCCCCCTTCCCCACCTTGGGGAGGTGAATCTTCTTTCTCCCTTCTCTCTCTCTAACTTACTTTTAAATAAACGTTTTCTTTTTCTTAACCTCTTTGTTTGTTGTTATTCTTTGCATTTACTTGGATCTCTGGGTTAACGTGCTGCGCTGTGTGCCTCCCCTCTCCACCTCACAGCCCCCACCCTGTCCGTACCCTAACATTTTTGGAGGTCCCACTGAGATATCTGAGATCTTTTTCTCTCTGTCTTTCTTATTTCTTAACTGGTGACTCTCTGTGGACTGTGTTGGAACCTGGTGGCAACTGAAAGCTCTGGCTGAGGTCAAACTTCAGTGTGCTGGAAGGCCCCAGGGAAAGCCATCAGACTGCTGTGGTCCAACATGGTGAGGGACTAAGGTTAACTCTTTGCTTCCTTCTAGCCAATGTCTCTGAGTTTCCCGGTGGACCGAGCTGGATCTTGGAGTACAACTGACAATCTCTGCCTAGGGCTACTCCTTAGGGAGGCAAGAAGGTTCCCGAAGGAAAGTTCGGATCACCAGGGCCCATATGGGTGGGAGACAAAGTGCTTGGTTTCTTTACTCCTTTCCTCTCTGGTTGGTGAAGTAATTCTATGAAGGACCTTGAAACTTCAACAGCTATGGTACGCCTTTCTGTGCCTCTGGTGAGTCACCTCCCCTTTTTTTCATCCACCCACCCACACATTTGGATGTGTGCTCTTGGACCACCCTTTGTTCGGATGACTTTCTGGGTCTCTTGGGTTTCCGGTTTCCATCTTGGGAGACTCCTAGCAAGGGTCGGGGACCTAGTTGCTGAAAGTCTTGGTACAAGGCCTTCCAAGACATGGTGGAGCATGCATCCGGCAAGCTCCAGTGGACACAGGGATGGGAGAACGCTCTCTCCTTGTGACTCACATCCTTTGTGCTGATTCCTTTGAACCTCTTGGGGATGCCTAGCAGGGGATCTGGATGGGTTCAGGCCCAGAAACAAATCTGAGAAACCAAGAGCCCATCCCAACTGTCCTTTTACTACAATACTGCTTTGCAGCCCCGGCACTGGCTCTGACCCACCTTGCCCCAGTTGACTCTTTCATCTGGTGGACAAGTACGGGGAAACTTCACGATATAAGCTGGGGGATGGTGAAACTTGGCCAGAAGGTGACTCCCTAGTCCCTAACAGCCTTTTGCAGCTTGATTTGTATCTAAGAAATGACAAATACCTTGAAATTCCATATATTCAGGTCTTTTATGAGTAAGCTCGCCACCCAGATGTTCTTTCTTCCGTCGCATTTTTGTGTTGGCTCCCTAGACTCCATTGCCTATAGGCTCCTCAGAGGATACTGACCCTGCCGATTTAGCCGCCCCTCCCTTGAAAGATTTTTTCACCTCCTTCATACGCTCCTATTCCTTCTACAACTCTGATTCCTGTATTCCCTCTAACTCAAATGCTGACCCAGCTGGTTTAACTACTTCTGTCTCTCTTGTAATCTGCGTTTACTACTCCACTCTGTCAGTTTCCCTTCCTTCTTGCCCTTCACCTTTACCTGTTGGAGGAGGGGCTGGCCTCTATGGCTGTGGTGCCTAACCCTGGCCTTCAATCTTTCTCTTTTTTCTTTGGAGGAGGGGCTGGAGCCAAAGGCCATGGCACCTGACCCCAGCCTCCAGCCTTCTCACCCCCTTCTCCCACTGCTTAATAACTTTATCCCCTGGTGGCAGCCCTACTAGCTGCAGTAGGTCATCGCCCTCCAGTGTGTATTGGGAAGCCCATTCAGGTTTCCACATAGCTTAATAGGTTTCTTCTCAGGGGGTAGCTGAAACAAAAAGATATCAAAGTTCTTGTTTATTGTGTTTTTTTGATAAATCTCTCTCAAGTTATAGCTAAACTGGGACTATATCAACCTTCTCAGACAAAAGTAAAGGGATCATGTAAACTAAATCCTGATAACTAACTACAAAAAGGTCAATTGTGATTTTAATCTGTTTTTCCAACCAAACTTGCAAGTGTTCTAATAAAATTTTACTTCCAACCTTACCATGTGTTAACTTTAATGCTAAATAACACCAATTTGTTATATCAGGCTAGCTAAAGTTGTATTTTATAAACAAAATGTTAAATCACCTGTTGTATCTAACTAGCACCCTCTTATGAAAAAGGTAAAGCTTTAAATACTAAACTCCCTGCCTTACATGATAAGGTTTAAAAAGTGACCATTCCCACCTGGTTAAGTCACTTTTACTAAGCCTAGTACTTCTCCTGCTGGACAGGTAAAATACTGAGTACTCTGTGTGAGCACAATAAGGATGGGAACTGATCACTCTCACCTAATTGTCCACATCTTGCAACTAAGATTAGTTTAGTAATTTATAAGAGTTTTCAACAACTTTGCCTGTTCATAATTATTAATAAGTAGACACAAATCCTTACACATCCATGTGGTCTGTTCACTCCAAAGAATTTTACATCAAACTGTTAACAAACAGAAATAATAAAAATGTAACCTATTAAAAAGAACTTTTGAGGCTTTTTTTCTAGCTAAAACACTAGAAAAACATCAGGGTACCAACATGGAGGGCTGCAGAACCAGAGGGCTAAAGAGGCACCCCAATTGGCGGTCACCATTAGTGACAAAACTCCAACTGCCCATCAAACACCAAGAACAAACCAGCTAAGGGTATGATGCCCTTTGCTTATGCGTACAGTCTGTGGGGGCACTGAAAGCATAGTTGCCCCCAAAAGGCCTTAACCTCCTGGACCTTGTCCATTGTGCAGGCCAAAGATCCATTCGGAAGCAGGTGCACTCTCTTCAGAAGAGAGGAGAGAACACTTGGCTCACAAATGGTGGCCGCTTATAGAGGCCTACAAATCTGCTAAACTGCCTGGCACTGGCTCACCATCACCTCAACAATCCCCCAGGTAAACAGGGTGCTGGAACCCAAATTAATTTCTTAAGTTAACATAGGTGCCAGCCTTTTTGTCCTGGCCATCCATGTTGAAATCATATAGCCTTATCCAAAAGAATTTTCTCCTTTAAACAACAGAGGGGCAAAGAAAGAGACAAAGTTCAGTTAGAACTCCCCCACTGTCTTTGTTACAAAAAAAAGCAAGGTTTTTTCTTTTCAAAATCTTTGTATTGTCACTTTGGCTAAATAAGTAACTTTTGCAATAAGTACTGTAATCAGCTGTTATAACATTAGGCTTTTTAAAAATTTTTAAAATTAAAACTCTTAAAGTTTTCAGTCAGTCTCTCTAGGGTGAGATAAGAAACAGGCTCCAGGAACCACACCTGCCACACACTCTCCTCCTGAATTTCCTGCAGACCAGGCACAAGGATTACTATCCAACATAGGATGAATGACAAAATAAACTGGACTTCACCCTCTAGCATAAAAGGTGCATCAAAACTATTATAAAAACAAAGAAAACTGTTTTCTCTTGCCAATGTTTACCTGTTTTGAATTCTCAATTTAAGCTACAACCTAACTACATGTTGCTAGTGTTTTAAAATTTTCCTTCAAACTGTGTCAAAGTAACTGTATTTCCTTCATTATATTAATATTAATTCTTACAGTCAATGCTTTGGATACAAATACTGAAAGTACTTAATGCCATGGGCTCTTATCCTTTTATCCCCTCCTCTTGCTCTAGACAGGTAAGGACAGCTCTATGCCCATGTACAGCAGGAAATAACTACATAAGCCTGACCTTTGCCCCTATTCCCAGGTACAAATAAGAATATTTTAAAAATAGCAAGAGGTGGGAAGGAAAGGGTTTAGTCTTTTTGCCTCAGCATAACCATTAGAAAGGCGTTTAGACATTCTACTGCAGAACAAGCAGCCTATCCCATCCCACCCCCACCTCAGCAAATCTCCTTCAGATGCAAGACCAGGACAGCCCAACCATTCATGGTTTAGCATAATAGTCTCTAGTAAACTTTTAGGTTCCTTGTCAAGGCTGAAGATCAAAGGTCACCTTTTGGCTGGCCAAAGTCATAAAAGTAATAATATGACCACCCCCACCTTTGGTCAAGGGATTTGTGAGTTTCAAATGTCTGAGTCTGTGAATTGCAAATGTCTAACCAAGTCTCTTGCAGGACTCCCCCCCACCCCCGGGGTTAACCTAATCAGCCCTTTGTGACCTATATGACTCGAATAAGCCCACCATGGCAGCAATCATGTGACTAACCCACCCATCTATCTGCCTGCTGTCCATCACCTGACATCAGCACCTGCGCTTGCCTGCCCCTTTGTGATGATGTGGAAGCAGACCACCACCCAATCACCTAATGATCTTCCCCCATCTAGGGGACTGGTTAAAAGGACTCAACCACAAGCAACCAGCGGCCATTCCCTTGCTTTTTTGGCCATGTGCTCTTTGAGCTATGGCTGTCACCATGCTTCCTGGCTTTGGCCCCCTCTCCCATCTTGTGGAAGTGAATCTTCCTTCTCCCTTTTCTCTCTCTAACTTACTTTTAAATAAACTTTTCCTTTCTCTTAACCTCTTTGTGTGTCGAAATTCTTTGCTTTTATTAGGGTCTCTGGGTTGCCATGCTGCGTACCTCCCCTCTCCACCTCACAGCCCTCACCCTGTCCATACCCTAACACTAAATATTGGCAAATAGTGACTAAGATACTCTAACTCTAACCTTAATTCATAATTCATAGGCATCCTTACATGCCTACTCTCACCTCTCCTATTAACATAATTCTGAAAGTCCTAGCCAAAGCAATAAGGAAACAGAAAGAAATTAAGGGTGGAAAAGAAGAAGTGAAGTTATCCTTCTTTGCAGACGATATGATTCTATACCTAGAAAACGCGAAAGAGAGTCTGTCAAAAGCCTCTGAACCTTGCACTGATAAACAACTTCGGTAAAGTATCAGGTTACAAAATCAACACACAAAAGACAGTTGCATTTCTCCACACCAACAACAAACAAACTGACAACCAAATAAATAGCACACTTCCATTCATAATAGCAACAACAATAACAACAACAAAAAAATGAAATACCTAACTAAACCAATCCAAAGAAGTGAAAGACCTTTACCATGAGAACTACAAAACACTGCTCAAAGAAATCAAAGATGATACAAACAAATGGAAAACAAATCCCATGCTTATGGAGTGGAAGAATCAATATTGTCAAGATGTCCATCCTACCCAAGGCAATCTACAAATTCACTGCAATGCCTATCAAATTGCCAGCATCATTTTTCACAGATCTAGAAACAACAATACAGAAATTCACATGGAAGCAAAAAAGAGCACGGATAGCTAAAGCAATTCCCAGCAAAAAGAACAAAACTGGAGGCATCACAATTCTAGACTTTAAACTTTATTACAAGGCTACAGTAACCAAGAGGGCATGGTATTGTTACAGGAACATAGACCAATGGAACAGGACAGAGAATTTGGAAATAAAAACATGGTCCCTCAACTAATTCGTCTTTGACAAAGTCATCAATAACAAATATTGAGGGAAAGGAAACTATATTTAGCAAGTGGTGCTGGGAAAACTGGCTAGCCACATTCAGAAGAATGAAACTGGATCCCTACCTGTCACCACACACACAAAATAATTCAAAATGGATTAAGGATTTAAATATAAAACCCTAAAGTATAAGAATCTTAGAAGAAAACGTAGGGAACACCTTCCCGGACAGTGGAGTGGGTGATGAATTAATGGCCAAGTCCTCAAAAGCAAATGAAACAAAAGCTAAGATAGACAAGTGGGACCTTATTCAACTGAAAAGTTTTTGCAGAACAAAAGAAGCCATCAAGAGAGTAAAGAGACAACCCACAGAATGGGAAAAAATATTTGCAAGTTATGTATCTGACAAACACCTAACATCCAGGATCTACAAGGAACTCAAATGAACTAAAAGGAAAAAACAAACAATCCCATTAAAAAGTGGGTAAAGTACATGAATAGATACTTCTCCAAAGATGACATGCAAACAGCCAACAAGCACATGAAAACTGCTTAGCTTCACTAATCATCAGATAAATGCAATGCAAAACTACAAAAAAAAATTATGCAGCCATAAAGAAAGACAAAATTATGAACATCACACAATTTGGATGGACTTAGAGTCTGTAATACTTAGTGATCTGTCACAGAAACAAAGAACTGAGAATCACATGCTCTCACTTGTAAGTAGACCATGAAGAATTACTGCAATACTATGAGAAAAGGATTTTCAGTATTAAGAAATTGCTGGTGGGGGGGTACGAGATTGACAGTAGTGGGATTCTGCTGGAGGAGGGGGAAAGCACACCTCATCCACAAGGGTACCTGCATCGTGAACATTTGTATACTTAACCCTAAATTGTACCCCACATCTTTAAAATAAAATAAAAAAATATTTAAAAAACTACAATGAGATACCACTTAACACTGGTAAGGATGGCTCTCATTAATGAGTCAAAAAACAGCAGATACTGGCATGGCTGTGGTGAAAAGGGGATGCTTCCACACTGTTGATGGAGATGTAAGCTAGTTCAACATCTATAGAAAGTAGTGAGGCAATTTCTCAAAGAACTAACCATTGAGCTTCCATACGATCCAGCAATCTCTCTTCCAGGAATATACCAAGAGGAACATAAATCACTCTGTTAAAAAGACACCTGCATGCACTTGTTTATTGCAGCACTATTTGCAACAGCAGAAACATGGAATCAATTCAGATACCTATCAAAAGTGGACTGGGTAAAGAAAATGTGGTACATATACATGATGGAATATTATGTAGCCATAAAGAAGAACAAAATCAAGGTCTTTGCAGCAACTTGGATGCAGTTGGAGACCATCATAGTAAGTGAACTCTCACAGAAACAAGGAACTGAATACCACATGCTCTCATGTATAAGCAGGCCCTGATCACTGGTCACTCTAGCAGCACAAGGACAGATCACTCTAGATGCTGGACACTGCTAGGGAGGGAGGGAGGGAAGAGGAAAGGGGCATGTGGCAACACATTGGGTACCTGGTCCACTGTCGAGGGAGAGAGTGTCAGCTAAAAGTCAAAACTTCACCTGCATGCAACCTACTTATGCAGTAAATCCCTGCTTATGTCCCACAACTCTAAAATAAAATAATAATTTTTAAAAGAACATGTCATAACAGACAGAAACCACACAAAACCAAAGGCATCCTTATGTAAAAATTGCTTTATTTACTTAAAAATTTATTTTATACCAACATAATTATGGTGTAATCTACATATAATAAAATATATCAATTTTAAATGTACAGGGTACTGGGCTTTGACAAATGTATAGACTTGTGTAGACTCCACCCCAGTCAATATCTAAAATATTTTCCGCACTCCAGAAACTTCTCTCAAGCCCCTTTGGTAGTTACTCTTTCCCTACCCCACTCTAGGCAACCATTACTCTGATTTCTGTTTTTTTTAATTGTAAAGTTCTAAAACTTTCAGTAAATGGGATCATCCAGTATCTTCTCTTTTGTGCCCATCTTCTTTAGCTCAGTGTTGTCTTTTCTATTTCAATTTTAAAAATTGCTATTTACATAATCAAATGTTACAATTTTATCATCTCTCCTTCTCTAAATGTTGTATTCCTTTCTTCTTTATTCATAAATATAAGCCAAAAAATAAGCAGTGTTCTTATTGTAAGGACTTTCATAATATAAAATGATATAGAAGAATAATCATGAAATCAGGTATTTAGACAGATGGTTTCACACACACACACACACACACACACACACACACACACACACACACGGAAGTATCAATGATCTAGATTGAGAATTTTTCTGGTTTGGGAAAAAAAAACTCAGTACATAATTTTGAATTTTTTAAAGAAAAACAATGCCTGGGAACATTCTTACTGGAAAGATAATTTGGGACCTGATCATGGAGGGCCCTGCATGCCCATCTGAAGAATTTGAAATGTATCCGAGAGTAAATTGAAAACCTTGAGGTTGTAAGGGGTTTTCCTGCCAGTGTCATGTTAGAATGGACAATAGCAACAACACAAATAGTGAGTCCTTGCCATTCTGTTCCATATATGTAGTATGTAGAAGGCACTGGGCTAAATGCTGGGCTCAGAAAGTCCCTGCCTTCAAGTAGCCTAGACCTTAGCAGGAAAATGGCTCTCTGCAGTAAATAATAAATAATAACGTAAGATATGACCTAAGTTCTAAATGAGTTAGAATAAAGTTCAGTGAAAAGTCAGACAGCAAAAAAAAAGGGGGGGGGAGGGTGACGGGTGGATTCAGATGAAGCACCTGGGAAAGGTGTTTATAGAAGAAAAGACTTAGCAGGACAAACAAAAAAAGGGTAGATATTAGGTAAGAGGTATGAAGAGATTATTCTAGGCTGAGCATCATCCAATGCAAGTGTGGAGCTTTCTATGATGTATGCAGGACCTGAAGGGTACATAAACTTGGCTGCAATTGAAAGCTGGTAGAGAGAAAGTAAGAGTCTAATTTACATGAGGGCAGGGATTCTAGTTTGCTACTCCCATTTTCAGCACCAAGAACAGTGGTTAGCATATGGTAGGCACTCAATAAATAGTTGGTGAATGAATGAATGAACAAGGGTAGAAGATGAGTACAGTAGATAAAGGAAAGCCATGAGATTTTTACTTATGCAAACAATTACATCAGTTAAAGTTCTTGATTTTTCAACAACACAAGCTGACTCTGGCTGATTATGCCCCAAAGCTATGTATTGGATTGCTCACAGGATAATTGTGAGGACCAGGGATCAACCTGGAAGCTAAGCATTCCAGAACGGCAGCATGCCACAGAGCTGGCCTGATGAGGAAGCTTCTGCCCCTTCTGTGGCCCTATTGATCCTAGAAACCATGGCTCTTGCCCATCCTCCATGCCACTTCTATACCAGGAACTACATTTTACAACCACTGAGAAGTCATTACTTCTACTGTTGCCATCAACAGAAGTTGAACTTTTCCTAGCATCAGCCAAAAAATGGAAACTTTGTACAAAGCTTGTTCACTTGCAAATCAAACCGCTATGTGAGGGTACTGGATCTGTAGAGTCCATCTCACACATACACACCTGCTTTCTAGCCACAAGGGAGGTTAGAGAGTTTAGGTCTGACTCCTATAACTGGGAGGCAGAACTCATCATGAGATGTGTATCCAAATACAGGAAGTCTATTCAAAACATGAAGGTAGTTATGAATATGACAGATGTTTGCCATTAGTAGACTGGCAGGCAGAGAGGAAAATTAAAGCACAAAGTAAATGTCTATCATGGTAATTCAGGAAGGCTAATCTGACAATATCACTCCGAGCATATGTGTGCAATGAGATACTGAAGCTCAGTTGAGGAGTCAAGTTAGATAAAGTTTAGTTACTTGGGTATTAGGTAAACTGGACTTGCCATAGTTTGGCAGTCATGAGAATTTTAAGGACATGATGATGACTTTATGACGAAGGGAGATAAAATGAAAGAGGGGAGTCAGTAGTGACATCAGCGTTTTTAGATTTAAGGAATAATAACTCTATAGATTGCCTTTGGTAGGATGGGCATTTTGACGGTAAATGGTGCTGGGAAAACTGGCCGATCACATGCAGAAGACTGAAACAGGACCCCTACCTATCACCATACACAAAAATTAACTCTAAATGGATCAAAGACCTAAACGTAAAATCTCAAACTATAAGAATCTTAGAAAACGCAGGAGACACCCTTATGGAAATTGGAACTGGCAACCAATTCCTGATCAGCACTCTAAATGCCCATACCTTTAGAAATAAGATAGACAAGTGGGACCTCATCAAACTAATGAGCTTTTGCAAAGCAAAAGAAACCATCAAGAGAGCAGGGAGACAGCCCACAGAATGGGAAAAAATATTTGCCAACTGTATATCTGACAAAGGCCTAACGTCTAGGATCTACAAGGAACTCAAATGAGCTGAAAAGAAAAAAACAAACAACCTCATTAAAAAGTGGGCAAAAGGCACGAATAGATACTTCTCAAAAGAAGATATACGGGCAGTCAACAGACACTTGAAAAAGTGCTCAGTCTCACTCATCATTAGAGAAATGCAAAACAAAATCACATTGAGATACCACCTAACCCCAGTAAGAATGGCCTTAATTAATACAACAAACAAACAACAGATGCTGGTGAAGATGCAAAGAAAAAGGAAGGCTTCTACACTGTTGGTGGGAATGCAAACTAGTGCAACCTCTTTGGAAGACAGTGTGGCAATTTCTTGAAAGGACTAGAAATTGACCTTTCATATGACCCAGCAATTCCCCTATTGGGAATATACCCGGAGGAACTCAAATCATTCTACAAAAAGATACCTGCACACGCATGTTAGTTGCAGTTCTATTCACAATAGCAAAGACATGGAACCAATTATGCTGCCCATCGAAGCTGGACTGGATAAAAAAGATGTAGTACACTTACACAATGGAATATTAGGCAGCCATGAAGAAGAAAAACATATGGACTTCGCAGTAACCTGGATGGATTTAGAGTTGCTCATAATCAGTGATCAGAAATGAAGAACAGAATATCATATGTTCTCACTCATAAGTGGACCTTGACAAATATAAGACTATAAGAAAGGGATTGGCAGTAGTGGGAAACTGTCAGGGGAGGAGGGATGGGATTGGCAGTTGAGGGAAACTGCTAGGGGCAGGAGGAGCACACCTCATTAACAAGGGTACATACATAATCAACGTTTGTATACCTAACCCTGAATTGCACCCCACATCTTTATAATAATAATAAAAAGGAATAATGATGCTATAAATTGAAATAAAATGTTCACATGGTTGTGGAGAAAAGGCAATACACACATTTTTGGAGGGAATGTAACTAGTTCAGCCACTGGGGAAAGCAGTTTGGAGATTTTTCAAAGAACTAAAAATACATTTACCATTTAATTCAAAATTCCACTGCTGGGTATTATACCCAAAGGAGCATAAATTGTTTTACCCAAAAGATGCCTTGTATGTTTATTGCAGCACTTATTTATAATAGCAAAGTCAGGGAACCAATCTAGATAGCCATCAATGGTGAACTGGATAAATAAAATGTAGTACATTTACACCATGGAATATCATGCAGCCATAAAAGAACAAAATCATGTCCTTTGCAGAAACATAGCTGCAGCTGGAAGTCATTATTCTAAGCAAATTAACACAAAAACAGAAAACCAAAAACTGCATGTTCTCACTTATAAGTGGGAGCTAAGCACTGGGTGCACATGAGCGTAAGTATGAAAACAACAGACACTAGGGTCTTCTAAAGGGGAGAAGGAGGTGGGGAGAGGGGTAAGGGTTGAGAAGCTGCCTATGGGTAACCACGTTCAATATTTGAGTGATGGGCTCAATAGAAATCCAAACTTCACCATCACATAATATACAGATGTAACAAACCTATGCATGTACCCACATGTACCTATTGAATCTAAAAAACAAATAAACAAAAAATAACCCCCCCAAAACAACGACAACAACAACAACAAAAATGTCAAAGAAAGAATAGTTTAGAATAGGAAATATTTCATTTGGGGTGATGTCATCTCTTTGCTCTACTGTACGAAGGAGGGCAGAGTCAACAGTCTGACTCACTCATATGGTTACATACAGCCTGGAAATTCTAGAGAATCTCTTGGGGGAAGAAAAGCACATAGCCAAGAAAAGAATCTTAACAGAGACTCACAGAAACAGAAGCAAGAAAAGAAGGTGGAGATCAAAGAAGCAGAGAGCGAACCTAGAGTGAGTGATTTCATACAGTCTTTTATTCTTAAGATACGAAATATTTTTCAGGGAGTAAGAGTAGGTAACAGTTGCTCAGGCTGTGGCAAATGGGAGAATGAGATCTGAGAAATCTGCTTCAGTAGCTCTAAGTTATTGTTTCTAAAATTTTAATTTAAACAATGTCTACTGTTGTCATCTGAAACTGTATCAAGCCGGAAACAAATTCTAGTGGTGAAACATACACCTAAATGAGAGAGTTAGATCGGGACTTAATAAGCCCTAAAATTTTTTGCCTCACCTCTCCCCCCACCAATTGACATTAGAACAGCTTCCTTCAAGAACCAGATTAAATATCTCACCTCCTCAGCTTTCCTCAATCACTTCAACAGAACCATCCTAACCCAGGACTGTGCTTGATATATAGAAAGTGCTGTTTTAAAATTCCTATAGATTGCACAGCAAAATATGTGAATTTTTAATCTCTTTTAACTAAGTAAACATCCCCGGTTCAGGTAGCTAAAATTGAGGACACCCATTGCATTAGAGATTGTCAATAGAAGACCCAGAGAAAAGATTCTTTATTTGATTCAGCCATGAGACAAGAAAGATGTGAAATATGCAGTCACAATCTACTCTCTGTTCTTTCTCTCTCTCTCTCTCAAATACTCCAGACCAGCTAAAGACTCCATTACCTGGGGAGTAAAAGGAGTGATGGAAAGGAAGAAATAACTCATATGTGTTCGATTTCTGGTATCCTAGATAGATGTGAAGAAATGAATGAAGAGAAGGAAGTGAGGTCTTCATGGTCCCATTTGGCACATGAGATTTGCCTCCACACAGCGTACTGGATTTGTGGAGTAGGAACAACAGAAGAGAGATGTCTGTGGAGAAGGTTAGGGCAGAGTGAGTGTCTGCTGACAACCTCAGCCCTCCTGTGGTTCCAGAACAATGTGGGAGAGGACAGTCAACTTTTTCTGTGCTTATGAGAAAGGGTTCAGAAAGTAGCTGAGAGAGAAATAGAAAAAGCATGTTTAAGCAAGTGTAAGTACCCCCATGGGTGTGCAGAGGGTCTCTGCTCAGTAGGGGTGGCACAGAGAAAAGGAAGCCCATTTGGAGGTTGCTAAACAATAGACACGTATGACCTTAATGATGGAAATAAAAGACACTGGGAACTCCAAAAGGAGATGAGTGGAAGGGGGGACAAGGCTTGAAAAATTGCCTATCAGGTACAATGTTCAATATTTGGGAGATGGGTAAACTAGAATTCCAGTCTCTGCCATAATGCAATATACCTACATAACAAACGTGGATCCTATTGAAACTAAAAAAAAAAAAAAAAAAAAAAAAAATAAAAGAACATGGCTATTTGTCGATGAATTTCTCATGTGGAAGAGAACACATCTAAGGGTCAAACAGAAATGGGAGACTACTTCAGGTCTGAGATAGATCGAGGTTTGAGAAGTGGACTGAGAAGTCTCTGATGGTCTATGCTCATGTACATAACCAGAGCATAACCTCTTCTCTGGGAAAGAGACGGTAGAATTGGAGAACCTTGATACAGATGAATTTTAAAGCCAGAATGACTGGAAAGACATTGAGTTTGATGAACCCTATTGAAAATGACTACATTAATATTTCTGAATCAATATTCTGAACTCAAGGGACTCAAGTTCTGGGAAAACAAAGTTAACGCCTGGTTTGCAGATATCAGGTTGTTGATTGTGTGACTAGGAAATTTATACCCATCAAAGGTTGCTTAGTCCCTTCTGCACAGAATTCTCCATATTACATTTTTATCTCTGGTATTTACACACAGTAATGCCACCAGTTCCAGACTTAGTCATCTATATATTCACCAGAGTGTATGCCATTCATCTGGACAGAATGCCGATTAGTGAACTGTAGCATGGCCCAGAAAATGAAGATACATGTTAAGAGAAGGGACAAAGTCACCAAGGTTAGAAGGGGAGTTTGGGAAGAACATGAGGAACTATAGGGGCTCTTAGAAACCAGTTATAGTTAAAACAAGCAGTGTTGGGGTACATAGCAAAGGGAGTTAGTCATGAGACTAACATAGCAAAGGGAGTTAACATGAGAGTTAGTCATGTGCAATTCTGCATTAGGGGAGGTTTCTCAGAGGTAATAGTTAGAAGTCCATTAGATAGGTAGCCTTTTCTATAGCAGACATTTCTAATGGAGATCATGCATTAAGGTCTGTATCCCATGGGAGGAACTTTGTACCTTGGGTGAAACGTCTAGAGAAAGTCTGCTTTAAGGATACTAGGACACACAACAGACATAGATGATCAGGGAATATGTCAGGGTGTGTCTGGTAACTGCCATACAAGGAGTAATGAGCAAATATAGTTTGACATTGACCTATGGCCTCCTACTTCCTTTATTTCTTTTCTTTGATAAGAATAGGATTGGCCTTGTAGTCTGGGATATGGTTGAACGTGTATCTGGTTAATAAGTGTCTCCAGTTCTGTGATAATTAATGACGAGTTTTTATCATGAGCTACTGTTATCCTGCTGTCCCAGTTCTTTGAATGCCATGAAACTTTGGCAGTCCCCTTCCAACATCAAGTCACTCTCTAGGTTTTCTCTTGAATCTTCATCTGCCACACCATGTCATAGCTCAAAATCTGCCCTCTTACCCTCCTGAGATCCAAGATTCTTTTCCCTTCCATGGTAACTTCCCTGAGAGAGTCAGGGAATTCTAGAGTTGCTGAGAGTGTAGTATTTCATGACCAGACTGCTAAACGAGATTTTTGGCCTAATCTATCTGCTGATCTATAACTGACAAAATTATGGGAATTTAATGTTTGTTTTAAATTATTTTGAGAACCCCAACACAAAATGGTCCCTCTCAGACAACTATCTAATTTCAGTCACGCCTTCTGTTCTATCAAGTCTGCACTTAATCATCAACAAGAAATTCCTGCCTGCTTTTGCTCAACTACTAAAGTCTCCTAAAGAAATGTGGAAGAAGGTCCTGAGATTTCACATGTGTAATAAGCAAAAGCTCTTTCTACTCTATGTTGATTTCACTAGCATCACTGAGTAGCAATATCTTTAAAAAATTGTTTCTGGGTTGTCAATTACAAATGAAACTTAGTGAGAGAGCTTTTGTTTAAAAGTTGTACATTCCAATGTTAATATGACCCTTCCTGGAAAAGCAGCTGCCTTTCATGGATTTTAAAAAGCAACTTAGTTTTATCAAAGTTTCCTCTTTCATGTTCTTTGATTGCTAAGCTATATAAGTTAACCAAAGATAACTAAGCATTAACCCATGTTGCTGTTTGTTTTTTATCTTCTTCTGAAATCCCATGAGTTTAGCTAAGTACATTAAATGGAGCATAAATCTTTACTTTGTTTTCATTAAGTCACATATTTGGAATATATATCCAAGACTATTTGATCAATTGTAAAATATTAGCTGCTGTACTGAAGATTTGTGACATGGATTTTTAACAAGTGAACAAACATTTCAGGAGCACAGTAAAAAATCATTGGTTAGGCAGCATGGATAAATTATGACACTTGAGTTTATTTAAAGAGTTTTACTCTATAGTATTTGCAGATATATATTGTTATTGCAATACTGAGCATGAGCAATTTGGAAATACTTTAAGACTTTGAATTTTTTTGTCTTTTTATATCCTTATGATAATTGCCTCTCAATTTAAGTAAAAATTTCTCAGTTTTACATTGTACTGCCCCAATAAAAAATATTTCTAGACTTTTATGTTCTATTCCTTTCATATACTATACAGATAATCTCAAAGATGTCCTGTGTCTCAGTCTCACTTTGCCATTTCTTGCCTCTGAGTCTTTGTGAATGCTGTTTTCTCTGCCAAGATGGTCTCCTCTCTATCTCTCTGACTATTAAAATTTCATTCATTCGTTAATTTATTCATTAGTTTATTCATTTATAATTATTAATCTCCTACTATATGCCTGACATTCTCTTCTAGGGTAGTAGTTTGTTTACACACAAAATTTTTTATAATTTTATTTTTATTCTGCTTTGAAACTCATTATCTCTTTATTTTAATGGTAGTAGCATTTCATGTATCTCTCTCTTGGAATAGCAAACAGTGTCACATCATGGGTGTTCATAGGGTTTCTTATTCTCCCTTTCTCTGAATTCTAGAGAGTTGAGTTACTGAGGACAGAGGCTTTGCTTTATTGATCACTGTAACTAAGGTAGTATCTATCGCTAGGCCTGCATACAACTGCTCAGTAAACATTTTTTTGGTATGAGCTATTCAAGCTACCAAATCAGCTATTGACAGCATCAATCCAATTTGTTTCAAAAATTTTAGTATTTAAATTGGTCTCAGCATTATATAGTAGTATTAAAAATTCTAACAAGTTGCTTTGTCTTTTTAAATTAATTTTCTTGACTGGGCTTGGTGGCTCAGCCTGTAATCCCAGCATTTTGGGAGGCTGAGGTGAGTGGATTGCCTGAGCCCACGGGCTCGAGACCACTAAAAAAAAAAAAAAAAAAATAGGTGGGCTTGGTAGCATTTGCCTGTAGTTCCAGCTACTTGGAACTGAGGCAGAAGGCTCACCGGAGCCAAGCAAGTTGATGCGGAGGTGGCCCTGAGTGTACCACTGCACCCCAGCTTGGGTGACAGAGTGAGACTCCAACTCAAAAAAATCATAATTTTCTCATCAAGTGATCAGTATATTTTATTTATGTAAAGATACTATTGAAAAGAGAAGCACTACCAATGAAGATGTTCATTTACTTTTTGGAAAAAAGTGTTAGGGCCTTTGGTTAAATTATCTGGAGGAAATGAGCCCCAGAACGACTAAAGTTAAAAGTCTTCAGTACAACTAAGAAACTGTGTTATCACATTTTTGATTCAGATTTATTTCAAGCAAGTCATGTTGCCAGAAGCTCACCCCAAGAAAACCTTAAATATCTTTCAAGATTTGAGTTCTGGACATCTGGTGTTTAACTCTTGCCTCTCTTTTTATACAGATGACACAGCATACTGAAGCAACTCATCTAACAAGGCATCAGTTAATTATTGTAAAGGGAAGGTATCTTTAGCCACAGCAACTCAGCCTCTGACTGCCTAAAATTTTGCTCACTTAGATCAAGTCCTTGACCCCAAGCTGACAGAAAGAATGTTTTAAAAGTTGAAATTCCAGTGAAGGAAAATTAACAACATGACAGAAAAGTTTGAGAAACTTTAGAGGAATTTAGCAAATAATCCCCAAGCACCTACTATATACTCAGGAATATGGGTCAAAAATGAATGTTAAAAAGTTTCCTATTTCTAAAAGAAACAACCTGTTTACTAGAAGGTTTACATTAAACAGGATTATAAGAAGGGTTTTCAGGTCATGAATGGAAATGTTTGATAGTTACTTTTCTGTATTAACCATTAGTTCAAGATATTAAAGTTTTGTATATGAATTTAGCCCTGCCAATATGATGTTTTGTGTAATTCTCCCCAAACATTACCTCAGCATACCTGTATAGTAGAAAGTGGTTTAAGGCATTCTTGATTTAAGTAGTGGCCAAGTTTCTTTAACTTTCCTCCAAGAACAGTCTAACATGCTCTATCACTGGTGATAGACATGGTCTTTCCAAGCAATAAGCCTGTTCATCCATTGTCTGTGATCCACACATCTGTCACTGTTACGGCCATTGGATTGTGTTACTTAATCCTGTTTGAGTGGCTTCTCAGGAAAGGGAAAACGATTTATTTGTTTTAACGCCTTGAAAAGACAATGTCTCTTTATTGATAGCAGAAAGGGCTAGAACCTTTCCAAGTGAGAGGTGTCATTGAAAGACTTAGAGAAAAAAAACCTATCCTAGATGGAGTTCATTTTCTCTCAAATAAAGTCACAATTTCAATAAATTACTTAACAGGTAACAAGAGAGACCTGTACTATATTATGGTTCTTCAGTTATTTTAAAACAATTTTCGCTAATCATGATGGCTCACACCTGTAATCTCAGCACTTTGGGAGGCCGAGGCTAGAGGAATGTTTGAGCCCAGAAATTTGAGACCAGCTGAGACAACATACTGACATCCCATCCTCATGAAAAATCAAACAAAATTAGCTGGGTGTGATAGCATGCTCCTGTAGTTTCAGCTACACAGGAGGCTGATGAGACAGGGTCACCTGAGCCCAAGAAGTCAAGGCTGCAGTGAGCTGTGATTGTGCTACTGCACGCCAGTCTGGGTGACAGGGCAAGACCCTGAATAAAAGAAAAGTTTTTTTATGTAAGTATTTGAGCCTAAAGATTGGCCATGATGTTCCTCATGAAGAAAGTGTCATGCGTTGCCAGTGTTCACTACGAAGGAAATGAGGGACACAGATATGATTCAGAATTTGTTTTCCCAGCTTAATAACTACAGTTCCAGATAGTGGATGGATTCTTTTTAATTCTGTCTTTTATTTTAAGGCAGAATTTTGGCTTGTTCCTAATATTGTATAGCTGGAAGTCCTATTCTTGAATGAAGTTAAATAGAGACTAGAAAGTATAAAGGTCTTTCAACATCTAGAACTTGAATTAATTCATACATAAATCTAGGAAGTAGGATAGAAAAATTCAATTTTTATAAAAAAAGTTTGTTGTGCATCCAGATTTGAAATCAAGAAATTTAAGAAATAAAAACAATTTTCACTTACTTATGTAGCAGAGTAATCATTATATCATACTGTCTACAATGTAGCTTGGTATATCAAATAAATAAATATTTGATCATTGAATATTGATCAGAAATGTTCTTTCTTCCCCCTTCCTCTCCAGCCATGGTCATTAGTTCCTTCTCCTCTTAGACATAGGTCTATCATGAGCCTCAGGGGACAATGTTAGATTTGAAACTTGAAAACAATAGAACAATTTTTTTCTTTTACTTTTAAGTTCAAAGGTATGATGGTTAATTTTATGTGTCAACTTGTCTGGGCTACAGTGCCTGGACATTTGGTCAAAATTAAGCTGGGTGTTTTTTGAAGGAGATTCACATTTGAATTGATTGACTGGATAAAACAGTTTGCCTTCCATATTATGGATGGGCCTTGTCCAATTAGTTGAAGCCTGAGTAGAAGTAAAGACTGACCCCTCAAGAGCAAGACAGAATTCTCCAGCAGACTGCCTTTGGACTTTATCTGCAACATGAATTCTTCCTGGTTCCATAACAGATACATTTGAACTCAAAATGCATCTCTTTTCTGAATCTTCAGCATATTGACCTCCCCTATCAGACTTTGAACTTATCAAGCCTCCATAATTGTGTAAGACAATTCTTAAAATAAATGTCTCCCTACACACACATCTTATGTGTTCTATTTCTCTGAAGAACCTTGACTGGTACAAAAGACGACAGATTCAAGGTGAGATAAAATGTTTTTGAAAGTAGTAAGAACAATCAAAATCAGGTATGTTCTCTGTCCACTCCCTTTCCATTCAAAACCATTGTGGATGCTCTGAATTTAGAAGGGGAGAGACAGAAACTAGTATGGAAGCAACAGAGTTAGTTTTGGAGGCTCTGTATTCTGCCCTCTGCCACTTGATGAAGACCCTTTTCCCTTGTATCAGGTAGAAAGCATGATAGACACCCCAACTCTTAAGTCTGTGGATCTGCGAGGACAGAGACCTGCAATTCATATGTCTTATGAGGTCCAGAGAGAAGGCAACCATAGTGTAATTGCAAATGCCATCTAGCAGAACTGGAAGAATTATGAGTCTGAGCAGAAGAGCAAGAGATAGCCTTGAATTTCCCAGAAGGGTATGGAGGGAATTCCAAAATTTCTTCTGCATTCAGGTAATGCATGGAAGTAGGATGAAAGAGAAAACTGGTAGTACCTGCAAAATGTTCCACTACTGGTTCTGGTCTCCCCAGAAAGGTGTAGTGAGAATAGTCACCGAGAAGGGTCAGTTGAAGACCTAACTACACATCCCCAACTGTCAGAGCCTTGGACGTGGGTGTAAACTGAACTGGGATCCAAAAGCTGCATGAATCTGTGTCATCAAGAATGTTCACTATCAGTGTCAGAGAGTAGTGTCCTTCTCAGAACAGAACAGTGAGGACAACCCATTAACAGCATCTTGTCAGCATCCGCGACTGTTTTTCAGGAATGGTTCTTGTCTGTGTCCCAAGATTGTGCTCAGTTCCTTACATGATCTACTCTTAGTGGATACTACCTTTCATTGAATTGAGATCAGAGCAGGATATCCACTCATATCTGGGCAAATTGAGAAGAACCAGATGAACCGACTCCACTGAACAAAGAAAGAATCAGAATATGTCTTTTGCTAAAAGGAGTAATTTCCATAAAACAAACCCTCATGTAATTAAAATTTAGAATCTCTTAGAGTCTCACAGCCAGAGTGGTTGAAGCAACAATCTGCTTTTCCTCAGAGAGGCCTCCCCTTTAATGTGACTTAGATGCCATCGAAAAGCACACAACTTGATTTCTAATTTCCCCTTCAAAGGAGCTGAAAAAAGAGAGAAAATCGCTCATTTATTTCAGGCTTGAGTGTCACTCATCTCACAATCAAGCAATACCTCCTGGGTGCCTCATAGTTTTCAAGTATATCTTTTTTCTCTACTAAATTTTTTGGGGGAGAGGGTGTGACAATTTTCAAGCTATTTCCCCATTTTGTGTTTATCTTCTGCTCCCAAATCTTTTTGAAAGTATATGGGACTATAAAACCCAAAATATTATGTTAAAATGTTTTTTTTCCAACTTCCCATATGAAGTTTGTTCTACTCTCTGATACATTTTTAAATCCATATACTTACTTTGATGAATGTCACAAAAGAAAAGTGTTCCATATATGTGGAGAACTGATGTTTCAGAGTTGATTTGATGAGCAAATGATGAAGTTATAGTGAACACAAGTTAATGGGACTTTCTTTCCTAGTCTCATCCTTGGAGGGCCCTGGTAAACTGAGCCACATATTGGATCTGAGAGATTGGTTCTATCAGCTGTTTTATTTAGAGCAGCAGGTTTCAAACTTAATTTGGAAGAGGAATCATTCTTGCAACAACAGCAACAATAACAAATCAAACAAAGACACCTGCAAACACATACAATTTATAAAAGTGGACGTTTCTTCCTTGAAGAGCACTGAGAAGCCAAGCATTCTCTCAGATCAGCTTCCTCTGATTTTGTGGGAAGTCCTGGAGACATTTCAGGGTACCTGGGATCTAACCATACTGATGATGGAGGAAGTTCATGTAGATTAGAACTCAGTAGGAAACTGTACATAAGGAAAAATGACTCTGTTGAATTTTTTTCTCTGGAGCTGTAACCAAATTCTGAGTTGCATAATTGGAACCCAGATAAAATAACCAGAGAACAAAGGTAAGATCTTGAAGAATCATTTTTATTTAAGTGTTTTCCCCCTTTCTTGCCCTTAAAAATCTCTCTAATGCCATATAGACCAGGGGGATTGTGTACTTTCCAAGGAAACAGAATGGGAGAATTTTTCATTAGATGCTGTGCCTTACCCTGTCCTCAGAGAGCAAACTTGGGTGTTACTTTGTGTCACTTTAGTTTTCCCTGCACATCAAAATTCCTTACAGAGAACCAGTGTGAAATTTGCTTTGTATCAGACTTGGGAATTTTCAGTGTTTATATTTATACTGTTTAACCATACTAGAAAGAAATAAAAATAATTCATCTTCTGTTAATGTGCCTTGCTTTAAGCACTGCAACAAAATGATTACAGTCAAATTGCTTCAGAATCAGTAACACACCATTTGGAAATCAGGAACCTTCTGCTAATAAATTGTATACAACCATTCTGCTCTGCAGACGCAGTAACCTTTGGAGTTAATATACACTATGGCTCTTCTTGTTTTAACTAAGTTGTACTTTAGAAGATAGGCTAAGTTACTACTTAGTGATGAATTACGTGTGTTGATTAGTAATCTGAAATCTGTTGGCGTTTTCAATATATTTTTCATGAATGCTGTGGCTAAAATGTATTCCATAGATAAAAGTCATAAGACTTGAAAGAAAAGTGAAGATCGATAACCTTCTTAGAAAAGAATGAGGTCATTAGTAAGTACATTGCTTAGTTTCCTAGTAAACTCTTGATTTGCTTTTTGATTACTATTAACTTATAGGGTGATATTTGAAGAACTGACATGTGGGATGGAGTGTCTTTTGGCAGTAATACTATACTAAATCCTGTTTAGTTACATTTTAGAGATTCAGACGTATTAAATTCCATTAGAGTTATGAAATTCTAAGAACTTCTTAAATAAGCCTTAACTCAATGAGTCCTTTAGTTTCTTGATTAGCCAATTACAGAACAATTACAGAGCTGAACTAGAACCTTGACTCTGTCTTCTCTAAATACAAGCTATCACCTACTGTAGGTAAGATCCCAGGCTTCTTTTTACCAATTAAGTAAGAAAATGGTGTGTAGATGAAATGACAGGGTACACAATTTAGAATGAGATGACCCCAAATCCCATATATCCTAAAATACTAAAAGGAGAAGAAAAGAAGTGTTGGGGGAACTTTTGGTGTGCAAGTAGTCAGATTTCTACAACTGGTGAGGGCAATTACTCTCACATAATCTTGCTCCTCAGTGCTAGCATGACTTTTGGGTTCGAAGAGAGACAGGACTTGGAAAATAAGAAGGGACTACTTTACCTGCTTCATTATTGATAAGGATAATTCATTCAGCCCAACACACACACACACACACACACACACACATACACACACACACACACACACACGCACATACACACACACACACATCATAAATCTGTAAATTGGGATTAAAAGTCACTGGAGTAAGAAGAAAACTCATGCATCTTATTTTTTTGGCCTTGAAGGAGAAGAAGGTAACTGACAGAAATATGGATCTCTAGCAAGATTTATATTAACCTGGAAGAAGCTGGACTTGTAACTTTCTTCTGCACCTTTCCTTGATGATCTTTGTGTTCCCTATCCTTGAGGAGTTCCTCACACTTACAATAAAGTAGCTTCATGATTCAGAGCCAACTGACCTGGAAATATGCTAGTAACATGCCTTATTAGGAAGGGCAGGTTTTGGAGATAAAAGCCAACTGGGAACACTCTTATCCTAGAAATTACAGACATGACAAAAGAGCCAGAAAGCCAAAAATGTATTATAATGGATGTAAAATATCATTCATTTGACTTCAGATTCGGAAATTTCTTTCACATATATGATCTCATTTTGAGCCTTGCCCTGAGTCTGTTACTACCATGGTTGTTATTATTCCTTATTAAACAGAAAGGATACAGAGTCTCGGATTTAGGAACAAGGGAGTTCACCTTTGTGCTTCCAGTGCACAGCATAGTGTGTAGAGCATGAAGACACTCAAAAAAGTGTTTATTGAAGAATGAATGTAGTCAAAGCTCTTAAGGGGAAGTTCTGGAACTATAACAAGTTATTTATGTATTAGTTAGGACTCTTTGGTTGCAAGTAACAGAATAAACACACATATAGGTATTATTATAAATATATAAAGCCTAAGGTCTTGTAAGTTGTGCTGGTCTTAAGAAAAAATGAAAATAAAACTTAGAAGGTGATAGTAAACCAAGGCAGTATTCTCTCTCTCTCTCTCTCTCTCTCTCTCTCTCTCTCGTGTTGTGTGTGTGGGCATCTTTTTATTTTTATTTTTAAATAAACTGTTTCTGTAGACCAGGTTTTTCAGCTCTTTGGGTCTATGGTGAAAAACACAGTTGCCTACAACTCCTGAGTTCTTATAGGTTAAGTCTCACTGAGTCCTGATTCCAAATTCTTAGAGAAAAGATATCAATTGACTCAACTTAGGTAAGATTCCCACTTCTAGAGTAATCAATATGGCCAAGAGATGAGATCATGTCCTACAAACATGGCTACTGAAATCCTATTATTTTAGTGATGTGGTTGGAATAGCTCACAGAGAAAGGAAGAAGGCATTGGTTTACAGGATATGCAGACAAATCAAAGGTGTCTATTAAAAATATATTTTTTTAACATGCCCCATGTACACTCTCCTACTTTGATTTAGTGCCACTGTGAAGAATAATCTTTTGAGATACAGTGTTCTTTGCAATTTTCTCTCCGACATGATCTCAAAAGCCCTCAGTAATTCCCTGTCTTGTCATTTTTGCAGAGCAAAAAATAGAAACTATTGGTAATGAATATTTATTTCTTTTTTGTAAAAACCCAGCGTCTCTGGTTGAGATTATGTTGTCTATCCTGAAGATGGAGAGGACTGAACAGCTTTAAAAGAAACCTAAGTGGAAACAGTCATTTTACTGTAATATCGAGAAGTCTGGAGGTCTGTAAACTATATTTCTCAGTCTTCTTTTCCAGTTGACGCTGAAGCTATAAGTCAGAATTGAAGAACAAACCCAAACTATCCTGGTAAAAGAAGAGGATGAAGTATATTCTGTTCAAAGGAACAAACATTTGAGGCAAAATATTTCCAGGAACATTGATATTTTTGATAGCTGCAGTGTAGATCATAAGGTGGAAGAATAGTAAATACGGCTGAGAAGGGGCACTGAGAAGGAACCAGGATAACTAGATTTGGGTGATTTCCTAATAATGTGAGCTTGATTTCATGGGCAATGGAAAACTATTGGAGAATAAGCATCTATTTGTAGTATAAAGTCTCATGAGAAAAAAAAAACTGGAGAAGGACTAGAAATAAAGTAAGAAGAACAGTCAGGAGAATGTTGCAGTTATGAGTAATAAGATAGATGACATTGATCAAAGTAGTAGTAGTGGGAATAAAAATCATAGGACTAAAAAAGAGATCATAACAAGGAAGTCAAATTTATAAATGTTGTTCATAATATGGGAAATAGAGAACATTTTTGGCTTTGGCATATGGTGGTACCAACAACGGACATAGGAAACCTCAGAGGAAGGTCATGTTTGGACATGAAGATAAAGTGATCATTATCTTTGAACTCGGTGAGCTCTAGGTGTTTATGGAACATCCAAGTGGAAATATA
Source organism: Cephalopachus bancanus (assembly GCA_027257055.1). NCBI lineage: Eukaryota > Metazoa > Chordata > Mammalia > Primates > Tarsiidae > Cephalopachus > Cephalopachus bancanus. The sequence goes on from JAPVLO010000146.1 coordinate 2,314,801, forward strand.
CAATAGCCAGCTAGATATACACATCTGGAACTTAGAGACGAGGTTGTGGGTAGAGATTACCGATTTGACACATTGGTAGAGGGTGTTGAAAATCACACAAAACTGGAGAATTTCACATTTAGTTTTGCACATATTCAGTCTCCAATTGTAATATAAATAGTATAAAAATTCAGTTGAAGTATGAATTTATGGGCCTGTTACCAGAGTGTTTCCTTCAATATTCTGTTTTAGCCATAACAAATTTCTTTTATCAGTGCTGTGAAACTAAGCTTTAGAAAAGCTTCATCCCTAAGAACATATTTTCCAAGGCAGTATTCCAAAAATGGAAAAGTTTATTGAATGGCCACTATTATAACCTAATATAACATTCAGAAAATTATTCCAACCTGATATTGTATTGCCACATGTAACTTTTCAGTGGTAGCAGCTTTATAAATTATTTGAATGAGATAGCATACTACTTGTTTTGTGCTCAGTCAACTTCTTTTTAATTGATTTTCTGACTTTTATCATGTAGAAATAATGCCCAATTGTATAGATGATTCTTCCTTTTGATTATCTTTTGTAAAGTTTTTGAGCATAAAATTTTCTTGAGAGGTAAAAATTGGGTCTGAGGAATGAAAAATTCCTTTATTCTTTCACAGGTAGTGTTCCTGAGGGCACATCCTAATAAACTTCCTGCACATTAATCTATATCCCAGAATTTTTTTTTCTGGGGAATATTACTTAAGTAATTAGTCATTTCATCTCCATCATCTGATTCTAGAAGATTGTGAGTATCTTAAGGGCACAGAATGTGTTGTTTATCTTTATATTTCAAGGGTAGTGGTTATTCAATAAATGCTTCCATATCTTACTTTTGTGAAAATCTTGAAATTAATCTTAGCAAACCACTTATTTTTCCTTCAACCGAGCAGTAGTTAACATATATCCATTAACTGCCTTCTGCCTTTTCCCCTTCATCTCTTCAACATAGCCCTATGCGTAAGAACATGTACTTTCAAATTCAAGTGTGGCCACGCCCTACTCTACTGTATATTTTCAATTATTTACTAAGTTTTGAGTAGAATTAAGCAGTAACCATGGGTTGTATTAATTTTGTGTTGGCAGTATAACTTAGTGATTGAACATAGATTTTGATGTCAGACAGACCTGAGTTGAAGCCTTACTCCACCACTCTCTTGGTGTGTGGCCTTTCTAAGTTTTATTATCTGCATCTTTTGAATAGAGATACTGACAATATCAACATCATTGTGCTGTAGGGAGAATTAAAGGAGAAAGTGTATGCAAAATACCAGACATATAGTAAACACTCAAAACATGTTGGCTATTACTTGTGACACTATTATTTTATGAATATTTCATTTATTTTATTTTTTTTTAATTTATTTTCAGGCAGATCAAAATGCTTTCTAATTTTCCATGTAATTTTTTTTGACCCATGGCTTATTTAAAAATCTTTTGTTTAATTTCCAAATATTTATGGATTCTAAAATTTCCTTCTGTTGTTGATTTGTAATTTAACTCCAATGCGGTCAGAGAACATACTTTGTATGATTTCAGTCCCTTCAAATGTATTAAGACTTGTTTGGTCTAACTTATTCTTTATAAATTTAATATAGGATATGTAAGACCTTAATATTGTTTCAATTTTTTCTGCATTATTCGTTTGAAAATGAATCTGTAGTCTTTGTAATATTGCACCTCCTTTAACAGATTTTTGGCCTGCACAGTAATAAATTTACAGTGCCATGAGTGACTCTTTTCTCCTTCTCCCCTTCTGATCAAGGCCATCTTGGTGAACTGAGCTATCCTGCTGCCAGATTTATCCTTCCCTTTCTTCATAAGAGGCACTGAATCCGTTGCCAGAAGCTCATTGTTCTCACACGAAAAACTGTGGTCTGAGAACAAATTCTGAACTTCAGCACCATCCATGTGTCCAGCTGGTCCACTTTCTTCCTTTCCAAAGCCATAACCTTATGCAGGGATTGGAGATGAACACACCACCTGTGACCCCGCATCACTCAGTTGTTCTATCTAGGGCTGCAAATGTCTCCAAGGGAGAAAGCAAGTAAGAGAGAGCAGAAGCTTTTTCTGACAGTGTGCTTACTCCTACATGATACAGCAGAAGCTAGTAATTGTTTTTGAAAAGCTGTGTTAAGAATTAAAGACTAATTTGTAGTATCTGTTTTTGCCTGATTTGTTTTATTTTCTATATTGTAAAATCCAAATTGAAGTGTGCATTCAATATGACATATTGCAATTATTGTCAACAAATTTAAACAAGATAAAAATATCGAGTACATGATTATTTAATGTTAGTAAATATCTCTTTGCAAATATTTGCAGGGGAAAGTTGTTGATTAATAATAAATTTACATGTAGCTTTCTATATTGACATTTTGCTTTCAATATGGAGCTAATAAAAAATAAGTTTTGTGACAAAAATACAAGCAATAAATAGTAAATAAAGGAGATATCAGAATATTGATTAAGATATCCATCTTTGAATCTGGACAGAACTGCATTTACTTTACTTTTCCAAGCTTTAATTTTTCTCATCTGTAAAATAGAGATAAAAATTATACCTGCTTTTTTGTTTCAAACAGGCAAGTAAAGGAGAATTCATAGAATTTGTTAGAAGTCTGTAGAACTGAGCTCAGAAAGTGGGGTAGAATCATGTCTTCCTGGAGGAGGAAACACGTCATACATGGGAACAGTTGGGTGAGAGTACCCATTTTGCCCTTTGTGTAGCTCTAAGGTGTATCCACTTATTTGATCAAACACTCCAAATCCCAATTCCCAGGCAGGAACACTCAGTAGGTCATGCCTTGGCTACACGACCATGCCTTGACGTGTCAGGAAAGTTAAGTTCCTGGTCTTTTCCATTAATATGATGCTCTCATGCCCAGACAATAGGCAGCCAAATAAATCCTGGGCAAATGTCTTTTTCACAGACCACATAACAACTTTTGTGAATATTACGTGATACAACATATGTCAAGTACTTACTTGGTACCTACTATGTCAAGTACTTACCTGGTATCTAGTAGGCATTCACAGTCATCGCTCTCTCTTTTTTTCTCTGAGAACCACTAGGGGTGCTATACATTAAAGGATTTATTATAGGAACTCAATCTTATGGAACGTGGAAACCGTTATGAAGTGGGAAAGAGCAGTTGAAAACTGGAAACTGAAGGATGAGCTGGAATCCATGAAGACCGACTGGGATCATGTTGGTCTCCCACACCTTCAGGCTTCCAACTTTGATGGTGTGGGTGGCCTGCAGACGAAGCGAGCACTATTCTTCATGGTGATAAACACACAAAAACTGTCCAGGAGTAGAAGCTGAAGGAAATTCAGTGGGGAAGTGAGGGATTGTGGACTCCGTTGCTGCCCCAGGAAGTGTACCTGCCAGTCCAAGATTGGGTTGATGGATAGCTAGCTAGATAGATGATCAGTATATACACACATGATCAATAATACAAACATAGATGATTGGTAGATAAATACAAAACACATATGTACAGCTGCAGAGATATAAAATATTTGCAAAAATTGGTTGTTCTTAGAAAATAAGATTGATTGAATCAGCAATTATTTGTTTAACACCTACTCTGGGATAAGCAATATTTCAGACACTTCGGATAAGACAGTGAACAAAAGAAAAATGCTCATCCTGTGGATCTTATTTTCTTGCATTGGGACTCAATAAACAATGCAGACAACAAATAAGAAAATCATAAAATACATTAGAAGGTGACATGTCCTATGGAAAGGAGGATTGTAATGTTGGGTGGGGTGGCAGTTTGCAATTTTAATAGGGTGGTTGGGGTCGGTTTTATGGTGACATCTGAGCAGAGAAGTAAAGGAAGTGTGGTGTGAGCCATGTGTTGTCAGGGGAGCAGTGTTCCAGGTAGAGGGAATGGCCAGGTTTTAAGGCAGAAGTGTTCTTGATGTGTTTGAAAGCAGCAAGAAGGATGTGGTCCTTCAAGCAGAATGAGCAGGGAGAGGAGCAGTAGGAGAGGAGATACTCATTCAAAATACATGCTATTAGAGTTTCATCCAAAAATTTTATGTCTAACTTTTAAAGATTCTTAAAAAACTGTAAAGCTAATCTGAAACCTATATAACCATATTTGATAAAAATTGTGCAAACAGCTTTTGAAAGTTATTTTACATATTGAATCTCTTGGACATAGTGCAGAAAGACTATGAACTATGTGACAGATTAACATGTGACCTCTCAAGCTACTTCTTACACCACACACACATACACACACACAAGTATATATGTAAGTATAATATTCTGGATTTGAATTTTGTTGGATTTTATTCTGTTCTAATTACCCTCATAAATTCGCAAACTTCTGTGTCTCTGTTGAAAGACTAAGTATTTCTGCTGTCACTGGGAAAGAAGAAAGGAAACTGGGATATGGAAGAGTGGGAAAAAAACTTTTATATTTTTTCAGATTCCTTCTATTTGACTTGTATTTGGTAATGGTGGATGAGTCAAGGGTATATGTGAGTTAAATTATTTATTTAGTGTTGCTCTTAGACTCATCTTAGGTATGGTACAGAAAATTAAGATACGGTATACACACTTTCAAACTGATCATTAAATGGGTAGAAAATACTAAACTTCTAATTGTGGTATTTTGGGTTGTGGTGATAATGCAAAAACAAGGAATCAGCTCTTGAGCAGTTTCAGAAAACCTATAGGTAACATTCCCTGATAAGTGGTGGGCAGTTTAATTGAGCTGGGGCTTATTGTTTAATGCATTTGACTGACTTTCCTGGCTAACAGTTGTCTGCACCAACCTGCTAAATCTTTAGTGCCAGTCATGCTATTATATCTTTGTTAATATTTGATAGAATTGATCAGTGAAACCATCTGGTCCTGGTGATTTCGAAGATTATTAATCAGTGATTCAACTTCTTTAATAGATACATGACTTTTCTGGTTATCTGTCTACCCTTCGGTACATTTGGCAGTTTGCATCTTTAAGGAATTTGGTCCAATTCTTCAAATTGATCAAAATTGTGAATGCAAGCAGCTGTGGGTCTAGGGCCATAACTACAGAAGAAGTGTAGTAGCTCATGGTACCCCATGATTTACTCTCATGTGCCAGTGTGCTGGCAGCAAGAATAATAAATAGGCTGATATTGAGGAATGACAGATCATTTTGTACATAAGAACTAGGCTTAAGGATGCTTCCTGGTAGGATGAGAGCTAGTTTTTCATTTCTGCACATGGAATGTACAACTGGTGTTAGCTTCACATGGGGATACTGAGACTGAGGCTCTACTAGAGACTAAAGCCTTGATGTGTTACTGTGGTTGGGGTAAATTCACTTGGTAGGCATGACTGCTGGCTAGGGAACAGAGTGAGTATTCATGGGTATATTTATTTTTTAAAAAATATTTAGTATCTACGAAGTATCAGACTCTATGCTCACTACTCTATTTTATTGATCTCTGTGTCTATTATTTTATTAATGCCATGCAGTCTTGATTGGTCTAGTTTTACAGTGAGTCTTAAAGTCAGTAGTGTATTTTTCCTCAGTATTCTGTTGGCATTCTAGGCCTTTTAATTTTTTTCTATAATTTTAGAAGCAATTTGTCAATATGTACAAAATAACTTTCTTGACATTGATAGGGATTGTGTCGAAGCTACAAATCATTTTGGGAAGAATTGAAATTTTAATATTGAATCTTCTAATTTATGAACATGGACTATCTTAGTTGATTTGTTTGATATATTTATTGATTTTTTAAAATCAGTATTTAGTAGTTTTCCTCACATATATTTTGTACACATTTTGTTATATTTGTACCTAAGTATTTTATTTTTTGGTGCTATTGTAACTAAAATTGCCTTTGCAATTCACATTTCAATTATTGATGATATATAAGAGCACAATTGATTTTTAGAGTTCACCTTGTATCTTGCAACCTTGAAATATTTATTTATTAGTTTCAGTATTTTTTAATGGATTACATAGGCAATCACGTAATCTTCAAATTAAAACAATTATATTTCTTCCTTTACAATCTTTATGCCTTATTTATTTCTTTTCTTGTCTTATTGCACAATCTAGGAATTCTAATACGATGCTGAATTAGAAATAGTGAGAAATAGTATTCTTGCCTTATTTCTAATCTTAGGGGAAAAGTGTCCAGTCTCAAATTATTAAGTACAATGATAGCTGCAAGCCTTTGTTTGCTTGTTTTGGTAGATGTTCTTTATCAAATTGAGGAAGAGTTACCCTTTATTACCTACATCAGTTGATATCATTAAACAATTTGTTGTTTTTAGCCTATAGTGGATATAGTGGATTATGTTGACTGATTTTCAAATGTTACATTAGCCTTGCATGCCTGGAATAAATCTGACTTGGTTGAAGTGTCTAAATTCTCCCTTCTTCCATAAATAAAAAGATGATTTTTTTTTGGTTGCATTTTAGCTCATGAGAAATACTGATCTGTAGCTGTCTTTTATTTAAAGTCTGATTTTGAAATTAAGGAAATAATGACAACATATAATGTGTTAGAAAGTATTACATTTTCTTGAAGAGATGTGGAAAATTGCTATTATATCTTTGTTAAATATTTGATAGAATTGACCAGTGAAACCATCTGGTCCTGGTGCTTTCAAAGGTTATTAATTAGTGATTCAATTTCTTTAATAGATTCATGACTTTTCTGGTTATCTGTTTACCCTTCAGTACATTTGGTAGTTTGCATCTTTAAGGAATTTGATCCAATTCTTCAAATTGATCAAAATTGTGAACATAGAGCTGTTTTTGTAGACGTTTGTAGTTTCATTTTATTGTTCATGGTTCAGTGGTGATGTTACTTTCATTTTTGAAATTGTTAATTTGTGTCTTGTCTCTCTTTTCTTGATTTGCCTAGATAGAGGTTTATCAGTTTTATTGATCTTTTTTCACAGAATGAGGTTTTGGATTCATTGATTTTCTCTATTTTATTCAATTTCATTGATTTCTGCTCTTTTTTAGAAAAAATTTCTTTTGCTTACTCAAGGCTCAATTCGCTCTTTTTTCCCTAGACAGAACCATAGGTTATTGATTGTAGATTTTTCTTAATTTCTAACATTTGCATTTAATGTTATAAAATTTTCCTTAAGTATTGCTTTTGCCATGGTCTGTGCATTTTGGTAAGTTGTGCTTTATTTTTATTTATTTCAAAACACTTGTTAAATTTCTCTTACATCATTGATTATTTAGAAATTTTCAAATATGTGGAGTCTTTCCAGCTATCTTTCTGTTATTGATTTCTAGTTTAATTCTGTTGTGGGCTGATGGAATCCATTGGATGATTTCTATTATTTTAAATTTGTAAAGATGTATTTTATGGCTTCAAACGTGGTAAATATTTCACGTGAACCTGAGAAGAATATGTGTTCTGCCATTGATGAGCAAAGTATTTTATCAATTTCAATTAGAACAAAATGATTGGCAGTGTTACTCATGTCATCTTGATCCTGATTTTCTACCTACTTGATCTGTCACTTAGAAGAGTGTTGAAATATCCAACTATAATAACAGATTTGTCCATTTCTCTTTTCAGGTCTATCAGCTTTTGCCTTGTGCATGTTGACACTCTGTTGTTAAGTGCATACATGTTTAATATTGTTGTCTTTTTAAATAATCCATTACTTTATTATTAAGTCGTGTCTTTCTTTATCTCTGATAATCGTCCTTGTTTTGAATTTGCTTTGTTTGAAATTTATATAACCACTCCAGTTTTTTGCTGTTGTTGTTTAGTGTTAGCATGATATTATTTCTTCATTCTTTTACTTTTGACTATCTGAGTTCTCATATTTAAATTGAATTTCAATTGACAATATATAGTTGGGTCTTGTTATTTTAATTCACTCTGATAATCAGCACATTTACCAATTCTTTTAATTGGTATATTTACCCATTCACATTTAATGCTATTACTGATATGGTTGAATTAATATCTATCATATTTGTTATTCTTTTCTATTTGCTACATTTGTTGTTTGTTTCTTTCTTTTCTCCCTCTTTTTCTGCCTTGTGGGGTCTTTTCTCTTACCAAATCAACACATCTTTAAAAAATAATTTTACTGGTTGTCCTAGAGTTTTCAACATGTATATTTTTGACTAACTTAAGTATAACTTTAAGTAACACTACATTGTTTCATGGGTAGTACTGACAGCTACCTTATGACATAGTATTCTCAATTTTTCCCTGCTGACTTGGTGGAGTTCTTGCAGGTGAAGTCCACAAAAGATTCAGGGATCCTCTGAAATAGTAGCTTCCAGGGATTTCTCACTCTCATATTGGTCCATATCTACCCTCCAGAAATTCATTAAAATTACTGTTCAAGTGTTTCTACCCATTTATGTCTGCTTCAGGGAAATAACTCTTTGCTGTGATTCTCTGGGAGCATCTGTCTCCCGGTATTTTGGTGTGGCAGTTTTCCCTGAGACTTCAGTTTTCTGATGGGTCCAACAAAAGTCACTGATTTGCAGTTGTTCAGCTTTCTTGTATCACAAAATGAGAGTGACAATTTCCAAGCTCTTGCACAATTTTTCAACTCTTCTTTCTAGCCCCCTTTATTTATTGTTCATTCTAATTTCCTCCACAAAATGCTCTTTCTTTCCTTTTATAAATTTTTTTTCTATTTGAATGTTGAAAACTTTTAAGTACCTTATATCAGACAAATCCGAATTTATTGTCTTGTATTTGGCAGTTAAACCCATTTGTGCTCCTTTGATGATTTCTTCTTTTATAGGACACAGAGTCACCAGGAGACCAATGTTACTTTCATTCACATATGGGCAACATTTGGTAGTAACACACTTATTTATAGTGAAAAATGCATTAGTAACTTACTCTGGGTTAAGGGGAGAAACACTAAATTAGAAAGTATCATGAACCAGGAAAGAGCATTGTTAGCAGAGGACTTGAAATGTATCAGTCAGCATTGTTAGCAGAGGACCTGAAGTGTATCAGTCAGCATTTCAGATATCCTTTTAAATATCATGTGCTTTAGTGTTTAGAAATCTTGGGAGTATTCAGACAAATGTCATAAACAAATGATAGAGGGGGTTAACAGAAACATTGGATCTAAGTATATCAAATTACTATAAAACAAAACCTGTGCCCTCAATAAATGGAGAGGAAAGAAAACTGTAGCAAACACACACGGGGCCCAAAAGCAAAACCAAAATCTACCTAAGTACATCTACCTCAGATGTGGTTGCTGCACTGAATATATTTACTTAAATAAGCTTTTAATAGTGTGAAGACTATATTTCCTTAAGTAAACATTATTTTAATTGTATAAAGTCTAAAGAATCCACAGGATTACAGATGCATGGTTTTCTTAAGGAGACACAGGAAACATAATTCTTTATTTATTGGTGAATTTAGTCTAGAACATGAGTGCTAGATTAGAGTAGGAATTATAGAAGCAATTGAGAGATCTGTCTTAAGATGGGTTTCTCCTGTATTTTTGCTATGAGTTGACTGATTTGAGGAACCTTGTCTAGAAATTACATTGTAGCTTGGGGCAAGATAAATTCTTCAAGATTAAAAATGTTGTCCTAATTTTTAAAAAAATTTGTAGAAGGATATGAATATCACAACATGGTTTACTCTAATATGAATAGAAAGAATCTAAATAATCATCAACTGAATACTGTACTTCACTCATACCGTGGAACACAATGTAACCATAGTACCAATTTTTTGGGTTATTTCTGAAAAATATTGTTTTTGCTAAGATCCCCAATGTTCTCCTTGTTGAAGAGACCATAGCACAGTTCTTTAGTACTTATCCTACTGTGAAAGCTAAGTTTTCTGGGAAACAGACTCTAAAATACAGATTAACACAGAGGGAGGTTAGGAACCATTGTCAGGACCAACACCAGGGAAGTAGGAGCAAACCAGGCAGAGGGAGAAGTCGGGTGGGGATGCATTTGCAACAAAGGTTGAAGCCAGTCCTAGCAGGGAGCTCAGGAACTGAGATAGCCCTTCGGAGTTGTCCTAGGGGGTGGCAAGGGCAGGGCCTTTCCATCTCCTGTTGAATAGTCACTAGTTGCTGGTCATCTTGGGAAAGGGTCATGACCTTGGCAAAGTGGTTTTCTTGAGTTGACGGTAATTTCCAGAGAGGAGTCAACTGAGACCTGTTTGCTACCAACACTCCCAGCTGCTGGAGGGATGAAGGGTTTAGTCCTGGAAGGGGGATATTTGGTGACACGCTATGTCATCAATTACCCTTACTTTGCTTCTTACCATAATTTGATATGATTGGACATGCCTTCTGAAATACTCTTCCATTGGCTTCTGAGTTGCCACTCTCTTTCTTGTTTTTTTTCTTTCCTTCCCCTGTTAGTCTTATTTCTTTACCTGAATTTCATTGGGATGTCCCTGGACCTTCATTTCTTTTCACTCTACACAATATGAACAAATTCCTTTTCGTGTCTTTCAAAATTATCTGTTGACTGCTTAATTTATAGTAATTTCTTTCCTTCAAATATCTCCAGAACTATATGTCTAACTAATTATTCCTGTTTCTTCTTAGGCATCTCACGTATCACACGCATCTCAAACTAATCAATTTTAAGTCAAACTAAGCTCACTATTTTCAATACTGATCCTCATCCAATGTTCTCCCTCTTAGTTGCTCATGCTAGAATTCATGGAATCATCTTTAACACTTTCCCCTGTGTTACACCCTCACTAGTCCCAGTGAATTTGATGAACAAAGTACATCTTACATCTATTCTGTTATTTTTTTTTCTATGTCTATCGCTACACCATATTTTATCTGTACTGCTGTGCTAATTTTCTAACTGGCCTCACAGTATCTATTTTCGCTTCCCTCAAACACATTCTTCATACAGAAGCTAGCATGATTGTTTAGGAATACAGATATTAGCACAATACTCACCTATTTAAAATTCTGCAATACCCCTATATGCACTTAGAAGCAAATCTAAGATTATTACCATGACCTAAAAGGCCCTTCAAAGATACACTATACTTTTGTGTGTTTCTCAAATGTATTTTTCATATGCTGTTCCCATTTCCTGGAATATAGTCCTTAGTACTTCCCTATCATCTGACAGTTCTTTAAATTTCAGGACAGAATCAATCACTTTTTAGGAAGTCTTTCTGACTCCCTGACTAAATTTACTTTCCCTGCTGAATGCATTTTTAGCATTCACTCCCCTTTCAAATGCCTTATCGTGATTTTAAATATAATGCAAATTTTATTTATCACCTCTCTCCCACATTAGACTGTAAATTCTTGAGTACTAAAACTATGATTTTTGGTTCACTGCTGTACTATCAGGATTTAGAAAGTATCTCAAACACGGCAAGCCCTCAGTAAATTTTAGCAGAATATTTTATTAAAAACACACATATGTATCTATTACATACACGCACACACACATAAGATAGAAAACAAGTCTGAAAGTTATGATAGGAGATCTCTGACTTCTATCCATAAATCCTAAAAATTGAAAATTAGAAAATTGAGTGAATAAAAGCTGAACAGCTTGTTATGAGGAGGCAGGGACTGGTCCTAGAGGAAGAAAACACCTCATTATGTCTGTTTCAGCAATTCTGGCCTACTTTTAAGTTCAGGAAGCTCTATGGCCATTGAGAGTACCAACAAGTACTATATAAAATGGTGCAGACTGTAAGCACTATGAAGATCTAGAATAACTGTTTCCTGGGATCTTAATGCAATCCAATGTGAACTGATAACTTTGAGCTTGAATAAGTATTAAAATTAGAATTGGGATTTTGCTGTTACCCAGGCTGATCTCAAACTTCTGGCCTCAAATGATCCGCCTATCTCAGTCTCCCCAAGCGATAGGATTATAGGCATGAACCACTGCACCAGGTCACTGGTTTGTATTTCACTCGCTAATTATATTTCCTCCTGCTTCAATCCTAGTGAATATGATGTTCTATGGCCTGCAAAATGGGTGCGCCTTATTGGAGTAGACCTTGGTAAGTTTCTCTTAGCAATCTTGCCTAGTTTTTGCATATTTGGGCTAACTTCTTTAAGGTTTTAGGAGAGATCCAATTTAGGTGTGTTCCAAGTCTATTTGTTTCATGATGTTTCTGAGAGTAAATAAATGTGTATAATAATTCAGGACCATTGATTTCACAACCTTCTCAGAAATCCTGGAGAGTGCCAAGTTTAGTACATGCTTATTGATCAACTAAGCAATATAATAAAGAGAATGGTAAGCCATGTTATCCCCATTCTGTGATCTGGAACTTGAATATGTGAGTTACTGATAAAAAGCCAGGGTGTTGGATGCCCTTTCATTTATTTTCCTGTCACTATGGATTATACTGTATTACATTCCAAAGTGTAGTTTTTCCTGTATGCTTTGATATTAACACATCACAACTTTCTCTGTTTTAGTGGAATTTGGGCAAGCAGGTGAATTGAATGAAAAAAGCATGAGTAAACCTTATTTTCTAGCATACACAATAAATTATCTTCCTAATTTAAAAACTCAAAAACTTTAAGAGTTTTCAGCTCCTGGATAGGTGTTTACAATCACCATATGACCAAATGTAGCTAGAGATCATCTAATGACCTGTTTTATATTCACTGAGACTAAATCTGCTCTGGAAAGTACTAGACAGTTGGCAGAAAACCTTTCCTGTAAGCTGGGCAGAAATTCTGAAGTAATGAACTGTGCTCCCAGTGTGGGTACCATAAACTTCGTAATGAATAACACTCTTTGAACGTCTGGACAAGAAAGATGTCTCACTCCAGGGGGGATGTTTTCCTTTCTGTAACCAAACTGAGCTTAGTTGATATTTGAAGCCTTACTTCACACCACTCAGAGTTCTTCTTTGATCCAATACAGTTTAGTCAAATTGACTCTGATATGTTTGCAGATTGGAGTGGGGGTTAGGAAAATGTGGGCGTGAGGGTGTGAACCCATATGTTTCTCTTCAGCTGGGATTTTGCCAGTATTTGTCCTCCAAGGAATAAGATTCCTTTTCCAGTTTTGATTGATTGATGGTAAGAAGAGATTCTAATACAGCTTTTGGCTCTAAATGCTTTGGGGGAGAGTCCCCCCAAAGAACCACAAGGTTGTATATGATTTGACAAGTGAAATATAGACGAGATGAAATGTCAGGATGGAGGAATGAACATAGGAACAATCGACTAATCGTTTACAAGCATGGAAGAAGAGGGTTGATTACTTCTCCATACATACAGAGGAGAAAAATAAGAAAATTCCCAAAGTGTAGCTTATTGTATGAATGCTGAACCCACAAAACAATTCTTGTTAGTTAAGTTAATTGAACTAAAAGAAAATTAATAAATGGAAATTATGAAGTATTTTCCAGGGTCTTGATAATGAGGTAATTCTCCATATTTATTCTCTTAGGTGTTTTAGATGCTTTTCATTAGATAAAAGATAACTAGCTAGCTATACTTTTTAATATATAAATATTTGGTGTTTGTGGTAGATTATAACACTGTTCAGTAAACAGTTACAACCCCTCCACTGTCTACCCTCCACTGCCTCCATGGGAGGAGTTTATTAAACACCACATTGATATTGGGTTTGACTCTTGACTTACTTTGGAAGGGCGCCAGTTCTAAGCATAGCCCTTAAAAGATATCACATGCCCCTGATTACCCATCTGACAGCTTCTCACTCCCACCATGAGAAGAACATGCCCCAGAGGTGTACCCCTTTAACCTGGATCCAAACTGAGACAAATACTACAGACCAGTTGGCCCATAGCCTGAAGAAGAGTTGTCTTCCCTGCCCTGTAGAGTGAAGAATAGATGCTTATTGTTTGTGTCACTGAAATTTTATGATGGTTTGAATGAGTTCAGTGCTTACTCATCAGTAAGTCTTTATTGGGCAGTTTCTATGTGCTAGATCCAGGAGATACAAAAGAACTAGCTTTCAGAGAGCTTTCAGTCTACTGGAGGAGACAAATATGTACACAAGGAGGCAGGCTCATATAAAGCACCACGAGTCTTTTGATAAATGCTATGAGATTTAAAAGTATAGTGTCATGTGGGTTGAGAAATTGAAGAGAGAACCAGTTTGAAGAGGGTGAGAGCATGTAAGGAATGGCTTCATAAAGACAGGTCGTTGAATACATTAATTGGAGATATTGCCTGTGTAAATTTCATCAGCATATGCTTCCGTGTGTATGTGTATAGGTATGTATATGTATATCTGTATGTGTGTGTGCATATGAGGCACTTGCCTCCCACCTTGGGGCTACATAATTGAGACTATGCGTGGAGCTGTACAGAATGAGGGCCAGACATAAGTATACAAGGCATGTGGTCATTTTCAAAGCTGAGTTTTAAAATGCTGCAACAAGACTATTTGCCAGTTTTGTCTGTATTCATGTAAATAAAAGAACCATACTATACAAACTGGGATTTATAGTTCTCAAATGATTAAAAATATCCAAACTGAATGTGTTGAATCTTTTTGGAGCAGAAGTGGTGAATTCATAGGAGGTGTTTCTTTTTGGAAAAAGTCAAATTTTCATGAAGTACTGGTATTGTTTGGAGTCCTAATCAAGAAAATTATATTTATATCTGTGACAAGTAAATAGGATGAAATGTCAGGAGAGCAAAGACTGAGATAAAAACAGAAGTTTGATTTTTTTTTTTTTTTTGAGTTGGAGTCTCACTCGGTTGCCCAGACTGGAGTGCAGTGGCCGCTCCCGGCCACCGCAGCCTAGACCTGCTGGGCTCTGGCGATCCTTCCACCTCAACCTTCCGAGTAGCCGGAATTACAGGCATGCACTACCACGCCCGGCTGATTTTTTGATTTATTGTAGAGATGAGGTCTCACTGCCCAGGCGGGTCTCGAACACTTGGGCTCAGGCAATCCACTCACCTCAGCCTCCCAAAGGCGCGGGATTACAGGCTGAGCACCGAGCCCTGCTGAAGTTTCATTTTTGATGTCTTGTTGACTTTGTGGTTTAGCTGTCAATTAAAGGAGGAGGAAGTCAAGGCATTAAAAATATTATTTATAGCCGGGCTCGGTGGCTCAGCCTGTACATCCCCTCACGTTAAGAGCACAGATTATGAATTCAGGTTTTCTGGGTTTGAATTCCACATTCAGGTTTTCATTTGTTTGTTTTACTGGAAGTGTGACCTTGGGCACATTCTAACATCTCTAAGCCTCAGTATTTCTTTCTGTAAAATGGAGTTAATAATAATGCCTCAAAAGTTGTTGACAGAATGTATATAATGTAATATTTTTCTGTACCTGGAATTTGGAAAGATTTCAATAAATGTTTTCTGTTGTTATTGTTATGATAGTAGCTAACTTTCTTCCAGCAGAGGAATATCAACATTTAAAATATAGTAGTAGCTATTATTTACAAGACATTTATGAGTGTGAATATATGAGTATAAAAATCTACAACCTTAAAGGATACATTCAGATTTTGGGTGATTTTGACTTCATGTGGCTGGGGAAAAGACTTGAACTCACCCGAATCTTCCAGACTTTATAAAGTACCATTAGAAGACACTTGGGACGACAGACAGCACAGAGAAACACATTCTCTGCCTTTAACCTCTGAGTCACAGCTGATATAAAATATAAATCATATGAACCATCTCGGACATGTACTGTAGCTCAAGACTCTCCTCTTCAATTATTTTTTGAAAAAAATGGAACCTATGAGAAGTATTTGGGTAAATAACCTTTCTCTCCTTTTTTCTCGTTTCTTTCCACATGTCAAAAATAGAGTATAGCCAAACTATTATTTTCCACATTACTCATTTTAACCAGGAGTTCTCAGAAAACTTTGGGAATGACTTTCAGAGAAACATTTTTAATTGTTTTTAATTTATCTAAAAACTTTAATTAACAGGCTCCAAGTAATAGTTATACCATTTTTCCTCTGCTATCAGCTTTCACTTTTATTTATGATGGTGTCCCCTTGTGTCTCCTCAATGCCAAGGTCCACTATCACTAATATTTCTGTGATATGTGAATAAACCTAAATGTAAAGTTAGCACTTGCAATCAATGCAAATTAATGATTTTTTAAAAAAATTTCAATCAGGAAAAGCAGCTTTGTAGTTGAAAATCC
Organism: Cephalopachus bancanus; assembly: GCA_027257055.1. Classification (NCBI taxonomy): domain Eukaryota; kingdom Metazoa; phylum Chordata; class Mammalia; order Primates; family Tarsiidae; genus Cephalopachus; species Cephalopachus bancanus. The sequence goes on from JAPVLO010000146.1 coordinate 2,330,928, forward strand.
CATGCTGGCCCTAGAGTGGGAGTTTTTCCAGCCTCTGCTTAAATCCAAAAAAATACTGCAATCTTCTGGCACAGGCTCACTGTAATGCTTTAAAAACAATTTAGCAACTGTCATTGCTGTAATTACAGTAACTAATTACCATCCTTAGCAAACAAATAGCTTAACATAATACGCAAGCCGAATCAATTTTGAAGAAATGCAAATTCCAAAAGCGAAAAAGGGCATTTTGGCAAACCTGAAAGAGAAGCAGGAAAATAATACACTTTGTTTTATCTGCACATAATTCCCAGGGAATATCATATCATAAATATTTGCATTCAGTTCTTATCAGGACATTTGCATTTGCTTCTTATCAGTGTGCAGACCGGACTCTGCCAGATAGAGAGGGGAGCGCCACACCATGCACATATTTCTAATGAATCACGTCTCGGGCCCAGAGAATATTTTGGCTGGAACTTTATCACCCAGATGAAGAGGTCATTTACTCTCTGAGTTGGTTCATCTTGGAATTGTCTTGAGATTTTGATGTGATTCACCCGACGCAGCCTTTATTTATTTCTTTATTTTATACAAACACTGGAGGCAGTTTTTTTTTTTTTTTACTCGAACATTTCTTCTGGAGGCAGCTGTTCAAAGGGCATATTTCCCCCGCCTGCCAACCCTTCCACACCCACTCCCCAACTTTTGCAGAAATGAAATCATGTGTAAATAAAAACCGACTTCAATTATTTCAAATTCTGTAACAGGCACGGCCATCTTTATTGTGTAGGAATCAATAAGGAGAATAAAAGCAAGGCATAAAATAAATCAAGCCCTACTCGACCATCATTATCTTGAAATTTAGTGCCAAATCCTGTTGTAGTTCCCAGGAGCACATTTGATTAGCAGCGGCTTCCATAGTAAGAGGAGGCAGTGTTGCCGGCCTGGGAAGCCACCTTACTAATGAGACCATCAGATTCCTCTAATGGTTTATCCAGATAAATCCATTTCTCATCTTATTTTAAGTAACAGTGCATCTTACCCATGAGCACACATGAAGTCAATACAGGAGCTGATAGTAGCTTCTTTCATATGTGAATCATAATTTAGTTCTTTTTAACCCTTGTATCGTCTGACATGACACCCAGCACTCATTGGCTTGCTGTGCCTGAGCATAAAGCACTCAAGCAGTCTATTTTGTTTTGGAGAGAGAAGCAAGAATATTATTGTATTGATTGGATCCTTTCTGGTGGGTCTTGCCATTTAATTAAACCAGATCTGTATTTTAGTACTTTGGGAACATGAGGTTTAAATAGATAGAGGTATTATATCTTTATGTAAAACAAGACCAGGTTGGTATCCAAGAATCATGGCTATGCAAGTAAATATTTCTACTGGACTGTTATTATTACACAATTTCCCCTGTAATTTTATCATCTACTTGATATTATTGCACAAATTCTGCGGTCAAACTTCAAAGAAAAACTCTGGATGGGATCAATCTGAGTACCAGGGTTTCAATTTCCAGTTATACATTAAAATATAGGTATAATGGGAAAATTTGTCATTTATAATAGTAGCAAAAATGCATTTAATTGTGCTTTATAGCAATTTTATTTATGAACATGGCCATTTAAACTTAATTTCACCTTTTGCCCAAGTAGAATTTCACTTTGGTTTATTTGTTTAACACAAAAGAGAACCTCTGGCTTATTATGATTCAAATGATTGACACATCTCTATTTCGATTCAGAAAATGTTATTTAAAAATCTCATAAGAATGTAAATATCCCATGAAACTGTATTCCCATAACAGTAAAAAACATTTTTGTCACATTATTTGTTTTAATTTTAATTTTTTAAATCATAGCTTTAAAAATTTTCCCCTAAATAAGACTGCTAACATAGAAATTTTTAATTTTTTAAAATTTGAAATAAATTATTTTACTAAAAATATCTAGACGCAGCTACTCATATTGACTTTAAGAACTTAAAATATTATTTGTCTTAAGTGAACATTTTATAACATCTTATAAAATTATTTTTTCAAGAATTTTCAAATACTAAATTTGAGATGAAAATTGATGTACCGATGAAAGTTAAAATTATGTGATATCTTAAAATAATTTCACATGAAGTGTTCAGAAAGCTTATTTTTTTTACTTAAGTTCAACTCCTGTGTATGTGTTACTGCATGTGTTATGCTCTAAATCCAGGATGCGTCATGAATCACATATAAATATCATATAAAATTTTCTGAAAAAAAGCAAGAGACTAGAGAAAGAATAACACTAAAAACTGTCTGTGGGATTCAATAATTCATCTGGAAAAGACTTCATATCAGTCTTTCATGTTTTATCATTGTTTTTAGCTTTTTCTTTGAGGTGGGAAGAGCTTACAGTTAAGAGCCCATTATCAGGGAGAAGGACGCAGGAAGTCCAAAATATTTATGTTTGTTCATGGCACATGGACAAAAGACAGTTCTCAGGAAAAGGGCTTTCTGATTAAATGATTGAAAACACTCTGGTGTATTTTAATAGCTTCTTCTATCCAAGAGATAACATCATCTTCATCCTTATCACTGTTCTGAAACTTATTTTAAACATTTTCCTGTTCTCTTCCAATTAGATACTCTGCTCTCTTGGCGTTCTGTGTCCTCACTGCGACTCATCTCATTTGTTTGCTTTCTCATTTTTGTCAGCAGGTTGGGTGTAAAAGGGGCATTTAGCAGATAATTGAGGGGACATGCTTTTCAGAGTCAAACTCATCTCCATGGCATTCAGCCATAGACTCTCAGTGATAAAACATCTCAGTGTAAGACATCAGTTTGCAATTGGCCAAAGCTTAAAATACTGATGATTGATTGAATAGTATTATAGAGGATGATCATTGAGGAATCTGTTCATTTTTAAATAAAAATTTTAATGCCCTAATAGTTCATATAAAATCAGATTAAATACTTGGTTAAAAATATTTAATGGAAACATATGCATTGAGAAGTAGTTTATTAATATCTGCATAACTCTAACATACTTTTCTCTCAGACTTTTGTATTTCTGATGCTTTCTCATCATTCTGGCTCAGTTGAATGGTTGCATTTTAGGGAAACCTTCCCTGATCATTCTAGCTAAAGTAGTTGCCTCTCACATACACACTCAATTTCTGGTTCCTGTATTTTTTATTATTTCATGGTGTTTACTGTTGTTAATAATTTATATATGTTTTATGTATGGATGGCTTTATAGTTTCCACCTGATTTCCTTCTGATGAGGTGAGGAATTGTGTTATACTTGTATACTTATAGTAAAAATGTCTAGATTATTTCTCGGAACATAGTAAACAATCTTTAGTTTCTTTTTATTAAAAAGAATTTGTTGAAATCCGGGTGATGTGATTAATTTTAAAAATAATTTTTAACAGCCAGGCGTTAACGCCTATAATCCCAGGACTTTGGGAGGCAGAGGCATGAAGAGTGTCTGAGTCCAGGGTTTTGAAATCAGCCTGGGCAACTTGGTGAGACCTTGTCTCTACAATAAATAAAAAAATTAGCTGGGTGTGGTGGCTCACGCCTGTAGTTCCAGCTACTTGGAAGGCCAAGGCGGAAGAATTGCCCTGAGCTGAGCAGATTTAGGCTGCAGTTGCCGTGAACATGCCACTGCACTCTGGACTGGGAGAAGTGAGACTCTGACTTTTTAAAAAAAATGCTTTTTACAACAATCTTGTAGATAATAGTAATAAACCCATTTCATAGATTTGAACATCTGAGACTTAGTGATGTTAGTGAAGGAACACAGCTAATAGTCACAGGGGCTAGGACTCGATATCCAGTCAGGCTAAGGTTTCAAAGCTCTTGTTCTTAATAACTCTGTTTGCCTATATGTAATTTTTCAAATAATTCCACTTTCATTAGATAAGCATATGTTTTTATGCAACCTGGGACAGAGGTGGTATCATTGGATATCCGGAACTTTTGAGAGAAAAATGACAAGACATCTTTTCAGAAAAGATTGTTTTTATTGGCTTGAGTTTCCTCTCTTTTGAGCATTCAAACTTTCAGTAGCACGTGGACCTATGAAAAACCAGGTGACAGCTGTGACTTAGAAAGATCTTTTCCCCTCCTCACAAAGAATGAACATTGAAAATTTTCCTCTCAAGGAGGATAAGATAAAAGAGAATTTGAAGTGATATTATTCTTGAAGTATTCTGCAGACCAACAGACCAGACAGAGGATATGGATAAAGGTTTCCGAAGGCAGATTACAAAACTGGCCTTGAAGAGAAGGGAAAATACACCCGTCAGAATGTCTGCTGAAGTCTTATTCTACAAAAAGCAGGGCATCTGATAATTTCTAGACTTGCTGACAACACAGAAAGAAGAAGAAGCAAAGAAAGAAAACAATATTCTGGACCAAATTATGAAAGAACTGTTTTGTGATAGAGACATGATAGCAACCTCTGTAGGAAGTAGTCAAATCATTTGAGACATTAGGTTAAAGAAAAAGAGAAAGGTCATAGGCGACACTCAATATTATATCTTAGGCTTTAGAGTTTATAACAAGGGCAAGTACATTTCATGGTCAGTGAAGTCAAAAGTTCATGTGACTAAAGAGTGAATCTTTGGAAAGTAAAATTTCTAACAATTTAATCACAAATGAGCATAGATAGGAAGCAGAAATGTCATTTAATGTTAAGGATGTGATCACAAAGCCGTCTTTTATGAGAAGCCGTCTCATAAAGTCATTTAGTGGTATGTCATCTACAGAAATAGATGAGGGAGGCATTGGCCACGTCGCAGGCAGGAGAGGGAAGTGAACTTGTAGAAAAATGTCAGGAAGGCCAAAGTCCAGGGTGAAGTGTAAGTTTCAAAAAAACAGTAGAATACAACTGAAAAACCTTAGTGTTTTCTTGAGAGCAAGGAGAATAAACAGGTAAGCTGATCTATAAGTACTACATAGATATATGCCCAAGATAATAGCAAAATTATTTAGATCTGACTTTGACTACATGCTTACCAGTAAGGAAGATCATCTTCAAGATGTATAAGGTAGAAAAAGAATCATTAAGAGGAGGTAAATGCCCATGTTAGATGAGCAAACAAGTTGTAAAGAAACGTCTATTAGCTTTACATAAGTAAAGGCTTAGATATATTATATTGTAAGGTTCTTGAAGATCATGCAGAGAACCTCATAGTGCTATTCTGGACCCTCTTTTAGAAATCATAGTGACCCACTTATCAAGTACTATAGGTAGGTATATGACCTGCTTCTAAGAAGGGGAAAAGAATAGAATTTATAAGGTTTTATGGCTTAGTAAAATACTGTCAAACCCCGGTAATGTGTTTGGAACAAGGATCACATATAACATTTACTAGCACTTACGTATAAAAAAGTAGTGATATCAGGAACAAATATTAACTCAATGAAACTCTCCAATTAATTTCCTTTTAAAATGAGGCCACTGGAATAATGGAGAGCAATGACACAGTAATGGCATATTCTTTTTATTTTAGAAGGCATTTGTTACACAAAATAGTTCAAGGAATGTTGAACAAGATAGAGAATGTGACTTGGATGGAATTGTCCTAGAAGTGCTATATCCCACACAAAAAGTTTTGAAATTTTGATCAAATCAGAGTTGTCTTGATTGATGTACTGCATTTTAGTTTGATCACTGTGAAAATTCGTGTTCACCAGATTTGCAGATTGTGCAAAGTTAGGTATGACGGTCAGTGAATTGGGGAGAGATAGTTAGACTGTTAGTTGTTCGACACTAAGATTGTGTGATTTGGTGTGGTCTTATCTGTCTCATAGCTTTGTGCCCTTGAATCTCGTGAACACAGCTTTCTCAAAGGGAGCTATCCAGACACTTGCATCAAAGCTGCAGATGCTCACAAATGCAGAAACTTGTAAATGCTCCATGGAACGTACCACAGGAAGAGGATTGCTGGTATCTCAGTGCTATTCAGTTTGTTGACTGAGGCAGTAGAACATTTGTTTGTTTGGATCATCCTTCCATGAGAAGTATTTACTCATCACTCTCTCTCTCTGTTTCCCCCACTTCCATTCCTCCCTGAAGCTAATACTGTAGGTGCTCACCAAAATGTCCCCTATTGAGTTGGTGCATCTTAACCCTACCTGCTGGGATTGTTGGCTAGGTAAGGTTACAGCTGCTTCTTCCTCTAGAGAATTGTTCGCTGCTGAAGGAAGCCACACCAAACACAGATGCTTGGGACCTGAAACCCCACTTTCAGATGTGACCAACAGCCATGGACTGACTAATTTGGGGACACAAAGCTGACTTTTAGCCTCGAAGTGGGATCAATTATGTGGTATAATTTACGCTCTTGAACTCATTGTGAGATCAGGCTAAATAGGTGGAATACAGGGTAGCTCCCTTCTCTGATTAGCTTCTTCCTTGCTTCTCCCCTACTTCCCTCTCTCCTTTCTCTTGAGGTGATTCAAAAATGATTCACACCAGAATCCTTGTGTCAGTTTCCACCACCAGGGAGCCAAACACAAGGCATCTCTTCTGTCTCCTGTCATTTTCCTTCTTTCTCTTTCCCACTTTCATCATGGTAAATAACATTAACCCATGGCGACAACACTGTATAGTTCTGTCTATAACCTAAAAGGAAAGTTTGAACATGTAAGTTAACATTTGGCTCAATTAGCACCATTTCTGGGTTTGATTTCAAGATTCTTGCATCAGAATTACCTGGAAGATTTATTAAAATGTAGATTTTTGAGCCCTAGTTCAGACTTGCTGACTCTCTAGGGTAAGACTTTGGCATTCTGGGTTTTTGTTTGTTTAGTTAGAATCTCACTCTATCACCCAGACTGGAGTGTAGTGGCACGCTCATGGCCACCCCAGTGTTGACCTGCTGGACTGTGGAGATCCTTCCACCTCAGCCTTCCATGTAGCCAGACATTCTGTGCTTTATCAGGTTTCCCAGGTGCTTCTTTGTATAGGTACATAAGAATTTGAAAACCCTTGAGATATAATAAGGTTATACTACTGCCAAAGTTGTGGGTTTGGTTCCCTTGCAGGCCAGTTAGCTGAGTATAAAAAAATGTAATATAAACAAAAATTTTCCAAGTTCATAAATAATGCTCTAATCTTGTTGAATGTCTTAAAACCATATATTGTCAAAATCTACTCACACTTATACAGTACATGGCTCAAGTTCAACGTCATCTCAACACTGGGGAAAAAAAGCACAGCGAAGGGCCTCTTACGGTGCTTCTTCAAATACTAAAGTTCCTGAATTTAACCCAGGTTCTCTTCATCTTGACAAAAAGTGGCAATTGCTATCTGGAGTCAGAGTAGTTGTTTTTCTGCCAGTGTTACTTTTGTGATAAAGAAACAGGGTACAACCACTCAATACAGCAAAACTATGGTAGACAGCATCTCATTAGCAAGAAAGCAATAGAATTCCTGTTTTCTGGAAGGAAGCATCTTTAATCTAGTAGCTTTAACTGATGCTAACTAATCCTGTGAAGATTAAGGGGGCCAGACACAGTGGCTCATGCCTATAATCCCAGCACTTTGGGAGGCTGAGGTGGGAGGATCACTTGAGCCCAAGAGTTTGAGACCAGCCTGCAACATGGTAAGACATTACTTCTACCAAAAAAAAAAAAAATTAGCTGAGCATGATGACATGCAACTGTGGTCCCAGCTACTTGAGAGGTTAAGGTAAGAGGATTGACTGAGTCATGGTTGTGCCACTGCACACTGTACTCTGGCCTGGGTGACAGAGTGAGATCCCAACACACACACACACACACACACACACACACAGAGAGAGAGAGAGAGAGAGAGAGAGAGAGAGAGAGAGAGAGAGAGAGAGAAAGAGAGAGAGAGAGAGAGAGAGAGAGAGAGAAGGAAAGAAGGGCTTGGATTTGCTACTATTTCTGTTACTTGAAGGTGAAGTTGAGATGTGGCAGTTTAATGTTTGCCTGATAAGGTTTTCCCAACCAGTGATGTTATCTAAAGTTAAAGCTGCCAGCTTGGCATTCCCTTGTGACTCTTGGGAGGAAGAAGAAAAAACAATGTATCATACAGCTGAAATGTTCCTTATATCTAAGTAGACTACAATTCCTGAGCACTCCACACTTGCACTCCTCCAATTGTCTGTTGCAAAGCCTTGACTGTAACATCTGGCCATGTACCAGCTGTCATTCCATGTACTGTCCCATGGTTGTCCCACTAGGTAAGCTGGTTAGAAGTTGTTCTGGGTTTCCATTTCTAAGTCAGCATCACACCCAGGTAAGAAAATTAGATTGAGTTAGGCATCAGTGAATGCTAGCAAACAGTATACAATGCAATAAAGGTTATATTTTACAATGAAACAGTGGCTTTGTGGAGCTCAAATCTCTCGGGGAGGGAAAAAGCATGCATTTGGATTCCCCAACCTCCAAAATTCACAGATCAGAAGGGTGTGGAATTGTTGATGTGAGAAGTTGAAGTGGGCCAGGAATAATTTCCAGAGCTTTGCTTCCAGCTCCCTGATACCTCTCCACCTGGGTGAGCCATCTGAGCTCGGCACGGTGACTCTGCCATCTGTCATATCCCTCTGGGCAGCAGCCGGTGTTCTGCACAAGTTTCTTACTGGAGGAGAAGTGTTGGCAACTTTTGGGACCTTCTGAACCCATCTGAGGAAACTCTGTGGAGATCCATAGAAGAAAGTGCTTTAAGCATAAAAAGAAAAGGAGAGAAAGATTAAGGAAAAAAGATGTATTTTCTGTCTTCCCTTAAGTCATAGTCCTCGCATTCCTGACTTTCTTCTCAGAGGCAAAGAAAAAAAAGTGGAAATCACAAAAGCAATAAGAACAAAAGTATTAGGTCATGCACTATAGTTTTACAAATTGCGATCCCCCTGAGAAAATAGTTAAATTAGGAGTCCAAACAGATGCAATTCTAGGAAAGAGTAGGTAACTACATATATGTACAATTCTGAGGTTATATAGATAGTCTCCTAACACTGATTGAGGAGAAAAATTGTAGGTGTGCATATATATATGAATGCGTGTATGTACTTGCCTGTGTGTACATGTAAATACTTTTCAGGTGGGCACATATGTGTGCATATATGTGTATGCATGTACCTGTGTGTGTGTTTGTGTATGTGTGTGTGTGTTAGCGCTTTGCAGGTGTGCATGCATGTGTGTAGTTGCATATGTGTGCATCTGTGTGTATATGTGAACGTAAATGTATATATATTTCAACTAAAACCAAACAAACTTATTTACTTAATAGGAGAGAACAATTAGGTATTGATGCTATACATTTTTTAGATATCACTAATGGAAAGTGCTAATATTTTGTTAACTTTAAATGAGATACGTCTCACTTATGATCTGACTTGTCTAGGGAGGTGTCTGTTACTGAAAGTTCAAACTTTGTGCCTGGCATTCATGGTTCCAAATTACCTTTCCAGTTCATCTCCTTCTCTTCCACATCTATACTCTAAAGAACAGGGATTATTCACTCTCCCTGCACGCACCATGCTTCTGTGACTTTGCTTATTTTCTACTCCTCGCTTAGAGCACTTTTTATATTAGTTAGTGTAATGCTAGTGGCTTTCACAAATAAATCCCAAATTGTCAGTGACTTAACAGAATAAAAGTTTCTAGTTTTTTCATATGCAGCAGTCATATCAGTATTCTGGTCTGCAAAAAGAAAGAGCAGGCTGCAAGATGCCTTGGCAAAGGAGGGGCCTATACCAGTACCACTCAGATGCTATCATGAGAACCAGTAATATGGCACAGGGGCCAGGAAATGTCATTCTTGGAGGAGCAGCTATTCCCAAGTGAAACCTCTACTGTGGAAGTGAGAACACACACACACTGGTGAATAGTTAGCTGCCTTTCTAAAATGATGACCTTCTGTCAAAAGTTTCTGATGATCCCAAATTGAAATTAATTCCTTCATCCTTAAAAGTACTCCCAAAGTACTTGACTTATAATTCTTTTATAATAAGCATTGTATTATTACTGTTGTTGCTGTTATTACTAACATTTGTTTTGGAGTATACCACAGGATGCAGAATAATGTTCAAGTGGACATAGGCTTCAAATCAGGTAAGCTGGGTTTCAGTTCTGGCCCTAGGATCTGATGATTGGTCCTTGGATGAACTATTTTACCTTCCAAAGACTCTGGGTTGTTGCTGCATCTGTGGAAATTATAATGCCTCCTAGGAGATAAATGGAGAAAATGGTAATACCACCTAAGATTGTGGTAAAAATTAAATAAAGTTGCAGAATTAAAACACATAACACAATGCCTGGCACATAATAAGGGGTTAGTGGACAGCAACTAGCTGTTAGCTCTGTCTCTCCAGTAAATTATAAATTTGTTGAAAGTAGAAGAATCTTTGTAGATTTTCATCATCCAGTGCCTGATACATTAGAAAGGGTCAACTAATGTTGGAGTGATTTATAAGAGCTGACCTGGGTTTTGCATTACAAGTGTAAATAAGATAAAAACAAATTTACTTTCTCTATTTTATTTTCTCTAACCAGGACTAGTGGCCATCTATTTTAATTGGTCTCTCACTTATCTAGAAAGCTGAAAAGCAGAGGCAGAAATGGTCTTACTCATGCTTCTGTCATGAAGCAACTTGATGTCTAATCCACAGCTCTCCCAGAAATAGTGTTCTCCGAGATTCTTTGATTGTCTATTCCAATTCCCTATCATCCAATGTTGAGAAATTTTTCCTTAGGTAAGGGCCACATTTATCCTAGAGGACATTTCCTCCATGAAAAACTGTTATTGAAGGCAAAAATTAAATCAGGCTTCAATTTCTTCTGTTTAGATAAAACCCCTTTAATTTTTCTTTATATGATATATGTTTAAAATTTAAATATTTTTATTCTTGCTACCAGAACTCACTTTCCCTTTTCAGAAGTGATATCCAAACTGAATATATACTTTAATGAACCCATTAATGTCTGTCTAATATTCTCTAGATAAAGAAAACTATCTCCCATTGTTGACCATTATAGGTTCTTTTGTGTACTCACTTCAGTTAAGATATTAGGGTTGTTTCAACCCAGAAGTAGAGGCATAGGGTAGACAACTCTAAGTCCCCCAGCCTGTAAGTTATGAGAGGAGACATTGTGTTTCTTTATTTGCTTGTCAATGCCACCAAGCATAAAGTCTGGCATATAGTAGATGAGTAAATAGTTATCTAATTAATAATGAATCAACTAACCGAATTGGCTGACAGAAGGAGGCTGTCTAACCTATATAAGTTAGAGCTCATTGTACTTCTTTCCCCTCCATCTTATTTTTATTTTATATTATTTTTTTTTGAGTCAGAATCTTTGTTGCCCAGACTGGAGTGCAGTGACAGGATCACAGCTCATCACAGCCTCAGCCTCCTGGGTTCAGGCAATCCTTCCTTCTGTAGCTGGGACTTCAGATGCATGCTACCACACCTGGCTAATTAATTTTTTTTTTGTGATGACTTGGTCTCACTGTCATACAGGCTGGTTATGAACTCCTGGGCTCAAGTAATCCTCCCCCCTTGGCCTCCCAAATACTGAGATTACAGGCATGAACTACTGTACCCAGCCCCTATCTTAATAAGCAGGTCGAAATTTTTTTCTCCTGGACCATTGCTGGAAGAAATAGAATCATTATCTATGTTTAACAGTTTCTGTAGCTGACTTTATGTACTTTTGGAAATTTTAAAACTTATCTGAGCATTCCAGTTCTCTTTGTCTTCAAGGGACTTGGGGAAAGAGTGAAGCCTGAGTAGTAAGTAGCCAGTGCTTTTCTCACTGTCCCTCCTCCCTCCTTGCCCCATACCCCACATTCCCCATGCATGCAATCTACATTTCTTCGTCATCAACAAGGAATCTAACAGGCACTTAGGATTGTGGTGATGGCAACAGTTCATGTAACACCCCAGAGAATGACAAGTTTATTCAACTAATACTCCAACTGTACTTCCAGATTGATATGACCTAGGAAGAAAGCTTTCAAAGTAACCCTTTATGGAGAGTTCTAGTTCACAGAATGGATTATTATCCCGTTTGATTTTCACACTAACCTATTTGGCGATTGAAGCTCAGGATTAATGGACTTGTCCAGGATCATATAGTCAGAAAAGTATGAAGACTGCCTTTACAGTCAGTGTTTCAGATTCCAAATAAGAGTTTGTTACAGACTCTGCCTTTGGTACTTACAGTGACCATGTTTCAGGACACTAATTTAATATTCTACCCTCACCTATTTTCTGCATGTGTGAAATTCACCCAAAGGAGTTGAATTCCTACAAGCATTCATTCACTGATTCTCCTTTTCAACAACCATCTATTAGGCACTTTTTTTCATTCCAGGCACTGTACTAAATGGTAGGACACAAGGCTAAATAGCACTGTCATGATCCTTGTTCTCTCGGGACTTAAAATTCCACAGTAGACTAAGGAGTGGGACACTGGAAATTAAAAATTCAGATTCTGCCCTATACTGCAGAGGTGGTGGCAGTAGTTCCACTTGAATCCATTGCAAAGGAGAAAAGGTTCATGGGCCACTACCTAAACAGGTTTTGGCTGCCATCCTGGGCCTAGGACCTAGAAACCATGGCACTGTCATTTCAACTCCTCAGCAAGTTGCTTTGAAGTATTTGTGTAATGGGCATTGTGTGTATGCATTTGTGTGTGTTTACCATATTAAACTGATATATTAAAAATGTATACACAACTCAGATTCTTTTTTAAATTTTATAATAGAGATGTGGGGTACAAGTGAGGATTAACTACGTAGGTAGGTTGCATGTGGGTGAAGTTTAGGCTTCCAACTGGTCCTCCTTCCCCTGGGAGTAGAACTTGTACCCTTTGTGTTGTCATGTGTTCCTCACCCTCCTCCCTCTCTCCCTTCTTCCCTTTCTCCATCCCTCCCTCCTTTCCCCCCTCCAGCAGTGCCTAGTGGCTGCTGATCTCTCCCTAGTGTTCATGTGATTATTGCCGAGGGCCTACTTGTGAGTGAGAACATGAGGTATTCAGTTCTTTGTTTCTATGATAAATCACTTAGGATTAGGGTCTCCAACTCCATCCAATTTGTTGTGAAGTCTATGCCTTTGTTCATCTTTATGGCTGCATAATACTCCATTGCATATATGTATCATATTTTCTTTATCTAGTCCACTTTTGATGGGCAGTAGGGTTGATTCCATGTTTTTGCTATTGTGAATGGTGCAACAATAAATATGTGTGTGCAAGTGTCTTTTTAGTAGAATAATTTATTTTCCTCTGGGTTCCCAGAAGAGGGATTGCTGGATCATGTGGAAGGACAATTTTTGGTTCTTTTAGGAATCAATGCACTGTTTTCCATAGAGGTTGGACTATTTTGCACTTCCATCAGCAATATAGAAGTATTCCCTTTTTACCACATCTGCACCAGCATCTGATGTTTTTTGACTTATTAAAGGTGTCCATCTTAACGGAGTTAGGTGATATCTCATAGCAGTTTTGATTTGCATTTCTCTGATGATTGATGAGATCAAGCATTTTTTCATGTGTCTGTTGGCTACTTGTATGTCTTCGATTGAGAAGTGTCTGTTCATGTTCTTTGCCCACTTTTTAATGGAGTTATTTGGTTTTTTTTTTCTTTTCTTTCACTTCATTTGAGTTCCTTGTAGATACTGGATATTAGGACTTTGTCAGACACATTTGCAAATATTTTTTTCCCATTATGTGGGTTGTCTCTTTACACTCCTATTGGTCTCTTTTGCTGTGCAAAAGCTTTTGAGTTTGATGAAAATTTATCTATCTTAGCTTTTCACTTGTCTATCTTAGCTTTCACTAGGCTATGTTAGCTTTTATGGCATTTGCTTTTGGGAACTTGGTCAAGAATTCATTGCAAACTCTCATGTGCATAAGGGTGTTTTCTAAGTTTTATTCTAGGGTTTTTTTTTTTTTTTGAGTTGGAGTCTCACTCTGTCACCCAGACTGGAGTGCAGTGGCCACTCCCAGCCACCGCAGCCTCGACTTGCTGGGCTCCAGTGATCCTTCCGCCTCAGCCTTCCAAGTAGCTGGAACTACAGGCACACGCTACCACACCCAGCTAATTTTTGATTTATTGTAGAGATGATGTCTCACCAAGTTGTCCAGGCAGGTCTCGCACCCGCGGGCTCAGGCAATCCACTCACCTCAGCCTCCCAAAGCACAGGATTACAGACTGAGCCGCCGAGCCTGGCTTCTTCTAGTATTCTTATAGTTTGAGGTCTTAAGTTTAGGTCTTTGATCCATTCAGAGTTTATTTTTTGAATATGGCAATAGGTTGGTGTCTTATTTCATTTTTCTGCATGTGGTCAGCCAGTTTTCCCAGTACCACTTGATAAATAAGGTCTCCTTTCCCCAGTGATTGCTACTGTGATTTTGTCAAAGATGAGTTGGTTGAGAGATTGTGTTTTTGTTTCTGGAATTTCTGGCCTCTTCCATTGGTCTGTGTATCTGTTCCTGAATGAATACCAGGCTGTTTTAGTTACTGTAGCCTTGTAATAAATTTTAAAATCTGATAGTGTGATATTCTCTGCTTTGTTTCTTTTGCTGAGGATATTTTTGGCTATTTGTGCTCTTTTCTGTTTCCATATGAATTTCTGTATTGTCATATTCAGGTCTGAGAAGACAGATGTTGGTAATTTGATGGGTATTGCATTAAATATGTAGATTGTCTTCTGTAGTATGGGCATCTTGACAATATTGATCCTTCCAATCCATAAGCAAGGAATATTTTTCCATTTGTTTGTGTCATCTATGATTTCTTTGAGCAGTGTTTTATAGTTCTTGTAAAGGTCTTTAACTTCTTTGGTTAGCTGGATGCCAAGGTTTATCATTTTTTGTGTGGCTATTGTGAATGGGATTGTGTTTTTTATTTGATTCTCTGCCTTCCTGTTGCTGTTATATAAAAGTGCAACTTTTTTTTTGGCCCATTGATTTTTTTTTACCCCAAAACTTTACCAAAGTCGTTTATCAGTGTGAGAAGATTTTGGTGAACTCCCTTGGGTTCTTGAGGGATAGAATTATATTGTTCACAAAGAAGGCTAACTTAACTTCTTTTCCTGTTTGGATATTCCTGATTTCCTTTTCTTGTCTGATTGCTCTGGCGAGGACTTCCAGCACTATTTTGAACAGGAGGGGTGAGAGTGGGCATCCTTGTCTTCTTCCAGTTCTCAGGGAGATTGCGTCCAATTTTTGCCTATTGAGCAAAATGTTGGCTGTGGGTGTATCATAGATTGCTCTTTCCATTTTGAGGAATATTCCTTCTACGCCTAGGTGTTCAAGGGTTTTTATCAAGAAGAATTCTGGATTTTTTCAAATGTCCTTTCTACATCTATTGATATAATCATGTTGTTTTTATATCTGTTAATGTATTAAGTTACATTTATGGTCTTATGAATGTTGAACAAACCCTGCATCCCATGAATGAAGCCCACCTGATTATGGCGGATGATCCTTGAGATGTGTTGTTAAATCTAATTTGCTGGATTTTTATAAATAATTTTTGCATCAATGTTCATCAAGGAGATTGGTCTGTAATTCTCTTTCCTTGTTTGGTCTTTGTCAGGTCTGGTATCATTCTGATGTTAGCTTCACAAAATGATTTGGGAAGTATTCCATCTTTCTCAATTACCTGGAAAACTTTCAATAAGATTGTTATCAAGTCCTCCTTGTATGTCTTGTAGAATTCAGTTGGGAAGCCATCTAGTCTGGGATTTTTTTTGGTGGGGGAAGATTTCTTATGACTGAGTCATAAGATTTCATTATGATGTCTTGAAATGTCATTGGTATGTTTAGAGTTTCAATTTCTTCTTGTTTCAACCATGGAAAGTTGTGTGATGTCAGAAACTCTTCTATTTCCTTTAGGTTTTCAAGTTTATTTGCATACAGGTATACATAGTAATTGCTGATAATCTTTTGAATTTCTTTTTTTTTTTTGAGTTGGAGTCTCACTCTGTCACCCAGACTGGAGTGCAGTGGCTGCTCCTGGCCACCACAGCTTGACCTATTGGGCTCCAGCGATCCTTCCACCTCAGCCTTCCAAGTAGCCAGAATTACAGGCATGCGCTACCACGCACAGCTGATTTTTTGATTTATTGTAGAGATTTATTATTGCTGCCCAGGTGGGTCTCGAACCCGCGGGTTCAGGCAATCCACTCACCTCAGGCTCCAAAAGGCGTGGGATTACAGGCTGAGCCACTGAGCCGGCATTTGAATTTCTTTAGGGTCAGTTGTGACTCACCTTTTGTGTTTCTAATTGTGCTTATTTGAACTTTCTCTCTTTGTTTTAGTCAAGCTGACCAGGTAACTGTCAATCTTATTTATTGTTTCAAAGAGCCATCCTTTGGTCTTGTTGATTTTTTTCTGTGATATTTTTGTCTTCTGTGTCCTGCAATTGTGATTTTATCTTGGTGATCTGGATTTTTTTGCTGAAGTTAGAATTTGTGTTATCTTGTCTTTCCAGATAGGCTGTTTACTTGTGAGCTTTCTGTTTTACTGATGTATATGTTCAATGCTATGCATTTTTCTTAACTCTGCTTTCATGACATCCCAGAGATTCTGATAAGATGTGTCTTTGTGTTCATTTGTTTCCAAGAATCATTTTATATCGGTCTTTATTTCTGTGTTGACCCAGAAGTCATTCAACAGAATGCTGTTTAGTGTTCATGTCTTTGTAAGTTTTGGGGGATCTTGTTGGTGATGATATTTATTTTTATTCCACTGTGATCTGAAAAGATGCTTGTTATTATTTTGATCTTTTGGAATTTGTTTATGCTTGATTTATATCCAAGAATGTGATCAGTCTTGGAGTGTGTTCCACGTGCTGACAAGTATAATGTATATTCCTTAGCTGTTGGGCAATGTGTTCTGTGGATGTCTATTAAGTCCATTTTGTTGAGTGCTGAATTTAGATCCTGGAACTTTTTATTTTTTTCTTGTTTGTTTTTTGCCTTGATGATCTATCTAAAGCTGTGGAGTATTTTTGTTCTCCAGTTATGACTGTGTGAGAGCAGTAGAGTAGCAGTTGTTTTTATAAAACCTGGTGTTCCTTTGTTGAATGCATATGTTTAGGATGGATATTTCTTGCTGGTGGATTGAGCCATTCATCATTACGTAGTGTCCTTCCATGTCTTTTTTAACTTTTGATGGCCCGAAGTCTGCTTTGTCTGATATCAGAATAGCTACCCTGCCTTCTTCTGTTTTCTGTTCACCTGAAAGATCATTGCCAGCCTTCAGTTTTGAGTCTGTGGGTGTTCCTTGCAGTGATATGAATTTACTGGAGGCAGCAGGTTGTTGGATCATGCTTTTTTATCTAGTTTGCCACTCAATGTCTCTTCAGTGGTACACTTAATCCACTCATACTCAGGCTAATTATTGAAATGTGAGAGTTTATCCCTGCCATGAGACTCTTAGGAGGTAGCTTTGTTTCCTTTAACTTTATATTTATATATGTGTATGCTTTCATTTTTGTGGGTGTTCTGTAAGCTCTGTTCACTCTGTTTGCCTGTACTTTTGCTATGGGCATGATTGTTCTTTCTTTCTTTCTTTTTTCTGTTTTAAAAATCTTCTTGGCCAGGCTCAGTGGCTCAGCCTGTAATCCCAGCACTTTGGGAGGCTGAGGCGAGTGGATTGCCTGAGCCCACGGGTTTGAGACCCACCCGGGCAACTTGGCGAGACCTCATCTCTACAATAAATAAAAAATCAGCTGGGTGTGATAGCGTGCACCTGTAGTTCTGGCTACTTGGAAGGCTGAGGCAGAAGGATTGCCAGAGCCCAGCAGGTCGAGGCTGTGGTGGCTGGGAGTGTGCCACTGCACTCCAGTCTGGGTGACAGAGTGAGACTCCAACTCAAAAAAAAAAATTCTTCTAAAGCATCTCCTGAAGGGCTGGTCTGCAGGCAGAACATTCTCTGAGGGATTGGTTGTTTGTAAAGAATTTCAATTCTCCGTTGCTGATAAGATTTAACTTGGTGGGATAGGAAATTCTTGGTTGGAATTGCTTATCTTTAAGAAAGTTAAAATTTTGATTGCAGTCTCTTCTGGCTTGTAGTGTTTCTGCATATAAGTCTGGAGCAATTCTGATGGGTGTTCTCTGATAGATAATTTGAAATTTCTCTCTCACTGCCTTTAGGATTTTTTCTTTCATGCTTACTTTATGGAGGTGGATTACTGTGTGTCTAGGAGTTGGTTTTCTCATGTGATACCTTACAGGGATTTTCTGAATTTCTTGTGCTTGAATGAGCACATCTCTGGTCAGATGAAGAAAGTTTTCTTGGGTGATCTCATGGAATGCTTGTTTCATGGTGTTCTCTATTTCCCTTTCTGCTTCAGGGATACTAACCATTCATAGATTTGACATTTTGACATAGTCTCACATCTCTTGAAGGCTTTGCTCCTTCCTTTTGAGTTTTTTTCTATGTTTTTAACAGATTGAGTTAATTCTGCTTTTTAAGCTTCAAGCTCAGAGATTCTTTCCTCTACCTGGTTGATTCTGCTCCCTTTTCTCATTAGTTTGTTATTTATTTTTAGGATGTAGTTCTTTATTTCTGTTATTTCAGAATAGGTTTTTTTGAAAATTGTCCAACTCAGCTTTTACTTCCTGTATAATTTCATTGAGCATTGCTTCTTGTTTCTCTTGGCTCCTGTTCATTTTTGCCATACAATCTCAGATTTCTGTGGCTGTCATCTGGGATAGCTCGTTCTGAGGGGTTTCCATTGTTAGTGCTCTGATGGCTGTTCTTTCAGGCGCTGTCTCTTTAGTACTCTAAGGGTTGCCTGTGTTTTTATGTTGATTTTTCCTCATTTGTGACAGGTCTCTTTTCCTTCTCTATAATTGTTACTCATAAGAAAGGGAAAAACATTCACTTCTGCTTGCTCCACTTTGTGGCAGGTTATTGTAATTACAGGTTTTCTCTCCTGCTGCTAAACTAGTCAAACCAGTTTTCAGCCTCTGTTGCATGTCCCAATGCCTAGAAGGGGGCAAACTAACTTGTCTTAGAATCACTCACCTCACTACTTCACCAGGTGGGACTTGGTTGCTGTACAAACCTGGTACATGGTGGGGAATAGGGTGCACAGATTCCCATGACTGTCATGGCCTAGAGGTGAAGGAATGCACGATAAGATCAAATTCAGATAGTTAGAATATAGATTGTGACTTTTTTGTGGTCTGTTTTTTTGGGGGTGAGCTATGTAAATGCTACCATTACTTTGTGTTTTCTCTGTATACAAACAGACGCTTGCTAGGTATATCAGCAAGAGAGGTGTAGGTCTGTTTTCCACTAGTTGTTGGAGGCAGACTTGCCAGTCAGATTCACTCTGCAGATGTTTTATTCCTTATCTGGAAACTAGCCACCACAGTGGTGGCCAGCAGTATGGTTTTGTTTCCAATTTCACTTGGGCTCTGATTACCCTCCACTGTGTCCTGACTAAAACTCTTTCCACATGGGACCAATGACTTGTGCACAGTTGAGAGGAGTGAACAGACTCAAAATGTCTTAGACTCACTCACCCCTTCCTTTACTGAGCAGAGCTTCTGACTTTGTCCAAGTCTGAAACAGGATGGGGAGTGAGGCGCCTGGAATTCTATGTCTACCATTGTTTTCTGGTCTCTGTGTGCTCAAAGAGACCTCTGCTGAGTGTAAGGTGTATTGCCTTACACTGGGTCTCCACTCTCTGTCTTGCTATGCAAGAGAGTGACCATCTTGGATCTACCCCTCCACAACTTAGATTCTACTATAATAAGTGTTAAGGTAGGAAATGTATCAGGAACTCTGGGAGCATGTAGCAATAGCCAGTGTGTATTTACTACTTACTGCATGCAAAGTTCTATTCAAGGTGCTTCATATATATTAGCTTATGCAATATTCAGAATGACCATATAAGATAAAAACTATTGTTATCCACATATTCCTTATAGATATTCAAATAATAGAGAGGCCAAGCAGTTTCCCCAGGGATCTCTCACTCCAGGTATATATCCTAACTGCTGCATTATAGAAGAGATGACTAAGTTGAAACTGAGAGGTTGGGAAATTCTCTGTGAAAGTGCCATATAAGTTATGACTATTTTCTTATCTATAAAACGGGAACAATGGAAATTTCTACCCCCAAAATGTTAATCCAAACAATAAGCAAGATCATATATGTAAAGTCATAACAATACACCTGGTTGTTGTAAGTACTCAATAAATTTAGCAATTATTAGTATTTGTATCATGATTATTAATATACTGAGACAAGGAAGTTGATTTAGTCAAGCAAAATGAAATGAGGTGGTAAAGAGTATTCTGAAAGAGAAAATGACATTAGTGAAGGCCTAGAGGTGAAGGAATGCATGATAAGATCAAATTCAGATAGTTAGAATATAGATTATGACTTTTTTGTGGTCTGTGTTTTTTTGGGGGGTGGATATATAAATGCTATTGTCTTTGCCACTGGGTGGTGGCTGCCTAATAGCAAAAGCTAGAAAAGGTTTTCAGTTTAGAATTGCCAGTGAATTGATATAAGTTTAGTGTCTGCCTATGAAGGTGATAATGGTGATCATGATGATTAACTGAATGTATAGTTGATTTAGCCTCTTTGCAAGCATTTTATCATCTCCATCTCCATCTACAAAAAGATACTTGTTATTAACAGCAATATCAAATTGAGTCATAAAATGGTTTGACTATAACTGAATTTTTCTTTATTTTATTTTAAGTATGTGGAGGTACACGTCAGGTTAGGTACATAAATGACCTTTCTGAATGACTGTGCTCGAAAAATACAGAGGTCAGAGAATAGATTGATAGAATGAATAAAAATTAAGGAAAACAAGGGCAGGAACTTTTCTTATACACAATACTGCTCCACTCTGACCATGATGGTGATGCTCTTGACTCTAAACAATAACCATGAGGTTGAAGCTCTTTATAGTTATGACATTGTTAATGGGTAGACTTGTTTAAAAGCTACCACAGTTTTCCAGTTTTAAATGGTTGCTTGATCACATGTTTATTTCCACTTCTCTATAGACTTCATTAAACGGCAGGACTAGCATAAGCACACAAGAACAAGAGATTGTTAGAGGAGATGATGACAGATGAGTCATGTCAAAAAAGTTGGAAAACAGCACATAGTAAGGGACTGTGTTTGACAGAAATTGTTGACAGCTAAGTGTTTGGAGGAGGGGGCTGGAAATCCAGAAAGGGATAATATACTACTCATTTTATATACAACAAGAGTCAGAAATGGGTACTTCTGAAAGTAAGAATAGAGGTATGAGTCCAGTGCTGGCTAAGATGCGTGACTTTAAATGAAGTTGTGAGACCAGCTATGATTTGAATTTGATTTGTTTGTGCCTACCAACATTTGTGTCAAATTTGATCTTTAATGTGTTGGTGTTGGGAGGAAGGATCGAATGGGAGGTGGGAGGTGTTTGAATCAATCAGGCTCTGCCCTTGTAGATGGTTTGGTGCTGTTCTCAAAGTAGTGAGCTCTCCTTCACTAATCCAGTGAGACTGGATTAGTTCTTGTAGAAATTGATTCTTTTGTGAGTAGGTGTTATTATAAAGCCAAGAAGCTCTTTTGGTTTTGCCTCTTGGCATGCGTCTAATTTCCCTTGATCTTCTCCACCATGATTTGACACAGGGTCATTCTCTTGAACTCTCCAACTTGCAGAACCATGAGATAAATACACCTTTTTTTCTTCATAAATTACCTAGTCTTGGGTATTCTGTCATAGCAACACAAAATGAACTAATACAAGACCTTTTATATTTCCTCCTCCACCTAAGCTGAAGCCTGCAGCTTTACTTTCAAGAGAAGGTGTGTCTCAGAGGATCAGCTAACTATACTACTAGGGAAAGCAGAGGGAGAGTACATGTTGCATGGAAACAGGGTGATTAAATGAAAGTTTTACATTAAAATAAATCCCACCTCCTTTTTTTACCATGTTCACCTCTCAGAGCACCGGGAGTCTCTCTTTTCTCATGCAGAAAACAAGGGAAAGAATTTTTCTCAGAGAAAATTGACACACTCAAGAGAAAAGGTTTACAAGAATAGACATCTGAGATTTCCCCATAACACTGGCAGTCTGGAAAATACCTCTTACCCAGTTTCCCTTACTAAAACTCACTACTTGACAAACCTCACTCATGTACACAGATGTATTCCAACCAGCCCTTTATTTCATTGATGAAATTTGAATGGACCCAAAGATTATCTGATGTTTCAGACAAGACTTTAAAATATAAGACAGTGACCAAAGCAAACATGAAGAAAAAAAAAAAGAAAACAGAGGATAAAGAGACCATATAAGGAGTTGAAGGAATTTCAAAGAAGCTATATATTTTTTTAACCTAAAGAGAGATAGGAGAAAATTGTGCACACATAGAATGCAACCAGAGTGGTTTATGTACTGCTTAAGGATGAAGAAGAGATATTGGAAATTAAAATATGTGGAAGTAGATATTAAAAATTCAGTATAAGGGTGGATTAGGTACTTGAGCAAATTTTCCAGGAGAAAAACCAAAAAGTCAAATGCATAAGAATACAGGAGGAAGGAACAAGAAAATCAGATGATTCTAGAAGTCTAATATTAAGCAAAGTTACTGCAGCTACAACAAAGAAAATGATGAGAAAGAAATATTTAAGAAATAATAAAGGAAAATTTCCTAGAACCAAAGGATAATACTTTATAGTTCTAAAATTAATCTTACTAGGTAAAAATCTCCATCATGTAAAGAGAGGTATAAGACTACAAAATGTACAGCACATTTTTAATTTATTTTATTTTTATTTTTATTTTTTGAATTGGAGTCTCACTGTGTCACCCAGACAGGAGTGCAGTGGCCGCTCCTGGCCACTGCAGCCTCGACCTGCTGGGCTCCGGCGATCCTTTTGCCTCAGCCTTCCAAGCAGCTGGAACTACAGGTGCGCGCTACCACACCCGGCTAATTTTTTTGATTTATTGTAGAGATGAGGTCTCACCAAGTTGCCCAGGAGGGTCTTTAATCCACGGGCTCAGGCAATTCACTCACCTCAGCCTCCCAAAGCGTGGGATTACAGGCTGAGCCACTGAGCCCGGCTTAGCACATTTTTTAAATGAAATTCAGAACAGCAGAGATAAAGAGCAAATCCTAACTGATTCCAGAGAGAAACATTCAAATGAAGAGGTTACATAGTCACATATTAAGAAAGAAGAAGGGATAGAAGTGACTCTAGTCTATCCAACACCAACCATGGAAATTCCATGACAATGAGCAGCATCTTCAAAATTTTGAGGGAAAATGATTTTCAACCTAGAAGTCTATACTCTCCAAAGTTGTCAGCCAACTGTCAAGATGGAATTAAAATACGTCCAATCAAACAAAGTTTCAGAAACTTAGTTTCTGAGTACCATTTCTTAGGGAGATATTGGAGAATACAATTCACTAAGGGAATGAAGAAAGAATGAAGAAGAACTTGGGGCAGCTAAAAGTTATCCAAATGAAGAGAAATAAAAAGACTTCTTAGAAGGACAGCAAATAAAATCTTAATATAACTGCTGTGCAGTGTCCTGGAAAAACATCATTCAGCTTGGAACAGGCGAAAGGAGGTGCAAGTCAAGCAATGTAATCCCATCCTGTGTATGGAAGTCCATCAGCACTGCTAAGAGCAAACGCAGCTCACCTTGGAATAAGCAGCAATTTACAGAGAGATTGTGAATAGGCCAAACTGTGCTAATGGCTAATTTGAATATTCTTTAAAGGAAAAAAGTAAAAAGCATGATATCTCTGATGATCAGCTTTCTCAGATAGAAGTTGTTTATTTTTCCCACTAAAAGAACATATGGAGTGCTACTCAGATAATTTAGAAAAGCTGTGCTTTATCTCTAATAATGAATTATTTTCAAGCAATGCTGCAGTACTTCCAAGATGCCACCACCATCACAATCTTCCAGAAAGATTAAAAAGATTGTGGTAAGTAACTACTCGCTTTCAATCAAATGGTGTGCTTACATAATGAACTCAAATCTAACTCCAAGCATTACAACTCTGTTGTAGTTGGTGTTACTGTCATTGAGGGAGGATCTTAGTGTCTTTATTCTATGAGCAATTTGTTGATCCTTTAGAGTTAGGACTTTCTTTTTGGACATGAGTGTGTTCGTTTGCAGCATGAATGTACCATGAATCAAACCCAGTACTCCACATAAAGGGATATCACTGAGACTCTACACAAAGGGACACTCAAAGAAACAGGTACAGCAAACAAGACTTTGAAGTTTTACTTTCCTCTTTCAAATAGGAAGAAACCCAATTCATAACTCATCCCACATATCTCAATCATCTCTTCTCTTTCCCCTAACTGCAGCTCTGGAAGTTTGCAAGTGCCACCCCTACAAAATTCTCTCCAGAATGCAGATCATGAAGTTTCTCTGTGTCATTTCTTATTTGCCCTTTTCCCTCAACTCTGTAATGTAGATCAACTTAATTCCCTGACCGGCATTCCTATAACAAAGGAGAGCGTAGTAACTGTCTCATCAAGGAAGTATTTTCTTCTATTTTTCTCTCTTTTAGAATTCCATAGCTTTTTATTCATTTTTTTCATGTAACTAAGTGTCAAAGACAGAACATATCTTAGAAAACAAGGGGGAAATTTGGTTGAGCCTAAAAAGACAGAATTATTTTTGATAAAGAGGGAAGTATACATGCATGCTGAGAAAATCTGTACATTAATAAGTCCTGTTGTTGACAGAAAGGGAAAAGTTTTCATTAAAGGTTCGAGAAGTGCTATAATTTTCACATCAGCTCATGCATGGAGATCCATCGAACCGCCTGGCTCTAACACTGTCAGCAAGGCTACCCATTGTTCTATTTTCTGCAGCCTGAAACAATTGAAGAAAGCTCTTTACATCCAGAAAATATACTGATTGAAACATCATCTTTGGGAAGTCTGTTCCACAGACACTAATTGATATTGTTTGAAGAAGTGTAAGTGTCTGTCATGAAAACCATTTTAACGGCCGACTTGTTTTCTTCTTTAGTTTCCTTAACTTGGCAGAGTGTTAACTTTCCCCTTAGAAAACCTCCTATTTTGATTTATGAATGTTTTCAAATTTTTAAGATTCTCCAAACCGTTGTTTCACCTGTAAGTAGAGAGATAGCTTGTTTGGCTAACTGCCTTGCATGACTCTGTGCCAGGCAATGAATAATGCCATGTTCAATATTCTAAATTTGTGTTCCAAATTCTGAATTTCCAATGAGCTGCATGGAACTCTACTGATAAGTGACTGATTTTCTCTGCAAGGATTGTCTTATTTTAAACTTAAAATTTAGTTGCCTTACTTTAAGTAAGGCAATTTTGAATGGATTTTAAAGTGAGACTGGAGACTATTCATACCCTTCTAAACCTAGAAGGTGGAGGAAGTGAGTTAGCGATGGAGGACATCTTATCTAAGAGGACTATAAGGTTTTAGCAGCAGCACACAGGGAACTCTCTTTCTTTCAAAATGGTGCTAGTCAACCTTTAATAGAAATCTCAGATACAAAGTATTACTGAAGTTGCTGGTATTCACCCCAAAAGATTTCTGTATGTTAAAAAATTATAAACATGGACAACCCCCTCAGGTCCCCTCCCACTGTGGGAGCTTTTCTGTCCTCCCAATAAATCCTGCTTTCTCAAAAAAAAAAAATATATATATATAAACATGCCGGTATACGTACAATTGGAGCTGAGGAAGCAATAATAAATAATGTGCGTGACCAGATATTTCTTAGGCACTAAAGTCGGTTGGCTTAAAATTCTAAAATTTGGATGAACTTAAATGTTTTTCACTCATTTTTGTCTTCCTCTGCATTTTTTTCTAGACTGTATTATAAGTACCAGTCTTTCCAGCAAAAGAGGGAAGGAGGGATTGCCAATGGTTGCCTCTCAGAGAATTTCTGTGAGTATTCCAAACTAATTTTGTCAACTTGGACATCATTATTTTTTCTCTTCTTTTTTATCTCCAAGATGCATGTCAGCCAAGACTGTACCTGACTGGACTGGGATTTGCATAGATTATCCAGCTCATTTAGATAGTGTAGGTGGTTTGAGTACAAGTGCTTAGATAATTCACACAGCTGTCTAGACTGACCTGGGTTGACCAGATTACTACACATTCTCCATGTCTCTTTAGCTTTGTAAACCTGTCAAGAGCTTAAAACCAACAGCCAAGACTTTCTTTTTCTTAATTTATGTTTAAAATTTATTCAATATCATTAGTCATGTACTACATACTTGGGCTTAAAGGTATAAAAGACTATTTTAAAAATTGGATTTAAGAACTGCTTCTATGGGAGAAATGAGCATGTGAATTTCTTTTCTGAAAAAGAAAGATTCAGTCCCTTTGTGGCTAGAATTGTGATTAAGCAGGCAGGATTCTGCTGTTGTTTGTGATCATAGCACACTGGTAAGTGCTATTCGTATATTATCAGAAGGATAAAACAAAACTGCTGATAGTTTCCAAGAAATTTTGGGCTAGGAGAAAAATACTAGCAGTCAAATAGTGCCTGATGGAGTTAGATCAGACAAGTGTATTCATGCTGGCACGCACATTAAGGGAAGAGACCACTTGATATGCTTTTTCCCCAAGCTAATTGGGTGGATAAATATTGCTCCCTCTGGTGAGGGAAAGAAAAAGTTATAAAGACAAAAGTGGGCAGGAGACCATTTCACATTTTGTTCTGACTTTGAATGTGGAGAATGTGTGGAACACTCATAAACACAGACACAAAGCTGGCCATGAACTCACTGAATGGGGGTCGCAGTAACTGGTTTTCCTTTTTGTTATACTCCTTATTTTGAGGGCTATTTTGTATAAAATGCAGACCCAAGAAATCTAAGAGTGAGTTGTTCACTATAAAAAAGAGAAATTTGTATTAACATCTCCTTTGCCCGCTCCCATAGTGGGAATGACTCACTGAGGGGAATTATGTTTTTCTGCAAACATGTAGGGAAGTACTTTATATGATGGAGCTGGAAGTAGTGACACCGAGGAAAAAAATCCATGTTTTCACAGCCTGGGGATGGTATGGCAAAGGCCTATGGCATAAAGAACCTCACATGGAGAATGGGTATGAGATAGCCAGTCAGGGGTGGAAGGTCAGGTTTCTGAGAGCACTTGGAATGATAGTGACGGAGACTGACAGCATTGGCAAATGCTTAACTAGGTGAAGTGGACTAAGACGCAAGGACTGCAACTATGGACAAAAGAAGCTGCTCTCTCCACGTTGTCTGGCAGCACTTTTATGTGGTACAGAATAGAGGAATGAAGAGTCCCCCAATGACTAAGATTGAAATCCTCATCAGTCAAGAGATTGGGGCTTGGAAAAAATACAATATGATTCAGAGCAATTTTTTAAAAGTGACATTTTCAAACCCTGCTGTTTGAGTCTTAAATTCTTTTGTGTTTTGAAGGAGAGATCTATAAAGTACCTAGCTCAGGGTATGGCTTATGACAAGCATTCCTTTATTTCTTTAAAAAAATTTCTTTAGAAAATTCCTTTCTTTATTGAGTACCTACCCTGTGTCAGACCCTGTGCTAGACATTGGGCATGGTGAGACATAAGTAACTCACATTAGCAACTCCTTTTAACAAGATGCAACCCCTGTGCTCATGGAGCTTCCTTCAATCAACGAGACTTACTCATTTAGTCACATGAGGGGAGCCAGCCTTAAGGACAAAGCTGTTTTGCAGAGGAGGTCAAAGCCAAGGTAGATGCAGGGAGGTGGAGTCAGAGACCTGATGACACCATGAAAGTATGGTTTGAATCCCATTGGGAGTCTTGCCTTTGGACTTTCAGCTACAGGAGGAAAGAAATTGCCCTACATACACACATGCACACATACTCTCTCTCTCACTTTTTTTTTTTTCACTAAGTCAGTTAGACAATTCTGACATTCAAAACCCAAGGATTCCTTACTGAAGCACCCAGAAAAACAAGAGAATGGCCACATGTGTATCATATTTAGGATGGTAAATTAGAGAAATAAGTGATGAATCACAGGAAATTTAAGCATTTTTCCATAGCCTAAAGATAAGGAAGGGAAGATACTCAAAGAAAAAAGGCTCAGTGCCTTGCACATAATCAGTGTGCAATAAACAGTAGTTTTATTGAATAGGGTTACATTAAAATTTACTGGTCTGATGATTAGTAAAGAGGAGGATTTTAAGAAAAATGGGGTGATGGCTACAGGAACATTCATAGAAAAGAGTGAAGGAGGCCCCCATAGCCCAGAAGGAAAATGACAGGGCAGAACAGCCTTGTAAGAATTCTATTATGTTGTAGACCAAAGCTCTAAGATGCTGAGGTTTGTGAAAACTGCTAAGAATCATAAAAAGGAGTTTAAAAAAGTTACAGAATAAGCTCTCCTAACTGACCTCTGCCTAATGACATGCCAGATTAACTGACACTCTTTATTCTGTTTTTAAAACATCCTGGCTGAAGACCTCAGCCCACTGAAGGCACGTGATAGACTCCTGGGCTCTTTCTAGCATGCCTGTGCATCTGGGCAAATCTGCAGCTGGAGCTGCATGCAACTCCAGATTCCCACATTGCTTCTTCCTGGTTTATGCCAGTTTTATATGCTGTACTAATTTAGTGTTATGCAAACCCATGAGGTGATGGAAAAAGAAGTTTTTAATTCTAAGTTAATTCTAAATCAAATGTTTTAGACTGTAAAAATAATTTGCAAAAATAATAAAACACAAATATTAAAAATGAAAAATGGTAAAATAATTCACTTCATATCATGACTAAAAGAGATTGGGAGAATTATAAAAATCTAGAAGATTTATTTACTCAGATCATCTTGCTACTGTTCTCAATTTTTATTACACTTTAAGGAACCCAAAATAGAAGATTGTAACCTGTTTCAGAGCTATGGTATATGCAGGAGAGTAGTGCAGAACTCCCCAAACAGGGGATTCACTCACAAAGAGCAGGTCTTCACATAAATAATGCACAAATGCATTATTTAAGAACATTTGCATCAAAGGAATGGTGAAACAATGTACATTTAGATAGCTTAAATGTAAAACACACACACACAAACACACACACACACACACACGCATACACACACACACACACACACACACACACACACACACGTTTTCTCTTTTTTTTCTCTCTCTCTCTTAACCCACCAACTACTATAGCTGGATCGCATTCAGGAGTTTCTATCATATGTTCAGAGGAAAAACAATAAAAAGGAGTAGGTCTTCTTTGTAGGACATTTTGTGTTATACTGACTGATGAAGTGGACAGAGAACTGTGCAACCCAATTTTTGTTCCATCTCTTCTGTCAAAAAGAGTGCTCTTTCTATCAGAAATAAAAGAACAATCCTAGTTAAGAGGGAATTTACAAACAATACAGGTGAAAAGAGTGCCAAGATCTTTAAAAGCTCAGTTGTTCTGTCTTTGAAAAATTCATTCTAATAGTATCTATCAAGAGGAGTTATAGTTGATCTCTAAAGGATGATGAAAAATGGAAGAAATAATACAGAACTATTTCTAAGTTTCCAAAAGAAAAGAATTTGGATTCAGTATGTTTGATTCAATGCCTTGGGAAACACTGAAATGGATTAGTAAATGCATTATTTATGAGCATTTAGAAAGAAAATCAGTGATCACTTAGAAATCAAAACCCTACCTCCTTCTTATTGTTGTTATTTTATAATATGCTCATGAAATCATAGAAAATAATCAGAAAACTCTTTAGCCATAGGGCTTTAAGCATATTTCTTATGATATTCTGGTGGACAAGATGAGGAAATATGATAATATGTCTAGAAGGAGCTGACATTGATGGAAGGGCTGTATCCAGGGTAGAGAGACTAGAAGATGAATGCCAGACTAAAGGGAGGCCTTCACTGGGGCAACTCCTCTGTCTTTTGTTCACTGACTTCTTCATCAAATAGTACTGATCAAATTTTCAGGTGACAATGGACTAGAAGGAAGTTTTAATACAAAGGGTGATAGAATCAGAATCAAAGAGAACATGGCCAAATAGAATAATAGGCCGAGGTCTGTTAAGACTGAAATCTAACAAGATTAGATTTAATTGGACATAATTCATATAGTTATGGGGAGTTGAATTTGAAACTAATTTATTCAGGTTGGTTCAACAGGAAGTCTTGCAGCAGGCACAGAAGCACCATTTGGGGATCTTACTGTTGATAGTATACAACTGGCAATGTTTGCTTTATAAAATATTGAAGTTATAAATCATTAGCCATCAGACACAGTACCTAGGGAGAGTGGTGAGTGTGTCTTAAATATTCTTAATTCTCATTCTGATTATTTCCAGAATATCCTATACAGAGTGGAGAATGGCTATTGGGTAAGTCTGGGTAGCATGTGGATATTCAGAATGCTAGACTGATTTCCATTTGGCAATTCCCTGTCACCCACTGTGTAGTCTTGGTGGAATTACAAACCCTGCCACACTATGGGCATGTGACCCAAAATATGACTTTGGATCCTATCTGCTCTTTCTGGACTTTGAGCTTTAAGCAAAGTGGGATGTAAGAATAAATAAGAGCAGAGACAAAACATTTTCTTTTCATTTTTGGTTCAACATGAGTTATGCTGATGTTCTTATTTTTCTAAGTCTAGTTCTCTTGCCTTCCTATTGATTACTCACCTTTCTAAGGAAATTATTTCCTGCTAGAAGAAAGAAAATCTGGCAAAATACTATGGTGTAACATGTTAGGGATATACTTGGGCCACTGTTTGTATACTAAAGCAAACCTCAAGCTGTTTTCTGAAGAAAATTCTGACTTTTTCTATAGGTACCCTCAGCGCCACCTCAGGATTGCCTTTCTCAACAAAATCATTTTGAAATACTTGTGCATTCCCATCAGTTATGTTGTGTGATATGAATGATACCTTTCTGTAGAGTACTGATATTTGTGAGCAGTTAGTATTTTCTTATAAATTAAATTGGCTCCAACGCTTTCCTTACAACAAACTCATTCCCACTCTAACTAACTTAGCTGCAAATAGCCTTTCTTAAGTGGGAGAAAAAAATATTGGGTGATTGGTCATTAATGAAATTATTCACAATCTGATGTAGACTGATGGGAATCCCTCACGTGTGTCACTATGAGCGGACTCTTTCCAGAGCATAATGAAGTCATCAGTTCTCATTAAAAGGTTAACTGAGAAGTGAGTAATATTATCTTTAGAAATCTTCATTCCATCCTGAAATAAAGATTCCCAACCTAAGCTTGTGGCTATATAAATAGACTGTGGTACTTTAGCTTGCTACAGAATCACCTCTACTGACACACCCTTTAACATTTTTCTTTTTTTTTTAAGGACACATAAGAAAACAAAAAACTAAATTCTTAATGCATGTGCTGTAAAATATTGCCAAGGACACTACCTGCCATGTTTTCAACAAGTTTTTTTTTGAGTACCTTCTCTGTTTCAGATCCTGTCATCATCTTGGAATATTCAGTGAGGTCGAGGACAGACGAAGTTGCTGAAATCATGGGACTCCCATTCTGGAGGGAGAGACAAACATTCACCAAGTAACACCAAAATTAGATGCATGATTGCAAATGAATAATAAGTATGAAGAAAATACATACACAGTGCTGTGAGTGCTTTGACAAGAGACTTTCTTCAGTCTAGGGAGGGCTTCTCTGGAATCTAAAGGATGACTTCATGGCTGAAGGATGGCGGAAGGCAAGCAGGCATAGGTCAGTACAGGGACTCCAATCACACATTTGCCGGCTACATGGGAACTGTTGTTGTCTCGTTACCTTTCTTTAACTTCTATATCCAATTTGGACTCTGCATAGGTTATATTTTTTACATTGGGAAACCTGTCTAAGGAAGGAAGAGGTTTATCTTTGTTATATTTTGAACAGTTGAATAGTTTTTCTTATTTTTTTCCAAGGAACATCCACTTCCTAGTTTGAATTTAAATCTTTTTTTAATGGATATGTTTTGCAAATTTTGGTTACTATGACAATAAATTGATTCACTTCAAAAGCTGTTGATAGCAGATTGGCTATTCTGTTTTCTTTGTTAAGACTATTATAATAGGTAAAATGTCAGCAATAACCAAGAAAATTCCAAGGACAGGGGAAAATTATCCAGGAGTTTGGCAAAATGTGAAATAACTTCTGATTCATTAAACATTTTGAAATTTAATTTCTGGTGAATAATTGTGAGATAATTCATTTCATATGAAAAACAAGAAGAGTAAGTTTAAGAATGATAACCTTTCTTTGTTTTTCAACTAATTTCATTCAATATTTCAAGTCTACATTTATTGATCTTCCACTATGAGCTAAGAATTGTTCTAAGTACTAGAAATAAAAAGAAGAATAAGACAGATTCCTCATCCAATGATGATGCTATAAGCCTGAATTGTCATGGGTGCAGTGAAGAAACATCAAAGCCAGAAAAAAAGTGGTGAAACTGAAGAGGGGCATGTTTCCTTTTTTTAAGCAGCATATTATAGAAAAGACTAAAGCAAACCCAAGAAAATGACAATGAAAGTGTACTTTTTACTTTTAGAAAGTGTATTTTTCACTTTCAAAAGACAGTGGATGTGAGGTACATACAATAGTCAAACACATTACCAGATGGTAAAAATGCCATCACCATGGACTCTCAGTACAAAGTTGAGAGGGTCTGTGAATTTTATTCCCTGAGAAGAGACTGTGCCAATATTACCAGCCGACAACTTTCTGCCTTAGCTAAGGGCTAGCCTGTCTTTGGGGCCAGAATGATTTCATTTATGTTCCAGCACTGCCAAATGATGACTGTGAAATGTTGGGTAAGCCATCTATTGAGTTTCAGTTTCCTCATCTGTAAATTGGGGATAATAATAATATCGAACACAGGGAGTTATTATGAGGATTATATACACTGACATTTGTGAAGTTTTTAGAATAATGTCTAGCGCATAGTAAATACTGTCTGTGTGTATTATGTGTGTGTCTGTTGGTGCATGTGTGTTTTGGGCTGAATAAAATAAACACAGCACATCAAAGTCTAAAATAAGCCCCTCTATATCTCAGAAAAAGAACTAAGAGCAGGACAGGAGACACTCAGAGCTTGCACTAGCCTTTGTCTTTAGGCTTCTTTCACATAAGAATTGTAATTTACTGGAGAATGTTGTCAGCATGAGACACAGTCCTGGGCCACAAGTCTGCACACTTCTCTGCACCTGGCCCTTTGTTAGCAGAACCTTTCATCTCATCTTTATTGTTTGCTATGACCCCTGCCTTATCTTCAAAAAACAAACAAACATGCCATTTTTCTCTGGTATGACTGTCCTTGTCAATTTGCCACTGCTGAATGTGCCTTCTTTCTGAGCTCTGGCCTCCTTTTTTTTGACTGTGGCCATTTCTGTGGCACCCACAGCAGTGGTGTGGGGGGTGGGGTGGAGTCTGCTCAGCAGGCCCTTGATCTCCCATCACTCAGATGAGATGTAGATTTTTGATTCCTGTGCTGTCAGCATGGTTGATCATGGCTCCTAATGGAAGACAAAAGAAAATTCGGAATTTTATATTGGGTGACCCACCACATTTCAGCTTCAACATCTTTAACACTGAGAAAGGAGGTAAGTACACAAGATTCTGGGATATGAACTTTGACACCCCAACCACTGTCATCACATCTTAGTTCTCTAATTATAAAAGATTAAAAAATATTTAATATGGTAACTCAAAAATTTCATCTGGTCTATAACGCTCCCTAGGTTGGAAACTCACAATAATTTAGAGTAACAACTGCAATTTCTTAAACATCTACATTGTGCCAACACCATTATAAGCACTTGACATAAATTAACCCCATTTCTATGCACATTTTATAGATGATGAGGATGCGGAAGCTTAGAGAACTTAAAATTTTCTTCACACTCAAATAATTAGTAATTGGCAACTCCAGTATTAAAACAGGTCTACAATGCTCCAGAATCCATGTTCTTTCTACTGTGACAAAATCTCTTCAAATCACTTTCACTTCTTTTCCTACAAGGGGGTAAAATAGATTCACTTCACAGCTTATTGTCCTCCATCATCTTTCAATTATCCAGGATCTATTTCTCAATTTCGGAATTATCCATGTCTTTTAGTGATCTTTCTCTTTCATATTATTTACTTGTTATATATTCAGTGGCTTATTAGTAAGTTTCCTGAGACATGGAATGTGAAAGAACTTAAGTTTGAAATCAGTGAACATTCTTACCCCAAATTATTAAATAGTTCTAATGTAAAAGAAGCCTAAAGGCAGGATCTGAAATGCCAGAGTGCTGAGCATGTGAAAAGTGTTTTGAAACATGCTGTTTTTAGGAGCTTACTGTTTTCCTAAGATTTACACATAGAGTTAGTAGTCTCCCCATTCTGGTAACTCCCCACCACTCTAGTCTTATTATTCCTTTTAATTTGCATAGCAAGTTTTCTCCTAATCAACAATGAGCAGTAACATTTGTTCTAACATAATAGTAAGACATAAAATCATGAATTCTGCATTAATTGAAGCCAAATTAATAAAGTTTTACATATTCAGTTCCTATCTTATTTTTTTCTATTGTTTCTCATTTTATTAGTTTTGTTTTTGGTGACTATTAACACCTTCATAACAAAGGAAGATTATTTAACAAATAACCTTCCCAATTGACAGAAATACCAGTAAAGAATATGCCTGTAAACAGTAATGGCTCACATTGGTCTTAACTTTATTGAAAGCATCATTGTGTTCCTTGGCATGAGGAAAAGTAATACTTTAAATCTTACAAATGCAATAATAAGAGGCTGTAGTGCTTCAGGAAATTGGAATCTGGAAGTCATAGGATGGGTCAAGAGACCAGTTCCTCCTCTAAGGAGCTTGGGTAGAAAGAAAAATAGCGGCATTGTGCTGGAGGTCTAATGAGACGCCACCACCAGGGGCTCTCCTGCTGAACTCCCAGGTAACCTACTGAATGCTTTGAAAAAACCTACACTTTTAGGTAATTCTACAGTTGTGAATTGGCAAATTGGCCAGCATCCTGAACAGCCTTGAGTTTAAGGTTGAAAAAGGAGGAAAAAAGGATATTTTATCAGGTCTTGTAAACTTATTTGGTTTTCCTCAGAGAGCAGACCATCACAAAACACCCATTTTGACTTTGAATATGTCTTACAACCTCCAGGAGACCATTGAATTCTTATCTATTTATATGCAGATAAATGTGTGATGTGTATGTATGTGTGTGTGTGTGTGGGGGGGTGTGGCCAGGTAAGTCTTTTTAAAGTGCAGAAGTTGAATGTTTTAGCTTATTTTGGGTCCTTGCAAAATGACTTAAAGTGGTTATACACAAGTGACATAAATTTATTGGCTTGCATTTCCAAGATGATTTTTTTTTTTCAGAATAAAACAGCCTTACAAAAATTACCTGTGGGTCGCTACACTTCCCTCCCCCAACTTTGGTGTTGCTTTTTTGTTTGCGTATTTTGAGTTTAAGGGTTATCTATGACTCAATGGCAAGCTCTAGTTCAATCAATTTAGAAAGAACTTTTAGGGCTGAGTTATTTTTAAATGCCTGAAAATGAGGGAGCTGTAAATGGAAATCTAATCACAGCTTAACCTGTAGTCATGCAAACAGCCAACTATGAAATCAAATGAATTTCCAACCCTCTTAACCCATTAATGGTTACCGACTAGCTAACCCAAATGATGTTGCCCAAACATTATTTTTCAAAGAGCAGGAAGAGGGAAAGACACGTATCTGACTGGGGAGCTGTGGATAGGAAGGGAGTGGTGCTGCGGATGCAAAGAAGGAAATCTCTAGGATACAACAATTTCCTCGTAGACACAAGCCTGCAAGCTTACATAAGCATGTATCTTCCTGTATCACACATGGTGTGTGGTTTTTCACAAAGCCTTTCCCTAGTAAATATCAAGCAAAGGACTGCATTGTCCTTGTTCAGCTGCATCTGATTTTGAACACTTGACATTTCAGAGATTTATACTCTGCAGTCCTTATGACTGGACTTGCTGAAAAGTACAATTCCAGGATTTCTTTGGGGTTTTGTGTCCATCTAAAAATACACAGCTTTGGCTGACTCTCTCCCCCACGGTTCTCCATTGCTGTTGTTCCTATTTTGTGGGTTTCCATGTCTATTTCCTTTCTCATTTTTCTTGCTTTGCCTCTTTCTCCTTTTTCCATGCTACGTTGCAGGATACCCTGATTCTTTTCACATGCTCAGCTCAACTATTACTATTACTATCTATTACAGTTCTATAAGCTGGGTCCACAGAGTATCCAGAAAGGCTACTTTGGAGAAAAATTGATTGTCTAAACATGTGAGGATTAAAATATGTGAACAATGAGCACATAAGAAAGGAGATGTGTGTGTGTGTGTGTGTGTGTGTGTGTGTGTGCATGTGCTTGTGTTTGTGTCTCACAAAATGTCAATACATGTGGTTAATTAACTGATATGTGTTCATTTTCTTACTTCTGTTTTCGTGCTTAGGCCTCTTCAGGGAAACCAAGTATTCACACATTATGACAAACACACCATTTATTGCAAAATAATAGTTGAATTAAAATTCTCTACTTTGTGAAATTATCAAGCCTCCTTTCTTACATCCTGAGTTGCCATCCCAATGAATCTGAATCTAGACCAAGGTAAAAACCTACATGAATAAGGAAAATCCAGTCTGGCATTCAATAAAAGCCATGCTTGACTGTTTCATCTCTCAGTAAAAAAAGGCAAGCTTATTAAAGTGTTGCTTTGGCGCCAAATGGTAATTACCCCCAAATGATTTCCTGGGGTTGGACCAAGCCTCTTTTATGAACATTTACCTCCAAAGTCAGACTGTGAGTGAGAGCAAAACGGTCTCTCTTTTCCTTATACACACATTCATAAGATGAAAAATAAAAGAAAAGCCAAAGTAAACATGTTTTGTTCTTTTCTTTTCTTTTGTTGGATGTGGAACCTTAGTAATGCATCTTTCCCCGTGTGTTCCGAAAAAGGAAAAGTGGGAACATGGTCCCTTTGGTGCAACTTACATGATCTGCATATATTTAGCATATGAAGTAGCTTGTTCTTAAGCTATTATCCCTCAGCCTGGCTCGGTAGCCCAACCTGTCATCCCGCGCTTTGGGAGGCTGAGGTGAGTGAATTGCCTGAGCCTGCGGGTTCGAGACCCACCTGGGCAATTTGGCGAGACCTCATCTCTACAACAAATCAAAAAATTAGCCAGGTGTGGTAGTGTGCACCTGAAGTTGCAGCTATTTGGAAGGCTGAGGCGGAGGGATCGCTGGAGCCCAGCAGGTTGAGACTGCGGTGCGGTGGTCAGGAGTGGCCACTGCACTCTAGTCTGGGCGACAGAGTGAGACTCCAACTCAAAAAAAAAGGCTATTATCCCTCTTTCAACGCCCCCCCCCCCGCCTCAGTTGTAAGAAAGAAAGAATAGTGTCTTGGGGTGTGAAAAGGTTGAAATTGAATTAAAAAAAAATACCTCTTCTCTCTGTTTCTGTCTCTCTCTCTCTTTTCACAGTCGTCATTGTTCCTTTATTTGCCATTCATACTTATCCATTACAAATACTCTGCCGCATTCACACCAAAGGGGTGTACATTGGAATAGAATGAAAATTGCCTTCCCTGGCATGTGCAGCTCTCATTTTTATTAGTCGATACAAGCAACACTTAAGGTCTTATGTGGCCCTCACTTGAGATGTGTTACCACAATATTTAATAAGTTGGCAGTTGATTCATACTCCAAACTGCATTCTAAAGGATCCCAAATTCCTTTCAAAATATTGTGAACATGCAAAAAAGTATTTTGTACTAAGTTTTTAACGATTGTGATAGTTATAACCTGCTTTGTCACTAATATCCATCAAACGGAGGACATTCGGCTGAAAATGAAGAAAAGATTTATTAAATTTAGCTCAGTTCTATTCATGAGACTGAAATATATGTAGGAATATGAAAAAGACTAATGTCTCTATGTTAAAGAAATCGATTTCCAGGGTGCCAAGTGGAAAAGTGTAATTGAAATTGACCTATTAAATGATTACATTATTTGTGTACCAAATCTAATATATTTCATAAAACTATAGAGCTGTTTCAGTAACTACCTGCCAAACTGTATATATTGTTCCTA
This sequence comes from Cephalopachus bancanus, assembly GCA_027257055.1. Taxonomy (NCBI): domain Eukaryota; kingdom Metazoa; phylum Chordata; class Mammalia; order Primates; family Tarsiidae; genus Cephalopachus; species Cephalopachus bancanus. Next base: position 2,369,035 of record JAPVLO010000146.1, read on the forward strand.
ATTAAATTTTACAAATGTACTTATAGAAATGTGAGTTTGTAGAATTATCCAAGTAATATGTCTCTACATTTATGAAACCTGTTTCAGAGAATTAAGACAAGGCAGTGCATTTCCAATCTCATGACTATTTCATGACTTGTGAAAGCTATAATAAACAAGGTGACAAAATGAGTATTCAAGGGAAGGTTCCAACTTAAAATTCTGAAGCATACCTGGAAATACACCTATTTCTTTCTTATTTAATCCCAGTAAATCACATTGTAGTGAGCACTTGACCTTTACAAACACATTTAAAACCCACTTTTTGCGTACCTATTAGGGAATAGTAAAATGCCAGGCACATGCATCTTGGCAACCACCAGGTATAACATTACTCATTATTCCTATTTGGCTGGTGAGAGATGATGGGCAACTTGGTTAAGGTACAAAATGTTTAATTTGATGGTTGCTTTTCATCTCTCTCCTTTCATTATTAGATTGCGGGTTTCTGAGGGGCAGGAGCAATGCCCTATTCACCTTTGTATTGAAAAAATAAAAGAAAAATCTATTATTTTGCAAATATTTTGCCAAAATTTCCTTCTTCCTTTGATTTTGTTTTATTTGCATTTAATTTTCATGGAAAAAATACAAATATTCTATGTTATTTACTTTTTGTATTGGAGTATAGTTGACAAAGAAAAATGTATATATTTAAGTATATAATGGCATGTTATTATGTATGTATACATTGTGAAATTATTATATAGAGGTAAGTAGCATATATATCATTTCACATACTTTTTTTGTTGTGAGAACACTTAAGATCTACTGTCTTAGCAATTTTCAAGTATATAATACATTGCTACTAACTATAGTCATCATATTATACAATAGATATCTTAAACTTATTTGTCCTAACTGGAATTTTGTATCCTTTGACCAGTGCCTCCCCTTCTCCTGCTTCCCCGCCCCCCAACCTCCAGTAACCACTGTTTTACTCTCTGCTTCTAAGCATCCATCTTTCACATGTAAGTGAGATCATGACATATTTAAAAAGACTCTAAGATATTGTAGATCTTTCCAATTACCAGATAGAACATTTTTCCTTTGCAGCAAGGACAAATATTATAGTAAACTCTTTGTGAAAAAATATGTTCTCCTTCATATGAAAAGATGATGCTACTGGCTGGTGTTATTGTTCAAAAGTCATTAAGTTTAAAACATGAATGAGGCATTATGTTAGGTACATATGGAGATGAATAAGGTAAGCTTCTCAAGGAGTTTTAGACAATTGAAAAACAGGTTGTTTGTCATCCTGGTGCTTCTTCTCTCTTTGGTCCCAAAGCTTGTTTCTTATCCAGGACTATCTCTATTGAGGAGAATGAAATACTTCTTGTGAATCTATGGGGCAGACCTCTAGAAATTCATGTCTCCTCTTGTAGTGGCTATAGAATATAGTGTCTACAGAACAAAGATAAAGACTACAAGCAAGTCAGCAAAGCAGTTTGCTTCCTCTAGGTCAAATGGCTAAGTGTTATGGAAGAAATTTACAGCAGGAAATTCAGGGACAGGGGTACATTAAAATCCAAGAGGGCAGATGGTGCATTGAGATTAACTTGGCTCAAGTTTGCAATTACTTAGCTGCAATGACTAGGCCAGAGTCTAGTCCTGGGCTGTGGAAAGCCAAGGCTTTCATTCCCAGACCTACAGTAACTGGTTTGCTAAGAATTTGACTAAGAAAGGAACTTAAACTCAGGGATAAGCCCAGGTACAATTGGATGGGACCAAGGCTGGTGCTAAACTAGTTAAAGGGTGATTTGACGACAGATCTCCCCAAATCATGGTTAGCTGGAAGTTCTTCGTATCTATCAACTCAATGTAAGGGTTGGCTCTAAAGACAGTTATGGGTTGAACTTGTACATTACAGTATTGACCTTCTATTGTTATTCTAATGCTGTATATCAAACCATCTCAAAACTAACAGGTTTATGAAAATAAGCACTTATAAAACCAGTATTGTGTGGTAATGCTTATTGGGCCACATTTTGGCCAGTTGCAGCTGAGCTTATTTATGAGTCAGCTGGCAGGAGCTGGCTGGGATGACTGGTCAAGGGTAGCCATATTCCTGTGGCTAACTGATAGTTAAGGAGATGGGGGTTACCAGGACACATGTCCCTTAACATTCAGCATGCTTAGCCCAGCCTTATCCTCATGGCACTGGACTCGGTACTAAGAGAACAAGCAGATGCATGCAAGGCTTTCTGAGACCTAGACTCAGAACTGATACACTGCCACTTCTCTCTCATTCTACTGGCCAAAGTCACAAAGACAGTTCAAATGTAAGGAGTGGGAAAACGGACTCGTCTTTTGACGGGAGAAGGGACAAATCTGCATTCAAAGAGCATAGATATAGAGAAGAGTAAGGATTTCAGCCACTTTGCAATCTACCACATTTGCAACCCTAAACTTCAACTGTTAGAAAGAAGGGATGTGAGGTCTAGTTGCCAGGTGAGGCCAACCTCTTCTCTCATTGTCAGCTATAAAAATATCCTTTCCTTCAGAATGTTGATCTCAGTTTGTTGATAAGGGATAAGCATGCAGCTAGAGTAACTCTCAGGGTGTGAATAACCAGTAACCCACTCAATAATCTGTACTTGTAACACAATTTTAATTATAAGCAGTTTCTTCTTCTATAAAATGTGGATGCATGTTGTTCTTACCTCATATTATTTTCATGAGGATTAATATGTTAAAAAAACACTTAGAATGGGAATTTTGCACATCATGAATGATCAGCAGGTGTTAAGTATTGCTGTTATTGTTGTTTTATTATCATTGGTTTCATAATCATTTTTATTTGTCCTTGTTGATCTAAATAGAATAAGATGATTTCAGGCAATGCAGAATATCGAGGGGGTAAAGTGCTTTTAAAGCTGAAACAACCTTCTTTCCTTTCAATATAAGAGCAGTTTTGAGCAAGACAAGCATTTTGCCTCATTTTTTTTTTCTGGTAATGGTGATACACGTGCAACAATTGACTGTACTTTCTGAGGAGCACAGCTTGAAAATTATTGCTCTAAGAGACCAAGGGTCACAAATTAGATGCCCATGAGGCTTGGCTGGTATCATGAATGGGTAAAACCAGTGGAGAGATAGGTGCTGAGGTGAATTGGATTCCCATCTATGCATAAGGAAGCCAGTCTCGAAATGAGGTAGTTTTGACTTACGATGGAAGCAGAAAAGAGGTTATTTCTTATGATCACAGCTTTTTCAGAAGGTAATGGGTTTGGTTAGATGAACAGAAAATAAACATGATTCAAGTAGTAAGATAGGATTACAGAAACTCTGGGAACTGACACTGAAGTCTGGGTAGGAAAACTGGAATTTAACATGGTTATGTTAAAAATGAATGAAAAAGATGACTTTCAAAAAATTTAACTCTATTTTATTAAAAAAGGGTAAATATAGTATAAACCAGTAAGTAGCAAATGGGAGCATAAGGACTACCAAAAAAGTTGGTGCTTGTTACTGAGAAGCTGAGCTCAGAGAATACTGTGGATTTGGGGAAGGAATATTCTTTGAAAGCATAAGGGAGAGGCCTGAGGTGCTCTGATTAGCATTCTAGGAATTTTGCAACCTTTATTATAGAGTATTTTTTTTTTTTGAGTTGGAGACTCACTCTGTTGCCCAGACTGGAGTGCAGTGGCACGCTCCCGGCCACTGTAGCCTTGACCTGATGGGCTCTGGCAATCCTTCCACCTGAGCCTTCCAAGTAGCTGGAACTACAGATGCGCACTAACACGCCTGGCTAATTTTTTGATTTATTGTAGAGATGAGGTCTTGCTAAGTTGCCCAGGCAGGTTTCGAACCCACGGGCTCAGTCAATCTGCTCACCTCAGTCTCCCAAAGTGCGGGATTACAGGCTGAGCCACCGAACCCAGCTTTATTATAGAGTTTTTAAAGAACTGTACCACAACAAAGAATCATGTAGTTAAAATCTAAGTCCTTCTTTGTAATAAGGAATGCCAGAAGACTTTGCAAGAGTGTTCGTCTGGCGGAGAATGAATCTGAAACTTGTGCATTTTTTCTTGTCTTTAGAAAGGTGGTAAAAGCTATTTATTTATTATTCTTTCTTTTCTTTTTAATTATAACGATGTGGGGTACAATTCAGGGTTAGGTATACAAACGTTGATTTAGCAAGTACCCTTGTTGATGAGGTATGCCCTTCCCGCCCCTAGCAGTTTCCCTCAACTGCCAATCCTACCCTGCCTCCCTTGACAGTTTCCTATTACTGCCAATCACTTTCTTATAGTATTATAACTGTTCAAGGTCCACTTATAAGTAAAAACATATGGTAAACTGTTCTCTGTTTCTGTGATAGATCAGAGTGTGATCGACTCTAAATCCATCCAAGTTGCTGCAAAGTCCCCTATGTTTGTCCTTCTTTATGGTTGCATAATATTCTATTGTGTATATATACCACATTTTTTAATCCAGTCCAGCTTCGATGGGCAGCATGGTTGGTTCCACATTTTTACTATTGTGAATAGAGTTGGAACAAACATACGTGTGCAGGTATCTTTTTTGTAGAATAATTTGAGTTCCTCGGGGTATATTCCCAATAGGGAGACTGCTGGGTCATATGGAAAGTCAATTTCTAGTTCTTTAAGAAATCGCCACACTGTCTTCCAAAGTAGTTGCACTAGTTTGCATTCCCACTAGCAGTGTAGAAGTGTTCCTTTTTCTTCACATCCTTGCCAGCATCTGTTGTTGTTTGTTTTATTAATGATGGCCGTTCTTACTGGCGTTAAGTGGTTTCTTATATTGTGCTTTTGATTTGCATTTCTCTGATGATGAGTGAGGCTGAACACTTTTTCATGTGCCGGTTAGCTACCCATATATCTTCTTTTGAGAAGTGTTTATAATGATATCTTTTGCCCACTTTTTTTTTTTTTTTTTGAGTTGGAGTCTCACTCTGTCGCCCAGACTGGAGTGCAGTGGCCGCTCCCAGCCACGGCAGCCTCGACCTGCTGGGCTCCGGCGATCCTTCCGCCTCAGCCCCTGGAACTACAGGCACTCGCTATCACACCTGGCTAATTTTTGATTTATTGTAGAGATGAGGTCTCACCAAGCTGCCCAGGTGGGTCTCGAACCCACGGGCTTAGGCAATCCACTCACCTCAGCGTCCCAAGGCACGGGATTATAGGCTGAGCCACCAAGCCTGGCTTGCCCACTTTTTAAATGGACGTTTGTTTTTTCCTTTCGGCACGTTTGAGTTCCTTGTAGATCCTACTTGTTAGGCCTTTGTCAGATATACAGTTGGCAAATAGTTTTTCCTATTCTGTGAGCCATCTCCTTGCTCTCTTGATGGTTTCTTTTCCTTTGCAGAAGCTCATTACATTGATGAGGTCCCACTTGTCTATCTTATTTCTTAGGTATGGGCATTTGGGGTTCTGAATAGGAATTGGTTACCAATTGCAATTTCCATAAGGATGTCTCCTGTGTTTTCTAAGATTCTTATAGTTTGAGGTTTTATGTTTAGGTATTTGATCCATTTAGAGTTAATTTTTTTGTATGGTGATAATGAAATATCTAATGAAATATCTAAATATTGCTTGCTTGGCATAAGTAACTACATTTTGCTAAAATCCTCCATCTTAGCTATCTGCCTGACCTAAAAATGACCCCCTGGCATGTACGTGTGATTGTTGTAACGTTCCCATGAGCACAGACCCACAGCCTTGTTTCCCTGAGCTGTTCAAGCTGACCGTTCTTGCTGACCATTTCAAAACTCCTTAGCCACAAGTTCCATGTAATTGTATGGCTTGTTAACTGAAATCCAAGGATTTTTTTCTTTTATTTTTAGTTTTTTGTACCCTCACCCCCTGCTATGTAGACCACTTGCGGATTTTGCTTTTATAAGCTTCTTCCTGATTCCACTCAGTGTTGAGAACTTTTTTAGTGTGAGCCTACTCTTGACCACACACTATTAAAGGATCCAAAATTCAAACCCAGTGTGCTGATGATTCTCCTTTCTCGCAGTATGGTCATAACAACAGGTAGGGGTCCTGTTTCAATCTTCTGCATGTGATCAGCCAGTTTTCCAGCACCATTTACTGAAGATGTTCTCCTCTCCCCAGTGGTTATTGTTGGAGGCTTTGTCAAAGATGAGTTGGTTGGGAAATTGAGGCTTTGCTTCCATAATCTGTATCCTGTTCTATTGGTCTATGTGCCTGTTCTTGTACCAATACCAGGTTGTTGTGATTACTGTAGTCTTATAGTAAAGTATGAAGTCTGGAAGTGCGACACCTCCTGCTTTGTTTCTTTTGCTAGAGATTGTTTTGGTTGTTTGTGGTTGTTTATGTTTCCATATGAATTTCTGTATTGTCATTTCCGGGTCTGAGAAGAATGATGTTGGTAACTTAATGGGTATTGCATTGAATCTGCAGATTGCCTTTGTTAGGATGGACATTTTAACAATGTAGATTCTTCCTGTCCATGAACATGGAATATTTTTCCATTTGTTTGTGTCTTCTTGGATTTCTTTGAGCAGTGTTTTGTAGTTCTCACTGTAAAGTCTTTTACTTCTCTGGTTAGGAAGATGCCAAGGTATTTCATTTTTTGCCCTAGCTAGGACTTCCAACACAATGTTGAACACAAGAGGTGAGAATAGACAGCCTTGTCTTTTCCAGTTTTCAGGGCAATTGTTTCTAGTTTCTGTCCATTTAGCAATATGTTAGCTGTGGGTTTATTGTAGATGACACTTACAATTTTGAGGTATGTTCTTTCTATACCTAGGTGTTTGAGCGTTTTTATTAAGAAGGGATGTGGGATTTTATCAAAGCTTTTTCTGCATCTAATGATATAATCCTGTGGTTTTTGTTTTTACATCTGTGCTGATGTATTTAATACATTTATGGTCTTGTGAATGTTGAATCAGCCCTGCATCCTGGGGATGAAGCCTACTTGGTCATGGTAGATTATTTTTGAGATGTGTTTTTTGATCCGATTTGCTAGAAGTTGTTGAGGATTTTTGCCTCTATGTTCATAAGGGATATTGGTCTGTAGTTCTCTCTTTTTTTTGTTGGATGTTTACCTGGTTTGGGAATCAGTGTGATATTAGCTTCATAAAATGATTTAGGGGGAATTCCATCTTTCTCAGTTGCCTGGAATACTTTTAAAAGGATTGGTATCAGCTCCTCCTTGTACATTTTGTTTAATTCTGCTGGAAAGCCATCCGGTCCAAGGCTTTTCTTTGGTAGGTAGTTTTTGTATGGCAGAGTCAATTTCCTGTGTTGTTATTGGTCTACTTAGTGTCTCAATGTTTTCTCGTTTCAACCTTGGGAGGTTGTGCAATGTCAGAAAGTCCTCCATTTTATTTAGGTTATCAAGCTTGTTTCCATATAGGTGTACATAGTAATCTCTGATAATCTTCTCTATTTCTTTGGCGTCAGTTCTGATTTGTTATTTTGTATTTCTGATTGTGTTTATTTGGGCTTTTTCTCTTCTTTTCTTGATCATTCTGGCTAGGGGTTCATCAGTCTTGTTAATTTTTTTTCAAAGAACCAGTTTTTAGTTTTGTTGATGTTTTCTATATTTTTGTTTTCTATGTCCTGTATTTGGGCTCTTATTTTGGTGATTTGGATTCTTCTGTTAAAGTTGGGGTTTTGGTGGTCTTCTCCTTCCAGCTTCCTTAGGTGATTTGTTAGGCTCTCCACTTGTGATCTTTCCATTTTCTTGATGTGTGCTTGTAGAGATATAAATTCCCCTCTTAGAAATGATTTCATGGCATCCCAGTGGTTTTGATAAGGTGTTTCCTCATTTTCATATGTTTCCAGGAATCTTTTAATTTTTGCTTTGAATTCAGTGTTGACCCAGTAGTTGTTCAGCACCATGTTGTTTAGTGTCCATGTCTTTGTGGGCTTTGGGAAAATGTTGTTGGTGTTTGTTGGGAGCTGGCCACGGAGGCCCACTGAGTGTTGGGGATCAGGAAGGGCCGTTGACCCCGAGACCACTAGGATGCATTCGGGAGCTATTGACCCCATTTCCTCCCCCTTTCTACTCAGCACTAACCAGATTAAGCTCCTGTGAGCTCAAAACATAAAAACTCTGAGACCGGGATGAACACAAGCTAACTTTAGAAGCTCATTGCTCCCATTCTTCCACAAACTGCAGTTTTGGCTTTCACACAACTTATAATTCAAACTCGGGTCACATCTAAGAGCCTTATTATTGGTCACAGGCTTCTGGGTCATGATCTTAGGATTTATTGAAGGTGTAAATTGTAGAATATAGTTTTAGAAGACAGCCATTTTGTTGAAAGAATGCGGCTGGGTTACTTGCAGGTAGCCCACTGTGAACTTTGGACTGGGCCACATTCCAAACATTCTGAGATGGGCCACTTTCGTTTGTAAAGTAAATACTCAAGCTTCTATAGAATTGTTTAACTTGGCATAAATCAATCAGCTTAGGATGAAAAAGGTTTATAGAATATATCAGTCACGGATTAGGTTATCCTTTGTTATGGGATTTTAAGATTATCATATGAAAAGGGTTTAAAGGCAATCATTGATTAAGTTTTCATGGATTAAGGTTTCTGGTGGGTGGGGGACGCCCCTCCCACATCTGACTTTGTGTATAAAAGACCCCTTGTAATTCCCAATAACACACATCACTTCTGCACTAGACCGGAGTCCAGTCTCTTTCTCTCTCTCTCTCTCTCTCTCTTTCCTTCCCCTCAATCGCTGATGCCGTCTCCACCTTTGGGGTACCCTGAACCCGGCTGGAGCTGGTCTCCGGCAGGTGTTGATATTTATTTTTATTCCACTGTGGTCTGAGAGTGTGCATGGCAAGATTTCAACCTTATGGAATTTGTTTATGCTTGATTTATAGCTGAGGATGTGGTCAGTCTTGGAGTACGTTCCATGTGGTGATGAGTAGAATGTACATTCTGTGGTTGTTGGTAGGAATAATCTGTAGGTATCTATTAAGTCCATTTGGTCTAGTGTCAAGTTTAGGTTCTGGATCTCCTTGTTGATTTTTGCCTCGATGATCTATCTAGGCAATCAGGACTGTCAGTGGAGTATTCAAGTTCCCTACTATAATAGTGCTAGAGTCAATATCATTTTTTAGTTTATTTAGTAGTTGCTTTATAAATGCTGGTGCTCCTGTGTTGGGTGCATATATGTTTAGCATGGATACTTCTTGTTGCTTGATTGAATTTTTAATCATTATGTATTGTTCTTTGGCATCTTTTAAAAGTTTTGATAGCTTAAAGGTTGTTTTGTCTGATATTAAGATCGCAACTCCTGCCTTCTTTTGTAATCCATTTGCCTGGAAACTCATTTTCCATTCTTTACCTTTGAGTCTCTGTGTGTGCCTTGTAGTGAGATGAGTCTCTTGGATGCGGCAAATAATTGGGTCATGGTTGCTTATCCAGTTTGCCATTCTGTGTCTTTTAAGTGGTGCGTTTAGTCCATTCACATTCATGCTGATTATTGAAATGTTATTGTTTCTCCCGTTCATGAGGTTCTTATAAAATTTTTTCTTTGTTTACTTGTTTTCTTTTGGCTTTGGGCTTAATGTATGTGTGTGTTTTCAAGATTCTTGTTATGCTGTATTTTCTGTTGATTCTGTACTCTGCTGTTCTCTTGAGAAGTGTGTGGTCATTTTTTTCTCCTTTCTTCTGTGCTTAATACCTTTTTAAGTGTCTCCTGTAGAACTGGTCTGGAAGCTGCATAATCTCATAGGGATTGGATGTCTGGGAAGGATTTTGATTCTCCATCACTGATGAAGCTTGGCTTGGCTGGATAGGAAATTCTTGGTTAAAATTGTTTATCTTTGAGGACTTTGAATATAGGGCTCCAGTCCCTTCTTGCTTGTAGTGTTTCTGCCAATAGGTCTGCTGTTATTCTGATTTGTTTTCCCTGGTTAGTTATCTGACCTTTCTCTCTTGCTGCCTTTAGGATTTTTTCTTTTGTGCCTACTTATTTGTAGGCAAATTATTATATGTCTAGAGATTGGTCTTCTCATTTGATGTCTTGTGGGGGTTCTCTGTATCTCTTGTACTTGGCTGGTCACATCTCTGGTGAAATGGGGAAAGTTTTCTTGGACTGCCTCCTGGAATACTTGCTTCAAGTTATTCTCCATTTCTCTTTTTTCTTCTGGGATACCAATCCCTAGGTTCAACCTCTTGATATAATTGTGCATTTCTTGTAGGCTTTGTTTTTTCTTTCTGAGTCTTCTTTCTATGTTTCTTACAGATTGGGTTAATTCCATATTCTTGTCTTCAAGTTCTGAGATTCTTTCTTCAGCTAGATTAATTCTGCTTTCCATGCTTGCCATCTTGTTATTTATTTCCTGGAGGAAATTTTTTATTGCCAAACTCTTTGTTACAAATTCTTTCAGTGTTACAGTCTGTCTTTTTTGAGTCTTATTCACTTTTTCAATTCATTCCATAATCCCTGTCATATTCTGGGGCCAGTTGTTGGTTACTTCCATTGTTTGGGCACCAATGTCTGATTTTTCAGGAGTTTTTGTCTTTGGTACACTTGAAATTGTCTGAGGTCTTCCTTTGATTTTTCATCATTTGTGACAGATCTCTTGTTTTCCTCTAGCTCTGTTATTCAGTGTCAGTGGGAGAGGCTTTCCTTTCTGATGTTTGCTCAGTCCTCTATTCTACCCTGATTCGGCCTCTGAATTTGTTCTATTTTGAAATAGGACAGTGGATGGGAAGCTTTGATGTCTCTTGTAGTTTTGAAATTTGAATAAAGTAGGGGATGGAGTGCTAGGATTCAGAAACTACTTGCAAATTACAATGTTCACTTATTGTGGTATGTGTTCCCTAAGACTCACTCCCCACCACCACTCTATATGATGATGCAAAGCATAAACCAATGCAAAAACAATTGAATACACACACACACACACACACACACACACACACACACACCCCAAAACAAACTGGAATAACAAAAAAGTGTAACAAAACAAACAACAACAAAACAAGAAAACTAAACACACTCACACATGCCTAGCATAAAGTGAATAAAAAAGAAAAACAGAAAGACTGGAGAAAAAAAAGGAAAAAAAATGGCATTCAGATTGAACCCTCACACATATATTGACACACTTTAAACTATAAAAAATGAAAATGAAAAAAATCAGATAATCAAAAGAGCAAAAACAAACCAACAACAAAATTGAAAGATGAACACTCAATTATTCACATAAACAGAAAATGACAAATAAAAGGAAAGAAAAAATATTTTGGGGGGAGCAGATCAATCCCTCACATACACATTTATGCACAAAGAAACAATATCTTAAAAATAGATGATCTAACAAACAGTAAAAAAATTTAAAACCTTGTTTAAAAAATTGAATATTAAAAAAAATCCTGCCCTCTTATAGCAGGCTTTGCAATTGTTCCTCTAACCAGGTCTCTCCTGCAGAGCCACCTCTTTCACTCTCTCAGTGTCCAAAGCAGGGAAGAAGGTGTGGCAGTGGAGGTGAGTGGGCTGCATTCCTCCCCTCACACTTTCGTATGGTCCTCTGGTGGGAAGGAACGGGATTGTCTCTTCCCCAGGTATGTACTCACAGGGGAACCCCAGCCAGGCCTATCCTGGAATGGAGTTTTCCTATTGGGACTGATGTCCCGCCTCTGCCAGGGTTTGTCTCCCTCAGTTGTGGCCCAGCTGTGTGGGTCTGACGTTCAGAAGATTGCTGAGGAGGAGGGGATTTGGGTCAGCCCTAGAGTCACCACCCATCTCTTTGGAGTTCTTCCTCATCCTTTTCTGGCCACACCATTTGTCCTGCAGCTGGATCAGCACTCAGGTCCCTCCAAAGTTTGTGCTTTCAGGATATTTCCTCTGGGTCACGATCAAGCCCTGAGTAGTTGATCTGCCAGTCACAGAGATCGGGTCTGTTGCTCTGTGGTGAGCAAGTCAGAGCATTTTCCTGCCCCACCTTCAAGATGGTAATGTGGTGCCTCTTTTGTCCTCTTCCATGGGACTTTGCCTCTGAACTCCCTTCACAGCCCCTGCTGCCAGTACACTGCCATGCACTGAAGTGGTGAGGCAAAGCCAGGAGCTGGCAGTCTGTCTCCTACTGCATTGGTGAAGGAGAGCCTGGGGCGATATTTTCTCCCCACTGCTTTTGTCCATTAAAAAAAATAATGGCGCTTGGCTTCTGTGATTTGGGAGGAGCCAGGGACAACGCAGAGAAGCTGCAGCATCAGCAGTTGCACCAAGGGCCTGGCCACTTGCTCACGAGTCCCCACTTAAACAGTCTCTCCCAACATTTTCTTCCCAGGGAGGGTATGGTGATTTAAAAAAAAAAAGAAAGAAAGAAAAAGGAAATTGTGCTCAGCTTCTGCATCCCAGAGTTGCTAGGGTCCAAGCCCAGTCTCTGTGGCACCAGCTGCAGCACCGGTAGAGCCTTAGCCACTAGCTCCCTAGCCCTCACTCAGTCAGCCACTCACATGTCCACTCGTTCACCAGCACTTACACAAAAGTTTTCATACACTCACTCACTCACGTGGAGACTCACATAGTCCAAATGGCTTGGCCACCATCTTCCCACTATTTTTTATTTTTATTTTTCCTTTTAATTTTTTTTTACTTTAAAGATGTGGGGGCACAATTCAGGGTTAGGTATACAAATGTTCATTATGCAGGTGCCCTTGTTGATGAGGTGTGCCCCCCCTTCCTTGGGCAGATTCTCACTACTGCCAATCCCGCTTCCCCACTCCCCTGCTGGCAGTTTCCCTCTACTGCCAATCCTTTTCTTATAGTGCTTCAGTGAACATGTGTGGGCGGAACTAAATGGCTTAACGTCAGGTACAGATATTCCTGGAATACTGCATAGAGATTATTGTCCTTATATGGTACATCTAGGATATTTCTCTCACTTGAAAGTTTGGTTTTCAATGGAATATGGCATGTTCCTATTGCAAACTCATGAATACCAATACACTATGGCTCTATTAGATAATACTCTCTCCCAGGACAAATCTAATTTGGTTTAAAAACCTGAACCACAGTCTACTCTTCTGATTGGTTGATTTTTTTCTCACCCTTCTATTGAATTTCCTTGGGGCTCTTCATTTTCTTCTGTAGGTGACACTCTGAAGTTCATCTTATTCCTTCTCCATTAAGTGGGACCTGACAATGGTTCCAAGTAGCATGCTTATACATATGTCCACTTTAGTTACAAAAGATTACTTTTTTTTTGCTCCAAATGCTAATTCTGCCCATAAAGGTGCTGAGCCTTTCTCCATCTTTGCCTCCATCAACCCCTGTCTCTGTAATTCATGACCATGTTTAGAAGCCAGGATTTAGCCTGCCTACCTCATAGTAGGACTTCAATAGTCAAGTTCCAACTCAATCTCTTGGATTGACCAAAAACGCAGAGTGTAGAGAGAGGCTGATTTCAGAGGAGTGTCTTCTTTGTACTTGATGTATCCTCAGAGAGAGGCATCTTTAGTCTGCTAAAGAGAAAGCCCATGCTTCTTCTGGCCTGGAAATAGGGGTTGAAGCAAACCTCTAAGACCTCACACAAGAACCTCTCCCTAGAGCTCTGTTACCTGTCACAACTTCAGCTCATGTTCTTTTCCAGAAAATGGGTTTTTAAGGCAGTTGGTACTAGGTGCTGAAAGAAAACTTACCTGTGTTCTAGTTTGAGCAGAACTCTGTCACGAGCAAGTCATTTGGCTTCTATATGTCTATTTCTGTCTTCAGAGAGTGATGGGTTCATACTGGATGATTATAAGTGGCTTCCAGCACTAAGATTCTATGTTAAATGATAGGGAACAATGGCAGGTTCTTGAGTAATATATAATATCAATTATTGTCATGCTGTATTGGCAAGATCACGCTACTTTTTCAGCAAACACAGTTTTGAGCAGATCACCTTTTTCTTGCTCTTCCAAACCTTCACATCACATGCTTTCCTTATTCGTAATTCCTAATTTATAGAGAAAACAGATCAATAAGGAGCAAGGGGAGAGTGGAGGGAAAATAACCATCACCCAAATGGGAAAACCTAGTTTGGTATACCAGTGTATTCTATCCCTCCAGATAGCCTTAATGCATATCAGAAGGTTATGCAATGAGATGAGAAAAAGATGAAGATATGGTGTTAGATAAACTGAATTTTTACTCCAATTAAGATAAAGAATTCAGATGCATTCATTTCAAGATAAGAACTGTACTGCTAATGGGATCAGAAATCTGCCAGATCCTTTGATTTTTAACTCCATGTATTCATCCCCACATAAGAGATGACCTTCCATTCCATCTGGAGAGATGGACTGATGTCCAAAATCTCCCATTCTTTTGGACAGTGCTTAAGAAGGCACTGCCAATGTTTGTTTCTGTGACTCTCACTTTGCATGCGTTCTTTGCTGACTGACTCTCTGTTAGTTGATATTTTCTTTTTCAGATTTGTTTGTTTATTCAAACAGGACACAGTTCAGTCTTGATGACTTAGGAGTCATTTTTTTTTTCTTTTTTGAGTGACTTGGTATATCTGCTTTGCTCCATTGTAGACTGATATCACTTTTGGTTTCCCTTCTCTAATACACAGGGAGTGAAAAGCTCCTGAATTCCCAATAGTAACAAGAAACATTCAGATACTTTCATTTTTATTTTTGGCATGATTTGTACACAATCTTGCATGAAGAAATTGGGATATATTTCAAAGTTATGTTCTAGTTCCATAAAGAGTTGTGGAACTTTATTAGAATCACATTCTATGAAGTTCTCTTTTCTCAGTTATTATGACAACAGTTTTTTAAAATTAATAGTCAGCTTTTTCCTCCAGGATGACTTATTCAACTCTACTGTTTGACTGTTAGCTTCAGGAGAGCATGTATTCTATTTAGTTTATCCCAAGATCTGTGGGCCTTCAAAGACACAATGCTACACTGCTGAAAACAATATTTAAATATAATCGAACCCAAATCCCACTCTTCCCCATTACCCTTCCTCTCACTTCCCATTCTAACTCTTAGTAAAATGGCATGCAGCCTCCTGAGACATATGTATATAGTTTTAAAATATTATTATACCCGAAAATACACCATTTTGTAATTGTGTATCTAATGAGAATTGTCTGAGTGTCTTTTGAAGGAAATACCATAGAGTTCCGAAGCAACTGCTTTAAATATTTAGCACCCAACACTCTCCACTTCCTCTTTAAATCTAAATTGACCTTTATTTAGATCTACGTCCTAATAAAGTATTGACTTGCCATCAACACTGTAAAATTTCACTTTGGCAGAAGTCATAAGCTTTCCTGAATTTACCCAGATGATAGTTTGCTATTTTTGTAAAAGAACACTGCCATTTTGCCAAAAGTCTTCTGTCTTGCAGGAATTGGCTGCCAGTGCTGATTTCTCGGGCTGCAAATAGGGCAACAGCTGTCCCTTCCATATCAGGCAGTGGATACAAGGTTGCCAAAGAGGCATTGTTCTAGAAACTGAGACGCTATAATAGCTCAGTCATCTAGGTAAATTAATTTGTTTTTATCTCTTGGAATAACAGAAAAATTGGGATCAAAAATAGGTATTATATAACTTTTGCTAAGCCTTTGAAATTCACTAGTTTGAATTCTAGTTAGTGCAATGGACAATGGTGATGTTGTGGAGGGAACTCTGAATGAAAAATAAGAAGACCTGGGTTTGTTCTTTCTTGCTGGGATGTATATTTTAATTTTCTTTTAGAGAATTGGTCTGCCATATATGAAATTCGACTATTTTTCATGGTGATGTTTAAGGTCTTCTGGTTCCAAAATGACCTGTAAGCGTGTACCCCTAATCTTAGAAAAGGGCAATCTTTCTGATTTGTTTTCAGGTTATGAAATTTTCAGAGTAAGCTTTTGGTAAGTCAATATATCTCTTACAGATTTCCAGGTCTAATTTACTAAATGAAAAGATCAAGTGTTAGAGGAATCTTCCATCATATTTTTAATGTGCCAGTCATTCAAACATTTTATTTGGACAGCAACTGTAAGCTCAATGTGGGAATCTTCTTTTAACTGAAGAATCTGTCTCCATATGCTGGTACCTCCATATTCTCTCCCCCACTCCACTATTTGTTCTCTAATTTAGCAATATGGGAAGATAAATCCTTAGAATACTAGTGAACACCCTAACTATATGATCTAACTATTTAGAAAGTAATTTTAACTATTTAGAAAGTAATTTCTAAATTTAGCTATTTAGAAACTATTTAGAAAGGATTAAATTTAGCAGTTCACAATGTATTTGTGAATTCCACATGGAAAATTAAATTACGTGTATGTCTTTTATAAAGAAAGGAGTGCTTCATATTCCTTTGAATCAGCAAATATCTCAAATAGGCTTTCTTGCCTCACTCACTGTGTCTCCATCTAAAAATGGTGCCTTTCCCAAGCTACTTTACAGCTTCAATTTTAGGCAGTAAGGTCATAATCTCTCTCCAGTGCCAATGGTTGTTCTTTCTAGTTATGTGAATTTTGTTTTAGCATGCAACAGCATAAATCATTTATTTGTTCTGCATGAGAGAGAAAGGAAAAAAGTGTAGAGTAAAAAAAAAAATCTTTTCAAAAACCCATGAGATGCAGTTTTTATTAGATTATATAAGATTTTTGCTTACTCAAGCCAAAGGAATATGGAAAATAATAATTAGCCCATAGGAAAGCTATTTGAGGGTTTTCTGAAGAGTTAAATTGTGGTATTATTTATAGACAAAAAGGTAATATTTTCTGTGTTTTCTCGCCTCAATTTGTCTTGTTGCCTTAACACATTACATGTTATAATGTAATCTACGAGATAGAAACAATACCAGGAGTCCTAATTAAATTAAAAGTAATTACCAGTTGTACAGATAGGGCTTTCAATTGAGCAGCAGGAAGTTGATATTTTGTCATCCCCAGTTTATCTCCATGCACCGAGCACGATTCTTTGTACCAGTTATTAATGGCATTTTCTCAACGGTCATGAAGAGTGTGGGAAATAGGGAATGAGAAATAACAAAAGGAAGAGAGGAATTAGAGGAGGTTCAGAGCAAGACATAGACAGAGAGGAATTTTCTGATGCCTTCCCACAACTGGGATCCAGAGAGCTTTTTCATACATCGAGGGACCTATTGCTGTCCTTCAATCACCTATGAAAGAAATATTTGCCCAGCCCCTATGAGTATAGCTTATCCTAATTTTTTTCTGACCACAAACAGAATTTTAAAAAGAAAGCCTCACACATTCTGTGTTCAAGGTTTGGTTTGTGTGACAGATTTTCCATTTTCAGAAGGAAAAAAATAGTTCCAGCTCCCAACAGGAATTTAATTTGAGGAAGGGAGGGAAATGGCAATATATAAAGATTTCCTACTGTCCAATTTCTTATTCTGCTTTTCAGCTGGGCATCTTTTAACAATTGGAAGCAATACCGTTCTCCCAAGAAGAAACACAACACAGGCTTTTTAAGAGCATTTACAGAGTGATGTCCGTTTGATTGACTGTTATCTCACTGGCATGCTGCTGCAGCAAATATGAGCAATTATTGGGAAAGCAGTCAAATTAAATTTTTATAACTATAAAACTGCATTTTACCTTAGGGGCACAGCTTCCTGCCTATTTCTACAATCTATTTTCTATGCTTTATATTAAATCTAAACAAATGAATGTTTACCAACATTAATATTTTAGCAGGGCATGCCAGTCTGTGCCCTCTCTCCCCACAACTTTTCATCTTTCTAGGGTTGTTCTGCATACAGTTTAACTTTTCTAATACTCTGTGGTCACTTGGGATAGAATTTCCTTATTGGGCTCTCTCTTTACCCACCCAAGAAGACCTTTGTCTACTTCTTGACTTAAATCATCAAACAAAATTAACACATGGCTTACATGAAACCAAGTTTAAGTTTTCTTTTTAAAACTATTCTTATGAAGATTTTAAAGCCTGATAGCCTCAGCAGTTCCAACCAATATAAAGATGACAAATGCAAGCAGCAGGTGTGATGCTGTGTTCCCTTGGCATACTCAAGGCCAACTTTGCTAAGCAATGATGGCTCAGCACATCATTGAGAGAAGAAACTGGCTTTCAGCAGTCATTGAAATTGACGTTTGCTGACACATACGGTGAAACCAGTTTTTCTTCCTAGTTAAGTGGTTTTATCTTCGTGTTCTTGGATCTGCATGGCATCTTGCTATATGGCTCCATCTTAATCCCTACTGGAAAACCCAGCCCTGCCAGACTGTACTCCTTCCTGATTCATTGGAGTCTGCTTCTCCTAGTTTTACCTGTTCTTCAAATCTAGCTCAAATTCTACCTCTTTAACAAAGCAGGATGTTTTCCAGATTTCTCTGGATCACATGGATCCTTTTCTGATATATGCCATTATCACTAGAGTGACTGTATGCATATGCCTCAGTGATTTTGGACAACCCCAGATCTGCCTGCAGTCTTGGTCTCTTGTCTGGATAGTGTCACCTTTCTTTCTTTAAAGTATTCCAGCATGAATGATATATTATGTAGTCTCCTTATTCCTTATTCATAGCCTGGAATTTATACTTGGCTTTTAATAACTTGTCTTCTTATATGAATCTAATTGTTTTATGAGTGAACATCCCAAATGGGCTGAACTACTGGAAACATCTCGTTTTCTCTCTGGAACTAGGCTGGGCACATGGAAAACACCTCATCAATCACTGATGTTTGAATACTGGTAAATTCTCAGTGGAATATCAGAGGGCATTGTTTTTTCTTTTCTCCAGATGTACTTGTATAGTCCTAACTGTGAAGCGCCCCAGGGCTCTGCTCAGATATATGACAAATATATGGCTTATTCTTATTTCTAATCTGCGGTTTACATTCTGCCCCTTCTCTATGCCCTCTCAGGGATGATGTCCTTGGTAGTAACTTCTCCCAAATTGTAGGGGTTTCTGATGAATGGCAAACTAGCATTTAATGGCCTACTCTGAAAACCCAGAAACTCTTGTCATTGCTGATCACCATCATGGCAGACATTTGTGTGTCACCTTTGTTTCCCTACATTTCAAGGAGGCACTAGAATATATATATTATTTAATGCACATGAAGATCATTTTGATCTAAGGGAAAGTTTAACCTTTGTTTATGCCCAAATGATGCAATGTGCTTTAATTTTGTAGAACTGTATAATATTAGAATAGAAAAAATAAATCCCTGGAGATGTAATTTAGACTATTAGCTCATTTGCAGAGATTAAGAGCTTCAGAATTCTGTATTTGAATTCTCATCTGGATATTAAATTGGGCAGATTTCAATTAAAATATTTCCAAGTTCTTTTGATACTGGTTTTCTAGACAATGAAATTTTGATTGGAGGAAAGAAAAATCTTGTCAGGAAACAGCCATAAGAGAGGAAAAGGGAAAATGATACAGCCTAGAAAGAAGTGGTAAGTTATTGGGAGTCTGTCTGTAGTACCGTTGAATGGGAGGAGTATTGATAGCCCAGTTCATTGACTTTATTAAGCATCAGTAAATAAATAGTGAATATGTTAAGTTGAAGATTTACTCATGACTGTTACTTTGACCTTGTTGCAATATTACCTGGTTTTACAGAGATATTATCATTATCCTCTCACCTCGTCTTCAACTCTGTTTTACAAAGGCAAGAAAAGAGAGGTAGGAAGAAGAAACACTTAAACTTTCTTTTTGTCTAGAGAAAATCAAGAGTAAGGTTTGAAATATAGAATGGAGTAGACTTAGAGAAAGATCATTTAGTTACTCCGAAGCCTGATTCTCCAATCCATGCATATACTACTTCCAAGAATTTGAAAAATACAAGAAGATAAAACTTTTTTTTTTTTTTGAGTTGGAGTCTCACTCTGTCGCCCAGACTGGAGTGCAGTGGCCGCTCCTGGCCACTGCAGCTCGACCTGCTGGGCTCCGGCGATCCTTCCGCCTCAGCCTTCCAAGTAACCAGAATTACAGGCATGAGCTACCACGCCTGGCTGATTTTTTGATTTATTGTGGAGATGAGCTCTTGCTGCCCAGGCGGGTCTCAAACCCACGGCTCAGTCAATCCACTCACCTCAGCCTCCCAAGGCGCGGGATTACAGGCTGAGCCACTGAGCCCGGCAACATTTGTTTTGTAACTAAATGATTTATTATGTTAGAGTCCACCTGTGCAAAAGAATGATACAAAAAATGTTTTGCTTTCTTAATAATTGTTCATTTTTTCTTTTTAAAATCCATTTCATCCTGACATGTCTTTGGGATGATTTCCTTAATTTTTTTCTGTCTTAAAACTTTGCATCAAAGCTGTATCCAATATGAATGCTGTCCTGCTCATCAAGGGAAAGACTTTAAAATATCTTATTAATCTTCTCAATTTTAAACACTTATGCAGACTGAAATGGCTCTAGTAAGTGAAAAAAAAAGAAAGAAATGTAAAAAGTGATTCATACTGTTCCCATGGTAAAATCTGGGCAGTTGTGGACTAAATATTTGTGCTTCTCTCAAGGGACTCAGTCTTGTGGTTTCAGGCAGTGAAAGACATTTTTGGATCCTTTCCAATGGCTGCCCACCTTTCTTGGCCACATAGAACTGAGCTAGGCAAATAATCAACAGTATTTTTTATCTCTCTCTGTGCTGAGCGTTACACTAGGTGCTTTGAGGAAGGATGCCAGAAGGTGTATATATGGTGCATTGATGTGGCTGCCTACTCTATTCTTGCTCTCGCCTTATTCTCAAAGGTCTTATTTCTCAGGAGAACAGCTGGAGGAGCTTCTTCTTCCTTCAGCGAATTGATGCCAAATATTGGTTTCTGAAACTGGCCCCCTGATACATGCCTTTGTTTCCTGAGAGACCCAGGCTTCCACCACCAAGGAGGGACCACAATTCACGTGCCTGCTTCCTTTGTTAAGTTGCCAATAGATGCTCAGGATTTTCCAGTGCGATAACCAGTAAATAAAGTTTTAAAATCAACCACTCTGTGGACTCCTTTTAACATCATTTTCTTAATTAGATCTTCTTGGAAAATTATTGAATCTTGATTTAGGAAAAGTTATTGAATTCTGAATTATCTAAATCCTGATGTAATGTGCACTCTACATTAAACTGTAAAATTGAGACAATTTATGTCAAATTACTCTATGATAAATCTTATTTTCTCATTTCATTTAGTTATTTATCTCTGTATTCATTCAATCAGTCATTTATTAAACAAACGCTTGAATGTCTATTATTTTGCAAGTTTTATACTAATTGTTGAGGATATGGGTAATGAAGATGACAGATTATCTGATGCAAGGGAATGTATTTAAGGTATGGAGGATTATGCATTACAGAATGATTTTTTACTTTTAATTACGATAGTACAGTATCAGGTTATTTCCATTCATTAGGCATTTATGAGATATTTGCAGTCTGAAACCATAGACAGTGCTAGAGATGGCATTGGGTGCTATGGAAAGAGTGTAGTATGGTTCTTGCCTTCCAGACAATTAGAGTGTGGTCTCTGATTAAAAAATATTAAATACATCATTCTTGAAATGTGGTGGACAATGAAGGAATTAGGAGAGAGAGGGAATGACTATGAAAGAGAGTGAGAATAAAAGAGAGAATGTGTGTGCAAAAGAGGAATTATGATGAAAATGATGTGGGAAAGTTTCTTGAAAGAGGATGAGTTGGAGTTGAAACTAAAATAACATGTGTTGAGGAAAAGGGTGGAGAGGTACAGGGGATAGATGGCAAGGCCTTCCTAGAAACTTTAAGATAAACATACCATCTAGATATTACAGCAAGCAAATAAGATGATATTCTAAGAATAGGAAGAAAAATTGCTGTAGATTGAGAGTTAAGTCTAAACATGTAAGTAAAGACATGACATTAAGGAATTTTAATGACAATGTGAGCAGGAGAGACCACAGGACGCATGTGAAGGAGACCAACTGAAAGCTTTTCAGCAAGGGAGTGACACAGTTTTGATATTTCAGAAAATAATGTTGGTGGCAGTACTTACATGTACTGGAAGGAAATGAGACTGGAGAGCAGTTAGGCAAGAACAGCAATTGTTTGGATAAGAGGTGATAGGGATTCCAACTAGAAGGGGAAGCTGAAAGGAGGGGATAGGTTGCAGAGAGTAAATTCAGGCAAAACCAACAAGGCTTTCTGATCACTTAGAGGGTGGTAGTAGTGAGGGATCATTATTTGTGAGCAAATTGAGAGGGATGCTAGAAGGGGCATTTTCTAATACTGACATTCTATGCCTGAGTCCCAGTCTGGATGTTGCAGGTAGTAAGTTCCTGATGACGTTTAAGAGAGTTATTTCAGCAAGTGGTAAAAGAACCATCACAATGGCAATGAATTGACAATGTGGAAAAGAGGAATTTGAATCCATGAGTAGAATTAACTCAATTTGTCAATTGTGGAATTAAAAGTTGGCCCAAAAAATAGCAGAAACAGATTTCTTATTTCTTTGTCAAAATCAAATGGATGTTTCCTTGCTGCAAGGAAAGATTATGAAAATATTTTTCGTATTTTAATAATAAAAATAAAAATGAACATTTATTGATCATTTGTGTATGCCAGGGACCGTTCTAGGTGGGTTTATATGAACAATGAGGATGCAGATCACTTAGATCATACAGGAATTGTCAAATATCATTAGCAGCTTCATTTTCTGCTAAAAACTATAAATATACAAAAGGTTGAATCCTGATATCTAGTGTGTATGGTGTTGTTTGTTCTACATTTGTTTGGATACCTATTATGCAGAAATCCTGGTGCTGAAAGAGAAAATGTAATGAAATATTCTGCAATTTCTAGCTGGTTACTTGGCTCTTCTGAGCCCTTAGCTTCAAGGATTTTTCAAAATATATTTTTTTCTGCACCATAGCTCTGAGTTGCTAAATCCAGAAATTGAAACATTCTGAGAACCAAATCATTTCAGGGTGAATCAAAGCTTTTGGAACATTGCCCTAGGATTTTGAAGATAGTGTTTAATAGTGAAAAATGTTCCATATTTTTAAGGCAATCCCAATTATGGAGGGCTGTCACACTTGCATCCCTGGCAATGCAGGGTGTCTGACGCAGGGTGCGTTGGCCCAACTTTCACTCCTGTAACCAGTTAAGAGGCTGAGGGTGAAGGTAAGGGTCCTCTGGCCCCAGGCAGCTCCGTCTGTATTTCCACTCTTGCAGTTACCCTTTATGAGGAATCTGAGGTTGATGGCTGTTTCTAACTCCACCTTAAAACATAGAAATAGGCACCCTCTTTATTCCAGCCTAACAAGCTTCTCTCCCAACTACCATTTTGATACCGGCAACTGGGGGACAGTTTTGACCAAAAGTTTCTCTCCTTGGCCAAACCCCTCCCCCCACTTGCCTGCGTTTTTGTTTGTTTGTGCCCTGCAGAACTGGTAACAGTGGCACCAGAAGTTGGAAGGGAGAGTAAACCTTAACAAGTCATAAAGCTGGGGAGTTACGAAGGCAAATAACAATGTGACATTGCTAATTATGTAACTTGGGAGCAAGTGATTTAATGCTTTTGCACTTCAGTTTTCTCATCTATAAAATGAGTGTAAAATTGAATTTAAAAAAAGTAAAATGAGAGTAATAAAACTTATGTCCCAGGTTTAAATAAGATTAAATGAAACAAATACATTAATTGACAATTGTAGGTGATTAATAAATGGGAACAGATACTATTATTAATAGTAACAATAACAATAAAAGAGTGGAACAAAATCAAAGATGAAGCCATAGGCTTCACAGTTCAGAAGATAATTCATATCATCTCTGTAACATGATGGAGAAACACCGCCCTTCCTTCCATAGGGACTTTTTCTTTCATAAGCAGGAATGGAAGGTGGAGTGAAGCTGGGATTACCTGAAAGATCTTCTCTTTCTTCTTCCTCTTTAAGTTCAACTCATTTTTCAGACGCTTCCTGAGTAATCCTTTTCTATGATGCTGTCACCACTGATTTCTTCTAACCGTGACCCACCTTTATATTGCATTAAGGCATTATGTTACTTACTGTTTGGTGATGTTCTCCAGTTGCTTCCTGGATGTGTGTCTTCCAAATGAGATTGAGATTTACTTGAGTGCAGAAACTTACCTTATACTTTTCATATGTCCACAGTGGGACCTTGTATAGCCAAGTACCCAGAGACGAGCTAAACCTATTATTGCAATGAGATCAAAAGTAATAGCCTAGAGTTTCTTGTTTAAAATTTTTTTCAAAGTATTTATTTTTGAGCCTTATTTTTCATCACAAAATTAATATATATTTGCTGTAGAAATGTGGAAGTGTACAGAGGAGCACAAATAGGAAAATAAAAATATGAATAACGTATGACTGCATTCAATAGAGCTATCCACTATTACCCTATTTTAAGTATGCTGAATCCATATTAAATCTTGAGCTTTTGTAGAGTGAGAACTCCCTTCCACACTCTACTCTTTTTCTCCAAAATTTTCTTGTTTTTTCTGACTTTAAGTTTCTTATACCATATAAAACCCATTGGGTGAATGGGGTGGAATGGAGGGTGGGAGGGGTTCTTTCTTCAACAGATGGCAAATTTTCTCTCAGAGATAGAAGGGATATCTGCCTTTTCCTTGTTAATTTTCCTCATTGTGATCTCACTTTTCTCTCCATTCATACAAATTCATAGACCCTTGACTAAGATGGACTCCTTACAGTCATTTTATTTAATTTTCACAATTGAACCATGAGGACACTGCTAACCCAGAGACTGCTGTGATAATAATCAAATGAGGTCTGGTACTCAAGGCTCAGGACTAATGGGCCAGGGTTATCATGGCTTTTCATCCTTCTTAATGAAGTATGATGACCTTCCAGCTGACCATCTTCATATGCCGTGCCATGTTACCTTCTTTTATTTTCCCCTATTTAAATTATTCAAGAAATTCACATTTTACAGAGATGAAATGTATGTCTAAGAGGGGATTGGATTTCTAATTGGGCTCAATTAAAGTTTGCTAGGGTTCTTTGGAGGCATTTCCAGTAAGTCTGTGTGTTTCTTTTTGAAATGATTTTGTTTTACATTTCTTAACTTGGGAAGGACCCTCACACATATGTGTCTGCATATGCCTATATGTATGTGTATATACATATACGCAAACATACACCTAAGTTGTTAAACCTCTTCTCTCTAATCAATAACACTATCATCATTATTTCTTCACAGCTGTTTGTCCTAGTGTAATCAAATATTGTACCAGAAAACAAACAGTACTGATATCATAACTTGGGTTAGACTATATTAATGTGAGGCCGGGGGAGGTATGATCGGTGAAACCCAGAAGTGGGAGGAGAAACCCATAAAAATGACAGGAAAAATGTAAGCAAATCATTTTCACAGTCTCCACACTTAACTTGACTATCCTAGAATCAACCCTTCATCTTTTTGTTCCTCAACCTCTCCTCTTTTATTAGTTATCTGTTGTTATATAACAAACTACTTCAAACTTGAGGACTTAAAACAACAAACGTTTATCATCGCACGTAGTTTCAGAGAGTCAGGAATCTGAGAGAGGCTTAGTTAGGCAGTTCTGCCTCAGGGTGTCTCAGGCAGTTGAATTCAAAGTGCTGATCAGGGTTTCAGTCATCTGAAGCCTTGGCTGGGCCTGGAGGCGCTGTTTTCAAGCTTTCTCCTGTGGGCTGTTGCTATGAGGCTTCAGCTCTTTACCTTGAAGGAACTTCTACAGAAATACTCAAAATGCGGCTGTCCTCAAATCAAGTGACCTGAAAGAGAGAGAGAAAAAAAGAGAGAGAGAGAGAGAGAGAGAGAGAGAAGATGGCAGTCATGGTGTCTTTTATAACCCAACGTTGGAACAGACAAACCATTCTGTTGTGTTCTATTGCTTACGCAGACCAACCCAAGTACATGTTGGAGGAGACCACCTAAGTATGTGAATACCAGAAGGCAGCGATCATTGGGGACTATCTTGGAGGTTATCTACCACATCACTCCTCCCCCTTAATGTTCCTCTTCTTTATTTTGAAATCTCTCCCTTCAGCATGGATTGTTGGAGGCCAATTGGCAGAAATTTTTTCATTGCAATTTGTCACATATACGCACCCAAAACACGTTTGGACAGACATATATCATCAAATTTTATTGCTTGATAAAATATTCTCATTCAAAAAGTGTAAATGATTTGTGACTTCACAAGTGTGACCAACCCTTTTTTCACAGTGTTGTTGCTAGACAGTAGAGGGTGCTATTGGTGTGTGCGGGCCCAAGGTGAATTCTGTGAAGGTAGAGATGAGATGGGGCTGGTTGAGTTCTTGCTTTGAAAAAATAGCCAGATTATTTTTTTAAAAATCTGATTAGCTTCTAAATATTTGTATTGAATTTAAATTCTTCATAATTTTTTTAGACAATAAGCAGGCAGCGTCAGGCTTACCATAATTTCAAATAGTCTATTTGTAGTTCTCGGTGCATGCTTTCTGGCCATAGTAATGGCTGAAAGAACAGGAGGAGATCCCTGAAAGTAACTAGGACATGAATTTTGTACAGGTCATGAACGAAGATGTTGTCTTTTACTAGTTTTAGCTTCTGCATTAAGATTGTACATTTTAAGCTCCATTTTTTGCATGCTGGCATATTGCAGAAGCATCATATGCTAGAGCATGAGATAATTTTCTTCTTCACTAGAAGGGAATGAATGTTTGGTGGGGACACACGAAGAAACTGTGATTTCTAGCTGGGCTCAGTGGCCCAGTCTGTAATCCCGCGCTTTGGGAGGCTGAGGTGAGTGGATTGCCTGAGCCTCAGGTTTGAGACCCACCCGGGCAAATTGGCGAGACCTCATCTCTCAATAAATCAAAAATTAGCCGGGCATGGTAGTGCGTGCCTGTAGTTCCAACTACTTGGAAGGCTGAGGCGCAAGGATCGCCGCAGTCCAGCAGGTCGAGGCTGCGGTGGCTGGGAGCTTGTCACTGCACTCCAGCCTGGGCGACAGAGTGAGACTCCAAATCAAAAAAAAAAAAAAAAGTAACTGTGATTTCTGTCGTTTGATTCTTGTCTTTCTTTCAGAAAGTATTCTCATTAGTGATAAAGGTCTTTTTTTGTGTATGCTAACTACTTTTGTTGACATGAGTATTTGAATAAATTCCTAGTATTTGCACCAACACCCTGATGAGACTGTTTCACACCTGGCATGTTAATATCTAGGAAAAAGGCACAATTTCTCTCCAATGTAAAAAACATTGTTCTTCTTTATCATATTTTAACAACATCCCACTGAGTTTACCAACCTATTGCAATGTATTCAGAAGAGTATTAATCTTTGGAGTAAAAGGACTCAGTTTCAAAAATTACTGCTACTTATAGGAGGGTTGAAGTGTTCTGCCTCAGTTTGCACCTCTGAGAAATGAAAAGTACTAATAGCAAGTATATTAGGAACCATGCTAAGGGCTTTATCTAAATTCTTTAATTCTTATGGACTTTTTAAAAAACCATGTACACTGCCATTTTCTATATTTTTGAAATAAGAAAATTGAGACACAAAGAGTTTAAGTAACCTGTGCAAGGTTATAAAGTTCTTAAGTGGTAGCATTTGATGTAGACCCAAATGTGTGTGACATTAAAGTCATTCCTTAACTACTCTGCTGTGCAGCTTCCCATAATAGTACCAACATTATGAGTTTAAGAATTGCATATGAAAATGAACTTCTATCAATCAGCAGAGAGTCTTGTAATATTAACACTTTAAATAAATGTTAGTTCCCCTTTTTCCTCTTACTTTAAGCAATTTAACCAATGTGTGAAAGGAAGAACATCTGTTTAGAATGATGACCTCTGTCTTAGTTTTGCAAAATGATACCATGATTGTTTTTCTTGGAAACAAATTATAGATGTTTATAAACTCGACAAAGGAACAAATTTGGCACCTCTGGATTCTTTCTGAAGCTTAAAAATCTTTGTGAAAAAAAATACATTAAATGTAGTTTTTCCTCTCTTAAGGTAGTACCTATTTTAATCATAACCTTTGGAAGAAAATTTAAATGTAAAAAGGTGAAAATTAAAAGAACTATAAATAACAACAAATGGCTACCTTGTAAATACAAAGCCACATTCACTCCCAGGGCTGTTATTCTACAAACTATCTGAACAACAGTTAATAAGCACATTCCCAATGAAAGAAAAAGCTAACTGATGTTTCATCTGAGTGCACCCTTTGTTGAGCATGTTCGGAAATGTAGGGCTGGAAGATAGGGATTTCTGTGCTTTTTGCATTAAGATGTGTGCGTGTGCCCACCAAAGAAAATGAAGGGTTTTTCAGGTTCCCCAAATATTCCTTTGCAAATATTCATCTGTGTCAAAAAATAATAATGTGCTCTGCTTAGATTAGCTGAAAAATTATATGCCTTTCTTGATGGCTTTCTCTTCCTCTGTGTTCTCATGCTGAGATAACCCACATATAACTCACGTGTTACCTTGATTTGTATGTTGTTTATTAGGCTTGTCTTTTTGGGATCAATGGCCTAGACTGGGGACAGCTGGGTCTAGGATCTTGCAGCAAGGGCAAACCAGTGAGTTGCTGGTCTAACTGAATGTTACCCCATCCTCTGCATTCTTAACTATAAAGCTGAGGGGTACTATAGGACTAAGAACCTAGGTTTTTTTTTTTACATTTAAATTTTGATCCAGAATTCTTCTTTTTTATTTTAAAGATGTGGGGTACAACTCAGGATTAGGTGGATAAGTGGTCATCAAACAGGTAAAGTTTGGGCTTCCCTTTGGGCCCCATTTCGTCTGGTTTGAGATCAAGTACCCTTATTGATGTTTTGTGATTCTCCCCTCCCCTGGCAGCATCCCACTACTGCCAATCTCTTTCTTATAGTATTATGATGAATGTTCAGGGTCCACTTATAAGGGAGAACATGTACTCAGTTCTTTGTTTTTATGATAGACTACTGAGTATGATAGACTCTAAATTCATACGCATTGCTGTGAAGTCCATAATTTTACGTAAGATTCTATCGTGTATCTGTACCACAGTTTGAAAATCCAGTCCACTTTCGATGGGCAGCATGGTTGGTTCCATGTTTTTGCTATTGTGAATAATGCTGCAGTAAACATGCGTGTGCAGGTATCTGTTTTATAGAATGATTTGAGTTCCTCCAGGTATATTCCCAGAAAGTGATGACAGAATCATATGGGAGGTTGATTTTTAGATCTTTTAGGAGTTATCACACTAATTACTATCCACACCTGTATGGAAAAAAACTTGAAATGGAGGACTTTCTGACATCACGCAACCTCCCAAGATTGAACCAAGAAGAAATTGAGACCCTAAATAGACCAATAACAAACTAGGAAATTGACTCTGTCATAAGAAAACTACCCACCAAAAAAAAAAAAAAAAAAAAAAGGAAGAAAAAGCCCTGGACCAGACAGCTATCCAGAGGAATTCTATAAAACATACAAGGTGGAGCTGATACCGATCCTACTGAAAGTATTCCAAACAATCAAGAAAGAAGGAACTCTCCCCATATGATTTTATGAAGCTAACGTCACATTGATACCCAAACCAGGTAAAGATCAAAGAAAGAAAGACAACTACAGGTCAATATCCCTGATGAACACAGATGCAAAAATTCTAAACAAGATTCTAGCAAATCAATGCCAACATTCTTTGGACCACAGGGATTGAGGACAAACCTAAATACTAAATCACATTTTTTTCATCTTCAAATTTCCATTGTTCCCTGAAATTTTTTGTCTATCTTTATTTTATTTTATTTTAAAACTATTTTTGAGGGTAAATGTCACTACCCAAATCATTTATTTTATATGAAAATAAATTTAAGTTTTTGAGTGATCTGGGATATGAACAGCTATTGAAGTGTTTAAAGTTAGCATAAAATGGATCAAATTCGTTTTTATAATAGTTTGGTTTTGGATTACCTTGTTTCAAGTTCTGGCTCCACTTAGTTACTGTGTTTGATTAAGGATAAGATATTTAGCTGTTCATAGTCTTATTCTCTTTATCTATAAAATGAGGGAAAATAATGGTTATTTGATGGAGTTGTTTTGAAAATTCAGTGAGATAGTCTGTAAAATGCTTAGTGGGGAGCTTAGTAGAGTTAAATTTCATAGCACATACCCCTCGACTATGTGAGTTTACAAGGGAAATCAGCTGGATTCAGTAACAGAATGCGATACAATTATAAATTAGTTAAACAAAGACAACCTGTTTCCTCTAACCTGAAAATATAAGTATCCAGAAGGAATTATCTATGTCTCATAATAACTGCCATTTATCAAATACCTAATATATTTGTGGGAACGAAGGTTTTTTGTAAAGATATACATTATCTGAATGAATCCTTCTAGCCACTTATTTTTAGGCTCATACAGTATAAGTGAGGATTTTGCTCATGATCAAACAGAATTAATGATCATAAACTCTAAGACTGTGAGCCTACAAATTTGGGGAGAATTGTAGGAACAAGAACTTGGGCTTGTTTTTTTCAGAACATCAATTCCACATTTTTTGTACCACAAAGAATGAGGGCAACCCTGGATACTAAATTGCACTTTTTTCGTTTCCAAATTCCCATTATTCCTTTACATTTTTCTTTTTTTTATTTCTAAGGGTAAATATCACTACCCCAGATAATATGATAAATATGAAATACATTTCATATAAGGTTAATAAACTGTACGAAACTTGCCCATCATAAAACAGAATTAATGGCAGAGCTAGAACTTAAAAGAAGTGTCTGACAGCCACCACCTTACACTGCCAGCCCATCAGAGAATCTAAAATACAGACTGGAATTGGATTGCATGGCAGGACCACTCGACATACAGAATCATAAATAGCCTTTACTTATAAAGTAAGTATTATGTGACTATTTTAAAACATACCTAACATTTGAAAGACCTTTCGACCAGTTCATTAGTCCCAAGCAAGAGTTTTGGAAACCCTTGAGTCCATGGAGCCTTGCATGCCTTTATTTTGACCATTGCTTTAGAAAGAATATG